>OU342689.1:5007500-6257500 GCA_910589285.2 Mythimna ferrago
TGGTTCACTGTTCATGATAATTGTTGCTAAACTTCCATGGTCATATTGATTTTCTCGTTGTAAATCGGTATTGACTAAGTCGGTGGCTGGACGATTAGGTGATGGCATACCATAATGATTAAGTGGTAAATTTGAAATGAGAACACATAAATCCTCGATCAAGACCAATGCTTCATTGTACATCTCTGGTGTATAATCTATGTTTTGGCATTGATTTGTTTGTCTAATACAAAATAAATTTAATTAATTTTATAGCGTCAACAACACGTGGTAATTATGCTGTTAAAATGTAGCTTATATGACACGTTCGTAGATTTACCATAGCAGCGCCATCTATTGATTACTTACTCAACCCAGTCGAAAGGTATCGACATCTGTTAGAATCATTTGGAGTTAACAGATAATTGTGACTGTCAAATAATAAGAGACAAATAATTTGCAATAAATTAAAATTGTGACTATAATTTGAGATTTAAACTATCCTATCTCTCAAGTTGGATCGAACTGCACATGGTGTGCGAATTTTATTATAATCGGTTAAGTGGTTTAGGAGTCCATTGAGGACAAACATTGTGACACGAGATTTATATATATTAAAAAATGATGACAATAATAGTACCTGCGGAAAAGTGACATGACAAGTGACGTGACAGGGTAATGTCATTGCCATACTTCAACTTTGCATTTGTTCTGTACGCTAACAGAAAAATCACTCGCCTAAGCCTGCAATAGTTTTTGAGTTTATCGCCAACATTGGAATTTAAGGTCACTAAATACCTCATAATAATGTGCTGGCCTGTTGGACTAGTGGTTAGTGACCCTGACTGCTATGCCAGAGGTCGTGGGTTCGATTCCCACCCAAGACAAATGTTTGTGTGATGAGCATAATCATTTGTTCTGTGTCTAGGTGTAATTTATCTATAATATGTATGTATTTAGAAATATATAAGAATGTTTATCAGTTATCTAGTACCCATAACACAAGCTCTGCTTAGCTTGGGACTAGACGGCGTTGTGTGATAATTGTGGAATGTTATTAATAAACATGCAAAACATCCCTTTCAGGAGTACAAACGTAATAATAAGCTTAATAACTTAGTGCTAGATTGTTCCCTACAGCGCTAAGCTCCGCCTAGTCTAGACTTATTGACCGACTAACAGATGCGACTCCGCGTAGGCTTGACCAGAATAACAAAGGGATTACCCTGCCCCTGACCAGGTCAAACTGGTTGTGGCTGAGGAACAATATTTTAAAATAATAATCCTACTTTTGGGACTGAGTACACAGAATATATATGTCAATATCATTGTGATTCTGGTATGAGAAGGGATAAAGCTAAAATTTTTATTATAAATAATTCAAATTTAATAATTAATTACTAATAAAATTTAATTTAATTTTTGTATAACCGCAACTGCTGGCACAAAATTTGTTACTAATTAAAATATTACTAAATCACAACCGGGTACAAATCGGTGTGTCTTGTACAAATCGGTCTCTCTCCTATAATTGCGGTATACTGAATAATAATTATTATTATGATTTTTTTTTTTCAGGATGTTATTCCCATATTATAAGACAAATTACACATAAATATACATCACTCAATTTTCCATTTAATAATTAAAATAAAATTATATTGATTACATTAAATACATAATTTTATAATAATAATGATTATATCGTCACCACATTAAGTATACAATAATGACTAATATGACAGATGGGAGGATGGTTTTGGGGCTGGCGTGGACCCTGCGCACCAAGGAGGTGGATCGTTTCCGCCTTTTCACATAAAAGCCATAGCTTTTCATCATAATGAATAGTAATAAATTTTTATTTCACTAAAATACAATTACATTGTAAAATCAAAAAACCTATGAACATTTATAAGGCAAGGTCACAAATATAAAGGATCTTCTGACTCCCTGAGCTAGATGTTGGCTCGTGACTTAAGAGTCAGTGATACTCCGTAACAAACAAAGCATTATTTATAGTCAAAACGGGACGAGATTTGAGAATTTGGGTGATGACCTGCATTCGCAGCGTACCTAGCCGCCAATCGCTTGACCACTGCACAAACCATGCTGTCGAGTACTTTAGAACATTTGCTAGTTTATTGGCTACAATAGAAGGAGACCTCTCAAACAATATAAGAACGAAGCAGCCATGATTTGTGCTAATACGATAGAGAATCATCACTGTAAATTCAGTTTAGTTAACTCATTAGTCAAGATGAAAGATTATCAAACCAAAATCATTATTGCCCCACTGATTTTCTAAGGGATGCTGCACACAATAAGCGGGCCGGGATTATTTAGCACAGCCGAGTGGTAAAATCGAATAAACCATTATTTTGCAGGGTCGAAGCCTACTGGGGCCAGGGTCTAGTTCCGAAAAGGAGGCTCGGCCTTATGAACGGCAACACTATCTCCCGCTCCGCTCAAGGACGGAGGATGTCATTTGGATGATTTATACCTACCTACCAAAAAAAAACACCTACTAAATTATTTTGATGAATGCCTGTGGAAAATGCCGTTCAGATTTTTTTTATGGTGGGAAAAAATCATCCAATGACAACTCCCGCTCTTGGGCGGAGCGGGAGATAGTGTCAGACTCTTACTGACTAAAAAACCTACCCCGTTCCTTCTAGCCTTAATACCGGGGCTCGAGCTCCCTTTCGGATAACCCTGGCCCCAGTAGGCTTCGACCCGGCTGGGTCCCTGCTGTTGCTGACAACTCCTCGAGTGCGCGCCGCCGACTTGGGCTTGGTCCGGACAGTTACCGGGCGGCCGGACAGCTACCCATTGCTCACTGTCCACAAGCCCGCGCCTACGGTGGCCGGAAATCGGGAACAGAATCCCGGCGGCGGCGTCGGCAGCGAGAACGCCGTTGCCTGATGCGGTCGGCCTCCTCCTTGGCGAGCATTACTGCTTCGCAGAAGTCGGCGACCGCCTGCCACTCCTCCTCGCTCCCGACCATGGCCTCAACCAAGGCCCGGCGCGAGAGGTCTGCGCCGCCGATTGCCCCCACGATGGCACGGCGATGCACCGCCCAAGCAGGGCACACCTCGACTGTGTGCTCCACCGTGTCCTCCGAGCGTTCCGCACAGTGGTGACACCCGGGCGTCTCTTCCACCTGAATCCGGAACAATGCCGTTCGGCTTGCCGAGCTGGATTCACAAACCCGAATGATGCCGAACGTAATGCCGACTTTTTTTATATTGGTATAAATAGTTCTTGACTATTGGACCCCAACAATTAAACGAGTGTACCATAGAGTCAAAAAAAAAAAGAAAAAGTGCTTGACTTTGATCCCCCCTGATGGTAAGTAGTTATGTAATCGTTTATGATGAGGTGCACTAGTTTACTAAGAGCCTATTCACTTTGGCCTTGAAGACACCTAAATTATAATCGGACGGGAAGTCTGCAGCAGGCGAATTTTTCTAGTCCTTTGATGTACGCGGTATAAAAGACGAGACGAAACGCTTAGTTCCGACCGTAGAAGTGGTAGTTACCACAGATCGGCGTTGTCTATCGATAAATACTGCCGGACCAACCGGTTATGCCAGCCTGCATTATGTGTATACCAACACTTACAATTTACGCTAACTTGAAATGCCGTTCGGCATGTCAAATAGGATTCACACAAGCCAAATGATGCCGACCATTGCGTGTTGCCAGTAAATGACGTATGGGTCCGAAACGTGGTCGCTTACAATGGGCCTCATAAGCCGACTTAAAGTCACCCAAAGGGCAATGGAAAGGGTTATTATGCTCGGAGTTTTCTTGCGTGATCGAATCAGAAATGAAGATATCCGCAAGAGAACCAAGGCTGCCGACATAGCACTAAGAATCGCCAAACTTAATTGGTATTGAGCAGAACACATTACACGCAGAACGGATGACCGTTGAGGGCGAAAGGTTGAAAGGCCTCCCACAAGGGGAACGGATCAGCTGGGTCGAAGCCTACTGGGGCCAAGGGTGTAGTTCCGAAATGTAGGCTCAGCCCGGGTATGAAAGGCATGAAGGAACGGGATAGTCAGTAAGAGTCTGACACTATTTCCCGCTCCGCCTAAGGGAAGGGGATGTCATTTGGATGATTTTTACACACCTGAAAAAAAAATAAGGTCGACGGATAACCTGGTTAGGGTCGCTAGATTCAAATCAGATGGTCGTTGTGGCGACGCTTGAGGGGGGGGGGAGGGGGCTATATCGAAAAGTTCAGTTTTGTCTTTCAATTAACCTTTCGTATGCAGTAATTAGAGACACAATTAAAAAGTTATTGTGTCTCGCGTGGATCCACGTTCCGGACACACAAAGGGTTAATCCTGCCGAACTGCCCGATCGTGTATCAACCCTTACAAACCACGATAATTCAACCCCCCTAGTTTTGTCCCTCTTCTAAGAAAGCCCGTTAGCGAGGCAATTAACAAGATGATCTTACAGTATCCCTAATGATGGTGTTGGCATACGAACTGATAAGGCTTGACCGATGTTTCCACGAAAATTGATTATCAGCTTAATTAATGTTTAACCTGCGCGTGAAGCCAGATGACGATGAACTTACATAAAATTATATTTTGTTTGTTTTATAATTTACTAGCTTTTTCCCGCGGCCTCGCCCGCGTACATAAAATATAGCCTATCTCATTTTTGTTACAAAACATATTTTTGTTTTCTTGAACTACTTAATCAGCTTTACAGATTTTAGGTAAATCCAAGCGTTTCCAAATAAATTCAGAGGGATCAATTTAGGAGTAGGCAAGTTATTTAGCGACAAATTGTACTAATTGAACGCAGCTTCTAAACTGAAACGTAAACGTTTAAGTTACAATAGGTTGGCTTGAGAATTTCTGTCTTGTGGTTTGAGATATAAGAGACAACAGTTTTATTTTACAGACTAGCTTCTGCCAGCGGTTTCGCCTTCTTGAATGTAGGTTTTATCAGACAATCTTTGGACCCCCATTTCATACCATAACGGGATAAATTTAGGATAATCCTTTCAAAAATTCAAAATTCAAAATATTTTTATTTCCCACAGACCTACACGGGCACTTACAAAACGTCAGAAGCTAGTGCATGGTTCCAAATTGGTTGTTTCCTATGGAGAAGAACCGGCAAGAAACTCCATGGTTACTCTTTTTTTTAAAAAAAAAGTGGTTGTCATTTCAATAACTTAACTAGTGTAGTAATAACTTTTTTAGTGCTTGTCTACGTCATAACAGCCCCCTAGCCAAGTTACGACCATTTCGTTTCGATTCTCTTGCGTTGAACGCCTCGATTAGGCCACGCCTCCGATTCTTTTGCTCTGACCATGTGACTGAGCGTTGAGATGACGTGTCAGAACAAAGGAATCGAAGGCCTAATCGAGGCGTCTGACGCAAGAGCATCGAAACGAAACTATCGTTGGTTGGCTTTTTTTTTTATGGTGGTTAAAAATCATGCATTGACATCCCCCGCTCTTGGGCGGAGCGGGAGATAGTGTCAGACTCTTACTGACTAAAAGACCCACCCCGTTCCTTCTAGCCTTCATACCGGGGCTCGAACGCCCTTTTGGATAACCCTGGCCCCAGTAGGCTTCGACCCGGCTGGGTCCCTGCTGTTGCTGACAACTCCTTGAGGAGCGCGGGAACAGTGCGCGCCGTCGACGACTTGGGCTTGGTCCGGACTGTTACCGGACGGCCGGACAGCGAGCTACCCATTGCTCACTGTCATCGTAGGTTGGCTTGGAGGCTGGAAACTTTAGGCAAAATTTGACGCTCCTAGTTCCAGCAGCTTCAGTTGAGCGTTGATATGTCAGTCAGCCAGTTTCTCCTTATATGTGTCGAGGCCTTACAAATTGATCACTTCATGATATGGCCTAGTAATACAAGCCAGACCGTTTTAATCGTTAAAGTTTGATGATATAAATTTTAATTTGCCTATGACCATGCCCCTGGAACGCAAAACGCAACTGAAGGAACAGAGCTGGGTACAAGGCAGTAAGTCTGACACGCCCTCTCACTCCATCTAGAACGACAGTAGACATTTAATGATTTCACACTAAAAAAAAGATATGCCTCTTAACATGTAATACAAAATACACGAACTAAAATGGTTCCCGACAACTCATCAAGAATATCGAAAAAACTCCCTACAGCATATCGTTATAGAAAATTTTGTTCTGCTATCAGTTTTGCAGCCATTTATTCAACAAGATAAGATTATTACTTCGCTCGGCGTCTCCATTTCGTGCCAACCAAACTGTTTCACTATGTTTAATATCCACTAAATTTGAGGCTTACTACAGATCTCGGAAGACGGCAGAACAGCTTCTGGAGTAAATTGCAAAATTACTGTCTTCAGTACAGATCTGGTAAGTCATTAAAGCTGGCTCAAAATTTTAAGAAATTATTTTGAAACAAAACGTAGTTGGCGTCGCGTACAAACTACCTACAGGTCACTGGACTCGCTCAGCTGACGTATTCTTAAAGAAGTTAATTTCGCACATGCGTAAATTAATACGAGTTTTGAAAAAAAAGTACTTTATGTTTTAATTTTATATTTACAAATCGATAGTGTTTCATGTACCGGATCGACCCTCCACGGGATTAAAACGATCAAAATTTAACGGTGTATACGGGCTATATTTCACCAAAACACCATAGCGATGCCACCAGTCGCCGCTACCAACAAAATGTATACAACTCTATAGTGAGTTACTCACCTGGTGTCCGTTTGATTGCGCAACCAATTTGGTGGCGCGACCAGCTCGGAGGTGTGGTGACCCTGCTGGCTGTATGGTGTCTAGTATGGTAGCTAGCTTTAAGACCATAGCGGCACAACTGGTCGCACCTCCATGGCATCCCAGTGAAATATAGCTCTAAAAAGTGGCGCAAAATTAATCACTTTATCGATAACAAATAGCGTCGTATTCATATTTGTGAACTAGACAGCTGTAGAATAAAACAGACAAGCAATGGAACGCTATACTCCTCAAGAGCGTGGAATAATTGTGTTAATTCTTTTGACCAATAATTAATGGGTTGATCGACGTCGAATCGACGTCATGCCAACTGGGCAGACAACGTGCAAACTGTAATAATGATTCGAGTCTGTCTAAAAAGTCAAACGACTGGGGTTTTATTGGGATAAAATTAAATCTGATGTAATCAACACTAGTTCAGTAATCAAGGTGGATTAAGTGATCTTGATCATTGTTTACTAATAGAAGGACCTTATAAAAAGTAGTTTTTATATTAAATATTATACAAAATTTCCAAGTCGTTTTACTTTTTGGACTTTAGACAGACTATACCATCACTTAAAATCATTTTTTTTATTTGGTAAAAAGTTATACAAAAACAAAATTGGATGATTAATTTTGTGTCACCCTGTACTTCTATTTATGGTATTGTAAGGCCTCCCACAAGACCAGCTTGCGGAAAAGTTGCCGCGGCTTTGGAACTCACAGGGCATAGAAAGGAACACGGGTAGTTTTTAATCAGTAAAATTCTCTGAACATTCCTTGCTCCGTCCAGAGCATTAGAGTACTTTCTTTCTCAGAAAAGAGGCTTTCCACAAAGTAGATGAGAAAAACTGAAAATACTGGATGATGTGAATAGTGACTTATATTCAGCAATGGATGTCTTTGGGTTGAAATTATGTTTTTGTAATGCCTAGGCCGCACACATCGCGATAATCTGAAGATTCGCGTTATCCCGATGTGTGTTGCCAAGTATTCACATATACTTCGTTGCTTCGTACGTAGCGAGGACTTCGCTCCGCTGTTGGTAAATTATCGCAGATCAAAGCGTTTTATCGCGATGAACTTCGCTTGCGCGGCCACACTTCAGTCAGCCGCCAGCCATCGTACATAGCGGACATTTAAGTTAAACTGCAGTGCATAATATAGCTGAAGCGAAACATGGATTGGAGTAACGATTAAATTTGAGAATTTATTGCGAATGAGAACGTCTGAGCCGATTTTATGGAATTTTGACTAAATAATTTTTATGGAATTATTTGAAGCTGCGTCCATTTTGTCTTTTGCATTTATATGTACATCGCTCGTACATCGCGATAAACTTTACATCGCGCATTATGTGGCCGCGAAGCTTCGCCGTAGACGCCGAAGACGAAGTTTATTGCCCGAATGTTATCGCGATGTGTGTGGCCCAGGCATAAGAGACACTACGTCTCCCTCAAACGTTGCCGTAACGACTAGATCAGGTGATTTTCGGATCCATCGGATTTCTGTGACCCTCAGTAGGTCATCAGTCCACCTCGTGAGAGGCCTTCCAACGCATTGCTTTTTAATACGAGGACACCACTCTAGAATCTTTCCTCTTGATCGAACATCTGTTCTGCGAGCAATTTGCCCAGTGTACTGCCACTTAAGTTTGCCAATTAGTAGAGGAGTCCTCTTAAGGGTGTTTTTAATATCGTGCTGTTTTGATTACGCATGCAGGATTACTCCGTACGCGTAACCCCCGCAAACGTCCATTTCATACAAGTATTTATTGTGTAGCGACATCTATCGCGTCACATAAGAAATAAGCCTGCATCGCGCAATCAAAGTTCTGCGCGTGATTTGAATAATATACGACAGCCCGAAATCATATAACGGGCAGTTGCCCACCAGACTATAATACCTGTCTGGTCGGAGGATGCTTCCTTTTCAACGAAGGTTTGCGGGACTTACTCTTTGTTCCGTATACTTCCAAAATTGTAATGCGAGCCACGTGGGGTTTTTGCGTTTTAAAATTTTCTGCATGCGGAGCAAACCCGCATGCGTAAAGAAATCCGCACAATACTAAAAACACCCTTAGATACAGGATACGGAGTTCTAAGATACAGGCTTAGGCCTAGTTTAGACTCCAGATCTCCCACAAATTCATCTGATTGCTTTTTTTTTTTCAGTCAAATAACATATTAAAATCGAACCTACGAATCTTTCTTACTACCAAATCATTCTACAAACTGCTTCCTTATCGACTACGTTAAATCATTCTATAGAGCACAAAAACTGTTTTATGTTTATTTCGACGCCATGTATGAGATAATGACCTTGAAGGAATGTATTCGGTAAAACGAATGTCATTGTTTATGTATTCTGTATGGTAATCGTTTTATTTGTATTAACGTTTTATTTGGCAAGCAACCCGGATAGCAATGAGAATGAATGTGAAATTTTAAATATGGATATAGATCACTTTTCACTTTTACTTTCATGTTCAGTTTGGTTCAGAAAGTAACAATGTAAAAGTGTTGATTTGTAGACCTATATGTATATAGGACTCTTTTTTAAGTGTCGCCACACACGGGCCACAAAAAAAGCCGCCACAAAAAAGCTAGAAGCAGCCATAAAAAAAACTAGAAGCGGCCACAAAGTTGAAGCGCGCGACAGCTTGTGGTCGGAGAAGCTAGAAGCGGCTTTTACCTTTTTTTGTGGCGGCACCGCCGCACACCGGCCACGAAAGAAGGCCGCCGCAAAAAGAAGCTAGAAGCGGCTTTTTAATGGTCCGTGTGCGGTGGCACTAATTCAAAAATATGAAGTAAGTTAGTTTGATTTTAGAACTAGGGTTGAATAAAAAATATAGGTAATGGAATGACAGATGGCATGGAGAATTAAAATGGAAAATGATTTTCAACCTAGGAAGGTTTTCAACTTTATAAAAATCACGACCGAGCGGCAATGTCAGATTTTTAATGCCAAAATATACAATGTTCTTTCATTTGAACTATGCTAGGGCAACTCTTTCCAAAAATCTACAGACAGGCTTTAGTGAAACCATGATTCGCAACTTCCTTTCATCAAAATACTTTTCTTTTTATACAACTATCTGATATGTTTTAGTTAATATTTTCTGGAACAAAATTATGAAATAAATGAAGATGGTAAAAACTGATAAAACAGCTGTATATTTATTTTATACAGTTGAACAATAGTTGTAACTGTAAGATACGAGTAAGTTCTTGAAGGTTGTGTGAAACTAGTGCCAAATATAATATCCAGTGTAATTTGGCGACATCGCTCACGCATACAGTGGCACGCTCACAAAAGGGTACAACTTGAGTTTACTGTGCTGAATTCCTTTCACATGCATGCGTGGTAGCATATACAGGGAAATATTTGGAGCAGGACCGCTCTGAGTTTTATTACAGAACCTCTGGCACCAAGAAAACTTTAAAAGATTTCTGTACAGTTATTGAAACATATCCAATGGACGATGGGGCTGAAAGGTTCTGGAGTGGTAACACAAAGTGGACCGATGACCCGGTAAGGGTCGCGGAAATCTAATGGATGCAAGACGCACTGGACCGGTAGTTGTGACGACACTTGGGGGAGGTCTATGTCCAGCAGTGGACGTCTTTTGGCTGACGTGATGATGATAATGTTGAAACATTGTCTAGTACTAAAAAATCATATCGCCAGTGTAAATATTCTAGAATGATGTATGTTACCCAGTAGTTACCTAATTCAGCTCTCCAATCAGATTACGAAAAAGTTAGGTGTGTTGCCTTTAGTAATTAGACACTGAGGCGGCTGAAATTTATTAATTTTAACTTCCATGTGACATTATGACTGGCCTGTTGGTCTAGTGGTTAGTGACCCTTCCTGCTATGCCGGAGGTCGTGGGTTCGATTCCCACCCAGGACAAATGTTTGTGTGATGAGCACAATCGTTTGTCCTGTGTCTGGGTGTAATTTATCTATAATATGTATGTATTTAGAAATATATAAGTATGTTTAACAGTTGTCTAGTACCCATAACACAAGCTCTGCTTAGCTTGGGACTAGACGGCGTTGTGTGATAGTTGTGGAACATTATATTATATATTAACTCTTTCCTGACCCCTCAGAATAGGTTTTTTAGGAAGAGGTAACAGCATCACACTAAATATAAAGGTGAATGAGATCTACGAATGACAACCTGGACCAACGATTTTACGTGTTTTCCGAGTCACAGGGTATCAGCAATATCCTAGATAAACGTAGAAAAGTACATATATGAATTGAAAAATTCACTCTGCTTCTCGCCTGGTTTCGATCCCGCAACTTGATGCATGAGAAGCACTCTCTCACTGAACTTAAGGAATACGTGTTCTCAAAAAAAGAGAACATCGCGGATTATCTTCTATAGCGTACCAGTACATTTCGAAGTTCCGTATATTCCCTCGACATGAAACGTTTAGCGTGCCTCACGCGAATTCCCAGCTCTATTGAAGTGGTATAATGTCGTACTCGGATCGTTTACCACTAATGTAACATATAAGGCAATGATCTAGGTACTTTTTGTTCAGCACCACACAGCGATCGATCTTAAAGTTTATTGTGAGGCAATAGAATTGAAAATTGATTGATTGTTCGTTGGCAATTTTCAAGTAATGAGTTTCGCTCCATTTTGGGTTGTTGCTTGTAGTGAATAGATGTATATAATGAAGATGTTCTGTTTTATTGTTTGGTTGACTATTTAGTTACCAATTAGGATAAGAAGGGACAAGAACTGTAGGCTTACATTAAACTATACAAGTTTATAACAAAGGCAATATCAGACGGTAATTTAAAAGCTATTTATAGGGTTACATGCCTTAATTGGCAAAAACGAATCTCTAACAGGATCACTTGGTTTCCCATTGTTCTGTCA
Organism: Mythimna ferrago; assembly: GCA_910589285.2. Classification (NCBI taxonomy): domain Eukaryota; kingdom Metazoa; phylum Arthropoda; class Insecta; order Lepidoptera; family Noctuidae; genus Mythimna; species Mythimna ferrago. The sequence goes on from OU342689.1 coordinate 5,019,133, forward strand.
AGAACCTTTTTCTCAAGAACGCATCGAGGTGGTAAGCTGAAGTTAATATTGAATACTCAAGTCTTCTATTCCTTAAAGCAGCGAAAAAATCAAACTTCTAAATTAATACGATCTAAAGATAAGAGTGTTTAGGCTCAATGTTCACCCTCGCAAAGATATCGAAACCTATAGGATGATAATTTCGTTAGATCTAAAATCCTGAGGCAAACCGCAATATCTCATAGTACAAGTAAAGGAAAAGGGCTGACAACCATAAGTTTGTAGTTACATCACAAGATAATTTTTTTTTTTTGCAATTCGCAATTGAGAAGCGATTTGTCAATCAAACTATTTACATAGATGAGTTTGTACTCGAAATTGAAAAGTGATTTGGGAATCGAACTACTTACTTAAGTGAGTTTAAAACCCTTAGTGTGCCAGTACGACTTCCCCTTTTTTATTTTTCTAAACTTTCCTATTTATAAGCCAGTTTAGTCATTTTTAAGTATGTTTTTTTATTGCATCTCAAGTGGAATATCATTTTAACATTATGTCACAACGAAGGAGACGAAGACGAAGGAGAACCAAGGTTGCCGACATAGCTCGAAGAATCGCCAAACTTAAGTGGCAAGATGGTCAATGGGGATGAAAGGTTCTGGAGTGGCGGCCACGTACCGGAAGACGCAGCGTTGGTAGGCCTCCTACAAGATGGACCGATGACTTGGTGAAGGTTTCGGGAAGCCGATGGATGCAAGACGCACGGGAATTTTCGTTGTGGCGACGCTTGGGGGAGGCCTATGTCTAACAGTGGACGTATATCGGCTGAAATGATGATGTCACAATATAGCGTTTTAACATTAACTTATGTCTATGTCCAACGGTGGACGTGTTACGGCTGAAATGATGATGATGATAAAGTGTACACTCATTATAGGGCATTATCATTGCGAGATACACACACCACACTCACACACATTCACTCATTCACTTTTTAAATACCATAGTTTTATTAGACATTTTATTTAAACTATTCATAGACAAATTTTATTACATATAATAAAAAAGTAATGTTGTAAAACTCTGAAATCTACGAATAACTATTACCCACAATTGATAGTAGCACACGAAAATCTCATAAACGTTTGAATTCTGGTTTTCCAAATATAAAACGGTGGTTTTCAATTAAAATGTCATTTAATGGCTCCACATTTAAATCGCCACGCATTTTACTGCTAAACGAAAAACGGTCCATGTCGATCCAACCACAAAATAGGAACGAACAGAAAACCTAAAAATATCTTTTAAGATTGTCGATAGCGTAGAAAAATAGATACAGAAAGACAATATGGTCTCAGACTTTTATTCTACACTTTGTATCTATACCTATTTGAATAGGGTCTACCTTTTATGGCAGAACTTTTTATGTCATAATATTATTTTGCATAACAACGGATAGATTTTTGCTACGGTCTTAGATCATAACAATTACTATTTTTATCTATATAATAATAATAATATATAATAATAGTATTCCACAACTATCACACAACGCCGTCTAGTCCCAAGCTAAGCAGAGCTTGTGTTATGGGTACTAGACAACTGATAAACATACTTATATATTACTTAATACATACACATTATAGATAAATTACACCCAGACACAGAACAAATGATTATGCTCATCACACAAACATTTGTCCTGGGTGGGAATCGAACCCACGACCTCCGGCATAGCAGTCAGGGTCACTAACCACTAGACCAACAGGCCAGTCAACTTTATACTAGCTAACTGGCAGCGGCTTCGCCCGAGTGAAAATAAATTTCTCCATAGAAACTTTGGACCCAGATTTATCCCCTTAGAAAACGATTTTTGGAAAATCCTGTCTTAGTGCTCGCTTGTATTACAAAAGGAAACTTTGTGCAAAATTTCACGCTCTTAGGCCTTGCAGTTTTGGCTGTTCGTTGATTTGTCAGTCAGTTTATCCTTTTATGTATTGAGTTCATACGCCATTTTTATCTAATAATAATGTCGTCCAGTAGTACAGGCTTTAGAAAGCAAGAGAACTTGAAAGGACTATCTCTATATGTATCGCTTTATTCATTAATCAAAATATCTTCAAATCTTTAGAACAGCTTCGATTCAAAGTAACACACCATTTCAGTCGAAAGACTTCCAATGTTGAACATAGACCTTCCTCAAGTATCGCCAGAATGACCAGTCGTCACCAGGTCGTCCCTCAATCATAATTATGGGAGGCCTTCAAACACTCCATCTTCTGATAAGTGCAGGTCACTACTTCAGAACCTTTCCTCCATCTTCTTAGCCCCATCAACACCTCTCTGCGAGCAATGTGCCCTGCTATTGCTGTCACTTAAGTATAGCGATTCTTTGGCATCTTCTCGTCCGACATACCTCAGTATCTCAAGAAGCCTACGATCAGTGCGTATTGCCTAGTTCTAAAACAGTCGTTTACAATGGGCCTCATCAGGAGGCTTTAAGTCACATAAAGGGTGATGGAAAGGGCTATGCTCGGAGTTTCCTTGCGTGATCAGATCAAAAATGAAGATATATCTGCAAAAGAACCAAGGTTACTGACATAACCCGAAAAATCGCCAAACAGAAGACACTAAAAACAATTTATACAACCTCATTTTTAGTATATGCGAAACCCGATACACGTGTTTAGTATTTTTATGCAAAGAATCTGTGTACAAAACATAACTGTATCATGAAAAATCACAAAGTTATAAACTTGTTATGTCAGCAAAAATACATGGTGAGCGGGCCATTCAGGAGACAGAGGGTTTGTTTTGCACTTGCTCTCAGCTATTTTGCTAATACCCACTATGACCTTCCATGACCTGTGTTATACTTAGTGTCGATGGTGTCGTGGTTTCGAACTTGTGACCTTTTTAAAAAAATTTGGGAATAAAGTATAACATGTTGTAAAAACTATTAGAATCGATTCAGTTACTGATTCTGGACAAAGTATATTCAGGTTTTGCATATTAATTAATTTAAGGGCCGATCATCCACAGTACAGTCGCGCATTTTGACCTTCTTCGGCCATATATCGCGTCGTAGTAATGACTCCATAGAGCGTCTTATAGTGCAGTGCAAAGTTGAGGGCACCAGGCCACGTGGTAGATCACCAATAAGATGGTCAGATCAGATATAATAATATAATATAATATTCCACAACTATCACACAACGCCGTCTAGTCCCAAGCTAAGCAGAGCTTGTGTTATGGGTACTAGACAACTGATAAATATACTTATATATTTCTAAATACATACATATCTATACTTATAATAAAACTGTAGAGAGGTCAATTCTGTACATTGAATATATATTCAAAATTAATATTAGAGGATGACTGGTGATCGATACTGATGCCAAAAATGCAATCAGTAAATTTTTTGTCTGTCTGTCTGTCCGTCTGTCTGTCTGTATGTGTACGCATGGGTCAAAAACTACTGAAGGGATTTTAACCAAACTTGGTACAATTGTGGTCCATACTCCTGGGCAGGTTATAGGCTATATAACATAATGCTAAAATACATAGGAGCTGAGAAGTGACGATAAATTTGAAACAAGTCGGATGAAAATGCGCTTTCGAGCTCCTATCCTCGCATACGTAGATCATACACCAAAAGTATGTATTACAAAGATGATGGTCTCTAATAGATCTACAAAAAAGTCCTTTTTAGTATATATCTATATTTTATAAATTAGCCATAATAACGTGTGGTAATCGTTAGGCATTTCTTCAAAGTGTATTAAATCTTCTATACATATACATTAAATTAAATCTTATATAATAAAATCGTAGGAAAGTCAAAACTGTACATGGAATATTTTTTTAAAAGAATACTACAATCGATATCGAAGCCAAAAATATAGTTGTTTGAATTTTTGTCGGATTGTCTGTATGTATGTCCAGGCTAAACTCAAAAAGTACTGCATGGATTTACTTCAAATTTTGCATGAATATTATCTTAGTAATATTCATGCAAATGGTCGGGTCAACATATAGGCTACATATTATCACGCTATCACCTACGGGGGCGGAACTGTGAATCTTTATTTTTCTTACGCATTCTGTGACAGCGTGTAATCTGACGACGCATATTTAAATGTTGTTTTTGAGTAAGCCATGCTATTATCTAGCTTTACACAATAAAAACTACGCCATTTAAGTAACTTGGGCAGAGAAACATTGAATGTTAGTAGTATAAAGACAATTTTGAAGCAGCGCCATCTATGAGACTTCATAAAAATCAAATCAAGTTATATGTTAACAGTTTTTGGAAATTAATAATTTAAATTTGATCATGTTGGCGAGGTTAGTAGTTAGTTATTCTTAAAATTCATAGATGGTAATGTGCATTTTCTTCATATTATAGTTCGTTTTGACAAATTCAAGTTCCAACAAAACCCTCAAAATCTTGAGCAGAGTTGAGGAAGACAATTTAAAAAATACGGTGTTAAGTATTATTACATGGTGGCATTTTTCAGGCTCTGTGAAGTCGACCAGTTTGCGAGATCCCTTACGTATGACGAGGTGCCTTCATATTACACGTATGACAAGCAAAGGGGTGTATTTAACCGATGTCGACGATGAGGTGTTGTGGAAGGTTTTCCGGGAATTTTCGGGACACCACATTGGATAGGGTTTATACCGTGCACCCGAATAGTGGCGAATGCTATTTTATGCGGTTGTTACTTCACACTGTCCCAGGCCCAATGTCTTTCGCCTTTCTGAGGACATTTGATGGCGTGGCGTATCCCACTTACCGCGCAGCCTTTTGCCTAATTGGGATGACACCCTCGCGGAGGCAAGCGTCGGTGACAGTCCCAGCCACATCATCTGTTTGCCGTCATCTTGGTGTTTTGTGGAGTCGCGAACCCGGTAGCTTTGTGGGGGAAGTATCGCCATCATCTGTCTGAAGATTTTCTACGAGCTTTGAGGCGTGCTAATGGAGACGAAGTCGAAGTAACTGATGAACGCGTGCTGAACACCTGTCTCAGTTCACTTCAAGATGTGGTCATTTCTATCGGCGGCAATCCACTGATCGAATATGGGTTACCAGCTCTCCAATCATCACCACATCAAGACCGTGAAAATCGGGAGTATAACGCTGAGACAAATTACGATCCGGGCAAAATGACCACCATACAAAATTACCATGTCGCTTTGTTCTCTTCAGAGCAAAAACAAATTTGTGACACCATCATTGAAAGCGTTTGGGCAAAACCAGGTTAAAATGTTTTTCTTGGATGCTCTCCTGGTGGAACACGTAACAGCGATAAGGGACACGTGCTCAAGGATTGCTCTATGATCGTATGGGATGAGTGTACGATGGCCAATAGGAAGGCAGTTGAGGTCGTGGACAGAACCCTGCAGGACATCCGCAGGAACGAACAGTTCTGTTCATTGGCGATTTCCGGCAAACACTTCCCGTGGTGACATGGGGATCGAGGGCTGACGAGGTGAATGCTTCGTTGAAACGATCTTCGTTGTGGTCACGAGTTCGTACGCTGTGCTTGACCATTAATATGAGAGCTCAGTTCGGCGGCAATGCACGTGTCAAGATGTCCTTCTAAGTCTTGGCGAAGGCACTCTACCAGAAGAGAGAGGTGGACAGGTGGTGCTTCCAGAGTCTCTCGGTAGAGTGGTATCCAGCTTAGAAAAACTCATTCACTGTGTGTACGGGGACATCAGTCGTATACCGCACCAGCAGAATTCTTGGGTGTGTGAGCGGGCCATTTTGACGCCCAAAAATGATCAGGCTGCAGCAATTAACGAATGCATTCTCTCGGCAATTGAGGGGAATGAAGTGGTCTACACCTCGATAAACACTGTTGTCGAGCACGATGACGCCACACATTATCCCGTGGAATTTCTGAACTCCCTGTCAGCAAGTGGACTTCCGGCGCATACCATCAAGCTGAAGGTCGGTGTCCCGATTATGCTTCGAAGTTGTGACGGGACCCGCCTTAAAGTCTCTCGCTCCACACAGATACACCATTGAGACGGAAATTCTTACGGGTTGTGGCGTCAGCGAGGCAGTATTTATACCACGCATTCCCCTCATACCTCATAACTTCCCGTTCCAGTTCAAGCGCGTACAGTTCCCCGTGAGTGTTTGCTTCGCGATGACCATCAATTAGTCGCAGGGGCAGACACTGAGGGCAGCGGGTGTCAACCTCAGGACGAGTTGCTTCTCACACGGGCAACTAGTTGTACGTCGCTTGCTCCCGCATCACCAGTCCTGACTCTCTTTACATTTTGGCTTCTGGCCGTGTAACTACCAACGTAGTTTATAGGGAAGTGTAGTAAGGTATGATACCTTTGTACTTATTTTTACTCTTTTGTGTCCTGGAATGTATTCCTGCATTATTTTGTCTATTTCCTTCAGTCACATCTTATGACTGAACTCAGCAGGATTCCCATATAACTCTCTTCACTTGCTTCGTTTGCAAAAAAAACTTATATTTTAATGCTATTTTAATTTTTTTTACTTATAATGATATAGCGACACTGGCATCTTAGGTATTTTTAGTGCTGTAGAAGCTTCACGCAGACAACGTCGCGGGCAGCAGCTAGTTATAGATAAATCAAGGCCGCAACTAAGTGCTCGGTTTATAAATGTAACCGGAAAGCTGCAGTCCGCGATAAAAGGCGCCGCATGATCACTCATCGTGATTCACAGTGATGACCACGACTACTCTGGCAAGAGTGTACCGACTCAGAAGAAGAATACTAAAAATTATGTTGTAAATAGCTCTTCTGTGTGGCTTTGTTTAGTGGTTCGACGCAAACCGGCTCGCGAGCTGAATTCAATTGTAAGACAATTTGCCGACAATACCCGGGTTTCACACCCCGATGGTGTCGCTTTCGCATCAAACGGAACTTGCTTTTTATAAATATATCAAAAGATAATCTACATAATATGCCAAAATGGAAGAGATCGAGTTTCTGCGCTAAGTGATGCGAGGTCTACTAGCTTTATGCTTGAGGCTTTATCGATTAACATTTATATGTTTGGAGACAATATTAAGGATTAGATTAGTCTAAAAATGGGACACATACTGCCCTACTAAGCCAAAAAGAGGTATCTCATTTTTTGTTTTGTTTTTTTTTTCATCGACATGCGTGAAATACTCTGTACAGGTAAGCCCCGCCTGGACAGAGCACCGCCGTCTCCTCGTAGGGGTGCTCGGCGGCAGTGATCTCTCGCGTCGGGCCTTGGTACAGGCCATGGTCCACAGCGAGGAGGAGTGGCAGGCGGTCGCCTCCTTCTGCGAGCAGTAATGCTAGAAAAGGAGGCGGCAGCACGCGCGAGGCAATGGCCCCCAGCCGCCGGGATCCTGATTTCCAGCCACCGTAGGCGTAGGCTAGCAGACGGTGAGCAATGGGTAACTCGCTATCCAACCGTCCGGTAACCGTCCAGACCGAGCCCAAGCCATCGATGACGTGTAATGATCTACGCGCGCCTCAAGGAGTTGTCAGCAAGCGCAGGGGCCCAGCAGGGTCCAAGCCTACTAGGGCCATGGGTGATGCGAAAGAGATCCCCGGGGCCCTGGAACAATGGCAAAGAAGGAACAGGAGTGAGTTAATAGTCAGTAAAAGTCTGATACGCCCGCTCTGGCCAAGGGCGGGAGATGCTATTGGATGATTCTCTGCATCACAAAAACTACTCAAAAATCCCATATCTTTATTAGAATATTTAAAAAAAAAACAATCCGTACTTAGTTATTATGTTATAAATTCAAAAGTAGAACGAGAACTACACTAGAACGATACACACGTGGACCATACCTGATTTGTACTTAGCGGCGCGTTGCCTAGCATCGCGTGGCGTGGATCTTGTGTAGCTCTTCAAGTCTAGTAGCCATATAAAATGTATGGAGCCCGACGCGCCCAGATCGGCGTACGTGGCTCACGTGTGTGCAATGTAGTTCTATTTTTACTTTGTTTGCTGTTACATCTTCACGCTTAAGCTGTTAAACCCATTTTAATGGAATTTAACTTGGAAAATAGTCTAATCATCATCATTTCAGCCGATAGACGTCCACTGTTGGACATAGGCCTCCCCCAAGTGTCGCCACATTTCACGATCCTGTGCATCTCGCATCCATCGGATTCCCGCAACCTTCACCAGGTCATCGGTCCACCTTGTAGGAGGCCTTCCGGCGCTAGAAAATAGTCTAGGACATGCAAAACTTGAAAGACTTGACATACTCTATGTCAGTCTTTTCCTGACCAAACTCCACCTGTGTCCTTCGGTTGCCCTTTACGTTCTAGGACCGCAGTGAATCTTTCGACCGATTCCAGCAGGGTCAAACACCTTAAGTGCTTTTTGATGCAAAAACGTTATCGATGTCTAAAGAACTGTATTTTATTCAAAGCACGATGCGGGATCGATTTATCTGCGTAGTAGTTATAGAGCCAAGAACTCGTTAGAGGAGCGCCGGGATAACTGCATTACATTTTTTTCCTTTTTTTCTTTGACAACACTGTTGAAGTTATCGTTCTAGGATGAAGATAAGAAGCTTCAAGTAATAGAAGAAAAACTGCTTATTATTAGCTCTTGTAAGAAGGAGTTTAAATGGGAAATCAACTTAATTTTTATAACAAAAAAGTAAGTGAAGTGATCTTAAAGTGAATGCTTCGGGCCCAGTGTTCTTCTTCTTCCTGTCCCTATCTCATTATTTAGGGTCGGCGCGATACGTTTTTATCTTCCATACTGTCCTGTCACCCGTCAAACTATCACTAACTACCTTTTTTTTCTTCTGGCCCAGTATTAAATATAATAATAATAAATATTTGTTTTCAAATATCATTGGCCCATAAACAAGTTATAAAAATATAATAGTCGCAATTAATATCGATAAGAATGAAAAAAATCACAATTTGTACAATTAATTAAATTAAATCCATTTTTTTATCTTTACATATTTGACTAATTAATTTTTCGTATCATCGTTTATAAATGTCTATACTAATAAATATTGCTTGTATTAATTTTTATTAGCTAAAAAGATGTGTATACAAACTGAAAATAATAATATTTACAAACGGGTAAATAAGAATTTATTGGGCATCAAAAATTCATCCGCATCGATGTCGAAAAGTACCCAGTAGGCTGGCATCACTGCCACTTTAGATAGCAATTCAATTAAAATTATAATCAATTTAGGAAGAGATTGTCATCAAATGCCCTATGTATAAAAAAACTTCTACCCTGTCTAGAACCCATTTATTTTATTTTAGTAGTGGCTTTGTGCTATGTCGGCAACCTTGGTGGCATCAACATAGCACAAAGAATCGCCAAACTCGGGGCTGGCTGTGCCGATCAGACATGGTGGTATACTTACCCCATGGCGGGTCGGCATGGACCGCCAGGCACTTCTTCTCATGCAACCGAGCGGGTGGGCAGGTTGCGGATAGCCCAGCTCCGGCTTGGAGACCGCTTCCTGACTGCTTGAGGTCGATCCCCCATCCGGAGTGCCTCGGGTGAGGCTCCGGACAAGAGAAGTTACCCAAAGTCTAATCCCAGGCTAGGGCTAACCCGATACCCACTTCCCGTCTTCCCATACCCCCCTAAATCACTCCCTCCATACATCCCCTCATCCTATCGGTCCAGAGGAAGGGCAACCTCGGTTCCAAAAAAGCCCACATACTCTTCAAAATGGAAAAGCAGAAAAGTAAAATAACTACCCAGGTGGAATTGTCCGTCAGCCCCCATCGTATTCTGGGAGGGGGCAACTCTCTGCCTATTGAAGCCGCGCCTTCAGCGCGACCGGCTGCCGTTTGGGCGCCTATAACTAGCACTGACCAGGCTGCTGTCGACCTGACAGCGCCCCTACCTTGCACAGAACAGGCTGCTGCGTCTCACGCGCCCACATACCCTGACATGACTGGTGCGCAAGCGCCAACCAGACCGACACTGAGCTTACCGTCCACGAGTGCCTGGCAACAGAGCATCGTTAGGAACAGCGTAACGCACAATCCAGATAATGACACTGACGAAGCCAGACTGACCAGTCTCGGTAGCGAACTGCGTGCGTTAGCACGACAGCGCGCAAAGACCGAGGCTAGACTGAGAGACGCTGACCCAGAACTAGGTTCGGGGAAAGTTGATGGCTCAGGTGGGTCCGCCCCGATCCCTGCGGACGAATTACGCCTGCTTTCCAGGCGCGAAAAAATCCGCATCAGGGAAAGGGAGTTGGATAGCCACATGCACAAGATCCGCGCAGGCCTTGGCCAGCGCGATGTGCAGGCGACTACTTCAACAGGAGTACGCGACCAGCCCGGATTACGCGAAGGGCTAGCCCAGCGCGGAAAAGAGCCGGACGCGGAAACACACGAGCGGGGGCAAGTACGCGACGGGGCCACCCGACGCGAAACGCCCTCGCAAGCATCGGAGCCCACAGGGACTGTTGACCGGACCCAAGACCAGACAGACAGACCTCACCTGAAGAAGAGGGGGAAACGGGCTGGGGCTAATCGCCAGTTCCGGATCCCAGCTGCACGCAATACGCCGAGCTTTTCTAAGCCACAACCTGGCCCAAGTGGCTCAGGGGCGGCAAAGAGGGATTGCCCGGACGACTCTGCATCACCGAGCGCGCTGCAGGGGGATCCGAAGCGGGTGAGGACCCAGGCTGCTCAAGGGGAGCAGAGAACATACGCGCGGGCCACGAAGGACATTCCGGCGCGGCTGGCCGTAGCGATCTGTTTCCCTCCCCCCTCAAGAGACCTGACAAGGGACGAAGCGACTTACGTCAAATCGGAACTTGAAAGACTATTGATTATGTCGGACCCCACGAAACCACTCCCGGCCTTCCGAGGTTACCCTCGGGTGACGGACGGCACCATGCAGATGTGGTGTGAGGACGACAATGCACTGACTTGGCTGACACAGAACACTCCTCTACTGAAACTTCCTACCACTGACCAGACACTGACAGTCATGAGACAGTCCGACGTGCCAACCCGTGTCCAAGCGGCGCTCTTTGTCCCCAGGTTCAATGGGGACATTGCGTTGCTCCAGAGCCTTCTGATTCGTCAGAACGCTTGGTACGACATTGGGAGGTGGTCGCTGTACCGGGCAACCGAAGTCGGTGGGGATAACTATGGGACGTATCTGACCCTGGGTATCCCCACCGATGAGGTTGACAAGGTCTTGGGGCGGGAGCGACGTATATCCTACCTGCTGGGTTCGATATACGTTCGTTTCTACCCCCAGACCCATTCCAAGACTGAAGACACAGACCTTGAACAGACTAAAACAGAGGTAACGGACACAGACAAGGACATGGACAAGCTTGAGGAAGAGATGGCCTGAGCAGCCATGGCTGACGCCGACGCCGACAAGGCACCTGCATCCCCTGGATGGACGGCGCAGCTAATGGCGTCCTCACCCCCCGATGACTGGCGCGGAGCGGAGGAGGGAGAAACAATTTCAGATGGCTCCATCTCTTCCTAACTCCGTTCCGACGCCAACGTCGACAACACCAAATCCTATCCAGATCATCCAGACCAACCTCCAGCACAGTCAGACTGCCTCAGCTACCTTACGCAGGGTGCTGGAGACCAACCCCCGAACCATAGTATTGATTCAAGAGCCGTGGGTCAGAAATGACAAGATTTGCGGCCTTGGAAGCATTGGAGGTAAACTGATATCTAACACATACAATATAGATAAACCCCGAACTTGCATTTACATACCCCAAGACATACCGATCATACCACTAACCCAATTCTGTTCCAGAGACCTGACAGCGATCAGGCTCCAGATTGGAAATGATGCCCAGAATCTAGTACTAGCCTCGTCGTACATGCCAGGTAACGACGACAGCTGCCCACCGAAGGAACTGACTGATCTTGTTCAACACTGCGAAAACGCCAACCTGGACCTGATCATCTGCACCGATTCAAACGCGCATCACCCACTGTGGGGTAGTGAAGTATCAAACAGCAGGGGTGAGTCACTATCCACATACTTATTCTCCACTAATCTTAACATCGTGAACCGAGGCACAGTACCCACTTGGGTCACAGCACGCGGACAAACGATCATTGACCTGACTTTAGCTACAGAAAACGCGACAAACTTAATCTCCAACTGGCACGTATCAAATGAACCCTCTTGCTCTGACCACAGAAGAATACGTTTTTCTCTGGCAGCCATTACAAAAAACCCAGAACCAAGGCGCAATCCGCGCCGTACAAACATACCCGAATACAAACACCACTTAACTTCCCTACTAGCCAGGGAACAAAGACCCGTTACCCAAATAACTGACCCCGTAGCACTGAATAACGCCGTGACAAAGCTCACGGACAACATAATCGAAGCATACCATACTAACTGCCAACTAAGTCCCTCACATACTAAGGGTAAGGGAAACCCTTGGTGGAATGCAGAGCTTGGCAAACTCAGAAATACATTACGCAAACAATTCAACAGAGCCAAAAACTCAAGACTCCCAGAGGACTGGGAGCAATACAAAGAAACCCAATACAGATATAAGAAAGCAGTCAGGACCGCCAGGAACTCCGCCTGGCGCAATTTCTGTGATAGCATTGAATCAAATACCGAAGCAGCACGGGTCAGGAAAATTCTGTCAATTGACCAGGAACGTACCCTTGGTGCGCTGAAAAAACCCGACAACAGCTACACACAGACAGACCATGAGACCGGTAAGGTCCTCCTAGAAACGCACTTCCCAGACTGCAACCTACTTGAGGACAGGACGTGGTCTAACGTACAGGAACAAACCCCAACTGATCTCGACTGGTCCAGAGCACATAATATAGTAACAGAAGACCGAATTAAATGGGCTATTAGGACTTTCCAACCGTACAAGTCACCAGGACTAGACGGTGTCCTTCCGGCGCTACTGCAGTGGGGAGAATACTCCCTGGTGCCGTGGCTGCTGGTGATATACCGAGCCTGTATAGCACACAAATATATACCACACACATGGCGTGAGGTGAAAGTCATTTTCATCCCGAAACCCGGAAAAACTGACTATACGCAACCCAAGGCTTACAGACCCATAAGCCTGACGTCTTTCCTACTGAAAACCCTGGAGAGGCTCTGCGATAGACACATCCGAGACGGACCCCTTTTGGTGAGACCGCTCCACAAGCAGCAACATGCCTACTCCACGGGTAAATCAACAGAATCTGCACTACATAGCGTAATCTCAAAGATCGAATGCGCAATAAATCACAAAGGCTCTTCCCTAGCAGTCTTCATAGACATTGAAGGAGCCTTCGGTAAGACTATGTTCCGAAGCATTAGCACAGCACTCGAAAGTCACGGTGTTGACCCGACCCTGAGTGGCTGGATCACAAATATGCTCAGGTTTAGAGCAGTACAAGTAAAAATAAATAGCACCACAAGGGCCATAGTGGCGAAGGGTTGCCCCCAAGGGGGAGTCCTTTCGCCTTTACTGTGGAACTTAGTTGCAGATGACCTAGTCAAAAGACTCAACACAAAAGGTTATTTCGCCGTAGGTTACGCTGACGATATAACCATTATAATAAATGGCACCCACGAAAATACACTATGCAACCTTATGCGACAGGCCTTGAAAATAGTAGAGGACTGGTTTAAGGAACACCAACTGACAGTAAACCCCACCAAGACTGAATTGGTTCTCTTTACCAAAAAAAGGAAACTGGCAGCACTACAACTGCCACTTTTCTTTGGAACTACCCTTAGCCTATCAACTGAAGTCAAGTACCTGGGCGTTTACCTGGACAAACAGCTGAACTAGGCAAAACACACCGAGTACATCACTAAAAAAGCCAGTATATCCATGTGGCAATGTAAACGCATGCTAGGCCGCAGCTGGGGCATAGCCCCAAAGGTGACCCACTGGCTATATACAACTGTTATCAGACCAATAATCACATATGGCTCACTAGTTTGGTGGCCCAGGACTGAACTGAGCACAGCCCAAAAAGACCTTGAAAAACTGCAACGACTCGCCTGCGTAGCGATCACAAGCAGCATGAGAACCACGCCCACGGCTGCCCTGCAGGCGATGCTGGGACTGCCACCACTGCATCTAATAGTGCAAGAGGAGGCAGCCTCAGCGGCCTTCAGGCTCAGCGTTTCGGGCACCCTGAGCAAAGACTCCAGAATCAAACACATACGCATATTGGAAAACGCTATTAAAAGACAGCCCATGATGGCAGCACCTAGTGACAAAGCTCCAAAGGCGTATCATTTCCAAAAGCATTTCAATATTCAATTAACAGAGGAAGCACACGACTACTCAGGGCCAGCTGAACTGAGAGTCTACACGGACGGATCAAAGACAGACACTGGCACGGGCGTTGGAGTCTTCTCCAATGACCTCAATATCAGAATATCCAGAACGCTGGGAAAATTCAACACCGTCTATCAGGCGGAATGTGTTGGCATAATCCTAGCGGCCCACGCCATAGAAACTAGAGACGTAAAGGACACACACATTCGGATACTCTCCGATAGTGTCTCAGTCCTACAATCCCTAGACAAAGATTTTACCACCTCGAGAATTATACAAGAATGCCACTCTGCACTGGAAAGAGTCACGGTGCCAAAGCGGAACACGGTGACACTACAGTGGATTAAGGGACATAGCGGTTCGCTGGGCAACGACGCAGCGGACGAACTGGCCAGGAGGGGATCTGGAGCGGTGGTCTTCGGGCCCGAACCAATTGTGCCGATCCCCTTTGGTCAGCTGCGTGGTTGGCTACGAGAACACACACAGATACAAACGGAACGCTGGTGGCCAAGGAGGCCCTACCACACCTAAATAAAATCCTCACCAAAAAACTTTTAAGTTTGAACAGAGGCGGCCTGCGCCTGGTGACGGGGACCATCACCGGGCACTGCACACTGAATAAGCACCTCCACACAATAGGCATCACAGACAGTCCCCTGTGCAGAGCATGCTTGGAGGGGGAGGAGACAGTTGCACATGTGCTCCTGGACTGCACAGGGATCACTGAAATACGCACACGAACCATAGGATCCCCGAATTCCCTTATAGATGTCCTGAAAAACCTGAGAGGCCTAATCTGCTTTTGGAGAGAGGTGGGCTGGTTGGAATAAGCCCACCCAAGGTTATGGCCGCTATGGCCCACGTACAATGGTCCGCATAGGACTAAGTGCGGAAACCATACTCAGACATAAGACAAGAATCGCCAAACTTAAGTGGCAATGGGCAGGGCACATTGCTCGCAGAGCAGATGGCCGTTGGGGCCGAAGGGTTCTGGAGTGGCAACCGCGTACCGGAAAACGCAGCGTTGGAAGGCCTCCTACAAGGTGGACTGACGACCTGGTGAAGGTAGCGGGAATCCGATGGATGCGGGACGCACATGATCGTTCGTTGTGGCGACGCTTGGGGGAGGCCTATGTCCTACAGCGGACGTCTATCGGCTGAAATGATGATGATGATGATGATGATGAGTGGCATTACTGTGACTTATTGGGCCTACCCTGAAAACCATACACTGGTTTTTTTAACATTATAAATCAACCAATAGTCAGCTGCATAACCCTCAGCACATCATCAACAGGTTTCTGAAACCTCAAACATATATTTTGATAGGTTCGTGCTTGACCGCTTTTTCACCTGATGGAAAGCGATGACGCGATCGGCGATGGATCGCGCTTACCTAGAAGTAACCTATTCATTGTTGACTTAAGGCGTATAGTCCCTTGAACCATCTGACCGAAATTATGTGAACGCAACTCTCGCACTCGCCTAGGCGGCAGTACGTAAATCTGTGCATTTATTTGCGGCCAGCAGCGCCCGGAAAGCGCTTTAAATTCATTTTCTCTGCGAGATATTGATTGATTTACATATGCAATGTTCACTTTGAAGGATATTTAACCACCAATTTTTATGTGTAAAAATGTTTAGTAGTAGGGAAAAAGGAGTAGGGAAAAGTTGCGAAAAGTTGCGAAATTGCTAAATATTAATTAATTTTTATTTTTTGACAAAAGTATTAATTGCACGAAAAAATCAAATGTTGATATTATTGTTCATGAATCTTTATTAAACATATATTTTTTTCAAACCAATTGACCTAGCCGTTACGGAGGAATAGGCCTCAGAAAATCACTGTTTTATGGCACTTTTCGGGCGCTTGGCCCTTAATGATTCTCGGATTGTAGCCATCAGGAAAAACAAACTGCGACTGGGAATTCCACTCCTTAGTTGTACGTGAGTACGAGACGAGTGTACTTGAAATGAGTGGTCGTTTCTCCCGAAGTGGTTTGTCATCTGTCTTTAAAATCTCTTCACTTATTTTTTTAAAGTTAAGTTCTTACAAAATGATACCACTGAAACAGGACATTGACACTTCACCTCATCTAAATTTCAATAGCGACACTTTTACAGTAGGTAATACAATACTAATACTTTACTTTTTTTGTTGCTTTGTTTGGTCAGAGGTCTTAACTGCTATGCCGGAGGTCGAGAGATCGGTTCCTATCCAGGACAGATGTAGGATGTAGTGTGTTAAGCATGATCATAATTTGTTCTGTGTCTTGGTTTAATTTATCTATAATTTGTTTAGGTAATTATAAATATATAAGAATGTTTATCAGTTGTCTAGTACTCGTAGCACAAGCACTGCTTAGTTTGAGATAGCGTTGAGTGAAAGTTGTAGAATATTACTAAAAAAAAAAACAGGTTTCTCACGTACCGCTCAAAACATCCAAGAATATGAAAAAAAAGTAAAAATAAACTTATTTGTACCTCAAAATCACACTAATATTAAATAAAAAGGGCGAAACTTTGTGAGAGTAAGTGTGTGTATGTTTGTAACTTCGTCACTCTTAAACAGCTAAACGGATTTCGATGAAACTTGGTACACAAATACATCATAGTATCCTGAAATAGCACATAGCTTTTCAGCCCGAGAATTTGGATGATTGTCTACTATCACGGCAGTAGCTTTATTGCAAGCCAATGTTTTTTTTTATAACTTATCTCCGCAGACCATGTGGACCGGCCGGCATTTACTTGACCGTGACCTATGTTTATGGCGAATCCCTCCAGCAGCCCACATAGCTTGCTACAAAAGTTGGTGCAATTGTAGTGTGGCCTGCTCCATATGAATATATGTGAGCCGTGCGCTGCCCGCATGGCCTGCTTCTCTAGAAGATACTTATATATATACATGGTGCTGAGAGTGTTAAATATAATTTATAATTATGTGTAGATATTAAAATCCCATGCCTCTGAAACAAATTTGAATCTACAATGTACAATGGTAGTCTTAATAGTGACAATAATGTGCATGTGATCAATTTGATATCATAAATCTACACTAGTATTATAAAGAGGTAAAGTTTTTTTTTGTAGGAGGTAATCTTTTAAAATACTGTCCAATTACTAAATTTTTTAACCGATAGAAAGCTGCTTTATTCCTGAGTGACATAGGCTATATTTTATGGATGCGGACAAAGCCGAGGGCAAAAGATATGTATAAAAATCTTTACCAAATTGAATAGGGATCCTCAAAACAGTACATACTATACTTTATGTAGGAATGTTCAGCCAAGGTCGCGTGCATCTGGCATCTAACCAATTACTTCCGAGGCGATATCCCCGCCGTACATCTTTTGTTCAGCCTCCATTATACGTGCTTACCCACCTGAAGACAAAGCGCAAACTTATAATTGGCTTGTACTGCTTATTAGTTCCATTATCTATTTTGTTTTGGAAAGAAAGGACCACGTTTCTTGTGTCAATTTACGTGAATAGTACTCGTAAGTTATCTTATAGTTTATTAAGTTTAATTTTGATTTTTTTTATTACCTATTCTTTTTAATTCTAATTATTAATTTATAAGCTTTGACTTTAATAATTGTTACCAATTAATTAATTCAAATTGACCATTGACTAATGTATCCCTTTTGACCTTTGTATCTTGACCCTATTTTTTAGTTTTAATTTGACATGATTTATTGGAATGTGTTTTTTTTTTGTCGAATCTGTTTGGTATTTTTTTGTGAAATTCAATTTTTTTTCTATATTTCACCTAGTTATATGTGCATGCTGTGGTCTCCTGTAACTGAAGGAGCACACGTTTAAAGACCCCATGCCTAATGATTTATATTGTGTCTGTGTAACCTTTGTTGGAGATCCTAATAAATAAATAAATAAATGAACGTCGTGGACAGATCATAGAATTTGATCATTTCGTGATATGGCCTACCAAAACTGGCCAAATTGTTTAAACATTAACATTTGATGAAATGGCAATCATCGTTTGGCAATATCATTTAAATTATCATCATCATCATCATATCAGCCGAAAGACGTCCACTGTTGGACATAGGCCTCCACCAAGCGTCGCCACAACGACCGGTCCTGTTCCCGCTGACTAGTAGCCTGATTCACGTAAAATCAAACAAGCCAAATGTCGTTGAAGTTTTATAGTCGTTCGATCGAAGTCCTATCCAAAAGCGGTATTCACGATCTATCGACTTATTTCCACTTACATTACTATGTATTATACCAGGATAATGTAATACAGATTTTTTTTTAAATTGACGAATTTCAAACGCCTTTAAAATCGGTGTCGTTCAAACTCGATTGATGGATGTGAATACGGAAACAGTCTAAACGACTAAATCGCTACGATATCGTTACGGTTTTCATTACGTGAATCGGGCTGCAGGTCATCGGTTTACCTTGTTGGAAGCCTTCTAATGCTGCGTCTTCCAGTACGTAGTCGCCACTCCAGAACCTTTCATCCCCATCAACCATCTGTTCTGCGTGCAATGTGCCCTGACCATTTCATTATCATTTAATTTAATTCAATTCATTTATTTCAGGCATCTAGGCCCATGTACGTTTGTATGTATATAAGCCTAGATGCCTGCAATGATGAATGTAAAATGTGTACATTTTAACATATAAGACATAATAATACAATAAAAATCATATAGCATAGCTTATGTAAATGTTAAAAATTAAAAATTCAATAAAAAACCGTCCACAGAGTCTGCATGAAAGAGGACGAGGCAGCAGCTCATCTGCGTCTAAGCTATCCAGTGCCCACTGAATGTAGAGCAAAGTATTTCGATAACTTAGGTGCACTCCACGGAACGGTCAGTAGCACCAAGGCAGGCTTGAGCAGCTCGCGGGCTTGCGGACAGTGAGTAATGGGTAGCTCGCTGTCCGGCCGTCCGGTAACTGTCCGGACCAAGCCCAAGTCGAAGATGGCGCGCGCTGTTCTCGCGCGCCTCAAGGAGTTGTCAGCAACAGCAGGGGCCCAGCCGGGTCGAAGCCTACTGGGGCCAGGGTTATCCGAAAGGGCGCTCGAGCCCCGGTATGAAGGCTTGAAGGAACGGGATGAGTTTTTGAGTCAGTAAGAGTCTGACACTATCTCCCGCTCCGCTCAAGAGCGGGGGTTGTCATTGGATGAGTTTTCCCATCGAAAAAAAAAGGCTTGAGCAGCTGGGGTGGATTGAATGACACATTTGACTCACTCGTACGCAAACTATGTGCTTCAAACGTGGAGTCGCGGACACCAGCACGAAATACAAACACAAATGAAACTATAAGTAGTTAGTAGGTACAAGTCTGACTGTCCCCTCGACTTAGCCCAAGGTGAAGGGCTCTTCTTCTTCTTCTTCTTCTTCTTCCTGCCCTTGTCCCATCTTATTTGGGGTTGGCGCAATAGGTTTTTTTCTTCCATTCTACCCTGTCACTCGTCATGCTGTCACTAACTTCCTTTTCTTTCATATCGCTCTTCACGCAATCCGTCCATCTTTTCTTTGGCCTCCCTCTCCCAGGAAAGGACATCCATGAATATTTTCATCCTTAAAATAATAAAAGCGGTTGAAGTTTATTTCGACTACTTAAAAAAAAGACAAGCTATTTAAAAAAAACTGTTAGTAAAAACACAGAAAGCCTTTGAATAAACCGAACGCGTGTTAGTGATGGCAAACGGTGACCAAATAAATAGAACACGATACAAAAAACCTTCTAGTCTCCCACAAATATGCAAAATTACAAACGAACGTAAACTTTGTTCAAATGTTTTCAACGGAAAAATAGAAAATGTTAACGGTCGATTGGCCAGCACTTTGAATGTCATGTTCAACTGAAAAAAAAGACACTGTTAAAAAAGAGTGCAATTCTCGGAACGTATTTATGAAACTTTTGGAACCATTAATTTTCTTTAATGTAGTCCAACGGGTTGCCGGGAAAACGAGATCACTGGTTTTATATTGGATTTTGCCGAATTCACCTAAATTGTGTTGAGAAAAAACTATAAAAAATGTTAATGATATTTCGGAAAGATTGCTCCAAATTAACATGTATTTGGTCATCATCTTAATGGGTTTCTGCTATTTCGGTCCTAAATTAACATATTTCCTTTGTGTTTCCCATTTTTGAAAACACTATCAAGGTTTTGGAAAAAATAGATAAAATTATTTGACTTTCTCATAACCCCTCGAACGCCAGGGGTTAATTACCCGGAAAATTGCCGTGTTTAGGTAAATCACCAAAAAAAAAATTGATTTTTCTAGGAAAAACA
The DNA here is from genome assembly GCA_910589285.2 of Mythimna ferrago. NCBI lineage: Eukaryota > Metazoa > Arthropoda > Insecta > Lepidoptera > Noctuidae > Mythimna > Mythimna ferrago. The sequence goes on from OU342689.1 coordinate 5,039,692, forward strand.
AATAATATAGTATATATAGAATAATATGGATAGAAAACAATACACAGTTGTACAGTTGTTTAAATTCAGCGTCTTTCAAGTAAATCAAGTTGTACAGACGTATAATAGTTCAATTTTTAATGTAGCTTTTTTTTTATGGTGGGAAAAAATCATGCATTGACATCCCCCGCCCTTGGGCGGAGCGGGAGATAGTGTCAGACTCTTACTGACTAAAAGACCCACCCCGTTCCTTCTAGCCTTCATACCGGGGCTCGAGCGCCCTTTCGGATAACCCTGGCCCCAGTAGGCTTCGACCCGGCTGGGTCCCTGCTGTTGCTGACAACTTCTTGAGGCGCGCGGCAACAGTGCGCGCCGTCGACGACTTAGGCTTGGTCCGGACAGTTACCGGACGGCCGGACAGTGAGGTACCCATTGCTCACTGTCCGCAAGCCCGCGTCTACGTTGGCCGGAAATCGGGATCAGAATCCCGGCGACGGCGGCGGCGATAACGCCGTTGCCTGATGCGTTCGGCCTCCTCCTTTGCGAGCATTACTGCTTCGCAGAAGTCGGCGACCGCCTGCCACTCCTCGCTCCGGACCATGGCCTCAACCAAGGCCCGGCGCGAGAGGTCTCTGCCGCCGATCGCCCCCACGAGGGAATGTAGCTGGATCTAATCTAGGCTCGATTGTATGGATAGTGCGAGTACCTTGAGCTTCCCATCCGTACGGCATGTCTCAGTTTTCGCAGAATTACCAGTAATAGGTACTGGGTTTTATTACCATCTCAGACTTCAATCCACATGGTTCTCATATGATTTGACCATGCATGTTTGCTGCACGGACTTTAAAAGAGACTTTGGGCCCTGAGTTTGTTTCGGTATTTCTTCTCAGGGTAGTCAGCTGGGAAAAAACATTTTGCGCCGACCACAAGTAATATGGGATAAGAGCAGGAAGAAGAAGAAGAAGTAGTCAGCTGGGAAACACCGGCCTCATCAAGTTTAAATTGGGCTCTCAATCAGCAATCCAGCACACTAAATCAAAAACCGTATTGCTTATCACCAAAGAACGTGCTTTTTGTGGAAAAAATCTTTGATATGTAGGTACCTAACAGATAGTCTGACAGGTTTGTACTGACCGCAACAGTAGGGGCCCAGCTGGGTCGAACAGTAGGCTTCGACCGGGCCAGGGTTAGCTCTGAAGGGTAGCTCAGCGCCGGTATGACAGGCAAGAAGGAACGGGGTGGGTTTTTAGTCAGTAAGAGTCTGACACTATCTTCTGCTCCGCCCAAGGGCGGGGATGTCATTTGGATAATTTTTACCCACCAAAAAAAACCCTGTATTTGTCATTACTCAGCCATAAGACCTTTAACTTCATAAAATCATTAATGAAAATGTTATACTAAACAAATTTAAAAATACACGAGAAACAAAATGGTCGCCACACAAACGTTTTGCCATCATTTGCATACAGCCAAACATTGTCATATATTGTCCTCTTTCATACGTAACCATGATTTATGTACATATAAAATAAATATATATTTGGTACACATTGCTAACGGCTCCCGTTGAATGTTATGGCTTCAGCCCATGAGACGTATAAAATATGGGTTAAGTGCGAATCTTACTGAGATATATGGTTCTAAAGAAAATGGAAATATTGTAAACTTTAACACTTTTGTTGTCTAGTGCCCTATATCTCATGCAATATCTGTTGAATCTAAAAATCTCGTAATGCAAATTGATGTCATAGAATACTTACCATTTCGTAAATATATTTTTACGTAAATGTAAATGGTGGAGATCCTGGTATCCTGAAACACAGACCTTGACCCTAGTTTAGGCACCAGTCTTCCACAATATTGAAGAATAAAAGTATATTACGTATCTGATATTTATTACTCTGTACATATGTTGTAATGTTGTGGCGAGAAAATTAATAAATGTATTATTTTTATTTATTTTTTGTGCTTCCTAATCTTTAAGTCAAGATAGAATAGGTTACTTCTAGGCGAGCGAGCTTCATCGTCGACCACATCATTACTTACCCTCAGATGAGATAGTAGTCAAACACGAGCTTATCTATAATAAAAAAAATATATAACTTTATTCAATCATTTGAATTTTCATCGGTCATGACAGAACTAAACTTACAAATTAAAATTCCTACAAGAACCACTAAATCTACATCGACTTTCCAAAAAAAATTCAAGAGAGAGAGAAGATCCTAGCCATCAGCGATTACGAGCCATATCGAGGAATACTGCCTTGTATCAGGTCCTTGACCCAACAGCGCAACGACAGTTTCGACAGATAGACGTCAAAGCTTCTGGCCTTAGGCCAGTGGTGATAACAACAAACAATACAATGGTAGTCGATGCCACTATCCCATATGACTGACAACATCGTGTGTTAAGTCGAAATATGTATTTGATTTGGTTCTCTTTCTCTGCCCTCAAGAGGTTCTCGTTAAGTGAGATGGTGACATCAACTACTATTGTGTGGTTATTGAATCACTTGATGATAAACTAATCCCAATACCACGTGTCATGGTCTTTTTCTAGAACTCGGCGGGATATATTCTTGTAATACGGTACCTCAAACAGCAGAAATCATTTAGAAAAATAAAACGGTATTATTTTGCTTTTTTATTTTCTAGCTAAATACATGAATACTATTGTTAAGAACAAGTGCTTATAACTTCTCCCGCTCTGGTTAGCGCGATACAGAGTATCAGACTTATACTGACTAAACACATCCGTGTTTTTGAAGTGAAAACTTCTTTAGCGGCGTTGAGCACTTTTTCTGTAATGGGTATAAAATCTTAAACTCGCGTCAGGACACGTGACCTGATCGAAAAAGCGTAAGACGGATGGAGAGTAGACAGCTATCCCTTATCGCGCGTTGTGAAAGGGGGCTAGACGGAAAAAATTCTCACGAAAAATTGTACCGACACTTTTACTGTCAAAATATAAATCCAAGATGGCGGCTGCAAGAAATTATCAACTTTTTCGTCATGGGTGTCGTTTTCATGGTTTTCGAGGGTGTTGAAACCGATGGTACTGTCAAAATATAAATCCAAGATGGCGGCTGCAAGAAATTATCAAATTTTTCGTCATGGGTGTCGTTTTCATGGTTTTCGAGGGTGTTGAAACCGATAGTACTGTCAAAATGTAAATCCAAGATGGCGGCTGCAAGAAATTATCAAATTTTCCGTCATGGGTGTCGTTTTCATGGTTTTCGAGGGCGTGGAAACCGATGGTACTGTCAAAATGTAAATCCAAGATGGCGGCTGCAAGAAATTATCAACTTTTTCATCATGGGTGTCGTTTTCATGGTTTTCGAGGGTGTTGAAACCGATGGTACTGTCAAAATATAAATCCAAGATGGCGGCTGCAAGAAATTATCAACTTTTTCGTCATGGGTGTCTTTTTCATGGTTTTCGAGGGTGTTGAAACCGATGGTACTGTCAAAATGTAAATCCAAGATGGCGGCTGCAAGAAATTATCAACTTTTTCGTCATGGGTGTCGTTTTCATGGTTTTCGAGGGTGTTGAAACCGATGGTACTGTCAAAATATAAATCCAAGATGGCGGCTGCTAGAAATTATCAACTTTTTCGTCATGGGTGTCGTTTTCATGGTTTTCGAGGGCGTTGAAACCGATGGTACTGTCAAAATATAAATCCAAGATGGCGGCTGCAAGAAATTATCAAATTTTTCGTCATGGGTGTCGTTTTCGTGGTTTTCGAGGGTGTTGAAACCGATAATACTGTCAAAATGTAAATCCAAGATGGCGGCTGCAAGAAATTATTAATTTTTCCGTCATGGGTGTCGTTTTCATGGTTTTCGAGGGTGTTGAAACCGATAGTACTGTCACAATATAAATCCAAGATGGTGGCTGCAAGAAATTATCAAATTTTCCGTCATGGGTGTCGTTTTCATGGTTTTCGAGGGCGTGGAAACCGATGGTACTGTCAAAATGTAAATCCAAGATGGCGGCTGCAAGAAATTATCAACTTTTTCGCCATGGGTGTCGTTTTCGTGGTTTTCGAGGGTGTTGAAACCGATGGTACTGTCAAAATATAAATCCAAGATGGTGGCTGCAAGAAATTATCAAATTTTCCGTCATGGGTGTCGTTTTCATGGTTTTCGAGGGCGTGGAAACCGATAGTACTGTCAAAATGTAAATCCAAGATGGCGGCTGCAAGAAATTATCAACTTTTTTGTCATGAGTGTCGTTTTCGTGGTTTTCGAGGGTGTTGAAACCGATAGTACTGTCAAAATGTAAATCCAAGATGGCGGCTGCAAGAAATTATCAACTTTTTCGCCATGGGTGTCGTTTTCGTGGTTTTCGAGGGTGTTGAAACCGATGGTACTGTCAAAATATAAATCCAAGATGGTGGCTGCAAGAAATTATCAAATTTTCCGTCATGGGTGTCGTTTTCATGGTTTTCGAGGGCGTGGAAACCGATGGTACTGTCAAAATGTAAATCCAAGATGGCGGCTGCAAGAAATTATCAACTTTTTCGTCATAGGTGCCGTTTTCGTGGTTTTCGAGGGTGTTGAAACCGATAGTACTGTCAAAATGTAAATCCAAGATGGCGGCTGCAAGAAATTATTAACTTTTCCGTCATGGGTGTCGTTTTCATGGTTTTCGAGGGTGTTGAAACCGATAGAACTGTCAAAATATAAATCCAAGATGGTGGCTGCAAGAAATTATCAAATTTTCCGTCATGGGTGTCGTTTTCATGGTTTTCGAGGGTGTTGAAACCGATGGTACTGTCAAAATATAAATCCAAGATGGTGGCTGCAAGAAATTATCAAATTTTCCGTCGTGGGTGTCGTTTTCATGGTTTTCGAGGGTGTTGAAACCGATAGTACTGTCAAAATATAAATCCAAGATGGCGGCTGCAAGAAATTATCAAATTTTTCGTCATGGGTGTCGTTTTCATGGTTTTCGAGGGCGTGGAAATCGATGGTACTGTCAAAATGTAAATCCAAGATGGCGGCTGCAAGAAATTATCAACTTTTTCGTCATGGGTGTCGTTTTCGTGGTTTTCGAGGGTGTTGAAACCGATGGTACTGTCAAAATATAAATCCAAGATGGTGGCTGCAAGAAATTATCAAATTTTCCGTCATGGGTGTCGTTTTCATGGTTTTCGAGGGCGTGGAAACCGATGGTACTGTCAAAATGTAAATCCAAGATGGCGGCTGCAAGAAATTATCAACTTTTTCGTCATGGGTGTCGTTTTCATGGTTTTCGAGGGTGTTGAAACCGATAGTACTGTCAAAATGTAAATCCAAGATGGCGGCTGCAAGAAATTATCAAATTTTCCGTCATGGGTGTCGTTTTCATGGTTTTCGAGGGCGTGGAAACCGATGGTACTGTCAAAATGTAAATCCAAGATGGCGGCTGCAAGAAATTATCAACTTTTTCATCATGGGTGTCGTTTTCATGGTTTTCGAGGGTGTTGAAACCGATGGTACTGTCAAAATATAAATCCAAGATGGCGGCTGCAAGAAATTATCAACTTTTTCGTCATGGGTGTCTTTTTCATGGTTTTCGAGGGTGTTGAAACCGATGGTACTGTCAAAATGTAAATCCAAGATGGCGGCTGCAAGAAATTATCAAATTTTTCGTCATGGGTGTCGTTTTCGTGGTTTTCGAGGGTGTTGAAACCGATAATACTGTCAAAATGTAAATCCAAGATGGCGGCTGCAAGAAATTATTAATTTTTCCGTCATGGGTGTCGTTTTCATGGTTTTCGAGGGTGTTGAAACCGATAGTACTGTCAAAATATAAATCCAAGATGGTGGCTGCAAGAAATTATCAAATTTTCCGTCATGGGTGTCGTTTTCATGGTTTTCGAGGGCGTGGAAACCGATGGTACTGTCAAAATGTAAATCCAAGATGGCGGCTGCAAGAAATTATCAACTTTTTCGCCATGGGTGTCGTTTTCGTGGTTTTCGAGGGTGTTGAAACCGATGGTACTGTCAAAATATAAATCCAAGATGGTGGCTGCAAGAAATTATCAAATTTTCCGTCATGGGTGTCGTTTTCATGGTTTTCGAGGGCGTGGAAACCGATAGTACTGTCAAAATGTAAATCCAAGATGGCGGCTGCAAGAAATTATCAACTTTTTTGTCATAAGTGTCGTTTTCGTGGTTTTCGAGGGTGTTGAAACCGATAGTACTGTCAAAATGTAAATCCAAGATGGCGGCTGCAAGAAATTATCAACTTTTTCGCCATGGGTGTCGTTTTCGTGGTTTTCGAGGGTGTTGAAACCGATGGTACTGTCAAAATATAAATCCAAGATGGTGGCTGCAAGAAATTATCAAATTTTCCGTCATGGGTGTCGTTTTCATGGTTTTCGAGGGCGTGGAAACCGATGGTACTGTCAAAATGTAAATCCAAGATGGCGGCTGCAAGAAATTATCAACTTTTTCGTCATAGGTGCCGTTTTCGTGGTTTTCGAGGGTGTTGAAACCGATAGTACAGTCAAAATGTAAATCCAAGATGGCGGCTGCAAGAAATTATTAACTTTTCCGTCATGGGTGTCGTTTTCATGGTTTTCGAGGGTGTTGAAACCGATGGTACTGTCAAAATATAAATCCAAGATGGTGGCTGCAAGAAATTATCAAATTTTCCGTCGTGGGTGTCGTTTTCATGGTTTTCGAGGGTGTTGAAACCGATAGTACTGTCAAAATATAAATCCAAGATGGCGGCTGCAAGAAATTATCAAATTTTTCGTCATGGGTGTCGTTTTCATGGTTTTCGAGGGCGTGGAAATCGATGGTACTGTCAAAATGTAAATCCAAGATGGCGGCTGCAAGAAATTATCAACTTTTTCGTCATGGGTGTCGTTTTCGTGGTTTTCGAGGGTGTTGAAACCGATGGTACTGTCAAAATATAAATCCAAGATGGTGGCTGCAAGAAATTATCAACTTTTTCGTCATGGGTGTCTTTTTCATGGTTTTCGAGGGCGAGGAAACCGATAGTACTGTCAAAATGTAAATCCAAGATGGCGGCTGCAAGAAATTATCAACTTTTTCGTCATGGGTGTCGTTTTCGTGGTTTTCGAGGGTGTTGAAACCGATAGTACTGTCAAAATGTAAATCCAAGATGGCGGCTGCAAGAAATTATCAACTTTTTCGCCATGGGTGTCGTTTTCGTGGTTTTCGAGGGTGTTGAAACCGATGGTACTGTCAAAATATAAATCCAAGATGGTGGCTGCAAGAAATTATCAAATTTTCCGTCATGGGTGTCGTTTTCATGGTTTTCGAGGGCGTGGAAACCGATGGTACTGTCAAAATGTAAATCCAAGATGGCGGCTGCAAGAAATTATCAACTTTTTCGTCATGGGTGTCGTTTTCGTGGTTTTCGAGGGTGTTGAAACCGATAGTACTGTCAAAATGTAAATCCAAGATGGCGGCTGCAAGAAATTATTAACTTTTCCGTCATGGGTGTCGTTTTCATGGTTTTCGAGGGTGTTGAAACCGATAGAACTGTCAAAATATAAATCCAAGATGTTGGCTGCAAGAAATTATCAAATTTTCCGTCATGGGTGTCGTTTTCATGGTTTTCGAGGGTGTTGAAACCGATGGTACTGTCAAAATATAAATCCAAGATGGTGGCTGCAAGAAATTATCAAATTTTCCGTCATGGGTGTCGTTTTCATGGTTTTCGAGGGTGTTGAAACCGATGGTACTGTCAAAATATAAATCCAAGATGGTGGCTGCAAGAAATTATCAAATTTTCCGTCGTGGGTGTCGTTTTCATGGTTTTCGAGGGTGTTGAAACCGATAGTACTGTCAAAATATAAATCCAAGACGGCGGCTGCAAGAAATTATCAAATTTTTCGTCATGGGTGTCGTTTTCATGGTTTTCGAGGGCGTGGAAATCGATGGTACTGTCAAAATGTAAATCCAAGATGGCGGCTGCAAGAAATTATCAACTTTTTCGTCATGGGTGTCGTTTTCGTGGTTTTCGAGGGTGTTGAAACCGATAGTACTGTCAAAATATAAATCCAAGATGGCGGCTGCAAGAAATTATCAAATTTTTCGTCATGGGTGTCGTTTTCATGGTTTTCGAGGGCGTGGAAATCGATGGTACTGTCAAAATGTAAATCCAAGATGGCGGCTGCAAGAAATTATCAACTTTTTCGATATGGGTGTCTTTTTCATGGTTTTCGAGGTTGTTGAAGCCGATAGTGCTGTCAAAATGTAAATCTAAGATGGCGGATGTCAGAAATTATCAACTTTTTCGTCATGAGTGTCGTTTTCATGGTTTCGAAGATGTTGAAATAGTGCTGTCAAAATGTACATAAAATAGCGTAGTATTTTTTAGTTATATTGTATTAGCTAGACGGAAAAAATTCTCACGAAAAGTTGTAACGACACTTTTTCTATAGTAAGCTATTGTAAGCCGTGCGGCGTGCGCATGTTTCTCTGTCTTTCTCTCTTTCTCTCTCTTATAGAAAGCAAGCCAGAACGGAACTTCGTTCCATCCGGGTGTCCCTTGACACCTCAGTAGTTTTTCGGAGAGATAAACTTTTTAATGTAAAATAATTGTAATAGTTTTAAAGTGTTAAATTTTTAATGTAATATAAATTGTCATGTTTGTGTACGATAGCGCAATAAATGAATATTGTATTCTACCACATAAATGATAGTACTTTTATACTGATAAAGCAATTGGTGCAAAATTATTCCCTAACCATTCCAAAATATCAAACATGCTCAACGTTAATAATCAAGTTTTCACTTCTGCCGGCACTCCCGGAGTGCAACCCGTCTTTTTTTTTCAGTTATCGTTTGCGTCCCAAAGCCACAGTAGATTTTCAATCAATTCCACAGACTTTTTTTTATGGTGGGAAAAATCATCTAATGATAACCCCCGCTCTTGGGTGGAGCAGAAGATAGTGTCAGACTCTTACTGACTAAACGACCCACCTTGTTCCTTCTAGCCTTCATACCAGGGCCCCAAGTCTGCTATTTTTATAAATTCGTCATTCCTACACGATCCCATTGTCATTTTGCTAAAAGTTTGTAAGCTGCTAATTCATAATGATCGATCATTGATCGGTCAATGGTCTAGTGATAGAACTGTGGTAAAATGATAATTTCGAGCATATTAAAACCAATAACTGCACAATAACGTTCTAATGGTAAAACACTGATCATCAGTCATAATAACGCCATTATGTTAGTAGATTACCAAACTTGTGAAAATCGACAATTATGACATCAATGATGGACTATTCTGACATTATTGTAATAGCAGACTTGAGGCCCAGGGCTCGAGCTCCGGGTATTTTCCGAAGGACCCTTACTAATTACAAAGTACTAAATAACAATAAATCTCTCAACAATTTCCAATAACTGAAATACTCATTACATAACTTACTTTGACACCAAACGCGGCAAAGGGCAACCGATTGAACGTACATCGTCCTCAATACGAAATACCATACAATACTTCTAAATATCATACCTTATTTCTAAATACCGTACATAGTTTCACACTCTTAACCGCGGTACCCTAAACCTACTTCACGTTACTCGAATACCTCAATTTATAGGTCACTAAATATTTATGTCGGTGATTCCTTTTCAGCTGAGTTTGATGTGTCAACCCTAATATCCTGTCTAATGACGACAGAATCGTCTTGTGGCTACTTTTCGATGAGAAAAAACCCCACAATGGTCATTTTAGACACTTGTATATGTTTTAGGATACATTTTGTTGACCCTCGATTTTTATATCACTATTATATCGTTATTTTTTTGCGAGTTCATAGTTTGTAGTAATACTAGTAGATCTATATGAGTATCTAAAGTCACCCTTATGAACTTAATACAAATTTTATGGTGTCTGAAGAATCTGTTGCTGAAAGAAGTATTTTCAGAAGTGTGGAGAGTTACTGTTTCAAGGACGACTTACAAGGTCATCATGATCATCTGGGGCCAGGGTTTTCCGAAAGGGAGCTCGAGCCCCGGTATGAAGGCTAGAAGGAACGGGGTGGGTCTTTTTTAGTCAGTAAGAGTCTGACACTATCTCCCGCTCCGCCCAAGAGTGGGGGATGTCACTGGATGATTTTTTCCCACCATAAAAAAGGATCATTTTAGCCGAAAGACGTCTACTGTTAGACATAGGCCTCCCCCCTAGTGTCGCCATAATGACCGGCCTGTGCGTCTCGCATCTTTCGAATTCGCGCAACCCTCTTCTGGTCATCGGTACGTGGTCGTCATACTAGAACTTTTCAATCCCATCGACCATCTGTCCTGCGAGCAATGTGCCCTACAAGTTATAGATGATAAATGATATTTATTTTGCAAATATGTTTTATAAAACACTTTCACACGTCAAGTTTTTTGTCAATTTAAACTGTTTGAGACCGATATTATTATATATCGGTGACTATCCTGAACAGAAACACCGAAACAAATTCAGGGGTCAAAGTCTCTTCTAAAGTCCATACAGGAAACATATTATTGTCAAATCATATGAGAACCATGCAGATTGGATTAGATAGTCTTTTGAAAAAAACCTCACAGTTTTCAGTAGACCTGTCCAGTCAGTGCAAGCATTTGTTCAACGACTTAATGAACTATCCACATAGTCCCCATATTTACAGTAAAAAAATTTACAAAAATGTAACACTTTATAGAGTAAATATTGCAAATTGCAAAAAAAAAAAACATAAATACTATCAATGTCAAATTGTAGAAATAAACAATGTCACATAGAAAACTTATGATACTATATGTCTAGAACTCATTGGGTTGGCTAGAACCCGTCATTTAGTTTCAATTTAACAACATACAAAGAAAACATTTTAAAATGCTACGAAAGCGTAGACCGTTCGTAGCACAGTGCTACGCCGTAGCCAACTGCGTAGCACAATTTCCGTAGCAGTAATCTTCCATTCATTTTTATACGTTTAGGCTCAAATATTACGACGCTGCGTTTACTTCCCCATACGTGTAAAGGACTGTTTGAATTTCCCAATTCGTTTAAAAGCGTACCGCCATTTTTACGCTGTTTTCGGTCCTTTTCCGTCTATCATTCACGGAGTTAAGAAATTTTTTGGAATCAATGTATATATATGTGCATATAATTATATGTTTATTTAATTGGAATGCTTAATGTTGTTTTAATTAATTGTTTATTCTTTAATATAATAATTTTTATCCTTAGAAAGTGTTCTTCAGATATATTGATCTTTCAGTAGCGTATATGAAAACAAATATCCAATACTTTAACCTAGAATCCTGAAATTGAACAAGAAGTAAAGAATTATATCAGATACTAGCTTTTGCCCGCAGCTTCGCCAGTGTACATAAAATATAGCCTAAGTCACTCAGGAACAAAGCAGCTTTCTATTGGTGAAAGAATTGTAGCAATCGGAGCAGTACTTCCAGAGATTACCTCCTACAAACAAAAAAAACAAACTTTACCTCTTTATTATATCAGTGTAGATATAACAAAAAAACCTAAAGATTATAATTTTTTAGTGACATCACCAAATAATAACTTTTTCCGATTCGCAAAAATCTTCGATACTCGTTTCCGTAACGAACTGTTTACATAAATAAGTTTGTACGAGACCATCAGTGGGCGAATCCGACTCCTCGCACTTGAGCGATTTTGTAGTCTACCGTAACCATCAACTTACATTCTAGTGATAGACAAGCCCTTTCATGGAAACTATTTGTCAAACAACTGAAAAGTTAAAACAAAAGTTCGCTGCAGCGCTACATTGGCATTATGTCGTCTAACAGAACTATTAAAACATACAGCGCTAAGATAGCTTTTACTGTCCTTGCACACGAGCCTCAAAAAAACATCGCCACAAAAAAACACTAGAAGCGCTCACAAAAAAAAAGCTAGAAGCGGCCGCAAAAAACAGCTGAAGAGCGTGACACCTCTTGTGTTCGGAGAAGCTTGAAGCCGCTTCAAGTGTTTTTTGCGGCTGCACCGCCACACACGAGCCACAAAAAAGGGCCGCCTCAAAAAGAAGCTTAAAGCAGCGTTTTTTTGAGGCCCGTGTGCGGGGACAGTAAGAGCATACATTTTTCGCGACCAAAACGTCTTTATCGCCATAAAATTTCTGACAATTATGCGTTTCGTTCAACATAGTGTAATGTTCAAGGTGTACGAACCATTACACCTGAGTCGGTTGATGTGAGTGTTCGGCACGCGTAATCTAGTGCGCAGTACATATATATCTATGACAGTGGTTTTTTAGAACAACATCCAGAGCTATAAAGGGTAACTCACGTCTAACGCATACATACTAAATTACAAGCTAGCACGATATTCTGGTTTTGCTGCAGTAAATACTGCTTCTCTATAGTACTGCATTGCGTCGAGATATGCATATTTTGAGAGCTAAATCACTGTGAAGCTTAGCTTTCATGGATCTTGTTATGTGAATAGAAACCACTCAGACGTCTATCTTGTTCGTATAAATAAATAAAGAAAAAAAATCGTTTATACATCGCTAAATTTTAATCGTTTTAATCCCGTGGAGGGTTGATCCGGTACATGAAACACTATCGATTTGTAAAGATAAAGTTAAAAAATAAAGTATCTTTTTTTTCAAAACTCGTATTAATTTACACACGTAGGAAATTAATTTCTTTAAGAAAACGTCAGCTGAGCGAGTTCCATGACCAGTAATTAATAGTCGGCGTTGCGTACAAACTACCTACTATCTTTACAAATCGATAGTGTTTCATGTACCGGATCGACTCTCCATGGGATTTAAACGATTAAAATTAAATGATGTATAACACCCAGGTACACACACAGTTAAATAAAGAGAAGAAAGAGAGAAAGAAAAAGATCCAGAAAGTAACGAAGAGATTTACTTTTTTTTGAACAAAGATATGTAATAAGAATCTCAGCTTAATGCAGCTTACGTTAAGGTTAAGGAAACATTTAAATTCTAATTTCATTATCAATATTCTTTTGATCCTCTTCCATCTCTTCCATTATTTTTACTCTGTTGTCATATTTTTGTTTTGGCTTTTACATTTGAGTTACAATATATATATTGTGTTTCAATGTATAACATGTTTTAGTTCAACAAAATATTATATTATTAATATGTCCAGAGTTCAGTGTGCCTTTGACAAAGGCCTGTAGCGACATCTATGGTGCCACATAAGAACTACGAAGAAAGTACGAAATCCTGCATCGCGCAATCAAAGTTCTCCGCGCGATTTGAACATATACGACAGCCCGAAATCATCTATCGGGCAGTAGCCCACCTGTCCTCCGGTAGAGCATCAGAATGGTCGTACCTGGGCGTTTCTTCCGCTCGAATCCGGTGCATGAACCTCCCAAACTTACCATGTACAGTAAAGACCTGCGTCATGCGGAAGATAAAGACGCTGTGACGTCTTTCCAGCCACACCTCAAAGAAGAGACTTACCACCATAATTAGGGCGTACCCAAGCCCACTGCTCCTTAAGTTCGGCAATTCATCGAGCTGTATCGGTAATCTTTCTTCGTCCTTGCTTCGATCACGCAAGGAAACCCCCGCATAACTATCTCCATTGCCATGTGGGTGACTTCAAACTAAACTACTATAACTAAAAAAAACATGTTTCAACATACATCTTTAAGCCCAACTGTTAAGTAACATAACAAAAAAAATATGTTTCAACATACATCTTTTCTTTCAATATTGAGTGACAATACACGCCACCCGAATCTATCATAGTGAAAAACATAGGAAAACACATTCAGTCGATATGTACACAACCACTGTTTACTGAGCCCAGGTGTTCGTCGCGATGACATACAGTAATTCCAGCGGGTACAGACGCGAACAATATTAATCGTATTTACGTATGATGGACTGTAGTGTACGACTGTACGTGTTTTTTGTGATGTTGTGTTTGTGGTTGTGAATAATTCTCGAAAAATGGCATTAATATTACCAGAGTTGGTTGATTAACATAGTCTTGGTAAACGACCTAGGTTGTCTTAAAGACTTTTATTAAATAAAGAAAGGCTTTGTCGCACACGCAAATATGCCGCCCTGGTTCATCATCATCATCATCACCGTCATGTCAGCCAAAACACGTACACTATTGGACATAAGACTCGCCAAGCGACTACACACCGGTCCTGTGCGTCTCGCATCCATCGGTAACCTGCAACCCTGACCAGGTCATCGGTCCGCCTTATTTATTTATAAATACTTTATTGCACGCCTAGATTAAAAAATTATCAAAAGAAAACCATATTTAAGAAAAAACAGACAATTGGCGGCCTTATCGCACTAGGGGACTTCTTCCAGGCAACCCCTTGTGGGAGGTCTTCCTACGCTGCATCTTCCGGTACGCAGTTGCTACTCCAGAACCTTTCGTTCCCATCGACCATCTGTCCTGCGTGCAATGAGCCCTGCCCATTGCTACTTAAGTTTGGCGATTCCACCCTGGTTGCTTTAATAAAATATTAGTTCAAGTTTATCCACTTTTTTTTTCGATGGGAAAAACCATCTTATGACAACCCCCACTCTTGGGCGGAGCGGGAGATAGTGTCAGACTCTTACTGACTAATAAACCCATCCCGTTCCTTCAAGCCTTCATACCGGGGCTCGAGCGCCCTTTCGGATTACCCTGGCCCCAGTAGGCTTCGACCCGGCTGGGCCCTTGCTGTTGCTGACAACTCCTTGAGGCGCGCGAGAACAGCGCGCGCCGTCGACGACTTGGGCTTGGTCCGGACGGTTACCGGATGGCCGGACAGCGAGCTCAAAACTTGCTAAAACCGCTTGGATTTAAAAGAAAACAATCGTCATATTAACCAAACACAATTTATTAATAGTAGGTTCCAAATACCTTTGATTTTACATTTGGCATAAAGAGATACGCTCCAGGTGTTAACCTTTTTTTTTATAATGGATAGGCTCGCGTTTGACCACAATCTCACCTGATGGTAAGCGATGATGTGGCCGACGATGGAAAACGCTTGCCTAGAAGCAATCTATTCACTCTTGACTTTTTGACTTGACACCTAACCTTATCTTAGCATAATCAGACTTATAATGTTCCCACTGAAAAGGGAACGGGATATAATCCACTACGCGGACCCAATGTGGATCTGTGGATGTCATATGTCTTTGAATTTTTGGTTCTAAGATAGGCTGGTATGAAAAAAAAAATCTACATCTACACTAGTATAGTAAAGAGGTAAAGTCTTTTTTATTTTTATGTTTTAGAATAGAATAGAATAGAATAAACTTTATTGTGCACCAAAAAGTTACACAGCTTCTACAAAAACTGAAATTTATGTACTATGGCGGTCTTATCGCTGAAAGCGATATCTTCGGGACAACCTTAGGATGGATAAAAGCTTAAAATAATACAGGGGGTAGTCTGTGGTGTACAACTATATGTTCTTGTTTGTAGGCGGTAATCTCTGGAAATACATGTCCGATTGGTAAAATTTTTTCAACGATAGAAAGCTGCTTTACTCCTGAGTGGTATAGGCTATATTTTATGTACGCGGGCGACCACGGGCAAAAGCTAGTACTTTATAAAGTAAATACAATTAAATAGAAAAAAATCTTTTAACTTTTTTATTCTTGTTTTAAGTTAAAATGTTCAGAACTAACAAACTATCACAATATCTAGCAAGGAACTTATGACAGCCCCATATCATGTTCTGACAATTACTGTCTATTCTAGGTTGCCTGGAAGAGATCGCGGAATGCGATAAGGCCGCCCATTGTACGTGTTTTAGATATAAGTTTTTCTTTGTTATGTTTTGTATGTACAATAAAGTATATAATAAATAAATAAACTATCACAATATCTAGCAAGGTATTTGACCTCCAAAATAAGCTAGTATTATAAATATTCCAACATCTGTCCTTATCTCGACTAAACGCAGAAATTATTCCAAATATTTAGATTTTCTTACTTAGCTCTCTCAGAAAATTCAAAACGTCTCAGTATCACTAAGATCTGCGTTGCTAAACAGACTAGGTATTAAAACTCACAATGAGAATGTTTAATATTTTCTTTGACTATATAATTACTTGTAGTTTGAAATGCTTGTAATATACTACTAACCGAAAAACTGTGTTATGTGCAGTTGGCATGAATTTATTAATGTACGCAAATGTTATATTGAAAAAAAAAAATTAGTTAGCAAAAAAATTAAATAACTTCTCTCGCTCTGGGTGAACCGAAAGGGAGTGTCAAACTTCTACTGACTTCAACCTCCCCGATTTTCTTTCATTGCTTTTTGCGTTCTAGGACCGCGGAGACTCTTTTAAATAATTTCGCAGACCTGTAACTAAAATTGGAGATGACGTCAGATAGAATATTGACATGGGGTACCGAAATATCTAACTATACACAACCCTATGTTCTAATTATTACAAAAAAAAAAAAAACGAAGCTCTATCCGTATCTATTACTAATCATATTTGTGTAGTCAAAAGTAAAAAAAAAAACGAAATCCCAAAATTGTCCTCAAAACTTTGTCATAATTGGTCATCATCATCATCATCATCATTTCAGCCGATACACGTCCACTGTTGGACATAGGCCTCCTCAAAGCGTCACCACATCGAACGTTCCTGTGCGTCCCGCATCCATCGGTTTCCTGCTACCTTCACCAGGTCATCGGTCCACCTTGTAGGAGGCCTTCCAACAGTGCGTCTTCCGGTACGCGATCGCCACACCAAAACCTTTCGGCCCCAACGGCCATCTGTTCTGCGAGCAATGTGCCCTGCCCATTGCCACTTAAGTTTGGCAATTCTTTGTGCTATGTCGGCAACCTTAGTTTTCCTGCGGATATCTTCATTTTTTATTCGATCACGCAAGGAAATCCCGAGCATAGCCCTTATAATTGGTCATTCATAATTAAATAAATTATTCATAACAATTGATACTGGAAAATACTACGCGCAGTGTTTTTCCAATTTGATCGCTATTCATTCATTCATATCAATAGCTTGTACAATATTTTCATAAATTGGATGACACTTTGGGATATAAACAAACGCTAATAACTTTGCTGTGAATGAATATTTTTAATTGAAACTTTACTCATTAATAATGACAAGACCTTTTCTAATAAGCCCTTTAAGTATTTGTAGTAATTAAAAATTAATAGTGTATAAAAGGAGAAAATAACTTGTCACATAAATGCACAGCCGATGCTATTGGTACTATGAGCGTGAAATTTTGTGCAAAGTTTAAAATTTTGTCAAAACTTTTTATGACGTTAGCGAGCAATAAAATAGGAATTTTCGTAAAAAGATTTAAGGGGGTAAAAAGTGAGTCCGATGTGTATGAATAAATCAATTTTCACGTGACACACACAACTGCTGGTAGAAGTCAGTAGTCTAAAATATTTCGGCATTTAAATCACTGTCTTTTCAATAGCATGTAACTTTGCCGGAAGGCCCAGTTAACATTTGAATAACTCGTAAATTGGATAAACCGATTCCCAAATATTTTTTTTTACAAATTTAGGTATATATATATTGTTTCACAATGTTATTTTTTAGTTGAAAGGTCAGGCAATCCGCCCATGCAAATCTACATGTTTATTTAAATAAATGAATTTTCATGTGTACGAGCATTTTCAAATGAGGAAATCGCCCATAACGAATACAGCCTTTAGCTACTAACCATCACGGGAATGTAAAATAAACATGAAACATATTTTATAAAAAAATAAAAATAAAACGATCATCCTTCCTGAAAAAATAAACGGAAAAATGTAGTTAAAATTGTTCATCTGTTATTGAAACAAACTGTCATGGCTGTCATCCATCAGTCAATCACTATACTGTTCACTTACTGTAACTTTTTTCTATCCAATACAGGGTGAATTTTATTTCTTCGGCCATTTTTCAATAGTAGTTGTTAACATTGGTATATTATTGAATGATCCAGGGGAGCCAAAACATCAAATTTTTGTTCGTTTTTTGGCAATTTGCAGTTTAGTATTGCATACTAAGTTAACAAAAGATATATTTTGCGGTAATGACATGTATGCATTTACACAACTATCATTATTAAAACCATTAATTTATTACTCTAACTTAAAAAAGAATTTAAATGTGTAATTTTAATAAAAACTTAAAGTTTTACCTTATCTCTAAGTTAAAGAGTTATGAGATTGATGAGTATAGTCGTGTAAAAAATACATTTCGTTACCACAAATGTAATATAATATTTGGTTACTATAGAATTTTATCCGATTTTGAACTGCAAATTACAAAATCAGCACCTCACCTTAACCAAATTTTGCTATCGATTAATCTGCCTAATCATTTGCAACCATGTTGAAGTCGGCTTACTGTCCAACTGGATGCTGGTGACTAAAATTTAAGTCGAGTGATTATATAACCTTCATAATACAGCAAATAGGCAATGTAACATTCCTTGAAAAACTGCTATGCAAATAAAAAAAAATAGAGATCAATTGTTTTTTTTTATCACTATTTCAGAGTGATTCCATAGTTAAAGTTATTCTATACATTAACGAGTAATTTCACCTCCTAAAAGCCACTCTAGATCTCCAGTTGAGAAAAAAATCAACCTGTATATTAAAAATATATGCAAATCAATGATAATGATATGCACTGCAATATTATGCTTCTGTAAGTTGCATATACTATGTCGTTATTGAATTATTCATAGAGTATTGTTCGATGTTGTTGAGCGGTTTTTTGAACTGCAGAACTGATTGTGGGTTTAAAGATAAGTGGGTAGTTTACATTCAGTGGCTGTATATGGGATTATCTGAAACATTTATTGTAGTAGTACTTTTAGTTTTAGGGTTCCGTACCCATAGGGTAAAAACGGGACCCTATTACTAAGACTTCGCTGTCTGTCCGTCTGTCTGTAACCAGGCTGTATCTCAAGAACGTTCGTAGACAGTTGTACTTTTTACAAATTATATATTTCTGTTGGCGCTATAACAACAAATACTAAAAACAAAATAAAATAAATATTTAAGGGGGCTCCCATATAACAAACGCGATATTTTTTTGCCATTTTTGTCTACGGACGATAAGGAACCCTGCGTGTACGAGTTCGACTCGCACTTGCCCAGTTTTTAAATGGTATTAATGCCAGACGCACCGCAATGAAGACGGGGGATTCAATTTCATTTGTTCAATAAAATACAAAGAGAAACTGTATTCAAGAGAAACTCATTGAAGTGAAATGATACACGTAAAAGTGAAATTTTCTACCTCCAGAGTCAATGTCAATTTCAAACAGCTGCCTAATTTCCCTGAAGAAATTCCAGAGAGATGGAAACATTACTGACACTTTTGTCGACTGAAAATTGCTTTAACACATCTAAAAAAAGGAATAAAATCATTTGAACCTAAAAATAACATTCTTATTTGAATCTTATTTTTAGCTTTCGAATATGTCATGAATTTATTTAAATAAAACATCACATAAAATATTAGTTTCAAAATCTCTTTCCCATTTTGTCAGACAGCTTTATTTCTTGGCATTGAAAAAGTTTTTTTTTAAAGTATTTTTTTATTCAAAAATATCACGTTTCACCCCACCGGGGATCACCTATATCTGTCAAAGATAAAAATTCTCATCGTAATGTTGGCTATCATTTGTCATATTCACCCCACCTACGTGAACGTGTAGGGGCCACGAAATAAGCTAGTTTATGACTGGATGTTATGACTTAGGGCTTCTTCACACGTACCACAACCACGTCGCAACGACCAAATGCGGTCAAGCAGTGGTTACGTGTGAATAGCAACTGCAGCTTTTTGTAGTTGCGTTGTGGTACCGACAAAATGTCGATGTGGTTGCGTTGTCGCCAGTAGTTGCGATGCGGTTACGTGGTCTGCAGACACAGTTGGACTCCGGTTTTCATAGCGGAAACACGTGTTGACTGACCAAACTCATTGAATTCGAAGAGGAAACTTTGTTGTGGTCGGCCACTAGTTCGTGGTGGTTGCGTTGTGGTTGCGATTTGGTCGATATCATACACGGTCGATAACGACTGCAAAATGTGGTACGTGTGAATAGTCCTATTCATTTTCAATACGATATATACGCCCGGCCACGTGGTGTGGATGTGATGTTGTTGTGGTACGTGTGAAGAAACCTTTAGTTTCCAACTGGATTCAGAATTTTCTCCGTACGTCTTTTCTGGGATTAGTTATTTTAGTGTTATAATAAAATTAGAGTTTATTCGTTGATATAATGCCATTAGAAAGTTTTTACGTGAGGCAAATGATATTTCATTGCTACGCAAAATTAAAATTGACGTGTATACTGTTGGTTTGCAGGTATAGTTACCAAATTAATAGACAGTTTTTGAGGTGGCAAACCACCGAGTGGTTCTCCTGCTCTTGGTGGAACAAATGTCAGACTTATACTGATTAAAAGAAACCTGTGTCCTTCAACTGCCCTTTACGTTTTTTTTTATAATGGATAGGCTCGCGTTTCACCACAATCTTACCTGATGGTAAGCGATGATGTGGCCGACGATGAAACACGCTTGCCTAGAAGCAAACTATTTACTCTTGACTTAAAGACCCCTAGGTTATAGCTATCAGGAAACACAGACTCCGGCAGAGAATTCCATTCCGTTTCCCATAGGCCTAGCGAGCATCAGCCTTACTGAACAAAACTGTATTTTGCTGACATATTTTTGAGGCGCGCATGGAATACTACACGCCGTAGACGACTCAAGCTCTTACCGGACGGCTGAACGGCAAGCTACCTATTGCTCACCGTCCGTAAGCTAGTACTAGTGAAAGTGTGCCAAGTTAAATAAAAGACTGTTGCTGATTATATTAGCCTATAGTCATGCAAACCCTATGCGTCAGTACTTAGACAGATAAATGTGAAATTAACTCCTTAATTGTTATTATTCAAGTCGTGATGAATATGAAGTCAAGGTATTAATAGAAGTGCTGCGAGCCACTAAAGAAACACAGGTGAGTTTAAGCACAAAATATATAGGTACAGAAGTCAATCTCATGTATGTACTTCACTTTTTATACCTACGCTAGGCGAACGCACACACGTCAGCGCATTGATCCAAACTGTATGAGCACGACCGGGTGATTGAGACGAGATAACGTGTCCATGGGCGATGTCTATGTGTGCGTTGCTTGAGCGCTTTTTGTATGTAGATTGTCTTCTGTACCTATCTATTTTGTGGTTTAAGTCAGTAAAAGAACTTGCTCCATCCAGGGCGGCAGAAGTTTTTAGATGATATCCCTTCCAAAAAACAAGTGTTCCAACAAATTATTATTCGTACCTAATACAAATATAATATTGCATAACCATTTTTGAAGCATAAATAATCGTAAATGAAATCTCATAGAAAATCGCTAACTTAATCCCCCCACTGGAAAAGACATAGCGATGCTTTGTAGATCATATCAGGCTTTTTGTTTCGAGCAGAGAATTTATTAAGTGCCCCTGTGGGTGACAGATTGCTCTTTCAGATTCTACGTGGACAGCCGCACGTCTGAGATGCTTGGATTTGCAAAATGGACCTTAATCCAAAGAAGTAAAGTCGATGTTAATGTCTTTTCACTCAGGATGTGAAGTTTACTTATGTGGACAGTGAAAAGAATGAATTTTGTACCTACCGGACTTAGGTGTGAATGTGTAATGTGATCCTTAGGAGTCTTTGGTGTAGTTAGTCAGCTAGTTGGTATCAACAATTTGATTTATATCTAACGTTGTTAATCATTAAGTTAGTTAATCAAGACTGGTCAAGATGCCTTTGCATGTAAATGCACAGTTTGTGCCATTATATCTTGCTTCATGCCAAATTTTTACCGTTTCAAGGGACTACCTACCTGAGTATAATTATGGTATAATTTCAACTTGATATCTCCACGCGTTCCCGAGATAAAGGATCTTGAGAGGCAGACAGGCAGACAGAGAGAGTTAGGTGTTGGGCGAGACTGATGAGGCTGGTTCAGAGATGTGAAGATTGGCACCAGAAAAAAAAGGCATATACTCAACAGTGGGTGAAGTTGAACTGTTGATAAGGATGATGATGACGATGATGAATCTAGCCGTTATTGATTTACACACTATTAGAACTTTTCTGACTATATATAGTATTAGAATCAGAAGATCTATAGGTCAATCTGGTAACACAAAGTAATGAGAAACTGCGGCAGAAATTGGCAGGAAAATGAAACGTTTATGCCAAATAGTGTTTCAAGGTTTTGGCAGCTTATATTGTACTAACACGATGTTACGTGTATTGTAAGATACATTGCGTTTAACATGAATGAAGTAACGTAAGGGCTATATTTCACTGAGACACCTTGGCGACGCGAGCAGTCGCCGCTACCAACAAAATGTATGATTCACGTAATGAAAACCGTAACGATATCGTAGCGATTTAGTTGTTTAGACCATTTCCGAATTCACATCCATCAATCACGTTTGAACGACACCGATTTTAAAGTCGTTTGAAATTCGTCGATTTAAAAAAAAAAACTGTATTACATTACCCTGGTAGAATACTTATTAATGTAACTGGAAATAAGTTGATAGATCGTGAATACCGCTTTTGGATAGGACTTCGATCGAACGACTATAAAACTTCAACGATATTTGGCTTGTTTGATTTTACGTGAATCAGGCTACTGCTCGGACGTGTGACGACTCTGGTGTCTGTATGATGTCTAAGTTTGATAGCTGAGGGCTATATTTCACTGGGACACCATGGCGGTGCAACTGATTGCGCCACCATGTTGTCCCGGTTAAATTTAGCCCGTAGGGGCTGTTAAGCAGTTGCCAGGCGCCGTCGTATTTCCGAATTAAAGCGGCAGTGACGCCCGGGTGTTACCGGACCAAGCCCAAGTCGTCGACGGCGCGCACTGTTCCTGTGCGCCTCAAGGAGTTGTCAGCAACAGCAGGGGCCTAGCCGGATCGAAGCCTACTGGGGCCAGGGTTATCCGAAAGGGCGCTCGAGCCCCGGTATGAAGGCTTGAAGGAACGGGATGGGTTTTTTAGTCAGTAAGAGTCTGATACTATCTCCCGCTCCGCCCAAGAGCGGGGGTTGTCATAAGATGATTTTTCCCATCGGAAAAAAAAGGCGCCGTCGTATGATACGTCAGGAAATCAGGTGAAATGTTATATGAGGAACCCGTCTTAGTAAATCAATAAAGTTTAATCAGAATAATGTCGTCAATTTTAAGATTTTTAGAGATGAATTTTTATGTATACTTATATAATGCTTTATGACCCCGGTATGAAGGGCTAAGAAGGAACTTGTGAGTTTTTAGACAGGAAAATTCTGACACTATATACCGCTCCGGGAGATGTCATTAGTTGATCTTTACCCACGGGAAAAAAGAAAACTTAAAATGATGAAATGTTTCACAGGTGTTCCCGTCATAATGTACATAAAGAATAAGAAAAGGTTTTCCGAAATTCACCCAACAAAAAGAACCAATTAATTAAACGGGGGTCCAAAGTTTCTTTGAAGAAACATATTACTCGTATCTCGCGGGCGAAGCTGCTACTTACGTACATAAAACGAAAATGAGAATATAATAATAATAATAGAATGAAAAAGATCATTCAGAAACAGATTAGTTACCCAGACTTATCACCAGATGCCCACGACGTAATCAGCTGGTTTTACCCGGCCCTCATTCTTAGATCAGAGGCAAAATTAATTAACCGATAAGACCACTTCGGGCAAACCATCCAAAAACTCGAAGATTTTTTGTGCTCCCTAATCAATCAGCTTTTGTCTCACTAATCCCCTTCTAAGGTCTAATCACTATAATTAGCAGTTAATCTTGCATTCTGGTGACAAATCTTCGAAGTAATGAAGGTATTTGAAAAATTGGTTTGGACTTAGTTTTCTAAGAGTATGATTTGTTTTTGAGGATTTCTTATAATTTTTTGGTGGATTATTATTCTTGCAAGTCTACATCATTATTTTTACTCTAATGTTAAACCTGAATACAGTTTATTCAGAATCAGTAACTGAATCGATTCCAATAATTTTTACACCACGTTATATTTTTTCCCAAAAATATTTTAAAAAGATCAGAAGAAGGCCACCAGTGACACCAAGTACAACACAGGTCACGGCAGGTCATAACAGGCATTAAGAGCCAGTGCAAAGCTGGGTGCGGGAATGAAGAACCCCTCAGTTGCCCGGATGGCTCGGTGACCATGAATTTGTGCGGACTATTAGGTAACATAAACTTATAATTTAGTGATTTTTCATGAGACAATTAAAAATATTGTACATAGATTGTTTATGTAAAAATACTTACTAGACACGTTTCGGGTTTCGGATATACTAACCTTTGTACTAACGTCTCTTATGTATTATCTGTTTCTGTTATTTTTGTGTGTACATAAATTGTAAAATAAATAAATACTAAAACGAATGTTGTATAAGTACTAATATTATAAAGCTACAGAGTTTGTTTGTTTAAACTCGCTATTCCCTAAAAGTACTAGGTTGAATCGAAGCAATATTTTACCGTTTGATGAGCCCATTTATCAAGGAAGGCTCTCGGCTATATAACATCACGCTATCACCCATGAAAACGAAGCAGTAACGAAAGTCGCGGATGAAATTGCGGAGGGTAGCTTTAGTGAGTGAAATTGTGTGGGTAGTTGCAAAATAAAGTAGTCCTCCGCTGCTATCAGCCTGTCTATCTATTCCCGACGAAATTCAAAACTACTGTAGGATTTTTTATGACTTTTATTAATAGATAGAGTAACGTGTCCATTACGTGTTACTTTGCAGTTGTCTATATAGATACCGGCACGAATCTTGAGCGCTCGGCAATCACTGTAACTACAAAGATGTACTCCCGGCTCCCACGTCTCACTTCATACCACTAAAGAGACCCAATACTTCACTTCTCATTCAAGTCTGTGCGAGTTTTTTTTTTTGTTTTTTTTTTTATCATTATTGATAGGCTCGCGTTTGACCACTATCTCACCTGATGGTAATTGTTGATATGGCCGACGATGGAGCACACTTGCCTTGAAGCAACCTTGGCAGGGCAGGGCATATTGCTAGTGCTGCATATTGCTTGCTCGCAGAACAGATTGGGGCCGAAAGGTTCTCGAGTGGTGTCTGAATACCGGAAAATGCAGCGTTGGTCGGCCTCCTACAAAGTGTACCGATGAACTGGTGAGAGTTGCGGGAGTCCGATGGATGCGGGAACGCATAGGATCGTTCATTGTGGCGACACTTGGGAGAGGCCTATGTCCAACAGTGGAAGTCTATCGGCTGAAATAATGACCATCTAAAAGTAAGATTTATTAAAATATCTTACTTTTAGCATTTTCATCATTTCATCTTTTAGCGCGCGAGCTAGTGGTTGAGCGCTTGAACTTGTCCTTGGAGGCAGTCTCCGAATGGGGCGATGCCAATTTGGTCAGGTTCAACGCTGCAAAAACCCAGGCGTGTCTATTTTCCGCTAAAAGGAGCCAATTCAGTCCTGCTCCAACTTTCCGGGGTGTAACCGTGCCGATAACAGACCATCTTGACCTTCTTGGTGTTACGCTGACATCAACACTCAACTTTGGGCCATACATCGAAGCAAAGGCTCAACTGGCTGCAAAAAAGCTGGGAGTACTCGCAAAAGTCAGACAATACTTCACGCCGGAACAGCTGCTCAAACTTTATCAAGCGCAAGTTCGATCGTGTATGGAGTATTGCTCTCATCTTTGGGACGGATCTGCCCGATACCAGCTTGATGCACTTGAGGCAATTGAGAGGCGAGCCAGAAGGATAATTGGCGATGATACACTCGTCGAGTCGAGGCTTCAAAGTCTTGAGCATCGACGCAGAGTTGCTAGCCTGTCGGTTTTCTACCGGTTGCATTTCGGGGAGTGTGCGTCGGAATTGCATAACCTAATTCCGCCTAGCCCGTTTCATCATCGGACTACCAGACGTACGGCTATGCGCCACCGGTATATGGTGGATATCCCACCAACACGCACAAAACGTTTTGGGAACACATTCATTGTGCGTGCGGCTAGGGAGTGGAATTCCTTGCCGGAGTCTGTGTTTCCTGATAGCTACAACCCGGGAATCTTTAAGTCGAGAGTGAATAGGTTTCTTTTAGGTAAGCGCGTTCCATCGTCGACCGCATCGTCGCTTTCCATCAGGTGAGATAGCGGTCAAGCGCGAACCTATCAACAATAAAAAAAAAAAAAAAAAAAATCTAATATTGGACCAAATACATTATGATAATTTTGTTTACAAATATTCGAATTTCAACCCTTTGTAAAAGATAAAAGCTTGAAAAACTTCTATCGTATTGCCTGCCGCGAATAAATTTTATTCTTTATCTATTGTGCGTTTCATGGTACTCCATGTACGGCGAACCGCACATCATAACATTTTAATGCATTTTAGCCAAATCATCACTTTGCGCGTCTACGCCAAACGATGGAAATTATCAATTAAGCAAATCAGTACGTGTTTAGATCGCCTTAAATGCCGTCGCGCGTGCTCCCTCGCTTCATCAACCAACAGAATTATTTGTAGCATTTTAACAATACACTTTTTAGTGAATTCCTTTCTATCATTTAACATCCCAGCAGATAACCTTTACACTCCATTACACTGTATTTGATTTAATGATAAATTGTAATAATTGGTAGTTTTAACTGGTAGTTAATATCAGTTTTGAGACGTTGTTCATCATCATCATATCAGCGGAAAGACGTCTACTGTTGGACATAGCCCTCCCCCAAGCGCCGCCACAACAACCGGTCCTTTGCGTCACGCATCCATCGGAAGACCTCCAACAAGGTGGACCGATGACCTGGTCAGGGTTGTGGGAATCCGATGGAGATATTGTTATTTCTCGATAACTTAAACGAATCAACTAGACGTTTGCCATTCAAACAATGCGGCAACACTAACATAGTCGCAAGTTTCTCCTAAGAATGTCTGTTCAAGTTTGTCTAATAGATCCAATCTAGATAGACTTAATTGAAGTCTGACTGAACCATCAAAATCTAACAGCCTCTTAAACTCTCAAAGTACTCATAAACAATCGCCAATAGCTATCGGGAGACATCAATTTAAATTAAGTACGTACTTGATTAAAGGTGGCAATTTACAGTTTTTCAAAATTGTTTTTAAGGGTTCTGTACTGAAGTCGCCAAAATCGGACTCTTACTTTGTTACCTGTCTGTCCGTCTGTCAAGACCCTTTTTTTCAGGCACGCTTGGAGGTAATAAATAAATAAATAAAATAAAATAAAAAGCCTTTTATTCCATGCATCATCGAACATATACAAACATTACATCACAACAGTATTTTTAATTAAAAAAATAATAATCGGAAAACTTACAAATATAGTTCGAATTCTTACGTGCAACTTTTATCTAGAATGAATTAATCATTTAACATTATTAATTATTTAAATCTATTTAAATGTATTAAACAATAACAAACGTTATTTATATATTATATTTGTATTTTTCTTTATTACACAATATTTCAATTAAATTCTGTGTAGGTGATTTCATTAATTATTTGGTCACGTAATTAACTACATATTATATTAAATTAAAATCAAAGTAAATTAAAATCAAATTCAATTAAGTAAAACCAAATTAAATTTAAAATCAAATAAAAAACATAATAAATTAAAATCATATTAAATTAAAATCAAACTAAATTAAAAACAAGTGGATTGAAATTAAATTCCAAATGAAAACCAAATTAAAATCAAATCAAATTAAAATCAATTCAAAATTAAATCAATATCAATCCGAATTACATTAAAAATTAAAATCAATTTTTATTTTCTAGCATGGACCCCTCTCGGGTTAAGGCCTCCTCCAAGGTTTTCCATTTATCTCTGTTTTTAGCAGTCATTAACCAGTCTGAACCTGCTATTTTCTTTATATCATCTTCCCATCTTGTATAAGGTCTCCCTACTCGACGTTTGCCTGGCGGGCCTTTCTATTTAGTGACATTTATGGTCCACCTATTGTCCACAAATCTGGCTAAATGGCCGGCCCATCTGAATTTCAGTGATTGGGCATAACATAACGCATCTATCGCTTTGGTATAATTTCTTATCTTGGAGTGTCGTACTTTATGTATTCTCTTGATATTCAGCATGCTGCGTTCCATACCTTTCTGACACGAACTAATTCTATTTTTAATTTTCCTCGTGAATTTCCACGTCTGGCAGCCGTACGTTAGAGAAGGCAGAATGCACGAGTCCATAGTTTTCTTCTTTAGCTTTAGAGGCATGTTACTTTTAAATACGTCCTTTAAGCTCCAGTACTTGTTTCACGCGCTTTTGATTCTACGTTCTATCTCTACGCTTGGAGGTATAAAGTTAAAATTATAAAATGTTCAGTTCGGCTACCCAAAGTAGCAGTGAAAAATTTTAACTTGTAAGTAAATGCAATTTTAAGATAATTGTGTTATGATTAGGTGCATATATTGAGACTCGCTAAGATATTAAAACCTATATGGTACTCCCTGTTGACTGCACAAGTATAGGAGAAAATCAGAAAACTGAGTTACGTCACAAAAAAAGACATATGTGATTCGGAAAAAATTTTGAGTCTTGATACAGGAATTGAACTGTTTACATAGGTAAGTTTGTACAGAACCCTCAATACACGAGTCCGGCTTGCACTTGCCGGGTTTTTTTATTTATTGTTAGCAACATAACAATTCAAGAGTGCATTGAATTTCAAGTAGGTTTAATATGCATCAAGATATACTGGATTGAAAATAGTTAAATATTTTAGTTATTTTGTATGCTGTACAGATCTTTAGAGTCATGATTGAAATAACTTAGAATGCTTTAAAATACTATATTAATATTATTTTAAAGTCCCAAATGAGCAGTGGTGGTCGAGTGGTAATGGCCCCCACTTACGAGTTGTAGGTCGCGGGTTCAAACCCATGCTTTACTTTGTGTAATTTATTCATCACCACTACTCTCAAAACGGTGAAAGAAACATCGTGAGGAAACTGGCATGTTCTAGAACCAAAAAATCGAAGACATGTGACATCCACCAACCCGCACTGGGCCTGCGTGGTGGATTACGGCACATTCCTTCACCTAGAGAGGAGGCCTGAGTCCCAGTAGTGAAAACATTAAAGGCTGATTATTCTATGCTATGCTAAATTCCTATAATTCTATTTTGCGATTGTGAACGTTTGACAGAAAGACCATGGCCCCAGCACGCAAAGGGTAACTGAAGGACAAAGAAGGGTTTTAGTCAATAAATGTCACGACGGCGCGCACTGTTCCCGCGCGCCTCAAGGAGTTATCAGCTACAGCAGGAGCCCAGCTGGGTCGAAGGCTACTGGAGCCAGGGTTAGTTTCGAAATAGCTGAATTTCGAATAGCTCGAGCCCCGGTATGAAGGCGCGAAGGAACAGGGTGGGTTTGTAGTTAGTAAGAGTCTGACACTATCTCCCGCTCCGCCTAAGAGCGGGAGTTGTCATTAGATGATTTCCCACCATAAAAAAAAGTCAATAAATGTCAGACATGCCTTCTCGTTCCACTACGGAGTGGGAGAAGACTCTGGATGATTTCTAGAAAAAAAAATATTGAAAGTTAACTTGGAAATAAGAAATTACTTTATGCTAATTTAAATTTACTATATTTTCATTCATGAATTGAAATCTGACAGCAGATCATTCTAAATAAAAAATGGTGAAATTCAAATACTAGATCCAGTGAATTTCATAAATTTATTAAAGTGCTTTCATATTTCACTGCAAAGTAATAACGACACACTCAACTAAGCTGATATTTTAACAAATAAAATTAAAACAGTCAAAGCAAAACACAATCCGGTTAACCGGGTCACATAAGCACTTTTTAACATCAAACCATCAAAATTGTGCCCGGATTATCACCGGAAACTCACCTACAGGTGGAACGTTACCTCCGGAAAATCTCTCATTTATATCCGGGTGTGAGGAACACAGGTAAACGGACTTACAGCACTCTTTTGAGGCTTTGGACATCAATAGGATTAAGGTGGACGGGTAAAAAGGTAAGCCGGATATAGGGGAAATGAGTGAAAGATGCTAGTGGACCTTTCGTATATTGTACGCACATCTAAGGAGTGGAATTAGAGGCCCAGCAGGGGAAGTTCAAAAAATAAAACCTGGGCCCCAAGTCTGTTATTACAATGGTGTCAGAATGGTCTATCATTGATTTTATAATTGTTGATTTTGAGTGAGTTTGGTAATCTACTAATATAGTGACGTTATAATATATAGAATGGTAATCTTGTACATATTTACAAATGAATGTCTTACGTATGCGGTAATCTGCAAAAATTTTTACAGTTTCTTTGATCAGTTACCTACCATTAGAACGTCATTGTGCAGTCATTGCTTTTAATAAGCTCGATATTGTCATTTTACCGCAACTCGATTACGAGACCATTGACCGATCAATGATTGATCATTGCCCCTGGTCTTAGAATGCAGACGGCAACTGAAGGACACAGGTGTGGTTTTAGGCATTGGATACTTTTTAGTTCAATCTTGTTGAAAGTTTTTTTTATTTGTTTTGATAGTTTGACCGTCGCTTTCCATCAGGTGAGACAGTTCTCTCCTGATGGAAAGCGACGATGTGGTCGATGAAGTAGCGCGCTTACCTAGAAGTAACCTATTCACTCTTGACTTAAAAATTCCCGGGTTGTAGCCATCAGGAAACACAGACTCTGGCAGGGAATTCCAATCCTTAGCTATACAAACAATGAATGTGTTCCCAAAACATTTTGTGCGTATAGGCGGGATGTACCGGTGGCGCATCGCCGAATTTAGAATGGTCTTGACATTATTTTGTGAAAAAGGTAAGATTTTGTTGAGAATATTAATAGTAATTTTGGATTACGTAAAATCAACAACGCCTAATCAAATACTTCTAAGAAAACTTTACCTTACAAAGGTAAAGATTTCTTTACCTTTAAATTTCATAGATTTCTAAAAGTTATTTCGGATAATAAATTGAAAACCATAAAGTACGAGAAATCGTTTGGTAGGTATTTCTCAAGTTAGTGATTTAGAGTCTGTCTAAAAAGTCATACGACTTGAGTAATTATTAGGGTAAAATGAAATCTGATGTAATTAACACTGGTTCAATAATCAAGGTTGATTACGAGATCTTGATCATTCTTTACCAATAAAAGAACCTTATAAAAAGTATCGAATATAAGTATTTTTTAAATACTTACTTACTTACTACTTACTTATTACTTACTTATTTACTTTATATTATACGAAATTTCCAAGTCGTTTGACTTTTTAGACAGACTAACCTACTTGCTTTTAAAATTCACCATTCGTTTGAATACAAAGTTACAAGTAATACCACCGAGTAGTTTTCGTAACAGTACACCTGTCTGCCAAATTTTACCAATATCGGTAGTAGCGTATTTTATCCATGAAAATGTTTCTAAGAAGCGAGCAGACAGTGAGTTTCGCATTCCACCTTAGTTGCTAAGATATTGAATTTTATTAAAGTGTGGGTGAGAACAGGTGAGTGTAGAGAGATTAGAATTCTAGTCTAAAATTTTACTCATCTTATTTCTTAAAAACTTCGATATTATGTTTAAAACGTGTAAAAAGCTGTTTTATTATTATATATTCGACATATCATTGCATACTATCTATAAAAAAGATTTTTTTTTAGTTTAAATTATAGCAATAAAAATAACTGCAATTGGAGATCGAACCCGCGGCAATTGTCATTAATACCGACAAAATGCAAAATATTGCAATTGATGAGTAATAACTCGTGATAATTATATGTCCTTTCTCATGCTCTAGTCTCTCTTTGTGCCAATGTCATGAAAACTGGTTTATCAGTTTAATTCATTAAATCCCAAGCGAACGCCGTCGTTCGCGCACCTATTGTCTTTCTATTGTGTCTGTAATTTCCACGATTGAAAGGTTAAGCGTGATTACGCTTTCACGCAGACAAAGTTACTTTCACATTTACAATATTAGTATGGATATGAAAGTATGGAAGTATGAATTATACACCAACACTAGAAATCATTACCATCATGATCATCACTACTTAAATCGCCAAAAGTCTTCTGCTGGACATAAACCTCTCTCAAGTATCGGCACAACGGATATACCGCCGGTCGAATTTTTGACGTAGTGTCTT
The DNA here is from genome assembly GCA_910589285.2 of Mythimna ferrago. Taxonomy (NCBI): domain Eukaryota; kingdom Metazoa; phylum Arthropoda; class Insecta; order Lepidoptera; family Noctuidae; genus Mythimna; species Mythimna ferrago. Next base: position 5,071,836 of record OU342689.1, read on the forward strand.
ATATTTTCATCACTATAATTTCAGTCAAAAACGATCTACTGTCAAACATAAACCTTCCTCTAGCGTCACCACAGTGACCATAGAACCGGTCGAGTTTTGTGACTAGATAATTTACATTATAATCATTTCAGCCGAAAGATGTCCACTGTTGAACATAAGGCTTCCCCAAGCGTCGCCACAACGACAAAAGAACTAGTCGAATTTATTGACGCAGTATTTTAAATTATAATCTATCAGGACAAAAGTTTGTGTGATGAGCAGGATCATTTTTTTATTTATTATTTATTTATTTATAACTTTATTGCACACCTTTTTTTTTTTTATTAATAGGCTTGCGTTTGACTACTAAATAAATAAATACAGGATAAACATTTACAAAAGATTATGTGTACAATAGGCGGTCTTATTGCGCAAGGCAATTTCTACCAGACAACCTTTGGATGGACTGAACGAAAGGAAAAAGATTTGGGGCTGTCAGTGTACAACATAAATATTATAGTATAATAATATAGTACAATAGAAATATATATAATACATAAATAAACTACCAAATAATAAACTAATACATATTAAAAAATACAATAGAGAAAGGGGAAGAACAATTTAAGTGATAGGTAGTGCTCCTTCACCATTTTTTTGAAGTTCGGTAGCGTTTGGGCACGCCTCACTTCTATTGGTAATGCATTCCACAAACGAGCTGCTTGTATCGTGAAAGATTTATTGTAGAACGAAGTGGAATGCATACGAAAACTGTGTTTGTTCTGTCTGGGTGTAATTTATCTATAATATGTATGTATTTAGAAATATGTAAGTATGTTTATCAGTTGTCTAGTACTCATAACACAAGCTCTGCTTAGCTTGAGACTAGATGGCATTGTGTGATAGTTGTGGAATATTATTTTTTATTAAAAAAAAACAATCATCATCACTTCACACACACAGTTTTGTCACACAACTTTTCCAGTTTTTCTCCAACTCAGTTTTCCTAAAACTAGTTTTCTTTAGATTAGTCTGAACTCAGCGTGGGACGAATCCCAGCTGTTTCATCGGCATGTGGTTTCGTCCCGAACTGTGGTACGAGTGAACTGTGGTACAAATGACCTTTGGTACAACTGAACTGGTCCCACTGTGCTACAAGGAATGTACTTTGTAATTGAGAGCGCTGAAGTTTGGCCAAAGGGAAACGTGGTAGCGGTGTAGACTTGAAATCTAACCCAAATTAAAACCTACGTCAAACTAACAAGTTTCAGTGTTCAGTAGGATTTAGTTTGTGTGAGAATGTTGCTGGTATAGTTAGGATTCGAATGATTAAATGTCTAGTAATGTGATAAGTGGCAGCTTTTTATTTAGATACAGTCACTGGCTGTATCTTTATATAGAATTCATATGTACGTGGCTTTTTTTTCCCGATGGGAAAATCATCTATTGACATCCCCCGCTCTTGGGCGGAGCGGGAAATAGTGTCAGACTTTTACTGAGTAAATTCCACTCCTGTTCCTTCGTTGCCTTTCGTACCGGGGCAGAGCTACCTTTCGGATCTAACCTTGGCCCCAGTAGGCTTCGACCCAGCTGGGCCTCTGCTGATGCTGACAAATCCTTGTGACCAAAAACAGTGCGCGCCTTCGAAGACTTGGGCTCGGTCCGGACAGTTACCAGACGGTCGGACAGCGAGCTACCCATTGCTCGCCTTCTGCAGGCCCGCCCCTACAGTGACCGGAAATCGGGATCGGAATCCCGGCGGTGGCTGGAGCTCTGTGAGCGCCGTTGCCTGATGCGGTCAGCCTCCTCCTTTGCTAGCATTATTGCTTCGCAGAAGGAGGCGACCGCCTGCCACTCCTCCTCGCTCCGCCTATACCAAGGCCATGGTCCGGAGAGAGAGGAGAGATCGCCGCCGCCGGTCGCCCCCACGAAGGCCAAGCGGGGCACATCTCCACAGTGTGCTCCACCGTGTCCTCCGGGCATTCCGCACGGTGGCGACACCCGGGCGTCACTTCCACACGGATCCAGTGCAGGAACCTCCCGAAATTCTATCCCACGGCTGGACGCCACTTCTTCCCAGCTTGGAAGAGGTGGCAAGACAAGTTTTTTGCGCTGCAATGGGGTTTTTATTTTTCTATCTGACAAAATACAAAAGAGTTACCGAAGTCCTGGTATGCAGATTGCAGAACGCAGTCAATTCCGTCGATTATATTATTATTTTCTGCGAGGTAAATGCTATCGGCTATTTTTAGTTCGAGCAAATATACTTTTCCTGTAGAACAGTCAAAGGGAACGAACCCATGGGAAAACTAAACAAATTACGGACTGAAATTAAACAGAACTAATAATCAAAAAAATAAACAAGTAATCGGACACCTAACTCAAATTTAACTCTTAATTAAAACAAGTACGATATTGACCCTTACTACAGCCAAAATGCTCCACAAAACAAATAGATCAAAAGTTAATGGACTGGCTCGCTATACTCGAGAGAGCGGGGTTAATTGGACCACTCGTTCGAACCACTAATTGAACCGTCTTCTTTACGCCCCACGCCGTCTATGTCAGCCTTAATTCTAGTATCTGTTTCTGTAATTATTACTCTGTGGTTTCAATGACGAGATTGGTTTTTTGATTTGGAATTATTTGTTGTAACTGTAAAGGGTTATTATTTTTGGTTCTGTGGTTATGAAAATTTAAATGAATGAAATTTATATTCGTTTAAATTTATATTATTTATAGTCGCAGCAAAGGTGGCCGAGTGGTAACGGCCCCGACTTACGAGTTATATGTACCTGATTCAAACCCAGCCAGGCGCATTACTTTGTGTAATTTATTTCATCACCACTACTCTTAAAACGGTGAAGGAAACATCGCGTGGAAACCGGCATGTCCTAGAACCAAAAATTCGAAGACATGTGACATTCACCAACCCGCACTAGGCCCGCGTGGTGGATTACGGAACATTCCTTCTCCTAGAGAGGAGGCCTGAGTCCCAGCAGTGGGAACATTAAAAGGCTGATTATGCAATGCATGTATGCTATATTTATATAGAAAGTTGTAATGTCAATGGTTGTAATAAAGACCAATACCTATTTATAATGTTACATCAACGAGATGACATTAGTAAAATTACGCCCACTATTTCATCCAAATATGTCACCAACGTTCTGTGTAACGTTGCTCCTAATATTTTAATTTAGATACTTTACAGAGTCCAAATGTGCTAAATTTCATTCAAATCTGTTCACCCAGAACGGATTTGAATAAAATTTGGCACACCACAAATGTACACACACATTCACACACTTACGCCTTTATAATATTTAAGTGATCCTACAACATAAGTCTATACAAATATGTATAATCAAATGTATAATCAACCTTACGCCTTTTATTCAGGTATCAGTTGGACATAGGCCTCCCCCAAGCGTTACCTAAATTAACGTACCTGTACGTCTCACATCCATGGAATTCCCGCAATCTTACCAAGTAGTCGGTCTGCTTGTCTCCTACAAGCGGTAAGGATTGCGGCCTTCCAACGCTGCGTCTTCTGGTAAGCGGTTGCCACTCCAGAGCCTTTCAGCCTTAACGAAAAATGGTTATCGAATACTTTTTGCAAAGATACATTCATTTGTTTTTCATTGCCACATAGACCATTTTGAACCTCAAAGGACAATACAAAGGATGATAGAAAAATCCTCCCTAATTAGTCGAAGAAAGAGATGGTTTGTGTAATCTAGAAAAACTCAGTCTAGAAACGTTACTGTTTTTTTTTTTCTTTGAAGCAAAGGCTTAAGTTTCTCGTACTAGTTCTTTTGCGATTGAAACTAAACGGAATTAAATGAGTTGGCAAATTGTTAGACGGAAAGCTTTTGTGAGTCAGTGTCTAATTTGTGGGTAGCTGGAACTATATACCTCCTCCAGTTTGGTTGGCAGTAATTTGCTCCTGCAAAATGAGACTGACCTTTGGTTTTTGAATGTAAAATTCAATTAAACCCTTTTTCAAGGGATTTGCTTTAGTATCACATTGTTTGACTACAACCATGAGTTAATTGTTTCATCATCTGAAACTGGACCGAGCCCAAGTCATCGACGGCGCACTGTTCCCGCGCGCTTCAAGGAGTTGTCAGCAACAGCAGGGGTCCAGCTGGGTCAAGCCTACTGGGGCCAGGGTTAGTTTCGAACCGGTTTCGAAAGATATCTCGGCCCAGGTATGAAAGGCAAGAAGGAACGGGGTGGGTTTTTTAGTCAGTAAGAGTCTGACACTATCTTACGCTCCGTCCAAAGGCGGGGGATGTCATTTGGATAATTTTTACGCAGCAAAAAAAAAAACATCTAAAACTCAACGTCCCGGATCGGTACGTGTGGAGTTGGCGACGCCAGCATCTACTGAATATTCCACTAACCAGAACCAATCTGCTGGTGAAAACACCCCTCACCAGAACAATTGGTATTGTGAATGAAGTTCATGAGTGGCTGGATGTATTCTCGTACACTTTGAATGAATGCGCAATAGTTTTATTAAATTAATATAGTAAGTTATGTATAAGCACTAGCTTCTGACCTTTTATAAGTGCCCATGTAGGCCTATGTGAAATAAAATATTTTTGATTTGATTTGATTTGATAAGACATATAAGACATATGAGTATATTAGGGGAAGTTTGAAAGTGGCGCCAGTGATTGAAAGGTTGAAAGGAAATCTTTTGTCTTGGTATGGTCATGTAAAGAGGAGAGACGAAAAGCATGTTGCTAAAAGAGTTATGAATTTACATGTGGATGGATGTAGAGGGAGAGGGAGGCCAAAGAAAAGATGGATGGATTGTGTGAGAAGTGATATGAAAGAAAAGGGGGTTAGTGATAGCGTGACGAGTGACAGGACAGAATGGAAGAAAAAAACGTGTTGCGCCGACCCCAAATAAAACGGGACAAGGGCAGGAAGAAGAAGAAGAGTTATGTATAAGACAATATAAGTATTATTTACGTTTAAGTTGTTAAAAAAAATGTTTACGTTTTGCTTTTATATCCTGCTTCAGTGGTAAAAGGAACAGGGTTTAAAAAATACTTGTAGAAAGGGAATAATACTCCTACCCTCCGATCTCATTTATATTATAGTCTGCTGATCAAGGTTTGTGCGGTATAGACTGCCAAGCCACACGGGCAATAAACGGCACATATTCTAACACAAAAATGTAACTGTTTACTACACTCACTGTGCCAAAGTCTAAAGATTGTACTAATTTACCACAGGTTAATGCGAATGACAATAATAATATAAAGACAACATTTTATTATTTATTAATATAATATTTAAATCAATTTAACTTATTACAAAATAATCACTAGGTATATATATACAAACTTAAAATAATATTAAGTACAAACGAGTAAAAAGGCTGAAAAAACGGGGAAAACTCAGAGGGCATCAAAAAATTCGTCCACATCGATGTCAATGGGAAAAGTGCCCAGAACGCTGGAAGCATTGCCACGCTGGATGGCAATGCTGATTCGCTGGCTGAAGAAAACTCCAGCCCTCTGGTCACGCGAAGAGTCGACCAACTGTTTTATTATTATATATTCTTCTTTGTTTTTTTTTTCGGTTATAGATGAAATTTATTTTAGCACATTAGTAAATCAGATACTTTTTATACCGGGAGAATGTTCCCATGAAATAATTTTCTACTTTTACACGGGTGAAGACGCTAGCAAAAGCTAGTATTAAGTACATAATTAAATATTATAGACATTTAATTTTTCAGTAGATACAACCTATTGTCGGTCACAGTATACCTACTATTCAATGCAAACAGCGATTACTATCGTTTTTTTTTTTTTCAAACAAAACAAACCTATACAATTTTCAGATAATTTGAAAACCTTTAATAAAGTTTACATAACTGTATGTAACATTTGCATTTCTATTATTTTTTTCCATTTACCTTAACTGGTATTATGTTGTGCGGCCATTTTGAATACAATTGGTTTCATTACCATCGAGCTATCATTGTATTGAGTTGGGTCGGAATCAATTGAATTTTTTTTCGCTGTACGCAGATTTTCACCGTAAATCTAGAAGTTCATTTCGTTCTTTTTATTGATAGTAAATACCTAAATAAAAGTTTAATTTAATTTTCTTTGAATCGTAAACTTTTTGTTATAAAGGAAATTGATTTTTGCCAATTTATTTGAAAATAGGTTGAAATAAATTGTTAAAAGCAATTTTCTGTTTAAATCTTCGAATAAAATTATTCGTGTACTGAAAGTAGTTCATGGACTTTGTTAAGACGATAGGCAGCCTAATTTATAAAGGACTGTGGTGAATGATTGGTGCTTATACGCAAATTCCTCATTGAGGCTTTGCCATGAACAAATACCTTATCTTGAGCATTCAGACCCTTATATGGACCACATGAGTTTTAAGTTTTATTTGATAAAGAACAACTCCCTGTCAATGACTACGCTCTCGTTAATATAGAACATTATCCCAAGGGACTCTACTCTTGAAATAAAAAATTCTCTGTCTTATCTTAATGTATTGCCAAAGTTCATTCAAATTTGTTTAGCCGTGTGAGCGTGAAGGTACTCGTGCAGGTAGGCTGGTAGGTAATTTGTATACACCGTTAAATTTTAATCGTTTTAATCCCATGGAGGGTCGATCCGGTACATGAAACACTATCGATTTGTAAAGATTAAAAAATTAAAAAATAAAGTACCTCTTTTTCAAAACTCGTATTAATTTACGCATGTACGAAATTAATGTCTTGAAGAAAACGTCAGCTGAGCGAGTCCAATGACCTGTAGTTAGTTTGTACGCAACGCCAACTACTACCTACAGGTCATTGGACTCGCTCAAAATTTAGCGGTATATTAGTGTAGATAAAGGAGACTAGTCCTGGACCGGGTCGATTTTTCTGCACGCTAGCTGATATCGCACGAAAAATTCCGATTTGATAATGGTACAAAGGCAAAACGGGACTGGCATTAGCACTACAGTGTAAATTGATACCACCGAAGCTCCATTCGCTTAAGTATCGCTTAGAGCGAAGCCAATGCACTCCATTGTCACCACATAGGATCCTGATAAAGGAAAAATGGCAAAGATAAGAATGGTCGGCAGGTTCTTTGAAATCTTCTTAAAAATTTTGTGATCGGATATTTTGAACGTTGATAGTGTAAGGTGCACGTAATCAAATTATTTAGTTGTTTTTTTTTGACATTGGTTTTGCAATTTATTTACGTTATTTAGATCACTAACATCATCATCATCATCATCACCAGCCTTTTTAATGTTCCCACTGTTGGGACTCAAGCCTCCTCTCTAGGAGAGGGAATGGGCCGTAATCCACCACACGGGCCCAGTGCGTGTTAGTGAATGTCACATGTCTTCGAATTTTTGGTTCTAGGACATGCCGGTTTCCTCACGATGTTTTCCTTCACCGTTTTGAGAGCAGTGGTGATAAAATAAATTACACAGAGTAAAGCGCGTGGCTGGGTTCGAACCCGCGACCTACAACTCGTAAGTCGAGAGAGCAGTGGTGGGCGAGTGGTAACGGCCCCGACTTACGAGATCAGTAACGTCATTAGTGATATATTTTTGTAACATAATCATTTCATTTATTGATAGGTTTATTTTTATTTTACGTAGCTGTTTTTTAGGGTTCCGTAACTCAAAAGGAAAAAACGAAACCCTTATAGGATCACTGTGATGGCCGTTTGTCCGTCCGTCAGTCTATCTATCTGCCTGTCTGTCTGTCAAGACGGGAACACGTGGGTATCGAGTTGAAATTAAAACCGAATACTCAAATCTGCGGTTTCTTGAAGCTGTAAAAAATCAAGCTTGTAAGGTACATCGACGAGAAAAAAGATACTTCGGTTTATGTGGCAAAAAACGTACATTTCGACACTTTCGAAGAAATCAAAATTCATAGGGTATTTCCCGTTAACCTAGAATCTGGTTTGGCATAGACTGAGTAAGGTCTTATAGCACAAGTATAGGAATAATAAATAGGGTAAGTATAGAAATCTGAAAACTGTCAGGTTGTTTTGTCACATTTTTTTTTGACGATTTGGAAAAATCTTTCGAGATTCTATTCCGAATTTAATTATTAACATAGGTAAGTTTGTACGAAACCCTCAGGGCGTGAGTCCAACTCGCACTTGCCCAGTTTTTTTTATAATGTGAATTTGATAACAATGTAGACTCCTACCACTCTACTCCTACTACTACTCACAGATAATTTTTTATTTCAACCCACTTTTTTATTATACTTGCCTGTTTGGTGCTATGTTGACTGGTGTATCTATATCGTTTTTCCATACCTGTTTATACTGTAAAAATATATTAAAATATAATTTTATCGATTCTTCTCCAAAGACAACGGTCAGTTGGAAGTATGTTAGCTTTTGATGTTTCATAAGTGCCCAAGTAGACCTATGTGACATAATATCTTGAATATTTAAACGTTTGTTTTCTGATCATTTCTTTAAATGAACTTTCAAAAAGTAAGTAAATTAAAACAAAATGCGTTTTGGGAACACATTCATTGTGCACAGCTAAAGAATGGAATTCCCTGCCGGAGTCTGTGTTTCCTGACAGCTACAACTTAGGGGTCTTTAAGTCCAGTGAACAGGTTACTTCTAGGCAAGCGTGCTCCATCGTCGACCACATCATCGCTTACCATCAAGTGAAATTGTGGTCAAACACTAGCCTATCAATAATAAAAAAAAACAGTGTGTTTAGATTAAAAAGTATTTATGCTTAGGTAAAAAATAAACAATATATTTTTTTACTGCACTTTGGTTTTCTATTTCATGAGCGATTGTTCAATTTTTCTAAGTACAGATATAAATTATGAATAGATTGTGAAACTACAAAGAAAAAATATTTGATTGAAAAAATCCCAGACAATATATTGTAGCTGAACAAATGCGTCTTTCGTTAAAGTCAATGACTTTTTGTATCCGTTCGTTTACATTTGACGATTTTTACTTTGCTTTGCTTCGCAAAAACTTTTCATAAATTTAAATATGGACTGACAGTCATGGTTATTGTTTTATATAAGAAATATGTAGAGTGCATGAACTTTCTTAACATTTCTCTCTACTATATTATGCATGTATTATACACCTTTCCCAAAAAATGCTCTGTCTATTGATGATAAATATATGGAAATCCTTTGATATCGCAGGGAGGAAGTTTGTTTTATAACTGTACTAGTTTCTGCCAGCGGGTTCGCCCGCGTGTAAGTAAGTATTGCCTACAATAGGTACATTCACTTTTTTTAATTTTTGATAGGATCGCGCTTGACTATTATCTCATAAGAAAATAAGCGATGATGTGGTCGACGACGGAGCACGCTTGTCGAGAAGTTAACTATTTACTCTTGCTTTAAAGACCCCTTGATTGTAAATATCTAGAAACACAGACTCTAGCAAGGAATAAACAATCTTTACCTACACGCACAATTATTGCATTCCCACAATTTTTTTACGTATTGGTTCCCGATGACCAATATGTATCGGCGACGCGACTTTGCCAATTCCAGTGCACACTCCGTGAACAGAGTACGAGTTAATATAATAACATTTTCAATGACAACCTACAGATTAACTATCATCATGATAATTGTTATGACGGTAACAAAGCTGTTTTCTGCCTACGATAAAAAAATATTGTGTAGTCTATATAAATCTATACAGAACATCAAAGCAAGGCCAAAAAATATTGCTACGAAAAATTCGCAGCGACAACCGCAAACAAAATCTACACCATAATATATTCGAAGCAAAGGCAGCAAAAATGAGAAAACATAAACTAGAGATGGCCTGTCGCATTGGATATTTGCTTAACAATATGTGTTCCCAATATGCAGTATACAGCCAACGGTCTGACGGCACCGTAAAACGGAATATAGCTGGATATATAGTGGAATATAGCTGGATACATTTGGCGTACCTTGAATATCCGAAGGGGTTTATCCGCGCAACGGTTAAATCCACGCTGCTTATGTTAGACAATGTGGCGACGATTGTGGTTACGGACTCCGTGGTGAGCGACAGCGGATTTCTTCATGAAATGATCCGAGTGAGGCTGGTGACTGAATATTACACGCAAGATTGTAAATATTTTGTTGCAAATATAAAAATATGTATATTGCTTCTGTTTTATGAAATTTATTCAGAAAGATCTGACAATGTCTCTCTGTCTGTAAGCTATGTATCAAGCGTCCATTATATGAAGATAGACAATGTGAAATGAAATAACAAGAGAAACTCTGTTAATGTGCAAAAATATAGTGCTATTTTAATACTTACAATGTCTCCATAAAAATTACTTATATTTTATATTTGCACTGTAGTGGTAATGCTGTACGCTATGTATAAAATATCTGAGCTCCACGTTCCGTCCAAGTCTTCATCTATGATAGTTTTTGTAAGACCTTGCTATTGACATACCTACAGGAATTACGGAGTCACACTCTGTAATTCCTCATTAATATGAACTTTATTAAGCACCTTCAGCGCTACTGTATGAGTCCAAATGTTGGACAGCAAAAAAGACGCATAAGCAAAAGATCCATATCAACGAAATAAAGATATTTAGATGGGCAGGAGGTATGACTAGGTTTGCCAGAGTAAGAAACACATTCGAGGAAGCTTCGAAGTCGCACCAATCTTCCATAAGATGACAGAAAATCAGCTTCGTTGGTATGAACACGTCCAAAGATGTAATGACGACCACCCAGTTTAGGTTGCTCTACGCCTACCAGAACAAACAAGAAGTAGAGACCGTTAGCCATGACCTCGTGGTCAAATATAGAGAGAGATCTCAAGAGGGCCCAATCCCAAATAATAGGACCAGAGAAGGAAGAAAAAGAAAAAGGTTAAGTGACTTTCTGGATAATAATTATCACCTGCAGACAAAGCGCCGAATACACAAAAGCACCAAGGGGGACTAAAGCCTCTTTTAGGAGAGGTATGGGTCTTTAGCCATCACGTGGGCCCGTCGTAGGTTATGTTCTCATCGCGTAAAGAACTCTAATACTACGATGCAGAATGTTTTTTTTAGTTCTTATGTTGCGTCACAGGTGTACTTTCAGGATGTGCATTTATTAAGTTATGGTCATTATAACTCATTTTAGCCGAAAGATATCCACTGTTGGACATAGGCCTCCCCCAAGTGTCGCCACAACAAACGGTCGTGTGCGTCTCGCATCCACCGCATTCCCGCGCCTCTCACCAAGTCGTTAAGCCGGTCGGGTACGAGCAATGTGCCCTGTCCACTACCACTTAAGTTTGGCAATTCTTAGAGCTATATCGGCAACCTTGGTTCTCCTGCGCATGTCTTCATTTCTGATGCGATCACGCGCCATATGGAAACTTAGAGCATAGACCTTTCCATCACCCTTTAGGTGACTGTAACGGCCCGTTCATGACCTTGCCGCTGTGAGCGGTAACTAAGCGCGGGGCGGCGAGCGGGAAAACCAAAGTATGATTTTTTTTCTTTGAAGCACGCCACGAGACGCTGCTCGTAGCGCCGCGCGCCCGCTTACCGGTGCTACCCCGCTCGCCGCGCCGCTGTGAAATTCACCAACACGCACCGGGCCCGCATAGTCGATTACGGCCCATTCCTCCTAGAGAGGAAGCCTGAGTCTCAGCAGTGGAAACATTAAGAAGCTGATTATACTTATGCTTCTAACAAAAAACAAAGCTTCATGCTTTAGCATTCTATTGTACAATTATCGCTGTCTTCTCTAAACAGTGTCCTTACCTTTATGTTCCCAGTGTAGCTAACAAACATGATGTAAAGTCTACAAGCACTGCATATAGTTGATGCGTTTGTTTCACCCTGACTTCAGCTTCTAAACCAAAACTTATACTCTTCAATAAATAGTTTAAAATGAAGTCACCTATTATAGTCGTGTCATGTGCGCCTACAATTTCTTGAACACAACCGGTTCTGATACGATTTGTAGTATTATTTTTATGTATTTTATTGTTTATTATTGAAAGAAAGAAAGAAAGAAAAAACTTTTATTCGTACCTCACACATACAGTACAATTCGATAATAAAATAAAAAACAACAAAGAAAACTTTTAAATGGCTTATGTTTAACTTACCACCAGATATAGTAACATATAAAAGACAAAAATAGTAAATGATTACCAAAATTAAACCTACATTTTAATGTAAAATTATAACCAAAGTTTTAACATCTCGCTATCCTATTTAAGCAAAATGAATCCAAATAAAGCATCGGCAGAACCCCATGGTTACGGAGATATCAGTAGTTAAAATTTTGAGGTTAGGTTAACTACCTGCCAAGACAGCTCGACGGAGCCCCGCTACGCGGGGCTCCTATTTCTGGGTGGTTTAAAAAAAAATAACCTCGAAAAAGGTGACGGGGTCTGTGTTCGCGCGCTTCGCTCGCTCACTACGACCCCGCCACCTTCTTCTAACCTAAATCTATCCGACCCGGGGTGCCCTAAAATTCCACTAAGATAGATTGTTGATTAGACAAAGTATCATCCTGCTCTACGGGGCTAAAAAGAGCGCATTAATTTGCTCGCTAAGATTTGGTTATCATTTACTACATTTGGTGTTCGAATACAATTTAAAGTACAGTCGTAACTAAAATACTATTGTAACTTTAGGATTTCATTTTTTTTGGTGTCAAGTAATATATTTTTGACAAAAGAACTAAGGGTACCAAAGCGTTTTATGGTGGTCATTATATTTAATCCCCTTTAAAATCTGTGCAAGGCCAAAAAGGCGCCTAACTCAGCATATGCTGCGATATTTAAAAAGATAAATAACGCAGCGCTGGTATTCTGTTAGGGCCCGCGGTGATGCCATGGTCACATTCGCGGAGGTTCAATAAATTAAATGGTATCGAAACAAAAAGATAATAAATAATTAAATACGAACATTGATAAAACAACCATTGGAAAAATAACAAATATATAAAATTATTGGTGGAATCGTACTGGACTACTATCTAACTATCTCACCTGATGGTAAGCGATGATGTGGTCGATGACAGAGCACGTCTGTTTACAAGTAATCTATTAACTCTTGATTTAAAAATCCCAAGAGATCCCTATCAGGAAACTCTGACTCCGGCAGAGTTTTCCGAAATTAAATTTATTTTGCACTTTTTGTGTTCTTTTTATTTTACATTAAAGTTGGTGATATTTTGTTTTTGTATTTATTTTTTTACACTTTGTAGTAGTCCTTAAACCCTAGTAGCCCTTTGGCTAAACATAACATAAATATTATGCTAGTTCTCCATCGGTCAGAGACCTACCTTCAAAGTTCATCATCAGATCATAACAATATTTCTATGAGACCAATTTAGGAGGATAATAATTCAATCGAAAAAAAAATCAAAATCAGTCCACAACTAACCGAGAAATCGAGGAGCAAACATAAAAAAAAAAACATGCAGCCGAACATAACTATTTAGGAGGAATTTATATCCTTTTTCTGAAATTGGTTCCTCCTTGCGTCGTATTCCTCAATGCTGAGAGTCGTGACTTCCCTGCTTCATCACTTTCATTTTTATGATGTTTCTCCATCAATTCCTGCCTCTGACGGTGTGAAGGGCAAGGCCCTTCATTCATACCGTGGAGTAAAGGACGGGGCGGATCTGGTCGGACCAACAAATTGTGCTACGCCCGCGAGGCCTTTTTCTACCCACTTTACCGGTCGATAAGCCGGTCGATTAGTAAATAAATGGAAAAGTATTTCCCTCCATTTGTTACCTCTTCATGACCTACCAGCTGAACAGATTTAGATGAAACTTTGCACAAATGTAGACCTTATTCTGAAATAGAACATAAAATAAATCGAGAGTATCTTCCCTTGGAACAATTTTCGTTCTTTGCGCGTAAAACCTCTTGCAGAAACTAGTACGTATGTATTCATCATCATGATCATCATTTTAGCTCATAGACGTCCACTATTGGCCATAGGCCTTCCCTAAGTGTCGCCACAGCGAACTGTAGCATCGTCCTGTGGATCTCACATCCATCGGATTCCCTCAACTCTCATCAGCACGGTCCACCTTATGGGCTTTTAAAGCTGCGTTTTTCCACTTGAAAGCTTTCGGTCCCATAGGCCATCTGTTTTGCAAGAAATTTTCCCTGCCCACTGCCGCTTAAGTTATAATAGTTTTGCAATTCTTCGGGTTATGTCGGCAGCCTAACAAAGGCTGCTCTTGCGAATATCTTCATTCCTAATACGTATATACTCCAATTCAATTCAATTCTTTATTTCTATAACACATGTGTTACATAAGATCTTAAAAATTAGTTAAATGAGTGCAGATGGACCCTTGACGGGCACAGCAATTTCATATAGCTTCCTTTCCATTTTAAGAGAATTATAATTTAAAAAAAATTGGAAATACAACTCAAATTAAATGAAATACAAATGTCACTAACATAGAAGATAAAAATAGTAAATGTCATAAGTTCATTAAATGTCAAAATACATGTAGGATGCATGGAAGGAACGTACGAATGATGTGTAGAACGAAGCGTAAGAGAGAGAGAGAGAGAGAGAGGAAGGATATGAAAGGGACAGGAAGTAAGATGGCGAGTTGAAGTTGGAACAGGAGCGACAGGTGATAGGACGTAGAAAATCTATTTTTTTTAAGCGCTTTGAAGAAGACATTAAACAAGAAACGCAGACATCACGTTTTTATTTATTTTCCAAGATCGCAACCCTCACAACCTACATACATTCTTTCCATTGCCAGAACCATGTTCATTATAAATGTCGAAATAAATTTACTATAAATGTCAAAATAAATTCATTATAATTGTCAAAATAAATAAATTATATATGTCAGAAATAAATTGATTAAAAGTACCATAAGAATTCATTACAAATGTTAAAAGTTTTATTACAGATGTCAAAATAAATTGATTAAATAAGTCAAAAAGAGGAGGGAGTAGGGTTCCAACGGAGTAAAGCCACTAACAGAGCTAGTCTTCAATATAATAGAACGATCAAAAATCCCAATGAATGAACATAACAAAGAATTGTTTCCACTGTCATGTATTTTTATTGGTCCCGACATTTCTATATAGATAGACAGAGCAATCTCAGAGATTATGAAGATAATGTTAGATATTGACAATACATAGACAGATTGGACCGAAAATATTGGATACAAGCCTTCCATTATCTGAGATAGGCTGAATTATTTGTACTGAAATATTTATGGACTGCTTACGAATAAAATATACAATACTTTGTTATTTATTCAAGAAAGAAAGATGATGAATTTATTAGCTGCTATTCTCTTGGCGTTATTGTAGAAGAGTTTGTAAGTGATAATGCTACAAATAGGCCGTAAGTTCTATACTTTTTTTTTTGAAGTGGTAAGTCATCTACACTTATATAATAAAGAGAGTCTGTCTGATAAGTTAAACGACTTGGGTAGGTAATTATTAGGATTTGATGAAATCTGATGTAGTCAACACGGGTTCAATAATCAAGGTTGATTAAGAGATAGAGATCATTGTTTACTAACAGAAGAACCTTATAAAAAGTATCGATTATTTTTTAAATGATTAAATATTATACAAAATTCCCAAGGTAGACTTATTAGACAGACTATAAAGTTTGTCTTTTTTTTTTTTTTTGTTTGTAGGAGGTAATATCTGAAAGTTCTGGTCCGATTGCTAAAATTTTACACAGATAGAAAGCTGATTTAATTCTGAGTGACATAGGTTATTTTATGTAAGCAGGCGAAGCTACGGGCAAACGCTAGTTTTTTTTTTTTATATAACAGTAAAGCTATGATCAATTATAGTTTTTTTTTTTAGTTTGTAGATTGTTGGTTTGCTATATAGCTTTGTTAGTATAGCAAGCCATTGATTAATAAATCTTTATGCATATAAAATGAGAAATTGACTGACTGACTGACTGACATATCAACGAACGGTCAAAACTACTGGGACTATGAGCGTGTAATTTTAAACAAAGTTTTCTATTATAACGTGGACGAGCATTAACCTTTTGAATACCGTAATTAGACACACAATAAAAGACAATGAGAGAACGAACGCCAGCGTTTGCTTGGGGTTTAATAAATTAAGAGGCTGCTTTATAAGGCCGCCTATAGTAAACATCGAGCATAGTTTAAAGTTTGTTACTTTATCTAATCCAACGTGATGTTTGACGAAAAGGCAACGTGAAAAAAGGAAGATAATACCTGAAAACTCTGTTAACATTCGGTAATTCCGTGATTTACTCGAATATTTTACAAAAGTTGTTTCAGGAAATACGTGTTTATTTTAAAACCTTAAAAGTTAAAAAAAAATTGTCGTTATTTAGAATTTTGATAAAATTTGCAAGGCTTCTACGATAATACTTTTTTGACTTTTGAAATTTTTGAGTTAATTATGAAGTGCCAAAGTTCATGCAAAATAGCAGATTTTCAGAAGTCATTACTGGATTAGTTTAAACCAAATTTACAAAATGATTTCAATAGAAGCCTAGATAATATCCCCAAGATACTGTGTTTCCAAAATATCTAATGAAAAATGTGTAATAATGTCATAATCGCGTAAGAGCGGTTGTGTGAAAAACCATGAAAATGTATGTCGAGTTGCATCCCCATAAGAGAAGATTTTCCAAAATTCGTCCCTTAAAGGAACAAAAAGGGATCCATATTTTTGTATGTTGAAAACAACTTACACGTGGGCGAAGCCGATGGCAGAAGCTCCTACTTCCTCTTATTCTGGATTTTGCTGACTAAAATCCACTCTTTTTTTTAAATTGATATAAGCTAGTTCTTGACTACGATCCCACCTGATGGTAAACAGTGATGCAATCGTTGATGGTGAGGCGCACTAGTTTATTAAGAGCCTAATCACTCTAGCCTTAAAGACACCTAAGTTATAATCAAACGGGAAGACCGCAGCAGGCAAATTGTTCCAGTCCCTCGATGTACGTGGTATAAACGATGAGGCAAAACGCTTGGTCTGGACTGTAGAAGTTTCAACAACATATGGGTGGATACTCGCCGTTCGTCGGCTTGTCCGATGGTAGAAGTGAGATGGTGGAAACAAGTCCTGTAATTCCTGCGCTGCGCACCCGAATTGCATTCTGTAAAACACCGAAAGGCTGGCTACCCTTCGCCTGTGCTCAAGACTTTGTAGATTGGTCTCAACCAGATCTGGATTACTAATTAGTCTCTTCACACGCCTTTCCACAGAGTCCAAAGCTGTTACTCGTGTTTTTACATTTGTCTTTAACGACCTAGGGCTGCGGTAAATTTTTCAAACAACTTCGGAGCCCTAGCACATAGGTACTTGAATTCGTAATTCAAGATAATACAATCTACCACCACTATCTTAAGTATCGATTCTAGTGTTGTATATTTTATGTTAATTTTTTAAGTGAACATTTGTATTTGAAAAGCCTTTTTATTTCTTTACAAGGTTTCTCAAATACAAATGGAATACAAATTGCAATTGAATTTTAACTTTGTAATAGTTATATTATATTGGATATCATTTTTTTTTCGCATGAACTAAAAACGAAACGCTTGGTTCATGGGGTCCGAGTGCGCGTCTCCTTTTCAAGGAATTTTCACGCCGACTGATCGACACTTTACGTAACCAGAAGGCTGGCTCGTTCTTCGCCCAAAGAATTAGCATTGCCATACAACGTGGCAATGCTGCCAGTCTTCTGGACACGTTTCCGGATGACAGCGATATGGAGGAGTAATTTGACGCCTGAGTGTCATTTTGTATTATATGTAAATAATAAATAAAAATAGTTTCGTTAATGTTTTAAATTTTGAATTAAAATTTTACTAGACCTCTAAAACATATTATTTTTGTCACTAGAAATTACTCCTGTAACTTGGGTGCATTCACAAATACGGACAAATTACACAGACCAACTAACTGTAGGCCATATAAATATTTATTCTAGGCGAGAATCGAAACTGTGACACGCACCGCAGCATCAGTTATATCCCTACATATCTACAGTAGCTGTCCCCTACGGTTCCACACACATTAAGACCAAGACGACTCCACTCCTACTGGTTGTAGCATATTTTTATATATTCCATAGCCTTCCACGATAAATAATAATTAGCAATTGGACCTGTACTTTTAGAAATTATCTCCTACAAACAAAAAACAAACTTTACCTCTTTATAATAGATACTTCAACAATACAACGCCTGAACCATTTTTTTTTGGAGGGTAAAAATCATCCAAATGATATCGCCCGCCCTTGGGCGGAGCGGGAGATAGTGTCAGACTGTAACTGACTAACTTGCCATTCATATCGGGGCCGAGCTACCTTTCGGAGCTAACCCTGACCCCAGTAGGCTTCGACCCGGCTGGGCACCTGCTGTTGTTGACAACTCCTTGAGGCGCGCAGGAACAGTACGCGCCGCCGATGAACCATTATAAAGAATACACAATACGATCGAAAAAGTGAGAAATCAAACTAAACTTTCAAAGACATACATCATCATATATCTTTGAACAAAATACAATTGCAGGATATTCATGCAAAGTTCATAAAAGAACCGTTTGAATCAAATTTCAAATGCAGTTCTAAAATTCATGGCCGTCCCCACAACCATAACGGATCAAATCAACTGCCGTCATTGGTGGAGCCGTTTGGCCGGAGTCGGACATTTTGAAGAGTAGTGAAAAGTTTTCCATATTCAAATCTAGGAAAACGTATTTGGTTTCAACAGTTTTGCTTAAAGCAAAGCAGTTACATGAGGTATAGGAGAAATTTTATGTCAAATTTCGGCAATATTAGCTAGCGAAATATCGAGAACGTCATGCTACGAGTACGTAAAACAATTAACCATTTGACAGGCCTGTTGGTCTAGTGGTAAGTGACCCTGACTGCTATGCCGTAGGTTGTGGGTTCGATTCCCACCCAGGACAAATGTTTGTGTGATGAGCATACCTAATCATTTGTTCTGTGTCTGGGTGTAATTTATCTATAATATGTATGTATTTAGAAATATATTAGTATGTTAATCAGTTGTCTAGTACCCATAACACAAGCTCTGCTTAGCTTGAGACTAGACGGCGTTGTGTGATAGTTGTGGAATATTATTATTATTATTATTTCGTTTTTTTTTGTTTTGATATTTAACAGTAATCCAACCATCACAAAGGGAAGCTCCTAATACAAAATTATGCTGTTTACGTCTACCCAGTCGTCCATTTGAAAATTTCTCTATACCTGATAGAAAAATTTTCAAACGGACGTGAATGACTAAATAGAAAACTGTAAGGAATAGCGCAAATCACTTCGGAGCCCTAGAGTCTCGGACTCAATTTTAGTGCATCATTAGATACTTGTAACTTGTACTTGATACTTGTACTTGTTGTACAAGTTAGTTAGCCTATTTATGCCCCACTACTGAGCGAAGGCTTCCCTGACCTTTTCCACACACGTCTGTCTTCGGCCATTGCGAGCCAGTCCCTCCGGTAGTTATCAAGCTCATCTCTCCACCTTCGCCTTTTTTTTATGGTGGGAAAAAATCATCCATTGACATCCCCCGCTCTTGGGCGGAGCGGGAGATAGTGTCAGACTCTTACTAACTAAAAGACCCACCCCGTTCCTTCTAGCCTTCATACCGAAGCTCGAGCGCCCTTTCGGATAACCCTGGCCCCAGTAGGCTTCGACCCGGCTGGGTCCCTGCTGTTGCTGACAACTCCTTGAGGCGCGCGGGAACAGTGCGCGCCGTCGACGACTCGGGCTTGGTCCGGACAGTTACCGGACGGCCGGACAGCGAGCTACCCATTGCTCACTGTCCGCAAGAACGCGCCTACGGTGGCCGGAAATCGGGATCAGAATCCCGGCGGCGGCGGCGGCGTCGATAACGCCGTTGCCTGATGCGTTCGGCCTCCTCTTTTGCGAGCATTACTGCTTCGCAAAAGTGGGCGACCGCCTGCCACTCCTCTTCGCTCCGGACCATGGCCTCAACCAAGGTTCGGCGCGAGAGGTCTCCGCCACCGATCGCCCCCACGAGAGCACGGCGATGCTCCGCCCAAGCAGGGCACACCTCGAATGTGTGCTCCACCGTGTCCTCCGGGCATTCCGCACAGTGGCGACACCCGAGCGTCACTTCCGCACGAATCCAGTGCAGGAAACTCCCGAACGAACCATGTCCGGTGAGGACTTGCGTCATGCGGAAGGTAAGGACGCCGTGAGGTTTTTTCAGCAACGCCTCAAAGAGGAGACTTACCGCCATGATTGTGGCTTGCCCAGCACTGGGTTGCGATAGTCGTTGACGCCATTTCACCATGAGATCCCGCCGGAGCTCTGTCCGCCATGCCGTGACCTGTCGCGGCAGCGACAAACCTCGAACCTGGACCTCTGCTAAAGCGTAATATAAATCTTTTTTTTTTTTAAGTAACCACAGATTTTCTTGCCTCACCTTTTTTCCATAGAAAACGATCAATTGGAACCGTGCTTATTATTTTTTGTTGTTTCACCATCCGTTAGAGTCACTAGCTCGTTAGTGTTCCTGGAATTTGATCCTTATAAATAAGGAAAAAAGGATCAAACTCTATGAAGCAATGTCGTGCTGTTCATTATTATTTTATTTCGTGATTTTATTTTTTTAACCTTCGTGAGTGTGTCCGTCGTATCACAGCGCGCCCTAACAGAATACTAGTGCTACGGTTTTTATTGTTTTAAATATCACAGCATAATTATGCAAAGGTTGGCGCCTTTTTGGTCTCGCACTGATAATAATAATTTTCTTTTTTATTATGTGAAGTACAAGCAAACGTTTGTTTTTTTCTTTCTTTACAGCAAACTTTCCTATTCCTCGAAGTCTTACATTTGGTCGTCCACGTCTACTTAAAAGAACCAGTCATATTTTGATTTTAGGAGTCTCGATTAACCAACTTATTATACTTACTTTAATGCTTACATATTTTAATAACCTGTTATGATATTTTACACAAAGTACGAGGCATGTTCTAGAACTAACAATTCAAAGACATACGACATCAAACAACCAAAATTAGGCCCACGTGATAGATTAAGATCCATTCCCTCTAAAGACTTGAGTCCATACAGAGGCAATTTTATAAAACTAATTATGCTATTATAATTATGCATAATCTTGCAGCTAATAGAAAAAATAACACTCTCTGAAAGAATTATACCTACCAAAAAAAATTCACAGCATAAAGGGTCATCTCATTTCAACAATAAACGAAGATTTAGGTTCTGTTCTAACCCAAAATCAGGCTTTAACATACCAGAGCCAACCGATTGACTACGTAAAGTTACTGAAAATAGTACCTAAGCTAGGTCGCTTCGGTCTTAAAATAGTCGACCCTTTCCCTTGTAATGAATACTTTAGCGATGGGAAAGCAATGACGCATACGTGTGCGAGGTACGGGCAATATGCCTAGTTTTATCGACTACTTGCTGTTACTAGTGGCTTTGCTTGCGTGGTAAAATAAAATTCAAGGGACCCTTCACAAGGGTATAGGATATTTTTTGTATCCTAGCCCTATTTTAAGACGTAGTCAATCAGTGTACTAATAGTAGGTAATATTTTTTTGGCAAATCCGTAAAGCTGTTTGTTCCTGAAGAAATTTTAAATTCACACACACATGTGCGTACAAACAAATTTTTGGTTCACAATATTATTTATTTTTTGAAAAAACTTTGCCCCATACTATGCCTAGGACTTCAGTATCGTGGGTGCGTTCACAAACATGTAAATTCACATGCACAAGACACCCAGACAACTAACTGTAGGATTTAAAAATACTTGTGTCATGTGGCAATCGAACCCTCGATATGCATAGCAGCAGTCACTCGTTCAATCACTGCAAAAACCGTGCCGTCAATGTCAGTGTGATTAGGATTGTGATAGTAACATAATAAACTTGTTGATTATAATGGTGTAGCTTTATATAAACCTATTCCTACATATAACTTTTTAGTTGATAGAAGCAAGTACAATGCCCTATCAAATAAAAAACATGTCAAAATGTATCATTTGATGCAGTGGAACAGATGAGAAACACCGGATGTGGGTAACGGAAATTGACACTCACACAGATATTACAATAAAGATAATTAAGCAACTATACCAATAGATACAAATAAATATAATGGTTCTGAATAGTTATGTTGAAAATGATGTCATCGAACTGTAGCCTGATTCACGTAATCAAAAACGTAACGATATCGTAGCGATTTAGTCGTTTAGACCATTTCCGTATTCACATCCATCAATCGAGTTTGAACGACACCGATTTTAAGATAGTGGAAGAGTCGATTTAAAAAAAAAAATCTGTTTTTCATAATCCTTTTTTTTTATGGTGGGAAAAAATCATGCATTGACATCCCCCGCCCTTGGGCGGAGCGGGAGATAGTGTCAGACTCTTACTGACTAAAAGACCCACCCCGTTCCTTCTAGCCTTCATACCGGGGCTCGAGCGCCGGTAGAATACTTATTAATGTAACTGGAAACAAGTCGTTGATAGATCGTTTAGTTTCGAGCCAGTTGAGTTGTCGTTCCATCCAATCCCAATTAAGAAACACGTAAATACCACTTTTGGATAGGACTTCGATCGAACGACTATAAAACTTCAACGATATTTGGTTTGTTTGATTTTACGTGAATCAGGCTACTGATCTGATGATGATGATAAAACTGAATGGTAAGCACCGGAACTTCGTAATTAACCAATGTAGCCTAGCCGTGTTTAGCCTTATTAGAATTGTCATGATATGCACTTTGGCTAACAGGTACCATTGAACTGATTTGATGATGGAGTCGGAAGGTAGAGGTTACGCACGGGAACTTTGTAGGAAAACAATGTGTGTTTGGGCTAATTGGAATTATCATGAGATGTAGATATTTATTTGAAATAAAAAACATATTACAAAAATAAAAAAACACTATCACTATTTATTTTCAAATGTTGTGTTTATTTTTTTGTGAAATCGGTTTTTTTTTTTAAGTTTTTAATCATACTTTTTATTATGAGAGTTAACAGGAACTATTAAACACTACGTGCTAAAGTTCTTACGTTTATAAATCATATTGCCATCGTCATCCTTAAAGTTATAAAGGCGAAAGTATGTGTGTATATTTGTTCTTTCCTCACGCATAAATGGCTAAACTTATTTAAATGACGCACACGGATATATCAAGTTCTGAAATAGCACCCAATTATTAAGCTATTGCATAGCTTCTATCGCGGGCCTTGAGCGTGGAGACCGAATCCAGAAATTCCGTAACGAAAATAACCTAACACCCCCACTCATTTGTTTTTTGAGCGTGGTGACCGATAAGAAAACAAATTAGTGAACAATCAATCAAAATTCAATTCAATGTGTGAAAGTGTAACTTCAATCAATATCAAAGAAAAAAAAAACAAAGGAAAAAAATACTGAATAAATAAAATAAATAAATAATTATAATTGCATAAGTTGATAAAAATGCTATTCAATAGCTTTACCGCGGCAGTCCCCGAGTGCCACACGTCTATTTTTATAGTTTATCTTGGGAACAGAAACAATTTTCTTCTTTCATGCGGGTGAAGCCATTAGCAGCTACAAGTCTAAAACATAACGCACCTAGTTCATATCTTTCTTTTAAAAATATCCTAAAACTGACCATATTTCTATATGTTCCAACAAT
This sequence comes from Mythimna ferrago, assembly GCA_910589285.2. Classification (NCBI taxonomy): domain Eukaryota; kingdom Metazoa; phylum Arthropoda; class Insecta; order Lepidoptera; family Noctuidae; genus Mythimna; species Mythimna ferrago. Next base: position 5,095,501 of record OU342689.1, read on the forward strand.
TCACAAATAGAGAAAATAATACGAACAAAGCATAAATCATCTGTATTCCTGGCAGGATTGCGCACCACGTGAGCATTTGTGCGACATAGCCCGCCTAGCCCGGTGCGGGTGCCTCATGAATATGCATGTCCTATACAGGCCATTGAGACAGTCTACACGGGCGAATACTCGACAAATAGCGCTTTAAATACCAATTCCGAGCTTGGGACTGTGTAATTGTAAAAGGTACATGATTTGAAATCGCTGTGACAACGGGTAGATGCTTTCTAAGATGACGTCATTGCATAAATTTGAACATTTATGTCAGGTCTGATTAGTAAATCAATCAATTAGAGGTCACATCACATCTTCCTAGCTCGTCGTGTCGTGCTGGTGCTGCCGCTGCGGCTGCGGAGAACCTCAAGCGGCGGAAATATAACAACCTTGTTGGAACTTATATTTTCGAACCGTTTGGGGTTGAAACTCTTGGATCGTGGGGTCCGAGTGCTCACAAGTTGTTTAAAAATCTATCGAAACGTCTAGTTGACACTTCGCGTGACCCAAGGGCTGGCTTTTACCTCGGACAGAGGTTAAGCATTGCCATACAGCGTGGCAATGCCGCCAGCCTTTTGGGCACATTAACAGTCGACAGCGATGTGGAAGAGTTTTTTGACGCCATATTTTAGTTTGATTTTAGTTAGTTGTAATTAGCGTAGGGTTTTATTATTTTTTTTTTTTTTAATTTACTGTAATTATAGTTTTTAGTTGTGTATGTAATAAGTTAAATTGAACTAACAATACATAATTAGAGGTCAAATTGAGTACTTGACTCATTTTTAGAGTATTGTAACTCAAAAGGAAAAACGGAAACCTTATAGAAACGCTTTGTTGTCCGTCTGTCTATCTGCCTCTGTCCATCTGTCAAGACCCTTTATTTCAGGAACGCGTGGAGGTAACGAGTTGAAATTAAAACTATATATTTAGGTCTGCGGTCTCTTGAAGCTGTGAAAAATTAAACTTCTGAGTTCGAAAAAAAAAAACGATACGGCCGTTTATATGTCGCAAATGACGTATATTTCGACACTCTCAAGGAAATCAAAATTCATAGGGTACCTTCCGTTGACTTAGCATCCTGAAATTTGTCATGAAGCAAGGTCTTATAGCACATGTAGGTATAGGAATAAATGTCAAAATAGTAAATTTATTGTTATATCACAAAAAATAACACATTTACGCGATTTGCAAAAATCTTAGTAACTTGATTCGGGAATTGAACGGTTTTCATAGGTAAGTTTGTACGGAACCTTCAGTGAACGAGTCTGACTCGCACTTGCCCAGTTTTTTTAAGCTATTGCATAGCTTCTATCGCGGGCCTTGAGCGTGGAGACCGAATCCAGAAATTCCGTAACGAAAATAACCTAACACCCCCCACTGATTTGTTTTTTGAGCGTGGTGACCGATAAGAAAACAAATGAGTGAACAATCAATCAAAATTCAATTCAATGTGTGAAAGTGTAACTTCAATTAATATCAAAGAAAAAAAAAACAAAGGAAAAAAAATACTGCATAAATAAAATAAATAAATAATTATAATTGCATAAGTTGATAAAAATGCTATGCAATAGCTTTACCGCGGCAGTCCCCGAGTGCCACACGTCTTTTTTTTTTATTATAAGGTTACCTTTTATTGTCGAGCCAATGGCAAAAAATTAGGGACAAGCCCAGGTTACTACTGAAATTTTTTCTGATAAAAAACCAAATAACACTAGACTGAACCCGAGATCCTAATCATGATATTAAGTTTGTCCTGCCGGGGCTGCGGATTACTCTAAAGAGTTACTGTGATTCTGGAAGGTGAAGTAGTAAATGTACTTAGTAATAAGCAACATTGTAACCTTTAAGTAGTCGACAATAAACGCTTGTCTAGACCAGACATGTTTCCTTTCGCATCAGATCACTTCCCATACTTCGTGACGAGCCTGCAACACGCGTTCCGGGAACTGAGCTTGCGAGCTATCCGATAGCGGGCGCAAAGACTAAGCGGATTCCTGTGTGCCTCGGTGCACAAAGTTATGATGTTTTACTCGTACGAAGTAAATAATAGAGCCAGACTACAGGATTTTGAGTTTATTTTTTCTAAAATAAGTCCCGTCAAAATTGGTCCAGCCATTTCAGAGATTAGCCGGAGCAAACAGACAGACAAAATTGAAAAAAAAAATGCTATTTTGGTGTATGTATACTCGTATATAATTATTCATATGCATGTAGTAAAAAGCGATTATTTCAATATTACAAACAGACACTCCAATTGTATTATGTATAGATAAAAATACGTATAAAGATTGCTTACCTTTAGTTAAGTACTTATACTGATGGGTATAGTAGCTATTTTAGTAGTAGCAGCTACACTACACACAGGACAAGCCAATACCTAGTCAAAATACAAATGCCAAAACGGTCCTCTTAATTTTTTACAACTTAAGAGTTCCTGAGTAAAGAGGCATGATAATTCGTCAAATGAATCCATGGACTTTTTTTATTTGAGATGAAAAAAATTGATAAAGAAACTAACTCAGGCAAAAATTCGAAGTAAAGTAACTCTTCAAATTGGCTGCCAAAATTAATTAATTCAATTAATCAAGTTCAAAGTTAATTGATATTCAAGTTATCTACATAATAGCATCGCACCTTTTTCCGTTTACAATGTCTGATGGAATCTATTTCTTAATTAAAATTCGTTCAATGTAATTTGGTAAGGTGTTTGACAGAAAACTTTTGCCAAGAATTAGCCATGCTTACGGGAGGAGTTCATATGACGACACTTAGAAGAAAGAACCAAAAATTCGAAGACATGTGACATCCACCAATCCGCACTAGGTCCGCAACTCCGCATGATGGATTACGGCCCATTCCCTCTCCTAGAGAAGAGGCCTGAATCCTAGCAGTGAATTTAGAAAAAGGCTAATTTTACTTTAATAATACCAGCCCAGTCCCATGTAAAATAAGCAACCTTATCAGCGTCGTATAATGTTTCGAACGCGATCCATTTATATGGCACTAAGTATACTGCGCTCCATTGCACGTTGGCAAATTTTGATTTCAAACTTGTTGTTGTTATTCAAAGACTAAGTTTGTGCAACATTGGTCAAAATGAGGAGAATACACGTGTTGTGTGAAATAAGCAAACTGTCATTGGTTATTTCACGAAATAACTATGAGAGCTGTGATAAGATTAAGGGCCTTCGCCTGCGGCGACTTTTTGTAGTGATGCTGTACCTACCGCGTTCGCATCGATACAGTCGCGATGCTTTAGCGCGTTCGCATCGATACAGTCGCGATGCTTTAGCGCGTTCGCATCGATACAGTCGCGATGCTTTAGCGCGTTTGCATCGATACAGTCGCAATGCTTTAGCGCGTTTGCATCGATACAGTCGCGATGCTTTAGCGCGTTCGCATCGATACAGTCGCGATGCTGTAGCGCGTTGGCATTTTGTCTATAGCGATGGCAAATGCGACTAACGCGCGTTAGTAATAGGCATCGCTACAAAAAGTCGCTGTGTGGAAAGCCCCTAAAAGCTGAAGCTCTTCTAGACATTTATTGTTGTGCGAGATTGTTTGAAAGAGCCGTTGTAGCAGTAATAAAAATCTGCCGCTTCCTCTCAGTCCAACCAGAGTGGGAAAAGTTACCTAATAATTTCCTAAAAAAAAAAAACAGAGTCAGTATAATAATAATTAGATAATAATTAGAGTCACTATAATAATAATTATAGTGACGTAAAAAATATTCAAAACCATTTAATCCATACCATCCATAGGTAAGTCAGAAAATAGATTCATACGGTTGGCATAATATTTGAAATTCATTATGCTCTAGATCTGGTTAAAGCTTTGAAATTTGGAACAGAAATTCGGTTGGTGCTGTATGCATTCGTTGCTCAGGACATAGAAATGGAACGCCTTTGTCTACTTTTACGTCATAAGCCGAGTTTATGTGTTATACTAAATTATAGGACTAGAAAAATTTTATGCAAATATTCGATCAAGTATTTGTTGTTGTGTAGCCTAAAGTCAACGTTGCCCCATTAACTTTTCAAGAAATTACAGTGTTTAGCCAATAGCGCCCTCCACACGTACAGTTCGGACGGCGGGCAACAGCACGCGCCGTTCCATCCCTCGCTCCGAACTGTACGTGTAGATGTGCGGGTCTAACAGTTCGATCTGGCATGTGGATGCGCGTGCATATCTTACAGTTTTACGCGCGCATCACGTGTAAATGTAAATTACAAAAATGGCGGTTTGGAGCGTCGATTGTACTCTATCTTGCTTGGTTATTTTGGGACGTATCAGTGCTAATAAACAATCAAAATCGTCACTATCCATTCTTAGGTAATTTTTAAAATCTTCCGGATGACACTGTCGTAATTCCCTTAACATCGGTAAATGTCCATATCTTTGTCTGTATTCCTTTACCCACACTCGTCGTTTTTTTCGACTGTTTAAACAAACTACAAATCCAGCTAACGCGATGACCAAGCGATCGTCCATTTTTCTTACAACTGCTTAAAAAACTTTTAAAAACACTTTCGTTCCACGCGCCAATCCAAACTGCAGTCCAAACTCTTGAAAATCATTCACACGCACAGTTCGGAATGTTTGTCTAGATTATTCGGCAATCCAAACCGTGAATGCATTTTTAGTCGTAATTAGCATAACAGTTTGATCTGCAGTCCAAACTGTACAGATCTAACTGCGGTTTGGAACGCAGTCCAAGATGCGCAGTCCGAACTGTACGTGTGGAGGGCGCTTATCACTTCATTTACACACTTGAAAAAAATTGTTACATATCCAGTTTATGAATAAATATACAATGAACATATGACGACGCTTGGGTGAGGCCTATGTCCAACAGTGGACGTCTTTCGGCTGATATGATGATGATGATGATGAACATACATAAAAAAGAAGTAAAAAAAAATACATTCAGCCGAACATAGAACCTCTTCCTTTTTGAAGTCGGTTAAAAAAAAATAGGTAAAAAAACTTTTTAAGTTAAACGGTTTTATGTTAAACATACATTGCAATGTTTAAGTTAAATGTACTAAAAAACCAAAAAATAATAAAATAGATACAGTCGTGGGAATTATAAACATATGCATAGACTAGACTAAAATAAAACCGTGGGGCACGTCAATTGTCTACAAATTAATTAACATTTTAATCAACGATTGTAGACAATTGACGTGCCCCACGGTTTTATTTTAGTCTAGTCTATGCATATGTTTATAATTCCCACGACTGTATCTATTTTATTATTTTTTGGTTTTTTAGTACATTTATCTTAAACATTGCAATGTATGTTTAACATAAAACCGTTTAACTTAAAAAGTTTTTTTACCTATTTTTATTTTCTAGTTTTTAGTTTTTATTTCGCATTCTGTATGATAATTATTATTACGTATTATTATTATCGCCTGAGTCTTGAGGGGAAAACGCTAACGACATATCATTTTTATCCACCCTAATGCCATACAGTTCTCGGCGCGTTTTAACCTTTCACCTTAACTTGGGTGGTGTACCGCTAACGACGTATCATTTTTAGCCACCCTAACGCCACACAGTCCTCAACACGATACAAAATCTTGACTTGGGTGGTGGATTCAGGCTGGATTAATCAGATACCTAAATTACAGATTCAATTTCTAAATTTAAATCTTATTATTATACGCCATTTGGTGGCTGCGCCCATCTTAAATATTGAGGTTGTATAGTGCACAGTATTCTTCTTGTCAAGCCCTTTTATTTGATACCCATATTGGTGGGATTGATAAAAAATTGTTATCAGCCATTTGGTAGCGGCGGCCATCTTAGATTTCAATTTTGCATAGTAAATTGTATTCTACTTGTTGAGACCTTTCATTTGATACCCATGTTGATGGGATTGATAAAACCAAAGTTATCCGCCATTTTATAGAGGCCGCCATCTTGGATTTTAATTTTATATAGTACATTGTATTATACTGGTTGAGCACTTTCATTTGATACCCATATTGATGGGATCGATAAAACCTACGTTATCCGCCATTTTGTAGCGGCCGCAATCTTGTATTTCAATTTTTTATAGTATATTGTATTCTGCTTGTTGAGCCCTTTCATTTGATACCCATATTGATGGGATTGATAAAACCTACGTTATCCGCCATTTTGTAGCGGCCGCCATCTTGGATTTCAATTTTTTATAGTATATTGTATTCTGCTTGTTGAGCCCTTTCATTTGATACCCATATTGATGGGATTAATAAAACATAAATTATCCGCCATTTTGTAGCGGCGGCCATCTTGAATTTATAATGATAATGAATAAACATAATTGTATTGTCACTAAAATCCAAAGTGTATACAAAATTTCAGATTAATCGGTTGACAGGAAGAGGGTGAAATTTGAATTACTAAATTTGACCAAAGAATAAATAAAACAAACGGGGTGAGCTAAATATAAAACCGTTTAAATACAATACTTACTGTGAAAATAAAATAATTTGTCATCACAATTTAAACAAATATATGTATGTATCTGTATCTCTCACCAAGGCATCGTTTTCTATGGTGGGCTGGTGGCGTATGACGGCGGCGTGATTAACTGTGACGTGAAAACTACTTGAACTAAAATTTTGTAGAAGATTAAAAAATTCAAATATGGGCACTAATAAAACATCCAAAGCTAGTGCACGGTTACAAAATTTATTGGTCGTTTCTTAAGGAGAAGAACCGGCATGAAACTTCATGGTTACTCGTTTAAAAAGTAATAATAAAATAAACCTTTGTATGACGTAAGCGAGCTCTTAGGGAGGATTTTCCAGACTTCACACCCTAAGGGGATGAAATAGAGGTTCAAAGGTTATATGGAGAGACCTACTTTTTAACCGACTTCGAAAAGGAGGAGGTTCTATGTTCGGCTGAATGTATGTCTTTTTTTTATGTATGTTCACCGATATCTCGGTCAAATTGTGGACCGATTTTGAAAATTATTTTTTTGATTGAAAGGTTATGTTTCCAAGTTGGTCCCATAGAAATATTGTTATGATCTGATCCTGAACTTCGAAGATATGGCACAGAACTTCTCATAGGATCACAGCAGAACTGTCGTGACAAGTAAAATTGCTTTGTTTATACGTGTAGTCGATGACTAGCTGATGGCAAAGGGGGATGGGATGTGGCGGACTGACCTGATGATGAAGCCAGAAGGTAAATTAATGTAATCTAACAGTGTTTGGGATTATTAGAATCGTTATGAGATGCTCTCTGGCTATGAGGTATTTAAGTTTGGCTGAGAGGTACTTTTTAGTGGTGGTATCATAACTAAAAAGTGTAAAATAAAAACACTTTTTACAAAAAAAAAATATAACCCACTTCATTGTTAAAACAACACTGAAAAGTACAAAATAACTTTAATTTCGGAAGTCGGTAATAACGAAGAGACAAAACTATTATAGAAACACCGACTTCCGAAATTAAAGTTATTTTGTACTTTTCAGTGTTTTTTTAACATTAAAGTCGGTTATATATTTTTTTGGTATTTTTTTTTTTTATACGCGATTGAAGTCACTTGCAGCAGCAAGCTAAATATTATAAAATAAAATAAAAATATGTTTTTAGATATTTAAAATGTGACGTAACGAAAACATATGACTTCCCCATCCCTTGTTAATGTCATACTTCATCGACCCTCTCCCTTTACCGTGTGAAGTTATTTATGGACGGACCCTTGCTGCAATTTATTTGGTATTTTCTATACTTCTTAGTTAATCATTATTCCAACAAGCACACCATTTCTAGTCTTTTCAACTGACTCAAAACCATCTGAATTCATCAGTTGCCAATGCGTTGAAAGGCTGAAGGGCCACGGTGGTCCTTTCAAACGATTAATCCACCAAATCCACCATTTTACCATCCTAGCATTTATAACTCAACATAATTCTAAAGGTACACGCTAAGGTTTACTTGCACAGCTCACACACTTGCATTTAATTACACAACTGACCAGTTTACTTGCACAGTTATACCTGTGAGGTAAGCTTGTATGGAAACCTGCACAGTTTTGCAACACACACGCTCCGGTTTATCTATACCACTCACCTGTACAGGCAAACCTGTCAGGTATACCCTAGTGTGTATAGCGGGCATAAGACTCCACGTTGCATGTTGTTAAGAAACAACGGTCACCTCTAACTTAGTTTGAACTTAAGACAAAACCTCTCAACATCCCTATGGTCCAATTATAACTTATTCCCTAAGTTAGCAGACTCCTAAGCGATGCAATGCATAGACAATGTAGTATCTAAGCTTACCATTATGCATAACTTGCGAGCAAACTTCCCTTTAAAATATATTCCAGTTTGATGCTTAGATTCCGTCTGCAAGGAGAAAATGTTTCACTAGTGCTTGTTTGAGTAAATAAGTTTTGCACCGGGTGTTGGGGCACAACTTCGAACTGGCCTATACAGAATCGCAGTGGGATAAGTTGATAAACAGACTTTGAATTTATGCACAATTTATCATACATAATGCTATTTCTATTAACTATAATTTTATATATATTTACTTTTTACAAATGACCTGAACTTTTAAAAGAAATTAATAGACCAAGAGCAGTAGTAGCCGAGTGGTAACTGTCCCGATTTACGAGTTGTAGGTCACAGGTTCACACCTAGCCAAGTGTATTACTTTAATTCTTTATTGTACACACAAAAACTTAACCTTAAAACATTCATAGGTAGACAATTCATGCACAAAGGCGAGCTTAACTCAACAATGAGTTTTCTCCTAGCAAACCTTTGAGCGACAGAGAGAGATCACATTCGAGAGTAGAATCCAGTGTACACAAAATAAACCTACCTAGATACGACTAAAATATTTATATATATAACACATAAACATATAATATATATACTAATATCATGTCGATTGAGAAAGTAAGTGCTCTTTAATTTTCCTTACTCCTCCTCTTAAAGTTATCCAGAGAAGAGCTGTCGCGAAGGGTAGGTGGGAGAGAGTTCCAGAGACGCACTGCAGTTACAGGAAAGGAGCTATCATAGCGGCTGGAAGTGTAGCGAGGAGCACGAAGGAGAAGCGAATTGATAGTGTGACAGGGTTTACCCCTTGGTACAAGGTATTCAAAGCGTTCACGGAGGTATTTCTGAGCATTGGGACTGTGCAGGATAGTAAAGAGAAGGGATAGAATGTGAATATCTCGCTGACGCCGAATTGGCAGCCACCTTAACCTGGTCCGGAACTTCAACACATGGTCGTATTTGCGGAGGCCAAAAATAAAGCGGATGCACAAATTCTACAATCGTTCGAGTTTAGTTAGAAGTTACTTTGTGTAATTTATAATATCACCACTGCTCTCAAAACGGTGAATTACATTTGGTCATTGTGAGGAAACTGGCATATCCTGTCCATCCACCATTCCGCATTGGGCCCGCGTGGTGATTTACAGAACATTCCCTCTCCTAGAGAGGAGACCTGAGTCCCAGCAGTGAGAACATTATAAGGCTGATTATGCTATATAATGTTTACATAAACATATTATGCATGGACATCCAAAATGGGCTTTAGTAGTTTATCAACTATGATTCCCGACAAGCAGGGCTTCTTTCGTCACGTAAAAATGAGCATTCCTTTGACGGTGGATAGTATAGCTGTGAAATTTTGGAACACAATCAATTATAATAAATAATAATAATAATAATATTCCACAACTACCACACAACGCCGTCTAGTCCCAAGCTAAGCAGAGCTTGTGTTATGGGTACTAGACAACTGATAAACATACTTAAATATTTCTAAATACATACATACATATTATAGATAAATTACACCCAGATACAGAACAAATGATCATGCTCATCACATAAACATTTGCCCTGGGTGGGAATCGAACCCACGACCTCCGGCATAGCAGTCAGGGCCACTAACCACTAGACCAACAGGCCAGTCAAAATTACATTACAATTACATTGTACAATCAATTATGAATCTGCTGCATACGTTTTTGAGTCGCAACAAATGTATCAGATAAATAAATTGTACATTTTCAACAGCAATGTTTCGTAAGCGAGTACAAGTAGACGCCGGCCATAATTGTTTTCTTAACGATTTGACAGCTGTCAAAATGCTTTCGGGCGCAGGAATTGTCTCGGACTGCCAACGTTTTGAGGTTTGTGCTTCCTAGAATTATTGTTTAATCGTTTTCAATGATTGAAATTGTTGAAAATTATTTTAAGCGGTCTTACGAATTATTGTTTTATTGAGCTTCGTCGATAGGAATTGTCTAGTTGATTTGTTATGACAACGGTTGACAGAGAGGGACGGTTGATTATTTTGTGGGTAAGTTGATTCATAAATAAAGAGTGTTGGGACTTATGATCGGTTAGTTCTGTTTGTTTACTATGTTTGTCAGTAAAATTACTGATACCGATCTACTAACTAAATACTGGCAGATTTTCTTAGATTTTTATACAATTATTATAAGCTTTTAGTATCCCTTTGCAGAGCAAAGACATGGTTGGAAAAATCATCCAATGACAACCCCCGCTCTTGGGCGGAGCGGGAGATAGTGTCAGACTCTTAGTGACTAAAAGCCACCCTGTTCTTTCTAGCCTTAACACCGGGGTAAAAAAGAAAACCCTGGCCCCAGTAGGCTTCGACCCGACTGGGTCCCTGCTGTTGCTGACAACTCCTTGAGGCGCGCGGGAACAGTGCGCACCGTTGACGATTTGGGCTTGGTCCGGACAGTTACCGGACGGCCGGACAGCGAGCTACCCATTGTTCACTATCCGCAAGCCCGCACTTCCCCGCTCCTGGAATTTCGGATACTGTCAAACTTAAACTTAAAATTTATTTCACATAATTATGAGCACTTATAAAACGTCACAAGCCAGCGCATGATTTCAATTGGTCATTTCCTATGGAGAAGAAAAGGCAAGAAACTACATGGTTACTCTTTGGTTGTTCATTTTTATATCCTATGTTTTTGTTTGGAATGCTGTAAAACTCTCTGCTAAAAGACGTAAAAAATACTTCTTGCTCATGTCCGCTTGTCGAGTTCTTTAAGGTAAATCTGATTGCTCTGAATTATAGCTTAACCAAACTAAGAAGTACCGTTTGATGTATCGCTATTCACTATTTCTATAAAAATAGCTTTGTCTAAACGTAACTCACACTATTCCTATTATCTTTTCCATAAAACCATTGAATTATCAAGCTATTTTTATTTTATATAATATAAAATAAAAATAGCTTCATTCAATAAAAATAGTTCATAGAACATGTTTTATTCAGGAAATTAAAATTATGTACTACGTGAAGAACTGTCAAACGGTGCTTTTTAGATTTACCGTGCTATAGTAGCCTTTTTTTTAGGGTTCCGTAGCCAAATGGCAAAAAACGGAACCCTTATAGATTCGTCATGTCTGTCTGTCTGTCTGTCTGTCTGTCCGTCCGTATGTCACAGCCACTTTTTTCCGAAACTATAAGAGCTATACTGTTGAAACTTTGTAAGTAGATGTATTCTGTGAACCGCATTAAGATTTTTACACAAAAATAGAAAAAAAGCAATAAATTTTGGGGGTCCCCATACTTAGAACTGAAATTCAAAAATTTTTTTTTCATCAAACCCATACGTGTGGGGTATCTATGGACAGGTCTTCAAAAATGATACTGAAGTTTCTAATATCATTTTTTTCTAAACTGAATAGTTTGCGCGAGAGACACGTCCAAAGTGGTAAAATGTGTGTCCCCCCCCCTCTAACTTCTAAAATAAGAGAATGATAAAACTAAAAAAAATATATGATGTACATTACTATAAAAACTGCCAACGAAAATTGGTTTGAACGAAATCTAGTAAGTAGTTTTTTTTTAATGCGTCATTTATCGAAAAAAATACACTATTATTAAAACATGGATCAAAGTTACAACACATAACAAGAAATTTTATATTATGTTACTTGCTGCTACGGAACCCTTCATGGGCGAGTCCGACTCGCACTTGGCCGGTTTTTTTTTAATTGATATAATTTTTTTATTTAAATTTAATGTTCTCATGTAAGTGACAATTATGTTTTAATCGGAATAAAGATCTTTTAAACCGAACTTGTACTTGACTGCGATCCCACCTGATGGTAAGTAGTGATATAATCGTTGATGATGAGACTCACCAGATTATAAAAAGCCTATTTACTCTCAGGGTTCAGCTGGTGAAGTTGTTTATACCTCTGGTGCCTAAACAACAATCGGCCGCGAATACACAGATTGTTAGTTGATCCTTTAACACGGATAGTGTCACGAGCTAACTCGCCGCTCGTTCGTGCACTTTCCGTGCTTAATGCTCTTCTGACTCCAACACCAGAGCGGATCTTGTTTACCGGGAGACGGATAGAAATAGATGTGTGTGAATGTTTATGATTTTGTGTGAAGATGGATGAAACATAGGTCAACCAATGCGTTATCTGTTTTATCATGTGAAGCGATTGTGGCATGCCTAAATTGATTAGGAGTACTGATTCATGGGTCCAAAATCTTATACATTTTTCAAGCGGTATCCACACTAATAAAATAAAGAGGTAAAGTTTGTTTTTTTGTTTGTAGGAGGTAATCTCTAAAAGTACTGGTCCAATTGCTAAAATTTTTTCACCGACAGAAACCTTTATTCTTGAGTGACATAGGCTATATTTTATGTACGCGGGTGAAACCGCGGGCAAAAGCTAGTGTATTTATAAATTATTTAGTAGTGTTCCACAAGCATGTTCTAAAACCAAAAATTCGAAGACATGTGACATTCACCAACCCGCACTGGGCCCGCGTGGTGGATTACGGCCCATTCCCTCTCTAGAGAGGAGGCCTGATTCCCAGCAGTGGGAACATTAAAAAGGCTGATGATGATGATGATATTCCACAGGCGCCTCAAAGAGATGGCAAAACCAAGCGGTCCATCAGGGCCGAAATCAACTGGGAACATGTATTAGTTTCTTTAAAGAAAACCTGGAGTCCTGGAAAGGAAGGCAAAGAAGGAATATAGGAGGAGAGTATTGACCAAAATCAATAAAAGTCTGACACGCTCTCTCGCTTCGCCCTAGAGCGTGAGAAGTCATTAGATGATTTCCAACCTAAAAAAAAATATTCTTTGAAGTTTAAAAAAAAAAATATTATGATAATATTATTATAAAAATGGTATGAAAGGCAAGAAGGAACGGGGTGTGTTTTTTAGTCAGTAAGAGTTCAGACTCTTATGGCTTGATCACATGTACCGAGTAAACGGTCGAGACAGTGCTCTCGGCCGAGTACTCGGTACGTGTAAACACAGTGCCGAGTACTCGGCCGAGCGCTTATCTCTACAACTCGCTTACATCACTGTCTCGGCCGAGTAACATTTTACTGTCTCGCCCTTTTACTCGGTACGTGTGATCAAGGCATTACTGACTCAAAAACGCGAACGAAACGATACCTATATGTATCTAAGCTGAAGTAGGTACCAAGGTACTTTAGATTTCAAACGTATTTTATTTGAATTCAGAACCCCTGACAGGGACCGAAGTTTTGCACGACATCGGGAATGTTCGGCTAATCCTCCCGAGGGAATACGGCGATAGGTGTCTCCGTGTCCTGTTTGATCTTGCTTTGAACTGACGACACAATATAGGATTGAATGGCGTTGTTTTATTGTTTGTTTAGTCTACAGGGAATTTCCGCAAACGTGTTTACGCCTTTGCTTTTCAATGCAACGATGTGTGAAGAAGTTCTTTCAGCTCTGTATTGACTACAAAGGGGGATGTTTGGAAATTCATCTCCTAAAGGGTTTGAACGGGAATTGATTGTTTTATTGAAGTTCGTCTTTTTTGACATAGCTTAGTACTTGTAAAGTGTGTGCTTATGTTTTTTTTTTACTCCAACGTAAAAAGAGATGTGTATATGACGATAAGTTTGACCCTATGTATATGTGTCTGTCTGTATGTGGCACCGTAGCTCAACGGGTGAACCGATTTGGTTGCGGTTTTATTTTTATTTAAAAGCATGTTTTTTAGCAATGGTTTTTCTTTCAAATTATTATCGGCATTAAATGAAAAGATATTATCTTCTTAGATGTAAATTACAAAAATAAATGAAAAATGAAAATTTGTTTACCTGTTTAAAAGCTATGGGGGTGAATGGCCTTGATTTGTGCCTACTTTATATTACGGGTCGAGATTTTTTAAATGTTTAATTTAATTTTTTTTAAACTTTTCGAATACCGTAATTAGAGACACAATAGAAACACAATGAAAAAGCGAATACCGGCTTTAGCTTGGGGTTTAATAAATTAACATATACAAACATACACATAAACATATTACACGTGTACAAAAACATATTATTACGTACGTGGGTAATTAAATGCCGATTTACTAACAGAGAACTTTATTCACCACAAACAATAACAAATTAGTCCAGTCAACAATAATTCGATTCGCAATTAACACTAGAGTACCGTTACACTATCGCTTAGGTCGTTAGATAAAATCACTTCACACACTTAGGTAGTTCGCTCTTGATCGCAGTCGAAATCACAACTGGCTCACTTTCGGTCGGGGGCTCGTATTATGCGGGGCGAAGAAAATTCTAGATACCGACGTCTCAAGATCGATCCAGAACAATAGGGTCGAGTCGCGGAGCCATAAATCATTTTTATTGCACAATGTACCTACTAAGAGTCACCTTCACGCGAATTTCAACTCTATTGTTAATAGCGGAGAGTACCATTTCCCTTATCCACCTACATACCTACCTACTATTATTATTTGAGCAATAATAGTGATACATACAGTGGACGATTCGAGATTTTTCTTACGTACTATCTAGATCCTAGATCTTTCGAACAGCAAATGCGTTTTAATTATTGGGTGCTACTCATTATTTTCTCAAAGATATGGCGTGTTCAAGTTTAATGGCGTAACAATATTATTACATCCGCTTGACAGTGATTAAAAATGACCTCAAAGTTAACCTCATCTAACAATTCAATTAAATCTTACTGCAGTTCATTAACGGATATCTAGGCTTCTCACGTTTAAACTAGCGTTTGTTTATTATTCTCTCGTTTATCGAATTTATATCAGTTCACCCTAACTAATACAAATGTTATGGTCAATTCCTAACCGCTTTATCGAGATTTCTTGAGCAATCAAAACGTGACGAGTACAAACCGATCCGATTTTTATAATGTTAAGAATTCTTTAGTGCCGTACCCTGACCTGAATATAAAATTAGAGATATTCGATCAAGCTATCCTTAGGGAGCATTCTTCGTCTAGACGAAGCATTTCGAATTTGTTTTTTTTAGCAGAACGTTGACAAATTTCTAGGTCCACACGACGGCGACGTTTTGTTTACTCTGAATCCAAGCAGGGTTTGCTTTAAAGATTCAGTATTTATGCGTTGAAAAACAACCGAAATTGGTTTTCTTTATATAATTATTTTTTATAATAATAGTATTCCACAACTATCACACAACGCTGTTTAGTCCCAAGCTAAGCACAGCTTGTGTTATGGATACTAGACAACTGATAAACATCCTTATATATTTCTAAATTGATGAATTACACCCAGACACAGAACAAATGATCGTGCTCATCACACAAACATTTGTCCTGGGTGGGAATCGAACCCACGACCTCCGGCATAGCAGTCAAGGCCACTAACCACTAGACAAACTGGACTGTCAAAATAACAATTCGTAATCTCAATAAACAGTCACTAGGCAACATTCAACCCGGAAAATATTAATGGCGTATTTCGTTAATAATTATGTCCCTAATAGCAGAAACAACCATTTTGTTTCATCACGTATAGAAAACTAATAAATTATTTACTCTTCCTAGTTCCCTGAAGCATCATTATAAATTACGTGATGGGATTCCTGCGAAAAAAATAGTGACTTAGTGTGATATAATAATAAATAGGTTGCAAATAATCATTGATTATAATTTAGGTGTCTTTAAGGCTAGAGTGAGGCCCTTAATAAATAGGTGTGTATCACCATTAACGATTGCATCACTGCTTACAATCAAGTACTAGTTTATATAAATGAAAAAAACAGGAATGCTTAGGTTCTTGCGCAGGGTGCGTCCTGATAACCAGCACTGTGTGGCTGACGCCAAGCAAATGCTATAAAAATCACGCAATAGACTGTTTTCCACACTAGTGCAGAAAAATGCGCGTGCTCTACCAACCACAATTTTATTACATTTAACGTATCATTATACATTTCTTCGTAAGTGTATTAAAATATGGTACACGTGTATGTCACTTAACTGCAGCCCTCGGCTCCATAATACACTCGTCTACGCTTCGTGCGAATTTCGCCTCGGTCAAATGACAAACTTTCTGCACTTGTATCAAAATGTATTATTAGCGGTAAATCTTTCGGTACGACGCTTAATGCAATTTGATTGCATCACTGTGAATGTAATATTGTTGTCTTTTACTTTGTTACTTTGCGTCTGTTGCTATTGTGTTGTATTTGTATTTCATTCTAAGAACTGGTTTTTATTTCTTGTGGCTTATTCGTCAACTCGCTTAAGCGATTCGCGCGAGTCCGAGCGAGTTGGTACCTTCCGATTTCACCTACTTTTTCTGTCGTCATCTCGCTCAAACGCATAAAGTACAGTCAAATAAAAAGAGGTTGAAAACAATTACTATAAATAACTAGCTATTGCCCGCGGCTTTGTTCACGCAATCTATACCGGTTATTTACTTATTGTTAGATTTCGGAATATTATGTTAAAGATGAGGAATGAGGCGAGTAGGATGCGGCCAATGGTACACGATACCCATGATACCCAAGTTTAAAAACATTTTACGTTACTTTAGACTTTCTCATGTTACCTGCACCTGCACCGTACATGGATAGATAGATAGATAGATATAGCATTTATTTGATGCACTCAGAAAAATATAGATAGTTGTTGTAGTTGTTGTGTTTAGTTAGTTAAATTCGGGAGGTTACTGCATTGGATTCAGACGGAAGTAACGCCTGGGTATCACTATTGTGTGGACACATACACGGTGGAGCACCCGAGAATACGGTAGAGGTGTACCCCGCTTGTGCAGAGCACCGCTGTGTCCTCGTGGCGACAATTTGTGGCAACGATCTTTCGCGCCGGGTCCTGGTACAGACTGTGGTCCGGAGCGAGGAGGCGGTTGCCTCCTTCTGCGAAGCAGTACCTAATTCTAAAAGGGAGGCCGAAGGTCCTTCGACCGCCGAAATTCCGAACCCCGACGACCAGACACGGTAGACGCGGCCTTGCGGACGCCGAGCAATGGGTAGCCCGCCGTCTGGCCGTCCGGTAATTAACCGGACTGAGCCCAGTGGTCAATAGCGCGTAGTGATCCACGCGCTCCTCAAAGATATACATATAATATCTTTCTCATAAACGATATGTGTTTTATTTTAAAGTCAAGTCGAATACAATTTCTAATACATTTTAGTGGATACCATTTTATAAGAAGTTTTTTTAGGTGACTGTACATAAATACGTCAGATTTTCAAGTCTGAGCGAGTTGACGACAAAAAAGTAGGTGAAATCAGAAGGTCTCAGATCGCTCGGACTCGCGCGAATCGGGTAAGTGAGTTGACGAACAAGCCTTTTTTGCTGAGTTGTATCAGAGATGATGAGAAAAGAAAAACATAAGTAACCTTTAACTCTTACAGACAGAGGTCTGTAAGAGTTAAAGGTTACTTATGTTTTTCTTTTTATGGGCGGAATTTCTTCGATTCAAATTTAGTGGCTGCTTTAAGTTTTTGTTTTTGATTGGCTCGCGCCTATCAGAAGGTACCGACTCGCTCGGACTCGCGTGAATCGCTTAAGCGAGTTGATGAACAAGCTCTGACCGCCATCTCACCCGATGGTAAGCTATGATAATTATTTTCAAATTGATCCCTAGTGGATATTTCACAATATCCACTAGGGATCAATTTGAAAATAATTAGATAATTAGTAGAATTTGTGTACTTTTGTATTTTGTGACTGCGCAACTTACTGGACAATATGTGGAAGATATCTATTGTCAGCAACTGCAAACCATGAAGGAAGAACTAGCTGCTAAACAACCGAGATTGCCCAATCGCTCTAAGCCACTGCTGCTTCACGACAACGCAAGAACACACACTGCACAACAAACAACCAAAAGTTAGATGAGCTACAATTGGAATGTCTGCGACATCCACCGTACTCTCTGGACTTTACTCCAACAGATTACCATTTTTTCCGGAATTCGGACAACTTTTTACAAGGTCAAAAATTCAACTCCGATGCGACAGTCCAAACCGCTTTCAAAGAGTTTATTGATTCTCGCCCCCTGGTTTTGTTTAGTAAAGGAATCAATGAACTACCTATGAGATGTCAAAAGTGCATAGATAATAACTTTGATTAATTAAATATATTTTACAAAAAAAAAGTCGACTTCATATTCCTCCCGTACAAAACGCCAATTTTATTATGTAAGGACCTAATATTTTCAGACTTAAAATATGGGATTTAATTAACTTCTCAATCACAGTCATGTCACTATGATTTCTTTAAAGTAGGTCATCAACCGTTAACAAGTACATCTAGAACAATGTCGACGCCATCTTGCGACGTCACAGCCTCACCACGAACCAGGTGCAGACTGTTATTGAGACAAATGGCCCCGCGTTCTACAACTTGACGCTTAGCACGGCTTTTGTCAGTTTGAGCTGTGAACGGTTCTCGTTCTGTTGAATATTTTGCTCGACGTTTAGGTTACTGGAGATTTTTGAGGATTGTAGTGTACATAGATGTTGTACATAGATATTGAATGTGACTAGTTGTGGAAAATATAATTTGGTAAAACCCTGTAAATTTTTGCCCAGGTGTGTGAA
The DNA here is from genome assembly GCA_910589285.2 of Mythimna ferrago. Lineage (NCBI taxonomy): Eukaryota > Metazoa > Arthropoda > Insecta > Lepidoptera > Noctuidae > Mythimna > Mythimna ferrago. The sequence continues at coordinate 5,114,413 of OU342689.1, forward strand.
CAGCCCGAAATCATCTGTTGGGCATTAACACCGATCTGGTCAAAGGATTCTCCCTTTTCAACAAAGAACGTCAGCGTAACCTTCGTGCAGCCACTACTTCGTGACGTCATCATCACTTCATCAAGCTTTCGAGCAGCAAGCCATACAGCCAGAAAAAGAAAAAAAGCCTGACCTGCTTGAAAGCCTGAGCCTATCAGATCATACCTTGAGTTCACCCTCAGCCTCATCAGTGACCTTGACTGAGCAAACAGCATCTTCGGCCAGCACATGAAGAGCTATGAAGGACCTGGTCGACGCCAGCAGTCAAGCCCTACATCATACAGCACTGCTCCAACTCCAACTCCCTGGAGCCTGCAGCATCATCCCAACTCACTAGGGCATCATCCCAACTCACCAGAACAGCACCAGTACGACTCACTGGGACATCACCGCAGACAGTTCCGACTCACCAAGAACTATGGTTTATGTGGCTATGTGGACCCACTGGGGTCGGAACCGAAGCTTGACGCTTCTTGACACGTACCAGGTCAGTGCCTGGCACGCTTCAAGAAGCATCAAGAACCATTAATCTCAGATCTCCTTGAATGATGTAGCGACTTCTACGGCGTCACATAAGAACTAATCCTGTATCGCGCAATTTAAGTTCTCTGCGTAATTCGAACATATAGAAAAGCCGAAATTATGTATTTTTCAGTTGCCTACCAGACATAATATCCGTCTAGTCGGAGGATTCCCTTTTCAACGGAGGTTTGCGGGACGTAATTACTCTCTGTTCTGCTTACCTCCAAAGATGCCTGAATGAATAAAATTATTATGAATCTAATATGCTATTCAACTAGGCTAAGAATATAGACCAACAAAAGTTATTGAGAGACCGCTGCGCTGTAGCAGTAATATAAGTACTATCATATTTCATACCGAAACCCTCACAATTTAAACATACTTACTTCAATATTTTTCCACTTCTACGCCAAAATCTAGGCGCTGTTTTCTTTTTATCTAGTGTTCAAATAAATATAAGTACTCGGATATTACTTGGCAAGACGGCAAATATTGGGAGGAGCCAAATACTTTCGAATTGAAGGCAATCTGGGATGGAATTGAGAGGTATAAACTGAAACTAAAAAAGGTATGTTTTATTTGAAATGTGAAGTACGAGCCGTAGGATTATCTAGTATATGAGTATGATTTTTGTTAACTAAGTCAAGATATTCGAAAAATAAATTGTAAGAATACTACTGCGTTTACTGCCATTATTTCAGGTGAAAGACGTCCACTGTTGAACATAAGCCGTGGAGGCTTATGTCCAACAGTGGAAGTGTGTCATCACACCTACCAGTGGTGTGTGTCTCGCTACCAATAAATTCCCGCAACCCTCACCAGGTCGTAGTCCCACCTTGTGAGAAGCCTTGGCCTTGTGAGTCTGTGGAACTCCCTCCCACACTCCTTCACGTAAGGAGGCAGCCCTTCTTTAGATGTCTTCAACAGGATAATTAAACAGTGTTTCCTTTCACAATGATATATTTATAATATATAAAGTATGTGTGTATTTATGTAAGTAGGTATACTTATTTATGTATTATTATTTTATTCATAATATTTCTAATTTTAAAATTGTACACTGGACCCTACCCTCTATTGTCATCTTTCTCTATCGCTCAATGGTTTGCTGGAAGAAAACTCAATTTTGAGTTAAGCTCGCCTATGTACATGAACTCTGTTATCCACTTACATATTTTGTGTTGTTATAGTGTACAATAAAGAATTAAAGAAATAAATAAATAAATAAATTATTATCGGTAAGTACGTTACTCCTGCGAATATCATCATTCCTGATTCGATCCCACAAAGAAACTCCGAGTATAACCCTTTCTATTGCTCTTTGGGTGACTTTCAGCCGATGCGGGCCATTGCGAGTGGCCCAGTTTCAGAACCAGCACTCCTGACCACAGTATCTCAAGACTAAATTGTATAACCACAGTGCACATTGACAGTGAAGACAATTCGCAACCAAAGTTCAAAAGGCCTAAAATCTACATATTGACATTTTGTTACTGCCTTGCATGCCATGTTTGGCTAAAAAAAAACAATTGTGGGTACATAAGCAGGCAATGTAGATATAGTCAAAACTCAGAGTCAGCTGCGGCAGACTTAAATTGTAGAAGTGTTTCTATTCTAGGCCATGGCAGAATTGAAACCCTAAATGTGCTAGTAGCTTTTACTTTTCCCTTGATCTTAAAAATTAAACACAGAATTACTGCTGTACTATTCTAGAAAAGCACATTAAAACAATATATCGCCAAACAAAGTCTCCTTTTACAATTCCAGTGCTAGAACTTCGAAACAGTTTCCTAATTATTGTTATACACTGGCCTCCAAAATTTTGTACGGCACTTTGAAAATTACAATTTGTTATATAAAATACAAGAGAAAGAGTTTTGAAATAATAAATGCTGTATAGCAAATATCAACTTTTTTAAAGCTATTGATTAGTATAGTTTACACACACACATTAGTAACATTATTAATTTTAAACCAACCATAAAATGCTATTGTTTAACTTGTAGGCCGTAGAAGAGTATATTCAGGAGGTTAAACCAAAACCGTATATCACCTAATCTCTCCGTAACCTCGTCTTCAGGATGCCAAAACAATACTAGTTATCAAAATGTAAATAAGGTGTAAAATATACATAAAAAGTTCGAGTTTTTTTTTATCATCAAATTAAATACCTATGGCAAATATTTTGATGTTTTTTTTTTTATTAATTTAAAAACATAAGTAATATAAAATAAATAAACCATAATTAAAATCAAATTGATAAAATTTACTATAAACCGTGATTTATTTCAAAACTGAACTTCAGTAGTTAGAGACAAATTGCTAATTTAAAAGTGTGACACTAACTTTTGAAAGCCAGTGTAGTTCTCAGTTTAACTATTTGTCGAAACTAGGAGCTCGAAGCAAAATGACATGCGATTAAGCCAACTGTGGCGGCATATGGTGTAATGCAACCAAATTCGGCAACTTCAACCATTTGCCGATATTGTAATGGTGTGCACGTTTCGAGCATTTTAGAACAGTAGCAGCTTAGTGGTGATGGCCGCGACTAATGCGTTGTAGGTCATGCATTCAAACGGGGGTTGCAAAACGTGCTTTAATATAGAGTGTTAGAGAGTTGTGTTACTCTATTTCACGGAGGAGTACAAATACGCTGTAATACTCTACCTACTAATTATTTTAAATAAAATTCTGTCGTTTCGGTATTTTACTGAAAGAACATGGTGCTTTTCCTAACAACGTGCTCTTCATTGCCCCCTTTTTGAATCAGAAATACTTTGATTTCTTCTGAAAATTGTTCCAAAAAAAGCGAACCAAGTTCAAATTTTGATATTTTACTTTGAATTGGTGACCCTAAATTGTGGTATAATAGATAATATTATTATACTTTACTTACACTTGATGTAGCTCAAGCTTCTTTTATGGGGTACTGTTTGAAATGTTATAATAAAATACCACCCCAAATATTAGACCTCAATGAAACGAAATTTAAATCTTGTATTAAACGCACACTATGCAGACAAGCACATTATAAGTTGGAGGATTATATTCAAGATAAAAATGCTTGGCTCAATGCTGGTCCAGCTCCACTACCACTAGGGCGTACTAATTAGTTGATTAGTTGGAAACTAATATTATTATTTTTTAATTTGAAAGACAATTGCATTGTATAATGTAGAAGCACTTTTTTCAAGTTTGTGAATGTGAAGCATCATGGAGCATTTTTATTAGGTTACAACTTTTTTTTTTTTTTTGACATTACGAGCATGGCAGTTGAGAGTTTGTCATGCTCACTCAAATGTCTCGCTGTTGGTGGCACGTGTTATTGGGTCGTTCAGTTCCCTTCAAAATGGTTGAGCTGAGTGGGGCTGATGCACGCGTCATGCTCGTGAACGGGTGCCGTCAGATGGGACTGGTCATCTCTTAGCTGCCAGTGGCTTAATTCAGTTTCTATCTTTTAATTATTTTACATTTTTATTTCATTATCGACATTGTGCTCACATGATAGAAGCAACAATTAATATGTAACCAAGCATTATATGTAACACATAATATGATTTAAAAGAGTGTCCATGGAGTTTCTTGCACGTTCTTCTCCATAGAGACCTACTCTTTGGAACGTGCAATTTAGCTTCACTTTTCTTGGACTGACCGACATTTGACTATTCAAAAGTGCCTGTAAATGGTCTATTTGAAATAAATGATTTGACTTTGACTTTGACTTTGACTTGCCTAGAAGTAACCTAGTCAATCTTGACTTAAAGACCCGTTGGTTTTAGCTATCAGGAAACACAGACTCCGGCAGAGAATTCTACTCCTTACCTGTTAGCATAATGAACGTGTTCCCAAAATGCTTTGTACGTATGTATCTTATCATTGCTATTTAGTATCAGCAATCTATACGTATAATAAATCATTAGAAGTTTTTAGTTGTGCGCGCATTACGTAAAATGTACGAAATCGAAGTAGATAACTTTAAATTGATATAATACTTAGACTTTGTGTCATCGCAATCAGTTGATTATAACGAAAGATATAATATATTAATTAGCTGTTAGGCGGTATAAAGTTTGCTTGGTCAGTTAGTACAAAATAAAGACAGCAAAAGAGTTATGTTAAAATTTGCTTTTGTATGCAATAAAATATATCTGAGTTAAAGTCTACACAGCGTATCAATTCTACATGATCAGGAAACATACCCAAACATACAAGCCAATTAACTAATGCACTACTAACTCAACACGCCACATTCCATTGCAAGTAAAAGAAACTTGCAACTGGGACTCATTAAGCTCGCTCGCTTCGCTTACTTCGCTCTATTCACGCACCGCTCCGCTCAGCCACAAGTCTTTTTGTAGCCACAGATAAATTTATCTCTTGTTCTTTTACTAGTTGTTACTTGAAATAAATAGAGACACGTTTCGTGACATACCTCCTTGTGCATTTTGCAAATAGTAGAGGATGCGATTAAGAGCGACCTTCACCGGTCTGTTTAATGGATGAAACGTATTTTATGACAAATCTAGTATATAATATAATGCGGGTGGGTTGCTTAAGAAACTCCTGGCCAAACTATTACTTCTCATGTGCCAGGGTTTAACGACCCGGAAAATTGCCGCGTTTACATATGGAATAATATGATATAGAAACAAAAATTTTCGGCCAAATAAGTTTCGTACAGACGTGTGTACAAAACGAAAATTAAGCATTTTTCAAGGTCTTCAAGTTGTACAGACGTATGTACAATCGGCGACCGCCTGTCGAGGGTTAAAAATTGAAAATGACTTTTATTTTGGAAAAATGCTCAACCGTTATTCATGCCAGATTTTTTGCAGACAACACTATATCATCGTATTCGTAATGAAACAGCGTTTATTTTGTATGCAAATTATTTATTAAACAAGTGGGTACTACTAGTATTGACATACCTGCTTATGATCATGCTCATCACACAAACATTTGTCCTGGGTGGGAATCGAACCCACGACCACCAGCAAAGCAGTCAGGCAACATTTGGCGCACGACATGTTGCCCAATATGTTGATAGTCAACGCAGAACTTTTGTTACAACGTTGTCTGTCTATGCATCTACTACTACCTCAGTCGTGGACAACATGTCGTCAGTATAACTAGTGTTGATTTTCGCTATCGAATCCCATGCATCCTGCCTTTTTTTTAATTTATTTTTGTATTCCCGGTGAACAGTATCTAACAAACATTCATAGTTTTGGTACATGAGCACTCACTCGTTACACTACGGACATTGTTGCGCGTCACGTCTCCACGTGATAACAATTGATGCTCACATAACGATGCAGTATCCCATAAACATTCATAGTTTTGGTACATGAGCACTCACTCGTTACACTACGGACATTGTTGCGCGTCACGTCTCCACGTGATAACAATTGATGCTCAAATAACGATGCTCTTTAAACAAACAAGAAGCCGCGCGTCATTTATTTATTTATTTATTATCTTTATTGTACACCAAATGAACAAAAATACAGGACAAACATTTAAAAGAATAAGTACAAAAAGATAAACAAAAAAAAGGGAAAAATAAAAGAAGAAAAAAAAAGAAGATAAGCATGTTGCACTTCAGCTGACAACGGTCGCGCGCTGTTGTGCAACGTTGCCGTGCATGTTGGGCGTCACATGTTGCGCATCAATTGCTGCGTAGTGCATACAAGGCCTAGAAATAACTAACTTTGTTCACACAAAACACTTTTTGTTTTCCTGACTTGCTCGTTCATGGTTGACAACTGACTGACCCCAAAACCTACGTGCGTGCTACACGAGAAAGCAATAGAGTGGGAATAGGATTTATCGCGCCGCCTCGACAGAAACAGTAAACAATGTTTGTGTACATGTTTAGTGAGCGTATATGTACTTCACGCTCGATCGACTCAACGAATATCGATGCAACTTGGTATACGGATATACCATAATCTGGAATAGCACATAGAATTTGACTATTTATTCTGGGAGTATTTTAGTCTTGGGATGAGTTCCTACTATTACGTGGGCGAAGCGTCTGGCAGCAGCGAGTACACCTAGCACTCACCAGAGCCTAGTAGGATAAAAATACCACTTCTACGCTTCAAAACAACGGCTTAGTCCATACTCATCCCCAGTTCTAACTCGCCCGCTTTTTTAGGCAAGGCTACAGTTTGTCAGAAAAGTGCTACGATGAAAAAATAAATACCTATTATTTACTAATTTTGATCTTGATCTTCTCGTCAAGTAGGTAATACTTCTACACGTCCTGTCCTCTTTTTTTTAAGCACACAAAATCTATTCACTTTAAATTAAAAGAACCTGCCATTAATCTCAAAAACCTCAGTCATCAAAGATATCTCGCATAATTTTCCTCAGCGAGTGAATTTCTAAGATAAATGGCCATCATCTGGAATAGCTCGAAAGCCCTCTGAATTTAACTGAATGTAACTCGATCTATTGGAGCTGCAGTGAGGACGATTAAATTTTAGTGTAGCTGTTGATTGGTTTACATTTGCAGTATTTTAGTTATTAGAGATGGTTGAACACCATTCCATAAATGTACCTAAGTCTTCGCTTAAGATTGCTTCTTTAGTCTGATAGTAATCACTGTAGTGTCGATCTAATGAACACAAGCACACTGCTGAACATGAGCAAATTAAGTACTTTTTCTCACTATGGGCTGAGCGAGAGAATGTCAGACCATGTCAGACTTAAGCTGACTAAAAGCCACCCGGTAACTGTCCGGACCGAGCACTGTTCCCGCGCGCCTCAAGGAGTTGTCAGCAAACAGCAGGGGCCTAGCCAGGTCGAAGCCTACTGGGGCCAGGGTTAGCCGAAAGGGAAGCTCGGCCCCGGTACAAAAGGCAAGAAGGGACGGGCTGGGTTTTTTAGTCAGTAAGTGTCTGACACTATCTCCCGCTCCGCCCACGGGCGAGGGTTGTCGTTTAGATGATATTTACCCACCAAAAAAAAAAAAACCTGGGTGTCTCTATTTGCCCTTAGTGTTCTAGCGCCGTAGTTAATCTTTGGAATAATCCCGAAACCCTAGTGCAAATGAAGTCAAAAATCTGATTGTTGGCTCTGGCTCTCAGTAGCAGACCGGCAATCCACAACACCATTGGAGTTATATGCGTACATTAAACTCACATGTACACAAAGTACATCATCATCATCGTTTCAATCGAAAGACCTCCACTGTCGGACATAGGCCTCACCAAGTGTCGACACAATGATCAGTTCTCTGCGTACCGCATAGACGCTCACCAGGTCATTGGTCATCGGAGGCCTTACAACGCTACGTTTTCCAGTACGCGGTTGCCACTCCAGAACCGACCCCATCAACCAGCTGTTCTACGAGCAATGTGGCTTGCTCACTGCCACATAAGCGCGATTCTTCGGACTAAGTCAGTTACCTTGGTTTTCCTGGGGAAATCTTCATTCCTGATACGATCACGCAAGGAAACTCCTAGCATAGCGGCACACACACGAACATAAACAAAGAAAACTAAACGTACTAGCTGAACTTCGTAATTCCTAACAGTCAGTAAATGTAAGTATATCTTTCGATATAGTCAACCGATTGCGATGAAATAAAGCCTAAGTAATATATCAAGTTACACACTATGTTTATGTATTAAACGTTATCTACATCGATTTCGTACATTTTACTGATGCGCGCACAACTAAAAATTTCCACAATTTTATTATTGTGTATTAGATATAGGAGATGTCAATATACCATGTAGCATTGGAGGCTGATCTCGTAAATCGTCCTTATACATAGTAGGCTAGTTGCCGTAAAAAAGTTAATTAGTCCGTCTTTAAGATTGTTAAAAAATAAGGGACACGTATTTTTTTATTTGTAAATTAACCTTTCGAATGTCTTAAGTTACACAGTCCGACATAAGGTAATTGTCTTTCTATTGTGTCTCTAATTACGACATTCAAAGAGTTAAATAAAAATGACAAAGATATAGCCAATTAAAGTTACGTGTAACGTCACGCCGTGCTGCATTTTTTCGCACGGGGTGACGTCACACGTAACTTTAATGAGCTATATCTTTGTTATTTTTTGTTTAATCGAAAAAAGAAAAAAAAACGTGTCCAATATTTTTTTTATAATCTAAAATACGGACTAAATAAAATGTAATTATTTTAACCCTGGATACTACCCTATTGACCATCTTTATACGCCAAGTATTTTGGTTTCATCACAATTTTGTTAAACAATCAACATGAAATTGCTATACTCAGTTTGTTTTGTAAAGTACATACCACGTTACTTTTTAAGGTCCCATCCATCATTTCAAGGATCATCGTCCATCATCACTCACAGCCCTTTTCAATAGACTGCAGAGTATAAGCCTCCTTTTATACCGTTGTTCCTGTTTTGTGCAAATATTGTCAGTCTTTCTCATAAGCTTAATTAGGTTGCCGACCCTACTTTTTATCGATTTTGCGAATGTTTTTTGACAGAAGATAAATGAAATGCAATCATATAATAATAATTTATTGTAATAACAAAACGTAAATAATCTACACTAATATTAAAAAGAGATAAAGTTTAATTTTTAGTATTAATTCCTGAAAGTACTGGTCCGATTATGAAGTTTTTTCAATCATATGTACAAAGCTTCTTTATTTCTGATTAACATAAGCTATTTAATGTACGTGGGTAAGCTGAGGGAAAAAACCAGTCGTACTTTAGAAATAATTATGCTGGCGCTTAACTAATACTCGTAGATAACTGTGTAATTTAAAATTGTCAATATTTAAGGAATTAAGGAAAGCCTATAATATCTTTAGTTGTTATCAAGTAGTAAAAAAAAAACACTTAACTTATTAATACTATATATACTATAACAATAACTACTAGCTAATATAATAAAATAAGGAAAGTTGATTTTAAATCTAGAATTATGTATAATTAGCGATCATCAACGGCAATAAAATTCATAAACATTTAACTTTCACACGATAAATCATTGTATTTTTTTTTATTTTGCCAAAGATTGACGCTATCGTCCAAATTGCTAAGCCTATTTTTCTAACACGGAAATCAAACCCAGCACCCAGTTGAGTAGCTCGCCACTAACTAATGTTGCGTTGAAAACACAGAACATTGAAGGAAAATAGATAAGGCAATAAATGCATTTCTATATTATTATATCTTTATTGTTAAGGCACTAAGTACACTACCTCAAAGATGACGCGAAAACGTGTCCATAGTAAAAACGGTGGCTCTTAGGAAAAAAAGTATTTAAACATTTTTGTAGATAATTACCAGACCTACAATTTTTGTCTGAATTAATTATATGATAAAACTTACCGTTTAGCTGAAAATCACGAAAAACTCGTTTTTGTGACCTTTAACCCATTTATTAAAGTAAATACAATGAAGTTTGACAAAATAGCTGGTGAAAAAGTTGACCAATTATCGTCAAAAATTGGACATTTCTGACGGCAAGGTCCTCAATTTCCTATGAAACATAACTTATCCCTCTTGTTTCCCTGATCCGGGGTTGAGACCAATTTCACGTGTAATTTATCACGGATTAACAATTTACAATCTGCGTAAAGCCAGAGGCCTCCACTCGTCATAAATCCACGTTCACGGACGATTGGCCTCGGCAGGCCATCGGAGGCCTCAAAGCTGAGGGTACTTATCTTAATGATTTACATTTGGGGAACAGAGTTTATTTTATTTTGAGTGGAGCTGGCTCTGTTGGAAGTCATTTAATTACAGCTTATAAAATACATACAAATTCGAGAAAACCTTGCAGATGTTTCGCTAATCGTGAGTAAAAATTTGAACAAAGACTAATAATATAATTAAACAATACATTCGATAGCAACTTTTGAAGGAACAGAAAAGTTTAATAATATTTGTTCAGATAGTATTACAATCTATTATTGTTAGTAAAATTCAAAATTCAAAGATTTTATTTGACGTAGGCCTGCATGGGCAGTTATAAAACGTCAGTAGCTAGTGCACTGTTCCAAATTGCCCGTTTCCTATGGGGAAGAATTGGCAAGAAACTCCATAAAGACATAAACAACTTACAAACTAGTGTTAGTACATATAACTCTGTCAAGTAATAAATAAATTTAATAACCATAATAATATCAATAATAATAAAATAATAATTAATAAACACACACACCACACCACTTCTGGGCACTTGCGTCCTCGACCAGTGTTTCAATATAAGGCCATCAGTCCTATCCGCTACGGTTTTTTAAGAGACTGTTGGCGCTGACCCGTACCCGTTCACCAGGGATGACACGCTTTCGTACGATAGTATAGAAGTCATGAATACGTGCTTACGCAGCCTCAACAGTGACCTGTATCATCATCATCATCATTTCAGCCAATAGACGTCCACTGTTGGACATAGGCTTCCCCGAAGTGTCGCCACATTGAGCGATCCTGCGCGTCTCGCTTCCATCGGATTCCTGCAACCTTTACCTGGTCATCGGTCCACCTTGTAGGAGGCCTTCCAACGCTGCGTCTTCCAATACGCGGTAGCCATTTCAGAACTTTTCGGCCCCAACGGCCATCTGTTCTGCGAGCAATGTGCCCTGCTCATTACCACTTAAGTTAGCTATGTCGGCAACTTTAGTTCTCCTGCGGATATCTTCATTTCTGATTCGGTACCCTGTATGCGTCTCGCAAGGTGCTGTAAGCCCTCTGCGTGTAGGTAACCTGAGTCGACCCATAGACTACAAATGCAAACAGATTGGTATTAATAGTATAGCCTTTACATTATCTGAAAACTTTGCTAATCTACGAATCTTTGTATTTTTTTGCAATAAGTTTGATTTCGAGCTGTAGTTTTTTTTTTTTTTTTTAATATGATGAGTTCAATTCTAATAGATTTTTGAACCAACCCATTACTTACCCATTATTTTGTTCACGACATTGTGTTAAAACATCAAATCGTTCCTTAATCTTAGTTTTTTTTTTATTGTTGATAGGTTCGCGCTTGACCGCTATCTCACGTGATGGAAAGTGACGATGCGGTCGACGATGGAACGCGCTTACCTAAAAGAAACCTACTCACTCTCGACTTAAAGATTCTCGGGTTGTAGCTATCAGGAAACACAGACTCTTAGTTTTTTCTATCTGATATAAACTAGTGCTTGACTGCGTTCCCACCTGATGGTAAGCAGTGATGCAATCGTTGATAGTGAGGCGAACTAGTTTATTAAGAACCTATTTACTCTAGCCTAGTATTAAAAGGTTAAATAGAGTTTAACTGTACCTACTATTGTTGTTTTGAAATAAACTTATTATTCGCAAGAACATCGTTTGTTTATTTATTTTAACTAGTGATCGAACACAACGGAAAAATACGTACGTTTTCCAAAAAGCAAAAGAGAATTCCAGATATTGATTTCGGTGCAAGCCCAGATATTATCAATCTAAGAGTAGCACTAACTCAAGTGTCAGACATTGTCGTGAATGCACTCAATTTGTCAGTGTCGCGCACTAGCTAATGCGGTACTAGATAGACGACGCTGCCACAAAACAGATGGATACAGAAGTCAATGTCATGTATGTACTTCAGTTTTCATACCTTTTTTTATGTGGGAATTATTCAATAACTTCTACCGCTCTAGAGCAGAGCGGCGTGTCAGACTTTTACTGAATTAAACCCACTTCTATGTACCTTTTTTTTGCTTTGAGGCCTAGGACCTTTGGGTCCCTGTCGGACCACCCATGCCCTAGTAGGCTTCGGCCCTACTGAGCCCCTACGGTTTTGCTGACTTATCTTTGTGACGTACTTGAAACCTTATTAGAAGTCACCGGATGACCGGACGGCGAGCTAACCATTGCTCGTCACCGCAAGTCCACGCCTACGGTGGCTAGAAATCGGAATCAGGGTCCCGGCGGTGTGGTGTGTGGAAGTTCGTTTCTTCACGCATGCGGCCGCCTCCTTAACGAGGAAATCGCTTGCCAATCCTCGTTTCGGACCATGGTCTGTACGTAACTATAACTTTGGCTAATGCATAAAAAACATCGTGGTAGTGGCACTCAATTATTTTTTATTTATGTATTTCAATTAATTACAATGGTTCAACAACCAATTAAAAAACGATAAAAAAGTGAAGTTATAAACAACATGTACATTGTACATCAATACCTCTCACAGTACTTCTGACGTGCAAAAACGCACAAAATCATTTTCTATTCATCCGCAAACAGATCGTTTGTTGGATAAGAATCCAAGAGATCATTTACTGCAGCCAAAGTGCGAGGTATTGGGGACTGAGCACGCGCAACAGTGCGACACTGAGGCACAGCAAAAATATTCGTTGTTTGATTTATTGTTAAAAATGAAACAGGAAAAACAGAAAAAAAAACCATGTAAAGTCATGTTCACATTCTCAGCGCGGGGCTGGGGACTAAAGCGCTTACCTACCTACCCAACTTTTCTGTGCTACGTTAAAAGTAATCATCGCAATACAAGCAAATACTACTAACCATTTTCAAACCACTAGTGACACAAAAAACGATAATTCACCGTTTTATGTTGAATTTAAATTACCATCTACTAAACAGTAACAATATCTTTTTTTTTGTTTCTCCATTTTTACACAAAAAAATCACTGACGCGGGTATTAAGGCTTATAGTCCCTTGAACCATCTGGCTAAAATTAAGTGGACGCACCTCTCGCACCCGCCTAGGCGGCAGTACGCAAATCTGTGCATTTATTTGCGGCCAACAGCGCCCGGAAAGCGCGCGGCTGACCTTTAAATCCATTTTCTTGGTGAAATATTGATTGATTTACATATGCTATGTTCACTTTGAAGAATATTTAACCACCAATTTTTATGTGTAAAAATGTTTCTAAAGATCCAAGCACTTCCGAAGGAGTAGGGAAAAGTTGCGAAATTGCTAAATATTTTTTTTAGACAAAAGTATTAATAGCACGAAAAAATCAAATGTTGATAATGTTGTTCATGAATGTATAATAAACAAATATTTTTTTCAAACCTATAAACCTGGCCGTTACCGAGGAGTAGGCCTCAGAAAGTCACTGTTTTATGGCACTTTTCGGGCGCTTGGGCCTTAAGCAAATGTTACTACGCACTCGCACTGGTCCGCAATATATATGTTAGTAAGTGCTGTCTATGTATGCGTTGATCAAGCACATTTTGTATTTAGTTTGACTTCTGAAACTATCTCTCTTTTGTGATGCTTGCTAGTGGCAATCTCAGGGTAGCTATTATAGCTGCAGAATTGTTCGCCAGAGTCACTACAGCACTGGAATGAAAAGGGTAACAACTGAAGGAACATAAATGGGTTATTCAGTAAAAGTCTGACAGACACTCTTGCTAAGTCTAGAGTAACAGAAGACATTTGATGGGACGGTTGGCGTGGTTGAGCGATTGGCTGTTGCGCTGCATATTGCGAGTTTGATTCCCGCACGGGACAATTTGTATGTCCTATAGATAGTTGTTGCAGGTCTTGTATGTATATGTGAATTTTTATATGTCTGTGAACGCATCCACGATAAAGTAGTAGAGTAATTTCAAGTGTAGGGCAACATATATTTTTTTTAAATTGATGTAAAGGTTCAGACTCAGTTTTGGAAGACCCATAAAGTGGAAAGATGACCCAGTGAGGTTCATTAGAAGCTGATGAATATGTGACGCACAGCACCGGTCGTTGTGGCGACACTTGCGGAAGCCCATGTCCTGCAGTGGACATCTTTCAACTGAAATTATTATATAAAATTATTTTTAGTTTTATTCAGAATCAGTAACTGAATGCATTGCAATAGTTTTTACAACATGTTATATTTTTTTTAACACGCTTATATTTAGCTTCACATGTATGTTTGTAATCAACGCCTTTGAGCTCGATCTTGCCCAACTGTGGGCGATCAGATTTTCTTCAAACTTTGCGCACCCATCAAAGACTGATGACAATACAATAATCCGTTTTTTTTTTTTTTTTAGTGAAAAATAAAAATATAGTTTAAAAAAACTAAAAAAACACGCTTCATAGCATATCAAACTAAAAAGTGTAAAATAATTTTCAATATAGGTAGAAAATAATAATAATGAACGAAAAATATTAATACCATTGTGATAAAAACGTGGGGCGCTTTGTGCCATATTATACACTTTTTAGTTTGATATGCTATGAAAGCGTGTTTTTTTAGTTTTTTAAACTTTATTTTTTTTTCCAAATATAATTTAAAAAAGCTTTTTTTTTAATTTTTTTTTTTCGATGGGAAAAAAAGTTACAAGTTGTACACCACCGACACTAAGTACAACACAGGTGACGGCAGAACATAGTGGGAGTCACGAGCCAGCACATAGCTGGGTGCAAGTACAAAACATCCTCTCAGTTGCCTGGATGGCCCAGTGACTATGTTTGCTGACATAACAAGCTATACTTTTGTAATTTTTAATAATAGAGTTATGATATTTTCTACATAGATTATTTACATAACTAATATTACACACGTTTGTTTCGGGCTTTGCATATACTTAAAATAATAAAATTTTGACAGGCCTGTTGGTCTAGTGGTTAGTGACTGCTATGCCGGAGATCGTGGGTTCGATTCCCACTCAGGACAAATGTTTGTGTGATGAGCACGATCATTTTTTTTGTGTCTGGGTGTAATTTATCTATGAATGTATGTATTTAGAAATATTTAAGTATGTTTATCAGTTGTCTCGTACCCATAACACAAGCTCTGCTTAGCTTGGGACTAGACGGCGTTGTGTGATAGTGGGGAAAATTAAAATATATATATATATATATATATATATACTAAATTGATTGATTGTTGATATAAAAAGAAGAAAAACAATTATTAATCCAATACTCGAGCCGTAATTCTTGATTTTATTATAAATGAAATATCACTAGTATAATTCCGAGAAACACTTAGTTCATAGCTTTGTACTCCAGCCCAAGGCTGTTCAATATTATCTAAACACAAATCACAATATGTAATATAAGCTGGAGCCAAATTGCCTTCTCAAGATATAAGAGCATGTGTTGGTAAACCGATAATTATTGAGTGATTAATTATTACAAAGATTACGTCTTGGTATTAACGATCTTCATTATAGACAACTAGCTTCCGCCTGTGGCTTTGCCTGCGTGAAAGTAAGTTTCTTCGTCCAAACTTTTGAATACCATTTCATTCCTTTAGGGCGCAAATTTTGGAAAAATTTCTATCTTAACAGCAACAGAGCAAGCCGATATAGCACGAAGAATTGCCAAACTTAAGTGGCAATGGGCAGGGCACATTGCTCGCAGAACAGATGGCCGTTAGGGCCGAAAGGTTCTGGAGTGGCGAACGCGTACCGAAAGACGCTGCGTTGGAAGGCCTCCTACAAGGTGGACAGATGACCTGGTAAAGGTTGCGGGAAACCGATGGATGCGAGACGCACAGGAACGTTCGTTGTGGCGACGCTTGGGGAGGCCTATGTCCAACAGTGGACGCGTATCGGCTGAAATGATGAAGAGCGACCAACCCGAGGTACATTTTCATACAACCACCTTTACGCGATTATGATGTTACTAGCTGCTGCCCGCGACGTCGTCTACGTGAAGGCTCTTCAGCACCAAAAATACCTAAGATGCCAGTGTCGCTATAGGATTATAAGTAAACAACTTTTAAAATAGCATTAAAATATAAGTTTTTTTTGCAAGTGAAGAGAGTTATATGGGAATCCTGCTGAGTTCAGTCATAAGATGTAACTGAAGGAAATAGAGAAAATAATGCAGGAATACCATCCAAGAAGACATTCCAAGACACAAAAGAGTAAAAATACGTACAAAGGTATCATACCTTACAACACTTTCCTATAAACTACGTTAGTAGTTTTGCTGCCAGGAGCCAAAATGGAAAGAGAGTCCGGACTGGTGACGCGGGAGCAAGCGACGTACAGTTGCCAGTGTGAGAAGCAACTTGTCCTGAGGTCGACAACCGCTGCCCTCAGTGTCTGCCCCTGCGACTTATTGATGGTCATCGCGAAGCAAACACCCATGGGGAACTGTACGCGCTTGAACTGGAACGGGGAGTTATGAGGTATGAGGGGAATGTGTGGTATAAATACTGCCTCGCCGACACCACAACCCGTAAAAATTTCCGCCTCAATGGTGTGCCTGTGGAGCGAGATAACTTTAAGGCGGGTCCCATTACACAACTTCGGAGGAGATAGGTTCCGAAGAAGCATAATCGGGACACCGACCTTCAGCTTGATGGTATGCGCTGGAAGTCCACTTGCTAACGGGGAGTTTAGAAATTGCACGGGATAATGTGTGGCGTCATCTTGCTCGACAACAGTGTTTATCGAGGTGTAGACCACTTCATTCCCCTCAATTTCCGAGAGAATGCATTCGTTAATTGCTGCAGCCTGATCATTTTTGGGCGTCAAAATGGCCTGCTCACACACCTAAGAATTCTGTTGGTGCGGTATACGACTGATGTCCCCGTACACACAGCGATTGAGTTCTTCTAAGCTGGATACCGCTCTACCGAGAGACTGAAGCACCACCTGTCCACCTCTCTCTTCTGTTAGAGTGCCTTCGCCAAGACTTAGCAGGACATTGGAGAATTCTCGAACACGTGCATTGCCGCCGAGCCGAGCTCTCATATTAATGGTCAAGCGCAGCGTACGAACTCGTGACCACAACGAAGATCATTTCATCGAAACATTCACCTCGTCAGCCCTCGATCCCCGCGTCACCACGGGAAGTGTTTGCCGAAAATCGCCACTGAACAAAACTGTGACACCACCCATCAAATGTTCGTCCCTGCGGATGTCACGCGGGGTTTTGTCCACGGCCTCAACTGCCTTCCTATTGGCCATCGTACACTCATCCCATACGATCAGAGAGCAATCCTTAAGCACCTGTCCCTTATCGCTGTTACGTGACACACCACAAACAGGTCTTTCGGCGCTATCTAAATCGATGGGAATTTTAAACATGGCATGTGCTGTCTTGCCACCCGGAAGCAGTGTGGCAGCGATTCCCGACGACGCAATAGCAATTTTGCCCTGCCTCCTGACCTCTGCAAGTATGCCAGTGGTAACAAATGTTTTTCCTGTTCCACCAAGAGCATCCAAGAAAAACATTTTACCCTGGTTTTGCCCAACACTTTCAAGGACGGTGTCATACATTTGTTTTTGCTCTGAAGAGAACAAAGCGACATGGTCATTTCGTATGGTGTTCATTTTGCCTGAATCGTAATTTGTCTCAGCGTTATACTCCCGATTTCCACGGTCTTATTGCGGTGATGATTGTGGAGCTGGTAACCCATATTCGATCAGTGGATTACCGCTGATAGAAATTACCACATCTTGAAATGAACTGAGACAGGTGTTCAGCACGCGTTCATCAGTTACTTCGACTTTGTCTCTAATAGCAGGTCTCAAAGCTCGTAGAAAATCTTCAGACGGATGATGGCGCTACTTCTCCCACAAAGCTATCGGGTTCGTGACTCCACAAATCACCAAGATGACGGCAAACAGATGACGTATGTGGCTGGGACTGTCACTGACGCTCGCCTCCGCGAGGGTGTCATTCCAATTTTGGTCACCGTCACTGACGTGCTACGCCGGCTGCGCGGTAAGTGGGATACTCCACGCCATCAATTGTACTCAGAAAGGTGAAAGACGTTGGGCCTCGGACAGTGTGAAGTAACAACCGCAGAAAATAGCATTCGCCATTATTCGGATGCACGGTATAATCCCTACCCAATGCGGTATCCTTGAAAATTCCCAGAAAACCTTCCACAGCTCCTCCTCGTTGACGTCGGTTAAAATACACCCCTTTGCTTGTCGTACGGGTAATATGAAGGCACCTCATACGTAAGGGATCTCGCAAACTGATCGACTTCACAGAGCCTGAAAAATGTCACCATGTAATACACCACATTTTTTTTAA
Organism: Mythimna ferrago; assembly: GCA_910589285.2. Taxonomy (NCBI): domain Eukaryota; kingdom Metazoa; phylum Arthropoda; class Insecta; order Lepidoptera; family Noctuidae; genus Mythimna; species Mythimna ferrago. The sequence goes on from OU342689.1 coordinate 5,132,901, forward strand.
ATTGTCTTCCTCATCTCTGCTCAAGATGATGGTTTTGTTGGAACTTGAATTTGTCAAAACGAATTATACTATACAACTTTTATGAAGAAAATACACATTACCATCTATGAATTTTAAGAATAACTAACTACCAACCTCGCCAACATGATCAAATTATTAATTTCCAAAAAGTATTAACATGTAACTTGATTTGATTTTTATGAAATCTCATAGATGGCGCTGCTTTAAAATTGTCTTAATACTACTAACATTCATTAAATTATGTTTCTCTGCCCAAGTTACTTAAATGGCGTAGTTTTTATAGTGTAAAGCTAGATAATAGCATGGCTTACTCAAAAACAACATTTAAATATGCTTCGTTAGATCACACCTTGTCCCAGAATGCGTAAGAAAAATAAAGATTCACAGCTCCTCCCTCGTAGGTGATAGCGTGATAATATGTAGCCTATATGTCGACCCGACCTCTTAGTAATATTCATGCAAAATTTGAAGTAAATCCATGCAGTACTTTTTGAGTTTATCCCGGACATACATACAGACAAACAGACAAACAGACAAAAATTCTAAAAACTATATTTTTGGGTTTGATATCGATTGTACATCACGCCCCAAGTATTCTTTTAAAAAAATATTCAATGTACAGTTTTGACTTTCCTACGATTTTATTATATGTATAGATTACATAGCTTTCTCCATATATTTTGGATACACAGATATCTTGTGGATATTATCTATAGGATCCTTTTTGTCCAGAGCCAATTAAAAAGGGTGTTTATTTGTGGACAAACATCTATTCTTACCGTTAAATATGCCCTTACAGCCTAGGCAATTAATCTATTCACTCTGATAGCTCAGAAACCGACAAGCGACCACATATTTATGAGAAACAATAAAACTATGCTCAGTGGTAGGTTAGTGCCATGCTGTAGCTCAGTGTTATTATTATTATTATTTAGTTCATAGCTACTGCTGCTTTGGCACAAACTGCAACTATAGTTCATAGCTACTGCTGCTTTGGCACAAACTGCAACTATAGTTCATAGCTACTGCTGCTACTACTACTGCTACTGGTGCTGCTACTACTGCTGCTGCTACTACTACTACTGCTACTGCTACTACTGCTACTGTTGCAACTTTAGTTCATAGCTACTGCTGCTACTACTACTGCTACTGCTGCTGCTACTACTGCTGCTGCTACTACTGCTGCTGCTACTACTGCTGCTGCTACTACTACTGCTACTGCTGCTACTGTTGCAACTTTAGTTCATAGCTACTGCTGCTACTGCTACTGCTGCTGCTACTACTGCTGCTGCTACTACTGCTGCTGCTACTACTGCTGCTGCTACTACTACTGCTACTGCTGCTACTACTGCTGCTGCTACTACTACTGCTACTGCTGCTACTGTTGCAACTTTAGTTCATAGCTACTGCTGCTACTGCTACTGCTGCTGCTACTGCTGCTGCTGCTACTACTACTACTGCTACTGCTACTGCTGCTGCTACCATTGCTGCTGCTACTACTACTACTGCTACTGCTACTGCTGCTGCTACTACTGCTGCTGCTACTACTACTACTGCTACTACTACTACTGCTACTGCTACTGCTACTACTGCTACTGTTGCAACTTTAGTTCATAGCTACTGCTACTACTACTACTGCTACTGTTGCAACTTTAGTTCATAGCTACTGCTGCTTTGGTACAAACTGCAACTATAGCAAGCAATAAAGTGTTTTACAATATTATTCAAAATGACACGCCGTTTTTTTTTTTTTATAAATTTGGAATCATCCTATGATATCCCACTTTAGGGTAAAGCGCAAGGGTGTTTGGAGGTAAGTGGAACAGAGAGTAAAGTCCCGCAAACCTTCATTGAAAAGGGAGGATCCTCCGACCAGACAGGTCTTATGGTCTGGTGGGCAACTGCCCAATAGATGATTTCGGGGTGTCGTATATATTCAAATCGCGCAGAGAACTTTGATTGCGCGATGCAGGATTAGTTCTTATGTGACGCCATAGATGACGCTACAGGTGTGTCAGATTTTTATTGACTAAAACCCACACTTATATACCTTCTATGCCTTGCCTTTTAGGACCCTGGGTTTTCCTTTCAGAAAAAAATCCCAGTAGGCTTCTGCCCTGCTGGACTCCTACAGTTTTGCTTTTACGGTTTCGGTTTTTCGCCAGACGGCGAGTTACACATTGCTCGCCGTCTGCTAGCCCACGCCTACAGTGGCTAAGCTGGCGCCATATTACCCGCACTAAACGTACTAACATACATCATGTGTACATCAGATAACTAAATGATTAACTGTATAGTATATCATCAGCCTTTTGGTAGTGTACCCACTGCTGGGACTCAGGCTTCCTCTCTAGGAGAGGAAATGGGCCGCAATCCACCACGCGGACTCATTGCGTGTTAGTGAATGTCACATGTTTTGAGTTCATATTACAAACACCAAACATACTGACATACATCATGTGTACATCAGATAACTGAATGATTAACTGCAAGTATAGTACATCATCAGCCTTTTTTAGTGTTCCCACTGCTGGGACTCAGATTTCCTCTCGAGCAGAGGAAAAGGGCCGCAATCCACCACGCGGACTCAGTGCGGGTTGGTGAATGTCACATGTCTTTGAAGCCATATTACCAACACCAAACATACTGACATACATCATGTGTACATCAGATAACTGAATGATTAACTGCAATAATACAGTCAGTATTAATGTCCGGGTGCGGCACAAACTTAGTTAATTTATATTGTAGATTGATGATAGACCCTCTATGAAAACGTGACAAACTATCGTTGTACCAATTGAACGGATTCAACATTAATCATATATTATATTGAAGTTCTTCGCCCTTTCAAATAAGTGGTGGTTAAATATGAAAATTTGTATTAATTTATTCGTATTGTAGAATAGAATAGAATATATTTTCTTGTACATTAAAATAGTAACCAGCACGCTTAGCCAAGTTGTTATTCTGCAATCGTTAACGCTGTAGAAAAGTGATGAAACGTATGGGAATGACGTCATCTCAACGTAAAGTCGCGTGGTCGGAACAAACGAATAGAAAATTCGTAGCCAAGTTCACATCGTTCAAAATGATAGAATGAATTTCTACAACGTTTAACGCTACATCCTTTGATAAACAAACGCTACATTGTAGAATGAACGGCCGACGCAGGTGCGTCAACATGGCTACCCACTTATCGTTTTCTACAATTGCTGACACCGAAGCGTTACCGATTGGAGAACGGAATTCGACACGATACGGTTGTTACTTGGCTAGGGGGGCAGATCACTATGGGAACAATGGCGGTTTTATTAAGGACAGCAATATCTACCAGATAACCATAGGATGGTCTATAAAAACTTAAATCAAAATAATAATACATGAAAAATAATAACAATAGTAAAAATATAACGTACTAGCTTTTGCCTGCGGCTTCGCCCGCATTTATAAAATGTAGCCATGTCACTCAGGAATAAAGCAGCTTTCTATCAGTGAAAAAATTTTCGCAATCGATCCAGTGCTTTCAGAGATTACCTCCTACAAACAAAAAAACAAACTTTACCCCTTTATTATATAAGTGTAGATGTAGATTATGAGTGTGTTGTGTGGTATTTTAATTGAACACTGGATATTAGCAAGCTACCACTGCCTGGGGACAATGACCCTGACTTTTGAGTTTTATGTCGTAGTTTCATACCCAGACAGGCGCTTTTCTTTAAATAATTTATATTACAACAGCTCTAAAAACAGCGAAAGAAAACATCGTGAGGAAACCTGCATAACCTAGAATCAAACATCTAAGACATGTCTTCCAATAACCCACACAGGGCTTGCGTGGTGGATTATGATTCCTCTCATAGACCAAGCAGGTTAGGTAGGATTGACACTGAATCCTACTCTTTTATCTTTATCTCTTAAATGTTTTCCAGAAGGAAACTCGACTATGAGTTAAGCTCGAAAATTAAGAGATATACGAGTATTATGTACCTATACGTATTTTGTTTACCATTTAGTGGAATATGACATTTTTTGTATTGGTGGGATTGGTGAATATCACACGTTATCAAATTTTTGATTCTAGGACACAGTTTCGACAGCAGTGGACATGAAGTAATTACACAAAGTAATATGCCTAGCTGGATTTGAACTCGCGACCTACAGCTCATAAGTCGAGATCGCTACCACTTGGCCATCACTGCTCCAGGGACTCAAAGAAAAGACAAAATATTTAACATGTTCTTTAACTAAACAACAGTCCGAACAATATATTAATATAGGACAGTTAAACAATCGCTAATATAAACAACAAACATCCCGATATAGAACAAATAACAATATTTTATGTTAACAGACAAATCCGTGGCCAAACAAGAGTGTTCTCTCAATTATTTACCGTATATAGGTCAAGATGCCGCTTCTTATACCCGTCAGATATAAGACGTATCGGCATTACAGCGTCCTGGGAATTATATCAATGTTCTAGGATACAAAGGGCCGGTTCTGATGTATTGTTGTATATTTCGTCATTGCTTGGGGAACGTAATTGATAGGTAATATCTAAAAATATCTGGTGAGATAGGACAAATAAACCGGCCAATAATGGATAAGTATTTTCCGTTACGCGTATGTATTGACACCTTAAGAGGCTCCTTTGCCACTCGCCTATCGCCAACATCGAGCATGGTTTAAGCTTGTTGCTTCATTTAACGCAATCTATCGCGATTTTAGATGAAGAGGCAATGCAAAAAAAGAGAGATAACGCCTGAAAACTCTGTTGGCGGTAATTCCATGATTTATTCGAATATTTCAAAAAACTTGTTTCAATAAATACGTGTTTTATTTTAAACCCTTATAAGTTTTGGAAAAAAGACGGTCGTCATTCAGAATCTTGATTCTATTGATGTACTTTTTTATATTTTTAATATGAGTATGAGTACATGGAGGGCCAAAGTTCATATAAAATAGCATATTTTCAGAGGTCTTTACTAGATTAGTGTTACACAAATTTTTGTTTTAATTTTTCTAGAGAAGCCTAGATAATATCTGCAAGATATCTGTGTATCCAAAATATCTAGAGAAAGAGGTATAATAACATCATAATCACGTAAGACCGGTTGTATGAAAATGTACCTCGAAGAGGACGTTCTTAATGACTTCTTCATCACTTCTTTCTCATTCACAATCACTTTTGTGTCACAATTTTATTGACTTAAACCATATCTATGTTCCTTCAGTGGTCTTTTGCATTCTAAGACCATGCGTTACCTCTTCAGAAGCCACCTCATAGCAAAAACATCGTGTTGGGCCCCCACGGTAGAGTTTAATAACCAACAAATACTTTTTCCAGCTCGATTTTGGCATCAAGGTGAAACCGAAAGTGACTAAAAAGAAAATTACCACCTACCCCAACTCTAGTTTTGAACAGGTCCTAACTTAGTATCCTTGAACGGTCATGTTAATATTAAACTATTTAACAATTCACAACAGTTTCCCTTACTTGAAAGGGATTAGTTTAATTTAATTCTCTGCGTTGGGTTCCCTGGAGATTTATGACTAAATGAAGCATCTGTTCTTGCTGATAATTAATTTTACTTTCGGTTGTATTTAACCTTTTACTTTATTATCATAGCATTGTCCCACTGCCGATCAAAGGCTTCCCTACATTCTTTCCAATAACCACGGCTCGTTTTATTTTTCTAATTATTAAGGTAGCCATACACGCTAGAGTATACTTGACGAGTTTGCTTGTACAGTTATACCTGTCACTTAAGATTTTGTGCAAACCTGCACAGTTGTGCAATACACACGCTCCGGTTTACCTGTATAACTCATCTGTATAAATTCCACCTCCCTCCACTGTAGGTCCTACCCGCCTTGCGGCATACGGACCATTAGAGACACTCCCGGCAATTGCGTGGCTGCGTATGTCATTACAGCTTGCTCTACCGGGACGTGCTTTGTAAACTCCTTAAATTCTTTTTTCCTGTCCCTCTCTACTAATTTCACTTCTCCCCTTTCTGGGGTGTGCTACACCACACAATGTGACTTCGCGCACGAGCAGCCCTTAGCTTGCTGTTCAAACTAAAAGCCTTGGCTGTTCCTAATCCTAACACTCCTACCGCTAGTTAGAATTGCTCCCTACTACCTATCTAACCTTTTCCTAGCGGACCCTACTAAAATTCTAGCGCCTTTCTCTTACTGTGCCATTTGTTAGCAAAAGACCTCAGCCTTCGAAAACCCTCCGGACTGTCTACAAGTTCTCTGTGATAGACAGCCTCTATCTCTCCTCTATCCCAGTTACCTAATATCTCCTCTCTCTCTGTACAGTCAAACCTGTCACGTATACCACAGCGCGTATGGCTACCTTTAAGGAAGACTTCCAGGTTGAACCGCCATCTCCTTCTTGGTATGGCCGGCTTGCGTCGCTGTGTCCGAGCACCACTTGCCTAATAATACCTAATAACAACTTTTTCATCGATGGTTTAGACTGGGGCCATAGTCATTGCATAGTTCTTAATAAACAGTCCACTTAAGCCACCCAAAACCATAGTGCTATATTTTTGTTTTCCCTTTAAAAAACCAATTTGCAAATTAAATATCATTTATCATTACCATTTATCAATATAATAACGCGTCCCGAGTAATGCTGCGGTTGCAGCATTTCTGTAGCGAGTCGGATATGTTCGGAATGTTTCGGATTTATACTCGCTGTTGCATCTGCGAATCGCATTACTGATGCGTCGGGTGCGTGACAGACCCAATCGCCTCGTGGCTACGGCCGGCAGGGTGGATGGGTTTATTGTATGGCGGTACACAGTTCGTCATTTAGATATGTAATATCCGGGTTTTAAACAAACGGCTAGCGCAGTGTTTAAGTGACGGACTGCTGCGCTACGTGCCGCGGGTTCGATACCCGCACGGAACAAAAATTTGTATGACTTACAGATAGTAATACCGGTTTCGGTGTCTTGTGAAGTGAGTTTACATATTTATGAACGTTACCACGACACAAGAGTAATTTCTAGTGTGGGGTAATGTTTAGAAATTAGTTATTATTTTAGTTAGTAACTACCAACTTATTTTACTCATGCTATGGATCTCTGATCTGAAAATAAAGTTTCATCATCATCATCATCATATCAGCCGAAAGACGTCCACTGTTGGACATAGGCCTCCCCCAAGCGTCGCCACAACGACCGGTCCTGTGCATCACGCATCCATCGGATTCCCGCGACCCTGACCAGGTCATCGGTCCACCTTGTTGGAGGCCGTCCAACGCTGCGTCTTCCGGTACGCGGTCACTACTTCAGAACCTTTCGGTCCCAACAGCCAATCTTTTTATAAACCTAGTTATATGTGCATGATGTAGTCTTGTGTAACTGAAGGAGCACACGTTAAAGGACCTGAGTCTGTCTGACTTTTGTTGGAGATCCAAATAAATAAATAAATAAATCCATTTTGGAGGTGCCTTGGGGATCAAGTCCCGTTTTCTCAGGAAAATAAAAGCTTAAGTTACTCCCTATGGGATATACATAACGTTTTAAAATCAATTGTACTCCAGTGGAAGTCTCGTTAATTTTTGTTTAATCGATTTGAAGACGCTTTTTGTAATATGGAATTACGGGATTCCATATTACAAAAAGCTGGACGGAAGGTCGATGGGGACGAAAGGTTCTGGAGTGGCGACTCCAGAACCTTTCGTCCCCATCGACCATCCGTTCTGCGTGCAATGTGTCCTGCCCATTGCCACTTAAGTTTGGCGATTCTTCGAGCTACGTCAGTAACCTTGGTTCTCCTGCGGATATCTTCATTTCTGATGTGATCACGCAAGGAAACTCCAAGCATAGCCCTTTCCATCGCCCTTTGGGTGACTTTGAGTCTACTAAATAAAGTTTACTAATTTTTATTTTTCATTTCTGAAGAATAAAGAATGAGGAACCGCAGGAGAACCTAGGTTACCAACATAGCCCGAACAATCGCCTAACTTAAGTGGAAATGGACATGGCACATTGCTCGCAGAACAGATGGTCGATGGGGACGAAAGGTTCTGGAGTGGCGATCACGTACTGGTAAACGCAGCGTTAGAAGGACTCTCAAAAGGTGGACCGATGACCTGGTTAGGGTTGCGGGAATCTGATGGATGCTAGACGCACCGGACCGGTCATTGTGACGACACTTGGAGGAGGCCTATGTCCAACAGTAGACGTTTTTCGGCTGAAATGATGATGAAAATGATTATTTATTCAACAAACCTACGATAATAATATGAAATCACGTTCCCCGCATACTAACAATAACACTCGAATCAATTATTCTAATAGGCTTGTAATATATTTATGGCAACTCAATTATTGCACAGTCAAAGCGATTGGATTTCTGCAAAACGGATTGTGTGTGAAATTCCTACTTTGTGTAGCAGACATTTATTTTTGTCATTTTATTTATTTGGTCTATCAAAATTTTGCTTACACTAACACCTTATGATCAGGGTTTAAGTAGATATTTGAAATTATATCTAGACGTCTATAACACAAAATAGATAGGTACAGAAGACAATCTCATGTATGTACTTCACTTTTTATAGCTTCGCTCGGTTTCCGCACACTAATGAGCGTTTGAGCCGGAACTGTTCGACGAGCGGGCCGAGGCGCTCCGAGATATCGTGTCCGTAAGCGGTGTCTATGTGTGTGCGTTGCTCGAGCGCACTTTGTATGTAAATTGACTTCTGTACCTATATATTTTGTGTCTATACTCTATGCATATAAATAAACTTTAAGTGTGTGTATGTAATATTATTATGCAATTTTTAACATTCTTGTCAGTCTGTCTGTTTGTTCCAGCTAATATCCGAAACGGTTGGACCGATTCGGGGATCCCATATTACAAAAAGCGTCTTCAAATCGATTAAACAAAAATTAACGAGACTTCCACTGGAATACAATTGATTTTATAACGTTATGTATATCCCAGTAACTTAAGCTTTTATTTTCCTGAGGGAACCGGACTTGATCCCCAAAGCATCTCTCGTTAGACATGGGGTCCTTTAACGTGTGCTCCTTCAGTTACAGAAGACTACATCATGCACATATAACTAGGTTTATAAAAAGATTGGCTGTTGGGACCGAAAGGTTCTGGAGTAGTGACCGCGTACCGGATGACGCAGCGTTGGAAGGCCTCCTACAAGGTGGAACGATGACCTGGTGAAGGTTGCGGGAAACTGATGGATGCGAGACGCAAGGAAACGTTCGTTGCGGCGACGCTTGGGGAGGCCTATGTCCAATAGTGGACGTGTATCGGCTGAAATTATGAATTAGATTGGTACGGCTTTCACTAATAACGGGAACAAAGTCACAGGCAACAGTCAGTTACCAAATAAAGAAAAAAATCTTATGTCCAAAAAATCCAAGCCATACCCTACCTATGTTACAAACTGTATGCAAATTTGTTAAGCGTACTTGCATAATTTGCATCTTGACCAAAACCTATCTTAAACCGAAGTGCTAATTAATGTAAATATAATTAACGTTTATATCATTCATTCAAATTGCACTGTTGCAATTTACTTCTGATAGATCTTTTTAGGGTTCCGCACCAACCAAAAAGGAAAAATGGAACCCTTATAGGATCACTTTGTTGGCGTCTATATATCAAGACCCTTTATCTCGAGAACGCATGAAGATATCGAATTAAAATTAATACCATATACATACTTAAGTCTGCGGTCCCTTGAAGCTGTGAAAACATCAAACTTCTAAGTTTGCAAAAAAAAAAATGATACGGCCGTTTATGTCGCAAAAATAATATATTTCGACACTCTCGAGGAAATCAAGATTCATAGGGTACTTCCTGTTGACCCAGAATCCTGATATTTAAAATATATAAAGCAAGACTTATAGCAGAAGTATAGGAATAAATCTGAAAACTGTTTTGATGTCACGTAAGTTTTTTTTTTTTGCTATTCGGAAATAAACTCCGAGATTCCATTCCGGACTTGAACTATTTACTTAGGTACATTTGTACGGCACCCTCAGTGCGCGAGTCCGACTCGCAAATCAGTTTTTTACCTATAATTTGTGTTTCATGAGTGTACCAGTGATATCAAAGATCCTATCAGAATACCAGTCTATTTTTTTTTTCATATCTCAGTATATGTTTATTTATTTAAATACATAAATAAATACTTCTATCACAGTACCCCCTTAAAACAGGTCCTATAAAGTTTCTATCCAACAAATACGCTATCCTCCTACATCAGTATACACATCGCATATCGCAAAAATTCTCTGAGCAGTTGAAATTAGCATTTGTCGCAACTCCAGAGATAAAAAAGCTAAGTGGACCGTTTGGAGATGTGTTCAGCCGTACCCTTGAAACAGAGACACTTGAGTTAAGAGCCCTCTCTGAATATGAGGACTGAGCACACGCTACAGGGACTTGAACTTGTATATTTTTTTTAGGATATATTGAAATGTGAGAAGGATTAATGTTGTTTTGAATTCTGTTGTTAGTGAAATATTTTTATTTTTTATAAGGATTACATTAAAGATTCCAAAAAAAAGATATAGCAAGCAAATCTTGATACTTTAACTTTTTAATGCTAAAACAACAAGCAAAGTTCATCATCATTTCAGTCAAAAGACGTCCACTGTTGGACATAGGCCTCCCGCAAGTGTCACCACAATGAACGGTCCTGTACGTCTTGCATCCATCGAATTCTCGCAAGCCTTACCAGGTCATGGGTTTATCATGTAAGAGGCCTTCCAACGCTGTTGTTTCGTAAGAAAAGTTGTATAAACAAAATTAATGCAAATTGTAGATAAATGGAAATACCAGAAATCAGTTTACTTGTACTAAGTTTATTTCAAATAGCTCAGAAAAAATAACCAAAGATATATTCACGAAATGTCCTCGGATATTTAGGAACGCAGCCAAAACGATGTATTTTTTAGATTATTTCTTTGTGTGACCCATCAAAAACTACTAAACGGATTATAACGAGACTCACTAGTAAGTATTTTTTTAAACCATACCAGAATATGGAGTTAAAGCCTCGACTGTAATCACTAACATTACACACTTACATCATAATGTACTATTACACTTTTTAGTTTGATATGCTATGAAAGCGTGTTTTTTAGTTTTTTTAAATCTAACCTATGAAATATGTGTACAATACGTAGCACAAACGAATCAATGCGTAGTTCAAAAATTTGATTTAATGTGATCGCAGTCAAGCACTACTTTATATCAGATAAAAAAAAATGTTGATTGTAACCTGGTCATTCATATTCTTCTTATTCGTTTCACTCTTGGCAGAGTGGTCGTGGTTATCACAAAGGTAGCTCTCCAAAAGACGTCAAGGTACGTCGCATGACTTCCCGCCACTTTTGCCTGCTGGCAGTCATCCGGGCGCACTCGTTCAATGGACCTCCAACAGCCGTTTTAATCTAGTTAGTCCATCGAATCGGTGATCTGCCACGGGTCCTTTTTCCTTCCACCTTTTCTTGTTCGGTAGACATTCATATATGAATCTTAAATATATAATTATTTTTTCATAAGAGAACTGGCACTTTTGAGGTGATTTGAGAATCTACGAAGAAGCTAAAAACCAAAAGACGGCAACAATGTTATTTGGTGATGATGCTCTGTCAAAACACAAAGAGAGAATCAACAACGAACATAATTCAAAGTAACACAATTTCTGCCAACGCAAAAAATAAGGCTTGATGAATAATACAAGAACCTTCAAAAAGACACCAATTTAATTAAAATATTATTTCTGGACAGGTAAGTCATTTTGTACAGCTGTTTATTTTAATAAAAAATTCTTAGGAGATTCTGTACCTCGACCATGAACTGTCATTCCGTAAATTTGTCTTGTACAATTTTTAATATGGACCTGCGTCTATTTTTCAAATATTTTTCTCAATTTGCCGTGACTTTTTTACAATGTTTAGATGCCATTGCTGAGAGAACGTTGGTATTCATAATATATTAGTATGAAAATCTATTTGCGCGAAATGACAATACTCGTATCAAAATTACTAATCTGCTCTTAAATGTACTTAATATCATCTACATTTCTACACTAATATTATAAAGAGGTAAAGTTTTTTTTTTTTTGTAGGAGGTATTCTCTGAAAGTTCTGGTTCGATTGCAAAATTTTTCTCACCGATAGAAAGTTCAAATAGGCCTATGGCTGACTACAAATGAAACGGAGACGGGATTAAAACACAGCAAAATGCGTTTAAGGAATGCAAGCAAAAGATAACTAGATTTCTGTCTTTCTTTCCTTCTTTCTTTCTTTTATCGAACGGCTTGTACAAAACTAGATCCCAGACAATTTTTCCAGAACCGATTCAATTTATTTCACATTTTCTACAAAATTATTAAATGAATAAACAATAAAGACCACACTGTCTTTGATAGAAGCGTACCGCTTTCATCAAACACTAACTACATCTTAATTGACTTTTCACTGTTACACCCCTCTTCACTAACTTTATTATCGCTCAAAGGATTTAAATTAAAGGCAGAGCTGTTACTGTAAGCGAATTTATTTTAATTATCAAAGGGTTTGGTAACGAGTTATTATTTTATTGGGAAAGTGTGTCATAATAGGTTTGTATCAGTTTTGTAGGATATAATAGAGGGCATCCTTTTTGTTTTTTTAGGTGGGAATATCATCCGATGACATCCCCCACTATTGGGCGGAGCGAGAGGGCGTGTCAGACTTTTACTGACTAAAAACTCACTCCTGTTTCTTCGTTGCTTTCATATCAGGGCCGAGTTTCCTTTCATAAACAAACCCTTGGCCCCAGTACTCAGTAGGCTTCGACCCTGCTTGGCCCCTACGATAGTGGGGATGCTGGATTGGGAAAGATTGGATTATTTAAAAGAGTTACCGTAACTCTGGAATGCAAAGGGCAATTGTGGGAATCTCGATGGGTTTTAGGCGAGTCAGTAAAGGTCTGATACAGTCTCTCACTCCGTCCAAAGCAGGACATGGGCCCCACCGAAGATTCTCACGGCATGGGAAGTCGCAGGACGAGTACTTGCCCACGCTTAGGCTTGCGGACGGTGAGCAATGAGCTCACTATCCGGCAGTCGTAAAGCAAAATTGTAGAACCCCAGAAGAATCAATGCCTGCTGGAAAACTTATGTAAGGGATACTCGTGGTGCTAGAACACAAAAAGCAGCTGAAAGAATATAGGAGTGGTTTTAGTCAGTTAAAGTCTGATACGTCCCGCCCCACCCTAGAGCGAGAGTAGTCGATAAATGATTTCTCACCTCCAATAAAAGTGACCTACCATGACTGGCAACCGCGTAATGAAAGACGCAGTGTTGGATAGCCTCGCTCAAGGTGGACCAATGACCTAGTGAGGATCGCAGGAAACCGACGGATGCAAGACGCACAGGACCGGTCGTTGTGGAGATAACTGGGGGAGACCTCATCTCCAAAAAAGTGACCTACGATAAGTGGCAAACCGCGTAATGGAAGACGCGGCGTTGGATAGCCTCGCTCAAGTTAAACCGACGACCTAGTGAAGGTCGCTGGAAACCGATGGATGCGTGACACACAGGACCGGTCGTTGTGGAGACACTTGGGGGCGATCTATGCCAACAGTGAACGTCTTTTAAGTTTATTTATTTACTTCTGTGCGTGTTGTGCTGAGGGTATGACCTGAAAACCAGCTCCGGGTATCTGAAGCTTGGCAAATGATGCCATCTAACCGATTTCCATTTTGGCCACAGCGGCCGCATTCCTTGGCTCCTCATTGTGATTGGGATCTGCTTTGTTATGTGCCCTCATGTGACTTACACAACCAACCTTGGCCAAAAAACTCCGAGCACAGAGCGGACATGTCAGGACACTATAAACGACATGATAAATTATAGCTGTTAGTGGTCTAGGTTTGAGTTCATTACGCTTCGGGTCCGGTTGCAACCTCCACTTATCTTTAAAGGCTTGCACGTGCTGCTGCACAGGATGTCTCCATTCAGGCCGATCTTGTGCCTGTTTCTTTCAAGTGGTGGGGTCAATATCGCACCTCTTCATGTACCTATTCTGAATATCCTTGAAGCGTAGAAACTGTCTACCACGATTTCGTTTTCCCTGCTAGAGTTTAGAATAGAAGATAAGCTTCGCTAACCTCTGTTCACAGATCACACATCCGCATGCAGCAACCGTGCCGACGTCTCTATATCGACACCGTTATTGGCCCACGCTGAAATCAGACTGCACCGTATCCGTATGTAATCCGACCGAGCACCGTAGACTCGCCGCTTTTTGCGTGTAGTTACGGTATAATGCTGAGCGTTCTGCCGTTATGCTTGGAAGTGGCGCATTTTTTCATTAAATATATCTATAATTTGTTAATACTTTTCGGCCTTTCCGACAAATAAAATAGTTTTCTTCTTTCTTTCTGTACGGGCATCCTAAAGACATATCCGCACCATCTGAGCTGCCGTCTCATAAAGTAGGCAAATACTGAACAGAAAGTGTCAGACTCTTAGTGACTAAAAAACCTACCCCGTTCTTTCAAGCCTTCATACCGGGGCTCGAGCTATCTTTCGAAACTAACCCTGGCCCTAGTAGACTTCGACCCAAGCCTCTGCTGTTGCTGACAACTCCTTGAGGCGCGCGGGAACAGTGCGCGCCGCCGACGTCTTGGGCTCGGTCCGGACAGTTACGAATAATAACCCTATCGGTGAAGTATTTAATTGTATCTTCCCGTATTATTACTCTCCTTTAATTTATGTTTGTGGCCGTCGTGTTGTGTTTGCGTTTTCTATTCCTTTTTATTAAATAATTGCACTCCACCTTGGAAAGGTTTTCATTTTCTTTTGATCGTACTTTAAATAAGTATCTTTGTTAGCTGATACAGGAAAGTTAAAAGACTGTCTTAGAGAAAGTAGAAAACAAAAACTGGGCACGCACTGAGAGTTCCGTATCTACAAACTTACCTAAGAAAACAGTTCAAATCTCGAATTGAACTCTTCCGAGTCGCAATTTTTTTTTAACGTAACTAAAAATGTACAGTTTTCAGATTTTTACCCGACTGCAAGAAGGGTTATGTTTTTCGCGCGTATCTTGTATGTTTGTATGTATGTAATATTCTTTATTACCTCATATCTTCCAAACCGCTGAACAGATTTTTATAATTAACATATCGTTAGATTCGTCTTGATAACCCTAGTGTTGTTAAATAGGTAACGTTAAAACAAAAACAACATATCGACTGTGAGATGCTATATGTAAGAGTAAAAAAAAAAATTTTTTTTTTAAATTCTGCTATATGGGTGTCAAATTAAAGGGCTTTTCATGAGGATTTCAAAATGGTATATCATGACCATATTAAAAAAAAGTACAACAGGAAATCTATGTTATTTATTTTGTACTCAGGCGAATGCTTAGGTCGGTTTTTGAACTTTATTGTGATATTACACAGTAACTAAAAAGTGTAAAATAAAAAATTAATAAAAAAATAAAAAAACCCGACTGCGTAATAATTACATTAAATAAAAACTGAAAGAAAAATAAACAAGTTCAGTCCACAGTTCAGCAACAGTCGGGACCCATTAAAATAATCTAGACTAAAATCATTCTATCTAATGTGGGTCCCGACTGTTGCTGAACTGTGGACTGAACTTGTTTATTTTTCTTTTCAGTTTTTATTTAATGTATTTTTTTACGCAGTCGGGTTTTTTTTTTCTGTACTTGTGCTATGAGACCTTGCTTCATGTTATATTTCAGGATTCTAGGTCAGCGGAAAGTACCTTATTTATTTTGTACCGTACTTGTTTTTTTTTGAGATAGAAACGGCCACATCGTTTTTTTCGTTATCTCTAAGGTTTAAGGGACCGGCGACGAATGAATTTCCATACAAACGTAATACCACGCTCATTAGCAGTTGGACCATAATTCCAACATATTATGATGATATTCGGTTATAGACAATATTTATCTAGGTTCCTACGTCTTTCTTTTTTAAAAAAACAAAAAGAAATTTAAGCCAATTTTATTTCGCACTTTTTTAGAGCGTGGAGCGAGCGAAATGGCAAAACATGCCATTTGGCTTTTCCTGTATTAAAAATAACAATATTTCTAATATTCTCGACGTAGGAACCTAGATAAATACTGTCTATAACCGAATATCATCATAATATGTTGGAAATATGCTCCAACTGCAAATGAGCGTGGTATTACGTTTGTAAGGAAATTCATCCGTCGCCGGCCCCTTAATTTTTTACAACTGCAAGGGGACTGCAGACCTGAGTATATGGTTTTAATTTCAACTCGACACTTCTACCAGTTCGTGAGACAAAGGGTCTTGATAGACAGATAAATGGACATCAAAGTGATCCTATAAGGGTTCCGTTATTCCTTTTAAGGTACGGAACCCTAAAAACGCGCGCAATGAACTATTTTTTTCCATGAATTTATTGAGCTATTTTTGTCATCTATTTCACAATGACACCTACCTATAAACACTTTCAAATGGTTCACATTAATCATAAATATAAATAAGACTGTAATGTATATACTTATAAACCTCGGACAGACAGTCCAGTTGGGTACATCTAATTTCGAGAAAGAGGCCAACCGTCGAATTCGACTCGGCTGGGCAGCGTTTGAGAAGCTACGCGGTATCTTCTCATCCAACATACCACAGTGTCTCAAGACGAAAGTCTATGACCAGTGTGTGTTGTCAGGGTCTCATCAGAAGGCTTAAAGACTCCCAAAAGGCAATGGAAAGGGCTACGCTTGGAGTTTCGTGCGTGATCGAGTCAGAAATGAAGAAATCCGCAGGAGAATCAAGGTTGCCGACATAGCATGAAGAATCGCCAAACTTAAGTGGCAATGGGCAGGGCACATTGCTCGCAGAACAGATGGCCGTCGGGGCCGAAAGGTTCTGAAGTGGCGACCGCGTACCGAAAAACGCAGCGTTGGAAGGCCTCCTACAAAATGGACCGATGACCTGGTGAAGGTTGCGGGAATCCGATGGATGCGGGACGCACAGGATCGTTCATTGTGGCGACACTTGTGGGAGGCCTATGTCCAACTTACAGTAGACGTCTATCGGCTGAAATGATTATATTTATAAATTTATATACACACTGTCTGTCTGTATATATTTACATATACGTATACAGTCTTAATTATCATTTGTTCAAACAAAGATAAGATCTTACGCGTATTTTCAGTACCTACAATTCATATAAAATTATTATAGCTATATTATCATTGTTAGACCGATATGGCAGGCTCGGTTCTCGCAAAATTAATTATCTAGAATGATGTGACGCTAATTAATTTCAGAAGTTATGAGTGTATTAATATATTTGTATTATGTCTTTGTCGAAATTAATTTGATGTCTATTTTGGGACCCATTCTAGTTCGTAATGAAGAAAACATTTATGTTCATATTTTTTTGTGAATAATATTACCGGAAAATGAGCCAAATGATTGTAGTAGACAGTTTTTTTTTTTAATATATAAAACAGCTATTTTTGGTTCTCTATGGTCGTGAAGAAGCCTTGTGACTTAACAGTGAAAAGAACATGATAAGATGGTTAAAGTGGTAATACCCGTATTGGCATAAAATTTTAAGACATAATATAGTTTGGCATAGCGTTTTCGCACAACTTTTATTAGCATAATCCTGCTGCATAATAATACTTTGGCATAATGCAAAGGTTAGGTTTATAACGACTTTACGTGCTTTGCGAAGCACGGGGAGTCAGTAAAATCCTAGATATACTTAGAAGGAAGAGATTGAGAAGTGCGAAGTAGCAGTATTTACGAGTATGGTATGGCAACAAGCATTATGGCAAAACATTTATGCCTAATAATATTATGCTTAATGATCATTATGCTGAATTTCGTAATGTCAATGTAAATTATGACAATATATTTTATACTTATCATTTACAGTGTGTGTATTGCACACAATCATAAATGTTAAAGTTTGCGAGTGTGTGAAACTTGGTAAACGGGTAGACTATATTCTATAATATAAGATATTTTTTATTCCGGAACTATGTTCCCACGGGATAATTTTCTAATATCACGCGGGTATATAGTTTTTTTTTTTTTTTTTTTTTTTTTATGGTGGGAAAAAATCATGCATTGACATCCCCCGCCCTTGGGCGGAGCGGGAGATAGTGTCAGACTCTTACTGACTAAAAGACCCACCCCGTTCCTTCTAGCCTTCATACCGGGGCTCGAGCGCCCTTTCGGATAACCCTGGCCCCAGTAGGCTTCGACCCGGCTGGGTCCCTGCTGTTGCTGACAACTCCTTGAGGCGCGCGGGAACAGTGCGCGCCGTCGACGACTTGGGCTTGGTCCGGACAGTTACCGGACGGCCGGACAGTGAGCTACCCATTGCTCACTGTCCGCAAGCCCGCGTCTACGTTGGCCGGAAATCGGGATCAGAATCCCGGCGACGGCGGCGGCGATAACGCCGTTGCCTGATGCGTTCGGCCTCCTCCTTTGCGAGCATTACTGCTTCGCAGAAGTCGGCGACCGCCTGCCACTCCTCCTCGCTCCGGACCATGGCCTCAACCAAGGCCCGGCGCGAGAGGTCTCCGCCGCCGATCGCCCCCACGAGGGCACGGCGATGCTCCGCCCAAGCAGGGCACACCTCGACTGTGTGTTCCACCGTGTCCTCCGGGCGTTCCGCACAGTGGCGACACCCGGGCGTCACTTCCGCATGAATCGAGTGCAGGAATCTCCCGAACGAACCATGTCCGGTGAGTACCTGTGTCATGCGGAAGGTAAGGACGCCGTGAGGTCTTTCCAGCCACGCCTCAAAGAGGGGACTTACCGCCATGATTGTGGCGTGCCCAGCACTGGGTTGCGATAGCCGTTGACGCCATTGCGGGTATATAGTCAGCAGCGGGTATGACTATATGACTTATTAATGGAAACTAAGGATGTGATGGTTAATTTCAGACTACCACTTTTCTATGTAAGTCGGATAAAAAGCCAACACAACTAAAAAAGCCGCTAAAAATTAACTCGTGAACCAAGGGTTCCGTACTAACTTACCTATTTAAGTAGTTCGATTCAGAAATCCAGTCTCAAAGATTTTTTTCAAAGTTTTTTTTTTTTTCGTGGTATATTCTCACTTTTTTTCTGAACTTGTATAATGACCTCGGTTCTTACTAAATTTAGTGTCAAAATATGGGCTTAAACAAAGCATAAACTTGTGGTCCCAGACCTAAGTATTTGATAATAATTTCGACTTAATAAATTCACGCATTCTCGAGACAAAGGGACACGCAACAGACAGACAGATAGATAAAAAAGTGACGAGGGTTCCTTTTCTGTCGACTGAGGTACGGAACCCTAAAAATGTAGACTCAGTAGCTCAGAAATTCTATAAAATTAGTTCAGAATACTCCACCGTTCTACTGAATGTTAAAACAAACAACAAAATATTTTGCAGAACTATTTACTGTTTTGTAAAGAATGCTTTGACGCATCCTGGGAAACACGAATTCCACAATATTCGGGGCTTCGAACAAGTTGAAAACGCAAACAAAGCAAACTCGAAACCTGAAATAAATTATTATTAAAGCTTAGTTTGCACGTCCTTTGTTATTTATTATTCTTTTTAATTGTCATTAAAACTAAACATAAATTTTAAAATCTATCTTAAAAAAAAAATTAAAAACTTTTTTATTTCGAAATAATCACCTTTCACCTTTGTACAATTTTTATAATAATGTATCTTCTTTTATATGTTTGTGTTTACAAAAAATATAAAACAAATAAATAAAAATATAAAAAAATAGAAGATATCCCACAGGTATCGAGAACAGGGTCTAAGCTACCGACGGTCAGGGCTACAGAGAAAGGAAGCTCCTAACTATACGAGCCTATATTATTATCCTTACTAATATTATAAAAGCGAAAGTGAGTTTGTTTGTTTGTTTATTACGTCTTCACGCCTAAATGGCAAACCCGATTTTGATGAATTTTGGTACAGAGATAGTTGGGACCCTGGAGACGGACATAGGCTAATTTTTTCACGCAGACGAAGCCGCGGGTAAAAGCTAAAGTTAATTGAATAAAGCTATAATGTGTTAGTAGCGTTAGTAAAATTATGTTGGTAACAAATTCTCGTAAATTATTTAAAGTAACACTTATAAAACTATGATAATAACATTAATCACTAAAATAAAACTAATTTAAATATCGCCAGTCTTTTGGGAACATTATCAGTCGACAGCGATGTGGTAGAGTCTTTTGATGTCATATTTTAGTTTGTTTTTAGTTAATTATAATTATTTTTGGGATGTTATTATAAGTTTTAGGGGTCTGTACCTCAAAATGAAAGAACGGAACCCTTATAGGATTTTTGTTGTTCGTCTGTCTATCTATTTGTCTGTTAAGAGCCTTTATTTCAGGAACGCATAGATGTATCGACTTGAAATTAAAAACACATACTTAGGTCAACAATCTCTTGAAGGGAATCAAAATTCATCAGGTACTTCCCGTTGACTTAAAACCCTGAAATTTTTCATGAAACAAGGCGTAGTTACGTCACAAAAAAACTTTTTTGCAATTCGAAAAAATCTACGTAAGACAATTTGGAAATTGAACTATTTTCATAGGTAAGTTTAGTCAGACTTGCACTTGCCCGATTTTTTGTTTCTAACAATATAGCATCCAATTCAAATTATGACATTACTTTTGCAACTGCTTGTTTATATAGAACTAGATTTTGCCCACGGCTTCGCCCGTGTACATAAAATACAGCTTAAGTAACTCAGGAATAAAGCAGCTTTCTATCGCTGAAAACAATTTAGCAATCAGACCAGTACTTCCAGAGATTACCTCCTACAAACAAAAAAACATTAAAAAAAAAGACTTAACCTCTTTATAATATTATATTAGTACTAGCTTTTGCCCGCGCGGATTCGCTCCCGTTCTTCCCTGTTCCACCCTACTATACCCTACTCTATCCTACTCTACCCTACTCTACCCTTCTCTACCCTACTCTACCCTTCTTTACCCTACTCTACCCTACTCTACACTAATTTTAATTTTTGTTTCTCACAAGAACCTTCTCCTCACAATAACAAATACAACAAAAAAAGAATTAGCGAAATCGGTCTAGCCGTTCACGCGTGATGGCGTGACCAAGGGAAATAGGGATTCATTTTTATATATATAGATTAGTATAGATTATTCCTTGCCAGTTGCCTCCCACCTCACTTTACTTTTTAATCAACTGCGACGGAAACAAAGGCTATGTTTTGTTTTAGTCTTCTCAGTATCGAGTGAATTGCCAATAAAGACCAATTCACACATGAAAACGGTACACAAAGGACGAAGTCAAAGGGAAGTCTGTCACTTTTCATTTAGTTATTGCATGAGAGAAAATGTGTAAAAAGCAGCCATTTCATAGTATCCGAGTGTCAAACTAAAGTTTTTTATGTTTTTATGTTTTTTATGTTTTGGTTAATAAAATTTCTTTCTTAGCCTCTCGAGCGCCAAGAGTTCATTGACCCAGAAAATTGCACTGTTTAAGTAAATCGCCAAAAAAAAAAAAATATTTTTCTAGGAAAAACAAATAATATAATACATAAATATAAATATTCGGCGAAATAGCTTTTGTACAAACGTGTGTTCGTGAACAACGTGACGTCATTCATCAGCTACAATTAGTGTAGCTCTACAAATAAAGTTTCCATATAAAATCTAAGGAGACTGGCGTGCCCAGATCGGCGTGTTTGG
Source organism: Mythimna ferrago (assembly GCA_910589285.2). Taxonomy (NCBI): domain Eukaryota; kingdom Metazoa; phylum Arthropoda; class Insecta; order Lepidoptera; family Noctuidae; genus Mythimna; species Mythimna ferrago. Next base: position 5,154,678 of record OU342689.1, read on the forward strand.
CACGTGTGAGCACTTGAGCAGTGTAGTTCTACTTTAAGTCTCAACGAAATAATTACATTTTTTAAACTTTAAATGTGGTTTTCCAAAAATCAGTTAAAGAACACATTCCCTGTTCTTTACCTATAACCTTTATTTCGTCTAAATGACATAGAATTTAGTATCGCAAAGCAATCCTATATATTTTTCAATAATCATTATCTCTTGTAGAATGTCACCTTGTCATGACCCTCTTCTAGACAAAATCGAAGTTTAGTGCGTGCCTGTCTGGACCTAAACCAACTTACCTATTTTTTAGGGTTCCGTACCTCAAAAGGAAAAAAATGGAAGCCTTAGAGGATCACGTTGTTGTCCGTCTGTCTGTCTGTCAAGACCCTTTATTAAGGGAACACGTAGAAGTATCGAATTGAAATTAAAATCATTTACAAGTCTACGGTCCCTTGAAGCTGTGAAAAATCTTTCTGTGGTAACGAAAAAAAAAGGATACGGCCGTTTATGTCTCAAAAAATGTACGAGTATATTTTGATACTCTCGAGTAAATCAAAATTCATAGGGTAATTCCCGTGGACCCAGAATCCTAAAATTTAGCATAAAGCAAGTCCTTATAGTACAGGTATCGGAATAAATCTGAAAACTGTAAATTTGTTGTAACGGTACAACAAAAAAAAAATTGCGATTCGGAAAAATCTTCAAAACTCCATTCGGGAATTGAACTGTTACATGTTACAGTCCAGGAAAAACTCACCGAAATACGCTTAAGATGGTACGGCCACGTCATGCGAAGAGACAGCGAGCATGTGGTCCAGAAGGCCATGGCAATCCCAGAGGGCAAGAAAGGAAGAGGACGGCCGCCCTTGACCTGGTGGACTAGTATGGCCAATCTAATTAGGAAGTCCCAACTGCCTGACCCGACAACCCAGGACAGATTGTCCTGGCGCAGAAGGATAAGGAGAGCCGACCCCACCTAAGGTGGGAGGCAAAGAAGAAGAAGAAGAAGATGAGCAAGTTTGTACGGAACCCTCAGTACGCGCACTTGTCCAGTTTTTTTTTTAATAATGATAGGCTCGCTTGACCACTATCTTCTCTACGTTTATTGGTTATAAACGTTCCGAGCAAATCGATCATTTCTTCTTCTTCTGCTTTCGTGTCGATTTAACTTAAATTGTGACCGATCATATGCAGTCACTTGGGCAGTGGACAGTTTGTTGTCTCGTTTAAAGCTTACTGTTCACGGACGTAGCTTACGTGTAGCTTCATAGACGTGTATTCGTCATTGTGACTGCGAACGACACGACGGCACAAAGTTGCCGCTTTGTCGACAGAGTTTCATAGTTTTGTGTGTAAGCTGTGAGCAGATGTACATCAAGCGTATAATGACGAATACGTGTCTATGAAGCTACGAATCCGTGGATAGTAAGGTCTAAATCGTAGAAGGAGCAGGTGACTGTGCAGGAAAAGAAGTGACGCATATCCTGATATGTTTCTATCACAACATAGCCGCTTCGTTGACAGAGTTTCATACTTTTGTATGTAAGCTGCGAGCAGGTGTACACCAAGCGTATAATGACGAATACGCGTCTATGAAGCTCCGCATCCGTGGATAGTAAGGTCTAAATCGTAGAAGGAGCAGGTGACTGTGCAGGAAAAGAAGTGACGCATATCCTGATATGTTTCTATCACAACATAGCCGCTTCGTTGACACAGTTTCATACTTTTGTGTGTAAGCTGTGAGCAGGTGTACACCAAGTGTTTATTGATGAATACGCGTCTATGAAGCTACGCGTCCGTGGACAGTAGCCTTATGTCATGGAAGAAGCAGGTGACTGTACAGGAAAAGTTGTGACGCATATCCTGGTATGTTACTATTACGGTGGCTAATCTTAATTTAGATTTGCTAGGTACGCAAGAGATACCGATAACTTTAAGCTCAGAAGCCATAGTTATATCACAATGCCCCAAATGTGCCATACGCCCTTTGTGTCCAGTGGTGTTGATATTGTAGTACCTAAGCGTATGTGAGTACTAGAATATTTTAGTCGCATAGCCAAAAAAAATGTCAACCATCTTGAACATCTTATCGTGACTGACATAGTTGATGGCAAACAACCAAGAGGTTGCCGCTTCAAAAGATAGCCAAATCAGATCTACTCCAAACTGAACACCCAATTGCACGTCGCACTTCATGATGACAAAAAGTCACAGATATCAAAACATCATCGGTAAGAGGCTAACCCAATGGAAACTTTTCGACCCTCAATAATGAGGAATACGACTCGAGGTGGAAGAGAAAGAGTATGCGTCTTTATAGGTGCCCTTTGGAGGGTAAAGGAACCTCACAGTCTGATAGAATGGCAATTCGATACGACCGGGAACAGATAAAACGTTGGCCCAACGAATTTACCAACGTGCTTTTCAAAGCACGAGGTTATCATATCACCAGCTTCCAAACTCCGGCCATTTAAATTTAACAATATAATAATTAACTAGGAACATTATATCCCAAAATGAGCTCATAATACGTAGATTTAAATTACTAATAAGGTTAATGATACTAGGTACTGTAATAATAACATCATGTAGAGAAAATCCTAATTCGTATTGGAATAATGATAGCTGCGATATCGTGATAATTAATACAGTCTCATTATTTCAGAACTAAGGGTATATTTAGGTGAAAATAGTGCTTGGCTAGCGAGCAGTGTGAAAATTGGGACACGATCGATATAATATTGAATAGAATTTGTGTGTGCAACGAAGCATATCAACTTGCCATCAAAAACATCATCATCATCATTAGCCTTTTTCACTGTTGGGACTCAGGCCTCCTCTCTAGGAGAGGGAATGGGCCGTAATCGTAAATGGGCAGTGCTGGTTGGTCAATATCACATGTCTTCGAATTTTTGGTTCTAGGACATACCGGTTTTCTCACGATGTTTTCCTTCACCGTTTCGAGAGCAGTGGTGCTACAATTCAAAAACATAACTTGTTGAAAAACCAAGTCATGCAACTCTTCTACCGTAAAAAGTTGTGAGATCAATGTAATACCAAGTCGGTTAATTTATTCAATCCGTAGTTATGGACCCTTGATGACTTAGATTGACTTAGCAATCGGACTACATAACCTAAATTAATATAATACGTGTTACTTGCAATATACATGTGATTGCCGTCTTCAAATTCAGGCTTCTAGTTTTATACAGAACGAATATATTGTGGATATAAAATGACCTGTATTGTTTCGAGGAAAGAATATTACGGCCACATTTTTGCTTGCCTTGGGCATTGCCGTGCTCCCTTATTATCGTTTTCGCAGAGTAACATCTACTGCTGGACCTACACCACAACGACTGACCCTGTCCATCTCGCATCCATCAGATTCCTGTAACCCTCATATAGTCATCGGTCTACATTGTGGGAGGATTTCAAGCTCTGTGTCTTCCAGTATGCGATCTACACTCCAGGACCTATCGTCCTCATTATCATCTGTTCTACGAGCAATGTGCCCTGCAATTTCGTTGAATAAACTGCTATGTCTATGACTATTGTTGTGACACATAATATGATTTAAAAGAGTGTCCATGGAGTTTCTTGCACGTTCTTCTCCATAGAGACCTACTCTTTGGAACGTGCAATTTAGCTTCACTTTTCTTGGACTGACCGACATTTGACTATTCAAAAGTGCCTGCAAATGGTCTATTTGAAATAAATGATTTTGATTTTGACACAATTAGTACGAGTATTTAATTTTTGTATATATTTTTTGTATATTTATTAATAAAATGATTAGTTAACGAATATGTTTTTCATGCATATTTCCTATTGCAGAAATAATGAAAAGCAAATTCAGTCATTTAGTTCGATTTTACCGTTATTCAGTTGGAACGTTTATTCAAAATACCCCAAATAAATTACTCCACATCCCCTCCACATTTAATATTCACGTGTTTCGTACGTATTTTTGGAATGCTTGTTTCCCATTCGCATACAAATCATTCATTTCAGAATAAAAATACATTCATTCATTTCGTGCGTTCGAATGTTTGGTAGAGATGCATAAACAGATCAGTAGAACATATTTACTTTAGTCATCACAATTTATTGTTGAGCACGCGATTCGGTTTTATACCGCATTCTGGATTGTACGTAGTTGTTATGAGTTACTGACGATTTGGACACAATATATTCGGACAGTGTCCGAATTGACACATTTCATTATCAATATTCTTTTGATTGACTACTTGGACACCATGAAATTTATTGAAGCTTTTTAGTATATGACTATACGATAAAAAGTATATTATCGTATAGTCATATAAATAAAATTATTTGAAGTTGCCAACTTAAACCAAGTCTAAAATAGTTTTGGTAACGCTTGTTTTCCCCATATATTATACTAGGTTTTGTCCGCAGCTTCGCCCGCGGACATAAAATATAGTCTGTCACTCAGGAATAAAGCAGCTTTCTATCGGTGAATAAATTTTAGCAATCGGACCAGGGGGCCTAGACAAGAGGCATTCGCTCCGTGTCGAAGTCGCTTCGAAGTTCGATTTCGCCTTAGTGATGTCGACTAAAAAATGGTAGACAATGTCACATCGACCAACATATCGCTAAGTCGAAGTCGGAACGAAGTGTTGATTCGAAAAAACACAACGTGACCATGAACTTGATCATTTGAATATGCTCAATGTAAACAATGACGTGATCCTTGCGTCTAGCGGACCTCAAGGGCGATTGAAATTTGAGCGTCCTGCGTCAGTACCTAGTGTGAGTTGGTAACAATATTAAACTGGATTAGTTAATAAAACGCCAGAAAAATGGAAAAGGTAGCGATTGAACAGCCATGTATATTAATCATTATTATTCCTTAACTTTCCGACTCTTGCTTAATTTTCAAAATTTCCATTTTTAATAGGTAACATCAAATCTATTGTATTTTGAAAACTTTTGTTGTTTGTTGTGTTGATGTGTGAATATGCAAATCGTTACAAAGCTGCCAGAAAAGGCTCTTGTTTAATCAAAAATTCTTCATGAATAATAACTCCATATTTTCCACTCTTTTCATTTTTTGCCGGTAGTTGTATCTTTTCTGATGCCTCAGCTACAACACTTTCATCATGTGCCGCCCGTAGTGTATGCATTTTTATTAGAATACAACAACAAAAGACAAGAAACAAGCACACTTGATACAAATAACACCACCAGCTGACTAAAAGCAGCCATGTTGATTTACTTTTCTACAGGGTCCAAAAGTTCGCTTAGCTGTCGAAAGAGAATTTCGAAATCTCAGCGAATTCGAATGTCAAAAGTACCACTTGTCTAAGCATTTGTATGAGAATATCGCTTATGTTGATCGAAGTTCGTTGTCGTTTCGTAACGCAGTGTGACATTGTCTAGCAATTAGCGATCGATCACGTGACAGTTCGAAAGCTTGTGTCAGTTCCATACATTTCGGAGATATCGAATTTCGTTATCGTTGATGAAAATGTAACGTTGCCGTGGCCCCCAGTACTTCCAGAGGGTACCTCGTACTACAAACAAAAAGTAAAAAAAAAAAAAACAACAATGCCTCTTTATTATATTAGTGTAGAAGGCTGGTGTAGATTTTAAGATCTTTTATCTGACTGTACTAAACAGTATGTGTCCGGATCAAAAAAAATGTGACGAAAAAAAAAATTGAAATAAAAATGTGTCAATTTGGACACTGTGTCCGAATCGTCAATAAGTCGTTTTTGTCGTATTTGGAATGGCATGTTTTGTTTCAGTGTAAATGACATAGTGTTGGTGTTTTCTATGTAACTTTGTGTTCGAGTTTGTAATGAGTTTTGCTTTTGCAATCACTGTTGTTTTTGAGTTTGTAATGAATACTGTTTTCAGAATAAGTTATAATTGTTACTATGAAATATTTTGGTTAAGGGAAAAAAAGTGATTTTGTAAAAACTTAACGTTTTTGTAAAAACTAGTTTGTGAATGCCACTTCACCCGTATGATAGTCGGATATTGACTGAAGAAAACATACTCTCGGGTTATAAAGTATCGTATGTACTTTTTCAGGATGTAGTCTAGATATATTTTTGATACATTTCATGCAAATGCATGGGTTTGCGTGCTTTTTGTGCGTGAAGGAGTTAACAGCACACACAGATTTTTTCTCTAATAATATACATGGTCCATAATCATTTAAAATGTTAAACCACACAAAGATTAAGATTTCACAAACTATTTTGTCCTTATTTCTACACACTATTATCTACATCTCTCCTAATCACTCTTTTTGCAGGTCTTTTGGAAGATTTTTTTTTTGTAATAAGCAATACCTTCCTTTTAATTCTTTTTATTTTTTTATTGTACACCATGATAAATAACAACCAACCTAACAGTTTAATATTTTTAAGCTATTGCATAGCTTCAATCGCGGGCCTTGAGCGTGGAGACCGAATCCAGAAATTCCGTAACGAAAATAACCTAACACCCCCCACTCATTTGTTTTTTGAGCGTGGTGACCGATAAGAAAACAAATGAGTGAAAGCAGCTGTCGGCGTTTTGGATGGGTGGGGTTAAGCAGCTGTTAGCGAGGTCTGGTTTTTGATGGAAGAGGTTAAGCAGCTGTTGGCGAGGTCTGGTTTTGGATGGAAGAGGTTGAGCAGCTGTTGGCGAGGTCTGGTATTGGATGGGTGGGGATAAGCAGCTGTTGGCAAGGTCTCATTTTGGATGGGTGGGGTTAAGCAGCTGTTAGCGAGGTCTGGTTTTGGATGGGTGGGGTTAAGCAGCTGTTGGCGAGGTCTGGTTTTAGATGGATGGGGTTAAGCAGCTGTTGGTGAGGTCTGGTTTTGGATGGGTGGGGTTAAGCAGCTGTTGGCGAGGTCTGGTTTTAGATGGGTGGGGTTAAGCAACTGTTGGTGAAGTCTGTGTTTGGATGGGTGGGGTTAAGCAGCTGTCGGCGTTTTGGATGGGTGGGGTTAAGCAGCTGTTAGCGAGGTCTGGTTTTAGATGGATGGGGTTAAGCAGCTGTTGGTGAGGTCTGGTTTTGGATGGGTGGGGTTAAGCAGCTGTTGGCGAGGTCTGGTTTTAGATGGGTGGGGTTAAGCAGCTGTCGGCGTTTTCGATGGGTGGGGTTAAGCAGCTGTTAGCGAGGTCTGGTTTTTGATGGAAGAGGTTAAGCAGCTGTTGGCGAGGTCTGGTATTGGATGGGTGGGGATAAGCAGCTGTTGGCAAGGTCTCATTTTGGATGGGTGAGGTTAAGCAGCTGTTAGCGAGGTCTGGTTTTGGATGGGTGGGGTTAAGCAGCTGTTGGCGAGGTCTAGTTTTGGATGGGTGGGGTTAAGCAGCTGTTGGCGAGGTCTGGTTTTGGATGGGTGGGGTTAAGCAGCTGTTGGCGAGGTCTGGTTTTGGATGGGTGGGGTTAAGCAGCTGTGGGCGAGGTCTATTGCATAAGTTGATAAAAAATGCTATGCAATAGCTTTACCGCGGCAGTCCCCGAGTGCCACACGTCTTTTTTTTTTTGTAATAATATACACTTCTGGACACATCTATTGGCCCACCTTGTATTTTCAGTTTCGTTTGGTCCTAGCTAAAATTTTATATTAGGTCGAGCAAAAAGTTTTTATGCAGTTTTGAACCTGGCACATTCACAATTTCATTCAATAGTCTTTTTTTGAATTTCGAACACAGAATTTAAAGAAACAAAAGACAGTTTGGAGCATGTTTGTTGATATCAAACAATCGAATACTAAGAAAACTTGGTTTTATTGGTTTACTTGGATTTAATTCTTGAAAAAGTGATTGATATCTTTGGTTTTGCAACAAACATTACTTATTCTTAACATTAAGGTGAGGTTCTATCAATAATCTATGGATACTTCACCTGAAGTCGCCGCCCAAGCTGTGGCACTTATTCAGGCCGGACACAGCCAAAGAAACGTGAGTGCTCAACTTAATTTAAGTCGATCTGCGGTCCGAAATGTTTATCGGAGGTACCTAGAGACTGGCGGCTTTGTTCGTCGCCAAGGAACACCACGATCTCGGGTCACAACTGAAAGGCAGGATCGATTCATCGTGACGACCAGCTTGAGAAATCGTCACCTTACCTCCATTGAGATACAAAACCAACTTCGCGACTTCCACGGAGTATCTGTGAGCACTCGAACTGTTCGGAGAAGGTTAAAAGAACGCGATATGGTACCACACAAGCCAGCTAATGGGCCCAAACTAACGCGAGCCCACCGAACAGCGCGCCTTCATTTCGCACGCAGTCATTTAAATTGGACACAGCAAGATTGGAGCCGTGTACTCTTTTCTGATGAGTCTAAAATTGTGTTACATGGCAATGATGGAAGGAAGAAGGTCTACCGACGTAAGGGAGAGCGTTTCGCACAATGCTGCTTTGAAGAGAGGGTTGCTTATGGCGGTGGCTCATGGACTGTCTGGGGCGGTATATCCGCGAGCGGCAAAACTCAACTTGAGGTTGTTACAGGACCACGGCTGCCAACATTAAATGCTGAAAGGTACATTCGTGAGTGCTTAGAACCTCACGTGATACCATACGCGGACTATGTGGGCCCAAATTTCCTTTTTATGCATGATAATGCAAGAGCCCATGCGGCCGGCATCGTCAGGGAATATCTTCGGGACGTGAACATCACAGTTATGGACTGGCCAGCCAGAAGCCCAGACATGAACCCCATTGAGCACATGTGGGACGAGCTAAAAAGACGTGATAGGGCTCGTCAGCCAGTTGCCCAGACGATGCAGGAGTTGAAAACTGCCATAGAAGAGGAATGGGAGATGATCCCTCAAAATTTCATAGAGCGGTTGATAAACTCTATGCCTAATCGTATGAGAGCTGTGGTAGATGCCCATGGAGGCAACACGCGTTATTAAATTAAACCTTTATTTGATAAAACATGTTTTTTATTCAAAAATCAATTGCCTTTAACAAGGCGCATATCCGACTTGTTAGGCGTAGCTCCATGTCGTATGGTATTCTGAATTTAAATTTAAAACAATACGATCGAAAAAGATGGTAAAATGTATCAGGTTTAAAACTGCATCAACAGTTTTTGTTCAATCTAGCAATCATATTTCGGTAGGGGCCATCGAAACCTAAACTCTAAGGTGGGCCAATAGATGTGTCCAGAAGTGTATCTTCTTCTCTATATGTGTGTGTACATAAATTATAAAATAAATAAACAACTCGATTGACATCTACACATTATTTTTAAATCAATGCTAAATTGACATTTTGAAGGCAAAGCCTTAACTACAAAGACTTAATTCAAAAATCGGGGATTACCACTAAAAATAATTACTAAACAATTAACTGAGTCAATATGAATTATTCTAATCTTAACTAAGTACAAATTGACCCTATAAACACACACACCTACACACGACTTCACCATAAAATCTAATTTAATAACGTTCCACTAAAACAGTTAACCCTTCATTACTGGGGCACCTGCACATCACGGCATATTAGGGTCATTTGTACCTGCGTGCCTTGATTTATTCCCCCATCGCGTTAGAGGGTTGACGCATTGACGGCAACGCAACGTCTTAATCATCGTAATAAAGGGTTTAGTTTTGGCATACGTATGCATACGTACATATATTTTTAAATAATATTTGAATTAGGAAAACGTTTGAAAAATGAAAATTATGAATGATGAAAGTAATGAATAATGCAAGCGTTGAATAGTAAAAGTATTGAATAATTAAAATATTGAATAATTAAAGTAATGAAAATATTGAAAGTCAAACGTGTTTGCTGCGCAAACAATGTTTTAATTGTTTTTGTTCAAGTAGTCTTTACATTATATTTCTTCATGAACCAGCTCTTAACTTCATCCTTGTCTCTACTACCTCGTTTACGATGGAATAAGCAAACCCTTATTCACTCCATCTAAATTGTTTTCAAATCTATTTCTAACTAACTTCTTAGTACTGAAAGGAAAGTAATTGTTTCTTTGCCAAGCTCATTTTAACTTCCTTGAAAACGTGCAGCTCAGAGAATTTTACTCAGTAATAGAGCACGATACTATCAAAGTTTCTTGATTATTATTAATAAAAGCTGTTCACAATAATATTATGTTTAATAAGTCAAAGACATATTAAGGACTAGCTTTTGCCCGCAGCTTCGCCCGCGTACATAAACTATAGCCTATGTCACTCAGGAAGAAAGCAGCTTTCTATCGGTGAAAGAATTTTAGCAATCGGACCAGTACTTCCAGAGATTACCTCCTACAAACAAAAAACAAACTTTACCTCTTTATTATATTAGTATAGATTTCTGAGATAAAGTAAAAAATATAACAGTGATAACTGTTGCACATTCTTCTCCATAGACATCTACGCTTTAGGATAATGCAATTAGAATCATTTTTCTGATTATGTTAATTCTTGAGAATTCAAAAGTAGGATCTTTTATAAGAAAATATAAAAAATCAAAGATAAAAATGGGTAGAAAAAAAATTAAATATACGCAAAAAAAAAACATAAAAATCGGTCAAGCCGTTTCGGAGTAGTTTGATAACAAACACTGTCACACGAGATTTTTATGAATAACATTAATTTTTAACTTTATGTTTCTGGAACAATATCTAAATATGTTATTCTATGTTCCAATATCTTATAATTCCGAATGTCGATTTCTACCTACCACTTAATTCAACCTTCAATAAAACTAGCATTCTATCAATAACATAGCAACCCAAATACGAACATGATCATACATCATGTAGTCATAAAGTGCAATATGATTCCAAATGATCTAACCCTCGCTGTTCCAATATGGTACCCACACAATACCAAAGAATAAATTATACGGAGAAGTGAAACTCATATTACCAACGTGTGTAAATTACGTCCCGTCTTAGACCTTTTGTTACCATTTGTCGTTTCTGTACGCGTTATACTAGTGCATTCAAGGACAACCCCCAGTTGATGGGAACCTATTGTGACATATAGAAAACAAAGATTTCAAGAGCTTCTACTTTTCGAATCAATGGTAAACTTGTTAAACCATTGAGACCCTATAGGTGGCTTCGTTAACTGCAGCATCCCCTCTTCAAGCAGAACGGCCTCAAGTAGGCTTAAAAGCCGAAAGAGTTTTCTTCGTAGCACACAGCTCCTTGACTCACCACCCAAAGAAAGAATAAAGCTTTGGGAAAAATATCACCTACCACCATCCGATTCCTTAAAACCCTAAGAATATGTCCCGTCCGGACGTGAATTGCTGTAATCTGTATGAAAAGCGCCAAATCGGTTGCGCATCCAGGTAGGCCGCTGCAAACACAACTTGGCAAAATAGGGTTTTATAGACCTGTCGATACTCAATGTTAGTGCGGTGCTCCTGTTCAAAACATGGGCAACATTTTAGAGTGCTCTAAGTGAACAATACACCTGCAGTATGGAGGATTTAATGAATGAATATTTTTGGAATGCTTAAAAGCGAACTGGTTACCAAGAACTATGTTAACCCACGACCTACAAACTCGAAAGTAACCACTGGTTCACCAAAGCTTGCGTCAACTGCGCCCACACTTTAATGATTACCCACCTCAAAAAAAACCGCAAAGGATCTCACATGAGCATCGCTTCTACACGGATTTTTATATTCAATGACAACCTCGACTCGCGGATTACGTGGGTTACACGAAATCTCGTCAGTAATGGCTTATGATAACTTAACCCGTCACCTTGGCATGATAAGAACGGTTTCAAATGGGATGGCTGCCCTGACGATGAAGGGTATTTCAGTGTGTCGGCGCGATGACCTCTTCTGTAAGAAGGCTTAGGATCAAGATGAATCATTTTAATCTTAAATAATGGGTCTGGCTGGAATTAAGACAATGATAAAATACTAGATTTTGATTTTCTTGGAAAGTTAAATGATATTAATGCGATACCGTTTCTCCCAAAATTAAAAAATTACTCAAATTAAATTTCGCCAAACTTAAATTGCCCTGCGTAGGGCATATTGCGCGCAGAACAGATGGTCGATGGGGACGAAAAGTTCTGAACTGGCAACCGCGTAACGAAAGATGCAGTGTTGGAAGGCTTCCCACAAGTAGATGAGATAGGCCACCGGTCGCGGGAAACTGATGAATATGAGATGCAAAGGATCGGTTTTTGTAACAATTATAGGAGTGTTATGAAACAGATATCTCAATATCTGTCTCATTGTTTGAAAAGTATCTGTGAGTACAATACGATTGGCTTAGTTTTTAAAGTTCCTTGTGGGTTGTGGAAAAAGACTTTTTTACAACTTTGTACTAAGTTATACAATTAATAATTAATCTATTTATATAGTATATATAAAAATCAATTAGATACTGTCAGTTAGTCTCGCTAAAACTCGAGAGCATCTAGACCGAATTTATTAATAAGGTATGTAGGATAGATAGGGTAGGTATGTAGGATATGTAGGGTAGGTAGTTAGGGTACGTAAGAAGCGTAGGATAGGTAGTCAGTTGATGGAAGAGAAGCTACGGGCAAAAACTTGTCGCTATTAAATATCTGACACAGAAAATAGAACACTTAATACATTAAAATTAAAACGTAAAGAATCTTGCAATCATTTTCACAAAATGCTTTATAAACTATTTAGAAAATGATTTAAAAGCCTCAGTTTCAATAACGAGGAATTTCAAACAGATTGAATAATTTCAAGCTTTAATAACTTCAATCGAAATAACTTTAAAACTATTTAAAATGTTCTGTGACAAATTGACAGCTTGGAAGAAGTTTCTTCTAAACTTGCTCAAAATAACTTCAAAGTCATGTTGAAATAATTATATCTTGATCTTAGGTTGAAGTTTACTAAACGGTATCTTATTAAAATGTATGTTTACCAAATTGATTTACTGAGCAGTTAACTGATTTTTAGGGTTCCCTATCTCAGTTAGCAAAAACCTTTTGGTATCCCATAGCTCACCGTTCGGTCGTCTGGTAATATAATCGACCGGATCGAGCCCAAGTCGTCGACAGCGCGTAGTAATCCACAAGCTCTTCAAAGAGATGTCAGTAAACTATAGGGGCCCAGCAAGACCAATGCCCGCTAGGGCTGCGGGGATTTTCTGAAAAGTAAACCTGAGGTCTTAGATCGCAAAGGACAACTGAAGGACATAGGCTTTAGTCAGTAAAACTCTAGTTCGCCCTCGTCATTGAATGATTTCCGAAATAAAAAAGGGCCATCTTATAAAGTTTGTTGTCTGTCTATCAAGACCCTTTTCTAAAGAAGGCGGGAAGATATTAAATTTTTTTCTTAAAATACTCCTTTAAAAGGCAGCAAATTATGCAAAGCTTTTCACTACGGGGAACTAGGCGCTCGAATTGCCCCATCAACCGTCCAGCATTAGGCTAAGATACATAATGTATTAATCCACTTTCACTAGCATATCTTCTTCTAATCATAGTTGAGTGACTCTCCGCTCCTCAGCACTGTATGAAACTACAGCACCTCAGTTTTAAAAGGCACTTCAAACCTGTTGTAAAATTAAATCACGACTCTTATCACTCTTAGTAAGGAAACCTAGATGACCTCGTCTAAGAAGTCCATACTGGTTAACTCCAGGATCAAAAGTCAAAAGTAAAAAAAAAGTCAAAAGTTTTTTATTTCACATAGGCCTACATGGGCACTTATAAAACGTCAGAAGCTAGTGCACGGTTCGAAATTGGTCGTTTCCTATGGAGAAGAACCGGCAAGAAACTCCATGGTTACTCTTTTAAAAAAATGGTTGTAGTTACAGTATTTCCATATTACAGTATTAATAAGTATTATTTAAGAACAGTGTAAACCGGTTTATATTGTACTCAAAAGCACAATAAAATCATCAAAATAATCATTTAAAAAAAGTGGGTCAAAATATGAAGTAATCTAAGAATTCGTGGAGTCTACAGTGTTCTTCCATTTACATTATAAAAAGAGGCTATATAAAAAAAAAGCTGTCAATAAATGAGACGTTAACAACCAAAAACGAAAAACCAACGAATTTAATGTGGTTGGAGTCAGATAATATAAAAAAAAATTATATATAACAATCGTTTGCATAACAAATGATAGGAAGGCCTGTGGAAAATCACACGCAGGACAAGACTGTATGCGAGGGAAATTCGCATTGTGGAAATAAAAAAGGACCCAAAACCGACCCCTGCAGAACCCCAAACGTATTCTCCCTCTGATGAACGCTATTATCCAGACTCACATGACAATTACTTAAAGTAGGTATTTAAGCCAATACTTACCATCACTAATTCACATTAAGAACACTTATAAGTACGGCATCTACACCATCAAACTAAGTTAAACACCAATTGAACTGTCGTGAGTTCAAAGCCCGAACCAATGAACTACCGTCCTCGTACTGAATAAATACTCAAGGAATAGACGAGTAAGTATCGAGCTCCCACAATTACCTACGTAGCTAGAAATTTCGTAGAAGCCGGTCGATATACGCCTTAACTACGGGGCATAGCACTTCGATTACATCTGACAAGACATACGAAGCTTTATTTGGTTTCAAGACGATTGAAGCGAGTTTAGTATAGTTATTTTTTTCTACCTCCATCTTTTTTTTTAGACGGGAAATCGTCCAATTATGTCTCCCGTTTTTGGGATAAGCGAGAGGGCTTGTCAGACTTTTACTGGCTTAAACCCACTCCTACTCCTTCTTTGGCCCCAGAGTTGTCTTTCGCATAACCCATGGCCCCAGAAACCCATGGCCTCTTTAGGCGAAGCGAGAGGGCGTGTCAGACTTTTACTGACTAAAACCCACTCATGTTCCTTCTTTGGCCCCGGGGTTCTGAAATGAAATGAAATGAATTCTGTTTCGCACAATCCATGGCCCCAGAAACCTATGGCCTCTTTGGGCGAATTGAGAGGGCGTGTCAGACTTTTACTGACTAAATCCCACTCCGGTTCTTTTTTTGGCCCCGGGGTTCTTTTTCGCACAACCTATGACCCGAGAAAGCCATGGCTCCAAGTTCTACCATCATTTGCCTAGCATTTTACTTTTGTTGAATTAGACTTCTGAGCATGGCGTCTTCTGTAATCCGGGTTCTCAAATGTCGGGCATGGAAGATGGTTTAAGTTCAGAAATCCTAGTGCAGAGTAGACCGTGTGGACTGGACATTCACACTTTAAAGCCAAGGCTACGGAATTATTTGAATGAGTTACCCTGGCTATGGACTGCAAAGGACCACTGAAGGGTTTTAGTCAATAAAAGTCTGAAGCTGCCTTAAGGTGGTGGTTCGCACCGCGACAGAGACAAGCGACGGAGACAGGAGACCGCGACCGAAGACCGCGACCGTTACTTGACGTTAGGCAATGTATGAGCGACAGTTCGCGAACGAGACAGAGACAGGAGAACTGTCGCTCATACATTGCCTAACGTCAAGTAACGGTCGCGGTCTTCGGTCGCGGTCTCCTGTCTCGGTCGCTTGTCTCTGTCGCGGTGCGAACCGCCACCTTTACACTTCACTTCATTAGATGATTTGGATGCCGCTGAATAAATATTATGGACAGATTTTTAGATTCTGGTTACCCATACCGACTGTTAAGAATTTAAAGATGAAAAACGGGACCAAAAAAATTCTCCCTTAAACTAAAAAGATCTGAGCATCAAAGCTACGGAAAAAGTAATAAATATCAACTTTTCACAACTTATTATTACAAACCCTTCCGCGGATTCCTTTCAGCGCCTCGGGAATAGAAATTTTATTACCAACATTAATTATTTGAGTTCCAAATAACCAACAGGCTGTTTCTTTAACTGGCAGCAATGATTAAGTGGCTATAAATAAATGTAATTAGGCTTTCACCGGAGTCGTAAAACCTTCAGTCGTAATCGTTTTACGTTGTCTTCGACAGTTTTATTTTATTGTGTGTGAAACGCGTATTAAGTAATTTGGAGACGATTCGTATCATGCAATCTCACACTCACTAAATCAATTTACAAAAAATAGAGTTTTACCTCTGAAATTGCTGTTTTTTAAAACGGGTTAATTTGAAGTGTAAGTCTTAGATCCGTCATTGATATTGTTTGCCTTTTGAAATGCATAGTTTCTACCTTGGAATTCTTATTACGAAAAAAAAAAAACGTTTTTTATTAGCTTTCTTGGTTACAAGTACTGCGATATTACAGAAAATACAAAACACAAAGAAATCATTAAATGCCTAATTTCGAAAAAGAATAACATACATTTAATATAAAGTTTATTTGAACTTATAATGCTACACTTCAAAGCCACCCGTTTTTTTTTTTCGGTGGTAAAAATCATCCTATGACAACCCCCGCTCTTGGGCGGAGCGGGAGATAGTGTCAGACTCTTACTGACTAAAAAACCCATCCCGTTCCTTCAAGCCTTCATACCGGGGCTCGAGCGCCCTTTCGGATAACCCTGGCCCCAGTAGGCTTCGACCCGGCTGGGCCCCTGCTGTTGCTGACAACTCCTTGAGGCGCGCGGGAACAGCGCGCGCCGTCGACGACTTAGGCTTGGTCCGGACAGTTACCAGACGGCCGGACAGCGAGCTACCCATTGCTCACTGTCCGCAAGCCCGCACCTACGGTGGCTGGAAATCGGGATCTATTCATCATTTGCCGAAGATGTCCACTGTTGGACATAAGCATCCCCAAGCGTCGCCACTACGACCGATCCTGTGCATCAGCACTCATCCACAGCATTCCCGCGACTCGCACCAGGTCGTCAGTCGACCTTGTGGGAAGCCTTCCAACGCTGCATTATCCGATGCGAGGTCACCACTCTAGCTACCTTCCGGCCCCATCGGCCATCCGACCATATTAGACAGATGTTTTTGGTAAGCGACTGATTTTTGCCAATCGCCATTACTAGTTTTTGTTCTGTATCACTTTCATGGAAGAAGTCGATAACACACAATCTCAAATACGTAACGCTGTGGATATGAATGCACTCCTATCACAAACTAAGAAACAAGTTGACGACAATTTAACGGTACACAACTCTCAGTCAGTGTCTCCATATTCCTGTATATGCTACATCAAATTTTGTATCTTCAACATTATTTTTGTATTTTTTTGACATTATAGTTTTTAACTTATTTTGAATTTTGACATTGTAACAAAAAATAACTTCTAATTTATAAAGTTTCTAAATTATAAATATTCTTGGTAACTTTAATGTCTAAGAAATATTTTGTACCCCAATACTTACGGCTAAACATGATTGGACTCAAAAGATGTAGTATCTTGCATGCTCTTGTAGGTACATAATGTTTAACAAATAAAAATCTTATCTTAAATTTTACTGGTCCAATAATTCGCTTCTCCCACAACATCGTCAATGACAACACATATGTCACTTCGACAGGAGATTTTGGGACACAGAGGTCTATATCATTGAATACAGTAAAACTAAGCAAAGCAGAAAAAAGGTCACACTATTTCCGACCAAGCAGAATAAAAAACGCGTCAACATTCTACAATACTATCAAATGAACATAAATAAGCAGCAAAACATGTGACGTATAAAACATAAATATAGGGAAAGTACTGTCAAACGCATGTCAGTAGTAACTCTCACAACGATAAAGTACCCTTATTCCTTCAGCATAAAGTCGATCCCAATCTCAAAGAAACCACGAATGTGTGTACAATACTGACATATGTACGTATAAAACTTTATCGCGACCATATAAAAAATGTTGGTATACATATATTTACGACTGTATGGGAATTTAGATAAAAAGCGACACATGTACTCATAGATCATTAGTATATCGTATGTTTTGGTTGTACACTGGATTGAAAAATATAGAGAGATATGACAATTATTTGATACACTGACCTCAACATAGAGGGTAGTTTGAATAATAAAAAAATTTAGTCAGTCAAATATAAAAAGTGCAAAATAATATTAATTTCGGAAGTCGGTGTTTCTAGTTTTGTCCTTTTTCGTTTTTAAACTTTTTAAACCAAAGTTGTTTTTAATTTTTGTATGCTTTTGTACTTAGATTTTTTTGTGTGCTATTTCTATTTGTAACTTTCTACCTATAGAATTACAAGTGTGCCAATAACATTTGAAGAATTCCCTCGGTTTTTCCAAAATCTCATCATTGATCCTTACCTGATCAGATTCAAACTAAAAATAATTTTCCGATGATTTTCAGATGTCTGAGTAATCGTAGAAGTTGGTTAAAAATTACATATTTAATTCTGGTAAGGTAAATTTTATTGTGAGTCTTGGATGGTATACCTACTTTTTACGTAGGAGTGACGATTCATTGAAAACACACAGTTTATACTGTTGGATATAGAAGCATAAAATTGAACGAAAGTAAACACAAAGATGAATTTTTGGCGCGATTTCTTCGAGTGAAGTTCATGACTGTTTTAATTATTTGCAAATTGATTTCTAAGAGATATTGTGATGTAAAATTGGAAAATATGTGGAATCATTGAAACAGACGTGATCTCGGTAAAATGGAGCTAAGAATTTTGTTGCACTGTTGACAACCTCAGCGAAGTTTGCCGAGATAGTTAACTTGATACATTTGCAGCTCATTATTTCAAAAACAATAGAATATGTTCATCCATATTGTAATGGTAAATAAACATCAATGGTCCAGGTGGATAAATATTGGTCGGACCAAATGTGAGTCAGAACGACACAAAAGAAGACGAAGAAAAGGGTAAACAAATAAATGAAGTCATTGATTAAAGAACTTAGTTTCCAAGCCAAACACAAAGACAAGATATTTGATGACTAAAATGGCGTATACTTTGAAATTACCAACACAAAAGGCAAGTCTAATGTTCAAAGTAGGCGAAATTTACATAAAAAGCACATCTGCATTATTTCTATGATCAGAGGCAGTTTTTATCGTTCGTTCAATCAGTCATTACTCATTGGTGTCACGTGAAAAAAATATTTATATTCGCAGTTGATTTATCTCGTTTGATGCGAAGCTTTGTTGGGCCATGACGGTCGCGAGTTGATGAGGAAGCGAGTTTTAACTTGTCATCTAAATTATTTTGTGCGTTTGAATTTGTTTCAATAAAGAACAATAAATTCAATACAAAACAACAGTAATGAAACAGTTACATGTACACTAAAATAATAAAGAGTTAAAGTTTGTTTTTTTTTTTGTTTTTAAGGAGGTAATCTCTGAAAGTACTGGTCCGATTGCTAAAATTTTTTCATCGACAGAAAGCTGCTTTATTCCTGAGTGACATAGGCTATATTTTATGTACGCGGGCGAAGCCGCGGGCAAAAGCTAGTGTACAATAAAATAAATTATATTCTATTAAGTTCTAAAGGGCAAATCTCACACACCATTTCTTTTATTTGTCACTCATTGAATGGCATTAGATTTTATGTGAAGTAGTATTTATTTTTAGTATGGTTCCTCAACAAACTATTTTAATATTAATTGAGTGATATTGCATACAAAAATCACTACTCAGGTCATCTTTCGGAATTCCACATCAAGCATTGTCATCCAAATCGAACTTGTCTGCAAAATTTCAGCTCATCTGGTTAGGAGTAACTGTTTTAAAATTCATTTGCAAATTCAACCTTAACACAAATATAAACGTATATGTGACTCTGGCAAGTATCGGCCCTACGGTTTGCTGACATCTATTTGAGGCGTGCTTGGAACTCTAAGCGCCATCGACGACTTGGGCTCGGTCCATTAGGTCCTATTAAGGACGAGCGATCGACAAACTATCCATTGCTCGCCGTCCGAATGCCCGCAATGTTTGGATGTAATTTAATGTAAAGGTCAAAGTTCGAATTGGTAACCCCGTAAAAGAAAGTTATTCGATCAATAGTAAACTTTTCATTAGTGAGAAATATAATATCTCTAGAACTATTACTCAAACCTTTAGAGACCGGACCTTTTTCGGAATTAATTTCTGTTTCTAAGAAATAAATGTAACTCATTATAAGAAAAAGTTAGCAGTTTCCTAAACCAATAGAACCAGGAGGTTTCTAGGAAAATTATTCTTTGG
The DNA here is from genome assembly GCA_910589285.2 of Mythimna ferrago. Taxonomy (NCBI): domain Eukaryota; kingdom Metazoa; phylum Arthropoda; class Insecta; order Lepidoptera; family Noctuidae; genus Mythimna; species Mythimna ferrago. Next base: position 5,174,663 of record OU342689.1, read on the forward strand.
TTTTCGATTACGTACTTATTCGTATTATCTACAGCTATTCAGGGTTGCAAAGTTTGGGTTATAAGTTCCGAGTTCACGTCATCTTTTTGAAGATATTTCTGCTTTCATCTTTGGGATGGATCTGCCTGATACCAGCTTGATACAATTGAGAGGCAAGCAAGAAGGATCATTGGCAATGATGCACTTGTCGAATAGAGGCTTCAAATTCTTGAGCATCGACGCTGAGTTGCTAGCCTGTCAGTTTTCTACCGGTTGCATTTCGGGGAAGCGTGTGTCAGAATTGTATAACCTAATTCCTCCTGGTCCGTTCCATCATCGGACCACCAGGCGTACGGCGATGCGCCACCAGTACATGATGAACCTCCCTCCTATAAGCATTAAACGTTTTAGGAACACATTCATTGTGCGAACAGCTAAGCGTCCCCGCACACGGGCCACAAAATAACGCTAGGAGCGGCCACAAAAAAAAAGCTAGAAGCGGCCGCAAAAAACAGCTGAAGCGCGCAACACCTTTTGTCCGGAGAAGCTTGAAGCCGCTTCAAGCGTTTTTTTGCGGCGGCACCGCCGCACACGAGCCCCAAAAAAGGCCGCCTCAAAAAGAAGCTTGAAGCGGCTTTTTTTGTGGCTCGTATGACAGTAAGAAGTTCAATTCTTTGCCAGAATATGTGTTTCTTGATGGCTACAACGTGGGAATCTTTAAGTTAATAAAAAGAAGTAAAAACTAAAACCCGATTACGACAAAAAAACGACGCTGAAAAAGAATGAAACAAGTTTTTCAGGATGGTGAAAAACAAGAGGGAAAGAGAAGAATAACATTTTTTTAACACATTAATTTTTGTCCGCTTGGGGGCATCACTTTAAATTTGAGCAATATTTTGGAAATGTACTAGTTAATCCCTTTCAAATGATACCAAACACGGCGTATTTATCTCTATTTATATTTTTAACACATTACTTTTTGTCCGCTAGAGGGCGCCATATCGAATTTTGTGACACTTCACGTCAGCCTATGTTCAGCAAACGATTAAGACGGTTCTAAATGTTGAGTTCCGATAAGTAAATTAGGAGCTATGAGGGAACAGATGAACATACTCACATACATACATACATACATACATAGACTGTCAAAATCATAACCCTCACTTGGCTTTACCGTAGTCGGGTAAAATGAAGTTACTTCTAGGCTTCTAGGCGCTCCATCGTCGACCGCACCGTTACTTTCCTTCTCGTCGTTTGCAAATACTAATACTTAATAGTATATTAAAATAATTTATTTTATCATTATCATTTCGGCCGTAACATTGACCTCCTCAAGTGTCTCACCTCCACTGGTTTCCCGCGACCTCTCATCAGGTCTTCAGTCCACCTTGTGTGAGGCCTTCCAATACTGCGGTTTTTGGTACGCTTTCGCCAATTCAGAACCTTTCGGCCCTTTTTTTTTTTTTTTTTTTTTTTTTATGGTGGGAAAAAATCATGCATTGACATCCCCCGCCCTTGGGCGGAGCGGGAGATAGTGTCAGACTCTTACTGACTAAAAGACCCACCCCGTTCCTTCTAGCCTTCATACCGGGGCTCGAGCGCCCTTTCGGATAACCCTGGCCCCAGTAGGCTTCGACCCGGCTGGGTCCCTGCTGTTGCTGACAACTCCTTGAGGCGCGCGGGAACAGTGCGCGCCGTCGACGACTTGGGCTTGGTCCGGACAGTTACCGGACGGCCGGACAGTGAGCTACCCACTGCTCACCGTCCGCAAGCCCGCGTCTACGTTGGCCGGAAATCGGGATCAGAATCCCGGCGACGGCGGCGGCGATAACGCCGTTGCCTGATGCGTTCGGCCTCCTCCTTTGCGAGCATTACTGCTTCGCAGAAGTCGGCGACCGCCTGCCACTCCTCCTCGCTACGGACCATGGCCTCAACCAAGGCCCGGCGCGAGAGGTCTCCGCCGCCGATCGCCCCCACGAGGGCACGGCGACCTTTCGGCCCTATCGACCATCTGTTCTGCGTGCAATGTGCCATTGCCATGACCATTGTTGAGACTACCACTCTTAACATCATCACCGCGCGCTGGCGGCACTGAACTAGGTGACGGGGAGTCAGCTATCCACCCGACCGCAGTCGCAAAACCCCGCACCACACGTCAAACACCAATCAGTTATTTAATGCCTTGACAAACGTCTGCACTCACGCATCTTAAATATTACTTGTTATTTCCAAAGACACGACTAGCTACTAGTCGTAAACCTTGGTATAATATATTAGTCAGTTTATACAGTCAACTGAAGTTTAAACGTCTTTAAAATACGTCATGCCTCAAGAACTACTAACTTTATAATTATATTAAGCGGGAACTATATTAGTCCAGCACACACGTGGGCCACGCCTGGGGCCTAAGTCTGCTATTTTTATAAATTCGTCATTCCAACACGATCTCATTGTCATTTTGCTAAAAGTTTGTAATCTGCTAATTCATAATGATCGATCATTGATCGGTCAATGGTCTTGTGATAGAATTGTGGTAGAATGACAATAACGAGCTTATTAAAAGCACTAATTGCGCAATGACGTCTTAATGATAGGTCACTGATCAAAAGAACTGTCAAAATTTTTGCAGATTACCGCATACGTCAGATATTCATTTGTCATTAAGTACGAGATTACCATTCTATGCCATTTCTTTCAATGGAGTGTCAGTGGTTGACCATCGGAAAGTCATAATGACGCCATTATATTAGTAGCTATTACCAAAACTTGTCAAAATCAACAATTATGAAATCAATGAAAGACCATTCTGACACTATTGTAATAACAGACTTAAGGCCCTGATCTGTACATAAAGTCGAGTCACGTAGCGTGTAGCTCTACAAGTCTAGTTGCCATAGAAAATATACGGAGACTAAGGTGCCCAAATCGGCATACGTGGCCCACGTGTTCCCAATGTAGTTCTACCTTTATTCTGCTAGCAATGTACCCCGCTCTACCTAATGCACTAGCCCTTTGAATAAAATACTCGATAAAACTCTCAATAAAGTCTCGGAGCCCCACACAATGAGACAAAGACCCTCGTAATGAAGAAGTGTTTGCATAGTTCACAGGAACGTTTCTCGATCGAACAGATTTAAAATTGGATTCAAGAGGGAAATGCGGACCCCAAGGTTGTTGGGGTCCGAAACAATATAAGTGGCAATTGTTGTCTCAAATAGAATTAAGATATTTAAACCGAAGTTCCAATTTGGTGGATAAAATTATAGCTGAAATCGATTTGTATCTTATTATAAAATTGTGATTGTATCTTTCAACTGTCCATAGTTAAACGTAAAGGATTTAACCCACACTATGGCCAAAAATGAGTTATGTATACCAAAACACTCTTTGTAGTTAAAATTTTATTAGCACAAAAACACTCCCAAGTAAAATTCAAATTGTTTTTCAAGAGCTAACGTTTATTAGGTACCCTGGGCTTTTGAAATATTATTTTAACGAAAAGGATTTCGAAAAATAGGTCATGATGTCGGACTAGAGATTAATAAAATTTAAATTTATATATTTATCCTTTAGTTAAAACCAACCCCCGAAAGTTAAATATTTCAAAAATACCTCTATGTGGGTTGGATCCTTTCCGTTTAACTATGAACAACTATTATTTATGAAATGTCAGTAGTTTATAATACTATCGTGACATAAGTAATAGTGATTTTACGAACGTGAGTAATTAAATGCCAGTATACTAGTAGAGAACTTTATTACCACAAACAATAAAAAAAATATCCAATCACCGATAGCCAAATGACAATGTATAATACAATCTTTTTTCACTGTCAGTTAGGTTGTTAGATGAAATCACTTCACTTGAGTAGATCGCAATTGAGTCGCAGACGAATTCAAACTGACTCACTCTCAGTAGGGGGTTCATATTTATATGCAGTGCCAGAAAATTTCTAGATACAGACATTTCAAGGCCATTCCAGAACAATACAGTCGCATCGCAAGGCAAGAAATCACTATTATGAAAAACATGTAATAAATAATGATTTAATCCAATTTCGACTCCATTGTTAAAAACGGAAGGAACAAATTCTCTTATCAACCTTTTCGAGAAATAGTAACTATCAGCGGCAACGATCTCTCGCGCCGAGCCTTTGTACAGGCCATGGTCCAGAGCGAGGAGAATTGGCAGGCGGTCACCTCCTTCACTGAAGCATTAATGCCAACAAAGGAGGCAGCCGCATGCGCGAGGGAACGGCCCTCACGCCCCAGCCGCTCGGCTCCTGATCCCGATTTCCAGCCACCATAGACGCGGACTTGCAGACAGCGAGCAATGGGTGGCTCACGGTCCTACCGTTCAGTAACCGTCCGGACCGAGCCAAAGTCATTAACAGCGCGGAGTATTCCACGCGCGATTCAATGAGATTTCAGCAAAACCGTATGAGCCCAGCAGGGTCGAAGCCTATTGAGGCCATGGGTTGTTTGAATGAGAACCCCGGGAACGAAGGTAAAGAAGGAACAAACGAGTGGGGTTTAGTCAGTAAAAGTCTGACACGCCTTCCGCCCAAGAACAGGAGATGTTATTGGATGTTTTCACACTAAAGAAAAACTTCTAGTAACTATGCTACAATTTCTGTTTTATCCACACTGATCTATCTCTTTGGATGACCAGGCACAACCAAATAAGGTTACATTCAAAAGCAATAAGGTATCATAGGACTAAGGCGGATGCGGTATTGATCTTTATTCTCGCAGGTGCTTAGATAACGTATTGGCCTGGCAACTTAACGTCAGACCACATGGGGATAACGATACTATATTGGCGATGCTATGTGGATGCTATGGATATTAAACAAATCCAAATGTTGTTTTGTTTGTTGTGTACCTGTCGCAGTAAGATAGAAAAAGCCGTAATATAGTTATATCCCTAGGGATATAATTATATACCGTAACATAGTTATACGAAAGCGATTCTTTACTATCTCACTAGGAATATAGTTATAAAACCGTCGAAGTTTAGTGATATACTTATATTACTAGATTAAGTTCAGTGTTATAAATTTAATAGGGTTTGTCTCAAAAAAGTCATATTGTATCATATTGTCATCATATTTGTAGTATATTAAAGCTTATTTATTCTCAAACATTTTTGAAAAATTGAAAAAATTTCAAAAGTGTGCCACTTTTTTGAGACGTCTGTCTCAAATTCTCATTACTTGATTAAGCTTAATGAAATAGAAATCTACCATATATAATTAAATAAAACAAAATTTTAATGGTTTTATCTTTATTAATAAATCAACTTTATGTATCCTGCAGTTAGTTACAATACTTTGTGACATTAACACGTATTAAAGTAATTATAATTAAAACGATCATATTTTTGGGAATTTAAACATTAACAATACAATTAAAACTAATCAAAAATAAAAATCTTTTAAAGCCAGTTTTGAGATATCTTTATTTCTTATCAACAAGTTGAGATCTTGGTTTCTTTAAAAGTATTTTTTAATTATTGTTCAGACAAGAAGAGGAATCATGACATCTAGAATTACATAGCACTGAATGCTTCTTACAGGCACATCTTTTAGTAGAACACTGTATATTCGATTTTTTACAGGAACATTTTAAATAACTTTGGCCACCAAACCGCGACAATTTTTGGCATATTTCTCTCAGTGACAAGTTTTTATTTGGTATAGAATCATTCAAAGTAATATAAAGCGCGCCGCCTGCGCCGCACACTCCGAAAGCTATTTCACTAAACTTAATCTAGTAATATAAGTATATCACTAAACATGGACCGTTTTATAACTATATTCCTAGTGAGATAGTAATGAATCGCTTTCGTATAACTATGTTACGGTATATAATTATATCCCTAGGGAAATAACTATATTACGGCTTCATCTATCTTACTGCGACATACCTATTGTGTTTAAATAGATTAATTGGCTTCGATTGTTATGATTAATTTAAATAAATAAGTTGTAATAAATAAGTAAATAAGTAAATATTTTTTTATCATAACATTTAATAATATTTATTTTACATAGGCATAGTATTGGTAAAACGTCAGAAGCTTCTGCACGGTGCCAATTCGTCGTTTTGTTGTTTTTGTTTTCAAAAGTAAAACCGGTAAGAAACTCCATGGATGGATTTTACAATATTTCCGTGTTACAATATCAATAGGTATGAGAGGGCAGTGTAGACCATTCAACATTGTAGCCAAAAGCACAAAAAAAAAGTTACAGTGGCAGTGGTAAATAAAGAGAGTAATCTATGAATTTGCACAGCAATTTGCATACTGATCACATTTTCATCATAATATTTCAGCCAAAAGACGTCAACTATGTTGTAGATAAGCCTCCCCTAAGTGTCCACGATAACCGGTCATATGTGTCTTGCACCCATTGTTCTCACATTCATATAAAAAACAGGCTATCACACTAATCACACCGTTATTATAAAGGCAAAAGTTTGTGTGTCTGTATATATGTGTGTTTGTTATTTCTTCACGATCGAATGGCTCTGCGAATTTGAATAAATTTTGGCACATGAATAGACCATACCCTGGATAACACACAAGATATTTTTATCCTAGGAGTATCAAAGAGACCCTTGGAACAATTTTTTAAAATCACGCGGTCGTAGCTACTGGCAGCGGCTAGTATAAAAATAAATTTATCAATAAATTGTGATGTTTACATAATAAACTTATTCATATGTACATAATTTGGTCTAAAGAAAATAGGACAAAGTCTGTACTAGACTCTCGGCCGCTTCTGAAAGAGCATAAAAAATGTAAAGGTCATTTTTCATATACAGCATTAATGTAACTTTTACTTTGACTTCAAAACCAAGCCTATACTCGATCACTGGAAACAAAAGATGAAAAAAAAACATCATAAACCATGAACATACTATCGACAACGCGCTCAACCGCTCACATAACAGAAAAATGTCATTTGTAACGTTAGTTGAATACGTCCCACACAAAATCGTGTTCAATAGACGCGTGACATATCACCTGAACGAAAGCAAGATTGATGAGTAGCGCGCGACCGATAAACGCTGACGTGGCCACACCTTTATAACTCGAGGTGTTCGCGGTTCCAACACGTTGTATAGACGCAGGGTGTCTGTGATTTGGTGAAAAATTTGGGACAATATTGATTTAGTGAAAAATTTGGGACAGTTTTCTGCCAAGAATATTATGATTCTTTACGGAAGGAATGTTACACTTCAAAACAATCATTTCGCACATTCATACTGATTACAGCATTTTGACGATTGATTTGTTTTATTTTAGTTTCATGAAAAAATATCTACAAATGTTTTCACTACTTCTTCGAGTTTATGCATATCAGATTGGTTCATATTAAATCACGATTATTATTTGTAAACATGACAGAAAAAAGCTATAAATTCATTGATTGTTATTTATATCAATTCTGTCCTTACAAGTATGTATAGTGTCAAATTGATAAACACATTTTTTTTTAAACTTTACTTTACACTAGGAACGACTCCTGTATCGTGAGCGCATTCACAAACAAGTAAACTCAAATACAAAAGACACCCAGATCCTTAACAACTATCTGTGGGCCAAACAAATATGTGTTCCTCAGCAGCCAATTTCAACTAAGCCAACAGAGCCGTCAAACAAAACTATGAGAGACGCTTTTGTAAACAAATAAAAAAACGTCTCTCAAAACTCGATCTCATAGTCACCTTACACAGAGGCTTCAGACAACTTCATCTAGTGTCATTAGACCGTTATTCTAGATAGTGTTAGTCAAGAATAGGTCGTTAGCGATCCTCTTTTATAATGGAGTTTGTCGAGGAGTTTCAGTAAAAAATATTTGCACATATACTTACCTAGTTAGAAGTTATTGAACATGACGGGTTTGCCGGGAGATTTATTAGTTGGTTTTTCATTATATTTTAAAATTTTAGAGGAAATTCCGTATTGAGTTAGTTTTGTAGGTTTTTTTTATATTGATGGGCTTTGTACCTACTTGGCTACTATATCACCTCTTTTTTAGGTGGGAAATCTTTAATTGAGAGGGAGTGTCAGACTTTTACTAAGTAAAATCCACCCATGTTCTTTCAGTTGACAGGCCTGTTGGTCTAGTGGTTAGTGACCCTGACTGCTATGCTGGAGGTCGTGAGTTCGATTCCCACCCAGGACCAATGTTTGTGTGATGAGCACGATCATTTGTTCTGTGCCTGGGTGTAATTCATCTATAATAATATGTATGTATTTAGAAATATATAAGTATGTTTATCAGTTGTCTAGTACCCATAACACAAGCTCTGCTTAACTTGGGACTAGACGGCGCTGTGTGATAGTTGTGGAATATTATTATTATATACACCGCTAAATTTTAATCGTTTTAATCCCGTGGAGGGTCGATCCGGTACATGAAACACTATCGATTTTTAAAGATAAAATTAAAAAATAAAGTACCTTTTTTTCAAAACTCGTATTAATTTACGCATGTACGAAATTAATTTCTTTAAGAAAACGTCAGCTGAGCGAGTTCAATGACCTGTAGGTAGTTTGTACACAACGCCGACTACTATCTATAGGTCATTGAACTCGCTCAGCTGACGTTTTCTTAAAGAAATTAATTTCGTACATGCGTAAATTAATATGAGTTTTGAAGAAAAGGTACTTTATTTTTTAATTTTATCTGTACAAATCGATAGTGTTTCATGTACCGGATCGACCCTCCACGGGATTAAAACGACTAAAATTTAACGGTGTATTATATAGTTACCCTTTGCGTCAGAGGGCCGTGGTAACTATTTCGAACAACCCCGCAGCCGTGGACTACTGCAGCGACATAGCTATGACGACATATACAAGGTTATAATAATAAATAATAATAAATAAATTTATTTATTTGATCCAATCACATACAGATAACACACAAGAACTAAACAATCTCGGGTTATAGGTAAGTACATATTAAATAATATAGAGTGTCAAAAGAATTGGTTATTTGTAAAACACTGGCAACCTCTCAAGACTATATTACTAACATCATAAACAATAACTTTTGTTCTATGACTTTTATAAATCTATCATATTTTAGTTCATCAGATTTTCATACAAAAATAAATATATTTAAATTGAACGGTCTAAATATTACCAAGTCTATGCGAAGCAAGCGATAGTAGGCTAGCGGAGGGGTGCGGGGATCAAGCAGTGGGGGCGCTTGATGTCATACAGATTTAGGTAGGTATAACAAAATACAGAGTTGAAATGTGTTAGATAGAACAACGAAATCTTGACGGTTTGTTTTTGGTAAATGTATTATGTTTTGTAAAAAGTCATAGAGCAAAAGTTGTGGTTTATGATGTTAGTATTACGGTCCTGCTAGGTTGTTAGTGTTTTACAAATAACCCTGTATAGGAACTAAAATTCGACATTATAGCACATTTTATTTATTATTATTGTTATTGGTTGACTGGTAGAGAATGCTTCGTTGCATAAGTCCGCCTCTTTACCACATATGTATTCACAATATCCCATCTAGTCGGAAGATCCGATTATAATTTGGGTGTCTTCAAGGCTAGAGTGAATAGGCTCTTAATAAACTAGTGCGCCTCACCATCAAAGATTGCATCGCTACTTACCATTAGGTGGGATCGCAGTCAAACACTAGTTTATATCAATTAAAAAAAAAGATCCTTCCTTTTCAATGAAGGAATAAATGGACAAACTTTTTTTTGGTGGGAAAATCATCCAATGACATCTTCCGCTTTTGGACGGAGTGAAAGGGTGTGTCAAATTTTTACTGGCTAAAAACCCATTCCTGTTTCTTTGTTACTTTTCATACCAGGGCCAAGTTTTCCTTTCAGAAACAAACCTTTGACCCCAGTAGGCTTTGATCCTCCTGGGCCCCTACGGTTTGCTGACATCACCTTGAAGCACGCGTGGAACAGTACGCGTCCTCGATGACTTGGGCTCGGTCCGGACGGTAACCGGACGGTCGGATGGTCCGGTGGCGATGGCCGGAAATCGGAATCTGGATTCTGACGGCTGAGAGTTGAGGGCCGTTCAGGCCGGGCAGAGCAATGTGCTCGCAGAACAAATATTCGATGTCATTCAACTCACATAATCATTAATCAAATTATTTATAAGTGCGTATAGTTAAACAATTTTTCAGTTTTCATTTTACCATTAATCAAAGTTTTATTGGTTTTTTTATAATCCGCTGGGAATACAGGGCCCCAGCAGACCGGCTAGGCAACGGATTTTATTTTTTACCAATGGACATTTAAACGTATTGAAAAAGAAATACAGTATAAATTCTTATTTTTTAAACATTTTTAAAATGATTTTTATTAGTCTGAGAAAAGTCAACGTACTGGTCGCCGACAGAGTTCGAAGCGACAAACTTAGGTGGCAGTGGAGCATATTACTCGCAGATCATATGGTCGATGGGGCCGAAAGGTTCTGGTGTGAGGTACCGTATGAGAAGCCTTCCAATGCTGGTTCTTCCGAGACACTTGCATTGAATAGAATAAAATAGAATATAAATACTTTTATTCGGTACAGACACAGCAAAACGGTTATATACACAAAGTAAACATCAATAAAATTACAAAGTACGCCGAGCGTTCCCGCACCGAAAGGGTGACCACCTCAGCATTTGCTGGACGTTAGAAGTCCTCCCACAAGTAGTAGGTAGACCGATGACATAATAAGGGTTGCTGGAATCCTATGGAAGCTAACGAACAGGGCCTCAAGTCTGCTATTACAATAGTATCAGAATGGTTTATCATTGATGTCATAATTGTCGATTTTGACAAGTTTGGTAATCTACTAATATAATGGCGTCATTATGACTTTCCAATGGTCAACCACTGACACTCCATTGAAAGAAGTGGCTTAAAATGGTAATCTCGTACATATTGACAAATAAATATTTGACGTTTGCGGTAATCTGCTAAAACTTTGACAGTTTATTTGATCAGTGTTTGACCATTAGAAAGTTATTGTGCAGTTATTGGTTTTAATATTCTCGAAATTCTCATTCTACCACAATTCTGTTAAAAGACCACTGACCGATCAATAATCGATCATTATGAATTAGCAGATTACAAACTTTTAGCAAAATGACAATGGGATCGTGTTGGAATGACGAATTTATAAAAATAGCAGACTTGGGGCCCAGGACCGTTTGTATCGGCGACACTGTTGGGACGCCTAAGTCCAACGGGGGGCAGCTTTCGACAGAAATAATGACGATAAACACAACATAAACGAAAATTCATAACTCGTTTCGAACCTAAAAAAATACTTCTTACTAATGAGAACAAAAATGAACTCTGGAGTCTACTTTACAGTTTACCTTTGTCTAGCGAAATATATCTTGAACCTTGGAATTAGAAATAGTAGTGACATAACGAGACAGACAGACAGACGATGAAATCTAATAATAAAAGGAACGTTGAGTATTCACCTTTACGTTGTTGAAGCCTCCACGAACCGGACTAAGCGTTTTGCTTAGTTGTTCATAACCCGTACATCGAGGGACTGGAACAATTTGCCTGCTGCGGTCTTCCCCTCTGATTATAATTTAGGTGTCTGCAAGGCTAGAATGAATAGGCTCTTAATAAACTAGTGCGCATCACCATTAACGATTGCATCTCTGCTTACCATCAGGTGGGATCTATGGGGGGTGGGGTTTATATGAATAAAAAAAAAATTACGTTGGTTATTACACTAACCTTGATCAGCTCTATAAAGTTCTATAACCAGTCGTTAGGAAAAAGACATAGTCTATAAAAAACACGTTAAACGTAACAATAGTTTAAAGCAGTTGCCCCATTTCGAATGTCATAAACGTCCATAAAACGCAATTCTGACAAAATACTGCACTAGATTGTCCTACTTTGGAGGTCGAAATAATCATATATGACACACTAGCCTACAAAGTTAGACACTAACTCGACCGCTGAAAAGTCAACCCTATCTTTTCAGTCGTAGAGTCTTACTCATCTGCATGAAATAATTTGGGAACGCAGTAGAGTGGAAAGACAAGTAGCGTCACATGAGTCAGTCATTAATTGTTATGCGGTTTTTTTTTCCTTCATCGTAAAAATGATAATATCGGTAGGAAGTTTGTTTGATATATATAAAACGTAAATGTCTCTTTGTGTAATTGACAAATTCCAGATTAATGGGCATTGAACTTAGTATATCTACATCATCATCATTTCAGCTGAAAGATGTTCACTGTTGGACATAGACCTCCCTTAAGGCTTATAATCCCTTGAACCATCTGACTAAAATTATGTGGACGCACCTCTCACACCCGCCTAGGCGGCAGTACGCAAATCTGTGCATTTATTTGCGGCCAACAGCGCCCGGAAAGCGCTCGGCTGACCTTTAAATCCATTTTCTTTGCGAAATATTAATTGATTTACATATGCAATGTTCACTTTGGAGAATATTTAACCACCAATTTTTATGTGTAAAAATGTTTCTAAAGATCCAAGCCGTTTCGAAAGAGTAGGGAAAAGTTGCGAAAAGTTGCGAAATCGCTAAATATTTTTTTTAGACTAAAGTATTAATAGCACGAAAATATCAAATGTTGGTAATGTTGTTCATGTATCTATAATAAACATATATTTTTTTCAAACCTATTAACCTGGCCGTTACCGAGGAGTAGGCTTCTGAAAGTCACTGTTTTATGGCACTTTTCAGGCGCTTGGGCCTTAACTTCGCCACAACGACTGGTCCTGTGCATCTCGCATCCATCGGATTCCCATGTCCTTCACCAAGTCATCGGTTCACCATGTAGAAGGCCTTCCAACGCTGCGTCTATCGGTATGCGGTCGCCATTCCAGAAGCTTTCGTCCCCATCGACCATCAGTTCTACGTGCAATATTGCCCACACTTACGTTTGGCTTTTCTTCGAGCTATGTCGATAACCTTGGTTCTCCTACGGATATCTTCATTTCTGATGTGATCACTCAAGAGCCCTTACGTATAGCCCTTTCCATTGCCCTTTGAGTGACTTTAAGTATTCTTGTGAGGCCCATTGTAAGCGATTCTATGCAATTTACTGTAATAATTAGGTACAGTAAACTGCATAGATTTCGTGATCGCTTATACTTTCACGCGGGCGAAGCTGCTGACTAAAACTAGTAACAACTTAAAACCATCAACCCAGTTTTCCGTCACGTAGCTCGAGATACATACTACATTTCGACAAATTCCAAGCGCTGAACGCAAAAGCGAAGTCTAGATTAAATTCCCCTCAGCTAGGTAAAGGTTATGACCTAACCAAGTCTAGAATATTCGGGATATCTTCAGTATGTTATACCTAAGTTAAAAGACTAGACCTGCAGATAAGTTTGTTGGTATTTACTTGCTTGTTTTTGTACTAATAGCAAATGTGCTTCGAGAGACATTATTGATTTTTGGTTCTAGAATTATAAAGTTACAGTCGTTATCGGTTTGCCAGTACATATTTGTCAAACAACAAGCTGATCCGAAGCAATTACTGATCTTCTCATTCGGGTAGTTCATTCGGCGACTCAAATGAACTACCCGAATGATAAGTTCAGTAAGTCGTCAGTGTCGACACACATCATCCTTCGATTTGTCAGTATTTGTGGAAACAAATAGCCGACAAAGCAAGTACTATATTACGGTCGGCATTATTCGACTTGTGAATTCAGCTCGGAAACCGAACGACTTTTTTCTGGACATTCATCTGCATTTAAACTCAATTTTACCGCCCGTCTGTGACGATTAAAACCCGCTTATGTACATTGCAACTCGCTGATATCTTACCTACACATATGTATAATACAATAGCAGAAATGTGGAGCAGCGTTTTCAATTGGCACGAAAATTATAGTACTGATGCTGCTACAATTATGCACAAACAATCCTGACAGATGTAGTCAACATTTAAACTAAAAATTATCTCACATTTGCTATAACAAGCGCCCTTAAAAAAGCGGTGAACCAAACTTTTGGTGCTTGGCCCAAAATTCAGCTATACTCTACTCAATGATGAAGTTCATATTCGAAGTTCGTGTTCTCAACGCTCAGTCACGTGGTCTAGGCTAGGGGGCAGAGATTGAAGCCATAACCAGAGTAAAGCAATGACTCAATCACAACAATTTTAAAACTGAAATCCAAAAAACCTCTTCAAGCAGCGATTCATTCCGACGAAGTTTATATCGCAAATAAATCCTTCAAATGACATTTTTTGTCAAACGACATTGAAAATGAAAATTCTGGAACCTGAATTTCATGTTCCAAGTTGCATTATGACGGCTCGGAAACTAAGCGGCTGCCATTTTCAACGGAAATTCTAGAAAAATGTTCACGGATAAAGTTAGGGGTAGAATAGATTGTTCTGTTGAAACGCTGACTTGACTTAAGGTAGCCATCCACGCTAGGGTATATATGGTTTGCCTGTATGGTTGAGTTTTACAGGTAAACTCGAGCGTGTATGTTGCACGACTATGCTGGTTTCCAATCAAGCTTACCTGACAGGTATAACTGTGCAGACAAACCTATCAGGTTATACCTCAGCGTGTATGTCTACCTTTAGGCACACCTATAGATGTATGGTCTTTATAGTCTAAGATCCGATTAAGAACGACCTTCACCGGTCTGTTTAATGGATGAAGCTTATTTTATGATACATTTAGTGTATTAAATAATATAACGCGAGTGGGTTGCCTAAGAAATTCCTGGCCAGACTATTATTAATTAAAAATTGAAAATTTACTTTTTTTATAGAAAAATGCACAACCGTTATTCATACCAGATTTTTTTGCAGACAACACTATAACATTGTATTCGTAATGAAACAGCGTTTATTTTGATATAGAATTTGTTGTATATCAAAATAAACACACCTGTTTATACATACCTGTTTATACCTGGCAACCCATAGTTATGCTAGGAAACAAATAGGCAACCCAACATTTTTATGTTCTAAAGGCTTCACTCTTTCGGTTAGTATTAAATTTATTCGTTAAACACACCGGTGCATTTTTCAAAAAAAAAAAAAATTGTTTGGCCAGGAATTTCTCAGGCAACCCACCCGCGTTATATTATTTAATATACTAAATTTATCATAAAATACGTTTCATCCATTAAACAAACCGGTGAAGGTCGTTCTTAACCGTATCCTCTACTATTATGAAGTACTAGCTGTCCGCCCGCGACTTCGTCCGCGTGTACTTCAGTTATCGCACTCTAAACGTGTTTTCCCGTAGGAATAAGATGTTTTTCCGGGATAAAAAGTAGCCTATGTTCATTTCCATGTCAAAGGCTATATGCATGCCAAATTTCATCCAAATCCGTTCAGCCGTTTCTGCGTGATTAAGTAACAAACATCCAAACATCCACACTTTCACATTTATAATATTAGTCAGGATTAACATAGAGGCAATATTTTTTTGAGGTATAACTTAGGTCGTCGGAACGCGCCACCGTCGGGTTCCCAACTAACGGTAGGAGGAGTTCGCATCGGCGTCGGGACATCGATGAGGTACCTGGGACTCATCCTCGACAGCCGATGGAATTTCGAGGAGCATTTCCGAGGTCTGGCTCCCAAACTCAACCGGACTGGGGCCGCTCTCAAGCGGCTCCTGCCCAACCTTGGGGGTCCAGACGCCTCCTGCCGGAGGCTCTACGCGGGGATCGTTCGGTCCATGGCCCTCTACGGGGCGCCGGTGTGGGCGCCGTCGCTGAAAAAGCGACCGGCGGCCATTCTGAACGCCTGCCAGAAGGTCATGGCAATTCGGATGGTGCGGGGATACCGCACGATTTCCTGCGAAGCGGCGAGCCTTCTGGCTGGCCTACCACCGTGGGATCTGGAGGCAACAGTCCTTGCACACATGCACGACATGCGCGTGGAGATGCAACGCCGGGGTGAAAGTCCTCTGCCGCGACAGGTCACGGCATGGCGGACAGAGCTCCGGCGGGATCTCATGGTGGAATGGCGTCAGCGACTATCGCAACCCCGTCATGGGCACGCCACAATTATGGCGATAAGTCCCCTCTTTGAGGCGTGGCTGGAAAGACCTCACGGCGTCCTTACCTTCCGCATGACACAGGTCCTCACCGGAAATGCAAGTTCGGGAGGTTCCTGTTCCGAATTAAAGCGGAAGTGACGCCCGGGTGTCGCCACTGTGCGGAACGCCCGGAGGACACGGTGGAGCACACAATCGCAGTGTGCCCTGCTTGGGCGGAGCATCGCCGTGCCCTCGTGGGGGTGATCGGCGGCGGAGACCTCTCGCGCCGGGCCTTGGTCGAGGCCATGGTCCGGAGCGAGGAGGAGTGGCAGGCGGTCGCCGACTTCTGCGAAGCAGTAATGCTCGCTAAGGAGGAGGCCGACCGCATCAGGCAACGGCGCTCTCACCGCCGCCGCCGCCGGGATTCCGATCCCGATTTCCAGCCACCGTAGGCGCGGGCTTGCGGACAGTGAGCAATGGGTAGCTCGCTGTCCGGCCGTCCGGTAACCGTCCGGACCAAGCCCAAGTCGTCGACGGCGCGCGCTGTTCCCGCGCGCCTCAAGGAGTTGTCAGCAACAGCAGGGGCCCAGCCGGGTCGAAGCCTACTGGGGCCAGGGTAATCCGAAAGGGCGCTCGAGCCCCGGTATGAAGGCTTGAAGGAACGGGATGGGTTTTTTAGTCAGTAAGAGTCTGACACTATCTCCCGCTCCGCCCAAGAGCGGGGGTTGTCATAAGATGATTTTTCCCATCGAAAAAAAAAAAAAAAAAAAAAAAAGGTATAACTTAGGTGTAAATAACTTTTCCCGCTCTGAGAAGAGTGACAGAGAGTAACAGATATTTTGTTCGCGAATATTAGTTTGCCGTCAAATAAGGACCAAGCTCAGGTCTAAGACATGTCGTGTTTTAAGCAAGCCTCAAAAGATAAAATCAGATGTTAAAGATAAGATAAGATGTTAAAGATAAGAGATAAGATAAGATAAGATGTTATCTTTTAGAGGCTTGCTGGAAACTGTAGCGACATCTATGGCGCCACATAAAAACTACAAAGAAAATACGAAATCCTGCATCGCACAATCAAAGTTCTCCGCGCGATTTGAACATACACGTCAGCTGAGCGAGTTCAATGACCTGTAGTTAATAGTCAGCGTTGCGTACAAAGAACCTACAGTTCATTAGATTTGTTCAGCTGACTTTTTCTTAAAGCAATTAATTTCGTACATGCGTAAATTAATACGAGTTTTGAAAAAGAGGTACTTTATTTTATAATTTTATCTTTACAAATCGATAGTGTTTCATGTACCGGATCGACCCTCCACGGGATTAAAACGATTAAAATTTAGTGGTGTATAAGACATCCCGAAATCATCTATCGGGCAGTTGCCCACCAGAGTATAACACCTGTCTGGTTGAAGGATCCTCCCTTTTTAACGGATGTTTGCGGAACTTTAATCTCTGTTTCGGCTTCTTCCATAAAACAAAACTTACTTGCAAGTTTGATCAACTTTGAATCACTTTTGAATTATTATCAACTATTTATATAAAACCAACCCCAGATTTTTTTTTATTGTTTAATGGTTTTTTAAAACTCAAGCGCCCGAGAAATGCCATAAAACAGTGACTTTCTGAAGCCTACTCTTTGGTAACGGCCAGATGGTTAAATATTCTTCAATGAGAACATAGCATAATATGTAAATCAACGAATATTTCGCAAAGAAAATGGGTTTAAAGGTCAGCGAAGCTCTATCCGGGTGCAGCTGGCTGCAATTAAATGCACAGATACTCGTACGAGTGTTGTGTCCATTTAATTTCGGCAAGATGTTCAAGGGACTATATGGCTTAACTTTTCAAGCAGCGATTAATAGACTAACAGCAATTTATTTTTATAAACCACCAGA
Organism: Mythimna ferrago; assembly: GCA_910589285.2. Taxonomy (NCBI): domain Eukaryota; kingdom Metazoa; phylum Arthropoda; class Insecta; order Lepidoptera; family Noctuidae; genus Mythimna; species Mythimna ferrago. The sequence continues at coordinate 5,192,545 of OU342689.1, forward strand.
ACATTGTAGACCCCATATTTGATAGTATTGAATCTTTATTAGATTATAATTTGTCGATAGGTTAAGAAAAAAAAATATATACCCGTCAAATCGCATCCAAATTCATCAGTTTTCAAAATAACTGCTATTTAGAAGAAAAAAAAAATGTTTACAATATCTCGCAATATTTTACAAAATTACGGCATTTGCTATTTTCCTGACATAAAAAGAAGACTAGCAATTATTAGGAAAAGCACTTTCCAGATTTAATGCCCAGACATGAACAATGTGACAAAATTAAATTACTCAACATACAACTGAGCGGTTATTACAAACAATCATTTAGTAAATTTGATTTATGTAACACAATCAAAATTAATTAATGCTAGACGTAATGTGACAAATTACTCGATATAGCTCAGACCGTAATCTGAGCTCGAAGTAGACAGATTCACGTTCACACGAAGTGGATTGTTCTCAAAAGGTAACCATGTTCAAATTGTAGTTAGGATCAGTAGCGTAGACATCCCCAAAAAGGGGGCCACCAATTTTGTATTATACAGTTATTTTTAAAACACTGACAACCTCCCAGGACTTTGTTACACCCTAAACAACAACTATTCTTCTATGACTTTTTTAAGTTTATCATATTTTAATTGATTAGATTTTCATACAAAAATAAAAATATTTAAATTGAACGTTCTGTATATAACGAAGTCTATGCGAAGCAAGCGATAGTACAATAGCGGAGGGGAGCGGGCATCAGGCAGCGGGGTGCTTGGTGCGCTTGCGTCGCGTCGTACAGAGCAAAATACAGAGTTGAAATGTGTTAGATAGGACAACGTAATTTTGACGGTTTGTTTTTGGTAAATGTATTATGTTTTCTAAAAAGTCATAGAACAAAACTTGTTGTTCATGATGTTAGTAATACAGTTCTGCAAGGTTGATAGTGTTTTACAAATAACCCTGTATAACACTGTATAATACAAAATTGGTGACCCCATTTTTTACTCGACTGCGGATAAATCCAAAAATTTCTGTTCTGTTACGATATTCTGTTTTATTACGATATAAGCTCTACTAGCACCGAATTATCACGGCGAGCTAATTTAAGTGTCTCTCATTAATAAAAATTCGAGTTTATGGACAACGCTTCACGATTTTTTGCATAAACATCCCAGAAACCCTTTCCCTGTGTTTTATTTTATTATTTTATTTATTGGGGAATACAAATATTAACAATAAAGAAATTAAAAAGGATTTAAAATAATCTTAAATGTGATACCAATAACGTTCTCCATAGCTAAAACCATGAGACATTTGGTTTGACAAGCGCTGTAAATTAAAAAAAAAGAGAAGCTTAAAATTATTGAAATAAATAACAACTATTAACAATCAATTTATTTGCGGGCCTACAAGTCAAGTTGTTGTGTCCGCGTGACTAAGCGTTGAGATGATGTCAGAACATAGGAAGCGGAGGCGTGGCCGACTCGAGGCGATCGACGAAAGAGAATCGAAACGAAACGGTCGTAACTTGGCTAGACCTGCTGTCATATTATTAGAATAGAATTTATTTTATTTCAGACACAAAAAGATCTATACAGTGTTAGTAACTTAATGAAAAGATATTTTACAATCGGAGGGCTGTAGCTCTCCGCTAAAGATCTCAGGACGCTGTTGCGACTATTTCTCACTATCTTGAGTACTGAAGCACTTTTCTTGCGAAAAATTGCGTAAAACCCGTCAGTACGAGCCTGCGTAAACATCTTTGATACACTGCAGTAGAACGGCAGTCCCATAATATTCAGCTTAGACTATCTAGCTATTTGTAGTTTATTAGCTGACTTAGCCAAGTTGATACTAATCAAATGCATGGGAATGACATCACCTGAAAAAAAATCGTAGCCAATTTAGAGCGTTCAAAATGACAGAATGAAATGTAATCGTTTCTAAAATATTCATTGCTACATCATTTAGTTTTACCATATAAATGGTACTTACGCTGAGGTGTTGTCGATTGTACAAAGAGATTCGACACGTAGCGGTCGTTACTTGGCTAGACCTGCTAAAGGCATTATTATTAGTATTTTCTTTATTTTCCATTTTAACATATTTAATACATTTTTAAATATTCCTTATAAAAAATATTAAAAAAAAAACATTTAAAGATATAAAAAATAGTGTCCCACCGGTATCGGAAATATATAGTCCAAGCTACCGGCAGTCAGGGCTCCAGAGAAAGGAACCTCCTGACTATACGAGCCGTGTCCAGAAGTACCGCTTTCTGAATCAAGCCCTTGATCCAGTCGCCTAACGAGAGCCTCCTGAGGTGTAGGTCGAGGCTCTTGGCTATTAAGCCATTGGCTGAAACGACTATCGGTACAATAATCGCTGAATCCACTTCCCAGATGTCGACAACCTCGCGAGCCAAGTCAATATTTAGTATTTTTATTATTATATTGGTTGTTATAATTATTCACTTTGTTTTTCAACAGTTCAGTTTCTAGTTGAGCAACATTATTGTGATTTTTCTTTTAAGTATACAAAACATCACCATCATTTATAAATAAGTACTTATTTATGATTTTTATTTTAATCCATTTTAACTTTTATGAATTACTCGTATTTGTACACACTATGTCTACATTTCTCATTCAACTCTCCTGTCGCAGGTCTGCTGGAAGAAATTTCGTTGAAATAAGCATCACCTTTGTACTCTTGTATCTGTATTTGTTCTTTTCTTTTAAATATTTGTGTGTACATAAATAAATAAATAATAAACATCATTGATACGGTTGACACGTTGCTCACTACGCCACTGGCTAGGATATCCGAAAAGTTTAGGTTCTGAGTATTAAAGAATCATCAATACTTTTCAGGATGCTGTGCTGAAAAATATTATTTACTTCTTAAGGCCTTGCGCTTAGAATATGTAATGGTGAACAAAAAATATGGGTGTATAAGTATCTAACGGTTAACTGAATATATTTGAATTAAATATCTTTTAAAATGGCTCTGTCTTAAATGTTGATGATAGTTGATTTAAATCAATTAAACAGCTGGTTTTACTAAAACTCAATTCTTTTTATTCTTATTCCTTGCCTTATCTCCTTATTTGGGGTCGGCTCTCCTCGTCTTTAAGTGCCGGGATAATTTATCCTGGGTTGTCCGTGTGTCCAGCTGAGCTCGTTCCAAATCTTTGGATACGGTTGTCCACCAAGTAACTAGGAGGCGCCCTTTGCCTTTTCTCCTTTCTGGATCGCTAAGGCCGTCTTTTCTGGGTACTCTTCGTCCCTTCTCATCATGTACGAACCAGCGCATACGTCTTTCTGACATTATCTGGTGCAACTTTGAAAGTGTCTCTGATGCATTCATTGCGTACCTTATCAAGCTTCATAACGCCAGCCAACCATCGCAACATTTTCATTTCATCGACGTGCAATTAGTTTTTATGGATCTTTTCACCAAAACCAAGTTGAATTTGTTGTGGAAATAATTTGATTTCCACAAATTCAACTTAGAAAAAATCCACATGAACCCCGTTATTCGTGTCCAAATTACGAAGGTTTACGTAAAATAAAAGCAAATGGTTCCGCACACACGTGTAATACACCATGAATTTATGTTATTACATCGTAGACTTTCACTTATCTTTAAAGGGGGAAAATCGTAAAAAATCTCCATGTTAAACCATAAACAATATTATGTGCCCTTTTCATTACACTTTTAACTGTAATCCGTGGATTCTGAAAGACCTGCAGGAGTTTTAAAACCGAGGAATAACGATAAGGTTCATTTTCTGTAATATGGTCGATGGTAACGGCATGAGTAGATATGTTTTCAGGCAGAGGTTGTCAAACTATATAGAACAGGAGCCTTATTATGACGTGTCAAAATGCCAGTCATTTGCCTGCTACGGTCTTCCCGTCCGATTATAATTTAGGTGTCTTTAAGGCAAGAGTGAATAGGCTCTTAATAAACTAGTGCACCTCACCATCAACGCTTGCATCACTGCTTACCATCAGGTGGGATTGCAGTCAAGCACTAGTTTATACCAAGTAAAAAAAAAGTCATACGAGCAAGCAAGAGGGATGGAGCTGGATATACAGTTGCCATCACGGATCTTGAGCGCTCAGCGTCAGAGTGGGAATCGCTTTGCGCATTCCATACATTGGCGAGCTAATTGTCTTCGTTGTTAGATACATGCAGCAACACAGGGAACGAATTAGGAGTGACGTCTATGACGAAATGGCGCGGCGAGCCAATCACTGACACTCCCCGCACCCGCGTCTCACTTCGCACCACTAAAGAGACTGAATATTTGACTTCGGCGCAACCGCTCAAGATCCTTAATGGCAACTGTAGCTCCCAATTCTTTTAACAGTTCAGTTTAAATTATCAAATGGATCGCGTTCAGAGCTCATGATAAAATTTTCCTGTCCTGTCCTGTCCTTACTATCTACTATCTATAGGTCATGTTATGATGGGAAAAATATTTCATGAACCCCACGTTGAGAACCTCTGGCATAAAACCTCACTTACGTGTATTTATATCTTATCGTAAAGGTAATGTTACTTTAACAAGAAAATAAGCTGTTGTGTTGTTATTTTTTATTAAAATACAAATTTGAGGCAGCTTAGCTTCATATTAGGTTTTTACGTGTATATTTGTATAATCATACGTTTCAAGATAAGTTTTCTTTATGTTCAAAAATTTAAATAGGCTTTGTCTTACAATATTCACTTTTTAAATAAAATAAGCAAAGATTAAGTTCTTTTTTATTGTTATGTATAGACTCACGTTTGGTTACTATCTCACACGATGGTAAGCAAAAATGTGTGGCCGACGATGGTGCTTGCCTAGAAGTAATCTATTCACTCTTGACTTAAAGACCTTTAGGTTGTAGCTATCGGGAAACAGACTGCAACAGGGAATTCCACGCCTTAGTTGTACGCCCAAAACATGTGTTCCCAAAATACTTTAAGTTTACGATAGCATTGCATTATTTCAATCATTTCATCACAAAGATATCCGCTGCAAATGGATATACATAGGCTTCTCCAAGTTCTAAAACGAGGGATCCTGGGCATCTTGCATATGATTGTGACGTAATGGCCCAGTGGTTATACCCGTTTCTTATGCATGAGATTGCGGGCCAAAAACCAGGCTAGTCTCAACGTAATTTTGTCAATTCGTGCTCCATCGTCGGCCACATCATCACTTACCATCAGGTGAGTTAGTGGTCAAACGCGAGCCTATCAATAATAATAAAAAAAAATTGTATGATGTACTTTTCTAAGTTTATCAAGGACTTTACTGACACTTCGTGCCCTCAGAGAGCTCGTGAAGCCGTTGGTCTCGGTTGTCGTCAGACGCCTAAAAGTCTGAACAAGTACTACAGTGTTGCCCAATTACTGGGTTGAGGAGGTCTCATAGACTATCGTTCCATGTAAAACACAGGTATTCATCCGCATCCGGTTAAATTAGAATCAGGCCGCAAGCTAATTGGCAAAAAAGACTGGGGAGATGATGTGTAACCAACAATATTTTATATTTTTTTTTTTTTTTTTATATATATATTTTTTTTAACCCGTTATATGTCTAAACGTGGATCCACGCGAGGCACAATGGCTTTTTAATTGTGTCTCTAATTACGGCACTCGAGAGGTTAAACTACTAAACCAAACAGCCAATTCCAATATGTAAACAAGATTTATGATTCAAAAGAGTGTCCTTTGAGTTTCTTGCACGTTCTTCCCTATAGAGCTTTAGTTTTTTTTACTGAACGACATTTTGACAATACAAAAGTGCCTGTAAAAGGTCTTTTTGAAACATAGGTTTCTGACTTCATAACATCATTAATTTATGAATAAATCTAATTACAATACTATAAACCAATTTGTGTACCATAAAACTAAAAAAACCACCGTGAAAATTGAACTCATATTCTTTAATTCTGCAGTTGTCCCCTTCAAACCGCGGCCATATTTTTCCTAAAGTCCCTAAACAAACAAAAACGCATCAAAACACGAAAAGTGAGTTTGAACGTTTCTTGAACTCTTCAAGTTGTGTTTATTTTGTACAAGTACGCGAACGGTCCGGTAAGGGAGAGATGGCAAGCTTTAACTTTTAAAACAACAATATTTGTGTTTTGCAAATGCGCCTTGTTTTTATTTGTTAAAGTCAAGTTTGGTTTTCGTTGTTTCATTCTGTTTATTCTTTTTTTAATATATTGAGATGGCAATTTATAGCTTATACTTTTAAATGACTTTTTGTTATTTTTACTGTTGTTATGGACAGGTTTATCATGTTAGTAATCGATTGCTTTCTGTTTAGCTTACAATATTAGAGTTCCTTTTTTTTAACTTTTTTGTTTAAAACGAATCCTTTGAAATCTAATATAACTTTGAAAAGTAATTTCAAATTCTTGTAAACAGTATTCCATATTTTAATATAGAATTTATTCTTTTTAAGAACCATAACTGTTGTCTTGGTGTTAAATTAACGGATCTAATTCGAAACACTATACTGTGCTCCGAAACCAGAATAGTTGATGTGGCTCAAAAGGCTGCCAAACTGAAATTAGACTGGGCAGGACACGTCCGCCGCATGTCCGGTAAACTGACGGCCAAAATAGCACAAAGTTGGTGCCCTGATACAGTGCGATGGGGTCGCGGTAGACCGAGAAAGAGATTGCGCGACGAACTAGACAAATTCCACCAGAAATAGCAAAAGGAAGACCGGGTGCGCGAAAGATGGAAAGAGTGGAGCGAGACCTTAGCCCAGGAGTGGGACAGAAAAGGATAAAAAAAAACCTAATTTCACATAACTTATACAACATTTTGTAAGTACTTTATTTCATATTATATTCAACTAAACTACATATTAAATTATAACCTATATGTTGTTTTAATGTCTAAGCTATATTACTTTAAAGTTTCATCCAAACGTTTGCTATTTTTTTTATTTTTTTTTATAATTGATAGGCTCGCGTTTGACCAAAATCTCACCTGATGGTAAGCGATGATGTGGCCGACGATGGAACACGCTTGCCTAGAAGCAATCTATTCACTCTTGACTTAAAGACCCCTAGGTTATAGCTATCAGGAAACACAGACTGCAGCAGGGAATTCTATTCCTTAGCTGTGCTTAACTGTAATGGGTCTATTTTTATGACCGTGTAGGTGTTATAAATTATGAGTATAAATATATGGGAAAAAACTTGATTTCTCACGTATAGGCTATATCTATAGAATTTTAACCAAATCCGTACCGTTGATGATGGTTTCCAACAAAATTATAGGTATATAGGTAGAGGAAAATATCAATGGGCCTGAAAAATAGTCCCATTCGCTATTGACAGCGAATAGGACTATTTATTAGTCCTGCGAGGCGTTATTTTAAAACTTTAATGTAGAAACTGATTCTGTCCTTCTATATTCCAAATGCATAGGGACCCTACCTTGAATGTATGATTGCGTCAACACAGTTGATTCGAGCGTGGGATCTGAGCAAACTTGCGGAGACAGCTGTCCGCTTAATGTGTCCACAGCGCTTTTTTTAATAGCTTTTCTATAACGCATTTTACATGTGAATGTTGAGAGAGTTACATTTGGTAATGAGGAAATTTTGGATTAAAACAAAATTTAAAATATAGGTGTATTTATTTAAAGTTACTTACGGTACAAGTTCAATAATATTAATTAACATATAAATGCTGAAAACATAAAAAAGATAAACTGTATTAAATATATTTTTATTAGGTACAATTGTTTTAGGTACTTATAGCGTAATAATAATTGAATTGATATAATTTACTGTATTTAGAATGAATATAAGAGAGAGAGAGAGACAGACAGAGAAACATGCGCACGCCGCACGGCTTACAATAGCTTACTATAGCAAAAAGTGTCGTCACAACTTTCGTGAGAATTTTTTCCGTCTAGCCCCCTTTCACAACGCGCGATAAGGAACTTCGAGAAAAAATTGAGAGAATTACATTTTGACAGCACTATCGGCTTCAGCAACCTCGAAAACCATGAAAAAGACACCCATATCGAAAACGTTGATAATTTATTGCAGCCGCCATCTTGGATTTACATTTTGACAGTAATATCGGTTTCAACACCCTCGAAAACCATGAAAACGACACCCATGACGAAAAATTTGATAATTTCTTACAGCCGCCATCTTGGATTTATTTTTTGACAGTACCATCGGTTTCAACACCCTCGAAAACCATGAAAACGACACCCATGACGGAAAATTTGATAATTTCTTGCAGCCGCCATCTTGGATTTATATTTTGACAGTACCATCGGTTTCAACACCCTCGAAAACCATGAAAACGACACCCATGACGAAAAAGTTGATAATTTTTTGCAGCCGCCATCTTGGATTTACATTTTGACAGTAATATCGGTTTCAACACTCTCGAAAACCATGAAAACGACACCCATGACGAAAAATTTGATAATTTCTTGTAGCCGCCATCTTGGATTTATATTTTGATAGTACCATCGATTTCAACACCCTTGAAAACCATGAAAACGACACCCATGACGAAAAATTTGATAATTTCTTGCAGCCGCCATCTTGGATTTATATTTTGACAGTACCATCGGTTTCAACACCCTCGAAAACCATGAAAACGACACCCATGACGAAAAAGTTGATAATTTCTTGCAGCCGCCATCTTGGATTTATATTTTGACAGTACCATCGGTTTCAGCACCCTCGAAAACCATGAAAACGACACCCATGACGAAAAAGTTGATAATTTCTTGCAGCCGCCATCTTGGATTTACATTTTGACAGTACTATCAGTTTCAACACCCTCGAAAACCATGAAAACGACACCCATGACGGAAAATTTGATAATTTCTTGCAGCCGCCATCTTGGATTTATATTTTGACAGCACCATCGGTTTCAACACCCTCGAAAACCATGAAAACGACACCCATAACGAAAAAGTTGATAATTTCTTACAGCCGCCATCTTGGATTTAAATTTTGACAGTAAAAGTGTCGGTACAACTTTTCGTGAGAATTTTTTCCGTCTAGCCCCCTTTCACATCGCGCGATAAGGAACTTCGTTCCAACAATCGTCTATACTCCTACAATTGAACACTAAGGCAGGGCGCAAACGTGGTAGTAAGGCAACTTTTGTGTCTTGTGTCAGACACGAGCTACCGATGAATATTAAATTTTTATAGAACCAGAATAAAATCATCCACTCCCTGCACATACGTAAATATTTTTTGTGTTCAGTTCCAGTTAACACATACTTTTGACGATCATAAAGTGTTCGGTGTCGGTAACTGGAACAAAAAACCCGACTACGACAAAAAAACTACACTGAAAGAGTATGAAACAAATTTTTCAGGATGCTGAAATAAACAAGGTAACTGGAAAAACATGAACAGAACATAAAGTAAATCCGTAGTCACACGTTATTAAAGCATTTCGGTTGGTGCGAGTTTCGTGACACGTCACAAAGACTATGTTCAGCGGACGATTAAGACGGTTCTAACGATACCTTATAATTATGTCGAGTTCTGATTATTAGATTAGGAGCTATGAGGGAACAGATGAACATACTCACATATATACATACACACATACATAGCCGGTTAAAATCTTAACCCTCCTTATGGGTTTCCCGCAGTCGGGTAAAAAGTGACTTCAGTTTGCGCAGCGCCTTAAAAGCTAAACGAACTATGTAACGTTTCAACATTATATTTCCAACCATTGTTTCAATACCCAACAATTCAAAAGAACTTTTCACTCAAATTCTAGCATAAAGTAAGAAGTTCCAAACACCCAACTTCCTTTCTCCAAAAATTGTTCAAAAAACAATTTCACACAAAACTTCCTTTGATTTTTACAACGAACTCTTTAGGAACGCTTCTGTTTCACAAAGGAGGATCTATTCAGTTGTTTATTTAGGTAATTATCTCGCCACCGCCTAGTTCCCGTCCAATTTGGTTAGGTATTTCAAGCCCCTTCGGCATTCTTTACCCAAACAGTGTAATTTGAATCGGCCCCTGTATCTGGGCCATTCTTCTTTTTTACCGACTTCAAACAAAGAAGGAGGTTCTCTAGTTGGTTGAATGTTTTTAGCTGTATTTTTGCCAAATGTGAACCGATTATGATGATTCTATTTTTTTTCTTCGAAGCATATCCATTTTGGCCATGTAGTGCTATTTATCCATACTAATATTATAAAGGGGTAGTTTGTTTTTTGTTTGGTTTGAAAGTACTAGTACGATTGATAATTTTCTTCACTGATAGAACGCTGCTTTATTGCTGAATGACATAGGCTATATTTTATGTAGGTGAGCATAACCGCGGACAAACGCTAGTTTTTACTGCAAAAAAAAAATTGTGTCGTAAAACTACGAATTCACAGTTTTCGGTTGTTTACCTATAATTGTGCTGTGAGACCGTGTTTCATGCAAATAAAGATCTAATGAAGAACTTCAAGGCTCTTAGTGCATATCATGGTTACGTTTCCTCAGTACTTTCATACGGTCTCTTGTTGTGGGGTAATTCGGTGGATGTCAATAAAGCATTTATTATACAAAAAAAATGTGTGCGTGCAATCTGTGGAGCTTGGTATATGGATAGCTGTAAGCCACTGTTTAAAAAGTACGACATTTTACCATTAGCATGCATGTATGTTAAAGAATTATGTCTATTTGTACGACAACATCCTGAATATTTTATTAAACATAGAGATGTAACCAAAAGGAATGTTTCCTCTAGGGATAAGCATAGGCTCTGCTTGCCGCAAGGCAAACTTGATTTATACAAGGTGTCGTTTTGAAGCTGCAAAATATTTCAGGAGGTAATTATGTTAGTGATTCTCGACCCGAATCAATAATAAAATAAGTAGGTAATTTTTTTTTTTTTTATAACCGCGCTTTTTTTCACACACACAAACACGGAACAATAAAGGGCGTTTTCACAAACACTAACTCGCAACGATAGTTTCATAAATAATGTATCATCCAATCATCATCCCGCACGCCACACCCTAGCCACGCCCCCGCGGCCATCGATCAATCGATTTAGTTTAGTGTAATTAAAAAATTAAATAACAAGTATTACTGATTATTGACCAGGTTTCGTATTTTTACATGATTATTTATGAGTTTTATTACAACCTCCTGAAATATTGTGCAGTTTTAAAACTGCACCTTGTATAAAAGAAATTCGTTTTTAATGGCTATTAAGGAGTATAATAAATTACCAAATGCCTTAAAAGAACTACCGTTGCCTATGTTTAAAAACAAGTTAATCCACTGGCTGAAAAAAAAAAGTTTTTACAGTGTTAATGAATTTATGTTACATAACGAATGCAAGGAAAGAAAATAATGTCAATTTTGGTTTATATTTTTATTTTTAAATTGACATTCAACATTTTAGTTATTCTGACATTATTATTCTGACAATTTTATTCTGATTTTGACATTTTAATATTATTGATGGATATCTCAATCTTTGTATAATGTCTAAAATAATGACAATTTTGGTGTATATTTTTATTTTTAAATTGACATTCAATGTTTTAATTATTCTGACATTATTATTCTGATTTTGACATTTTAATATTATTGATGGATATCGCAATCTTAGTATAAGTAATATCTGACATTTTTAATTAAATTAATAAATATTTATTTAATCTGACATTTTTAACAATTAAAGTGATTAAATAACTAAAGAGATATTATGACATTTATTATTAAATTGTATGTACTTAATCTGAAATTAAATATTTGCACACCACATGTAATGGTAGAATGTAAAGGGGCCTTAATATTAATGTATGATCATACTACTTTGTATACCTACATTCTGGCAAATAAATTATTATTATTATTATTCAAAGATAGGCCATGGTATTCATCAATACATAATATATCAATAAACAGTCTTACAGCCTAATCACGACTTTAGTCTCAGTGGCAAGCGGCGAGGCGATCGGGACGACATCAGTAAGCGGGCGCGGGCCGTCTCGTGGCGTGCTTCAAACATTTCAATACTTTTGATCTTACCGCTCGACGCCCCGCGCTTAGCTACCACGGCAAAGTCGTGAACGGGCTGTTAGAGATTGCTACAATCGCATATCTGTTTTTTGTTGACACCTTAATTTTCATAACAGAATATGTCGCCAGTATGCTCTGCCATGTGAAGTTTTCCTAATTTCACCAATAATGTTAAAATTCCATGTTATAATCTATACAAGGTGTCGTTTTGAAGCTGCAAAATATTTCAGGAGGTAATTATGTTAGTGATTCTCGACCCGAATCAATAATAAAATAAGTAGGTAATTTTTTTTTTTTTTATAACCGCGCTTTTTTTCACACACACAAACACGGAACAATAAAGGGCGTTTTCACACACACTAACTCGCAACGATAGTTTCATAAATAATGTATCATCTAATCATCATCCCGCACGCCACACCCTAGCCACGCCCCCGCGGCCATCGATCAATCGATTTAGTTTAGTGTAATTAAAAAATTAAATAACAAGTATTACTGATTATCGACCAGGTTTCGTATTTTTACATGATTATTTATGAGTTTTATTACAACCTCCTGAAATATTGTGCAGTTTTAAAACTGCACCTTGTATATATTATAAACTAGCTGTACCCGCGCGGCTTCGCTCCCGCTCTTCCCTACTTCAGCCTACTATACCCTACTCTACCCTACTATACCCTACTCTACCCTACTCTACTCTACTCTACCCTACCCTACTCTACTCTACTCTACCTTACTCTACCCTACTCTACCCTACTCTACCCTACTCTACCCTACTCTACCCTACTCTACCCTACTCTACCCTACTCTACCCTACTCTACCCTACTCTACCCTACTCTACCCTACTCTACCCTACTCTACCCTACTCTACCCTACTCTACCCTACTCTACCCTACTCTACCCTACTCTACCCTACCCTACTCTACTCTACCCTACTCTACCCTCCTCTACCTTACTCTACCCTACTCTACCCTACTCTACCCTACCCTACTCTACTCTACCCTACTCTACCCTCCTCTACCTTACTCTACCCTACACTACCCTACTCTACCCTACACTACCCTAATTTTCATTTTTTTTCCATAAGAACCTTCTCCTCATAATAACGAACACAACAAAAAAAAAATTTGCGAAATCGGTCCAGGCGTTGTTGAGTTATGCGCTTACCAACACATTTTGCGATTCATTTTTATATTATAGATATAAATTCCTATTTCCCTTGGTCACGCCATCACGCGTGAACGGCTGGACCGATTTCGCTAATTCTTTTTTTGTTGTGTTCGTTATTGTAAGGAGAAGGGTCTTATGGAAAAAAAATGAAAATTAGGGTAGTTTAGGGTAGAGTAGAGTAGGGTAGGGTAGTGTAGGGAAGAGTAAGGTAGAGTAAGGTAGAGTAGGGTAGAGTAGGGTATAGTAAAGTAGAGTAGGGTATAGTAGGGTGGACCAAGGAAGAGCGGGAGCGAAGCCACGCGGGCAAAGCTAGTGGGGTTATAAAATCAGGAATAACTGTTTAGTTTATGAAGCGACTGGCTTCTGCCAGCGGTTTTGCCCGCGTGACAGTAGAAAATCCAAAGAAATCACTTCTGGGATAAAAGTATCAAATGTGTGTTACATACGGATCCCTAATGGATATCGTCGACCTAGCAATTCATTCGATTGACGTCGGAAACATGAAAACTGCATCGTCGAGACCTGGGCCAGCCACGAGCCGCCGACGCAGCAAAACGGCATATTAGCAATAAGTTATTTTTAATAAGTTTTTGTCATTCCATATTCTAGCATCGAATAGGTTTCACTAAAATTAATTGTAATTTCTTTGTTCTAAAATAAATTAGTTTAAAGTACTTTGTTTTTTTTTCGAGCCTCCGCCTGCAGTCTACGTAATTTGTGCTATTCTAGGATATTTTTTGTTTTTATTTTTATTTATGTTTTTATGAAAACGTTATCCCACACTAGAACTACATTAGACCGACGCCCACGTGTAACACGCCTAATTTGTACGTAGAACGACGTCGCGTCGCGTCACGTGGCGTGTTTCAAGTGTAGCTCTACAGGTCTACATTATAAAATGTATGGAGATCGACGCGCAAAGATTGGCGTAGTGGCACACATGTGAGCAGTGTAGATCTTAAGAACTACTCCTGTATTGAGAATGCGTTGACAAACATATAAACTGACATACATAAGGGTACCAGACGCGCAACAACTATCTGTGGTCAAGCAGTCAATTGCTCAACTACTGCGCCAACTCGTCTATCCGTATGCTAAGTTTCATTAACAATTGTGTAGCTGTTTGAGCGTAAAGAAATAACAAACAGACAAAAATACTTGCCTGTATAATATTATAAGTTGTGTAACGTTTTTCACTCAGAACACTGTCTTTTTTCAGTACTTGCAAAGCCTCCCACGAAATGTAGAATGGCCCATCTTCGGTATTATTTTAAAGAATTCTGTTTCTGTTATTTTCAAATGAAATATCCTCAGGCGTGGGCGGATTGAAATGTATTTTTTGAAGAATATTCAAAGGGTTAAAGTTTTTTTAAAATTTCTTTCATATTATTGTAATGAATGAAAAAATAAAAAAGATACGTTTGAATTGAAGATTTTCGTAGTACCTATTTCGTTATACATTATTTTAAGTATTTTCAAAACCCACATATAGTTTATTCAGAATCAGTAACTGAATCGATTCCAATATGTTTTACACCATGCTATCTTATTTTCCAAAAATAATATTTAAAAAAGGTCACAAGTTAGACATAACCGACGCTAAGTACAACACAGTTCACGGCAGGATATAGAGAGCAATAGGCGCTAACGCACAGCTGGATGTGTGAACAAAAAACCTCTCAGTTACCCGGATGGCCCGGTGACTATATATTTGTGCGGACAACCAGCAGCCCGATTCACGTAATTAAAACCGTAACGATATCGTAGCGATTTAGTCGTTTAGACCATTTCCGTATTCACATCCATCAATTGAGTTTGAACGAAACCGATTTTAAAGTCGTTTGGTCGAAGAGTCGATTAAAAAAATAAAAATCTGTATTTCATTATCCTGGTAGAATACTTATTAATGTAACTGGAAATAAGTCGTCGATAGATCGTTTAGTTTTGAGCCAGTTGAGTTGTCGTTCTATCCAATCCTGATTAAGGAACACGTGAATACCGCTTTTGGATAGGACTTCGATCGAACGACTATAAAACTTCAACGATATTTGGCTTGTTTGATTTTACGTAAATCAGGCTACAGGTAACATAAGAAGCTTTTAACTTAGTGTTTTTCATGATACAGTTATGAAATTTTGGACATAGATTTTTTACATAAAAATACTAGACGATTTTTTGTGAACAAAGGCAAATGTTTGTGAGTGTGTGTGTGTATACTTGTTACTTTTTCACGCTAGAACAGATGAACGGGTCGGAAACTTAGTTCACGAATAGATCATCATGTCCAGGATAGCACATAGAATACTTTTTATCCTAGAAGTCTGTTCATCATCATCATCATCATTTCAGCCGATACACGTCTACTGTTGGACATAGGCCTCCCCCAAGCGTCGCCACATCGAACGTTCCTGTGCGTCCCACATCCATCGGTTTCCCGCTACCTTCACCAGGTCATCGGTCCACCTTGTAGGAGGCCTTCCAACACTGCGTCTTCTGGTACGCGGTCGCCACTCCAAAACCTTTCGGCCCCAACGGCCATCTGTTCTGCGAGCAATGTGCCCTGCCCATTGCCAGTAAACTTTGGCAATTCTTCGTGCTTTGTCGGCAAAATTAGTTTTCCTGCGGATATCTTCATTTTTTATTCGATCACGCAAGGAAACCCCGAGCATAGCCCTTTTTTTGTCACCCAAAGAGAAGTCTGTTACCTTGGGATAATTTTCCTCAATTACACAGACGAGGCCGCTGGTTGTAACTAGTGTAAAAAAAAATGACAAAAATTAAAAAAAAAATACTCTGTATTGTTTACCTATAGTACAAAAAACAAACAAATACAGTACCTACTTGTAGAGTTACAATAGATAACAAAGCCTTCAAAACATTAGTTGATGTTACAAAGAATATAAAAGAAAAACTTCGAAAAAAACTAACCTCATCTGTCAACTTCACATACAATAAAGTTTTTACCCAACACCCACACACAATTCTAAATATGTTTTTTAATGTTGCCTCACTATAATTGTAACTTCTGTAGCGTGGGTGCGTTCACAGATGTAAACCTAACACACAATTTATGTATGATTTTCTTTTTAGGTCTGAAATCATCCAATGACTTCTCCCACGCTAGGACGGAGCTAGGTGTCAGACTTTTACAGACTAAACCACTATTATGTTCCTTCCTTGCCTTGCGTCCCAGGAGTCCGCGGTTCTCTTTCATATTACCCATGGCCCCAGAAGGATTCGACCCTGCTGGGCCCCTACGGTTTTGCTGACATCCCCTTGAGGCGCATATGGAACACTACGCGCCGTCGACGACTCGGACTCGGTCCGAACTGTTATCGGACGGCTGCAATAGGTAGCTCGCAGTCCGCACGCAACTTCTCTAACAAGAGTGCGTATACACGTAAACCAATATACACAAATGGCGTATGTTGGTTTACATGTTGGGTGTATGTGTAACGCGAACGTCGGATTGGCGATCCAGCCGTAGCGCAGACAGCGCTACGCCGTAGCAAATCGCGTAGCAACACGCGTAGCGCTCAGCGTAGCAACAGAGTTGTAGACTTCAATAAAATTTCACAATACAATACGACACACAGGCTTTAAATGTATTGTATGTAATCGCGTTAGTAAATCATAATTAATTGAAGCTATTCATGTATGTGTTCAATCAGGTATTGTTTCATTTCAATGAGCTTGGGGCAATATCGATGAATGTATTTGTCACTTACTGCCTAGTCGATTATATTATAAATAATGAATCACATTTGCAACGGTAATATTCAAAATGTCGAAGTAAAGAGGAGTGATGAAACGTATGAAATCTAAAAGAATTATGAGTATAAATGTGGATGGATGGAGAGAGAAGCCAAAGAAAAAAAATGGATGGATTGTGTGACAAGAGATATAAATAAAAGGAAAAGAAGTTAGTGATTGCATGACGGATTTTTACCCGTCATTCTGTCCTTTCGGAAAGAAAAAGAAAAAAACGTATTACACTCACAGATAACACAAGACATTATAATTTCTATAATGATTTAATTTGGGGCACAATATTTCAATACTTTAAATTCTTGGCACTTCTAATATGTAAATTGTTTATTCAAAATTAACCTAAAATACAATTGCATTCTTTCCCGCTCATTTCCCACTTCTTTAAAGTAGAAAACTTGGTCTTAGAACACAAAAGGCAACTGAAGGACACCAATGTAGTTTTATTTAGTAAAAGTCTGACTGCGTTCCATTTTGAATCCGGAAGATTTCAACTCAGATTGCTCCCCTGGTGTTATATTTTGTATTGTTAGCTGTAAGATACCGAAATAAATAAATTGTTCGGTTGAGAAATCCGTGTCTTTTCAAAACCGCCCAGATTTCTTTTCAACACATAAATAAAAAACACCACTTAGTATAAATTCCCCTGTATACACATAAAGGGTGTTAATATTCACGAGGGACATAGAACGTAATTAGGGGTGCGTAATTTAGATTACAACCCTCACAATCTGATTAGCATTGCCACGCATTATGGGGTCAAAAAAAAAATGTGTTTTACGTTCAACGTATGTTTTTGTATAGCTGTTTGGGTTAAATACCTATAGGTTTTTATAATTTTTTTGCGGAGGAATGATTGTGTTATGTGATAAAATTTTTGAATGAAGAAGTAATAGTAGTAGTAATTGTTATGGAAGAAGACTTTTGGCCCCAGGGCGTGGTGTTGCGTCGCTTCCGCGGACAAATACCACAGGACAGCACACAAAAACAGAATAGTGCGTAGTGAAGTGTTACTAACGTAGTTTTAAATCTTGTTTACTAACAAAATGATTTATTATAAGTAATTATGTATGTTAGTCTATAAGGTATTTATGATATGGGTACATGTTGCCTCAAATGAATTGATTATTTTTTTTTATTATAGAGATTTTTTTTGTGCAGTTGTACAAAATCGGGATCGGAACCCCTGCTGCGCGGCGGCTGGAGCGTGATCGCCGTTGCCTAATGCGGTCGACCTTCTCCTTTGCTAGCATTACTGCTTCGCAGAACGAGGCGACCGCTTGCCACTCCTCCTCGCTCCGGACCATGGCCTGTACTAAGGCCCAGCGCAAATGAATATGGTGTTCGGTTTTTCCGAAAAAATTACCTCTTTATAATAATACTCGTATTATAGTAAAAAAAATATTTATTCCTCTGACAGTTTTCTATTTTTTATGCAACTATGGATTGCGATCATCGACTACAGAGACGATAACCGATATAGCCTATCTACATTTATGTCATCGCATATTTAAACACCCCTGCTGACTAAAGGGCCCCCTGCCACTACCTCTATAACTTCTAAAACTTTATGACTGACAGTTCAAAAATGTACCCACGCGAAACTGTCCAGCCACTTTAAACATTCTTCCGTAATATACAAATTCAACCATGATACGACATGAATAAACCATAAGTGACTTAACGACGTGGTTAACTAAACGCGTCCTAGTTACTAAAGCAGAAGTATGAACTGAGCGTTGGAATATAATGTATAATTTAATATAATATTCCACAACTATCACACAACGCCGTCTAGTTCCAAGCCAAGCAGAGCTTGTGTTAAGAATACTAGACAACTGGCAAACATACTTATATACTTCTAAATACATATATAGATAAATTGCACCCAGACACAGAACAAATGATCATGCTAATCACACAAATATTTATCGAACCCACGACCTCCGGCATAGCAGTCAGGGCCACTAACCACTAGACCAACAGGCCAGCCAACAACTAATGTAGGTGAATTCCGAAACTATATTTATATTTAATACGTTTATTATCAAAATCATAGCACACACAATTAACCCTTTGTGTGTCCGGAACGTGGATCCACGCGAGACACAATAACTTTTTAATTGTGTCTCGAATTACGGCATACGAAAGGTTGATAAGAACAAAAACATATACAATTACAAAGATTACATACATAAATTAAATAAAACACGTAACGTGTGTTTTTTGTTTTATATTTGTATATTTAGGTACCATAAGACACTTTCGCCTGACCACCACTAAGTTCATTATTGCTTGCACTCGAAACAAAAACTTCAAAGGATTTGGTTTGGCACCGCACCGCAGGATTCAAGCAAATTCTTTTTAAGTAATCAGGCAGAAATTACTGCGATGGTACATGTACATACATAATAGGAAAAAAATACTAATATGAAAGATATGCGACTTATTTTAAAAGGAAGAAGCCAGAAAGCGCACTTTTGGCCTTGCACAAATTTTAAAGTTAACTTTTTTTATGAATCGAATTCTACTGTTTGTGTAAGGTACGAATAAAAGTGTTTTCTTTCTTTCTTTTAGAAGTTATCATTTTTTATTGTTCTACGTTTCAAGCAACATTTAATAAAAATAAATAACAATTTTATGAATCACACTAATCCACATTTTAGCAAAACATTGTTAGGTAGACATTGTAGAAGTTTCTGTGATTGCATAATTTCAGTTATTTTAACAAAATTTAAGAGTGCCATGGGAACGCAGTTTGCCCAGCAATGGGACTGCATAGATTAAAAAAAAAGCAGTGAATAAATATTCAGTCCATTATCTATGTTTATGTCCACAAACTACACTGCCTCCTTTGTCTATGGGTAGCGTTACCATAAACAGTAGCACGTGTCCTTTCCCATAACTTGAGTGGCTCATTATTTAGGATGGCGGTCGTTGTAAATACAGATTATACACAATGGGAGGCAAACGTATGTTGACATTCAGCCTGGGAACTGAAGTGGTCGTAGACAAGTGGGTTTATTTTCCTTCGAGGGTCATTTTTGGGTTATTTGAAGAGTATTAAAAATAATGGTCTACTTTCGAAAATAATTCGCCTTTTTTTGGAAGGAATCAGTAGAACTTATTATTATGTCCTGTGTCGTCCATATTTTATTGAGAGGATTCGTTAGTAAGTGTCAAATTTTACCGGCCACATCTAGTATAAAAATTGACGTGTAAAAGTGTTTTTTAAACCTATTTACCAAATAAATATCATTTATCATTATCACACCTTTTTGTGAACGTGGTTACTTGTGAAAAAGATTTTTTATCCCAAAGTAAGGTACCTACTTCCGAGAAAAAAGTATATAATATCCTAATCCTGTATATACTTTTTCCTAGTGGTAAGTTTGATACTGATCTGCTGAAGCGTGATTGATTTACAAACATGAAACAGTTCAGATGAAACCTGTATAGAACATTTTGATACAAGTGGAGAAAGTTTGTCATAGTGACCTAGGCAGCATTCACCCAAGCTTTGGCGAGCTGCCCCGGCTCCATAATTTGCTATGGAGCCGGCTCGGAAATTTCCACGTGTATTAGACGACGTTTTTCAATATCCTTACAAATATATAAATATACGGGGGTTAACGCGTGACTCGTGGTGCTTGACGAGCGACTCGTAGGCGTCGATGCACGCCTCGCCTGGATACGATCAATATAATAAAAATTGCCGGGGCACGCGCACTTTTTCGCACTAGTGCAACATTCAATTGCGTGTCTAAAAGCGGTTGGATAACAGTGGATTTTCGAGTGTGCGTAATAAAAAAACATTATTAGGACTAGTCTACACTAATATAATAAAGAGGTAAAGTTTGTTTGTTTTTTTGTTTGTAGGAGGTAATCTCTGGAAGTACTGGTCCGATTGCTAAAATTCTTTCACCAATAGAAAACTGCTTTATTTGTGAGTGATATAGGCTATATTTTATGTACGCAGGCGAAGCTGCGGGCAAAAGCTAGTTTTTTTTTTTTTTTTTTATCTGTTATAACCTAGTACTTGACTGCGATCCCGCCTGATGGTAAGCAGTGATGCAATCGTTGAATAAAAATTTAGAGCACAGAAGTCTTTTCATTACTTTTCTGCCCCCACAGTATACAGGAAGGCTACACATGTACCGACGCTATTATTTTAGGGAAAAAAAGTTATTTAGCAATCCCTTCTAAGTGTTTTTTGGCCAAGCGTGTCTAATAGGGAGCGAAATGTCGACTTTATTATGAGCGGTTAATGGAAACAGCGTAGCGTGAATATCGTAGTTTTATTTTTTCACTATTTTATATAGGAACTGGACTACGCTTTATTATTTGACTAAAGGGTTTTGAGAATAAAAATAGGTAAGTTTGAAAAATAAAAAAATAAAAAAAGACGTGTGGCACACGGGGACTGCCGCGGTAAAGCTATTGCATGGCAATTTTTATCAACTTATGCAATAGACCTCGCCAACAGCTGCTTAACCCCACCCATCCAAAACCAGACCTCGCCAACAGCTGCTTAACCCCACCCATCCAAAACCAGACCTCGCCAACAGCTGCTTAACCCCACCCATCCAAAACTAGACCTCGCCAACAGCTGCTTAACCCCACCCATCCAAAACCAGACCTTACCAACAGCTGCTTAACCTCTTCCATCCAAAACCAGACCTTACCAACAGCTGCTTAACCTCTTCCATCCAAAACCAGACCTCGCCAACAGCTGCTTAACCTCTTCTATCAAAAACCAGACCTCGCTAACAGCTGCTTAACCCCACCCATCCAAAACGCCGACAGCTGCTTTCACTCATTTGTTTTCTTATCGGTCACCACGCTCAAAAAACAAATGAGTGGGAGGTGTTAGGTTATTTTCGTTACGGAATTTCTGGATTCGGTCTCCACGCTCAAGGCCCGCGATAGAAGCTATGCAATAGCTTAATAACCGTTTGACAGTTTTGAGGGTTTCGGACCCAAAGGGTAAAATGGGACCCCTTTAATAAGACACTGCAGTCTTTTTTTTATTATTGATACACTCGCGTTTGACCACCATCTCATCTGACGGTAATGTGGTCGACGATGGAGCACGCTTGCCTAGAAGTAACCTATTCACTCTTGACTTAAAGACCCCTAAGTTATAGCTATCAGGAAACACAGACTCCGGCAGGGAATTCCACTCTTTGCCTGTACGCACATGTGTTCCCAAAACGCTTTGTGCGTTTTATGGGTGGGATGTCTACCATGTATCGGTGGCGCAACGCGGAACGCCTTGTGGTCCGATGATGGAACGGACTTGGCGGAATTAGATTATGCAATTCCGGTGCACACTCCCCGAAATGTAAACGATAGAAAACCGATCATAGGCTAGCAACTAGCGCGATAGGCTAGTAGCAAGGCATTGCGAGCTTCGACTCTACAAGTTCATGTCCGTCTGTCACCAGGCTGTATCTCATGAACTGTGATGATTGTGATGTGTGTGTGTGTGTCTGTGTCATGTGTGCTGTGTGATTCATTTTAAATTTTTCACAGATAATTATCTTGTTGTCGTTATAGCACCAAATACTCCTCCCTCCTCCTTGCGTCGTATTCCTCAATGCTGAGGGTCGTGACCTCCCTGCTTCATCACCTTACTTTTTATGGTGTTTATGGTGGTGTTTTATAGTGTTGTGTGCAGCAAATTCTAAAAACAGAATGAAATAAATATTTAAGTGGGGCTTCTGCAACAAACGAGATTTTTGCTACGGACGGTACGTAACCCTTCTTGCGCGAGTTTGATTCGCACTTGGCCGGTTATTATAATTTGTATCAAAAACTAACATATCCGAAATCGAAAATATTAATATAAACTTTTCAAAACCATTTAATATTATGAAACTACTGGCCGCCTTAAAGTCTTACTGATCTATGGTTTGTGACATCCAGTTGAAAATTGATAAATTATCCGATTGCTCTGTTGCATCAGAAGTAAGTGACGTATGAACGTTTATTATCTGTGTTATGATAGCGGTTATTGTGACTGTTACTATAGTTAATTAATGATAACAGCATAATCTGAGTAACTGGCCCCAAAAGGCTTCGACCCGGCTGGGTCCCTGCTGTTGCTGACAACTCCTTGAGGCGCGCGGGAATAGTGCGCGCCGTTGACGACTTGGGCTCGGTCCGGGCAGTTACCAGACGGTCGAAATCGGGATCGCCAGTAATCGGGATCGGAATCCCAGCGGCGGCTGGGGCGCTGTGAGCTCCGTTCCCTGATACGGTTGGCCTCCTCCTTTGTTAGCATTACTGCTTCGCAGAAGGAGGCGACCGCCTGCCACTCCTCCTCGCTCCGGACCAAGGCCCAGCGTGAGAGATCACCGCCGCCGATCCCTCACGAGGGCACGGCGATGCTCTGTCCAAGCGGGGCACACCTCCACTGTATGCTCCACCGTGTTCTTTGGGCGTTCCGCACAGTGGCACAGGAACCTCCCGAACTTACCATGTCCGGTGAGAACCTACGTCATGCGGAAGGTGAGGATGCCGTGAGATATTCTCACTGCTAGGATTCAGACTTCTCTTTAAGAGGAGTTGGGCTTTTTTAGGTGTTTTTCCTTAAGAAACACCTAAAAAACACAGTTTTCAGAATTTCTAAAAATACACCACAATATGCACACAAAAAAAAGAAAGAACCTAAATAAATGTGCCTACAGATTCACCGCGAGATATTTGCAAACCTATCCTTAATTTCAAGAAAAAAAAAAAATTTAATAATGAGTAAATCCTGCAAATAAAAAGGGTCTGTTTCTGAGAGATGTGAACAATTTTTTTTTCTATTAATCTCAAGAACTACTGGTCCGATTGAAAATATTCTTACAGTGTTAGATAGCCCATTTATCGAGGAAAGTTATAGGCTATATAAAATCACGCTGTAACCAATAAGAAAGGAGTGTCGACGAAAAATATTGAAAAAACTAGGGGTACAATATTTCTTTTGAGAACTTCCGTTGCATGCGCTGCGTAAACGGTTAAAATTGGAACAAAACTGGGCACTTATGAAACATCAAAAGGTTGTGCTAATAGTACTTAACTATTAGCTCTAGCTTGTGATGTTTTATAAGTTCATACAAAATACAGTAAAGTGCGAATAAATAAATGAAACTGACCCTGGTGACGCCATTGGTATTACGTTCCGGCGCTCAACGGGATCGCAAGCCGAATATCGTTGTCTCGCTTTAACCTGGCAATTCAATTCGGCTGTCCCGCTCTCGCTATTTTTCGGCGAATAAACGACAAAAAACTAG
Organism: Mythimna ferrago; assembly: GCA_910589285.2. Lineage (NCBI taxonomy): Eukaryota > Metazoa > Arthropoda > Insecta > Lepidoptera > Noctuidae > Mythimna > Mythimna ferrago. Next base: position 5,216,800 of record OU342689.1, read on the forward strand.
TGCCATCTTGTCCGTGATCGAGCGCGTACGCACCGCTACCGCGACCACCATTTTTTTGGTCCCTCGCTTTTTTATTCTAAGTATCGCCGCGAAATCTCGACTCCAGCATTGAGCTGAGCACGAGAGACCCTCATCCGCATACAGACATCCATCAAGCCACCGTCATCTTAGCATCCAGCCTCAAGAAAGTCCGGAAGTGTTTTTTCCCGGCCAGCCAGGCCACATGGTTCAACGGTTGAAGGTGAGTGATTTTGTTGAATTGCTGATTCGTTTTGGCAGGGTGTTTTTCCATTCCAACCATCCGAGGGCTACTATATATTACCGACCAAATAAGTAAAATCCGCCTCACCAGACCCAGTCTTCCTAATCCTCCTGACCGTATTTCGATCATGGTGGCTACTAATAAAATTGATTATCCAAGTACACAGGAGATATTATAGAGCAGAAGTGCCTGCACAAACACAGGTTTACTCTCTGTTCTTTCACTCTCATAGTCCGACGGGACGGCAATCCGACACGACCGGGGAGAGATCAAGCGCAAGACCAACGGCTTTACATGCTTTGCAAGGCACGGGGGTGTCACACCACCAACTGACAAACTCAAGGCTGCTATAAAGTAATTCTTCATGGAAAAACCCAATATCACTTTTTGCCCGACCTGGAAATCGAACCCAGGACCTCACGCTAAGCAGTCGCGCTTGCGACCACGTGACTTATGAGGCAGTTAACTATAGAGTATTGACCATTTTACTACATGTGTTTGGCAACAAGAGATTAGTTATATTATACGTTAGTCACACAGCTTGTTAAACCAAACATTATATTCATTATATTTCAAAAGCAAAAACTGAAATAATTCTTGAAAATACCACGCAAACGAAACTACACTTTATCTTTAGCTCGTTAAGATAGGATTTAGAATGTGGTTACATAGTTTTCGTTACAATAAACTTTTAAACAAAATATGATGCTCAAATGTTACACAAACGAATATTTAATTTTCAAAGGCAAAAGGCACACAGAACTCTCGGCTTACTTTTGTTTAGTACTGACGTAATTAATGTGTTTTACTTCCCTTTATGGCTGGTTTACACAATGCAATCTACTGACTAGACAGTACGCAGCTACTCGTATGCCAGTAGCTCGGCTCGCCTTAACTGTTTTCACAATGATAATAGCTGTCAATCCTTCTAGCGAGTTTATCGCGTTGTGGTGTCCTTTTTCAGTCCAGCTGGCCTTGCCAAGTTACTGCCGAACGCGTCCAAACGATACAAGTGACGGCCAAGCTGATGCCGTGTACGAGTTGCTGCTAGGCGAGCAGGCGAGTGAAAACAAAAAATGTTGAAGTAGCTCGGATGCGAGCTACTGTCCAACTCGCATGTGTGAGTTACTGCAGTGCAGCTATTCGGCAGGCTGGCTTGTACGCTAGCTCGCATTGTGTAAACCAGCCATTAGTTTCCCGTTTCGCGGCAAATCTACGTACTGTAGGGATCTGCCCCCCTAGCCAAGTTACAACCGTTTCGCTTGCGCCGAACGCCTCGAGTTGGCCGCACCGCCAATTCTTTTGTTCTGACCACGTGACTGAGCGTTGAGATGACGTCATTGTCGTTCATTTGAAGCTTTCTACTAGCGTTAACTATTGCAGATTAGTAACTTGGCTAGGGGTACTGATATAAAAAAAGGTTTATTCGCGTATCTGTGTAGGATTTATTCATATAAATGACTCTTTCTTATATTGTTATATAAAAAATCACTCACTCTTTTGAGACAGCCTTCCTAAATCTCATCTGACGACATTATTTATTATTTGTTTCATTTCGATAGACCTATTCCTTACTATATTTCGATATAATAATAGTTTTATTTATCTTAAGATTATAAATTTCTATACGTTATCGGCTCTATTAGTACCTATTTCGCTTATTCTAATTTGCTAATATCGTGTGTAAGGACCGCTCTGGCGATGAAAGCCTCCTACATTTCTTTCCATTACACTCTATCCCTTGCCATTCTGTTCCAAGTAATCCCAACTGTGGCTGGATCCATGTGTGGTATATTTCGATATAGTTTATAAATAACCATGTACAGTTACATTAAAACATTCATGATATAATTAATTAAATATTCATAATATTCATGATATAATTAACTAAATAATTAATTAAATCGACGATTACATAAAATATTACATCCAGACAAACAAGTCAGTCAGTCATCTGCCCAAAGACATTAGTTTTGGTCGAACTAGATATTCGGCCACTTTTTGGTACACACATATATTATAATTATAATATATAGTCAGTCAATTTAGGTATCTATAACAACCGTCAGTTCAAAGGCGCTAGTTTCGGTCGAGCTGGATATTGGGCCACTTTTTGGCCGAAATCTCTAGACAACCAAAACCATAGTTTTGGCGGTAACTGGCTGACACTGAAATCGATTCTTTGGTCGGCCTCTAATATCCAAACTGGCTAAATCCACACCAACACTGTTCACGCAGCCGTTTCGTCCTCACTGATCAATCATCAGTGACGTGACGATATGATCAATCACAGTGTCAATAGCGAATACTTTATTAATTTTCCTACTATCGGGTGACCCATATTTTTTTCATAAGTAATAGAGACTGTTATTTTTAACCGACTTCAGAAAAGGAGGTGTATTATGTTACAGTCAATACTGTTAATTATTCAAAACTAATTTTATTGAAATCAGTTAAAACTATTTTATCTTTGTTCAATTTAAAACGCGTTAGTTTTATTGTTTTGAGAAATATGAAACGTTTAGTTATATATATATATATTTTTTTTTTAATTGTCATAAACTAGTGCTTGACTGCGATCCCACCTGATGATAAGTAGCGATGCAATCTTTGATGGTCAGGCGCACTAGTTTAGAGTAGAGATTTCAACAACGTAAGGGTGAATATTCGCCGAACGTCGGGTTGTCCGATGGCAGAATTGCGATGGCGGAATCAAGTCATGCAATTCCTGCGCACACTCACCAAAATGCATCTTGTAGAACAACGAAAGGCTGGCTACCCTACGCCTGTGCTCAAGGCTTTGAAGGTTGGATTTAACTAAATCTGGATCACCAATTAGCCTCTTTGCACGCCTTTCCACCGAGTCCAAAGCTCAGCTTAGCAGGTGGCATTTTGCAGCACCAGCCCATATATGACTGCAGTACTCCACACACGAACGGACCTGTGCTTTGTATAACATTAAAAGCTGTCCCGGTGAAACATATAGAACAAGACAAGACCTAGAATTGTAGGCCTTTATCAAAAAAAAAAAAACGAATTAATATTATAGACCGACATGACCTAGAATTGTAAACCTTTGTGCATAAAGCAAAAATTAAAAAAAAAACAAAGTTACCTACTTTATTTTTTTTTAAGGTAGAAGATATTTCATCAATTTACTTAATGAAAATCATTATGATAGACGACGCCATAAAATAATTTATGGAGTGCATAAATTACTTTTTATAAGGGCCTGCAAGACTTATCCAAAATCGATAAAATTAAATCAACTTAAAAAAGGTTTCCCACACATTTAATTATTATAGTCAGTCTAATAAGTCCACCGACTTGAGAATCTTGTATAATATTCAATCATTTAAAAAATTCAAATATTCGGTACTTTTTATAAGTTTCCTCTGTTAGTAAACAATGATCTTTATCTCTTAATCAACCTTGATTATTGAACCCGTGTTGACTACATCAGATTTCATTAAATCCTAATAATTACCCAAGTCGTTTAACTTATTAGACAGACTCTACTGTATCGTAGGCGCGTTAACAAACATGTAAACCCACATACACAAAACAAGTGTCTATAATTTATACAAATATTTGTTCCATGCGGGAATTGAACCTGCGACACGTAGTGCATGCCGTGAACACGCCGTCAAGGGTAAAACTGATATCAGATTTTCTGTCTATAAAAAACAGCCAGGACAACTAGTTAATGTACTTTACAAGGCATGAAGGAATCCCGGTATGTTATGTTGGTCACCCATCCACAGACAGACCTCAGTAATCATTGAAGTACCCGATGCAGTAGTCGGACTACCAGACGTACGGCTATGCGCTACCGGTACATGGTGGATATCCCACCTACACGCACAAAACGTTTTGGGAACACATTCATTGTGCGTGCGGCTAGGGAGTGGAATTCCTTGCCGGAGTCTGTGTTTCCAGATAGCTACAACCCGGGAATCTTTAAGTCGAGAGTGAATAGGTTTCTTCTAGGTAAGCGCGTTCCATCGTCGACCGCATCGTTGCTCTCCATCAGGTGAGATAGCGGTCAAGCGCGAACCTATCAACAAAAAAAAATAAAAAAATTAGTTATTATTTTTGCCACGAACTCCACAAGCTTTTATTTACTTCTCATCATCACTCGGGTCAGTACCATCATCATTCGCGTCAGTACTATCATCACTCGCGTCAGTACCATCATCACTCTCGTTAGTACCATCAGATACCTTGTCATCATTATTATAATTTCAGCGAAAAGACGTCCACTTTTCGAAAAGGCCTCCAGGTGTCATCACAACGAGAGGTTCTGTGCATCTCGCATCCATCGAATTTCCGCAACCTTTACCAGGTATTCAGTCCATTTTTTGGGAGGCTGTTCATCGCTGCGTGTTCCGATACACAATAGCCACTTCAGAACTTTTCGATTCCATTGACAATCTGTTCTGCGAGATTGTTTTTATTGTTGATAAGCACGCACTTGATCATCAGGTAAAATAACACTAGTTATTTTACCTCTCCTTAAGCTTTCATAGAGGCATCGATTTACCGCAAAGAATCACGTAGAGTCCTCGTAGCACTCACGTAGTCCTGCATAGCGACTTCGTAGGCTCTGTGACTGCCTTCGTAGCGGCCTCTTAGGCTACGTGTAGGTTTGCGTAGCAGCTTTTTGTAAACCTTGTGGTTTCCGGAAGGATTGTATGGCGGCTCCGTTGGATTTAAGTAGGTCTCTATTACATATATCATCAGGTAAAATAACACTAGTTATTTTACAGGTCGCGCGATGAATCAAGATCGCTCGGCAAAAGTGGAAGGGGCATGCGCAGTATTCAATTCTACGGTCTATTTGGCGACGTACGGGCGGGTGTGCGCCGTCGGCGACACGTCATTGGTAGATAGAGTCGCTCTTCAATTCCCGCGTTGCGTTCTCGCCTCTCATTGGATACTGTTGTACTTGGGTACTGTTGCGTACAGCTTGTGTTATCGTAATAGTAATACGTAGTCGTAAAAAAAAATGGTTAAAAATAAAGTTTTAAAACTGCTAGCCAGAAAAATGGTTTACGACGTGAATTATTACGTTAAAGAAAGAAACTAACGAAATTTTTTTTTTTAATTTTATGTTTTATTTTATAATTTTTAATTTTTTGAATTTACCTACTTTACAAGATAAATTACAATCAAAAACTAGTGTTATTATAAGTTATGTTACTAAGGTTCAAACATACGAAATTAAAAATAAAATCCTAACATACTAAGAATTTCTGTGCGCAATTGTACACATGCGCCGATTGCTCCCACTACTTTCACCGAGCGATCTTGATTCACCGCGCGACCTGTACCAGATGAAAAGCGACGATATGGTCTGCGATAGAGTACGCTTCTCTAGAGGTATCCTACTTAATCTTCACTTAAAGATCCCCAGGTTGTAGCTATCAGGAAACAGACTTCAGCAGGGTTATTTTTTTGTTATTATTGATAGGCACGCGCTTGACCGCTATCATACCTGATCGAAGGTATCGATGCGGACAAAGATGGATTACCTAAAAGTGGCCTATTCACTATTGAATTTCTTCTACTAAATAATTAAAATAATTTTCAAACTTCAAATTAAAATTCATTTGTCAGAATATGATACATAATTATGGTCTTAAATGAATAATGTCATCACACTCTACCACATATGGCGTGCAAATATTTGATAGGTAATAATCACTTTAAAAAATATATATATTCTTTCTGACTATAAGTATACGTCTGTAACTTTTTAAGTCGATTTTTTGATCATCTGTCGGAGCCCTAAGTAAAGACAACTGTTTCATTTTGCTAATGCAAAGGTGTCAATCAAACGTCGTGATCCATTATCGCACGAATTATTGCGAGAATTTGACCCAATTTTATTATTATTTTAGTGTTTTTTTTCTTATACTTATTGCTCTTTTATGTATCATTAAAAATGGCACTGTCTTATTATTTAGTATGGATTATTAGAGCAGTGGTGGCCGAGTGGTAACAGCGTCGACTTACGAGTTGTTGGTCGCGGGTTCAAACCCAGCCAGACGCATTACTTTTTGTAATTTATTTCATCACCACTGCTCTCAAAACGGTGAAGGAAAACATCGTGAGGAAACCGGCATATCCTAGAACCAAAAATTCAAAGAAATGTGATATTCACCAACCCGCACTGGGCCTGCTTGGTGGATTACGAGCCATTTATTTGTTTATTTAATCTTCATTCAACACAAAGGCGGGCTTAATGCCACGGCATTCTGTGCCAGTCTACCTAGGGTAGTGCAGAGACAATAATAATATGGTTGGCGCATAAAAAGAAAATTTTATTTTGTAAACAAGAGTAAATACGTATACATATAGTCAAAATACACATAAATATATTTTAATTTAATGATAAATGATATTTATTTTGTAAATAGGTTTAACTCATCGAGTGCCGTAATTAGAGACACAATAGAAAGACAATTGCTTATGTCGAACTGTGTAACTTAAGACATTCAAAAGGTTAAAAAACACTTTTACACGTCAATTTTTTTTCGTCAGTTTATGCTAGATGAGGCCGGTGTTTCCTATCTGACTACCCTGAGAAGAAACACCGAAACAAACTCAGGGGTCAAAGTCTCTTTTAAAGTCCATACAGTAAATATGTAATGGTCAAATCACATGAGAACCATGCAGATTTGTCTGAGATGGTCTTTTGAAGAAAGAACCATACAGATTTGAGTGGACCTGTCCAATCAGTGTAAGCATTTGTCAGTACTCGAAAAGCTCAACTCAGGACTATTATGGAGCTCCACGACTTGACGAACAATACCAAAGAAAGGACATTTGGGTAGGCCGCAGAAAATACTCAAATTGCCAGACATACGTTAAAATTACTGAAAAGAAAAGAAAAAGCAATCAACATAGTCCTCACATTTACAATAATATATATATATACCTACATATATATTGATATAAAGTAAGGGCAGAAGTTTCGAGACGTTTCTGCTATTGATGGCGAAAATGATTCCGCTTAAATGCGTACCCACTTTTGGCCGTCTTGATATCGAGAGGAAGCGCATTCCACTCAAGGATGGATCCATTCCCTTTCCTAAAGAAGAGGTTTGAGTCCCAGCAGAGAGAACATTAAAAGGCTGATTATGCTATGATAATAGTGAAATGCTTTGTTTCAAAGATTTTCATTCCCGTCTTCTATTTCGCGTCTCCACCCAACACTTTAACAGGAGGCCGACCGCATCAGGCAACGGCGCTTACGCCCCAGCCACCGCCGGGATTCCGATCCCGATTTCCGGCCACCGTAGGCGAGGGCTTGCTGCCCGATCGTCCGATAACCGTCCGGACTGAGCCCAAGTCGTCGACAATGCGCACTGTTCCCGCGTACCTCAAGGAGTTGTCAGCAACCATAGTGGCCCAGCTGGGGCGAAGCCTACTGGGGCCAGGGTTAGCTCCAAAAGGTAACTCAGCCCCGGTATGAAAGGCAAGAAGGAATGGGGTGGGTTTTTTAGTCAGTAAGAGTCTGACACCATCTTCCGCTCCGCCAAAGGACGGAGGATGTCATTTGGATGATTTTCACCAATCGAAAAAAAAACTTTACTCCAACAAATTGACGTAAATAAACAAGTTTGTCTGTTTGTCCTCTAATCTCAAATGTAACGGAATGAGAGATAGCCTCAGAGACGCTTCCTGCTTAGGTACTGTTTACATAAAACTTTGTACATAAATACGAGCCGAGTATAAATCTTGCTAATGGTATTAACGCGAACTTGGGATCGTGTGAATACGGCTTTTTTTTGAGATGGGAAATCATACAATTACTCCTCCCGCACTTGAGTAAAGTTGGCGAGCGTGTCAGACTAAAAAACAACGCCTGTGTCCTTCAGTCGCCCTTTGCGCTCCAGGACTGCGGATTCCCTTTTCAAAAATCCTCACAAATCTAGCGGGCATCGGCCCTGCTGGGCACCTATGGTTTGCTACCGACGACTCGACCTTTTTTCTTGCCAGACGGCCGGACATCGCGATGGCTGGGGCAAGACGATGTCCGCTCTTTCACCGCTGCAGTCATCTCCTTCGTTATCATTAGAAGAAGATGGAAGCAACCGTATCCCATTCCCTTTCGCTCTATACTATAGCTTGAACCAGGGAATTTCTTAGATACTTCCATACGAACAGTAAGCAGTGATGCAATCGTTGATGGTGAATCGCTCTAGTTCATTAACAGCCTATTCACTCTAGCCTTATGCCTTGATCACAACGATCCCAACGTATAAACAGAGCGCCGAGTGCTCGGACGACCGCTTTCCTCTACAACTCGCTTACTTTACTGTCTAGGCCGAGCAACATTTTACTATCGCGCCCTTTTACTCGGTACGTGTGATCAAGGCATTAAAGACAGCTAAATTACAAGTCGAACGGGAAGGCCACTGCAGGAAAATTGTTCCAACATTCCATGTACGTGGATTAGTGTTTAGTCTCGTCATTTATAACGAGGAGGCGAAACGCTTAGTCCGGACAGTGGTAGAAATGTGATGACGAAAATTAAGTCATGTGTTTCTTGCGCATCTGTAAAATACTGAAAGGCGAATCAGTTGTTGATGATTCGGACACAATAATTATATTCGAACACGAATCGATTTATTAAAGGATCATGGCGAAGTCCGCAATAAAATTTTGCTGGCATATTTTTTTAGCGTGTAGTGATAAAAAATATTATACAAAAAACAACAATTTTGTTTTAGACATTTCTATTAATAGAATCGAGAGTTTTAAAGATATTCCTGTTTAAAGTTGGTGTTCTACCTGCTAACACCTAAGCACCTCTTTATGAATTTTAAAAACCCATTTTTGAACGGCAAGATGTCCTGTCAAATGTTATGTTCTCTTCAAGTCATTTGGCTGGATGGCTGTTGAAATATCTAATGCCATGCTTTTTTCTGGTGATTTGATTCTCAATATTGTATTTATTGTAGTGACAATGTCACATTGTGTCATTTTAGCCACTTTATTCTAAATACAAACAGTTACTTTTATTTTATTGTTTATTATCTAATGCGGAAATGTATTTCATAAGTATTTATTATCAATACATAATTCAAAGCATAATATGTTACTTTACCAAGATTTATATTAGTAGCAACATTAAGAGCTAAAAAAAAAATTAGGCTATGATTATTTAGTATCGTAAATAATCTAGTCAATTCAGTTTCGAATTATGTTGATTTTTTTGCACTGCCTAAACTGGTTATCAGCGTGATTTGATAATACTAAGTAAATTATCTCGCAACTATGTATCATGGTGATATATGTAGACACTCAATAATTACATCAAAAATTTCCTCGCCGTTGTTCTTTGGTGGTGTCCGAATTGTTAGTGTAAAAATACTGAAATTAAAATGTGTCAATTCGAATACTATGTCCGAATCAACAACTCGGTTACCCCACGCCTAGACATTAAAACACAACTAGACGTTTAAATTAAGGCAATTAATTTAAAACATTTCGAGAAACACTCCTGCTAACCAGATTCCTAAATCTTCTATTGTTTGTAAATTTTAATTAAGATTCGCATTTAAATTAGATTTTACAACAAAAGTTTTGTTATAATCTAATTATGTATGGTGGTGAAAATATTTATGAATGGGGATTAAGAATGGATGTGCTTAAAGCCTTAAATGGGTCGTTAGGGAGTAATGGGGGAACGTTATTACCATATATGAATACTTAATTTATAATAGTTTGTCTGTAATTTTCCTTAGGGGCTGCCTGGAGTTGTGGCCCAGAGGTAACGACTCCAAATTACCAGTCATACGTCGTGTATTCAAACCCAGGCTGGCTAATTTATTTCATTATCACTGCATTTAAAACGCAAAAAAAATACTGAAAAATGTTCTAGACATGTGACATCCACCAACCTGACCCGCGAGGCGAATTACAGGCCATTCGGAGGCCCGAGTCCCACCCGTGGGAACATTATAAAGCTGAGTAAATGATGTTATGCTGTACTTACATTTCCTTCCGATGGTTACTAATTTTGGTTTATTTTATTAGTAGATTCGCGCTTGTCTATATCTCACTAATGCGCTGAGTGCGAGTTGTCCTTACGTCGATCGAAACGTTTACTGCGTTTGGTTCTCTGATTGGTTAAGAGCTTAGAGCGGGCCAATCGGAGCGAAGCACGTCATTAACGAGTCGATCGCTTTAACGTAAAACAAACTCGAGCTGTGATGTTGTCAACGATTTTTTTTTTTGGCTGGAAATCATCCTATGACTTCTACCGCTCTTGGATAGAGCGAGTCTGACTTTTACTGACTAAAATCATAACCCTCCTTTGGCTTTGCCGAAGTCGGGTAAGAACCCGCTCCTATATTCCTTCTTTGCCTCCGTTCTATGGCCCCGGGGTCCTCTTTTATACAAGCCCTAGTAGGCTTCGACCTTACTGGCCCCTACGGTCGGACAGCCGGTCGGTTAACTACCTCGTCTGTAAACCCACGCCACCGGTGGCTCGAAATCAGGGTCTTGATCCTGGTAGTTACGGCGTGGGGGCCCTTTCCTCGAGCGTGTGGCGGCCTTCAATATCAAATCAAATCAAATCATGTACTTGCTTAATACAGGTAGACAAATGTTACAAATAATTAGAGAGAAACGTTGTATTATTATTACCTAATAAGGTGTGCAAATGTTATAGTCATTAGCCTAGCCTTCTTTGCTATTACTGCTGCGTAGCAAGCAACCGCCTGACCTGGACCATAGCTTATACCAGGGCCTGGCACGAGCGGTCGTTGTCACTGATCAACCTCATGAAGACACGGCGGTCGACAATGCGGTTGTGACTAAAAATATTTTTTTTAAGCATTTATACAAATGTAACCATACAAAATAAAGTCAGTCAGACTTCTTAAATTGACATACCACATGTTTTCACCGAGTACTTTAAAATTGCTCTCAAGCACCTTTCATTTCATCTCGCGAGCACTCCCCGACTCCCAAGGAGCGCTGCACAGAACTCTTTAAGTTTTACTCGAGCATCTTGAGCAGTTCCATACAGAAAAGAATGTGTTAAAAGAACCAACTTTCAAGTTTTCCAGTTCTTTTTTATTTCTTGGAGGTAATGCTCGGAAGAGATTTATTTATTTATTTACATCTGCTTCGAGAGCAGGAGTGGTAACGGCTCCGACTACGAATTGTAGGTCGCAAGTTCAAACCCAGCCAGGCGCATTACTTTGTGTAATTTATTTCAACACCACTGCTCTCAAAACGGTGAAGAAAAACATCGTAAGGAAACCGGCATGTCCTAGAACCAAAAATTCGAAGACATGACATTTACCAAACCGTACCAGGCCCGCGTGGTGCATTACGGCCCATTCCCTCTCCTAGAAATTAGGCCTGAGTCCCAGCAGTTGGGATTGCATTGAAAGGCTGATTATGCTATGCTACATCTGTTTCAATGTCTTTCAAAACAGTTTCGCTATATTAAGTTCTTGATTTGTTTTGTCTTTTCATGATAGAATAAAACAATCGAAGACGCGGATGAGGAGACAGTAGTCTCAGTATATCCTGCAATTTTTAATAAAAATTATAACGCAGTGCTGGTATTCTGCTAGAACCTACTATGATGCTACAGACACACTCACCCCATGATTATTATATCTAGCCAATACTGTCCTACTCCTGGGCAAAAGCCTCCCTCTTTTCCTGCCATTATTCCCGGCTCTGAGCCTCTTCTAGCCAATTCCTAAGGAAAACATCCAAGTCGTTCCATCTCCTTCTTAGTCTTCTGCGACCCCGCGTGTGATTTCAGGGCACTAACTTTGTGTTGTTTTATCGGCCGACGATGTGATGACAGTGGCGTTCTCGCACCGGAAAACGCAGCCTTGGAAGGTTCCCACAAGGTGGACCGATGACCTGGTGAGAGTCGAGAGAATGCGGTGGATGCAAAACGCACAGGACCGTTTGTTGTGGCGACACTTGGGGGAGGTTTATGTCCAGCAGTGAACGTCCTTCGGCTGAAATGATGATGATGGTGATACACAAATCGCGTCAAGTATCATTCCTATCCCAATATCGTAACTGTCTGCGATCATTCGATTAGCGACATCTAACCGCCACGCCACTTCTTAGTTCGCCATTCTGTTACATTTCATTCTCAAAGAAAAACCGTTCCCTGACACTACTCCTACACGTCCATTCTTTACTTCCGCGTCCCTGTAAAGCTACCCACTACCTGAAAGGTACACAATGTCGCCCCTAACACTCTTTTGTCCCGTGACAAGGGTCTCGATCGTCAAAAGTGTCAATTTGTCCATCACGAGATGCCATAAATAGCTATACTTTCCACGTATACATACGGCAGCTATCACCTTATATGTGGGAAATATATTTAAGGCGTTTCGGAGAATGAATGTCTTCTCTATTCTAGGTAAATAGACTTTGATCAGAGAGAAAAGCTCATAAAAATCACATTAAGACAACAAAGAGGTCAGTATAATAACTCGATCCCCGAATCGAGTCTTGGAAGATTTTTCCTTTTTAGGGTTCCGTAGCCAAATGGCAAAAAACGGAACCCTTATAGATTCGTCATGTCTGTCTGTCTGTCTGTCTGTCTGTCTGTCTGTCTGTCTGTCTGTCTGTCTGTCTGTCTGTCCGTCTGTCCGTCCGTATGTCACAGCCACTTTTTTCCGAAACTATAAGAGCTATACTGTTGAAACTTTGTAATTAGATGTATTCTGTGAACCGCATTAAGATTTTCACACAAAAATAGAAAAAAAGCAATAAATTTTGGGGGTCCCCATACTTAGAACTGAAACTCAAAAATTTTTTTTTCATCAAACCAATGCGTGTGGGGTATCTATGGATAGGTCTTCAAAAATGATACAGAGGTTTCTAATATCATTTTTTTCTAAACTGAATAGTTTGCGCGAGAGACACTTCCAAAGTGGCAAAATGTGTGTCCCCCCCCCTCTAACTTCTAAAATAAGAGAATGATAAAACTAAAAAAAATATATGATGTACATTACTATAAAAACTGTCAACGAAAATTGGTTTGAACGAAATCTAGTAAGTAGTTTTTTTTTAATGCGTCATAAATCGAAAAAAATACACTATTATTAAAACATCGATCAAAGTTACAACACATTACAAGAGCTTTTATATTATGTTACTTGCTGCTACGGAACCCTTCATGGGCGAGTCTGACTCGCACTTGGCCGGTTTTTTTATTGATAGGCTTGCGTTTAACCACTATCTCACTCCGTATCCCAAAAAGTAATTATTTTGTAATATTGACAGTTTTCAGACTTCATCTGCATTTATATAAGGCTGTTTCTTGCCTTTCAGGATTCAAGGTCAACGGGAAGTACCCAGGTTTTGATTTCCTGACAATTGTCAAAATATGTGCCTAAACGGAGCTTAAAAGGCCTTGTTTTTAGATTTCATTAACTTTTAACTTTGATTACGTTGCTCCAAGAGGTAGACTTGAGTATTTGATATTAATTTCAACTTAATACCTCCACGCGTTCTTGAGAAAAACGATCTCGACTAACAGACTAACAGACATACAGACGAACAGATGATCAACAAAATCCTATAAGGGTTTAGTTTATGTTGATCAATCAATTTGGGGACCGAGTCACCCGCGTCCGTAGGAGAATACCCAAAGTAAGACCCTACACGTAGTCCCCGGGTGGTGCTAATCAAGTGACACTAACTGGTGGTAGGTTTCGACCGTTGGCTTGCGACCACCCACTGAGCAAAGACGTACCGCCAAGCGGCCTGGCTGTGTTCCGGTATGATGCTCAGTGTAGCCAGTCTAGAGGAGTTGGGTCGAAATGGCTGTTCTAACGCAAGCAGACCAACCTGGCTCGTACTGTAATGTGCTAGCCACACATGAAAGGCTGCCCCGCCATCTGTCGAAAAATCCCGGAATGCGCCATCGTGCTGGTTGGCGACCAGATGAGAGGGCCCGATGGACATTCTCGGGGGGGCTCGGGCGTCCCCGCAGTCTCCAGACTAGTCCCCTAATGATGTCGTCCTTTCAGTGCGTGCCTGAAGGTTAGCAGCGTGGCTCCCCATTTCACTTCCTTCTCCTCTCCTCCATTCACTCTCAAATTATGAAAAGGAATAGAAAGAGTAAAGTTAAACAGCGGCTGCACTCCCTCTCTCACAAAGTGCACCTCTCAAATATACGAGGTCTGCACTCTAATCTCGTTGCAGTCCATCACCACCTGGAGACTGAAAAACCAGCTCTACTATTCCTTACGGAGACGCAGATCAGAGGTCCGTCCGACGTGTCGTATCTTTCATACCCAGGGTTTACCTTGGAGCACAACTTCAAACCACACGCGGGCATATGTATGTATGCCCGGGACGACATCTGCTATCGGCGTCTCCGCAATCTTGAAGACTCCAGGTTCTCAACGCTTTGGGCTTTGGTCGACACAGGCCTAGATAAAATAATCTACGCTTGTGTTTACCGCGCGCATAGTGGAGATCAGGAGACGTCCGGGCTTACACAGCATCTGAGTGAGGCGGCAGATGCGGCTCAGCAGCGGTACTGTTATATCGAAATAACCATTACCCAAAATATAAATTAAAAATGCTGAGTTTCCCATTGCATTGACGTCAATGCAATAGGAAACCGTTGTAATTTTCATAAGCGATTGTAATTGCGTTTCGAGTAGTTTGGATTGGACTTCCGTCGGGCACAGTAATTTCAATACGTGTTTTACTAATAATTCAATATATCTTCTTTTAGCATATTAAATAGTTTTTTTTTAAAAACCATCTTCCGACCCACTCCGTAACAGTGGTGTCAGAAGTGGGATACCAGTGTCGATATCGTCGTAACCGTTCCGCTGGTATTCCCTATCGGGTCGTGACTATCCTAAAAACTGAAAGTGATCGCATACGAACTTCACGTTGCCGACGGGTTAATCCATCTCCGGGGTGGTCCTAGTTTCGCTAAGTGAAAGTGCACCTCGACAAACTCAGTGCCATCTCCTGACGACGAGTCGCGACAGTAAGCCTTACGAATATCTTGCGTAAGCCTGCCGATCGTCCAGAATTCCCACTGCTTCCATCTCCCGGGGCTCAACATACGCGAGTCCTGTCATCGTGGTATCGCCGCAAGGAGCGGGTGATACCCCTTGCCGCCCTGACGTGCGGTGCTACCGCGTGGTGCTGCCACGTGTAAGCGTTGGTCGCGCTCGGGTGTCGTGCGCCGTCACCCCGCTGTCCCTGACGTCCTGCCGTTGCTGGCCGCGACTTATCGCGCCGCTGTACTTCTACTCCAGTAATCGTGCTAATCCAGTGCCAAGAAATGCGTATCGAGTACTTCGTGTTCCTGTGTCTGTGAGTAAAACATATTAATTTGCTGATTATCGCTACAACACTCTTAATTACGAGTAGGTATTCCTATTACCTAGGGTATCGCATATCGTAAACCCTATTCATACTTACATAACTATTACCTATTTACGTTTCGTAAATTTCCTCCAAGTTCATAATGTCTACGGAAACTAATGAAGCTAAGAAAACCGCGAAAACTGCGTTGAGCGAACAGTTTCCCATCAATGTGCTCTGTGATTTCATTAGCCCTTATAAGGGAGAGCGCGAAACTCTTACCGCTTTTCTCACCAATTGCCAGAACGCCTTAAATCTAGCATCACCAAGTCAAACGGTTTTATTAACAAAATACATCCTATCGCGCCTAGGAGGCAAAGCTCAGATCGCATGTGCTAATAAAATATTTGAAGATTTTAATCAGTTGAAATGTTTTCTCAAACAAAATTTCGGTGAGAGAAAACATTACAATCATTTGTTATTGGATCTACAGTCGTGCAGGCAATTGGCAAATGAAACTGTTGCGCAATTCGCACTTCGTACAGAAGGTTGCCTTACCGATCTTCAATCGGAAATTTATAATTCTGAATCCCTAAAAAAGGATATATCCGGTCGTATCGCTATGACCGAAGATTTGGCACTATTTACTTTTACACTAGGGTTACATCCTCGACTTAGTAATAATGTCAGATGCAGAAACCCAAAATCACTTAATGATGCGATTAACGTGGCCCTCGAGGAGGAGAAGATACAAAACCTCCTGTACAAAACATCTATTAAACCTAAATGTAGGATCTGTGGTAAGCCCGGGCATTCGGATTCTGAATGCCGGGAGAGACAAAAGCGCACGGGTCCACCGCACGCTCCGTCGGACCCTCAACCATCACCATCATTTAATAACTCGGGGTCCCAACTGTTCTGTAAATACTGTAAAAATAAGGGTCACGATATTACTCAATGTCGTAAAAGAAAATACAATAATGAACGGCGTAATATATCTAATTCCGACAATCGCGACAGACCGGCTGCGATGCATCATATTACATCCGAGCCGCCGGTGTCATCGGCCCCGTCACCGACACCTTATGAGAACGGTGACGATTACAATAATTCTTTAAACTAACGCCACGGATTACGAAAACGTGCCGTCGTCATCCGGATAATCTAGGCACTCATACCCTTATACATGAATCGCATAAAAATGATATCTCATCTCAACACGCTCTCTCGAGAGCCTCTGTATCGTTGAGTCAAAAACATACTTCATCTCAGCATGCTCCAAAGAGAGTCCCTGCTCCGCTGAGTCGCACCTCTGCTCCATCTCGACATACTCCTCCGAGAGTCTCTGTTTCGTCGAGTCCAAATCTTATTGCATCTCAACACACTCTTCCAAGAGCCTCTGTATCGTTGAGTCCGAATTTTCCCTCTCACAATGAATCCGCTGTGCCGCACTACCCTAAAGAGGAAATTAAAATTAATCCTGAAATTCCTGTCTATGAGATATCTTCATACTCGAAGAAAGTGTCATTGCCCCACGTATATATAACTATTTCCCTTTCTGTTCATCCGCTGTGTCTTCTTATTGATACGGGAGCGAGTATTAGTTTGGTCAAACAGTCAAGTTTAACCGAAGTGCCCGAATTATCTCGCGAAATAGTTAAGATAAAAGGCTTTAATAACACTGGCACTTATTCAGAAACTTTAGGCACGTGTCGAGTAAAATTTATTTGGAATACTAATTGCCACGAATATAAATTTCATGTAGTTGACGATAATATTAACTTAGAGTATGACGGTATCATTGGCAGCGACTTTTTAAATCATTTCAAAGCCAATATAGACTATACCTCACAATCGATTCATATATGCGGACAGAATCTAGACATTAACTATATTCAACCGACTTACGTCGTCCCCGCTCGCTCCGAAGCGGTCATTGAATGCGCCGTATCTAATTACTCCCGTGAACATTATAAAAACAATGAGGGCCTATTATTAGATCACTCTATAAGCGAAGGTATTTATATCGCAAATTGCCTTGTTACTATAAAACCGAATAAAAGAATTAACGTAACTGTCTTAAATACCACTAACTCTGATATCCAAGTCCGAGACTTTAAGGTCCAGTTAACACCGCTTGAACGTGATATCGCCGCAGATTCAAATGAATCTGTCAACGCTTTATCCTATTCTGAATCTGACAGACCGCAAAAGGTATTAAACCTAATACGCTGTTCTCATCTAAACTGCGAAGAAAAGGAGGCTTTGCTAGAATGTTGTTCTGAATACACAGATATTTTCCACTTAGAAGGTGAACCTTTATCATTCACAAACGCGATCGAGCACACTATAGATTCGGGTGACGCGCCCCCTATTCACGTAAAATCTTACCGTTTCCCTGAGTGTCACAAAGAAGAAGTGGACTCACAAATCCGCAAGATGCTCGATCAAGATATTATACGCCCGTCAACGTCACCTTGGAGCGCGCCTGTTTGGGTAGTCCCACGGAACAGTAAAAACAGTGGAAGAAGTAAGTAGGCGTGGCACTGTCGCCGCTAGTAAGAATCGCGTTGCGCACTTGCTGTTCAAGCGCCCTCATTCTCTAACTAGACTGCGCAACATAATAATTAACGAAAAATAATATTAAAATGCCTTATTGTCCCTTATTGTACTTTAAAAACCATAGTCTGACTAAAAATCTAACTCATGGAGGTGTATCATACCACCGAAAAGTATTATTTTCGGATTTATTTTAATAAAACGAAAAAATAAAATTACGTGAAACATTGCGCAGGATATACAAACAAAACTAGTCCTTAGTCACATCACTACAAAGTTGATTTTCTTTTCTCGGTTATTAGCTTTTCTGGAATATTCGTTAGTCTACCTATACTTTTGACGCTATCCAAATAGTGCGTGACTTTATCGATAAAATCAATCGATATGTATAATATGTATTACATTGCCTTTTTAAAATATATATTATAGTTTAATAGTTTTGTAAGTAATATAATACAGATAATTATTAAATTAATAAATATAATAAAATAAAAATTGTGGTATGATATTTGTGACGTATTTTAAATAAATTTAGTTAAAGAGTTAGGAACAACATAGGGCGTTTGAATTATACTTAATATTCTTATGTTTAGCAGTGGGCGATGACGATGATTTCAGCTTAGATGATGATAATTGATGTACTATGCAAATAAATACCCTTTTTCATACGTTTAAAAATTGCCTTTAATCATATTAATTTCATAATTTTAATACTATCACACTATCGCATACAATTTTTTTTTTTGCATGTTATGTTTTAAATGCGTTTTCATACAATCGATACATATTTCGATCGAATAAGGTTACTCCCCTATCTGAGTAGCAGCGAGCGCATTCGCGTCAGTGATACGCCATTTAAATACCAATCTTATTTTTACGTAGTTAAAGTTCATACTGAATATTATATACTGAACAATGCCATCTAGCTACGAGTGGCAGTACTTGGTAGTCAAAGATGTATTTCTTTCTTGTTTTTGTCAATTTGATTTATAGACTATTGAAATTAAAGTTGCATTTCGTATAATTTTTTTTTTGCATTTCGTCTACGCCCTGTTTTTGTTTTCAGCCAATCATACTTTTAGGTTTGCAGTAAGAGTAAATTGTAAATGTATGAGTTTGGCGACACCGGTTCTGGAACAAACATTTTCTCAAGCTACTTCCACTGTTTTTACTGTTCCGTGGGTAGTCCCTAAGAAGATGGACGCTTCCGGGAAAAAGAAATGGCGTATAGTAATAGACTATCGCCGTCTGAATGACGTCACTGTCTCTGAGAGCTACCCTTTGCCACTTATTACCGATATCTTAGATCAGTTAGGCCACTCAAAATATTTCAGTACATTAGACCTGTCAAGTGGCTTCCACCAAATCCGGATGAACCCCCTAGATGCGCAAAAAACGGGGTTCTCAATAAACACAAATTCTAGCACTACAGGCCATTACGAATTCCTACGCATGCCTTTTGGGCTTAAAAACGCCCCATCAACCTTCCAGAAGTTGATGAACACTGTCCTTTCTGGTCTCCAAGGCCTCCACGCATATGTATATCTTGATGACGTCATCATCTATAGCAGTAATTTGATATCTCATATGGAAAAAATCAGGTTAGTCTTCGACCGCATCCGAAAATTCAACTTAAAACTTCAGCCGGACAAGTGCGAGTTCTTGCGACGCGAGGTCGCTTATCTTGGTCATATAATCACCGATAAAGGTGTTTGTCCAAATCCCGAGAAGGTCAAGGCCGTCTCTCAATTCCCTACTCCCAAGAATCCTAAGGATATAAAATCATTTCTAGGGCTAGTCGGCTACTATCGTCGTTTTATTTGTAACTTCTCCCAAATCACTAAGCCACTGACTGCCCTTCTGAAAAAGGATGCTATATTTCAATGGTCGCATAGTCAAGAACAAGCGTTCACCACCCTCAAGGATAAATTAACGTCAGCGCCTCTGCTTCAATATCCTGACTTTACACAATCCTCAGAATTTCGTGAAATATTCTTGTAAAATAAAAAAAAAAAAACAAAAAAATACACAAAATCCAAAAAAATAGTAAAATAACAAAATTTAACGGGAATCACTTGATTTTAAGTTAGTGTACGTAAGCGTGCAACGTGGTCTGAGGAATGCGATAGTCATTATAAAGAGAAAGTGAAGTTGATCTTTGCCTACGTTTAAGTTAATGTCGAAACCCGATACCTACATTCTTATCGAGCCAACTAGCTCATATGTAGCGATCACAGCTGATCGAATGTTTTATTCACTTATAGCAGACATAGACAAGTGCAAATTAATAAGTGATAAGTGTTATGTGTGTGTGTTAACCAATGTGTTTTCAGCGATTGCCAACCCAACATGTGAAACGACTCTCTTAAGTGACGTAGTTAACAAACTTCCCGACATATGTGTAACAAAACTTATTCATGGCTCAATCGATCTATTTCATAAGTTAACTTTAAACCGCTGGATTTTTGTACAATCGGAACCCGGCAAGTGTCATGTAACTTGTAATGATAAGGACATAAATTCTGACGTCATTTTGTTTGGTACCGGTATCTTGACCTTGCCTAGGAACTGTAAGGCTTTTTACAAAACACTGCAATTCGCCGCTGTTGGCGAAACAGTTATCGGAAATGTAACTAATAAAATATCAAATTTTAACATCTTACAAGATGATTGTTGTGAGCGATCTAAGTTGAACAAAACCTTACAGCGATTACCTTACTCAAAATTAAACAACTTAGATAACCTTGACTCTCTGTTACAAGCCAGTATCCACTTGAACTCTTTTGAAGAAGAGATTAATAAGATAGAAAACCCATCTCATTTTCAAACTTATAGCACTCACTATTTGTCTTTAAGCCTGTGCATCTCTGGGTTAACTTTATTATACATTATATACAAGAGCCGTAAATTCATTTGTTCAACTAACGCCCCATGCTGCATTCAAATATTTAATCAATGTCATAATACTAAAAATAACTCGGTTCCCGCTTCTCAAACCATACTTCATGGTAATACAGTAACACCTATCAATAAGGACGAGTCAGAGTCTGTAGAAGACGTACGGGTGACTCCATCCCCTATTAAAAGAAACATTCTGTTTGGTAAAACTCATGATAATTAATTTGTGACGAATGCACATGGTCGGTAATTAAATTATAATTTTTCTATTCCCTCTGTATTGTTATACTTATTAAGTCTAGATTTTAATCATTATTCTTCAATAAAAATACTGTTTAAGGAATTTCTATTGATAACTATATATAATAATAATCAATTGTAATAACCATAATTCTAGAGTAACTATTCCTTTCATTACTAGTTATTTTCATATCTTCCTATCTTAGATAAATCTTAAAGGTAGTCGTTATCTCAATGTTTTAATTTTAATTCTTATTCTAATTTCTTTGGGTTGTAACTATCATAACAAGTACATATTGTAATGCTCGACGTAAATCCAACTTAGCATCCATGATTTAACATACATCAACTCTGACATCTCTCATCGCTTTCAGATGCGATGATCGATCTTAACGGGGGGGTTGTTATATCGAAATAACCATTACCCAAAATATAAATTAAAAATGCTGAGTTTCCCATTGCATTGACGTCAATGCAATAGGAAACCGTTGTAATTTTCATAAGCGATTGTAATTGCGTTTCGAGTAGTTTGGATTGGACTTCCGTCGGGCACAGTAATTTCAATACGTGTTTTACTAATAATTCAATATATCTTCTTTTAGCATATTAAATAGTTTTTTTTTAAAAACCATCTTCCGACCCACTCCGTAACAGTACCCTTCCGCCCAATTGGTGTTACTGGGGGACTTTAATGCGCACCACCAAGAGTGGCTTTTCCCATACCAGTGCACAGATCATGCTGGTCGTGAGATGCGGAAGCTAGCGCTGGAATTGAATCTCACCCAGCTGGTCCAGGGGGCAACGAGGGTACCTGATGTGGATTCGCACACAGCCAATTGCTTGGACCTTCTGCTGACCACAGATCCAGACCGCTACTCAGTGTCGATATCTTCGCCTTTAGGCAGGTCTGACCACTGTCTGGTTAAATCTGTGTCAATCTACTCCCCGCCCGATCCTAGTCCTAGAGGCACTCGGCGGGTTTGGCGATACAGGTCAGCAGACTGGGATGGCATGCGGTCTTTCTTCGCATGCTATCCTTGGCAGCCCATTTGTTTTTTTTCGAAGGATGCATCGTCGTGCGCTGATGCCGTAACGGAAGTGTTGCGACGGGGAATGGAGTATTACATCCCATTCTCTGACGTAGCAATGTCGGATCGAGCTCGACCTTGGTTTGGCGCCGAGTGTTCTCGCGCCGACGCGAAAAAACATGCGGCATACCAAGCTTGGGCCGATGCTCGTATGCGCAAAGCCAGCGACGTGACTCTTAAGAAGAAGGCCTTTAACAGGGCTGCCAAGTCCTGCAAAAAGGTGTTGAGAAAGTCTCGGTTCGACCACATAAGCCGAATAGGGAACAAACTTGCTTCATACCCCGCTGGTAGTAAAGCGTTTTGGTCCCTGGCAAAGTCGGTTGAATCGAACTTCTGCCGTCCCTCACTTCCGCCACTGCTGAGACCCGATGGGACACTGGCCCACACCGCTGAGGAGAAAGCAAACCTATTTGCTTCTCTTTTTGCGGAATCTTCGCGTCTGGACTCCGGTGACGCGCGACCCCCTGTTTCTCCTGATGGGTGCGTGACGAATATGTCGGATATTCGTATCCATCAGAAGGACGTTCGTAGGGTCTTGAGTAACCTTGACGTGAATAAAGCCAGTGGCCCCGACGGGATACCAGCGGTCGTTCTAAAAACTTGTGCGCCTGAATTGTCTCCGATCTTGACTCGACTATTTCGCCTCTCATATGAGACTGGAAAAGTGCCGATGGCTTGGAAGCAAGCCAACGTGCAGCCTGTGCCCAAGAAGGGCAGTAGAGCTGACCCGGCAAACTACCGACCCATCTCTGTTACGTCCATCCTCTGTAAGAGTATGGAACGGGTAATTAACAGGAAGCTTCTGGCATACCTGGAAGCTAACGACATCCTCACCGACCAGCAATACGGCTTTCGTCAAAATCGGTCTACTGGGGACCTTCTTGCGTATGCCATTCACATCTGGAGCGAGGCCATTGAGAAGCATGGGGAAGCGCTTGCCGTGTCCCTTGATATCTCGAAGGCCTTCGATAGGGTCTAGCACGAAAGCCTTCTTGCCAAGCTTCCTTCCTTCGGTCTACCCACTGGTCTGTGTGATTGGATCGCAGACTTCTTGAGGGATCGATCCATCCGAGTGGTAATTGATGGATGCTCGTCCGGTCAAATGGATATTAATGCCGGAGTCCCTCAAGGGTCGGTACTCTCGGCAACACTGTTTTTGCTGCACATAAATGACCTACTTAAACCCGGAACCTTTGGGTATGCAGACGACAGCACTGTTGCTGAGAGATATGTGTCTAACGCACGAGCTAGTGGGTCACAGATCCAGTCATTTCGAGAGGCTATGGTTGAACGCTTGAACTCGTCCTTAGCGGCAGTCTCAGAATGGGGCGATGCCAATCTGGTCAAGTTCAATGCGACGAAAACCCAGGCGTGTCTTTTCTCCGCTAAACGGAGCCAATTCCACCCGGCTCCATCTTTCCGGGGTGTAACCGTACCAATTACCGACCACCTTGAACTTCTTGGGGTAACGCTATCGTCTACCCTTAATTTCGGCTCCTACATCGAGGCAAAAGCCCAACTAGCTGCCAAAAAATTGGGGATCTTAGCAAAGGTGAGACGGTATTTCACGCCGGAACAGCTGCTCAACCTCTATCAAGCGCAAGTTCGATCGTGTATGGAGTACTGCTCTCATCTTTGGGATGGGTCAGCCAAATACCAGCTAGATGCACTAGAGTCTATTGAAAAGCGTGCCAAGAAGATCATAGGCAATGATGCTCTTGTGAAGTCAAAACTCCAAAGTCTTGAGCATCGACGCCGAGTTGCTAGCCTGTCTGTTTTCTATCGTTTACACTTCGGGGAGTGTGCTCTAGAGTTACACAATTTAATTCCGCCAAGTCCGTTCCATCATCGGACCACAAGACGTACGGCGTTGCGCCACCGGTACATGGTGGACATCCCACCTATACGTACAAAGCGTTTTGGGAGTACATTCATTATGCGTACAGCTAAGGAATGGAATTCCCTGCCGGAGTCTGTGTTTCCTGATAGCTATAACCTAGGGGTCTTTAAGTCAAGAGTGAATAGATTGCTTCTAGGCAAGCGTGCTCCATCGTCGGCCACATCATCGCTTACCATCAGGTGAGATTGTGGTCAAACGCGAGCCTATCCATTTTAAAAAAAAAAAAAAAGATATCAAAATTGATTGATCAGTGTTTTCTTTTTAGCACAAATGTTGACTGGTAGAGAATACCTTGTTGCATTAAGTCCGCCTATGAAATCTACTGTATATAAAGTTTAAATAAATGAAATTACGACAAAAACACAGTAGAAGACACATTTTGAAACGATTAGCACCACTGCAATTATAAACTCTGTCACCAATGTACCGAATATGGTGCACCTCATACGAGCTAATTTAAATTTTGTTACGAAAAAATAAGGTTTAAGTTAGTTAGTACCGAGGTGTACCGAATTCGGTACACTGGTGCCTATGAGGTTAAAGCTATCACATACAAGTTAAATTGAGCATGGCCATTTTAAAAGTCCGTTTTGCTTTTTTAAAAGCACAGCGACTAGTGTATCGTCCCTGAGATGTTTCACTTCAATTAGCATTTTGTTTGCAACGCGTCTCACACCTTTGCAATGATAATGCGTTTCATGTTTCATGTATTTCCACTACACTTCTGGTACACAGGTTTTTTTTCAAGTCTGGGTGTTTATTTTACTGTGTTTCAGTTTTTTTTTTTTTTTTTGATAGGTTCGCGCTTGACCGCTATCTCACCTGACGGAAAGCGACGATGCGGTCGACAATGGAACACGCTTACCTAGAAGAAACCTATTCACTCTCGACTTAACGGTTCCCGGGTTGTAGCTAAGAAACAGACTCCGGCAAGGAATTCCACTCCCTAATTGCACGCACAATGAATGTGTTCCCAAAACGTTTTGTGCGTGTAGGTGGGATATCCACCACCAGCTAAGCAAAACACCGATCCTATCTAGTTAAAATTGACAAAAAGATTAACCAATTTCAAAGAAAATTATATCATTGTTGAGTTCAAAATTCAACGAGGTCGGGCTTTATAGTAAAGATGTGTGCAAATAAAATCAAGTTTGTGTTACGAAATTGTATTTTGCAATTTTCAATCTAAACTTAATATTATAAAGAGGAAAGATTTGTATTTTTGTATGTAACGAATAAACTCAAAAACTACTGTGCCGATTTCAAAAATTCTTACACCATTGGAAAGCCACATTCACCCTGAGTAACATAGGCTATATTTATTGCCCGTGCGAAGCCGGGACGGGCCGCTAGTTGGTAATATATGAGAGTTGCCTGTAACTCAACAAACCATGTCTGGCTTGGGAGCTCTACTCAAACTATGCATGTTGCTATTATAAGCACGTGTGTGTGTGCTCCTACATAACTTAATCATTTATTTGCGGTAGAAACAGATGTAATAAAAAACTTGAAGTCGTTGATAAAATTGATAGTATGTACAGAAACTTGCTACGCAAGTGTTTGAAAAAGCTACCGTGGCCATGTAATCTGAAACGCAGCTGGGTTTTAGTCAGTATTTGCCTAACAAGTAAATGTCTCTTGCTCTACTCTAAGTGGGAATAGAATTAACTCATTGGCAAGAAACAAAATTGTCTGGAAATTATATCTCTTTTTTCCAGACAATTTTGTTTCTTGCCTTTGTAGTTCAAGAAAATTGTGTTTATTGGCAATATAAAAATTAAAAAAGAAAACTCAAAATTAAAAAATAAAAACTGCAATGAATATAGCCGAAATGGCCTAAGCTCAGCTTAATGCCAGATGGCATCTTGCACAAGACCATCACCTGACCTGACCATCCTGACCTGATCTTTTTGACCATAAGCTACATGACAAAGCTCAAAAACATAAACAAATATATCTAAAAGTTTAAATATTCTGTGGAAAAATCAACTGAATTGAAATGTTGCAACCATTAATTATAAATCAACAACGCAAAACAAAAAGATGTATGCACCCAAGTGTCTATTAAAAACAAACAATAATAAACAACAATAGTAATATCACGCCAACAAAACGGGGACGGATAAATTAAAAGACAATAATAAAATGAAAAATCATCATCATCATCATTATTTCAGCCGATAGACGTCCACTGTTGGACATAGGCCTCCCCCAAGCGTCGCCACAACGAACGATCATGTGCGTCCCGCATCCATCGGATTCCCGCTACCTTCACCAGGTCGTCAGTCCACCTTGTAGGAGACCTTCCAACGCTGCGTTTTCCGGTACAAGGTCGCCACTCCAGAACTTTTCGACCCCAACGGCCATCTGTTCTGCGAGCAATGTGCCCTGCCCATTGCCACTTGAGTTTGGCGATTCTTTGTTCTCCTGCGGATATCTTCATTTCTGATTCGATCACGCAAGGAAACTTCGAGCATAGCCCTTTCCATTGCTCTTTGAGTGACTTTAAGCCTTTTGATGTGGCCCATTGTGAGCGAATACGTTTCGGATCCATATGTCAACACTGGCAACACACACTGGTCATAGACTTTCGTCTTGAGACATTGTGGTACGTTGGATGAGAAGATACCGCGTAGCTTCCCTTAAAATGAAAAATAATGATCATCATTTCAATCGAAAGACGTCCACTGTTGGACATAGGCCTGCCCAAGTGTCGCCACAACGATCGGTTCTGTGTCCTTTGCTTCTGTCGGTCCGGGCCAGGTGCTATAGACAACCACAGACTAAGCTGTAGACAAACTTGGACAACTGTGTTCTGTGTAGTGTCTATGGTGCAGCACAGTTATGCACGGTTCAAACGTAATCTTAAACGCCCCGTACCCGGGAATGTAAATAATACAAAAATAAGTGCCACTAGAGAGCAGTGGTGGCCCAGTGGTAACGGCCCCGACTTACGAGTTGTAAGTCGTGGGTTCAAACCCAGCCATTACTTTGTGTAATTTATTTCATCATCACTGTTCTCAAAACTGTGAAGGAAAACATCGTGAGGAAACCGACATGTCCTAGAACCAAAAATTTGAAGACATGTGAAATCCACCAACCCGCAATGGGCCCGCGTGGTGGATTACGGCCCATTCCCTCTCCTAGAGAGGAGGCCTGAGTCCCAACAGTGGGAACACTGTAAAGACGACTACGCTAAGTGCCACTGTAAATATATTAAAGTAGTTAAAAATTTATAAATCTATAGGCAAGTTACTCACTCAGATTTTATTTCAAACTTCACAACAGACAGCTCAATATAAGCTCAGGTAATCCTGTCTAATGCCAGCGACGTCCCACTATTATTTATTTCGTCCAGTTCGTTCCTTCATCACTTTTGCGGTTAACCGCGATACCGGCTTTGACGTATCAGAGCTTCAATTTCCGGCAACATTGAGCTTACTGTACACGAAAACAGGTCAATCCCAGGATATATTATCCGTGTACACATTTCTTCAGCAACTTCTGTATACAAGGTGTAAGGGACAGCCCTACACAAACTTTAAGGTCTTGCTCAGTAGACGAAACTGAACAACCTTCCACAAAAATTTTTTTCAGAAAACGAAAAAAAAATCGGCCTCTCCACACAAACTATCCAATCAAGTTTATAATTTTGTATGGTGAGGCGGATTTTTATTTTCGATTCCTGAAAAAAAGCGTTGTGGAAGGTTGTTCAGTTTCGTCTACTGAGCAAGCCCTTAAAGATTGTGGAGGGCTGTCCCTTACATCTTGTATATAAGCTAGCGATGCCGGTGTGGCTTACTACTTACTACTACTTACTACTAGCATCGTACTCTTTGACCAAACTCTTATAAAATATAGTCTCTAGAGTAAAAAATAAAAAGAGGCAGTGATAAGCTACACAGTTGTAAACAGTCCATATTTCTGTGGAATGCACTTCCTCTCGACATCGGTTCGGCCACCAGTGACCACCAGCCAAATAATTCCGCAACTTCCGCTTAAACGCATACAGTGCGTTTAAGCGGAAGTTGCGGAATTATTTTCTTCACAAATAACGGAGTCGTCCCAAAAACCCATTTGTTTTACTTTAAGTATATAAATATAATATATGTAGTAGATATATATTATTTATTTATATATATTTGAACGAAAAAAAGAAACTGTTAATAAGGAAACATTGTCTTTAATTATCATTTCTTTTTTTATGCACCTGCCATGTTTTCCGCGTACCGGAAGACGCAGCTTTGGGAGGCCTCCTACAAGGTGGGTCGATGACCTGGTGAAGGTTGCGGAAAACCGATTTATGCGAGACACAGAATCCTTCATTGTGGTGACACTTGGGAGAGGCCTATGTCCAACAGTGAACATATACCGGCTGAAATGATGATAATGCTGATGATGCCATGGTTTCTCTTCACCACGCTTTGGTTGACTGATAGAAAATGCCTAAGGCATTAAGTCCGCCTGTGTACCTTTGTGTTGCATGAGGGTTTAATAATTAAATAAATAAACCTTACGCTTTGACCCACGCCGGTGAAGCCCTGGACGTTGGAAGTCGCAGTACAATTTTTGTCCACCATAGGCATGGACTTGCGGGCGGGGAATAGAGAGCAACCCGACTTTCAGTCGCCCGGTATGCCACAAAGAGATGTTAGCAATATTGACGGAGCTAGCCAGGGCCGATGCAGGCCGGTGGATTATTCGGAAGAGTTACCGTAGTCCTCACAAAAAAGGCATCTGAAGAAACGCTGTGGGTTATATTTAGTAAAAATCTGATGCTCCTTCCAGTTCCACCCAGAACAGGAGAAGTAATTTGATGTTTTATTTATTTACTTATTAATCAATTGCTGCATGTTGCCAGTGATGACACATGGTTCCGACATGTGGTCGCTCATAATGGGTCTCATCAGAAGGCTTACAGTCACCCAAAGGGCAATGGAAAGTGCTATTCTCGGAGTTTCCTTGCGTGATCGCATCAGGAATGCTGCGAAAGGTTGCAGATATCCAATGGATGCGGGACGCACAGGATCGTTCATTGTGGCGACACTTGCTTGCTAAACATTTTTTTCAGGTGTGAAATCATCCAATGACTTCTACCGCCCTAGGCCGGAGCGGGAGGAGGATGCGTCTGATTTTTACTGACTAAAACACAGTCTTATACTTCTTCTTTGGCTTGCGTTCCAGGACCCTGGGTTTTTCTTCGCCATCGACAATTTGGGTTTGGTCCTTCCGATTACCGGACGGCCGGACGGTGAGAGATCCCGACGTCTACGGCGTAAGGAAGTCCGTTACAAGCGTAAAGCAAACAATTTCCCACATAGCAAAAAAGGGTGGAAAATAATGTAAACGCCTCTCACTCAAGGATTATCATCGACTTAGCCACTACATACCACCCATGTGCACAAACAGACTGGCAAGAAATGTCTTGAGGCCTGCAAATATTTGTCCCAAACAAATAGGACACCTTGTTAGGGACATGGATCAACCGTATTGCGGGAATGAGATGGGGCTAGTGTCCTGTTTGCTGTTAGTACTAAACTTGAACGTGATTTACTTGATTCTGAACGCGCCTATAGGATTAGATTAAGTTTTCAATGAAACACATTTTACGTATCTGAAAAAGAAAAACGGAACCCTTATAGGATCAATTTGTTGTCTGTATGTCGGTCTGTCTGTGTATGTCTGTCAGTCTGTCTAGAGAGAAAAAAGATGAAAGAAAAACATTTTATTTGCCCGAAAGAGGCGCACACTAAAGACTAACATAATACATTTTTATATTGACAAAAGAAATAAAATAATTAAAACAAAAAAATATAACAGAAAATAATAGTAAAATAATAATAAAAAAATAAATAAATAATATTATAAAAATAATATACTATATAATAATATAATACACCACTATTTTTTAATTAGTACACATACTTAAAGGGCTTATTAGAAAAGCCCTTGTTATTTTATAAGTAAAATCTCAATAAATAATATTCATAAACAGCAAAGTTATTAGCGTTGGTTTATGTCCAAAACGTCACTCAATTTATGGAAATATTGTGCAGGCTATTAATTAATGAATGAATAAGTGATAATTATTATTAACGAAAAACACTGCCCGCAGTATTTTCTACTCGCAATTGTTATGTTTGATTGATTCTATGATGAATTTACCTTTTCGTGGTCAATTTTAGGATTTCGGTTTTTTTTACTTTTGACTACAAAAATATGATCAGTGGCGAGTACAGATAGAGCTTCATTTTTTTTTGTACCAATTAAAAAATAGGGGTGTATAGTATAAATAATAGTAGTAGTGTCTGTATATCAAAACCCTTTATTTTAGGAACACGTGGAAATATCGAGTTGAAATTAAGAAACCATGTATTCAATGCGGTCTCTTGAAGGTGGCAAAAAAATCCGATATCTAAATTAACAAAAAAAAAGATACGGCCGTTTATGTCGCTAAAATCGTATATTTCGACACTCTCAAAGGAGCTAAAATTCATAGAGTACTTCCCGTTGACACTGAATCCTGAAGTTTGGCATAAAGCAAGGTCTTATAGCATTAAGACGTATAGTCCCTTGAACCATCTGACCGAAATTATGTGAACGCAACTCTCGCACTCGCCTTGGCGGCAGTACGCAAATCTGTGCATTTATTTGCGGCCAGCAGCGCCCGGAAAGCGCTTTAAATCCATTTTCTATGCGAGATATTGATTGATTTACATATGCAATGTTCACTTTGAAGAATATTTAACTACCAATTTCTATGTGTAAAAATGTTTCTAAAGGTCCAAGCCGTTTCGAAGGAGTAGGGAAAAGTTGCGAAAAGTTGCGAAATTACTAAATTTTTTTTTTTTTGACAAAAGTATTAATTGCACGAAAAAATCAAATGTTGATATTATTGTTCATGAATCTATAATAAACATATATTTTTTTCAAACCAATTGACCTAGCCGTTACGGAGGAGTAGGCCTCAGAAAATCACTGTTTTATGGCACTTTTCGGGCGCTTGGCCCTTAACAAGTATAGGAATTAATCTGAAAACTGTACATTTGTTTATACGTCACGTTTTTTTTGCAATTTGGAAAAATCTTCTGAGTTTTCATTCCGGGATTGACATTTACTTGTATTTGTACATAACCCTCAGGGTGTGAGTCTGACTCGCATTTGCTCAGTTTTATTATAAGAGTTTTATCATTTGTTTATTAACAAAACATGTATATTCCAGCGTTAGAAAGCCTCCCACATGTTGGACCCATGACCTAATGAGGGTTGCGAAAATCCGATAGATAGGACCGGTCATTGTTACCTGAGTATAATATGGTTTTAATTTCAACTCGATACCTGCACGCGTTCCCGAGATAAAAGGTCTTGACAGACAGACAGACAGACAACAAAGTGATCCTATAAGAGTTTCTTATTTTTCCTTTTGAGGTACGGAACCCTGAAAATAAAACTCTTCTTCATTAAGTGAATTCTTTTGAGGCATTTATTGCAGATGCATAGAGTGCTCTTCGCAAGAACCAATTGCATTAGCAACAAGTTTAGTGTCGCACTGTTTCCGACAACTACACAAATACAATCTCAGTTTCCTTCTGGAGGCGTCGCCGCAAAAACTTCAATAAATAATGTCCTTAATTTGTCTCCGACAGGTGCAAAGGTGGGAATTTCTTTTGCCGGAAATCTGGGTCGGCGCGTTAGCGAGGCAGTTTTTATTTTGCCAAAATATTCTGATGGTAACATGACTGTGTATAATATTGATCAGTTTGAAAAATGAAAACACTAATGTTTTACACTAATTTATTTAGATTTATTATTTAGTCTTATTAGGTAATTATATTGTCTACTTTATTAGATAGTCAAAAATTTAAATTTTTAAAAACCCACTCCACAAAAAGAGAGTTAATAAAAAACTTTTTACAAAAAAAAAAATAGGTACAACCGACTTCAATGTTAAAAAAACACTGAAAAGTACAAAATAACTTTAATTTCGGAAGTCGGTGTTTCTATATAGTTTTGTCTCTTCGTTATTTATCGGATGTATTTTTTTTTTGTAAAAAGTTTTTGTTTTACATTTTTTAGTTATGTTACCACCACTAAAAATACTTCTCAGCCAAACTTAAATATCTTATAGCCAGAGAGCATCTCGTAACGATTCTAATAATCCCAAACACAGTTACATTACATTAATTTACCTTCTGGCTTCATCATCAGATCAGTCCGATACATCCCCCTCCCCCTTTTCCTTCAGCCAGTCATCGACTACACGTGTAAACAAAGCAATTTTACTTGTTACGACAGTTCTTCTGTGATCCTATGAAGAGTTCTGTACCATATCTTCGAAGTTCATGATCAGATCATAACAATATTTCAATGGGAACAACTTTGGAAGCATAACCTTTCAATCAAAAAAAGAATTTTCAAGTCCACAATTGACCAAGATATCGGTGAACATACATAAAAACAAAAACATACATTCAGCCGAACATAGAACCTCCTCCTTTTCAAAGTCGATTAAAAATAAGAATAAATTACTCATTTTAAAAGAATCTATAAATATTTTAAAGATGAGCATCACTGAGTCGCGATACCGCAGTTCACAAACGAGCTGATGACCTTGAACACCTGGATAGATTTTCATAAATTGTAGTCATACGAACCATCTCGATTAGGTCAGCTTTCAAACAAAAAAGACCGCATGAAAATTCGTCCGTTCGTTTGGGAGCTACGATGCCACAGGCAGACACACAGACAGACAGACACGTCAAACTTATAACACCCCTCTTTTCCGTCGGGGTTAAAAAAAACTGAATTTATTTATTTTTAAGGTTGCGACCTGCCATAGAAAACTAAATCTAAATTAGATTACTTTCGTTTTTTTTTTTGGAATGAGACCTTTGACCAGGATTCGGATACAATCGGCTTATTAAAAAGAATGATCACGTCTGACTACAAATTATAGGCATGAAGGAATTTGATTTTTTATTGTCATTATTTTTGTTCTCCTCATATACTATTTTTAGTTTTTGTCTAGTTTGATTGTTTTGAAACGTTTTGTGAACACATACATTGTGCGTACAGCTAAGGTGTGGAATTCCCTGCCTGTGTCTGTGTTTCTATGTGTGAATAGATTACTTCTAAGTAAGCGCGCTCCATCGTCGACTACATCATCGTTTTCCATCAGGTGAGATAGCGGTCAAGCGTAAACCTAACAACAAGTAAAAAAAAAAAATTCAACGAAGCTCGATACTACGATCAGATGTGATTCACCTCGTGCCACCGATACATGGTAGATATACTTACCACCCACACGCACAAAACATTTTAGGATCACATTCATTGTACATGCTAAGGTGTGAAATTTCCTGCAGTCTATGATTCCTGATAGCTACAACCTAAGGGCCTATAAGTTAATAGTTATATCTGAGGTTATTACTCTAGGCAAGCGTGCTCTAACGTTGACCACATCATCACTTACCATCAAGTAAGATAGTGGTTAAACGCTAACTTATTAAGAACTAGCTTTCATCATCACTTACCATCAAGTAAGATAGTGATTAACCGCTAACTTATTAAGAACTAGCTTATATCATCACTTTCCATCTAGTAAGAAAGTGGTTAATCGCTAACTTATTAAGAACTAGCTTACATCATCACTTACCATCAAGTAAGATAGTGATTAACCGCTAACTTATTAAGAACTAGCTTACATCATCACGTACCATCAAGTAAGATAGTGATTAAACGCTAACTTATTAAGAACTAGCTTATATCATCACTTTCCATCTAGTAAGATAGTGATTAAACGCTAACTTATTAAGAACTAGCTTACATCATCACTTACCATCAAGTAAGATAGTGATTAAACGCTAACTTATTAAGAACTAGTTTACATCATCACTTACCATCAAGTAAGATAGTGATTAAACGCTAACTTATTAAGAACTAGTTTACATCATCACTTACCATCAAGTAAGATAGTGATTAAACGCTAACTTATTAATAACTAGTTTACATCATCACTTACCATCAAGTAAGATAGTGATTAAACGCTAACTTATTAAGAACTAGTTTACATCATCACTTACCATCAAGTAAGATAGTGATTAAACGCTAACTTATTAAGAACTAGTTTACATCATCACTTACCATCAAGTAAGATAGTGATTAAACGCTAACTTATTAAGAACTAGTTTACATCATCACTTACCATCAAGTAAGATAGTGATTAAACGCTAACTTATTAAGAACTAGTTTACATCATCACTTACCATCAAGTAAGATAGTGATTAAACGCTAACTTATTAAGAACTAGTTTACATCATCACTTACCATCAAGTAAGATAGTGATTAAACGCTAACTTATTAAGCACTAGTTTACATCATCACTTACCATCAAGTAAGATAGTGATTAAACGCTAACTTATTAAGAACTAGTTTACATCATCACTTACCATCAAGTAAGATAGTGATTAAACGCTAACTTATTAAGAACTAGTTTACATCATCACTTACCATCAAGTAAGATAGTGATTAAACGCTAACTTATTAAGAACTAGTTTACATCATCACTTACCATCAAGTAAGATAGTGATTAAACGCTAACTTATTAAGAACTAGTTTACATCATCACTTACCATCAAGTAAGATAGTGATTAAACGCTAACTTATTAAGAACTAGTTTACATCATCACTTACCATCAAGTAAGATAGTGATTAAACGCTAACTTATTAAGAACTAGTTTACATCATCACTTACCATCAAGTAAGATAGTGATTAAACGCTAACTTATTAAGAACTAGTTTACATCATCACTTACCATCAAGTAAGATAGTGATTAAACGCTAACTTATTAAGAACTAGTTTACATCATCACTTACCATCAAGTAAGATAGTGATTAAACGCTAACTTATTAAGAACTAGTTTACATCATCACTTACCATCAAGTAAGATAGTGATTAAACGCTAACTTATTAAGAACTAGCTTTTACCCGCAGCTTCGCTCGCGTACATTAAATATAGCCTATATCACTTTTTTTACATGAAAAATCATCTGAATGACATCTCCTGCCCTTGGGCGGAGCGGGAGAGCGTGTTAGACTTTTACTGCCTAAAAACCCACTCCTGTTCCTTCTTTGTCATTGTTCCATGGCCCCAGTAGGGTACGGTTACTGATCACTCCTTGAGGCGCGCGTGGACCAATACACGCCGTCGACGACTGGGCTCGGTACGCACGATTACCGGACGGTCGGACGGCGAGTTAGAGATCACCTCTATCATCATCATCATATCAGCCGAATGACGTCCACTGTTGGACATAGGCCTTCGCCAAGCGTCGCCACAACGACCGGTCCTGTGCGTCACGCATCCGTCGGATTCCCGCGACCCTGACCAGGTCATCGGTCCACCTTGTTGGAGGCCGTCCAACGCTGCGTCTTCCGGTACGTAGTCGCCACTCCAGAACCTTTCGTCTCCATCGACCATCTGTTCTGCGTGCAATGTGCCCTGCCCATTGCCACTTAAGTTTGGCGATTCTTCGAGCTATGT
Organism: Mythimna ferrago; assembly: GCA_910589285.2. Classification (NCBI taxonomy): domain Eukaryota; kingdom Metazoa; phylum Arthropoda; class Insecta; order Lepidoptera; family Noctuidae; genus Mythimna; species Mythimna ferrago. The sequence continues at coordinate 5,252,629 of OU342689.1, forward strand.
CGATAACCTTGGTTCTTCTGCGGATATCTTCATTTCCGATGTAATCACGCAAGGAAACTACTAGCATAGCCCTTTCCATCGCCCTTAGGGTGACTTTGAGTCTTCGTATGAGGCCCATTGTAACTGATCACGTTTCGAGATCACCTCTAACGAACATAAAAATATAAAAGCAAAAAAAAAAAAACTAAAGTATAAATAATACTCGGACTATACTATAATACTATACTATATAATACTATGCTATATACTATATATATTACTATACTATATACTATTAATAACTATCTATATAATATAACATCCGGATTGATGCATTGTATGTACATGTATTGGATGTTAATTTAAGATTTGACTAAGTACATTAGCTTAAACGCGAATGATCTGCATTCTTGAGCTGTGGCTAACCACGTCTGATTGAAGACTCTTAGTTATTCCTACTGCAACTCGACCGGTATGCACGTTGCTTGCATACTAATTTGCATCTCAAAATTCTTGATTAAAACACTTCTGTTTCAAATGTTCCTCCTGGCTCTGAATGGTCAGGAAAGTTGGTAACTTGGTGCAGTTCATTTGGGACCTTTCACAAGGAATTCAGGAAAGTATCTCAAGGATTTGTCGAAAGCTGGATTATTACTAATCCATGGATAACTTTGCTAAGTAATCAGTATCGCTACACGTGTACTGTATTTTCGATCTCCCGCGCCGGGCCCTGGTACAGGTGATCCGGAGCGAAGTGGAAGTGCAGGGGCCTCCTCCTTCTGCGAAGCAGTCATGCTAGCAAAGGATGCGGCCGCACACACGAGGGGACGGCTCTCACGGCCCAGCCTTTGGATCCCGATCCCGATTTCCAGCCACTATAGGCGAAGGATTGCGAACGACGAGCAATGGGTAGCACACCGTCCGGTCGTCCGGTAACCGTCCGGACCGATTCCAAGTCGACAGTGCGTAGTCTTCTATACCTCAAGAAATGAATTGGAAGATTCTTAGCATGGGAAGAACATTGTTTTTTTTTTATAATGGATAGGCTCGCGTTTGACCACAATCTCACCGTATAGTAAATAGTTATTGAAAGTGAGATATAAGAAGGAGGGGCGGGAGAGAATGTCAGCAAAATCATAGGGGCTCAGCAGAGTCGAAGCCTACTGGGGCCATGGGTTAAGTTAAAATTAACCCCGAAGCCCTGGAACGCAAGGCAAATAAGGAACATAGGAGTGGATTTTAGTCAGTAAAAGTCTGACACGCCCTCGCGCTCCGCCCTAAAACGGTAGAAGTCATTGGATGATTTCCCAACTAAAAAAAAAGTGCACGCTATTTTAGCTTCCCTAATAATAGAGGTTTGAATATAAAATTGCTGTTTTGACCTACTCATCATCATCATCAGCCTTTTTAGTGTACCCACTGCTGGGACTCAGGCCTCCTCTTCCTCCATTAAAGGTTGGTGAATGTCACATGACTTCGAATTTTTTGGTTCTAGGACATACTGGTTTCCCCACGATGATTTCTTGTGATGAAATAAATTACACAAAGTTGTGCGCTTGACTGGGTTCGCACCTGCGACCGCGGCTATTACCATTCGTCCATCACTGCTCTCAACCTACTGGCCATTTTGAATTAAAATTTATCAGGACATTCATGATGTCAGATTTCAGAATAAAACTAATTTCCTACGAAAAGCATAACATTTGCGGGAGATAGTGTCAGACCTAAACTGACTAAAAACCCACTCCTGTTCCTTCATTGCCTTTCGTACCGGGGCTTAGCTACGAGTATCTTTCGAACTAACCCTGGCCCCAGTAGACTTCGACCCAGCTGGACCCCTACTGTTGCTGACAACTCCTTGAGGCGCGCGGGTACAGTGCGCGCCGTCGACGACTTGGGCTCAGTCCAGATAATTACCGGACGGTCGGACAGCGAATTACCCATTGCTCGCCGTCCGTAAGCCCGCGCCTACGGTGGCCGGAAATCGGGATCGGAATCCCGGCGGCGGCTGGGGCGCTGTGAGCGCCGCCGCTGCGTGATGCGGTCGGCCTCCTCCTTTACTAGCATTACTGGGTGAAACCTCTAATAATAAAATAATAACTCTGGTGCTATACTCTTAAAATAACAAAGAAAAATGTATACAATATTTTCTCAACCAACTATTTCGCTATTCAACCGACCAAAATCCACAAATGGTACACAGAATTTGAACTCAAACTCTAATCATTTATTCAGACGACAGATGTCAAAGATGCCAAGCTACGTGTTACAACTTTGAGAAGAAGAGAGCGCAATCAAGAGACTGTCGTCAAACGCGACCCGACTGTACTGAAGAAGGCTTCACTATGTAAGTTTTAATTTTCGACTTGTGGCGACTAGGGATGGCTGCGTTCAAGAAAAGGTCAGAATTATTTTTAAATACTGTAATTTTACTTTTAGTAACTTTTTTTTAAGGAACAATTTGCCTGCTACAGTCTTCCTGTCTGAATATAATTTAGGTGTCTTCAAGGCTAGAGTGAATAAGTTCTTAATAAACTGATACGCTCCTCCATCAACGATTGCATCTTTGCTTACCATCAGGAGTGATTGCAGTCAAGCACAAGTTTGTAACATATAAAAACGGTACATCCAATGACTTTTATAGCTCTGGGTGTAGCAGGAGTTCGTATCAGATTTTTACTGACAAAAACCGTACCTATGTCCTTCGGTTGCCCTTTGTGTTCTATAGCGACATCTATGGCGTCATATAAGAACTAATCCTGCATCGCGCAATTAAAGTTCCCCGCGCGATTTGATCTCCGATCGACGATGACAATAACACCTATCTGGTCGGAGGATCCTTCCTTTATCAGCGAAGGTATGTGGGACTTTTTTCTCTGTTCCATATACCTCCAAAGCTTGAAGAAGTTTCCTTTTCAGAAAATCCCCATAGCTCTAGCGGGCATCAACCCTGCTGAGCCCCTACAATCTACTGACATCACCTTGAAGAGCGCGAGAAACATTTCGCGCTATTGACGACTTAGGCTCGGTCCGGACGGCGAACTATCCATTACATATACCATAATTTTTAGTAGGAAAGTGTGATATGTAACTTTATCCCACTAATTATTATAAAAGTGAAAGATTGTGAGTGTGTATGGATAGACTATGACCTGGAATAGCATATAGAATACTATTTATCCCGAGAGTATGTTCCATTGGGATATTTTTTTACTATTATGCGATAGATGCGAGACGCACAATATAGATAGATAAAAAAGACGTGTGGCACTCGGGGACTGCCGCGGTAAAGCTATTGCATAGTGTGATAAAATAAAACAACTTGTTTGCACGGGATCAGTCAACGACAGACGATTTAATGTGAATGAAAAAAGGAACGAACATAACTTCATATATGCCACAAGATAGCGTTAGTGTGCCTATCTATATTTTGTTATTTACAACACTCCCACTCAAAATATAGGCACATTTGAAACAAATACATAAAAAAAAGTTTGGTGAAAAACTAAACTTCAACAATTCCTAAAGAATTCAAATGTTTATGATGTTTTACAGCACTTAAGCTTTTAGTAAGCAAATCTGCAGGCATATCTGATGTACACAAATATTTAACACTAACAATGTTTTCATTTATAATTTCTCTGCAATAGTGGTATCTGACATCTATATGCTTAGTTTTATTATGGAATACAGGGTTCAATAATAATTTCTGCGCACTCATACTATCATTATACAATGTAATGTTATACATTCTTTTAGTAATTTCATGTTGTAAGTTTCTCAAGTATACTGCCTCTTTGCAGGCCTCAGATATTGCCACATATTCAGCTTCTGTACTAGAAAGCGTAATACACTTCTGTTTAGTACAACTCCAAGAAATAACTGATCCTGACAAAGTATAACAAAATCCTGAATACGACTTCCTATCATTAACATCATTGCACCAGTCTGCATCAACATAACCTTCAATATTAACATTTTTATTTTTACAATATTTTAAACCTAAATGTTTAGTGCCTTTTAAATATCTCAATACCCTTTTAGCATAAACCCATTGCTGTTCAGTATTACAATTATTGAATTGACTTAAATATGACACTGTATAAGCTATATCGGGTCGTGTAAGCACAACTAAATACATTAAACTCCCGATAAGCTGCTGATAGGGATTATCATTATTACAATTATTCTCTTTCTTACATTTTAAATTTACCTCCATTGGAGTACTTACAGTTTTACTATCAACCATGTTAAACTTGGACAATAATTTATCAATATATTTCTCTTGACTCAAAGTAACAGTACAATTTTGTTTATCGAACACAACTGACATACCAAGACATTCCTTTACAATTCCTAAGTCTTTTAATACAAAGCTTTTACTTAAAACACTCTTAAGATAATCAGTTTCAGTTTTGTTGTTAGAAAAAACAAAAAAATCATCGACATACAATGTCACAATAGTTTTACTACTACCATTACATTTTAAATATAAACATGGTTCTATTCTAGATTTAATATAACCATTGGCTAACATACAACCATCTACTTTCTTATGCCATGCTCGTGATGCCTGTTTCAGACCATATATAGCCTTATTTAACTTTAGAACTTTATTGTTTGGACAGACAAAACCTAAAGGCTTTTGCATATATATAGTCTCAGACAGATCACCATTAAGGAAGGCTGTTTTCACATCAAGATGTGTCACATTAAGATTCAACTGCACTGACAATGCAAATAATAACCTAAGTGTTGTATGTCGCACTACTGGAGAAAAAGTTTCACTGTAGTCTATACCATACTTTTGAGAACAACCTTTAGCCACAAGTCTGGCTCGATAACGGATATTATTCTCACCATCACACTTCTTCTTGAGAACCCATTTGCATTTAACGATGTTGCCACTTGCAGGTATATCAACAACATCCCAAGCATTGTTATCTTTAAAGCTATTCAGCTCTTCTTGAATTGCCAGCTCCCAATGCTCCTTCTCTGGTCCTTGCAGTGCTTCTTCATATGTCAGTTCATCACTGAGATATTTATTACACTCTTCTGTGCACATTAATCCATACCTATCTGGTATTCGCCTCTGCCGTTGTGGTAATATCTTTTTCATGGTATCGGATTGCAACTCTTCTTCAGACACCTCTACATCTGGAACATAGGTTTCATCCATATCATTTGTACTATCTATAGAAGTGAATGAATCCTCCTTACTCTGGTCTGAGAGCTCTCCCACTGAAGATGGATGTGGCCTAGTCTCTGTTGGTTTGTTATCTATCTCTTGTACTTCAATCATACTTTCTTGATAAGGTAACTTTTCTTTTATAATAATGACATCTCGACTTGTTACAATAGCCCTTGTTGAAGGGTTATATAGCCTATATCCTTTGACATCCTCAGGGTAGCCAACCAGTATGGATTGTTCAGATTTCTTGTTCCATTTATGTCTTTTCTCTTTCGGTATGTGCTTCATAACAGTACTACCAAAAATTCTTATATGGCTGAGGTTTGGCTTGCTCCCTGTCCATAATTCAAATGGTGTACGGTGATTCAATCCACTTTTCACAATTCTATTCTGTAAATAAACAGCAGTGTTAATGGCTTCTGCCCAGAACTCCTTACCAAGTCCCGCATCAAACAAAAGACACCTGGCTTTCTCAATGAGTGTTCTATTCATGCGCTCACAAAGCCCGTTTTGTTCAGGGGTGTAGGGATTCGTCTTTTGATGAATTATACCCATTTTCTTTAAATAATCATCAAAATCTCTGTTACAGAACTCTCTGCCATTGTCACTTCTCAGAATTTTTATCCTATTTGATGTTGAATTCTCAACTCTAGCTTTATATTCTTGAAAATGCTTTAAAACCTCAGTTTTATTTTTTAGAAAATAAACATACGTCATGCGGCTGTAGTCATCCACGAAAATAAGAAAATATCTAGATCCACCTAGTGATATATTCTCCATCGGGCCACATATGTCACTGTGTACCACCTCTAGTAGTTTAGTACTCCTGTTCCCTTCATGAGCAAAAGGTAACCTACTTTGCTTACCTTCGCAGCACACTATACAGTTTGACTTATCGATGTTGGCCTTTTCCGTAAATATGACTCCTTCTACAGCATCTTGCATTTTATTCATATTATAACTGTTAGCATGTCCCAATCTACGATGCCAAACTTTTGCAGACTCTGCCACTGCTGCTACCATACATGATGAGGTGTTCAATTTGTAAACTCCATTTATAAGTGAAGCAGTAGCTACTAGAATGTCCTGCTTATTGAGTATCTTACATCCTTTGCTTGTGAAATGCACCTTGTTGCCCTGCCTTATCAGCTGGCTTACTGACAACAGGTTAGTAGATAACTTGGGAACGCATAACACATTTTCAACAGTTATGTCATAATCACTATCTTCTGTTGTTGTTGTTATCTTTATGTTGCCACAACACATCACTGGGATCTTATTCTGGTCTGCAACCATAATCTCTTTCGCGAATCCAGAATAATTCACGTCGATCATCCAATCTCTATTGCTAGTTAAATGTGAACTTGCGCCAGAGTCGACGTACCAGTCACTTTTGTCAAATATTCTATTAAAAAACACGGCACTGAATGCATTACTCGTTTTTGATTTATCTTTAAAACTGCATTGATTTTTATAATGCCCCTGTTGTTTACAATTGTAGCATTTGACATTTGGTTTTCCTTTGACGGATGACGTTTGTGACTTCCCGCCATCTTTCTTGACCATAGACTGTGTACTCTTTCCATTCGTTCCATAATTCGAATTTGAATGTTGATTCTTGCGGAGACATGCAAACGCATTATTGACATCACTCATTTCCGGATCCATGTCCATCAACTTTCCCTTAATGGCGTCGGTTGTGATTACCACGCCGGAATTTTCGATGGCCATTATCATAGGCATATATTTTTCAGTTAAACCCGCCAACATGATAGATCCAATCCACTCATCTGTTATCCCAAATCCCGTTCCTTGTAATTTTTGACCAGCTTCAACAATTTGTGTTACATATGACGTCATCGAAGTGCAATTTTCCAATCGAATAGATATTAGATTTCTCAGAAGATTTATTTTTCTAGTAAATCCCGAGTCATCGAACAACATCTTCAATTTATCCCACAATTCTTTCGATGTTCTGACGCTTCTAATGTGAACATAAAGAGCCGGGTCAATCGTTAAAACCAGCTTGGCCTTGGTTTTCGCATCATCTGCAGTTGCTGGTGGATGATCGGGCTCATATTTTATACACCCAACCATTCCCTCTAACACCAGGAAATTCTCCGCAGCGAAACACCATTCACTAAAGTTCTCACGCCCTTTCAACTTTGGTACGCTTACGAGATAGTTTGTACTGGACGCCATGATAGCCACGCACCACGTTACTGATTTTTTCACTTTTTACACACAAGTCTGGTAATAATCGTTTAGTCTATTGTTAATCGCACTCACTGATTATTCTAACAATAAACGCACTCACTAACTGTTATGGATCTGGGCCCATAACCTGTGATAAAATAAAACAACTTGTTTGCACGGGATCAGTCAACGACAGACGATTTAATGTGAATGAAAAAAGGAACGAACATAACTTCATATATGCCACAAGATAGCGTTAGTGTGCCTATCTATATTTTGTTATTTACAACACATAGCATCACTCATTTGTTTTCTTATCGGTCACCACGCTCAAAACAAATGAGTGGGGGGTGTTAGGTTATTTTCGTTACGGAATTTCTGGATTCGGTCTCCACGCTCAAGGCCCGCGATAGAAGCTATGCAATAGCTTAAAAATATATTCGTTGCAACACAAAAGCACCACTAAATTATACAGAACCAAGCACTTATACCGACACAAACAATAAAAAAGTGACTAACATAATAACGAATACAAAGAAAAATAAAAAAAGACGTGTGGCACTCGGGGACTGCCGCGGTAAAGCTATTGCATAGCATTTTTATCAACTTATGCAATTATAATTATTTATTTATTTTATTTATGCAGTATTTTTTTCCTTTGTTTTTTTTTGTGTACGAATGTTGGTGTGCATTACAGTTAAAGCTGTTTGGAACAAGTCAAAATGATTTATCAAGCTTTCGGGGGAGCAAATCTGAGAAACTGATACTTGAAGTGAATCAATGTCATTCAATATGTTATCCATGGCCATCACTATTACGTATAAAGATACAAACGCAAAAGATAAAGACATACAAAGTTTCCTAGTCAGAGGTTAGATTGAGATCGCAGTTTGTACAAATCACTGTCAGTATCTATACGATGCGATGCGGCGCCCACTTTCTGGCGGAGGAAAATCTTCCCATGAGTAGTCCAGCAAAACTGGTAGCTATTCTGCTTACAAAACTCCCTAGCCAGGTAAAACAGTCTTCTTGCCTTTTGGGTAAGACATTCAGTGAGATATATTGGTTGAGGGCGACCGTCGAGTTCCAAATGAGATGTATTTAATTTGTGGCTTTTATTTGCCTGATTATGTTTTTTCACGGAAGTTAAAGTCCGTTCTTTTAATACTACTGATGAAAAGTCCACTATGATTGGTCTACTTCCACCTTTGTCAGCATTTAAGCGTAAGACATCTCTAATGTGAGCTTCATTAACAGCTACTTTGGTTGCCAGTCCTACCCTTGACACAATCTTAAGTAAATCCTCCTTTGTTTCCCTTTTTTATAATATAATATAATATTCCACAATTATCACACAACGCTGTCTAGTCCCAAGCTAAGCAGAGCTTGTGTTATGGGTACTAGACAACTGATAAACATACTTATATATTTCTAAATATATACATATTATAGATAAATTACACCCAGACACAGAACAAATGATTATGCTCATCACACAAACTTTTGTCCTGGGTGGGAATCGAACCCACGACCTCCGGCATAGCAGTCAGGGTCACTAACCACTAGACCAACAGGCCAGTCAAACAGACAGGAATATTCCTAATCTCAATGCTGGTTTGCTTTTGAGACCTCTCAAGGCTTTCCACTTTCAGCTCAAGCGTTTGTATGTAGGCTAAATGTGTACGTCTCTCAGTTTCCATGAAAATAAGTTTGTCTTTCATTTCCTCATAATGTTTTTCCATGAATTTTATAGATTTTTCGATTTCGCTGTTTTGTTTCTGGATCCCATTAATACTTTCCTGTATGGAGTTCTGTTGTAATTTAAAAGTTTCAAGGGTTTTCTTGGTGTCTGATAAGGTTACAGTCAGTTCGTGGTCAAAAGAACGCTTACGAGGCCGATTTCTGGCGTGAATCCTGACTTGAGCTCTCGTTATCGGTATCAGTGGCTGGTGCTGGACTATGGTTAGTATCCATCTAGGAATTGCCCTTAGAAGTATATGGATTAGTTCTTTTCAGTGACATAGCAAATAGTCAAAAGCAAACACAGTACCCCAAAGTTAAACAATTGGCCAAAAACTTGATAAAAAATGCAAAAAGATTGGCGGGACTGGGGAATCGAACTCAGGTCGCCTTGCTTCTGTATCGGACAATTTTCTAAGTCGGCTATTTGTACTTTGTAACGACTGACGAAATTAAGGATCTATCTTTACAAATTCTGCCACGCTCAAAAAACAACGGAATTTTTGGATTCAATCTCCACGCTCAAGGCCCGCGATAGAAGCTATGCAATAGCTTAATAATGAAAACATTTAAAAAAAAAAAGACGTGTGGCACTCGGGGACTGCCGCGGTAAAGCTATTGCATAGCATTTTTATCAACTTATGCAATTATAATTATTTATTTATTTTATTTATGCAGTATTTTTTTTCCTGTGCTTTTTTTCTTTGATATTAATTGAAGATACACTTTCACACATTGAATTGAATTTTGATTGATTGTTCACTCATTTGTTTTCTTATCGGTCACCACGCTCAAAAAACAAATGAATGAGGGGTGTTAGGTTATTTTCGTTACGGAATTTCTGGATTCGGTCTCCACGCTCAAGGCCCGCGATAGAAGCTATGCAATAGCTTAAAAAGAGATACAAAGTGACACTTATGAAGTGGGTACTTAGAAATAAGAACGCACATAAAATTCATAGTGCGGTGTGCATTGAGATGTTGCACCGGAGCCTAGCTCAGCATGTGCCAGGCAAATATACCTGACGCTGATATTCTGCTGGATCTCTGCGGTAACAAACGGACGCTCAGTTGAATTTGTGAGAGAAATTAGGATCGGTCGTTGTGGCGTCAACTGGGGGAGGCCTATGTCCAACAGTGGACTTCTTTCGGTTGAAACGATGATTATGATGATGAAGATGCAGGTGAAACTACTGGCTAATAATACTATTAATTTAATACACTTCAATTACTGTTTATCAGTCCTAACATACGGGCCTAAGTCTGCTATTTTTATAAATTCGTCATTCCAACACGATCCCATTGTCATTTTGCTAAAAGTTTGTAATCTGCTAATTCATAATGATCGATCATTGATCGGTCACTGGTCTTGTAATAGGATTGTGGTAGAATGATAATTTCGAGCATATTAAAACCAATAACTGCACAATAACGTTCTAATGGTAAAACACTGATCAAATAAACTGTCAAAGTTTTAGCAGATTACCGCAAACGTCAAATATTAATTTGTCAAAATTTACGAGATTACCATTCTATGTCACTTCTTTCAATGGAGTGTCAGTGGTTGACCATTGGAAAGTCATAATGACGCCATTATGTTAGTAGATTACCAAACTTGTCAAAATCGACAATTATGACATCAATGATAGACCATTCTGACACCATTGTAGTAACAGACTTGAGGCCCAGGTATTCACATAATAATTATCAGTTTGCAAATTATTATGACTCACACCTGCAGTTAATTGAAAAGCCGCAACACCATACATACTGATTACGAGCATTTTGCACGCACATTAGGTACATGGGTTTTCAGTAAGTAATTTTGAAAATTCAGCTTTAAAAACGCTTATTCAAAGTCTTGAAATTTCAAATAACGGAAAACAGTTTTATATTGCATCAACCACAAATACCATACCATAATCCGCCTTATAATGCTCCTACTGATAGGGCTCAGGCCTCCTCTCTAGTAGAGAGAATGGATGTCGCATTTTTCCGAATTTTTGGATGTGGGTTATGCAGATTTCCTCACGATGTTTTCCTTCACCGTTTAGAGTGCAATGGTGATAAAATAAATTTACATAAATTAATACGCCTGGCTGGGTTTGAACTCTCGACCTAAAACTCATAAGTCGGGATTATTACCACTGGACCATCACTGCACTATTATTGCATCACTAAAAGAAAAAATTGTCAACTAAAATTTCTTTTGAGCTTGTAATTTTTTTCGTTTTACACCACAATTATTCCACAGAAATAAAAATAAATTCTTTCAACTGAAGCCCAAAAAGATCAAACCAATCACACCGGCGACCAGTACAAAGCAATATTCCTATTTCTTCGCAGCCATCATTAACTGGATTGGATACAAAAGAAACTGCCCTGACTTCTCTTTTGAGAAACATGTTTACATAAAATAGATAATGCACAGAAGGTTAGTTCCGTAAAACTAAAGAGAACACGCATTCATAATTATGCCAGCCTACTAAAACTTTATTAAACCGGTTATTAAAACGGTATTGAATAACGCAAGTCTTTATGAAATATTTCTTATAGGTTTAAACATTTCTAAAAATACACTACACTGTATTATGCAAAAAAAAAACCTTTGTTATTGTTGTTTTTATTCATTTATTTTAGTTACTTTTAAATTATTTAGGTACTTGTTTTGTTCATTGTGTGCCAAATAAATATGTTTTCTTTCTTTCTTTTCTTAACCTAAATAAATATGCCAACAGTTTCTCCGCAAGATATTTGCAAACCTATCCTTAATTTCGAATACAAAAAAAATGTTTTTATCTTTCAAAAACAGATAAATCTACCTTTTCTATTTGCAGGATTTATTAAACTTCAAACAGTGTTTTTGTACTATCAATTTTTGTCTTTAACGAAACTTAGGGGTTAAAGCCTTTTTTGAAGCCCATTGTATGAGAACCATCCAGATTGGTGTCTAAGATTGTATCTAAAATAGTCTTTTTTCCACACAGATTTAATTGGATCCGTCCAGTCAATGTGAGCATTTGTCAATAATCTTGTAGCTTAACTCAGGACACAGCACGCTTCACATATGTATAGCGAGTTTAAGTGTACTCGCAGACTACATTTATTTGAGACTAGCTTTTGCCCGTGGCTTCACAACGTCTGTAACATAAAATATAGCCTCTGTCACTCAGGAATAAAGCAGTTTTCTATCGATGAAAATATTCAAGATTCAAAGCATTATTTCAAATAAGGCACTTTTGAAATGTCAAAAAGTCAGTCAGTCAGAAAAATGATTTGCACATTTCAAAATGTAGATCTCTATGGAGAATAATGTGCAAGAAAATCCATGGACTCTTTTCAGTCATGTTAGGTATTACAAATATCTCCGAGTCAACTCGAAAAAAAAATTAGCAATCGGACAAGTACTTCCAGAGTTTAACTCTTACAAACAAAAAAAAACTAACTTCACCTCTTTATAATATTAGTGTAAATAGCCGTATGTGTGTGAGTTTATTCTCACATATTTTGTGCAGTCAACCTTCTGTCGATACTGCACTGTGGTGCAAATCTAGGGCGAGAGAAATTTTCAGTGAATTCTGAGGTATCGATCGCACCCGGTGATATTGAAAGCCTATTTTTCTTACTGACAACCCAAGATTGTAAAGCAGTAGGTTCAGTATGAGAACATGTGGCAGTCAGGCGAAAAATCTGGTTTTGAGGTTGGTTTGTGAAGATTATTTGTTGTTCAAACTAATTTTCTTAAACATTATCAAATGAAGATTGACTGGATTATTTATGTTTATGAAAAATACGTAAAGTATTTAAAATAATGTATTCTAAGTAGTTTTAACGGAAACTTCCTCCACTTCATTCGACTGGTCATGACATCGGAAAATAACTAGGTACAGTAAAAAGACGCAAATAACAAGTTTATGTAGAGGTATGTAGAACAGGGTGTTAAATCCTATGCAGGACCAAGTATTGATCGAGCCCTTAGTTTTTGATCATTTTGTTCATTAAAAAGGATTCTCCGACCAGACAGGAGTTGTGTCTAGTCCGGGCAACTGCTCGTTAGTTCATTTTGCATTATTGTATAAGTATATGTTCTAATCGCACAGACAGGTTTAGACCTGCGATATTAGTATCGCGATGCAGGATTTTGAATTTTAGTTCCTATGTAGCGTCTTAGGGGTGTTTATAATATCGTGAGGTTTTGGTCACGCATGCGGGATTGCTCCGCACGCTTAACACCCGCATATGTCCATTTCATATAAGTATTTATTGTAATGCGCAGAACGCGTATTCCATGCGTCGTACGCAGGACGCGTTTTTTTTTGCATTTTAAAATATTCTGCATTCGGGGCAGACCACATGCGTGATGAAATCCACACGATATTAAAAACATCCATAATGTCACTACATTGTTATATATATATATATATATATATTATTTTAATTATACAGTCTGAGTTGAGTGCAGGATATCACTTAGAATTGGAATTTAACACCGTATTTATTCAAGTTTTTAAATGAACAACTGTAAACAACATTAGTAAAGTTGTAAATAAGAATAACTAGTGGTGCTGCTTCCTGAATTATTACTTTCATAGAATTTACAAAAGAATAATGTTCCAATTTTACAACGAGCGTGTGGATTTAAAGCTTTTGTGAAATACAGTGTAGTCCAGGAAGGAAATATGGTTTCACATTTTCTCTTTTACAGAAAGTGCAGAAAATAATGATCCTGGTGAAAAATAATTATTTAAATGAGCTTAATGTGACTTAAGATATAGGGAGCAAATAGTTATTCAATGAAAACCATTTTTTCATAACAATTTTTTTTATTGTTGATAGGTTCGCGCTTGACCGCTATCTCACCTGATGGAAAGCGACGATGCGGTCGACGATGGAGCGCGCTTACCTAGAAGTAACCTATTCACTTTAACCTTAAAGATTACCGGGTTCTAGTCATCAAGAAACACAGACTCTGGCAGCGAATTCCACTTCTTAGCTGTACTCACAATGAATGTTTTTCCAAAAAAAAACATTGAGATGCAGACTTCAATCTACTACTGACGACTAAAACCTACATGTGTTCCTTCAGTTGCCTTTTGCATTCCAGGGCCTCGGTCACTCTTTTTTTCAATTCATATAAATTAGTGCTTGACTGCGTTCCCACCTGATGGTAAGCAGTGATGCAATCGTTGATGATGAGGCGCACTAATTTCCCTCGTGGGGGCGATCGGCGGCGAAGACCTCTCGCGCCGGGCCTTGTTTGAGGCCATGGTCCGGAGCGAGGAAGAGTGGCAGGCGGTCGCCGACTTCTGCGAAGCAGTAATGCTCGCAAAGGAGGAGGCCGAACGCATCAGGCAACGACGTCCTCGCTGCCGCCGCCGGGATTCTGATCCCGATTTCCGGCCACCATAGGCGCAGGCTTGCGGACAGTGAGCAATGGGTAGCTCGCTGTCCGGCCGTCCGGTAACTGACTGGACCAAGCCCAAGTCGTCGACGGCGCGTACTGTTCCCGCGCGCCTCAAGGAGTTGTCAGCAACAGCAGGGACCCAGCCGGGTCGAAGCATACTGGGGCCAGGGTTATCCGAAAAGGAGCTCGAGCCCCGGTATGAAGGCTAGAAGGAACGGGGTGGGTCTTTTAGTCAGTAAGAGTCTGACACTATCTCCCGCTCCGCCCAAGAGCGGGGGTTGTCATTGGATGATTTTTTCCCAACATAAAAAAAGGCGCACTAATTTATTAAGAGCCTACTATAGCCTTGAAGACTAAATTAATAATCGGACGGGTAGAGCTCATCAGGCGTGTTATTTCAAACAATCCCGCTAGGTACAAAATACAGTGACTTGCCAATTCAAAAAGGACTTTCCAGACATGACAAAACGATTAATAAACACAGAATTTAAGAGCACAGGCCTCTCAAAATGAATAAGTCAAACTTTTCCATAAAACCGTACATCATAATTATTATCAGTAAAACTTCTGGTCCCCCTGCCAAGTCGTTATCACCGCGATGGATGACGTCACGGGCTGACGGCCATTTGTCTCCGTCCCTCCAACAATTAGGGAGAGGCCGCGAATTTAGATACTTTCTCTTTGGCATCGCTTCGTTTGTGCGCAGGTGATTATTAATATTAAGTATATGTATATTATTAAAGTGTCGCGATGGTGATTTGATGCATCTTTGGCTAGCTGTATATTTAGTACTTATGATATAATGTTTAGCCAACGACTGTTTTTTAAGGTTCCGTACCTCAAAGAGAAAATACGGAGCCTTTATAGGATCATTTTGATGTCTGTCTGTCTTTCCGTTTGGTGTCTGTCAAGACCTTTTATCTCTGGAACGTATGGAGGTATTAAGTTTAAATTAAAACCATTTACTCAGGTCTGTGGTCTCTAAAAGCTGTGAAAAAATCATCAACATCTAAGTTAACGAAAAAAAAGAAATGGCCGCTTATGTCCCAAAAAAAACGTATATTTCGAAGAAAAACCCACAAATGCCATGAGGCACACATTGTAAGTTGTCTCTTTTTTTATATATATAATAATTTATTAGTGTCTACATGTTGTTACTACATTGTGTGTATCTACGAGTGTGTATGCCAAATAAAATAGTTTTCTTTCTTCCTTACAAATATACATACGAGTATACACAATAAGCATACCCTTCACATAGGTATGGCATCACTAGCAACAAGCACTGGTCAACTTAGCAGTCTTGAAATACTGATAAGTTGGACGATAAAATATCGCGCAGCTTCCTGAACGCTGCCCAGCCGAGTCGGATTCGATGATTGACCTCTTTATCGCAGTTAAACATACCTAACTGGACCGTTTGTCCCTGGTGAGTGTAGATGTCTACAGTGCAGTCTCCAATCTTGATAAGAGCGCATAAACATAGTCGATTGCAATTAAGCTAACGCAGTTGTAACGACAGTCGTATTTGCACCCGACAATATGTGTGACGTAATGCAACTCTGATTGCATATTGGCAATTTAGCAGCTCGACTCGACTCGATTAGCTACTCAATCGATTGCAGTAGTCTATGTGAAGTATCCAAGCTATTTCCATAAAGGAGTTGTCTGCCAATTACACGGTAACATACCATGATCGTGCAATGAATGTGTCAGGCGAACAAAAAAATCTTCGTGATATGTATGAGACAACTGCCGTGGCTTCACACGTGTGAAAATAGAAAAGTATTAAGGTAGAGCTATATCAAATCGACGCACACGTGGATCATGCTTGATTTGAACGTAGAATAACGTCACGTGGCGTTGCGTGGCGTGGATCTAATGTTTTATACAAGTCTAGTTGCCATATAAAATATATGAAGACCGACGCATCCAGATTGACGTACGTGGCACACGTGTGCGCAACGTACCTTTAAATTACTAGGCGACCCTGCAAACGCTGTTTTGCCATATAAATTTCTGGAGAGGTAATCCTTATCACCATGGGGTATAATATACACACAAAAAAATCATAAAGACTGATCAAGTCGTTTTGGAGGACTTCGATAATAAACTCTGTGACACGAGATATTAGAAGACTAGATGACTCGGAAAACTTTGTTCTGCCATATAAAATATCAAAGAAAAAATTGGGGGGTGGGGGTAGAAAGGGAAAAAATAGCCCACGACCAATTCTTTGACCAATACCTATATAAACAAAAAAAAAATAAAAATCGCTTAAACTGTTTCGAAGGGTTTCGATAACAAACAGTGTGACACAAGATTTTTATAGAGTGCTAAATTTTAAATTTTAAACGTCAGCTGAGCGAGTCCAATGACCCGTAGGTAGTTGTCGGCGTTGTGTACTATATATATATATATCTACAGGTCATTGGACTCGCTCAGCTGACGTTTTCTTAAAGAAAGTAAGTAAATTAATACGAGTTTTGAAAAAAAGTACTTTGTTTTTTAATTTTATCTTAACAAATCGATAGTGTTTCATGTACCGGATCGATCCTCCACGGGATTAAAACGATTAAACGGTGTTTAGTAGACTAACTGACTCGGCAAACGTTGTTGTAACATATAAATCACTAGCTTCCGCCAGCGGCTTCGCCCGCATGTAATTAGTTTTCTCCATACAAACTTTTGACCCACATTTCATCCCCTTGGAGGGAGAATTTTGGAAAATCCTCTCTTAGTGCTCGAATAAAAAAACCTTGTGCAAAATTTCAAGCTCCTACTCCCAGTAGGTTCAGCTGTGCGTTCTTATTCAGTTAGTTTTTAATATTTTATTTTTTTCTTCAGGTTTTTATAAATTAAGTAGTTACTCTTAATTTTATTGTTGTTTGTCCTTTGCGAGTAACAAATAAATGTTTTTCTTTCTTTCTTTTTACATATATATATAATTATAATATATGTATAGATCAAAGAAAAAAAGGAGTATAGGGGCAGGAGGGATCTACCTTTACACAAAAAACAAAAACATAAAAATCGGTCAAGCCGTATCGGAGTTCTGGACCTTTTTTGGCGCAAGCGTGTGACATACAATGTTACTTTTTATTTTTTTGTTTTGTGTTTGTCTTAAGTTTTTGTTGTCTAAGTACAATGTTTTGTGCTCCAAAATAAATACGTTTCTTTCTTTCTTTCGATAACAAGCACAGAGACATTTTATACATCGCATTAAGTTCCTTTTGAAAACTGACTTAGGTATCGAACTTATTAGTTCCTTTTTATAATCAGGTTTTCCCTGCCACACCTTGTCGGGCTAAAGAGCGTATCACAGCGCATGTTATAATACAGTTCTCAGTGCAATCACGTAATAACACAAAATCCTACCACCGCTCTGGGATTTTGCAACACAAAATAGCGCATAGTTTGTACAAAATTGACCCAAACTTATATGAGTTGAAATTAGTGGACTAAATTGCACAGCGCTAAGAATGTTTCGAAACTGTATTATGCAGCTAACCAATTTTAATAGAGGGGATAACTTTCAGGACGGAGCAAAAATATTTGTTATATCAGTAATGCAGCGGTCGATAGAACGTAGGCACAGGTTTTAAAGGAGGAGGCAACGGCACTCACGCCCCAGCCGTTGCCAGGATTCCGATTTCTGGCCACCGTAGGCGAGGGCTTGTGGCCGGCCAGCAATGGATAGCTCGCCGTCCGACCGTCCGGTAACCGACCAGACCGAGCCTAAGACGTTGACGGCGCGTATCGTTTCACGCACGCTTCAAAAATTTATCAGCAATCCGTAGGGGCTCATGCAGGTTTGAAGCCTACTGGGGCCAAAGATCTGTTTCTGAAAGGAAGATTCGGCCCCGGTATGAAAGGCAGCGAAGAAACAGGAGTGGGTTTTAGTCAGTAAAAGTCTGACACTGTCTCCCGCTCCGATTGTCATTTTTTGGTCACCTAAAAAAAAACTGAAGGAACAAGTCTGACACTCCTCAATCTATTGGCACACCACACCGTTGCCGACTTTTGTTAGTCGACATTGTTACCGGCCCACGCCGAAAACCAGCGCTGTGGACTCGTCGCATTTTCCGCGTGGACACAGCATTATGCTGAGCGTACGGCCGTTTTGCTCGGACGTGGCGCATAATTTTTTTTCATGGAAATTTTTATATAAAAATGTACTTATAAATGTAATATGTTAGTCTTAAGTTTGCGCCTTTTCGGGCAAATAAAATGATTTTCCTTCTTTCTTTCTTAGTACCAATAACGGGAGGTGTTAATTCATGATTTCTGACCCCAAAAAACCTTCTAGACCCCATGCCTCTGTCTCTATAGTACCTACCCAATAAATGTGAGTACCCGTGTGGTGGATTGTGGCCCATTCCCTCTCCAAGAGAGGAGGCCTGAGTACCAGCAGTGGGAACATTAAAAAGGCTGATGATGATGATGATGAAACTTATAAATACTTAATATTACCAAGTTCTAAAAAGATTAGTTTAACTACCTATATAAAAACTAGTTTAATTTACTCATGTTTATAGGAGACTTAATATTTTTAGTTATAAACATTGTAGATTTATTAATAATTATTAAAAAGTCTTAGTTATTATACATGGTATCTTTAACATCGACGCACAAACAAAGGTTAGAAATCATCAAAATTAAATGACTTCTCTTGCTCTAGGATGGAGTGTGAGGGCGTGTCACATTTTTCTGATTATTGCCATATTATTGATGTAGGATTTCTATGATAATAAAAAATCTAAAGAAAGTAAGCCAAACAAGGATTGACATATTGTGATGATATGTCAGTCCTTTAAACTTAAACTTGTAAAACGATGTGGTCAGTTTAACTTGGCCATATCGTGAAGTGATCAATTTCAAGATCTAGCCACGACATATACACTAAATAAAAAACAAAAAAAAAGCCTTAAGGGGCCGGCGACGGATGAATTTCCATACAAACGTCTAAACGTATTTCTTTAAAAAAAAAAAAAAAAAACAAAAAGAAATTTAAGCGAATTATATTCCGCAGTTTTTTACGGCGTAAATGGCAAAACATGCCATTTGGCTTTTCCTGTATTAAAAATAACAATATTTCTAATATTTTTGACGTAGGAACCTAGATTAATATTGTCTAAAACCGAATATCATCATAATCTGTTGGAAATATGCTCCAACTGCAAATGAGCGTTTGTATGGAAATTCATCCGTTGCCGGCCCCCTTAACAACTAACTAAAAGTAATATAAAGTATAGCGTTGAAAGACTTAGCATCGCTGTCAACTAGTAATATACCCAAAAGACTTATATTAGGACGAAATAAAAAACTTATATTTTATAATAGCTTTTGCACGCGGCTTCGCCCGCGTACTAAAAATATAGCCTATGTCACTCAGGAATAAAGCAGTTATTTGTCGGTGAAAAAATTTTAGCTATTCGACCAGTACATTCCGAGATTTCCTCCTACATACAAAAAAAAACATAAAATTAAACTTTACCTCTTTATTATATTAGTGTAGATTTAATTAATAACTTAAATTAAAGACTTATATTTTTAATTTTTTAATTTGCCAAATATTTATTTTATCAAAACTTTTATTTACTTCATCGTCGACCACATCATCGCTTACCATCAGGTGAGACAGTGGTCAAATGCAAGCCTATCATTAATAAAAAAAAAAAAAATAATCAAGCTATTTCGACTGACGAATTAATGTACAATTATTTATTTATTTGACTGTACGAGTGGAAACATTTATTCTTTTTTTAACTTTTGTACTGAATGTTGTGACTAATAATGATTGTTTATATACGCATTGGCGTTACTCCATATTAATTAACCATCATTACATTAATTCTGACATACCTACAAAATTCGAGTTTATATCTAGCTTGATTAATATTGTATTTTTTTCTTTAAGCTTGCGTGGTTTAAGTATATCAACATTTCAGCTGAAAGACGTTCTCGTCGGTCCGGAGTGTAGGTACACGTATTGTATGGTGTTAGGTTCAGTCGTTTTTAGGGTTCCTAGTTTTTTTTTTATTGTTGATACGTTCGCGCTTGACCGCTATCTCACCTGATGGAAAGCGATGATGCGGTCGACGATGGAACGCACTTACCTAGAAGAAACCTATTCACTCTTGAATTAAAGATTCCCGAGTTGTAGCCATCAGTAAACAGAGACTCCGGCAAGGAATTCTACTCCCTAGCTGTACGCACAATGAATTTGTTCCCAAAACGTTTTGTGCGTGCAGGTGGGTTGTCCACCATGTAGCGGTGGCGCATCGCCGTACGCCTGGTGATTCGATGATGGAAAGGGCTTGGCGGAATTAGGTTGGTTAGGACGCACACTCCCCGAAATGCAACAGATAGAAAACCGACAGGCTAGCAACCAATCTATAAAATTTATTAAAGAAAAAGGCCTCGCTCATGTGCCTTCGCCCATGCCTAAATTAGTCCACGCTACGCCTCTGTCTCTCTCTCTCTCTCTCACTCTCTCTATTTGTACGCTTATAGGCATAACATAGCGACCTATGTACTTTATCTAAGATCTGTAGACACTACCTATGTTAAACAAATAATAAATTTTATTAAACACTAGCTTTTGCCCGCAGCTTTGCCTACGTACAAAAAATATAGCTTATGTCACTCAGGAGTAAATCAGCTTTCTATCGGTGAAAAAATTTAAGCAATCGGACCAGTACTTTCAGAGATTGCCTCCTACAAACAAAAAAAATAAAAAAACGAACTTTATCTCTTTATTATATTTTATTAAATATTGAGACTGAGTACTTTCATTTAGACCTTATTTTATATAGAACTGTTACTATAACATATTCAAGCACCTAAAAAAATATTCAAGGAAGGATACCGTCATAATACCCGTATAACAAACCTACAAAAACCTCAGTTTCCACCAACAGAAGCCATTTATAATATTTTACCCCAACGTAATTTCTCAACAAGCTTCGAACGAAATAAATCAGGAGCCATACATTACGGCCGTATGTATAATTACATATACATAGAATATGTGTGTACCAATATATCAACCGTCTGAGCAAGCCGGCCTAACCGCGTCCTATCCTTACAAATAACGTATGAACATTAATCAACTTCCTATATAACAATCTGTTATAATCATAAATGGATGTTGTGAGACTTTCTTTACTCATTTTCGTTTTGTAAGTGTTGAAATGGCTTTCGAGATAGCTCTCAGAGTCTGAGCTAATATGTCAGTGTCTCAGATAATCCTAGATACACTATTCAGGTTGACTGAATCAATATGACTATCATTTATTACTACTTATAATTAATTGTAATTTCTTGGATAAAATTATTGACCAGGCTGCTCATCTGTGGGATGCTTTGTCAAGTCCAATGAAGTACGCTCAATTGTTGCTTTTGTTTAAAGACCAAGTTACCAGTCGCTCTGATTATCGATAATCACATTGTTGTCGGTCTGTCGGTCTGTTGGTCTGTCGGTCTGTCGGTCTGTCAGTCTATCGGTCTGTCGGTTTGTCTATCTGTCGGTCTGTCGGTCTGTTGGTCAGTCGGTCTGTCGGTCTATCGGTCTGTCGGTATGCCTGGCTGTCGTTCTGTCGGTCTGTTGGTCTGTCGATCTGTCGGTCTGTCGGTCTGTCGGTCTGTCGGGCTGTCGGTCTGTCGGACTACCAGTCAGTCGGTCTGTCGGTCTGTCAGTCTGTCGGTCTGATGGTCTGTCGGCCGGTCGGTCTGTCGATCTGTTGGTCTGTCTGTCGGTCTGTCGGTCTATCGGTCTGTCGATCTGACCGTCGGTCACGACCCTTTTTATCATGAACGTTGACAATATTAAGCTGAAAGTAACAACAAATTTTCAGTTCTGCTGCCCCTTAGAGCAGTGAAACAATCTAATTCCTAAGTCATGCTGATTCAAAAAAACAGCTAAATCTTCAGTGAATGCATGATATCACTTTTGAAATAAAACCTTCCTGGACTTTTTTTTCTTTTCGTCCTATTTTCCAAACTTTCACATTGATTTTGCGTTTCTATCCTTGAGAGATTTTTCAGCCACACGATGACTTTGAAAGATTCGTATCAAGATAGATAGAGCGTGAAATAAAGCTCTTAGTGACGTCATCTCCAGACCCACAAGATAAATGGTACAGAAGATTGAATAAACCGCTAAACTTTTCGTGTATGTTCTTTACAAACCCCTTTCTTTAGTCAGAGTCTAAGGTCATTGCATCAAGGTCACCATAGGTGCAGGCTTTTGGACGACGAGCTATACTTAGCTCGCTGTCCGGCCGTCTGGCAAGGAACAAGGTCTTCGAGGCTAGAGTGAATAGGCTCTTAATAAACTAGTGCGCAACACCATCAGAGATTACGGCGCGCACTGTTCCCGCGCGCCTCAAGGAGTTGTCAGCAACAGCAGGGACCCAGCCGGGTCGAAGCCTACTGGGGCCAGGGTTATCCGAAAGGGCGCTCGAGCCCCGGTATGAAGGCTAGAAGGAACGGGGTGGGTCTTTTAGTCAGTAAGAGTCTGACACTATCTCCCGCTCCGCCCAAGGGCGGGGGATGTCAATGCATGATTTTTCACCACCATAAAAAAAAAAACCTTCAGAGATTGCATCACTGCTTACCATCAGGTGGGATCGAATTAAAAAAAAAACAAGCTCGGGTTGACGCCGACGGATGTCAGTACACTTGCTAATTATCTACTGCTCAGTGAAGACCTCTTTCCATTCCTTTCAACGGACGCAATTTTTCGCTTCTTCTTTCCAACTCTTATGGAAAACATCAAGGTCATATATCCTTCGTGGTCTTCAGCGACACTATATTGCAATGTAAGGGCACTGTGTTTTATAGGTCCACAGCTCACCAGTTCCTTGTAAGTTTTTGATCAACTTATCGCTTCTTCTTTCCAATTCTTAAGGAAGACATTAAGGTCGTCCCTCCATCTTCTTCGTAGTCTGCCGCGACACCGTGTTGCAGTGTCAGGGCAGTGTGTTTTATGAGTCCACAGCTTACCAGTCCCGTTTAAATTGTTGATCAACTTTTTGCTTCTTCCTTACAATAATTTAGGAAGAGATCCAGGTCCCCCGCCATCTCCTTCGTGGTCTACCGCTACACCACGTCGCAGTGTCTTATGCGCCGGCGTTCACGCTGCTATTGTCTTACTATTGTTTCTCTAATTGGCGGTATTTGAAAGGTTAAGGAAGCCATCCAAGTCGTTCCACCATCTCCTTTGTGGTCTGCCGCGACACCACGTCGCAGTATCAGGGTACTTTGTTTTACAGGTCCTCAGTTCACCATTCCCGTTTAAGTTGTTGATCAACTTTTCGCTTCTTCTTTCCAATTCTTAAGGAAGCCATCTACGTCGTTCTGCTATCTCTTTCGTGGTCTGCCGCGACATCGCGTCGCAGTGTCAGGTCACTGTGTTTTACAGGTCCACAGTTCGCCAATCCCGTTTAAGTTGATGAAAGAAACTAACTATAAAATAATTATTGTTCCCACATACTGTGTCAATAATAACGTTATTCTATACGAGAACAATCAAACAATGGACCTAAGCAAACTTTTGAACAAAAGCAACCAAGCCATTATTTGTTGAACAACATTATATATTTTATCCCGTGGGACGAACAGTGAATAGTACAGAACGTGTATGAATTCGTTTTGCGTCTTCTTCAAATATGAATAACAACGTTGTGTTATTTGATAGTAAAGCAAATAATGGTTGCTATTTTAAAACCTTCGAGTTCTGTGGCCTTTTTTTGTTGAGGATGCAATCGTGCAACGAAAAGTCCACCGTTTTGCTCAAACTAGAGAGGAAGAAGCTCTCTAGTTTGAGCAAAACGGTGGACTTTTATTGACGAAAACTTATCCGTGTTCCTTCAGTTGCTCTTTGC
This sequence comes from Mythimna ferrago, assembly GCA_910589285.2. Taxonomy (NCBI): domain Eukaryota; kingdom Metazoa; phylum Arthropoda; class Insecta; order Lepidoptera; family Noctuidae; genus Mythimna; species Mythimna ferrago. The sequence continues at coordinate 5,277,028 of OU342689.1, forward strand.
GTTCCAAGGTCATAGTAACTCTTTCGAACTATTGCAGCTCCGAAGAGTTCTATGACCTTAGGTTTATGAAACCAGTCCTGCGTTATTATTGTCCATGTGAAATAAATTATTTTGCCTGAGAATAAATACCTGTACACATAAAGACGTTTAAAATCTAGTTGCAGTCTTGTCTCAGCAATAATCAAATTACAGCCGAAAGACTGCTGGACATAGGCCTCCCTCAAGTGTCACTACAACCTATGTCCTGTGCGTCTTGCATCCCTTGGATTCCTGCAACCCTCACCAGGTCATCGGTCAATGTCCAAACCTTGTCAAAAATGAAGGTGGATGCGAAATTTATTGACATATTGAGACTGAAAGTGTACAGAGTGTAAGGGACAGGTCCCGCAAATGTTAAGGACTTGCTCAATAGAAGAAACTGAACAACCTTACCTAAGATGTTTTTCCGGAAATGAAAAAAAATCGCCCTCTCCATACAGGTTATTCAATCAAGTTTATAATTTTGTATGGAGAGACCGATTTTTTTTTTCTTCGTTTCCGGTTACACTCTGTATACGAACATTCTAAAAAATACAGGAACTGAATGATGAAAATCTGCCACGTGTATGCCATGAACGTAAATTACCTATATAGTGTAAGTCACCTCTGACTTTTATTATAAATTGCCTCCACGTGCAGCAGCCAGCGTAGCGATAAATTTTTCACGTATAAAAAAATCTAGGCTATTTTTTTATACGTGAGAAAATCATCGAATGACATCCCCCGCTCTTGGAGCAGGAGATAATGTCAAACTTCAATCAAGATTGATCAAGTCGTTTTGGAGGAGTTCGATAATAAACTCTGTGACACGAGATTTTTATATTAGAAGTCTAGATAACTCGGCAAACTTTGTTCTGCCATATAAAATATCAAACAAAAATGAGGGGTGGGTGTAGAAAGTGAAAAAATAGCCTAAGACCTATTCTTTGACCTACTATATATAGGGTGACTGGCAATTAGTTAGTGTACGATACACGTGATTGTGCTCATGATAATAAACAACTTTTATTATGGGAGCAAAGCCGAAATCGCGAAAGAAATATCAGCTGTTCAGTACATTAGGCAAACATAAATGTACTGAACAGCTGATTTTTTTTCGCGATTTCAGGTTTGTTCCCACAGTAAAAGTTATGGGTTATCATGAGCACAATCACGTGTTTAAGTATCGTACACTAATTACCAGTCACCCTATATATAAAAAAAAAAAAAAACAAAAATAAAAATCGTTTAAACAGTTTCGAAGGATTTCGATAGCAAACAGTGTGACACAAGATTTTTATATAGTAGACTAGCTGACTCGGCAAACGTTGTTGTACCATATAAATTACTAGCTTCTGCCAGTGGCTTCGCCCGCATGTTAGTAGTTTTCTCCATACAAACTTTTGACCCACATTTCTTCCCCTTGGAGGGAGAATTTTGGAATATCCTCTCTTGATGCTCGAATAAAAAAAAACTTGTGCAAAATTTTGCTGCATTATGCTGAGCTCACGGCCGTTTTGCTCGGACGTGGCGCATTTTTTTTTATTTTTCCCGTCTAAAAAAACTGAACGTAAAAGTCTGACATTCCTCAATCTATTGGCACACCACACCATGGCCGACTTTTGTTAGTCGACATTCTTACCGGCCCACGCCGAAAACCAGCGCTGTGGACTCGTCGCATTTTCCGCGTGGACACAGCATTATGCTGAGCGTACGGCCGTTTTGCTCGGACGTGGCGCATATTTTTTTTTTCATGTAAAATTTTTCTATAAAAATGTACCTATAAATGTAATATGTTAGTCTTAAGTTTGCGCCTTTTCGGGCAAATAAATTGATTTTCTTTCTTTCTCACTACCTATAACGGGAGGTGTTAATTTATGATTTCTGACCGCAAAAAACCTAGACCCCATGCCTCTGTCTCTATAGTACCTACCCAATAAATGTGAGTTAAATAAACAATACATTTAATAACTCTAATAAAACTGAAATTCCAAGAAACCCCGGAGGCTCTAGACACGAGTTACCTACACGTGTCTAAAGGCTCTAGCTTCGCTCCCGCTCTTCCCTACTTCAGCCTACTATACCCTACTCTACCCTACTATACCCTACTCCACCCTACCCTACTCTACCCTACTCTACCCTACCCTACTCTACTCTACCCTACTCTACTCTACTCTACCCTACTCTACCCTACTATACCCTACTCTACCCTACTATACCCTACTCTACCCTACCCTACTCTACCCTACTCTACTCTACCCTACTCTATCCTACTCTACCCTACTCTACCCTACTCTACCCTACTCTACCCTACTCTACCCTACTCTACCCTACTCTACCCTACCCTACTTTACTCTACCCTACTCTACCCTACTCTACCCTACTCTACTCTACCCTACTCTACCCTACTCTACCCTACCCTACTCTACCCTACTCTACCCTATTCTAGCCTACCCTACTCTACTCTACTCTACCCTACTCTACCCTACTCTACCCTACTATACCCTACTCTACCCTACCCTACTCTACCCAACTCTACCCTACCCTACTCTACTCTACTCTACGCTAAAAAAAAAAAAAAAGTAGGTCTTATGTCCGTCTCCTGGTTTTAAGCTACCTCCCCACCAATTTTCAGCCAAATCGGTTCAGCCGTTCTTGAGTTATAAGTGGTGTAACTAACACGACTTTCTTTTATATATATAGATTATCAAAAAGTCTTAGTTATTATACATGGTATCTTTAACATCGACGCACAAACGAATACCATGGATCCAGAACATCATTCTTATTATTATTATTTTTAACGTTTTTTTTTTATTTAAATTGTGTAAAATCGTTATTCTAACGAACGAACGAACGAACTACTTTTAAAATTAAAAATGTCATCGGGCTTGATTACAATATTTTTTCTAAAAATATCATCGGGGTTGGAAAAAGCCGACGAAAAATTCCACTACTGGAGGGTCCAGAATCATGTACTGGATCCATTGTATTCGTTTTTGCGTCAATGTCAAAGAAACCGTGTTTAAAACGGGTTCTCAATGGCGCATATCAATCCTATACATATTTTTACAATCGATCAGAACTGTGATATTATAATTCTTACATGTAATAGAAGATTTCTTTTTTAAGGTTAGAAATCATCAAATGACTTCTCTTGCTCTAGGATGGAGTGTGAGGGCGTGTCATATTTTTCTGATTATTGCCATATTATTGATGTTGGATTTCTATGATAATAAAAGTTCTAAAGAAAGTAAGCCAAACAAGGATTGACATATTGTGATGATATGTCAGTCCTTTAAACTTAAACTTGTAAAACGATGTGGTCAGTTTAACTTGGCCATATCGTGAAGTGATCAATTTCAAGATCTAGCCACGACATATACACTAAATAAAAAAAAGACGTGTGGCACTCGGGGACTGCCGCGGTAAAGCTATTGCATAGCATTTTTATCAACTTATGCAATTATAATTATTTATTTATTTTATTTATGCAGTATTTTTATTCCTTTGTTTTTTTTTCTTTGATATTAATTGAAGTTACACTTTCACACATTGAATTGAATTTTGATTGATTGTTCACTCATTTGTTTTCTTATCGGTCACCACGCTCAAAAAACAAATGGGTGGGGGATGTTAGGTTATTTTTGTTACGGAATTTCTGGATTCGGTCTCCACGCTCAAGGCCCGCGATAGAAGCTATGCAATAGCTTAAAAAATAAAAGCCCTAAGAACTAACTAAAAGTAATATAAAGTATGGCGTTGAAAGACTTCGCGTCGCTGTCAACTAGTAATATACCCAAAAGACTTATATTAGGACGAAATAAAAAACTTATATTTTATAATAGCTTTTACCCGCGGCTTCGCCCGCGTACTAAAAATATAGCCTATGTCACTCAGGAATAAAGCAGCTATTTGTCGGTGAAAAAATTTTAGCTATTCGACCAGTACATTCCGAGATTTCCTCCTACATACAAAAAAAAAAACATAAAATCAAACTTTACCTCTTTATTATATTAGTGTAGATTTAATTAAAAACTTAAATTAAAGACTTTAATAAATTTTTAATTTGGCAAAAATTTATTTTATCAATACTTTAATTTAATCAAACTATTTCGACTGATGAATCAATGTACAATCATTTATATTTTTGACTGTACGAGTAGAAACATTTTTTCTTTTTTTTAACCTTTGTACTGAATGTTGTGACTAATAGTTTATGATTGTTTATTTACGCAATGGCACTACTCCATATTAATTAACCATCATAACATTAATTCTGACATACCTACAAAATTCGAGTTTATATCTAGCTTGATTAATATTGTATTTTTTTCTACGAGTATATGCTTGCGTGGTTTATATTATCATTTCAGCTGAAAGATGTTCTCGTCGATCCGGAGTGTACGCGTGTTGTATGGTGTTAGGTTCAGTCGTTTTCAGCAGGATGGTTATGGATATGAAATTTCGGATACGGATTGGATACGGATATAGAAATGATTATTATACCGGATACGGTTACGGATACGGATATGAAATTATTTCGGATTATCCGTTAGTTTCGGATAATTTCGGTTACGGATATTAGATATTTAAGGAATTTCAGAAGTAAAATATAAATACTATCTATATTTTACGACGCGTCACGTTATGACAGGCTGTCATAACGTGTCGCAATTAGGCTCCGCCCCTATCCGATATTATCCGAAACTTTTATTTTGGATTCGGTTACGGTTATGGATATTATTTTATATCGGATATCCGATAGTTTCGGTTACGGTTATGGAGCTCCCTAACATCCCTGGTTTTCAAGGTTCCTAATTTCGGTAAGTCCCCTCTTTGAGGCGTGGCTGCAAAGACCTCACGGCGTCCTTACCTTCCGCATGACGCAGGTCCTCACCGGACATGGTTCGTTCGGGAGTTTCCTGCACCGGATTCGTGCGGAAGTGACACCCGGGTGTCGCCACTGTGCGGAATGCCCGGAGGACACAGTGGAGCACACAGTCGAGGCGTGCCCTGCTTGGGCGGAGCATCGCCGTGCCCTCGTGGGGGCGATCGGCGGCGGAGACCTCTCGCTCCGGGCCTTGGTTGAGGCCATGCTCCGGAGCGAGGAGGAGTGGCAGGCGGTCGCCGACTTCTGCGAAGCAGTAATGCTCGCAAAGGAGGAGGCCGAACGCATCAGGCAACGGCGTTATCGCCGCCGCCGTCGCCGGGATTCTGATCCCGATTTCCGGCCACCGTAGGCGCGGGCTTGTGGACAGTGAGCAATGGGTAGCTCGCTGTCCGGCCGTCCGGTAACTGTCCGGACCAAGCCCAAGTCGTCGACGGCGCGCACTGTTCCCGCGCGCCTCAAGGAGTTGTCAGCAAAAGCAGGGACCCAACCGGGTCGAAGCCTACTGGGGCCAGGGTTATCCGAAAGGGCGCTCGAGCCCCGGTATGAAGGCTAGAAGGAACGAGGTGGGTCTTTTAGTCAGTAAGAGTCTGTCACTATCTCCCGCTCCGCCGAAGAGCGGGGGATGTCATTGCATGATTTTTTCCCACCATAAAAAAAGGGTTCCTAATTTTTTTTTTATTGCTGATAATTTCGCGCTTGACCGCTATCTCACCTGATGGATAGTGATGATGCGGTCGACGATGGAAAGCACTTACCTAGAAGAAACCTATTCACTCTTGAATTAAAGATTCCCGGGTTGTAGCCATCAGAAACAGAGACTCCGGCAAGGAATTCTGCTCCCTAGTTGTACGCACAATGAATTTGTTCCCAAAACGTTTTGTGCGTGCAGGTGGCTTGTCCACCATGTAGCGATGGCACATCGCCGTACGTCTGGTGGTTCGGTGACGGAACAGGCTTGGCGGAATTAGGTTATGCAATCCAACGCACACTCCCCGTATTGCAACCGATAGAAAACCGACAGGCTAGCAACAAATTTATGAAATTTATTAAAGAATAAGGCCTCGCTGATGTGCCTTCGCCCATGCCTAAATTAGTCCACGCTACGCCTCTGTCTCTCTCTCTCTCTCTCTCTCTCTCTCTCTCTCTCTATTTGTACGCTTATAGGCATAACATAGCGACCTATGTACTTTATCTAAGATCTGTAGACACTACGTATGTTAAACAAATAATAAATTTTATTAAACACTAGCTTTGGCCCGCAGTTTCACCTGCGTACATAAAATATAGCCTATGTCACTCAGGACTAAATCAGCTTTCTATCGGTGAAAAAATTTTAGCAATCGGACCAGTACTTTCAGAGATTACCTCCTACAAACAAAAAAATAAAAAAACAAACTTTACCTCTTTAATATATTTTATTAAATTAAATACTAGCTGTGCCCGCGACTTCGTTCGCGTGGATTAAAGGATTTTGAATTTACTTTTTCTTAAATAAAAGTAGCCTATATTACTCCTTATTACATCAGATACCTGCCAAAAAAGTCCCATCAAAATCTGTCCAGCCATTTCAGAGATTAGCCCGGACAAACAGAGATACAGAGAGACAGACAGACAGACAGACAAAAATTGTACAAAATGTTATTTTGGTGTATGTACCGTATTATTCATATGCATGTAGTAAAAAGCAGTTATCTCAATATTACAAACAGACATTCCAATTTTATTTATATGTATAGATGTATAGAAGATGTATAGATTGAGACTAAGTACTTTAGTTTAGAGCTTATTTTACGTATAACGAATACTAAAACATATTCAAGCACCTAAAAAAAAATATTCAAGAAAGAATACCGTCAAAATACCAGTATAACAAACCTACAAAAACCTCAGTTTCCACCAACAGAAGCCATTTATAATATTTTACCCCAACGTAATTTCTCAACAAGCTTCGAACGAAATAAATCAGGAGCCATACATTACGGCCGTATGTATAATTACATATACATAGAATATGTATGTACCAATATATCAACCGTCTAAGCAAGCCGGCCTAACCGCGACCTATCCTTACAAATAACGTATGAACATTAATCAACTTCCTATATAACAATCTGTTATAATCATAAATGGATGTTGTGAGACTTTCTTTACTCATTTTCGTTTTGTAAGTGTTGAAATGGCTTTCGAGATAGCTTTCAGAGTCTGAGCTAATATGTCAGTGTTTCAGATAATCCTAGATACACTATTCAGGTTGACTGAATCAATATGTCTGTCATTTATTATTACTAACCATAATTTCTTGGATTTTATTATTGACCATGCTGCTCATCTGTGGAATGCCAAGTCCAATGAAGTGCGCTCAATCGTTGCTTTTGGTTAAATGACTTGATAAGGAACAAGTTACCGGCCACTCTGATTTTATCGATAATTATCACTTTGTTGTCCGTTTGTCGATCTATAAGTCGGTCAATTTGTTGGTCTGTCATTCTGTCGATCTGTTGGCCTGTCGATCTGTCGTTCTATCGGTCTGTCGGTCTGTCGATCTGTCGTTCTGTCGGTCTATCGGCCTTTAAGTCTGTCGGTCTGCCGGGCTGTCGGTCTGTCGGTCTGTCGGTTTGTCGGTCTGTCGGTCTGTCAGTCTGTCGGTCTGATGATCTCTCGGCCGGTCGGTCTGTCAGTCTGTCAGTCTGTCGGTCTGATGGTCTCTCGGCCGGTCGGTCTGTCGGTCTGTTAGTCTGTCTGTCGGTCTTTCGGTCTATCGGTCTGTCGATCTGACCGTCGGTCACAACCCTTTTATCACGAACGCATGACAATATTAAGCTGAAATTAATAACTTTTCAGTTCTGCTTCAGTCTAAGTCATGCTGATACAAAAAAACATAGCTAAATCTTTAGTGAATGCATGATATCACTTTTGAAGTAAAACCTTCCTTGATTTTTTTTCTTTCCGTCCTATTTTCCAAACTTTCACATTGATTTTGCGTTTCTATCCTTGAGAGATTTTTCAGCTACACGATGACTTTGAAAGATTCGTACCAAGATAGATAGAGCGTGAAATAAAGCTCTTAGTGACGTCATCTCCAGACCCACAGGATAAATGGTACAGAAGATTGAATAAACCGCTAAACTTTTCGTGTGTGTTCTTTACAAACCCCTTTCTTTACTCAAAAGTCTAAGGTCATTGCATCAAGGTCACCATAGGTGTAGGCTTGTGGACGACGAGCTGTACGTAGCTCGCTGTCCGGCCGTCCGGCAAGGAACAAGGTCTTCAAGGCTAGAGTGAATAGGCTCTTAATAAACTAGTGCGCAACACCATCAGAGATTGCATCACTGCTTACCATCAGGTGGGATCGAATTAAAAAAACAAGCTCAGGTCGATGCCGACGGATGTCAGTACACTTGCTAATTATCTACTGCTCAGTGAAGACCTCTTTCCATTCCTTTCAACGGACGCAATTTTTCGCTTCTTCTTTTCAACTCTTATGGAAAACATCAAGCGACACTATATTGCAATGTAAGGGCACTGTGTTTTATAGGTCCACAGTTCACCAGTTCCTTGTAAGTTTTTGATCAACTTATCGCTTCTTCTTTCCAATTCTTAAGGAAGACATTAAGGTCGTCCCTATATCTTCTTCGTAGTCTGCCGCGACACCGTGTTGCAGTGTCAGGGCACTGTGTTTTATAGGTCCACAGTTCACCAGTTCTTTGTAAGTTTTTGATCAACTTATCGCTTCTTCTTTCCAATTCTTAAGGAAGCCATCTACGTCGTTCTGCTATCTCCTTCATGGTCTGCCGCGACATCGCGTCGCAGTGTCAGGTCACTGTGTTTTACAGGTCCACAGTTCGCCAATCCCGTTTAAGTTGTTGATTAACTTTTCGCTTCTTCTTTCCAATTCTTAAGGAAGCCATCTACCTTGTTCTGCCATCTCCTTCGTGGTCTGCCTCGACATCGCGTCGCAGTGTCAGGGCACTGTGTTTTACAGGTCCACAGTTCGCTTTTAAGTTGATGAAAGAAACTAACTATAAAATAATTATTGTTCCCACACAGTGTGTCAATAATAACGTTATTCTATATGAGAACAATCAAACAATGGACCTAAGCAAACTTTTGAACAAAAGCAACCAAGCCATTATTTGTTGAACAACATTATTTATTTTATCCCGTGGGACGAACAGTGAATAGTACAGAACGTGTATGAATTCGTTTTGCGTCTTCTTCAAATATGAATAACAACGTTGTGTTATTTGATAGTTAAGTAAATAATGGTTGCTGTTTTAAAACCTTCGACTTCTATGGCCTTTTTTTGTTGAGGATGCAATCGTGCAATGATTTCTTCATCTCTAGGTGGAGCAAAAAGGTGGACTTTTATTGACTAAAACTTATCCGTGTTCCTTCAGTTGCTCTTTGCGTTCCAAGGTCATAGTAACTTTTTCGAACTATTGCAGCTCCGAAGAGTTCTATGACCTTAGGTTTATGAAACAAGTCCTGCTTTATTATTGTCCATGTGAAATAAATTATTTTGCCTGAGAATAAATACCTGTACACATAAAGACGTTTAAAATCTAGTTGCAGTCTTGTCTCAGCAATAATCAAATTTCAGCCGAAAGACTGCTGGACATAGGCCTACCTCAAGTGTCACCACAACCTATGTCCTGTGCGTCTTGCATCCCTTGGATTCCTGCAACCCTCACCAGGTCATCGGTCAATGTCCAAACCTTGTCAAAAATGAAGGTGGATGCGAAATTTATTGACATATTGAGACTGAAAGTGTACAGAGTGTAAGGGACAAGTCACGCAAATGTTAAGGACTTGCTCAATAGAAGAAACTGAACAACCTTCCCTAAGATGTTTTTTCCGGAAATGAAAAAAAATCGCCCTCTCCATACAGGTTATTCAATCAAGTTTATAATTTTGTATGGAGAGACCGATTTTTCTTCATTTCCGGTTACACTCTGTATACGAACATTCTAAAAAATACAGGAACTGAATGATGAAAATCTGCCACGTGTATGCCATGAACGTAAATTACCTATATAGTGTAAGTCACCTCTGACTTTTATTATAAATTGCCTCCACGTGCAGCAGCCAGCGTAGCGATAAATTTTTCACGTATAAAAAAATCTTGGCTATTTTTTTATACGTGAGAAAATCATCGAATGACATCCCCCGCTCTTGGAGCAGGAGATAATGTCAAACTTTTTCTGACTAAAAACCCACTCCTGTCCCTTCGTTACCTTTCGTACCGGGGCCGAGCTTTTCTTTCAAAAACAGATCCTTGGCTCCTGTAGGCTTCGACCTTGCTAGGTCCCTACGGTTGCTGACAACTCCTTGAGGCGCGCGGGAACAGTACGCACCGTCGACGACTTGGACTCGGTCCGGACGGTTACCGGACGGTCGGACAGCGAGCTACCCATTGCTCGCCGTCCGCAAGCCCAAGGCATTACTGCTTCGCAGAAGGAGGCTATCACCTGCCATTCCTCCTCGCTTCGGACCATGGCCTGTACCAAAGCCCGGCGAGAGATTGCTGCCGCCGATCGCCCCCGCGAGAACACGACGGTGCTTTGCCCAGGCGGAGCACACCTCTACCGCTACCGTATGCTCCACTGTGTCATCAGGGCCGTCCACACAGTGGTGACACCCGAGCGTTTCTTCCACCTGAATCGGATGCAGGAACCTCCCGAACTTACCATGTCTGGTCACCTGCGTCATGCGGAAGGTGAGGACGCTGGCCGTGAGGTTTTTCTAGCCACGCCTCAAAGAGGACACTTACCGCCATAATACGACATAAAACGGTGGTTGCTGAAAACCAGCACCGTAGATGTCTGGATTTGCATAGCACCACGTATATGCTGAGCAATGACCTATTTATGGATGAGACGCACAACTTGGGTTCTTAGGTTTTATTAGTAAAATTTTTTCTTTTACTTTAGGTTAAAGAGCACTTGCAACAGATAACCTAGACAACTGTGTTGTCTATGGTGTTTGGTGCAATACAGTTAAGCCCTATACACACATGGCCTGGCGGGGAAACTGTTGTTGTTTTTTTTTTTTCTTTAAACTAATTGTGCGTCTATTCAGGCAGAATAAACATATTTCCTTTCTTTCTTTATTTTATGGCTTGCCCAATCTTTTTCCTTACTTGTAACCAACGTCAAACTCAAAGATCCCAGACTCTCAATACTCTCACCAACCAGAACTGGACTGAACAAACAACTGTAGAACAATGAACTAACTATACCGTAATTAGATAGCGCCGATACAGTTGAGTGAAGCTTATCCGGAAGCCGGCAGTGCAGCCGACCGCTTCGAGCACGGCTCAATGCACAGGGCGCGGAAAACTGCGTCGGCTTCGATTAGAGACGCAAACGCTATCTCTAAACTATAAGGAGATAAAAATGATTGTGGAAGTTTATATTTGGTAAAATTGATCAGAATACAAACGGTTCTTACTAATATTAAATTAAAATACTAATACTAAATTAAAATAAAATTGGATCACTGTTTACCATCAGATGGGATTGCAGTCAAGCACTAGTTTATATCTAGTCGTTTCTTTATTGGTTGATTTTTGTTTATTATACTTAAATAAGTTTATCTGATAATTTTACTGTTACTGTTAATGTTTATTGATGCTTTACTAAGCAATGTATATTGTGGCTGTTAATTGGACCTAATAAATAAATATGTATTAATTTATTATTGTTTAAAATTATTTTATATATTTTATGTATGGGCCTCCGTTACCTGAAAATAAAATGGTTATATATCAATAAAAAAATAACTTATTTTCCGTTTACATATTTTATTTGAAACTCGACTAATGAATACCTATTAATTAACTTAATCGTTTTTGTTTCTTGATTTTTATAACTTGTAGGTATGTTTATTTTGTACAAGGACCGCTAGTTAACGGTAAAAGCCTCTTCCAGACGCTTCCACATTATTCTTTCTCTGGCTACTCTTCGGTGCCTGTTACGAATCCGAAACAGGAACCGAAGAGTAGTTAGTAAGCATAATAAAAAAGTAAGTATAAACGCGCCTTTCTTAAGATTGCGTTGACTCAGAACTTTTCTTCTCTGCTACAAGGGGTACCTGAGTATTTGATATTTAATTAGCTTGTGTTTCTGAGAAAATGGATCCTGAACACAGACATAAAACAAAGTGATCCTATAAAAAATCCGTTTTTCCGACTGAGGTTTAGATCCCTAAAATTGACCGCCTTCCTGTCTTGTGACGTACAGAACCCTGAAAAGACTGACTTCCCGTTCCGCACTTTGTGCACAACATCTAATGAAACATTACTCTCATTTTATCTTCTTAACACAAAAATGATAACTTCAGAAGTGATAATGATTTAAGAGCATCCAACCCGAGATACATTTCCATACAACTGTTCTTACGTGATTATGACTCATATGTATTTTTCTATAGAAATTTTGGATACATACACATATCTTGTGGATATTATCCAAGTTTGTACGAGTAAAACTAATCCAACAAATACACCTCTTAAAATCTGCTACTTTGCGTAAACTTTGAATCCTCATAATTTATTATTTATTACTTTATTGCACACCTTAGCTTATAAATCAAAAATATTATATTTATTAAATAAGCCTTGTACATTTAATTAAGATTCTGAATGATTTAATTTTTTTTTCAAAGATTTTTAACAAATACGTACTTTCTACAACAACAGTTGTAAATGTTGTGTTTTTCCGTGATTTGCATATATATTAGAACAGTGCCTAAGATTTTGTTTATGCTTTTATATATAGGGTGACTGGTAATTAGTGACCGATACTTTAACACGTGATTGAACTCATGATTACAAACAACTTTCCCAAATAAACTTTTTTATTAAACTTACTATTTTTTTTTTGTAATGGAAAATGTTTGTAGTATATTAGTTTTGAGTTTCCGCCTTTTCCGGTTAATATAAAGCTTTTCTTTATTTTCATTCGTTTTATCACATTAACAAAACAGCTGTTTGAAATTCGCGCACGCGCCTTATCCTCCAATCATATGTTAGCCGCGTTTTGTTATTGTGATAAAACGAATTAGTAAAAAAAAGTTTCTATGGTTATGTTGTTTGTAATCATGAGTACAATCACGTGTTTAAGTTTCGCTCACTAATTACTAGTCACCCTATATGTGATGTGGGTTAACCTAAATAAATAAATAGGTAGACGGAACGCGAAGGGCCCTCTTAAGTAGGTAAGTCCATTTCCTGTCCTCTTATTCGTAATCTCACGATCAGATAATAGGAAGAACATTAAAAAGTAACGCTTCATTACCTTGCTTAAAAGCATAGAATCACTTTTTGAAGATCATTATGACTTTTTAAGAAGCGAGAATATTTTGAGATACTTTTTAGTTAGATGAAAATTCCGGAGAATCTAGGGTAAGGTTTCATTGGTTAAGAACAGCGAGAAATCAGAGAACGAACAAGAGCCTTTTCGAAACCTGTAACAAGAATTTTAAAATAGTTTAATTTTCTATTTGTAAACACGCAGTAGGAATAATAAACATAATTATTATACGTGTATTTCCAAAATACTAAATCCCACTCTTATTACATTTTTTGCACTAGTGCACCCCCTACATTTTTATTACATTTATCGCATCAGGCTGGGTGCGGCGTGACAGCCACGAATCGCGTGTCAACCCCAGTTTATTTATATCAACGTAAGTGTATTGAAAAACGTTTTTTTAATACTCGTAGTTTGTCACTTCAGCCCTCGGCTCCATAACATGCCGCCTCGGTCGCAATGATAAACTTTCCCAACTTGTATCAAAATGTACTATTCTCCTGTTTGTTCCGCGCATACTTATATTGTAACTCCAACAGGGACAGGCCTCGCCTAGTGCAGGGTGTCTTCAAACACTGCCATCTACACTAATATAATAAAGAGGTAAAGTTTGTTTTTTTGTTTTTTTTGTTTGTAGGAGGTAATCTCTGGAAGTACTGGTCCGATTGCTAAAATTTTTTCACCGTTAGAAATCAGCTTCATTCCTGAGTGACATAGGCTATAATTTATGTACGCGAATGAAGTCGCGGGCAAAAGTTAGTGTTTAATAATTAAAGTGACATTTTATAGCACTACCCTGTTACCTTAATTTAATAAACAACTACACATTTCTACATAGTTACATACATACTAAACAATAACACTTATAAACAATTGTCTAAATACATTGTACTCTGTAATACACCCACAGTACTTAACCTATATTTATCCTAAGTTGGACCACCAAGTAGATAATTTCACAAGAACTGCTTCATATCTCCGGCATTAGGCATCCGGACAGCGAGTCGAGCTTGCAGTCAGCGAGCAATGGGTAGCTCGCCTTCCGGCCCGAGCCCAAGTCGTTGATGGCGTGTAGTCTTCTATGCGTGCCTCCAGGAGATATCAGCAAACCGTAGAGGCCTAGCAGGGTCGAAACCTACTGGGAAACTAACCCTGAGTTTCGAAAGATAGCTCGAGTCACGGTATGAAGGCTTGAAGGAACGGAGTGGGTTTTTAGTCAGTAAGAGTCTGACACTCTCTCCCGCTCCGCCCAAGACCCTGCTCTTGGGCGGAGCGGGAGGGACAGATGTCATTAGATGATAAAAGGTAAGGAGATGTCATTGGATGATTTCCCACATAAAAAGAAAAAAATCTGCCATTTTTTTAGTTGAGTAATCATCTAATAACTTCTCCCGCTCTTGGTCGTAGTATAGTTGTTTTATTACACCGAGTCGAGTTTGGTTTGGGTGTATGTATTAGTTCACACTTTTTTTTCTCTGTGAGCAATCTCGAAGTGCTCGATGTTATAAAATATAGCTTCATCATCATCATCATCATCATTTCAGCCGAAAGATGTCCACTGTTGGACATAGGCCTCCCTCAAGTGTCGCCACAATGAGCAGTCCTGTGCGTCTCGCATCCATCGGATTCCCGCAACCCTTACCAGGTCATCGGTCCACCTTGTAGGAGGCCTTCCAACGGTACGTCTCCGGGTACGTAGTCGCCATTCAAGAACCTTCCGGCCCTAACGCCTAAGGTTCCCTACCCAGTGCCACTTAAGTTTGGCAATTCTTCGTGCTACATAATAAAATATCTATAGATTACGAATACAAAAATAAAGTGCACGAGAATTTTGCAGGTGTCTTAGCAAAATGGACGTCGCCCTCTTCGGGATTTTTCGATAGAATTACCGTGGTGATGAAACACAAAAGGCAACTGAAGAAACGCAGATGGGTTTTAGTCAGTAATAGCAACACGCCTTCTCACCACAAAATATATAGGTACAGAAGTCAACCTACATACAAAGCGCGCTCGAGCAACGCACACATAGACACCGCTCACGGACACGACATCTCGGAGCGCCTCGGCCCGCTCGTCGAACAGTTCCGGCTCAAACGCTCATTAGTGTGCGTTCACCGAGCGTAGGTACAAAAAGTGAAGTACATACATGAGATTGAAGCCACATTTTGATGATTTGCCACATAAAAAAGCAAAGTCAATTTTTGCTCTTTATACATCATTAATCATTAATTAGTACAGGCTTATTAGAAATGGTCTTGCTTATATTTAAATAAAGTCTCAATAAATAATATTCATAAATATCAAAATTATTAGCGTTTGTTTATATCCCAAAATGTCACTCAATTTATGGAAATATTGTACTGGCTATTGATTATATGGCGATCAAAATGGAAAAAGACTACGCGTACCATTTTATGGTAGCAATTGTTATGAATGATTCAGTTACGAGTTTACCAATTATGATAAATTTTCGTGGACAATTTTGACTGCAAAAATATGATGAGTAATGGTTATAGCCCCAGGAAAAAGCCTAATTTTTTTGTTCTAATTAAAAATAGTTGATTTAACCTGTAGTTAGTTTGTACGCAACGCCTACTATCTGGTAGTAGTCGGCGTTGCGTACAAACTACCTACAGGTCATTGGACTCGCACAGCTGACGTTTTCTTAAAGAAATTAATTTCGTACATGCGTAAAGTAATACGAGTTTTGAAAAAAACTTACTTTATTTTTTAATTTTATCTTTACATATCGAAAGTGTTTCATTTACCGGATCGACTCTCCACGGGATTAAAACGATCAAAATTTAGCGGTGTATAAATACTCCTACAAGGTAGACCGATGACCTGGTAAGGGTTGCGGGAATCCGACGTATGCGAGTCGCACAGGACCGTTCATTGTGGCGACACTTCGGGGAGGCCTATGTCGAACAGTGGACGTCTTTTGGCTGTAATGATGATGATGATGATGATGAAAAATAGTGGTGTATAGAGTTAAACTTCTGTACTTATGTGTATTCTATATCTAAATACATTGTACTAACGGTTAATTCAGAAGTTTCTTGAAGTGGAACTAGTAATGTTACTATTGTAGTGGACTCCCATTTAACAATGGGTAAGAGGATCAAATTGAGACGCACGACTGATCAGGAATTCTCACAATATCTTAGTAATGCGTAGGTGGTTACTACAAGGAATATGTGTTCAGTGTAGTGTAAGGACCATTTCAGAATTCGTTTGAATCTGTCTTAGACAAATATGTAACGGTATGGTAGAAAGGTGGCTTAGTTTCAAAGTGAATAAAATAGAATAGAAAACATTTATTCGACACAGATACAAATACAAAGTAAAACAGCAGAATAGTAAAATATACAGAAACAAAGTAAGACAGAAGAATTGTTGGTACTGGTAGAATGATACAACAAAATAACGCCGAGCGTGCTCGTATTGAAAGGGTTACTATCTCAGTATTGGTTGGTTTGATTTTATTAAATGTACATTGGTCTATTTATCACTGACCAGAAATATATACACCCAATCTTTGATCTTTTTTAAGAAGTGCATTTACTTTCCACTGACAGGCTGTTTTCTTTGTTTCCAAATCCTAAACAGCTCCAATAAATACCATCATATACTGCAAGATGTCAAGTACCATCGCGGTCATTTCTGCCTGATCACTTAAAATAAGTTTTATTTTCGAGTGAAAGCAAAAATGAACTTAGTGGTGATCATGCGGAAGTGTCTTTGATGGTAAATGTCTGAGGAACTATAACCCGTAAAATTACAGTCCACAACCAATCCATAGCAATATATGCGCATCCATTTTCTTTGTTGGCAAACCTGTAACGACTATCAATAATCAATTCCGAATAACCACCGGATTCCGAATGACCACCGGATTCCGAATGACCACCGGATTACGAATGACCACCGAAACTAACACCTTTATGTGCTTTCCGGAGTGTCAGTAATGTCCAAGATAAACTTAGAATAGTACATACGAATTGAAAAATTCACAACGATGGTACATGCCCGGTTTAAAACCAGCAACCTCCTGCATGAAAGGTGAGTGCCCTTACCACTAGACCGACACAGCATTTCCATTATACCGTCTCATAAGGCGATTATCACACTGCCACGCATCACGCTGCATGTTGTGTGTCACCTACGCGCGTACTTGCGGGAGTTCAGATCTGCGGGTTTTTACGCACTCACGCGCGTAGTTGCGTTTTGTCGTTTTAGACTCATGCAGGCTCTGGTTCATAATTTCATCCAAAATCACGCCATACCTTGTGTCTCGCCCCGCACCCACGCGCGTAAGCGCATGTTTCTCCGCTTGCAGGCGCGTGATCTGCATGAACGCGCGCGGATGCATTTTCTGTGTGTTGGACTGTGCGTGTTTTATATACAAACGAATAAAGAAGCAACGTTAAAACATGTATTCACGCAGACTAACCCCATTTTTATTTTAAGTTCTTGTAATCCATGGTAAAGTTGTCTGATGTTGTTAGCGATAAGACTGTACCCATAGATGTAAGTTATTTTGAAAGTTATGTTACTGTTTTGGTCCACTTCTTCTTCTTCTTTCTGCCCTTATCCTTGCCTTATCCCATATTATTTGGGGTCGGCGCAACACGTTTTCTTCTTCCATTCTGTCCTGTCTTTTCATATCACTTCTCACACAATCCATCCATCTTTTTTTCGGCCTTCCTCTCCCTCTCCATCCATCTACATGTATACTCAGAACTGTTTTGGTCCACAATAAAGTTTATTCTATTCTATTCACGCGCTACTCTGCGTGGTGCGTGGCAGCGTGATATTAGTAATCGCCTGCAGTGCGTTTCACTTAAGAAGTTCCTTCGCCGTAATGTTGGCTCCTCTGTCTGTCTACAGAAAAAAGAAGGGAGAAAAGGAAAAGTTGCCTACTCTACCAAAATTGTTGCACAAAATGCGAAACGAAATAGGTTTTAACGGTAGTTGCAACACTTTTTGGGGAACTATGAGGGAATGGAATTTTATTTAAAAAAAAGCAGGTTTAAAATGAAGTTGTTAAAGGAGAGGTACGATATTGAGGGGTGGCGTTTTCGGTACTTAAAAGAATTGCGGGACCATCAAAATGGAGCCCAGCGTCCTATATTTTATTCATAAATAGTTTTTACAGTTTCCAAAAGAAAAAAAAAACAATTGTTAAAAGTAATGAAATATCAGTAAATCTCCCTAATTTTAAGTAATTTCATTGCTAAAAATGTAGCAACACTGTTCTTCCGTATTGCCAACATAACGGCAAAGGAACCTCTTAAGTGAAACGCACTGTAAGTCTTTTGCCCATGTCTGGACATACACAGGCTTAAAATTATAACGCTTGAAATTGGTAGGGGCAAGGGAAAAGCCAAAACGGCGGAAAATTGGCATTACTCTGAATTCACGCAAATCGTGGCTGAGCATTCCCCCCCATTCAGTCCGGAAAGTGAAACTGCCCAAGTTTATTATTGCGTCGTTCATCTTAGACCGTTCGCAGTTTTGCACATTTCCGCGTTGTGGGGAACTGACGTTTGAGGTCATTCTAAATGATTTGGTTTTCGTGAATATGCGGGTAGAGTTGAATGGTCCGTAGTAGATTACGGTTTTATTATATAACTAGTCTTATAATGCCTTCCTTTCTTGCGTGATCACATCATAAAGTAAGATATCTGCAGGAGAACCAAGGTTATAAACATAGGAGAAAGAATTGCCAAACTCAAGTGGCAGTGGGCAGGGGCACATTGCTCGCCGAAAAGATGGTCGATGGGGACGAAAGGTACTGAAATGGCGACCACGTACCGGAAGACGCCACGTTGGAAGGTCTCCCACAATGACCTGGTGAGGGTTGTGGGAATCCGATGGATGCGAGACGCACAGGACTGGTCATTATAGCGACACTTGGGGGAGACCTATGTCCAACAGTGGACGACTTTCGACTGAAAATAATGATGATAGTGATGAAGTCTGCTGTAAAGACTCAGGGTTCCTCTCAAGGAGAGAGAATGGGTGTGATGGGTGGTATTGATTATTAATAACCAATGAGGGAGCAGGAGAGCAGTCGTAAAGGTCCCAATTTGCAAGTTGAAGGTCGTGGGTTCAGAACCATGGCAAGTACTTTACTTTGTATAATTGATTTTATTTCTATTACTCTCAAAACGGTGAATGAAAACATCGTAAGGAAACCGACATGTCTTAGAATCAAAAATCCTAAAACATGACAACCCGCATTAATTTAGTAAGTTTGACAGCCCTCTGGTGTGGCACCTTACCCGGAAGACTAAGTCGCTTTTAACTATTAGTTACTAATATAGGTTTTTAAGATCATACTAACAATTTTCTTGTAATTAATGGACCAATATTAATTTCTGATTAAATAAATAAAAAAAATTAGGCCTGCGTGGTGGATGACAGTCAGTTTTCTCTCGTACAGTGCAGGCCTTAGTTCTAACAGTTAACTGATAACGCTTTTGATACGCTTTCTTATTTACTAGCTGCAGCCAGCGGCTTCACCCGCGTAATAGTAGAAAATAATCCCAAGGGAACATACTCCCAGGATAAAAAATATGCTAAGTACGTGCCATTCTAGGACATTGACGTTGGCGTTTTATCACCATTACTTTTCGCAGTTTTTATTAACTCTATCTCCAACGAATTAATTTCTTCCTACCACCTTTCTTTATTCTTTATTCTTTATAGTACACAAAAAAAAAAAAAAAATTACAAACAAAACAAACAGGACATTAGATATGAGTACATAGGCGAGCTTAACCCACAACTAGGTTTTCTTACAGCAAACCATGTGATTTAAAATGAAATTTTGCGTTTGAGCAACCTTGTAAATGTACAACAAAAGGGGAAAAAAAAAAAAACCTTTATGCAGATGACCTTCAAATATATTCACGGGCACCTCTTGGGAAATTGTCTGAGGCTATCTCGACCGTTAACCTTGATCTGGCTCGTATATGCGACTGGAGCAAGAGATACGGAGTCACGGTGAACCCCGTGAAGACGCAGGTTATAGTGGTGGGCAGTTCTAGAATGGTCTCAAAGATCGACTGGATGACTCTTCCCCAAGTTTCTTTTGACAACTCAGTAATTCCCTTTAGTGAGAAAGTCAAGAACTTGGGGATATTCATTGACAAGAATTTCTCTTGGACTGCCCAGCTACAGGAACTTAGCCGCAAATTGTTCGCATCTGCTGATTCGTTGAGAAGACTACGGCATTTTCTGCCGATTGCTACCAAGATCACGCTTGCACAATCTCTTCTTTTACCCATCCTTGATTATGCTGATGCCAGCTATCTTGACCTCACTGAAGTGCAACTGGATAAACTTGAGCGACTTCAAAACTTTTGTATAAGGTTCATATTCGGTTTGCGTAAATATGACCATGTTTCTGAATTTCGCGTTAAACTCAAGTGGTTGCCAATTCGCCTTCGCCGTAATGCTCATATTCTTTCTCTTTTGTATAATGTGCTCTTTTCCCCTTTTACCCCTCGTTACCTCAAAGAACGGTTTCAATTCCTTTGTGACTCTCACATGAAAGTTCTTAGGTCATCGGATAACTTGAAACTTAAAATACCACTGCATTCAAGTACTTTCCTGGACAAGTCCTTTACTGTTCAGGCCGCTCGTTTATGGAATGCATTGCCTGTGGAAATAAAGCGTGCGCAAACACTGCCTGCATTTAAAGGGCTTGTGAAGGATCATTACTTGACTCTGTGATCATGTCTTCGTTCTTCACTAACTCTCTTGCTTATATTTATTTTGTATGTATGTATTTGTGTATCTATTTTAGTATTAAGTATTTATTAAGTTTTGTTACTTTTATATTTGCACTAAGTGCAACATTTTGTGTCCAGGCAATCCCTGTCCATTCAAGGTTGCCTGGAAGAAATCGCCTAGTGCGATAAGGCCGCCAATTGTGTGTTTTTATTATATGGTTTCCTTTTTATTAATTTATAATCTTGATGTGCAATAAAGTATATATAAATAAATAAATAAATTGTCTTCTTCTTCTTCCTGGCCTTATCCGATATTACTTGGGGTCGGCGCAACACGTTTTCTTCTTCAATTTTGTCCTGTCACCCGTCAAACTATCACTAACTCCCTTTTCTTTCATATCACTTCTCACACAATCTATCCATCTTTTATTCGGCCTTCCTCTCCCTCTCCATCCATCAACATGTATACCCAGAACTCTTTTAGTAATATGCGCTTCATCCCTCCTCTTTACATGACCATACCAAGACAACCGATTACCTTTCAACTTTTCTGTCACTGGCGCCACTTTCAAACTTCCTCTAAAATACTCATTTCTCACTTTATCCATTCTCGTCACATCACACTTTATCCATTCTAGGGCATTGTCTATTCGTGTTAAAAAAATAATTTCTAATGCACTATCTTTTCTGTGGTTTTTCAACTCGCTAGC
Source organism: Mythimna ferrago (assembly GCA_910589285.2). Classification (NCBI taxonomy): domain Eukaryota; kingdom Metazoa; phylum Arthropoda; class Insecta; order Lepidoptera; family Noctuidae; genus Mythimna; species Mythimna ferrago. The sequence goes on from OU342689.1 coordinate 5,298,704, forward strand.
AGTCGTACCTCGCCTTAAATCTATCGATATTGTCTCACCCTTATCATCCGAGACGGAAGACTATAAATTGTAATAACTTTTTATCTTTAGGAATAAAAAAATATTAATTCATGGCTTTCTTGATAAAAGATAAATTGAAAATTGTTCTATTTTTCTGTTAGGAAACTTTCGATAGATTGGGTACTATGTATGTATAGAAACGACCCGTCACAGCTTTGCACGTGTATTATAAATATAATTTTATTATATAAAGATTACTTTCTATATTCGTAAAAACTGTCTTAAAGTCTGTTAAGCAATTTTGGAATTTAGAATATACAGGCATACAGACGCTATGGAGGACTTTGTGTTAATGTAAATCTGAATAAAGAACACGTACACATCTGTATATAATATGTATTTTGCCTAACTTTTTTCAAATAATGCGTAGTTCAGCTTCCAATCCAAAATAATGCAGCTGGCAGCTCCAAAATAAGTCAGTACATCCTTCCATTCATCAACGAATAGATCTAGTCTAGGACTGGATTCAAGGAGAGCGTTGAATGCGATTAGTATTCGCGGAAAAGGCAACATACGTCGTGCAACCGTACGGCATCGTGGCACTTCAATATATAGTTTATGCTGTCTTGCCCGGCAATAGTTATCGGGGATAAAAATTAGACACAGCGCCCCATGATGCACCAAACTGGTTACCAGTATTGTACATGGAACGACTATTTAATCAGCGGCCGTATTATGACATCTTAAAACCATCATGTTTTCTGTGTGAGAAAAGGATAGTGCTATTCGTCCTGTATAACTCCGTCTCTTTTTCACACCGAAAACATGATGGTTTTAAGATGTCATAATACGGCCCCAGGCTGTTACTAGATTGTTATCCATTCCGCTTAAAACGAAAAACGAATATTTTTTTTTATCAAAAGCTAAAAATCCCACAAGTTCTGCTCTTGACATACAATTCGGTTTCGATATCGGCTTAAAATAAATATAATCGAACGAATGACGAATGTTCGCCATACATCACTGGTTATACAGTCATACGATATGGCGCATGTGATCGAATGCTATCGATAAATCTAACAAAGGGGTCATGTTCATTTTTGCATTTTGGTTACGCTTGGTTTTATCAGTGGTTTTCCTCATTGGCACGCAGGACCTATTATATTCCTGGGACCAAAAATTGCATCATTGAAAGCCTTTCTTTTCTTTATCAGGTCAGTTTTTTTCACATCAAAACTCAACATCATCATCTTCCTACCCTCGTACCATGTTACGTGAGGTCGGCGTAATACGTTTTCTTCCATTCTATCCTGTCAGTCATTTCGTTATTTTTGTCTCTTTTCTTTCATATCATCTCTCACACAATCCATATATCTTATCTTTGACCTCCCTCTCCCTCTCCATCCATCCGCATGTACACTCATAAATGTTTTAGAAAAATGAATTTCATCCCTTCTCTTCACACGATCATACCAAGAAAAACGAATTCTTTTCTACATTTCAGTCACTGACGCTACTTATTCTTCTGATAATTATGTTTATCTCTCAATTTATCCATTCTCATTACTACACACTTGTTTTACATATTGTAATACAACATATAAGTTTTAGTATTTGCGAAACCCAAAATACGTATATATTACTTTTATGTTAATAATCAATGTACAAAATTTCATAACTGTATCATGAATAATAGCAAAGTTATAAGCTTGTTATGTCAGCGGGCCATCCAGGCGACTAAGGGGTTGTTCTTGCACCCAGCTGTAAGCTGGCTCCTAATGCCCGCTATGACCTGCGTGCGCTGTGTTGTACTTAGTGTCGGTGGTGTCCAACTTGTTATCTTTTTAAATATTTTCGGGAAAAAATATAATATGGTGTAAAAACTATTAGACCACTGTCGATAATTTTTGAAACCAAAAAAATTATAGAAGTACCTACTTTTAATTGTTTTCACTTTTTACCATTTTCAAAGGCTTCAAGCACTGGTCTATATTGGAATCTATCCAGTTACCTATTCTGAATAAAATATATTCAGGTTTCGCATAACTAAAAAATATTCTGTTTAAAAGAATACAATATGATATTTTTTTTTTTTTTTTCGGTGGGAAAAATCATCTTATGACAACCCCCGCTTTTGGGCGGAGCGGGAGATAGTGTCAGACTCTTACTGACTAAAAAACCCATCCCGTTCCTTCAAGCCTTCATACCGGGGCTCGAGCGCCCTTTCGGATAACCCTGGCCCCGGTAGGCTTCGACCCGGCTGGGCCCCTGCTGTTGCTGACAACTCCTTGAGGCGCGCGGGAACAGCGCGCGCCGTCGACGACTTGGGCTTGGTCCGGACAGTTACCGGACGGCCGGACAGCGAGCTACCCATTGCTCACTGTCCGCAAGCCCGCGCCTACGGTGGCTGGAAATCGGGATCGGAATCCCGGCGGCGGCGAGGGCGCCGTTGCCTGATGCGGTCGGCCTCCTCCTTAGCGAGCATTACTGCTTCGCAGAAGTCGGCGACCGCCTGCCACTCCTCCTCGCTCCGGACCATGGCCTCGACCAAGGCCCGGCGCGAGAGGTCTCCGCCGCCGATCACCCCCACGAGGGCACGGCGATGCTCCGCCCAAGCAGGGCACACCGCGATTGTGTGCTCCACCGTGTCCTCCGGGCGTTCCGCACAGTGGCGACACCCGGGCGTCACTTCCGCCTTAATTCGGAACAGGAACCTCCCGAACTTGCCATTTCCGGTGAGGACCTGTGTCATGCGGAAGGTAAGGACGCCGTGAGGTCTTTCCAGCCACGCCTCAAAGAGGGGACTTATCGCCATAATTGTAGCGTGCCCATGACGGGGTTGCGATAGTCGCTGACGTCATTCCACCATGAGATCCCGCCGGAGCTCTGTCCGCCATGCCGTGACCTGTCGCGGCAGCGGACTTTCACCCCGGCGTTGCATCTCCACGCGCATGTCGTGCATGTGTGCAAGGACTATTGCCTCCAGATCCCACGGTGGTAGGCCAGCCAGAAGGCTCGCCGCTTCGCAGGAAATTGTGCAATATGATATCAAAGTCTATTTTGGAATTATATGGTTCCAGTGCGGAACCTAACAATGTTCATCAGATAATGAATATTGAACTAATCCGAGTACGTTAAAACGTGCCTAGATTTATTTACGAACACAGCTTAAAGGATTTCAATGGTATGACAGTGCATGCTTTACTAGGCTTTAGTGCAATCATACGATACGTGCGGTTGTACTAAAAAATAATAGCAACGATAATGTTTATTATTTATATATTTAAGGTCTTTTTTTTAGAGCTGTGGTGGCCGAGTGATAACGGCCCCGACTTACGAGTTAAAGGTCGCGGGTTCAAACCCTGCCAGTTCATACGTCTGGCAGGGTTTGTCTCATTGTCTTCGAATTGTTTGTTTCAAGGAAAGGCCGGTTTCCTCACGATGTTTTCCTTCACCGTTTTGAGAGCAGTAGTATGAAATAAATTACACAAAGTAATGCGCCTGGCTGGGTTTGAACCCGCAACTTACAACTCGTAAGCTGGGACTATTTCCACTGCACACCACTGCTCCTTAAATCAGTTCATCATCATCATCAGCCTTTTTAATGTTCCCACTGCTGGGACCCAGGCCTCCTCTCCAGGAGAGGGAATGGGCCGTAATCCATCACGCGGGCCCAGTGCGGGTTAGTGAATGTCACATGTCTTTAAAATAAATCACTTACAAGAATATAATTGAGAGATAACTCAAACGTTCAATAACTAGAGAAAATAAGGTCTAGATCTGTTTCAAAATAAACGCACGTACCTTCCGCCAAGTATCCAACACAAGACTTCATTCGCTAAACGTCAATATTATATACTAAGTACGCATATTTATAAAATAATTAACAAACACCTCAATATTATAAATCTTAATTCATACGAACTAAAATTCAAACTAACAGAATGGCTGCTGCTTAAGGACTACTCTTATACGGAGTCTTTACTTACCTATCTTGTGTAATACACCCACACCCACCACACAGACTCACACCCATACACACATACACACATCAACACACCATCACACACACAATTTTTTACTCTTTGTGTACCATACAGTAGAATGACACAGTCCACTTGTGATAAGTTTTTGTCTAATTACTGTAACCTTAGACCGCAAACAACCTCTTAAAATACAGGTATACCCTAGCTTAAGAGGTAGAGTATTACTCTTGTACAGAACTCACAACATTAAATGTATGTCAAACTCTGTATGTTTTTGGTTAAATAAAGATTTATTATTATTATTATTATTAAAATCAACTGGAAAAGTAGAACGCACATGAATAAAATATTAGCGCAAAATATGAAACCTCGCAATTCAAACGTCTGTAATATTCTAAGAACGTAACATTAAGTGCATGAATGCATAACTAGACTACAGGTATCCGAGTTAAATTCTGTCTAAGTAGGTAAATCTCGCTTTGCCAACGTTTTGGGATTAAACACAGGTGTGTGACACACAGACAAAGCGTTCGGAAAGCGAATAAGTAACTTAATATTTTGTAACATTAAAATTTCATTTATTAATTTGCGATGTGCAGCGCCCTCTAGTAGCACTGATCCGTAATAACGTTATACTAATTCCAATAGATGGCGCTGCAACTAATCGATTTTATAGTAATTAATTAAATAATCTATTTTTTTACGCGTAATAAATCCTTTTAAATTTAAAGATAGTGATTTGTTTCGGATATGGTTTGGCAAAAACCTTATCCAAAGACCTGAAACGAGTTTAGCTGGACGCACAAACAACCAAGAATAGACTTTTTGGCGCCTAAAGACGAGGAGAGCCGACCTCGAATGAAGAGATGAGGCAAGGAAGAAGAAGAAGAAAAGTGATTTGTTTCGGATTTAGTTTGGTGACGAGTATTTTTGTTTGATTGATTGATTGATTGATTCTTTATTGCCCACCAAAAATAAAAATTACATGAGAAACTTAAAATTTATAGGGTGTGTGCTTTGTGTTATCGCTAAAAGCGATCTTTTACAGACAACCTTTACTTGTTGTTGTTGTTTGTTTGTTACTGACACAGCTTAAAGAATCACCGAACAGATCTGATGGTCGATGGGGATGAAAGGTTCTAAAGTGGCGACCATGTACCGAAGACGAAGCGTTGGAAGGCCTTTCTCAAGGTGGACCAATGATCTGGTGAGGGATGCGGCAATCTGATGGATGTGAAACGCACAGGACGGTTGACAAACCGGTCGTTACGGCGATACTTTTGGGATGTATATGTCCAACAGTGGACGTATTTCGTCTGAAATAATGACGAACTTTTCCTTTTGAGCCTTTTGGAATAGGTGCGTGAAATCTTGCACATTTCCTTTAGTGATGTAGCAGAGCATTAAGACAGGATTAGGACATACGAACGAAGCGTTTTGGGAACACATTTATTGTGCGTACAGAGAAGGAGTGGAATTCCCCGCCGGAGTCTGTGCTTCCTGATAGCTACAACTTAGGGGTCTTTAAGTCAAGAGTGAATAGGTTACTTCTAGGCAAGCGTGCTCCATCGTCGACCACATCATCGCTTACCATCAGGTGAGATGGTAATCAAACGCGAGCCTATCAATAATAAAAAAAAGGATTTCCCAAAATTCTCTCCCTTAGGAGATGATTTGGTTCCAGATTTCAAAGTTAGTATGAAGAAACCTACTTTCATGCAGGCGGAGCCGCTGGTAGAAGTTAGTCATCGAATAACTTCTCCCCAGTGGAGGGAGAGGGAGTGTCAAACTATTACAGACTAAAACCCAATCGTTATCTTTCAGTTATAATTATATTTCACAACTATCACACAACGCCGTCACAAAATAGATAGGTACAGAAGTCAATCTACATACAAAGCGCGCTCGAGCAACACACACATAGACACCCCTCACGGACACGATATCTCGGTCGTGTCTCGGACCACTCGTCGAACAGTTCCGGCTCAAACGCTAATTAGTGTGCGTCCACCGAGCGTAGGTATAAAAAGTGAAGTACATACATGAGATTGTCTTCTGTACCTATCTATTTGGTGACGCCGTCCAGTTCCAAGCTAAGCAGAGCTTGTGTTATGAGTACTAGACAACTGATAAACATCCATAGGTATACTTAGTTGTACTTTGTACCCGTTCCTCACATAGAAGTGGTAGGTGAAATATAGGTTAACCATAACTGTCCCCGCACACGAGCCTCAAAAAAATGCCGCCACAAAAAAACGCTAGAAGCGGCCGCAAAAAACAGCTGAAGCGCGCGACACCTTTTGTGTCCGGTGGAACTTGAAGCCGCTTTTTTTTTATGGCGACATCGCCGCACACGAGCCACAAAAAAAGGCCGCCTCAAAATGAAGCTTGAAGCAGCGTTTTGTTGAAGCCTGTGTGCGGGGACAGTAAAGTAGGTATGGCTATAACTCTATTTAGTCTTCAAAAACAAAAGCGTTATATTATCAAAACAGCAAACAATCTCAAATTAAGGCAGTTAATCTTATTTAAATTTTAAGATTACATTTAGGTGATAAATTATTCGGAATGAATATTTTCATTTTATGTTCACAGTTTCCGAATGAGGTCTTAAAAATTTCACTCTCTCGTCGCACCTGAATTTGACTTTTCAGTAAATTATTTTCTTTTAATGTGCTGTTAAAAATTTCATGTGAACTGTTCAATTTCGGATATATAGAATTAAATACTTATACGTTTAAAATTGGTGATTTTACTGCGGTGTTTTCGTTTCATATCCTGCCTTTTGCCTTCGGTTAAATGCGTAGGAAGATATTTTTTTTTACCTTGTTTACCTTTAACCTTCATAATATTTATTGTTAAAACCCCTTTCCATTCTTTAAAATCTGTTAAAACGCTTCCCTTTTAATGGTTTTCATGAGTTTGCAAGGTTCGTACAAAACTGTAAGAACAAAATGTCTGAATCAATATTCTATAGAGCTAAATCGGTTTGTTTATATTTATTTGTGAAGGGAATAATTACTAAAAAGTACTAACTTCTGATATTAATGAATCATGATTCCCGTGGCTAGTCCGCAGGCTGTGGCAGGTAAAAATTATTATAATAAATAACACTTTTATTTGATATTGATCTGATTAATATTCTTAGTGTTCTGTGCCTTAAATTTTATGAATAAACACTCAACAACAGCAAAATTAATATCGATGCTAATATTCTGCAAAAATGTATGCAAAGAAATACAAATATTCATTTGCCCCAAAACATGTTACAACTAATAAATGGCGAATATTAAACTATAAGCAAGTAACAATTATTATCTTCGGTTCGTCATTTTAAAACCCCGTATGTATATTTGTAATAGTTTGTAAAATTTCAAGCATATTGTTATTACCTACTCTCGGGTCACACAAACTATTTCTGTCTGCTTTGCCCGCTGTTTTAGTTAGTTAATTTTACTAAACTTTGTCATAATTATTGGTGTACTTAGTTGTTTTAGGTTTATCAGAGAGTTTTGAAGTCACTTCATGAATTTGCTTTGTCGAAAGCAGAATAGCAACAGCAGAATATCTTCCGCGTACCGAAAAACGCAGCGTTGAAAGGCCCCCTACAAGGTGGAACGATGACCTGGTGAAGGTTGCGGGAATCCAACGGATGCGAGACGCACAGGATCATTCAATGTGGCGACACTTAGGGAGGCTATGTCCAACAGTATATCTTCAGATTAATACGTCGTTACAATAGAATTACTCTATTTTTTAATTCTATATTTCTATAATTCATAATTCACATCGATATATATACATATGTACTACGCACTAGATTAGGCGTGCTGAACACTCACTTCAATCGAATCCGTTGCACTGAATTCTAGGCAAATTGATATTGATGACTTTCGTGCAATTTTGACGTTTTCCATGAAAGGGCTTGTCTATCACTAGAATATAAGTTAATGATAATTCATAATTTCAAGTCAAGAGTAGTTTATGAACTGCGATGGTACAAATGAACACACATACATTATGTAAACTGACAAAATTATCAACCTTCGTAATCTCTAACAAAGCGTATTGTCTAATATTTTCTAAATCTTTGAAATATAAACTTTTATAATAAATTCGTAAAAGCTATAAAAAGTACAAGTGAAGCAAAAATAAATAATATAGCTCTGAATTTTCGATTGACAAAACCGATCCCTCATTAATGAAACCATTCAAATAAAGCAACATCAGTTCAACAAAAAGAGCCTCCACAATACATATTGCAATTTCGCCAAATTGTTTACCAAATTAACCACCTTTGTTCACCATTCCATAGAGCGTGGAATCGCCGCACTGGCAACATCTAGATATCTCTATCCTGTTTAATCAGCACAGACAACCCACTCTGCAGAGCCTGCATGGAGGAGGACGAGACCAGCAGCTCATTCGCTTCTAAGCTGCCCGATAGTCGCTGGATACAGTGCAAAGAACTTCGGAAACCCAGGTACCCTCCGTGAAATGATCAGTAACGCCAAGGCGCTGCTGGCCTTCCTTGAGGAGCTAAGATGGATCGAATGACACATTTGTCCCACCCGTGCGCAACATACGCGCTTTAGTCGTGGAGTTGCGGACACCAACCCAATATGCAGTACAATTCAATAATTCTGTTCAATTCGAGTAGACCATCAAAGAAGTATTTTGGTATTAACTTGGAAATTCGGTAGCCTGTTCCCTAATACGGCTACATCCCCTAGAGGTCTTGGGCGTCATATAGCAGGTATTGGTAATTTCCAGAGATACCGCCAAAAAGACGCCTGGTCCCAAGCCTGTCTCCTCATAGACAGGCTTGGGACCAGGCGTCTTCTTGCAGGACGTACTTAGTTCCGCGTACTGTAGAGCGCAACCGACAAAAGTATTTTTTTTCGGCATATATTTGATAAGCAAGCTTACGATGACAACCAGTTTTCACTCCACTTTTCAGTTACTGGCGCCACTTGTTTACACTAATATTTTAAAGAGGGCTAAGGCTGACTATACCATCCTTATAACGTTCTCATTACTTGGACTCAGGCCTTCTCCCTGGAAAGGGAACTCACACCAGACACAAAACAACAGGTCTATTTTTAATTAGTACAGGAAAATATGGCGCTCTATGCGTACCCGTTACCAGGATCATATTTAGCCAAAAGTAAAAAAAAACCAAATTCCAAAATTGTTTATGAAAATTTGTCATAATTAGTGAATTCCTAATAGAATCTAATATTATAAAATACTACGCGCAGTATTTTCCCATTTTGAACGTCTTTTATTCATTCATACCAATATTTTACACTTGTACAATACTTCCATAAATGGAGTGACATATTGGGATATAATTATTAAATGCTAAATAACTTTGCTGCTTATGAAATTATGTATCGAGTGAGACTTTACATAAATAATAACAAGATCTATTCTGATAAGCCCTTTAAATATTTGTACTTGTACTAATAAAAAATTAGTGGTGTCTAATCTAAGTCATAAAATGGAGCCAATGGCTTTAGTTATAGTAAAGAATTGGTTGACAACTATTAGGATGAAATATCGATGTGAAAGAATCCAACGTAAATTTCATCAAAATTAAACAAAGAGCAACTGGTACCACCGTCGAATATGCAACAGAAATTACAATTCAACGACAACCTTGCACACACAGGGAAATATATTTACAAAATATAGAATATATAACCGTGTACCGTACATAGAAACGGAATGGATTTTAAAATGAGTTTGAGGGAAACATTTGCCGGGATAGCGTCGGGCGACGACTGTGCTGCGTTTAGTCCGATCGTGGGGCTATTTGGACCGGAACCGCGGTCCCAATTTCCACAATTTTTAAGCTATTGCATACCTAGCTTCTATCGCGGGCCTTGAGCGTGGAGACCGAATCCAGAAATTCCGTAACGAAAATAACCTAACACCCCCCACTCATTTGTTTTTTGAGCGTGGTGACCGATAAGAAAACAAATGAGTGAACAATCAATCAAAATTCAATTCAATGTGTGAAACTGTAACTTCAATTAATATCAAAGAAAAAAAAACAAAGGAAAAAAATACTGCATAAATAAAATAAATAAATAATTATAATTGCATAAGTTGATAAAAATGCTATGCAATAGCTTTACCGCGGTAGTCCCCGAGTGCCACACTTCTTTTTTTTGTTCAGTAGTATTTTGGGACTGTAGTGATATTTATGCCGTCACATAAGAACTAATCCTGCATCGCATAATTAAAGTTCTGCGCGCGATTTGAACATAGAACAGCCCGAAATCATCTATCAGGTAGTTGTCCACCAGGCATAACATCCGTCTGGTCGTAGAATCGTCCCTTTTCAACAGAGGTTTGCGGGGCTTTACTCTCTAATCCGCTTACTTCTAAAAAAAGGAAAAAAACATTAAAGTACGGTTACCAAAAAAACTAACATTTTATTTTGATAAATAAAATAATACTATATTTTTTTTTTATAAGTGGAAGTTGGGACCACGGTCCCGGTCCAAATGGCCCCACAATCCGTTTAGTCGCCCGTTTGAACTTTTCCTTAATCTTAGTGCCTCGTTTACTTGCATTTACTGAGGTCTTAGGTTAGTTTATGCTGAGGAAAATTACTGTACATCGGCTGATTGTAAGGAGATTACTGGCTTTGCTAATGTGCCAGTAGGTTTTACTAGTAACTGAGGTAGAAAGCTTACGTTAAGATGAAACTGTCGAGTAAGATGTTGAGTATTTTAAATCCAATAGCAGCGGAGCGTGGGATATCGGACGGCAAGCAATGGGTATCTCGCCATCCGGCTGTCCGGTAACCGTCTGGACCGAACCCGAGTCGTCGACAGCACAAAATAGATAGGTACAGAAGACAATCTCATGTATGTACTTCACTTTTTATACCTACGCTCGTTGGACGCACACTAATGAGCGTTGAGTTCAGAGAATTGTTCGACGAGGGATCCGAGACGCGACCGAGACATCGTGTCTGTGAGCGGTATCTTTGTGTGCGTTGCTCGAGCGCGCTTTGTATGTAGATTGTCTTCTGTATCTATCTGTATAGCGGTAAGGACACAAAATATATAGGTACAGAAGTCAATCTACATAAGATTGACTTCTGTACCTATATATTTTGTGTCGACAGTGTGTCGTGTTTCACATGCGCCTCAAGGAGATGTCAGCAAAACCGTAGGGACCCAGCAGGGTCGACTCCTACTGGGGCCCTAAACTCGCTTCTGAAAGGTAAACCCGGGGTCCTTGAACGCAAGGCAAAGAATTAACATAGGAGTGTGTTTTAGTCAAAAAAAGACGCTCTGCCTTAGAGCGAGAGAAGTCGTTGGATGATTTCCCACTTAAAAATAAAACGAAGGTATTTGGAGGAATACTTCGAATGCAATTTTGTGGTTGTTTTAGTTATTTGTAAATCGACTCGTAATGGATTTTGTGACGTTTAATTGAAATAGTTCATATGTCTGCACAATTGCACAACATATGCGATCTCAGTAAAATGGAGCACAACAACAAAACACAACGAAACATTGAAACATGAAACATTTGCTACGTTTTTTGCAGTATTTAACTGCAAAAACATTAGATCACAGAAAATCACTCTTGTTACAGAGTGCTTATTAATTTGCTAGAATATTATATGGTGATATTGATATTAAAAATGTGTTCTATTTTTTTATTGGTGTATTTGCCGTCAAACTGCGTCTGATCAAAACCGCAGTAACTACAACATACCTACAGTTGCCATCACGGATTTTGAGCGGTTGCGCAAAAGTCAAATATTCGGTCTCTTTAGTGGTGCGACGTGAAACGCGGGGGCGGGGACTGTCAGTGATTAGCTCGCCGCGCCGTCGCGTCACAGACGTCACTCCTAATTACTTCCCTGCGTTGCTGCATGTATCTAACAACGAAGACGATTGGCTCGCCAATGTATGGAATGCACAAATCGATCCCCACTCTGACGCCGAGGGCTCAAGATCCGTTTTGGCAACTGTACTTGAGAAAAGACAATTCACCTCAAGCAAATCATTTCAAAAATGCAATATTTTTACCATGTATCGCGTTAGCAGGCCTGTCACAAGATGGACCAAAGACCTGGTGAGGGTCGCGGGTTTTCGATGGATGTAAGACGAAGCGAAGCGGGAACTACATTAGACCGACGCTCACGGGGGCGACGTGCCTTAGTTGAATGTAGCGTCGCGTCGCGTGACGTCGCATGCCGTTGGTCCAACGTAGCTCTACAAGTCTAGTTGGCATATAAAATGTATGAAGATCGAGGCGCCCAGATCGGCGTACGTGGCCCACTTGGACCCAATGCAGTCCTACCTACTCATCTTTTTGCTGAAAAGATCATCACGATGATACTCGGAAGTGATGATATGTGATTAACATAATTGTGTTTTTATCTTGTTTTTGGTAGAGTAATTATGGTTTTCGTGTCTTATTTTTTATAACATTCTGTACCTAATATTAAGGGTGAGGTGCACCATTTAACTATAACGATAACCAAACCATAACCAGCCGTAAAACGGCCGCCTATTGGTCAATTCGACGATTTGACAACTGTTAACGGCTTTGTTATCGTTATAGTTAAATGGTGCAACTCACCCTTAAACTTTCAGTCATTCATAATGTTGTTATGTAAGTCTTGGGGGCCTGGTGACCCGTAACACAGGTATTCTTTACCTTTTTGAGGCACCATTCTCTCACAAATATGTATGTTATTTAAATTAAATAATAATGAATTTGTGATGAGAAATAAATTTATGATGAGAAATTATTTATTATACTTTGCGTATTATTCTTCCTATTTTGCAGAACCATTTACTATCAAAGAACATCACCACTTAGGAAAAACTTCAATACTCTAAAACATACATCTTTTCAGTGGAAAATGCATCGTTTGTTAAAGTAAAATAAATCGAGTAGCAACGTTGAGTCGAAATCGCTTGAGCTTGAAATAAGACATCTCGTTTATCGAGATAATGCTATCTGATATTTACACTAGCATTTGTCATTCTAATAGATTTGTAACTTCTTTGTTTGGGAAGAGCGAAGTACTCGTAGGTAATGTCTTGTGATCTACACTATTATATTATAAAGAGGTAAAGTTCATTTTTATGTTTTTTTGTTTGTTTGAGGTAACATCTACAAGTACTGTACCCCTAGCCAAGTTGATAATCTACAATCGTTAACGCTAGTAGAAAACTTCAAATGTACGGAACGTCATCTCAACGCTCAGTCATGTGATCAAAACGAAAGAATCGGGGGCGTGGCCAACTCGAGGCGTTCGGCGCAAGAGAAACGGTTGTAACTTGGCTAGGAGGGCTGGTCCGATTGCTAAAATTTTTTCGCCGATAGAGAGCTGCTTTATTCTTGAGTGACATAGGCTATATTTTATGTACGAGGGCGAAGCTGCGGGCAAGAGCTAGTCGAAAATAAAGTTAACCATATGAAGAATAAAAAAAAAGTCTTTTCAAGCTCATTCACGAAAGTATATCGATTGTTATATCACCATTCACTTTATTTTTGGTTTGTGCACCGTTTTTAAGCTTAGTATAATATTTTTTTTTTTAGTTGGGAAAATCATCCAATCATCCCGCTCTTGGGCGGAGCAGGAGATAGTATCAGATTTTACTGACTAACAACGCGCTCCTGTTTCTTCGTTGCCTTTCGTACCGGGGCCGAATCTTCCTTTTAGAAGCAGACCCTTGGCCCCAGTAAGCTTCGACTCTGCTGGGCCCCTACGGCTGCTGACAAATCCAAGAGGCGCGCCGGAACAGTACGCGCCGTCGACGACTTGAGCTCAGTCCGGACAATGACTGGACGGTCGGACAGCGAGCTACCCATTGCTCGCCGTCCGCAAGCCCGCGCCTACGATGGCCAGAAATCGGTATCGGAATCCAGGCGGCGGCGGCGGCTAGGGCGCGAGCGCCGTTGCCTCATGCAATCGGCCTCTTCCATTGCTAGCATTACAGCTTCGCAGAAGGAGGCGACCGCTAGCCACTCCTCGCAGGTACGGAGGTTGACAAAATGGGCAAAATAATGAAATGATCAGTCATTCTGCCCTTGATCTCGGCGTGCAATCATGTTGCCTACGATACGCAAACAGTACTCATTCATGATTTATAACATAATAAATAATTTACGAAGGTAGTGGCCCTAAAATACCGCCCAATAGCACGCTGAATTAGTCAAAAATAAAAAAATCTCAGCGCATTTTATTGTGATTGCGCCCGTTTTATTGATTCCACATTTATTTTCCAGTTGTGCAGCCACTTGAGATACAAAACTACACCAATTATCCACGCGGACGATTACCACTCAATTCACGAATAATTATACAGTCACTGAACTCTACTCGACAATATAGTCCGCCCATTAAATTGCCACTCACATGTAATTCGTTTTTAGGGTTCCGTAGTCAACTAGGAACCCTTAAAGTTTCGCCATGTCTGTCTGTCCGTCTGTCTGTCCGTCCTCGCTTAATCTCTGTGACCATTCTAAATAATCTAAGTATCAGGCATTGAAAAACGAGAAGTTTTTAAGCTATCTCATAGTCAGAGGCATTATCATATAGGAAAATAACCTCAAAAGGTTACTCTTTTTAGGGTTCCGTAGTCAACTAGGAACCCTTATAGTTTCGCCATGTCTGTCTGTCCGTCTGTCTGTCTGTCCGTCCTCGCTTAATCTCTGTGACCGTTAGTACTAGAAAGCTGAAATTTAGTACCAATATGTATATCAATCACGCCGACAAAGTGGTAAAATAAAAATTGGAAAAAAAATGTTTTATTAGGGTAGCCCCCATAAGTAAAGTGGGAAGTTATTTTTTTTTTCATTTCAACCCTAACGTGTGATATATTGTTGGATAGGTATTTAAAAATGAATACTAAAATCATTTTTGATAATGTCAATAATTTCGGAAATAATCGCTCCAAAAGTAAAAAACAATGTGTCCCCCTCCCCCTAACTTTTGAACCATAAGTTTAGAAAATATGAAAAAAATTTGACAAGTAGAACTTTATAAGGACTTTCTAGGAAAATCATTTTGAACTTGATGGAAAAAACAGTTTTTGTACAAAAAAGACAAAAAGGTTGTACAAAATAATTTCTGGACTAAGTTGTAGTATAATCATATATGCAAGCATTTTTTTTTTAACTTCGTTTACATATTTTATTATCCTGAACGTATCTTCTTTCAAACAAAAAAAAGAATTATTAAAATCTTCTGGTACCTATGTATTAATTAGTAACCCAATTCCCCGAGAGATGGCGCTGGGCTATTTCGCGTTCGCGCTGTTAGGATTTTTCCTGAGTTGATGGGATCGGGTATTATCGAATTGTTCAGTTGGTCTCTCCTTGGCATTGGCGGTATTATCTTATAACTACATAAAACTTCTATCAGGAACATGCTAAGGCAATTTAGAACAAAATTAAAATCCTTTTTTTAACGCCATCTATCAAAATGTTAAGGTAAAAAACCGGTTCATAAATGGTTCGATAGATGGCGTTGCGTAATGACGTCATCTTTTTAAAAGTCGATGTTAAGATTTTCCGTGCTTTCATGACCTACCGTGGTAAAAAATCGTTACTTTTTAAATATATTCGTAATTTTACGAGTGCACAATCGCTGAAATCTCTACTACTTGCATACTGTTTTAGTTGTCACCGTCCTTTGTGGGCCCGTTTTTAGGGTTCCGTATTTATTAGAGTTCCGTATTTAGTATGTTAACGTAACAAATAGCCTTTTTTTAAACTCATAAGTGGGAACACTTATTGTGACGGACGGGAAACTACGGAACCCTACACCGGTTTTTATTTTTTGATGTTGATAGGATCGCACTTTACCACTATCTCACCTGATGAAATGTGATAATATGGCCGAAGATGTAGCACGCTAGCTTAGAAGTAATCTATTCACTCTTGACTCAATGATCCTCAGGTTGTAGCAATCAACACAGACTCCGGCAGGGAATTCCACTCTTTAGCTGTACGCATAATGAATGTGTTTTCAAAACGTTTTGTGATGTTCGACTCGGTAAACTAATTTTTTTTTTTCATTTTTTACAGCATCTTACGGGATCTTAAGTTTTCGGTCCCAATTTAATTATTATTATTTTATCAATTATTATCTTAATGACATTTTAATATTTAACTGACATTGTAATTGTAATTTATGACATTTTGAACTAGTGTAAAATATTTTATTTTTTTGTGTAATTGGATTTAATACTCGTATATTTAATATAATTTAAGGAAACTATAAATATTTTGTGAATTTTGAACTAACATAGAAATAAGTGTTACTAACATACAATGTAGACCAAAAGTTGTCTTTTTAAATAAATTATTATTAATTTCCCATTGGCAAAAATGACTAACTTCCATAAAATCTTTAAATCAGTTATATGAAAACGCAATCCAACAAAGAATATAAACAGTCACTTTTTCATTTAATGACTTCCCCCGCTCTTGGGTGAAACGGGAGAAAAAACCCACTCCTATTCCTTCTTTGCCGTTGTTCCAGGACCCCGGGGATCTCTTTCGCATCACCCGTGCCCCCAGTTGGCTAATACGACCCTGCTGGGCCCCTACGGTTGCTGACGACTCCTTGAGACGCGCGTGGAACCCCACGCGCCGCTGACGACTTGGGCTCGGTCCGGACGAATATCGGACGGTAGGATGGCGGGCTAGCCATTACTTACTCGCCATCCGCAAGCCCGCGCCTATGGTGGCCGGAAATCGGGATCGGAATCGCGGCCGCTCGGGTGCGAGAGCCATTGCCTCGCGCGTGCGGCCGCCTCCTTTGCTAGCATTACTGCTTCGCAGAAGGAGGCGACCGCCTGCCACTCCTCCTCGCTCCGGACCATGGCCTGTACCAAGGCCCGGCGCGAGAGATTATTGCCACCGAGCGCCCCCACGAGGACACGGTGATGCTCTGCCCAGGCGGGGCATACCTCTACCGTACGTTCCACCGTGTCCTCCGGGCGCTCCACACAATGGTGACACCCGGGCGTTTCTTCCGCACGATTAAGGTGCAGGAATCTGCGTCATGCGGAAGTTGAGGACGCCGTGAGGTCTTTCCAGCCATAAACTGTCACTTACGGTTTTCTTTATGAAAAGGGTCGATAAATATATTTAAAGCTAATCTATATTACGTAAATAGATATATTTTATCTGCTCCGTATCCAACTAATATCCATACTGAAAAGTAAACATTAAATTGAATGTAGTAAAGAATGTAGGAAACATTTAATTCGTAATATTCAGGTTGTCATTGCACCTGTCACATTAACAATAAGATAATTAATTTTACTGTTAACATTTCACTGAAACTCAATAAAATACCCTGATATTTTATGTGTTGCGTAATTATAATTTTCATACAGAAATATTATAATCACAATTTATTTCGTTTCCTTATAAGGGAAAATCATGTTTATTTGTATCAGTTTTCATTGTAATAATAGCTCAATAAATAATTTCTCAATTAAATTTATCATTAAATGTTTATTGTCTTTATACGTAATGTCCTTATACATATACACATACACAACATACTTATTATTCAACACGGCTTTCAAAGTACAGGCACATAAAATGAAAAAAAAATTAACCCCTCAACAAAAAAGGACGACACAAAATCCCACTTCAATTTTATTTAAAAAATATACAAAAACCGTTGATCCGTTACAGCTTCAACGCTAAGCCTTCTTCTTCAAAAAAGGAACACTCAATATCTGCCGCAAAACCGGTAGCCAGTGTCCATATATTAAAATTTCCGTCGCATAGAATGTTCTAGATTTTTTTCAAAGTGATCGTAAAAAGTAAAATAGTGCGGTGTACTTCCTCGTCGAGGAAAGGACGTTATTTTTTAAATATGTTGGTGCTTGAAGCATGTGTTTAGGTTTAGCCTGAATATTATGATGTTTAAGGAGGATGTTACGGAATTTTAATATTTTTATATGAGATAAAATGTCGATTTAAAAAACACAATATGCTCTTACAAAAAATGTAGCTGTGTAGTTTTAGCCTCTTAAGTTTTTAAAAATGAAAATGATATCCTAGTACAACAGTACCAGGAATTGAATGAACTTAAATGCAACAGCATTTAAGTTCATTTTTAAATGCAACAGGATGCAAATGGATTTTAAATGCAACAGCATTTAGGTTCATTTTAGAACGATATTCTTAAGCAATCAAATTAATTCCTATCACGTATATAAAGGAAAATAACATCATTCACTGTCTAGTTTCTTGGTTTTTCTATTGCAGCCCCAAAATACGAAAGCAAGTCTGAATTTATCTCAAGTATCTTTTTGATTTTCATGTCACGTTGAAGATATCGTCAGTATGTTTAGAATCAGTAACTGAATGGATTCCAATAGTTTTTACACCATGTTATATGTTTTCCTAAAAATATTTAAAAAGGTCATATGTTGGACACCACCGACATTAAGTACAACACAGGTCACGGCTGGTCGTCAAGGGTATTAGATGCCCGCAAACAGCAGGGTGCAAGTGCAAAATAACCTCTCAGTCGCCTAGATGGCTATGTGACTGTGTATTTTTGCTGACATAACAAGCTTATAACTTCGCGATTTTTCATAATACAGTTATGAAATTTTTTAAACCTAAAAACACTAGACACGTGTTTCTGGTTTCACATTATACTAAAACGAATGTTGTAGATATAACTATTGCGTTTTAGCATGGCAATTAATGGTCATTGACCCGACTATAATTATTAATATTCTTAAGTTTAAAAACAGGAAAAAAGTCGCAATGCTAACTCGAGTTAAAAATTGTAACGATCCTTGATTATTATTTTTTTGTTATATCCTGACATAGTGCGACGGGTCGTGGCAGACCACGAAGGAGATGGTGGGACGAACTCGACTGATTCCACCAAAACTGGAAGAAGTGAGCGCAGGCCCGCGAAAAATGGAAGGAAAGGAGGGATGCTTTTGCCCGAAAGTGGAGCAGAACAGGATAATAAAAAAATATATTTAAAAGACACATCTACAGTAATTTACATCTATACAATAATATTGTAAAGAGGCGGGATTTTTATTTTTTGTTGTAATGAATACAGTCAAAACTATTGAAGCAATTTTAAACATTTTTACACCTGTAGAATGATGCTTGATCACTGAGTTACACAGGCTTATATTTTCTAGTAGCACGAAAATGAAGCCACTGACAAAAGTCATTAATATATTATCTAGCTTCTGTAAAAAATTCTAGTGTCATCGTTTTATGTTAATAGTAGATAAATAGGATGTAAGTGGTATTCAAAAATATGTACTTGTATTTGTTTCATTGTATCTTAGCAATAGTGAGTATAGCGAATATTAAGGGCGCCTTCAAATTAGCCGCAAAATGCCGCACGACGGCAGCGCCACAGTATTAACATCATACAGTAATGTGTCTTGCCCTTAGTTTTGAAATAAATGCCTACAGCCGCGCGGTACGTAAACATGCGATAGGGCTGCCCACCTTCAGCATTTTAATTAGGTACGAGTACATTTGCCTACTTTGCGGTTTCATTTAGTTTTGTGATTGTAAATTTCCTTTTTATATAAACAAATAAAATACTTTGTGAATTGAATAGGAAGTTTTCAATAAAAATGCGTGTTGTTTTTTGTTCCGTTTTTTGCCATTTGGCTACGGAACCCTAAAAACGGTTTTCAGTGGTATATGTTGTTATAGCAGCAATAGAAATACTTAATTTGAGAAAATTCCAACTATTTAGTGGCAGACAGACGTTCAAATTTATTTTTTCTAGTCTTATTCATACACACAGTACAATAAACAACTATTATTAATAATAAAATACCGCTTTACTTTGAATTATACAAAATAACAAAACAAAACACAAATGCCCCGAGGTTTTAACACAAGCATACCTACCGTATCATGATTCATGAACCGCCTATAACCACCTATTTTACTCGTGTCAATCACTTTCCTTTACTCTATTTACTTTGTTTATTAATCCAGAAATCTTTTTTTTCGGGACATAAAAGGAAATACTTATCCATCAAAAAGACATACAGACCTACTAGTAAGTACCTTTCAGAGCTTCCAGGTAATCTAAAAAAAGTTATCTCTGGATGCGTTATTGACGAATTCATGCAACCAAAAACAGCACAATATATCCTACTCGTCCTATTATATATGTAAATAGGTATTTGAACTTATTTTTAGTGAAAAAATCGCGCGGCTATTGTTAAAAAAACAACACACCGTCCGATCGTCGCAGCGGCACAGTCGCGACTGTCTACACCACGAGCGCACCGCGAGATCAAGGCGCGTAGGTATAGCTCGCGATTTGTCTGTTTGTATGAAGATGGATTATTGTATAATACTGTGGCAGCGCGGCTGCAGCGCTACACTCGCGCTGCTTTATTTTTCCATATAAATAACAAAGTAGCGTGGAGCGCGTGTGTAGCACAGCAGCTAATTAATTGCGGTTAATTTGAAGGTACCCCTAACGGTAGCAGACAAAATATCGATCATTGAACTTTGTTAAAGTATTACGGAAAGTATAATGACCGTTATCGTCATGTCATACCGAAACAGCTATAATTTTCTTTTTGATTTTAAACATGAAGCCATAATATTCATTCACACCAAGGTACAATAGAATTTTGCAATTCAATTTCTCACTCCGCAAACTTTTTCATCAGTTCGGTTCAGTTCAGTTGTTCATCAGTTTCAGTTTTGCTTACAAGAAACTAATTGCAAGCTCTTAAACTCACTATCGACTTAATAAAGAAACTTGATCCACTTCCTTCGTGCATAATAACTCAAATTTCTCAGAACAACTAAAATTCTACCCTGTATTTGCATTGAAGTAGATGGCTTAGCCACCGAACTTAATAATTAATCCTTGTTCTACTAGATTATCTGTTCAAACTTACCCTACTTTGCTGTTTTTGTTTCCAGCTTAAAAAGATGCACCATCAGATCAGGTGGGATCGCAGTCAAGCACTATTTATTTGTTTTAATTAGGGAAAACAAACAATTAAACAATTTGTCTTACATCTAGATATATGTTAAAAGAGGTTATTGTACAATTCACTACGTTTCCACGTATTACTTTGTAAGAAAATTACACAGAGTGAACATGCTTAAGACTAATAATGCTATAAATAAATGCCTAAATTAAGTCTGAAAATTACACTGTAACTTTTTAACAACGCTTTTCTTAAAATCGTTAAAGCCAAAATGTCAACTTTTTCAAAGTGGTTATTATACAATTTTACCAATCAGTGAAGGGGCACTAGTTTATATCAGATAAAAAAAAGCATCTACCACTTTCTTGGTTTGTATAGTAAGGGTTTGGAATGGTTTATAATAGTCTCGTGTTTGACCACCATATCAGCTGATACGCAGAACACGTTTGCCTAAAAATAGGATAGCCACCCCGGTTGTGATTAGGCCTACTTTATATGGACGCGGTAGCCTCATAAACACGTATTTGTCATTAAACCCTACTCTAATTTATAACCGGCATGTCCTAGAACCAAAAATTCCAAGATATGTGACATCAACCAACTCGTACTGAGCCCGCGTGATGGATTACGGTGCATTCCCTCTACTAAGGCCTCCTCCTGAGTCCCAGCAGTGGGAACATTAAAAGGCTGAGTATGCTAGCTATGCTATACATGAATACTTGATTATAATTTATGATAGAGGTCTCACAAAAATCACTCATCATCATCATCATCATGTCCGGTAACTGTCGGGACCAAGCCCAAGTCGTCGACGGCGCGCGCTGCTCCCGCGCGCCTCAAGGAGTTGTCAGCAACAACAGGGGCCCAGCCGGGTCGAAGCCTACTGGGGCCAGGGTTATCCGAAAGGGCGCTCGAGCCCCGGTATGAAGGCTTAAAGGAACCGGATGGGTTTTTTAGTCAGTAAGAGTCTGACACTATCTCCCGCTCCGCCCAAGAGCGGGGCTTGTCATTGGATGATTTTTCCCACCGAAAAAAAAAAAATAAAATCATCATCATCATTTCAGCCGAAAGACGTCCACCATTGGACATAGGCCTCTTCCAAGTGTCGCCACAATGAGCGTCCTGTGCGTCTCGCATCCATCTGATTCCCACAACCCTTATCAGGTCATCGGTCCACCTTGTAGGAGGCCTTGCTACATCTTCCGGTACGTGGTCGCCATTCCAGAACCTTTCGGCCTCAACGGCCATAAAATCACTAATATCAAAAAATGTGTTTTTAGGGTTCCGTACTCAAAGAGTAAAAAGGCCCTATTAATAAGACACCACTGTCTGTCCGTCTGTTTTGTCAGTCCATCTGTATACTAAAAACAGAATCAAATAAAGTGGGGCTCCCAAATATCCGCAGGAGAACCAAGGTTACCGACATAGCTCGAAGAATCGCCAAATTTAAGTGACAATGGGCAGGGCACATTGCACGCAGAACAGATTGTCGATGGGGACGAAAAGTTCTGGAGTGGCGACCACCTACCGGAAGACGCAGCATTGGACGGCCTCCAACAAGGTGGACTGATGACCTGGTCAGGGTCGCGGGTATCAGATTGATACGTGACGCACAGGACCGGTCGTTTTGGCGACGTTTGGGGAAGGCCTATGTCCAACAGTGGACGTCTGATATAATGATGAGGGGCTCCCATGCAACAAACGTGATATTTTTGCCTTTTTTTTTCGACTCACACTTGGTCGGTTTTTTATAATTCGGTAAAAATATTTCGCTTTTGTACTAACAGACATAGAGTAATTCAAAAAATGGTGGTTCCTATCCTGGTCTTACCCTGCCCAGCAGTGGACGTCGTTGAGCTAAAACACTTTCCGCCTAATAAGGCGAAATATCGAAACGTGATCTAGGTATTACCTATTACGAGGTTGAAGAAAAAACCACACACACACCAATCACACCAAAAAAACAGCACAGACCAAAGGTAGATTTTGAAATTGGAATTTAGGTATAAATAACTGTGCAAGTGTGAGTCAGACTCGTGCACTGAGCGTTCCGTGCAAACTACAATTCCCGAATGGAGTTTGGAAGATTTTTCCGAACTGCATTTTTTTTTTGTGACGTAGGTAACAACAAATTAACTGTTTTCAGATTTTTTCCAATACCTGTGCTATGAGTTCTTGCTTTGTGCCAAATGTCAACGGGAAGTACCCTATGAATTTCGATCTTTGAGAATATCAAAATATACGTTTTTTTCCGACATAAACGGCCGTATCTTTTTTATTCGTTAACTTAGACGTTTGATTTTTATCACAGCTTGAAAGGACCACAAACCTGACTATATGATTTTAATTTTAACTCGATACCTCCACGCGTTCTCGAGGTAAAGGGTCTTGACAGACAGACAGTCAGACAGACGGACGGCCAACAAAGTGATTCTATAAGGGTTCCGTTTTTTCCTTTTGAGATGCGGAACCCTACAAATTAAGCTTATCACTAGTTTCTGAACTATCTATGATAGTAAAGTTAGACCGCCGAGACTCCTAGTTTAACTCTGTGGCCCTAGTGAAAAGGGGTATAAGTCCGATTTTGTCGAAAATGAGTTAAGTATACCGAAATGATCAGAAAAAACTGCTCTATCGTTTGGTGAAAACAGATCTAAACTAACCCTAAAAATAAGGAAGTTACACTGTGCAAAAGGATTCAACTGACACCAAAAAAAACACAAAAGTTGGCTTCAAGTCCATTTATATTGTTTTAAACGGAAAAATAAAAACTTTCTTTTGTGTTTTTTAATCTAAATTAACATAAATCAACCACATTTCAATTTGATTGGTGTAGAAATGATATTATTAGACTTATATCCGTTTTCACCGAAATAAAGAGAAAAAATATTTCTTTGCATTAGGTAATCAGTTATTAAAAATAATTTCAAATGCGTATCCCTTTTCACGTGCATGAATTAATATTTAACTTAGGGGAGAAGGGGTCTAACTAATTTTATACCCTTCTGGAATTCATTTTGCGATTGGTATAAGTCACTATCTTAAAAACTATTAACTTTACATAAAAAATAACCCAATAATAGTAAAGAGCATAAATTGTTTACCTATAAAAAACATCACATGTATTTCATTTGGTAGCGGTTTGAATGACACACGAGGTCAAACACGAATTTGAAGCACGCAGTGTGTTTTTTACGTCTCCTGTAAAGTTGCATTTTTGGACTTAGATCCTTTTTTACTTGGGCCACAGAACTATGGTACCAACTTCGATACTAATATGTATAGGTATTATTATTTAAAGTTAGCTTTGATTTTGTGTGTTAATCAATATAAAAATTGTTAAAAATGGATATTAACTGACTTGACGGATCTGAAAGATTTGAATATTTAAATATTTCAAATTCATGGATTTTGTATTATATAGAAATATAATTTTAATGATTGACACTAACAAGACGAGCAATGGGTAGCTCGCTCGGCCGTTCGGTAACTGTCCAGACCAAGCCCAAGTCGTCGACGGCGCGCACTGTTCCCGCGCGCCTCAAGGAGTTGTCAGCAACAGCAGGGGCCCAGCCGGGTCGAAGCCTACTGGGGCCAGGGTTATCCGAAAGGGCGCTCGATCCCCGATATGAAGGCTTAAAGGAACTGGATGGGTTTTTTAGTCAGTAAGAGTCTGACACTATCTCCCGCTCCGCCCAAGAGCGGGGGTTGTCATTGGATGATTTTTACCCATCGAAAAAAAATAAAAAAAAAACACTAACAAGACCCATTGCTTGGTAACCACACATTAGACACGCCACTACTCTTTAACTAAAGCTAGTACTAAGGCATTTTGTGTAATAAGACGAAATGTGTGCTCTTATCATTAAGTTCCAGGCTATTACTTGCTCATAAAACAACTCCACTTAGGTAAACTTACAAAGTTTTTATAAAGCTTCCGAGCAAAACGTACCCGTTACACTTACAATAAAACATTATACTTAGTAGGTATATTGTTACAAAAAATGAAAACTAGTTTTTACAGTTCAGTACCTAATAAATCTCTTTGTTGCCTAACTTTAACATAATGTGAGTAGATACTTGAATTTAGTTTGAGTGTTTTATGTAGGTACTTAACGTCAACATAGAGAATGGACTGAAAAATACATATTGCAACAAAACGACATCATCATCATCATATCAGCCGAATTATGTCCACTGTTGTTGTCCTAGAGAGGAGGCCTGAGTCCCAACAGTGGGAACATTATAAGGCCGACTATGCTATGCTACACGTCCACAGTTGGACTTAGGTCTTCCCCAAGCGTCGCCACAACGACCGATACTGTGCGTCTCGCCTCCACCGCATTCCCGCGACTCTCACTAGATCGTCGATCCACCATGTGGGAGGACTTCCAACGCTGTATTTTCAGGTGCGCGGTCGTTACTTTAGAACCTTTATCAAATATATAATGGTGGATAGAAAATAAATCATAGTATTATTATTACTCACTAAATTGTAAGGGATAAAAAAATATTTATATTAAAAATCTTCACAGCAAACGAGTCTCTGTCAAGTAGTCTAATGCTTGGCATCAAACCGTTGATTGTACTAAAAAGAATACGAAACTGTTTCATCGACGGCGAAACCACAAACTTGGGACGTGACTCAATCAGAATTTTAGAAGAAGACAAATAACACATTATCTCTCTCACACTGTCTACCAGTATTCACTTCATAACTGAATAAAGAACGCTCAGTCCATTCTCTATGCCTTTCGTACTTAAACACTTATTTATAATTTGCTTTATAACTCTCACACACGTGGGAGCTTGAAATACAATGCTAATGGCCTATCCGAAAGCCTCCAGATGGTTTTCAGTTAACTTTTGTTGTTGATAACTTTTTATGAACAATGTACGAGTATTTTTCAATCCCGTAGATAGTACTTGGGCTACTGAAATTACAAGCACATGAGACTTTATAACTTTGTAATTTTTAATATCTTTTTAGTGGAAAAATGCGAGAGGGAGTGACTAAAACTCACTTGTGTTCTTTCAGATGCTTTTAGCGTTCTAGCACTACAGTAACTAATTCAAACAAACCTGCTGCCCTGGAATTTAGTTATTTAGAATCTTAAAGATTTTTCTGAATGGCAAAAAAAAAATTCTCTTTTGAGGTATCTACTTTACAGTTTTCAGAATGTTTCCTGTTTAAGTGCTACAATTCTATCTCAACGGAAAGTATCGCATAGGTTTGATTTCTTTGCGAATGTCAAAATATGCACCTAAACAGAGTATAAACGGCTTTTACCTTTTCAACGAGATTGCGATGACTTCGTAGATTAATTTTTCACTGCTCCATAAAAAAAAAAAATTGATGTAAAAAAATACTTAAATTAGTTAACAACAATTAAACAACTTAAACAATAAAATAAACTTAAATAATTAAAAATAATATATACACTAAATGCCTAGCTAAATATGACGTCATAAAACTCCTCCGCATCGCTGTCGACTGGAAGTGTGCCCAAAAGGCTAGCGGCATTGCCACGTTGTATGGCAATGCTTATTCTCTGACCGAGGTAGAAGCCAGCCTTTGATGTTAGTGTATGATTTTTAAGTTCTTACGATCCATCCTAAAGTTGTCTCGTAGATATTGCAGTTAGCGATAAGACCGCCATTGTATCCATAAAAAGTTTGTGTATAACTTGTGTTACTTTTTTGTAGTACAATATTGTATTCTATTTTTTTTTTAAATTGATATAAACTAGTGCTTGACTGCGAACCTGATGGTAAGCAGTGATGCAATCGTTGATGGTGAGGCGCACTACTTTATTAAGACAGACGGACAGACTGACAACAAAGTGATCCTATAAGGGTTCCGATTTTGCCGACTGAGATACGGAACCCTAAAAAACATACTCGGCAGTTGGTAGAACAAGGCTGCTAATGATGATGACGAAGCTCTAATGAACCGTCAGCAGTTTTTCATTATAAATCCTATTGTCCATATTCATGAGTACTTTCTTATCCTCTAAAAGATTGGCCAACAAATTAAAAGTCACCCTGTGTAAGCACATCCTACAGATTCGAACCAAGTCGTGTTCCGCAAAGTTATAGCTTGTACTTCCTTGTACTTGAATGTACGCATCGTCTAGCGGATTTTATGACTAAGGCTAATGTTCCGCCAAAGATGTGTCGGATAGCTAGGCGATGCGTGAGGAAAATTCCGCTATTGAGATTTTTAGGAACAATCTACGGGTCAAATAAAGAAAGAAAGAAAAGAAAAAACTTTTATTCGTACCTCACACATACAGTAGAATTCTATAATAAAATAAAATAAAAAATAAAACTTTAAAATCTGTGCAAGGCCAAAAGGGCGCCTAACTCAGCATATGCTGCGATATTTAAAAAGATAAATAACGCAGCGCTGGTATTCTGTTAGGGTCTAAACAGACGGACTGCATTTCAACTGCAATCCAACTGCAATTTGCAGTTTGAGTGCAGTTTGAATGCAGTTGACACGACTGCAATAGAACTGCACACCGACTGCATCCGAACTGCACCATGCGCGAGAGGGCGTAGCGTGCGGGCGGTTGGGTATGATGCAGTTCGGATGCAGTCGGGGTTTGAAATGCGGTCCGTCTGTTTAGACCCTTAGGGCCTGCGGTGATGCAAAATACGCTAAGAGGTCGCTGGATGTCCTATGTACTCAGTACAATTACAAAACAGATAGGTAGGTACAGAAGTCAATCTCATGTATGTACTTCACTTTTTATACCTACGCTAGGCGATCGCTGTACGAGTGCGACCGGGCGATTGAGTCGAGATATCGTGTCCGTGAGCGGTGTCTATGTGTGCGTTGCTCGAGCGCGCTTTGTGTGTAGATTGTCTTCTGTACCTTTCTTTTTTGTGGTATGTGCTTTCAGGATGTTGTTGCGACTACCCCGTTTCTGTAGCGCCTCCCCGTTTTTAAAAGGTACTAACAAAATATGGATTTTGAGGTATGCGGAACAGAGTGTTTGTCCGTTAAAAAGGGTGGATGCTCCGACCATATGGGTATTGTCTGGTGGGCAACTGCCCGATAAGTGGTTCGATTCTGTCGTCTATACTCAAGTCGCGCGAAGAACTTTGCGATGCAGGATTTCGTATTTCTTGAAGTTCTTATGTGGCGCGGTAGATGTCGATACAGAATCACTGCTGTTAGAATTTAAAAAAGAATATACTAGTTTACCGCAGTTGTAGTTTTTTTTTTTCGATGGGAAAAATCATCTAATGACAACCCCCGCTCTTGGGCAGAGCGGGAGATAGTGTCAGACTCTTACTGACTAAAAAACCCATCCCGTTCCTTTAAGCCTTCATACCGGGGCTCGAGCGCCCTTTCGGATAACCCTGGCCCCAGTAGGCTTCGACCCGGCTGGGCCCCTGTTGTTGCTGACAACTCCTTGAGGCACGCGGGAACAGCGCGCGCCGTCGACGACTTGGGCTTGGTCCGTATAGTTACCGGACGGCCGGACAGCGAGCTACCCATTGCTCACTGTCCGCAAGCCCGTGCCTACGGTGGCTGGAAATCGGGATCGGAATCGCGGCGGCGGCGAGAGCGCCGTTGCCTGATGCGGTCGGCCTCCTCCTTAGCGAGCATAACTGCTTCGCAGAAGTCGGCGACCGCCTGCCACTCCTCCTCGCTCCGGACCATGGCCTCAACCAAGGCCCAGCGCGAGAGGTCTCCGCCGCCAATCACCCCCACGAGGGCACGGCGATGCTCCGCCCAAGACCGCAGTTGTAGTGAAAGATATTTATTATCAGCTGAAAGGAGCCCGATACGCATCGCATCCTCACGCGTGAGGCAACGTTCGCCACGCTCCAGCAGCCGCCATTCCGATCCCGATTTCGAGCCACCGTAGGCGCGGGCTTGCGGACGGCTCCGACCGTCCAGTAACCGACCGGACCGGGCCCAAGACGTCGACGACGCATTTTGTTCCACGCGCGCCTCAAACAGTTGTGAGTAAACCGTAGGGTCCCAGCAAGGTCGAAGCCTACTGGAGATTTGGCCCCAGTACGAAAAGCAACGGACGAACAGGAGTGGGTTTTTAGCCCGCTCCGCCCAAAAACTGGGGATGTCACTGGATGAGAAAAACCTGTAAACCTTTAATGGGATAAAAGCGCGCCTTAAACAACCGGTACGTTTAAACAACGTAGTGTGCACAGCCCCTTAAGGCCTAAGCGCCCGAAAAGTGCCAAAAAATTTTTTTTTTCATTTTTCATATGGTATATTATCAACATTTGATTTTTTCATGCGATCAATACTTTTGTCTAAAAAAAATATTTAGCAATTTGCAACATTTCCCTATTCCTTCGAAACGTCTTGGATCTTTAGAAATATTTTTACACATAAAAATTGGTGATTAAATATTTTTCAAAGTGAACATAGCATATGTAAATCAATCAATATTTCTCAAAGAAAATGGATTTAAAGGTCAGCCGCGCATTATCCGGGCGCCGCTAGCCGCAATTAAATGCACAGATACACGTACTGCAGCCTAGATGGCTACGAGAGTTGTGTCCATTTAATTGACCAGATGGTTCAAGGAACTATAAGCCTTAACAACGCACCATTTCACAGCTTCGCTACGCAACCTCGCAACCAAGCTTCAGTGGAAACAATCGCACATTTCCCCAGCTACAGTAGATGCTCCCTAAAGCCGACATGTACGAATACTCTTGTGTACCGTCACTGTTGGCCTGCGGCGGTATCAGCACCTTTGTTACACCGCCATAGGATATGCATGCTTGAACAAGAATATTCTTTGATGATTCTCCCATTTGGTTTTCGTATAAATAATATTTTGTTTCTTAGGAAATGATTTCTGAAACTTAAATTTTCCGTATACCTAATCGACTATGGTTAAGTGTACTACTTTATCAACGTAGTGTTGACAGGTTTTTTTTACATACCGATAGCTTAGAGTGAATACCTCGTAAATGTGATACGTAACTCTCAGGAGGCACAAGAAACCAAATTAGACCCTTAATATCATGTAATTTTAATGTGCTTCTAAGTGTTTTATTCAAATATTTAAAACTATTGGTATATTTCAACCGTTTGTTTCTCTTTTTGTCAATTTTTTCTGCTTGTTTTGCCGCACCGTCGCGAGGTGATCACACTAAACTGACTCAAGCAAGATATGCATGCAACATCGTAGATAGCGCTACAAGTATCGAATCAAAATTTTGCGTGATACAAGATTGTGTGTTACGAACTTTTCTTTTCAGAAATATAATAAAAATAAAATTACCTAAAATTGCATATCCGAGGTTTTCACTCTAAGCCATCGATACAGGCATTCGATTCATTAATTTGAGGAAATACGACCATGTTTAGCTACAGATTAGAGCCTGAATGGATGTCCATTTGCCAGAGAAGAAGTATGCGCGTTCTGGAAACACTTTTTTTCTCTACTCAACTCTCTCAGCCCCCTTTTTATCTTATATCACACTTTCAGTATCTATGTTCTTCCCACATTAAGAATCTGCGTTTTTCTAATAACCTTTTACTGCGTTTTCTCTTTAAACTTCAACTTCAACTCTTAATTAATGGCCTTTGGAAGTAAAACTAATGGAAGAGACACCACAATTTTGCCAATAACACGTGCGAACGGTTAATAAACCTTCAAACGTTGGAGAGTATTTAACGTGAATTAACAGTAAAAAAATATCTTTCTTTGAAAGTAGAAAATATAAGAATTTCTTCCATTTCAAACTTCTGATTTCGTTTATTCTGACGGTGAAAAAGATGTAACGATGACGTAACGTTGACATGACTTGAGTTCGTTTCACATAAGAAGTTCCTTCGCCGCAATGTTGGCAATACGGAAAAACAGTGTTGCTATATTTTTAGCAAAGAAATAACTTCATATTCATATTCAGAGAGATTAACTGATATTTCGTTACTTTTAACAATTGCCTTATAATTTTCTTTAGGAAACTGTAAAAACTATTTTTGAATAAAATATACACATAACACTGGACTCCATTTCGATTGTCCTGCAATTCTTTCAAATACCGATAACGCCACGCCACAATATCGTACCTCTCCATTGACAACTTCCTTTTAGACCTGCTCTTTTTTAAATAAAATCCCATTCCCCTCACAATTCTCTATAAAGTGGTGCGACTACCGTTAAAATAGATTTCGTTTCGCATTTCGTGCAACAATTTTGGTAGAGTATGCAACTCTTTTCTTTTTTCCTTCCTTTTTTCTGTAGACAGACAGGGGAGCCAACATTACAGCGAAAGAACTTCATAAGTGAAATGCGCATAAACTTGTGCATCTTTACTAAAAGTCAGATTTTAAAATCTGTTATTCATAATTCAACAGAAAATTCCTTGAACAAATCACAAACTATTTACAGAAACCAACCAAAGATCTGCACAAAAATAGAAAATCAAAGACCAAATCTACGGATTTTGTCTCCGACAACACATCCATTAAAACCTCCCCCTTTAGTACCGTTGAGCTCTCACGACATTTATCCCACGTATGACATACATTACTGCTTATATCCACGAAACGATTTGCACCAAAATCCCGTATTTACGGTTACCCGGTAATGGACGCTGCGATATACGCCTTGACGAAAAATGAAGAGTGTTTTTGGAAGCCGATTTTCGGGGCTTTTAGTTTTTGCAGTTTTGGAAGGGAAAATGGAATTGACGGTGTGGGCCAAATTATAGTTTCTGGGAAATAACTCTGTGACAGATGTGTTGGCTTATATCGTTTAATAAAAGGTCTTTCGGTTCGTCTGCAATTTTGTAATGGTTCGTTTGCGCGTGACGAATTCTGTAATTAGGCTATTAGCATCACATTAAGTTATGAGGTCACAGTCATAGATATCACAGATTTGAGGTCAGAACTCCATAGAATAGAATAGAATAGAATAAAATTTATTGTACATCAAAAAGTAACATAGCTTGTACATAAACTTAAATCTATGGGTATAATGGCGGTCTTATCGCCATATGTAATATTCTTCCACGAAAAAAGTTATTCTTGAG
This sequence comes from Mythimna ferrago, assembly GCA_910589285.2. Lineage (NCBI taxonomy): Eukaryota > Metazoa > Arthropoda > Insecta > Lepidoptera > Noctuidae > Mythimna > Mythimna ferrago. The sequence goes on from OU342689.1 coordinate 5,330,691, forward strand.
ATTATTTTGTAGATATTGTTACTCTCATACAATTCACCCATATATGCAGTGTTTTTCTATAAAATTTTCCTGTGAAAATTTTGTTAAAATGCGCTAGCAATCTCTAGAAGTCCTCATCTTGAGCTTTGATTTAAAAGAAAAATATTAAACTTGGATTGTATTACGACTTCTTACTTAAAAAAATAAAACTTCTTAAAAAATAAAAATAAAAAAAACATTAACGACTTATAAGTTGTAGGATATGCGTCACATCCGCGCAAAGCGGCCAGCGTTCAGCAAAATGCTGGGGCTCGTGTAAGACAGAGCCACAGCGCTGATTTTCAGCACCAGCCGCCGTCGACGATGAGATGCTAATCGGCCAGCAAGGATATCAGCATATCATTAGACAGAAAGTTTTCAGACCCGAAAATATTAAAAAGGTATTTTCCGGGCAGCATCAGTACTTCTTCTTGAATATGATAGGCTTGCAATCACCCATACATGCGTATAATTTTTACTGAAAAGCAATGCAACCAAGGTTGCCGACATAGCACGAAGAATCGCCAAACTTAAGTGGCAATGGGCAGGGCACGTTGCTCGCAGAACAGATGGCTGTGTTGGTTGGGGCCGAAAGGTTCTGAAGTGGCGACCGCGTACCGAAAAACGCAGCGTTTGAAGTCTTCCTACAAGGTGGACTGATGACCTGGTGAAGGTTGCGGGAATCCGATGGATGCGGGACGCACAGGATCGTGCATTATGGCGACACTTGGGGAGGCATATGTCCAACAGTAGACGTCTATCAGCTGAAAATGATGATGATGATGAATGAATGAAAGACAAAAGATGCAAGAGCAAACAAAGCGAGCTCCAAAAATGTTCAACTTTCCGATACACATGGGAAAGTTGAACATTTTTGAAGCTAGGTTTATTTCATTCATTAAACCCCAAGCAAACGTCGGTGTTCGCTCTCTCTCTGTCTTTTTATCGTGTCTCTACGGTATTCGCAAGGTTAATGTTTTGTTTTCAAGCAAGTGCACTCCCCTGCATCTTTCTCTCGTCGCCTAAATCATCTTTCTACGCTTTAAAGTTAACTACTGTTAAGAATTTGCTGAAAAATTTTGCTGTATAGAGAAAATGTAGGATGTATCAGCAAGGCTAATGGGGCATCACAGATGAATTTATATATTTACTTGATAAATCAAAGTGCTTTCTAAAAAGATTGCCAAAATACATGTACATAATGTACAGTCGCAGCCAAACCGGTCACTTTACATAAAAATACGTGGTACAGTCGGATACAAAGTGAACTCAATGAATCACGCGTAACATGCACATATATTATTCTTTTGTGGGACAGAAATCTCTATTCTTGTTCGAGATATGTTCTTTTGGGGACCGTACACACTTGCTACACTTGCGTGACGACAGTTTTTGGTAGCATCTTTTAAAAAAATTCTTCGATTTATTGAGTGAACAGGAATACATATTAGAAAGTTTGCGATTCTGTGAGAAGACAGAGTGAAAGGATTAACGTGCTGTAGTATTAATGGCAATTGCTTAACTAAATAATAATAATAAGTCAAAAATGAATTTATAAATCATATAAAAAAATTGTATACAAGAAGATTTTTCTAAGGAAATAAATTCCTGTAATAAAAAAGTGTGATAGTTGGTTCAAAGGAAATCTTTTCTATCATCATTGTACAGTAGTAGTATACTCATAGAATTAAGTAATAAATAACAGTACCTAGAACTTCAAAATGGCAATTCAGAACAGTGTAAAAGCGCCCTAACATTAGATAAAAATAGAGATTTCAAGCGCTTTTAGCAAAGAAAATGGTGAATGTTAGAGAAACGTCGGTGAGAAAAAATGTACGCAGATATAAATCCCGGAACATTAGGTGTTAGTAATAAATAGTGGACCTGGACCGAGATTACCTAGTTGAACATTGTCTAGTATGTTTATGTCTCTATGATGATTTATTTTGTGTGTTTAATGATACTGCAAATTATTTAGTTAATATTGTAAAGCCTCTCTCATTGATAGTTACTTTTTAATGGGATTATTGTAAAGCTGAACCATTTGTATATACACCGCTAAATTTTGATCGTTTTAATCCCGTGGAGGGTCGATCCGGTACATGAAACACTATCGATTTGTAAAAATAAAATTAAAATATAATTAAAAAATACGAGTTTTGAAAAAAAAAACTTTTTTTTCAAAACTCGTATTAATTTACGCATGTACGAAATTAATTTCTTTAAGAAAACGTCCGCTGAGCGAGTCCAATGACCTGCAGGTAGTAGTCGGCGTTGTGTACTAACTACGCTGTATATAAGTAAGCTATTATAATATAACTAACTGCTGCCAGTGGCTTCACCCATGTAAAAGTCGAAAATTGTCCCAAGGGAACATACTTCTGGAATAAAAAGTATTATATGTCTTATTACAGGACACACCGTTTCTTCTAGCCTTCATACCGGGGCTGAAGTTCCCTTTCGGATAATCCTGGCCCCAGTAGGCTTCGACCCGGCTGGGCCCCTGCTGTTGCTGACAACTCCTTGAGGCGCGCAGGAACAGTGCGCGCCGTCGACGACTGGGGCTTGGTCCGGACAGTTACCGGATGGCCGGACAGCGAGCTACCCATTGCTCACTGTCCGCAAGCCCGTGGCTACGGTGGCTGAAAATCGGGATCGGAATCCCGGTGGCGGCGGCGAGAGCGCCATTGCCTGATGCAGTCGGACTCCTCCTTTGCGAGCATTACTGCTTCGCAGAAGTCGGCGACCGCCTGCCACTCCTCCTCGTGTCCCAAGGGATCATACTTCTGGGATAAATAGTATCATATGGGCTAATCCAGGACATGGTGAACCCGTATGTCAAATTGCATCTAAATTCGACCGGCCGTTCGAGCGTAAAGAAGTTACAAATGCACACACACACTCAAAATGTTTCGCCTTTACAATATTAGTTTGAAATGTGATACAGCGTTTTTTTGTTTGCTGCGCTAGTCTCTGAAACTACCAATCGAATTGGAAAAATGTTTCTATACAGTATAGCCAGATTCGTGACGAACAGTATAGGATAATTATATAATATCTCGCAGGACCCACAGAACCAAGATATGGATGAAACAGCGGTGACAGCTAGTTATAAATAAAAGATATAAACCTTAACTCCAGTTTTTGAGGATAGTATCTACATATTCAAAGAAAATGGTTATAAATACTAATTCCCTCTCTCGCTTCAAACCATGGGCTGAACTAGCGCCCGGCGCGAGAGTTCGCATCAGCCGATCACCTTTACTAGAACTCGGCAGTGCTCCGCCCAAACTGAGCAAACCTTCACCATCTGCTCCAACGTGTCCTCGTGCGGGCTGGGATGTCCGTCATGTACAGGTGACTATGGCGTACGAATTACGAAGCACACTCCCAGATATTACTTCACTGTATTTTTTATTTCTTCTTCACTTATTTTATAGTTAAAGAAGTCAGGATATTTTTGGAACTGATAAAGTTTATCTTCGTGATAATTAGTATTTTGAGTATTTGGTTAGATCATGTCATATCCCTAGACTCGAGGGTTATGTTCGCTGTCTTAGTGACCGATTCGAGTAAAGTTCCTTCAAACCAACTCAGAGTAAGAACTTCAAGTCCTTGTGATGGAAAATCCCTTCACACCTCATTACTTAATCGCCATGATAACTTAAAAAATATCTTAAGACAATAAAATTACAAGCTTAACTGTCAAATTGACAATTGTAGTCAAGGTTGACTTGGGTGAAGAAAATAACTTAGAAACCGCAACCGCGTGCCGAGACTGAATGTTTAAACCTAAGACCATGTAATGTACATACCTACCACGTTTTAACAAATAAATGATTATGATTATTATGAAAAGTAGGTGTAGGTAATAAATACTGGATCTAGACTGAGATTACTTACCCGAACATGTTCTAATATGTGTGCGTCTCTACGATGATATTTATCATATTGTGATTTATATTTATATCCAAAATATTATGTCTCGCGGGACCATTAGGCTCAGATTCTTATATTAGGGCGTACGACGATACGATAAGAATTCTTACTAATGTTTATTTATGACGTCATATCTATGCATTAAATAATGAATGATATATATATTTTTTAAATCGGTTTTCTTGGTATGGTCATGTGAAGAGGGATGAAATGCATATTAGGTATTAAAAGAGTTCGAGTATACGTGTAGGTAGATGGAGGCCAAAGGAAAAATGGATGGATTGACTGGCCTGTTGGTCTAGTGGTTAGTGACCTTGACTGCTATGCCGGAGGTCGTGGGTTCGATTCCCATCCAGGACAAATGTTTGTGTGATGAGCATAATATTTGTTCTGTGTCTGGGTGTAATTTATCTATAATATGTATGTATTTAGAAATATATACGTATGTTTATCAGTTGTCTAGTACCCATAACACGAGCTCTGCTTAGCTTGGGACTGGACGGCGTTGTGTGATAGTTGTGGAATATTATTATTATGTGAGGAGTGATTGAAAGAAAAGGGAGTTAATGATAGTTTGACGGATGACAGGACAGAATGGAAGGAAAAACGTGTTGCGCGGACCTCAACTAATATGGGATAAGGGCAGGAAGAAGAGGATTTTGCAAATAGTTCATCAAGTCAGTTTAAACTAGATGAGGCTTGTATTTCCTATCCGACCACCCTGAGAAGAAACACCGACATAAACTCAGGGGTCAGTCTCTTTTAAAGTCCATACAGTAAACATGTAATGGGCAAATCATATGAGAACCAACCAGATTAGTGTCCGAAATGGATGGATGTCAAGAGTGAATAGGTTACGTGCTCCATCGTCGACCACATCATCTCGTACCATCAGGGTCCCGATTCTGCTATTACAATAGTGTCAGAATGGTCTATCATTGATGTCATAATTGTCAATTTTGACAAGTTTGGTAATCTACGAATATAATGGCGTCATTATGAATTTCCGATGGTCAACCACTGACACTCCATTGAAAGAAGTGGCTTATAATATTAATCTCGTACATATTGACTAATGAATATTTGACGTATGCGGTAATCTGCTAAAACTTTCACAGTTTAATTGATCAGTGTTCTACCATTAGAACGTTATTGTGCAGTTATTGGTTTTAATATGCTCGATATTGTCATTCTACCACAACTCTATTACGATACCACTGACCGATCAATGATCGATCATTATGAATTAGCAGATTACGAATTTTTAACAAAATGACAATGTGATCGTGTTGGAATGACGAATTTATAAAAATAGCAGACTTGGGCCCCAGGTGAGATGGTGGTCAAACGCAAGCCTATCAATAATGATAAAAAATGTTAATGAAACACACATACATTGTAAGTTCAACAAAAGCTTGTAAAAGGCTGTCAGATTGTGTTACTCAGTAAGTGCCAGACATGTCCTAAAACCAGCATTCCCTTCCTGATGCCCTGGTACAAATTGCCGCTGTAACGACTAGTGTCCAGCCGAAATTGTTTGTTTATTACAACTGTTTCTGTCGCACGAAACATTAGGAGACCCTTAGACGAAGTTTAAGGCTTTATAACAAATGTCAGGGTTTAAACTGAAGGTACTTTATATAACTGTAATGTATGATGGTTGTATTTGGTAACCATTTTGAATTTAAATTGTTAAATGAACAACATTTTTAAAATGATCTGTTTAGTAGACAATATTTCTTGTATAAGAAATAATAAAACATAACATATCTGGAGAGTTGGTATGTATATTTTTTCCTTTAGTGCGGTTGCCTCGTTGGTTGATCCACGCGAGACACAATGGCTTCTAGCCTTTCGAATATCGTAATTAATAATAATAATAATATTCCACAACTATCACACAACGCCGTCTAGTCCCAATCTAAGCAGAACTTGTGTTATAGGTACTAGACAACTGATAAACATACTTATCTATTTCTAAACACATACATATTACAGATAAATTACACCCAGACACAGAACAAATGATTAGGTATGCTCATCACACAAACATTTGTCCTGGGTGGGAATCGAATCCACGACCTCCGGCATAGCAGTCAGGGTCACTAACCACTAGACCAACAGGCCAGTCAAAATTTAGTTTAATTAGAGACACAATAGAAAGACAATGAGAGAGCAAACGCCGGCGTTCGCTTTGGGTTTAATGAATTAATTAATTCTCTAATTACATCCGAAAGGTTAGATAAACACCCAAACAGCCTTATGAATAGCCACTTGAGGCACAAAATATATAGGTACAGAAGTCAATCTACATACGAAGCGCGCTCGGGCAACGTACACATAGAATAGAATCCAATGCTGAACTACGTGCGGAAATAGCATTATTGCGCAACGCTGGTTTAGTAATTGGGTCACCTGAAGCCTCAAGTGCGTCACCAGCGGCCGAAAATGCTGATCAAGCGCCGCCCGCCGTCGCCGTCGCCCGCGCCTCTACACCGGCTGCGGAAACGTCACACGTGGGTACGTTGACCCCTAAACGTGCCTACGCTGCTGTAGTTACCACCAGGAAACCATCAGGTACGTCGCGACCTAAGCGACCAGCGAAAATAGGGGACAAAGTGAAAACGGGTTGTCAATCTACCCCGACTGCGGTCCGTGGCACCTTGCCAAAAACGGGCCAAGCTGATGAAGAGGGTTTCACTCGAGTAGAAAAGAAGAAGAAACCCTGTTCCCGTAACCTGTGTGGTACCGCACCGACTGGACCAAACATGCTGCTGCGTCCTGCTGTGCCTACGACGCAGCTGTATGTTTCGCGTCTGCATTGCTCTACGAAGGTTGAGGAGGTCGTAGAGTATATGAAGATAAAGAGCAACTGGACTCTGAGGGTCGAAAGGCTGGAATCGCGCCACGACACCAACTTCAAGTCGTTCGTGATACGAGTTCCAACCCACCATCTACAGACCTTTATGAGAGAGGACTTTTGGCCGAAAGGTGTCGTGTATCGACGTTTCCGAGGACGGCTACGCGACACCACGCCGCGGAACACGACGCCGATGCTACGTGTATAATAATATAAAATAAGTTTTATTGTTATAATAAGAAGTATGAATTAGTTTATTAAGTATTGCTTAAGATTATTATATTATTATTATTATTTTATGTATTTTTTTTCTATGGGCCTCCGATGCCTGAAATAAACAGTTATTATTATTATTTTTATACATTTATTTATCTCAGGACCATGAGGTCCTGGACCTTTGGAAGGCATACGAGGAGCCGAAACCAACTCGCAGAGGCCCTTTTAGCTGCTTCTAATGGAACGTGGTACCAACCGGCGATTATCCCTGTATGCACTATGCTAGTGCATCCAAGGACAACCCCCGGTTGAAAGGAAACTATTGCAACATGTGAAAAACTAATATAAGGCTATGGTTTTTGGAGTCTTAAGTGGACTGGTTACCAGAAACTATGTTAAGACTATGGCCCCTGCCTAAACAATGTTTTTAATTTCCATCGATAAAAAGGCAAGGGGTGACTTGCACACTCAACAAATGGGCCCCCAAAATGGTCGCTAGCACGAAGTGACGTAGCAACGAGAGGGCAACATATCCTGATGTGCTTGAGGAGTGGAGAGGTATACCAGGACAATCCCGGAAGTACGGTCAAGATCCCTACCAGCACCTTACTGGATTATACATCCTTCTCCCGAGCGCATTTGCTCTTGCGAATCTCCACTCAAGCCAGCCAATAAAGGCAAGAGAGAGGTGGGAGCTCTGTTCCTCGTCAGTGTTCACATCGACCGGCCAATAAAGGCAAGCCGGAGATGAAGAACAAGAATTCTCCCGGGAGATCGGGTCCGTGGGATCGCTAATGCCCAACAGTTCGCCACAAAACTGCCCTGCGGATTGTATCTCTCTTGGTCTGGCCCCTCACCCTAGACATGTTACGGCTAAGCAAGCGCTACCGACACAGACTACACGATAACTCGGAGCGCCTCGGCCCGCTCGTCAAACTATTCCGGCTCAAACGCGTCCACAAAGCGTAGGTATAAAAAGTGAAGTACATACATGAGATTGTCTTCTGCACCCATCTATTTTGTGCTTGAATGGCGACCAGATCTTCCCATTCCTTCATTCAATTTCTTCCAACGTTCCCGGTTTTTAGCCATTTATTTCCAATTTCCAAGCAACACATCTAAGTCGTCCCGGACTATCTCCAAGGTTTTTTTTAATTAAACATTATTATGTGCCCTTTCCTAGAGAGGAGGCCTGAGTTCCAATAGTGAGATTATTATAAGACCGACTATGCTATATGCTATGCTATTCTGTACAACATTAATAAAAATCAACAAACAAACTTTGAGAAAAGTGGAAAATATTTCTTACGTCACTTTAGCACCTCGTAAATTGGCTGTCGGCCTAAGTTGGTATGCGTGCGTTCCAAGTTCAAACAAACATGAAACTACTCAACTCAATACATTTTATTTATCGAAAACTAAGTAAAGTCTAGCGGATCTGAGATCTTGCTCTATAGGTCATTGATCTGTCCTATAACTCCTAATAGAGCATCTTTACAAAGTATCCAGGCCCATTTAGATTCAGACTTCTGAAATGAGACCTATGTCTTTGTCATTTCAGTGAGAAAGTTCTAATAAATAAAACCTAGCGACTGTCTTGTACCAAAACAACCTAGCTTGAGGCCCTAGCTCTCGAGCAGTGCCATAAAACAGTCATTTTCTAAAGCCTCAGTAACGGCTAGGTCTATAGGTTTTATGTAACACTAGCTTTTGCCCGCAACTTCGCCCGCGTACCTGTAATATAGACTATGTCACTCAGGAATAAAGCCGCTTTATATCGGTGAAAAAAAATTACCAATCGGACCAGTACCTCCAGAGATTACCTCCTGCAAAAAAAAAGAAACTTTACCTCTTCATTATATTAGTGTAGATTAACAACATAATTATGATTTTTTCTTATGACTAATACTTTGGCCAAAAAAAAAAATAACATTTTATTTTTTCGCTTGTTTTCCCTATTCATTTCAAACGGCTTTCATCTTTAGAAAAATGTTTATAAAAAAAAATTCTGGTTAAGTGATCTTCAGAATGTACATAGCATTTGTAAATCAATCAATATTTTGCAAAGAAAATGGATTTAGAGGTCAGCGGGGATTCTATGCGGGCACAGGCGATGGCAATTCGAGGATGTGTTTTTTTTTTCATATTTATCAGTATTATTTTGTGTATGGGCCTTAGTTGCCTGATAATAAAGAGTTATTATTATTTATACATATTATATTTCATTTTTAAATACTTGCTCTAACAAAATCATAAAAAAAAAAAAACATTTAAAAATATAACACATAGTTATCCACCGGTTTCAGGAGTAGGGTCCAAGCTACCGGTGGTTGGAGGAGGCCGACCGCATCAGGCAACGGCGTTCTCGCCGCCGCCGCCGGGATTCCGATCCCGATTTCCGGCCACCGTAGGCGCGAGCTTGAGGACAGTGAGCAATGGGTAGCTCGCTATCCGGCCGTCCGGTAACTGTCCGGACCAAGCCCAAGTCGTCGACGGCGCGCACTGTTCCCGCGCGCCTCAAGGAGTTGTCAGCAACAGCAGGAGCCCAGCCGGGTCGAAGCCTACTGGGGCCAAGGTTATCCGAAAGGGAACTCGAGCCCCGGTATGAAGGCTAGAAGGAGCGGGGTGGGCTTTTAGTCAGTAAGAGTCTGACACTATCTCCCGCTCCGCCCAAGAGCGGGGGTTGTCATTGGATGATTTTTCCCACCATAAAAAAAAAGCTAGCGGTGGTTAGGGCTCCAGAGACAATTATGTTATTTAACTCCGGTCAGATATTCAAGGGACTTTACGCCTTAAAGCTTATCTTTCTACACATACTTCCAAAGAATCTGCTGACCATCACTTTTATCACGTCTCCCCTAGAATCCGTAAAAAACTTTAACGTCGCAGTTTGAACCATTGTAGGTAGAATAGAATTCGATTTTAAGTCTGTGAGTAATGCTGACGAGACATTAGAACTGCCCCCCCTAGCCAAGCTACAACCGTTTCGCTTGCGTCGAACGCCTCGAGTTGGCCACCCCCCAATTCTTTTGTTCTGACTACGCGACTGAGCTTTGATGACGTCATTCCCGTACATTTGAAGTTTTCTACTAGCGTTAACGATTGCAGATTTATCAACTTGGCTAGGGGTACTTTTTCGACTTTTGTTCACGTTTTTAGTTTTTAACTTCTCTCGACCTTCGATAAATAGAAACGTGGAAGATAAACCTTAAATTCGTTAACCTTAATGCCAAAATGGAAACACTAGCTATAGTTATTTTTTTTTTTTATTGTTGTAGGAAATCATTCAATGAGTTCTCTCGCTCTAGGTTGAAAGGAAATGCATTTTGCTTCCAAGAACTGTTTCCCTTTCGGAAGTTCTCCTTAGAAATAATGGTGATAAGGTTACAATTCCCAAAAGTATCTAAGGAGTTTCTCGTATTAGCACGAACTGCAGAATTGCTCATTAATTTGCTTAAGACCCTCAGGCGTTGCAAATACCTTAGTCTTATTCGTAACTAGGAGTTTCGAACGCACGACTTTAGTGTGGAATTATGAACATCAAATGATTACGAATTCTGTTAACATTCGCTCCAACTTGGTTGGTCGAACATGACTGATTGTAAGTTGTAGTAACTCGTGATCGAATTTGGCACGACGAATCAAACTTACGCTCCGTCGCGGTCGACCTTGGTACGGACAGACCAAATAGTCGTACCGATTGCGAGCGTGTGTTAACACTTTAACTTAATGCATACAATAGTTAGTTCAAACAAAATATTCCACAACACTTACACGTTACTGACCCGAAATTCGCAGTACATTGTGCCCAGTCTTTTATCAACCGGACGCTGAAGCGGCGTCGTTTGCGTGATCTCGCCTATTTCAAGCTCATCTCCCACCAAATGCACTACTTTAACGATACCCGACTCTTTTTGACCTTGTTTAGAGACCAAAGAGTAGTGCCTGTGGTAGTACGCAGATGGTTGCTTTTTAATTTTATGTTTCTCTTAGCTAAGGCTGTTTTAATAACGTGCAGATTCCATCACTCATGCGGAGCAAACCGTTCCATCATTGTAGCCGAAAGACGTCCACTGTTGGACATAGGCCTCCCTCAAGTGTCGCCATAATGAGCTGTTCTGTGCGTCTCGCAAACCGCTCCGCATGCAGAAAATTTCCATATGCAAAAAAAAAACGCGTTCCGCGTGCGGATTCCGCGCATTACAATAAATACTTATATGAAATGGACATTTGCCGTGCGCGGCTTTTCCGCATTAAAACGCACACGATATTAAAAGCACCCTTACCCGGAAAACTTCATACCTTACCGTACCGTACCGTTTTTATTTGACAGTTACTATTTTTCAAAGAGATTTAAAGAGATACAATAGAGCGGCTATCAGGAGAAATGTCTTAGAAAAACTGTCATCCTATCTCTCAGTGACGCCATCTAGCTTTGAATAGCAATCACGCGAATTAAATTTGACAAAATTCGTATAAATTTAACTATTGCTCGGTAGGTGGCCAGGACCTTTACCACGATATGTTAAAATGTCAGTAGTACGAACGAAAAAGGATAAAACAGTTCGGTTTAGGTCGTAAAATAGATCACGTTATGAGCTCGTGGTAGAAGCTTCAGTGTGTGCCAGTGGCGTAGCTTGGGGAGGGGAGGGCGGTGGGGGCCATATCCCTAGGCGGCATACGAAAGGAGGCGGCAGAAAGCGCCAAAAAAAAGTAGACATTTGAAATTGCGAGCGCAATGTTACGCACGTGCCAAGCACATTTTGATGTCGATGTTAAGCCTACCCTGCGTGCTGCAGCAGGTATATTGCTTTTTATTAATCCAAGTTCATTCTCTGACGTAACAATGTCGGACCAAGCTCAACCATGACTTGGCACTGAGTGTGTTCACGCTGACGCGATTAAACACGCGCATACCGACCTTGGGCCAACACTCGTATGAAGCAAGGAAAGTGACGTGACTCTTAAGGTGTTGTGGATGTCTCAGTTTGACCACATTGGCCTAATAGGGAACGGGAAATAATAATGGTTCCGAAAAACAATTTAATCTCCAGCGATCTGTGGCTGACTATTATTCTAATTAACTAGCGTTTTAATGAATTACCGACAAAAAACCCAAAATATTAACGAAAAAAAATATCCAATTTAACAACAAATAAGAGCATGTTCAAATTACATTTTCTCCTAAAAAAAAAATGGATCTTCGAATAACAAAACTAAACTTCCGAATAGAATACTGAACCTCCGACAAAATTACTAAGTTACCGACAACAGAGGTTTGGTCAAAATAATCATATTTTTACAACTTGCATGAACTGTTTTAATTTCTATTGTTGGTTATCAAATTTATTTTTTAGCTCTCAATAATGATGAAAATACCTCAACTGTTCGGCCCGCGCGATGGGGTTCGGATCTACTACGTAACTACATTTTCATAATAAACTGAGTTTTGTTTTATTTTTATCTTTGTTCTCGCTGACATTATAAAAGTTAGGAAATTTGTCGAATAATAATACAGTATAATATTCTAGAAAACCAAAGTCTATTTGGTTTTCGATTAAGGCATGAATACGTATCAAAATCCCGAAAGTTCATTATACCTATGGCTGAAATACAGACGTGCAAAACACCGAAATTCAAAATACCGAAACGTTTAAATGCCGATAGTCGTTATATCCAAACACAAAATAACGATGTTCAAATTCCCGAAAGGCCGAAATCCCGAATAGACGAAACAACTTGAACGTAGCGGTTGGTCACAATTCTAACGTTACCTAACCTATTTCACCCAGTTCAAAGTGCAATCAAAATACAATCTACCTGTGACTAGACTATTAGACAATGGTAAACACATTTTTACGAGAGATTGTGGCTGAAATAGGTTAGGTTAGAATTGTGACCAAAAGCGCGCGAGCCGAGCGAGCGAAGCGAGCGGCGCCGCGGCAGCGGCCGGCGAGTGCTACTTCTCAAAATAAAACAAATCGGGACCTTAGGGCACCCCGACACGGACGAGTCGGGATTTTGAACTTCGGGATTTTAAACATTCGAACAAATGAACTTTCGGGATTTTAAACTTTCGACCATACGACCATTTGGCGTTTCAATTTTCGGGATTTCGTCCATCGGTAATTTAAAATTCGGGATTTTTATACGTACCTACCCATGAATACGACTGTTTTAACTTTTTAACGCCTGAAATAGGTACCGATATCGAAGCATACCCGTGGTAAGTAAAACTCATGATATTTGATGCAATTAAAAGTTATTGTTACAAGTACATTTTTATATTTTTATAAGTTTCTGTATAGCCACTCAGAATAATATTTTCAGTATAATGTGACAGTTAAAATAGCACCACAATCTATGAAATATGAAAGGTAATTTATGAATTAATAGTAGGCAAGTAAAGATAAAAATTACAAAGCAAAGTTTTCAGTAGAACGTAATTTATGCTGGTAGAAAAGTATTATAGCAATAGACACTCATGTTTATTTTTCGAAGATTTCAGTATCTCATTCGGTCGTTTCGTCATTTTTATTCGGACAAAAGTAGTCGGAAAGTTAGTATTTTAGGCAGTAGATTTAATATTTTGAGTAAGGACAATTCTTCTTTTTTTGTCGGAGCTTTTATTACTACCCATAGGGAACAAACCCCGTTGGTAGTAAAGCGTTTTGGTCCCTGGCAAACTCGAGTGCATCAAACTTTTGCCGTCCCTCACCTCCGCCACTGCTGAAACCCGACGGGTCCCTGGCTCACACCGCTGAGGAGAAAGCAAACTTAATTGTATAACCCCTCTTATTGCGGAATCTTCGCGTCTGAATTCCGGTGACGCACTGCCCCCTGTTTCTCCTGATGGGTACGTGACGAGTATGTCGGATATTCGTATCCATCAGAAAGACGTACGTAAGAATAAAGCTAGTGGCCCCGACGGGACACCTGCAGTCGTTCTTAATACTGGTGTTCTTAAACATAATAAACAACAAAGGGCGGCGTATTTCTGGTCGACCTCAAGCGGCGAAAACCCACGCTACGCCACTGGTGTGTGCTAGGCAAGGTTAAACTTTTCAGCAATAGATGGCGCTATCATAAAATCAGCAAATGTTCTAGAACTATTCATGGAAATTGTTGAATTTTAATTAATTACTGCGTAAATACCAAGAATATTTACGAAAATAAACCGAAGTTAGGTCCAATAATTTTACCATAACAAGATTTGCAATAGTGTAATGTGCAACTCAGCACATTTTCTCAGAAAATGATTTTCTTTTGGTGCCTAAAGCGGATACAAACACGACTTGACGTTTAGGGGTGTCATACTAGACTGAGCGACTTGTTACTACCAAGTAACAAGTATCGGTTTGGACTTTTATGTCCTTTTATGTCCTGTCTATTGGTAGTATATATTTAATGTCTTTGCTATTTTTCGATGAATTTTGATATTTTGCAAATTTTTTTACGTGAATCTTTCCGGTATTTTAATAGGTATTCGGCTATTCGGGGCGGAGACGAATCCAACGAAGCAAAGATCACTAAAAATCGGTTCAGCCATTCTTGAGTTATAAATGGTGTAACTAACACGACTTTGTTTTATCGGTTTCATCCGCGTGATAGTAAAAAAATAACCTAAGGCAGGGATGCACAGACTTATTGAGACTAGGGGCCAGTCGGGCAAATGAACTAATGGCGGGTCACCAGTAAAAGTTAAAAATAGCGAAAAAAAAAATATTATAAAAAAATTATATCGACGGTTGAAAGGTAGCGGAGGAAGTAGGAAAGCGGCATTGAGTAAACTTAACAAAAGAGTGATTTAAAGCTAAAATTTTTAGAGTTCACTTTTATAAAGCTTACTCAATGTCGCTTAGATCATTTTGCCTTTCAACCGTCGATATGTGTTTTTAAAAGAGCTAGCTCGTTGGCGGGCCACTGGCATATTGCCGAGGGGCCGCATGGGGCCCGCGAGCCGTGGTCTGTGCATCTCTGTCCTAAGGGAACTTTCTCCTGGGCAAAAAGTTGAGTCAATACACCGTCTAAATCATATGAATACAGACGTAAAATTATTATTTGAACATCATCATTATTTCAGCCGAAAGATGTCCATGATAGTTGGACTTAGGCTGTCCACAACGGCCGGTCCAATGCGCATTCATCAGATGCCCGCAACCCTGACCAACCAACCAGCCCAAGTCTGCCTTTTTATAAATTCGTCATTCCAACACGATCTCATTGTCATATTGCTAAAAGTTCGTAATCTGCTAATTCATAATGATCGATCATTGATGGGTCTCGTTCTCGTAATAGAGTGTTCGTAGAATGACAATATCGCGCTTATAAACGCAATTACTTCACAATAACGTTCTAATGGTAGGTCACTGATCAAAGGAATTAATTATCAAATAGCAGATTACCGCATACGTCAGACATTAATTTGTTATTATGTACGAGATTACCATTATATGCCATTTCTTTCAATGTTGTTTCAAGTGGTTGACCATCGGAAAGTCATAATGACGCTATTATATTAGTAGATTACCAAAACTTGTCAAAATCAACAATTATGAAATCAATGATAGACCATTCTGACACTATTGTAAAGCAGACTTGAGGCCCTGTACTAATATTATATAGAGGTTAAGTTAGTATTTTTTCTTTTTGTTTGTAGGAAAAATTTTAGCAATCAAACGAAAATTGTGATTGCAAAAATTTTTTCACCAATGGAAAGCGTTTTTTTCTAAATTCCTGAGCGACATAGGCTATAGTTAATGTACGCGGGTGAAGCCGCGGGCAAAAGCTAGTATTGTAATAAATCTTACTACAAAATACAAGTAGTTGAATTATGCCATAAATGCTGAAAGCCCGAGGCATCTTTATCAAAATATCTGAGTGTCACTCTCGTAATTGTTAATATTTATGGATATCTAGTATTTCGTCTTTTTACAAATATTTGAGTTCCAATTCGCTGTTACTAATAAAAATACTTAGTCTGAAAGGTTTTTACTGCTGATTTCTTTTTGTAGTATTATTGAGATACATAAAACATAACTGAGTGAGTACTTAAAAGTTTCTGGCTATCACTTTTTATGATAAAATATGCTAATATTTATTTGTGCTGTACATCTCACTATGACTGGTTATTGATTTCTTAATAAACTTTTAATGGACAGAAACTTTTTATTCTTTAGTATTCCTTTTGTTCTTTAAACTTGTTTGGTGATATTCTCTCATCCAAACAGTTGTATATTTCTAACAGGTGCCACAGAAAAATCTAAAGTTAATATTCCAGAGGAATTTAAATCAATACTTTTTGATTTATGCATGCTCATTATTTCAGTATGAATTACCAAACAACAGAAATACCACCTCTTTGCTCCTACTAGAATAAAGGGTTTTTTCAATACACTTACTCAAAAACCCGCTATTATCCCACCGCTGTTAGGCAAGCAATAGGCAGTTTTCCGCACTAGTGTAGAAAAGTGCGCGTGCTGTCCCCACCAAAATCTTATTACATTTATCATATCAGGCAGGGCGTGCATCGACCACCATTTATTAATTTCTTCGTAAGTGTATTGAAAAAAGTCGTTTGATACACGTGCAAATTTTTCACCGAAGCCCTCGGCTCCGGCTCCATGACAGCCGGTCGCCTACGGCTCCTGCGAATTCCGCCTCGGTCACAATGACAGACTTTCTGCACTTGTATCGAAATATATACTATTTCGCCATACCAACACACTTAAACCACAGTCTTCTAAACCACTCGAAACCATCCAGTATTTAATATTATGAACTTAGTTCTTTTGTCGCACATAACACTTTGAAAATCGAATTTACGCGCTACCAATACCTCAAAATTAAACACGTCCACTTCAAATAACAGGTACAATATCTATCAGTATATTCCTTTGTAATTCGACAATCAAGTAGGTACCAACCTTTACAATCCCTTTCAAACTCGGCACGTACCTACTATTTTACCAACATAACAACGTTGTCTAGTCTGTGTCAAATGACTGGTTGTGGTTGGCATAATAGTTTGTAGCGGTCTTAGCAAATTACTGTCTAATGACGCTTCTGTCTTCACTAAGGTACTCGTCGAAACCGACGGTGTCAAAGGATTTTAGGGCGAGTGTATATGAGCGGTTTTATCGAGTGTGACGCATATTATCATTCATTTGATTGCATGGACTGATTCCGCCATCTCAATTCTGAAATCGGACAACCCAACGTACCACGAGTATCCACCCATACTTTGTTGAAACCTCAACGGTCCGGACTAAGCGATTTACCTCGTCGTTTACACCGCGTACGTCGAAGGACTGGAACAATCTGCCTGCTACGGTCTTCCCGTCCGATTATAATTTGAGCGTCTTCAAGGCAAGAGTGAATAGACTCATAAACTAGTGCGCCTCACCATCAGAGATTGCATCACTGCTTGCCATCAGGTAGGATCACAGTCAAGCACTACTTTATATCTATTACACTCTAATACACTATTATCACTAAGGCGAAAGTTTGTGAGTGTGTGTATGTATGTTTATTTATTTTTCACGCTTGAACGGTTTGGACGAAATTTAGCACGGTACACCACATACTGGAAGCTGAAAGCACATACGTTAGTTTTTATCCCGGGAATGTATTTCCTTGGGACAATTTTTGATTTTAAATCGGACGAAGCCACTGGCAGTAGCTAGTTTTTTTTTAATATATTTGTTGATACCAAACAATCTAGAATCTTTCTCGTTCCTGTCAGGCCTAGGTCAAATGATCATTCTTGATACTTTATCTTTTAAATTACTTTGAACTTGAGAACCTTAGATAAATCATTTCGGTTAGTTTACATGTCTATGATCACAGCTTTAATCCTTTCACGGCTATGAGCTCTTGAAGTATTTCATTTTATTTTATCACCTTTCCTACCTTCCAATTGTTCGACAGAGGATTAAACTTTGAATGTACAAAAACCTCTAGCATCAGCTAATATTTTTAAATATTTTTGTTGAAGCCAAACAATCGGGAATCTTTTTATTCCTCTCAGGCTTAGGTCAAATGACCATTCTTGATACTTTATCTTTTACATAACTAAAAACTTGAAAACCTTAACTCTTTGAATGTCGTAATTAGAGACACAATAGAAAGACAATTACCTTATGTCGGACTGTGTAACTTAAGACATTCGAAAGGTTAAATAATTATTTCATGTAGTTTACATGTTAACGATCTGTTTTAATCCTTTACGGCTATGAGCTCTTAAAGTAGTTCATTTCATTCCGTATCGTCTTTCCTATCTTCCAATCTTCGACAGAGGATCAAACCTTGAATATCCGGAAACCGCTCACAATTTCTTTAGCGGATGCAATAAAACCATTATTGGGTTACGGATCCGCCGATGTCCGGACATGAATGTCGTGAACCTGTTTCGATATCTACACTTTTTTATGGTTACTTTGGCATTCATAAATCGTTCGGTTCCTGGCACTGATTGATATTTTTTGACATTTCATATTCGCGTATTTCCTTCCCGATTTCTTTGATTCAAATCCAAAGTTAATAAATAGGTCTTTTGAACCTACATATTAAATCGCCATTTTTTAAAACGAGTTGCTTAGAAGTGTTATATATTTGGATTGACTTGGAATTATAAGTTCAAATAAACTTTATATTAAAGGTAAGTTATTCTTTTTTCGAAATTAGGTATTTATTGGTTTCTATGTGTTTTGTATTTTCTGTAATATCGCTGTACTTATAACCATGAAACCTAATAAAAATGTTTTTTCATTTATGTGTATGTTAATATTTCTATTCTGACACGGTTTGTACGTACCTATGTGTGTGTGTGTAATGTTTACTACTTCACACTCAACGGATTTAAATGTAATTTGGTACACGGGTAAACCATATTCCAGAATAGCTATATTTACTGTATGGACTTTAATAGAGACCCCTGAGTTTGTATCGGTGTTTCTTCTCAGGGTAGTCAGCTAGGAAACACCGACCTCATCTAGTTTAAACTGACGAAATAAAATTGACGTGTAATTTTTTTTTTTAAAACCTATTTGCAAAATAAATATCATTTAGCACATAAGATGTTTTTGATCCCGGGAGTAAGTTCCCAAGGCATAATTTTCTATTTGCATCGTACGCATGAGCTTGCGGATGACGAACAATAGGTAGCTCACCGTCAGACCGTCTGGTAACCGTCCGAACTGAGCCCGATTCATCGACAACGCGTAGTGTTCCACACGCGCCTCAAAGAGATGTCAGCAAAATTGTAGGGGCCTAGCAGGGCTAAAGCCTACTGAAGCCATGGGTAGTCCGAAAAGGAACCCCGGGGTCCCAGCAAGACAAAAGGAACATAAGTGTAGTTTTAGTCAGAAAAAGACTGACATCTCGGAAGTAATTACCTTAAAAAAAATGAATCCGACAGAGGACATCTGTAGATTAAAATGATGAGGTTAATTATAATTAATTGAAAGAATTCTCAGTTCAAGCTCAGGTAATTTCATGACACATTACAACTTTGTCTCCATACCCAGCAATTTAGATACCTATTGTGAACAAAATAAATCATAGTCCTCAACTGAGAAAGGGCTTTAACGCAAACCGTCCCCAATCAGGTACAGCGAGACCCTTTCCTGGGTTACCTTTTGTAAGTCTTACACAATATTTGTCACATATACACATTACATAAATGAAACCCGACAAAACCATTCTTCACTTTAAAAACCTCCCCAGATCATCCTCAAAAGACAAGACAAAATGCTACTTTATATCGATGACTAAGCGACAAATGACAAGGGTCAATGATATACCGCAATTTGTATTGTTATGCTCGTGTGCCCACAGCCTTATCTCTTTAGAAATTCACCTTAGTGCCGCGTCATATTTGAGATATGACGTCATTTTGGGTGACGCCTTTGTTGTGTACCCACCTTATATAGATTAGAGGGGGTATTGTCTTTGGAAAATGGCGGTGTTCTATTTTTGAAAAGGTGACTGGCTGGAATTTTTATTTGACTTTTTGTTTTTTTTTTTGTTTTCTATGGTCATGGTGTTATTAAATTAATTCTTCAACAACTACTCAATAGAGCAATTAATATTCTGTGTAATGAACATAGACAAAGGGAATATCTACATGATGTTTTATAGGATGAATTTTGGAGAGTGTGCGCTAGAATTGTATGAGTTGATTCCGCCATCTCATTTCTACTATCGGACAACCCGACGTATGACGAGTGTCACCCCATACGTCGTTGAAACCTCTACAATCCGGACTAAGCGTTTTGCCTAGTCGTTTATACCGCATACGTCGAAGGACTGGAACAATCTGCCTGCTGCGGTCTTCCTGTCCAGTTATAATTTGAGTGTCTTCAAGGCAAGAATGAATAGGCTCATAAACTAGTGCGCCTCACCATCAGAGATTGCATCACTACTTACCATCAGGTGGGATCGCAGTCAAGCACTAGTTTATATCAATTAATAAAAATATATATTATTATTCTATTATTCTACTTTTCATATTTACTTTTGCAATGATTTTATTTTCATTACATTTGGTTACAACTGTAAACATCAAAAAACAAGAAAATCAAACGTAAAACACGTATTTTCTAATTTATTATGTACTAGCTTTTTCCCGCGGCTTCGCCAGTGCACATAAAATATAGCTAATGACACTCAGGAATAAACCAACTTTCTAACCATGAAAAAGTTTTACCAATCGGACCAGTATTTTCAAAGACCAAAAAAATAAATAAATAAATAAAAACAAACTTCACCTCTTTATAATATTATTGCAGAATAATATATAATGACGTTGGTTCTTTCGAATTTCCCGGGAACAAACCAGATGTTTTATTTCGTTATTTATAAAGAACTTTACTTATATTATTTTAATTGAAGGTTTTTTATCAAAGAACGATGTTAAGCCACTTATTCTGTATTGTGTACCAACAAAGGCTTTGTGGTTTAACACGGTTTTCGAACCAAACAATCTGTTATTACGTTATTTTGGTTGTGTAACAATTTGAAAGAAAACGTATGAGTAAAGAATATAATGTAATAATCCTATACGATAATCCTGTTCGTACACCTACGTGAAAATACCACATTTTCATATAGCTGTACAAACAGGTGTATATAAAATATATATAAAGATTAGCTACTTATAATAAACCAGCTTTTTCCCACAGCTTCACCCGCGAACATAAAATATAGCCTATGTCACTCAGGAACAAAGCAGCTTTCTATCGGTGAAAAAATTTTATCAATCCTATTACTACTTTCAGAGTAAAAACAAAAAAATCTTAAAACAAAAAACTAACTTTACCTCTTTATAATATTAGTGTAGAAGTGTAGATAAATACGTATCATCATATGGTAAAATAACAAACTAATAAACACTGTGATAAATATTAAATCACTATAATTAAGATAACTAAAAACAATAATTATTACCGGGTTGAGAGGACTTTAAGTAGTAGTCTCAAACTTTTTACGCCTAAAGCGGCCAAAAAAGGTCTGAACAGACATCGTGGCAGCCCTAACAGTATTCTACGTGTGGTGGCCGAAAGGCAAGATAGCCTGCTTGTGAGGGCATTGGTGGACCGTACATTGGTGATGAAGATGATGATGACAAGAATATTGTTACTACCGAGTCGATGTCCGACTCACGAGTTATAGGTCGCGGCGACCCTGGCGCATTACTTTGTGTAATTTATTTCATCACCACTGCTCTCAAAACAGTGAAGGAAAACATCGTGAGGAAACCGGCATATATTAGAACCAAAAATTCGAAGACATGTGACATCACCAACCCGTACTGGGCCTACGTGGTGAATTACGGCCTATTTCCTCTCCTAGAGAGGAGCCCTGAGTCCTAGCAGTGGGAACTATAAAAAGGCTGATGATGATGATGCTGAACTTAATAGATGTTTGTTGTCTTGTTTACAAAATAAATTACATATTACGCTTAGAAGAAAAATCACTCTCAGCATTTTTAACGTATTTTTTTCCAAAATCCCGGCGTATCTCCAAAATCGTTCAATAACATGAAACCACACTAAGCCCCACCATATAACCAATATAAATTCTAATAATCCCTACCTTTGTATGCTTATCCTTACCCCTAAAGCCAGGTACAGACATATCGCGAGGCGTGCGTCGCAAATGGTTCGTCTCGCATGCCTCGGGCCGTGTGAACGCGTGTGCTCACAGTGAGCATTCGCGTCATACGATCGTTGCGAACGCCGCTTTAGTACGGGCCGTGCGCTCCGTGTGGACGGACAGCCCCCCTAGTCAAGTTACAACCGATTCGCGTCGAATTCCGTTCTCCAATCGGTAACGCCTCGGTGTCAGCAATTGTAGAAAACGATAAGTTGGTAGCCATGTTGACGCACCTAAGTCGGCCGCTCGTTCTACAATGTAGCGTTTGTATAACAAAAGACGTAGCGTTGAACATTGTAGAAACGATAACGTTTCATTCTATCATTTTGAACTTGGCTAAGAATTTTCTATTCGTTTGTTCTGACCACATGATTTAACGTTGAGATGTTGATATTCCTATACGTTTAATTCGTTTTCGACTAGCGTTAACGATTGCAGATAACTAACCTGGCTAGGAGGGCAAGTGTTGTTTGCGTTTTCTACAGACGAACACCGTGCGTGGTGGGTTGCGTGCTCAGCACGCTTAGCCAAGTTGTTATTCTGCAATAGTTACCGCTGTCGAAAAGTGATGAAACGTTTGGGAATGACGTCATCTCAACGTAAAGTCGCGTGGTCAGAACAAACGAATAGACAATTCGTAGCCAAGTTCACATCGTTCAAAATCGTTTCTACAATATTTACGGCTACATCCTTTGTTATACAAATGCTAAATTGTAGAACGAGCGGCCGACTCAGGCGCGTCAACATGACTACTAACTTATCGTTTTCTACAATTGCTGTCACCGAGGCGTTACCGATTAGAAAACGGAATTCGATTGTAACTTGGCCTGGGGGGCAGCTTGAACAAGTATCGTTCGGGACGCACGCATAAACGTACCGTCTCGTATGTCTCAGGTTGAGGCATGCGTGACGAACCATTCGCGACACACGCCTCGTGATGTCTGTACGCGGCTTTAAACATCTCCGAAATAGCACATTATTTATTTAACAGTATTGTGACAGAAAATAAAGATCTACAAAGAAATCCTCTTGAGTAAATATGCTGACGAAATCAAAGGTTTCTCTCGGGATGTTTAAGGAAACAATACGAATACATCTTCGGTTGTCCATGTAATGTGTATTTAGTTTTGGTTAAGCTTACTACATAATTTGGGAAAAATATATACAGTCCTTAGAGATTTAAGGGAAGAGTGAGTAGGTTACTTTAAGTGGATGCATCTCGACATACATTTTCACTGTTCTTCAATGTCTTTGAATGGTTGGTTTTAAGACATGCCTCACGATGGTTTCCTTCACCGTTTGAGAGCAGTGGTGATGAAATAAATTACACAAAGTAATGCGCCTGGCTGGGTTTGAACCCGCGTCCTGTAACTACACCTCTGCTCATGATACCGTAAGCGCAGGCTTGCGGACGGCGAGCAATGGGTAGCTTACTGTCCGACCATCCGGTTACTGTCCGGACCGAGCCTAAGTCGTCGACGGCGCGCACAGTTCCCGCGCGTCACAAGGAGTTGTCAGCAACCGTAGGGGCCCAGCTGGGTCGAAGCCTACTGGGGGTAGGGTCTGTTTTCGAAAGGGAGGCTCGGCCCCGGTATGAAAGGCAAGAAACGGTGGGTTTTTTGGTTTATTAAGAGTCTGACACTATCTCCCGCTCCACCCAACGGCGAGGAACGTCATTTGGATGATTTTTATCCACTGTTAAAAAAAGAACCACTGCTCATGATGGTGATCTGCGATGATTTTTCACATCAAGAAATAACATATTTTACGTGCTTTCCCCCAATTCATCCATCCTAATTTCTCCAGATTTGATCCTCATGAGCAGCTCAACGTATGCAGACATTGATAAATGGGGTATACCGGCTTATGTGTCGTCTTATATTTTCTGCCTACCCTAAGATAAGGGATGGATGGTCGGGTCAGGGAACGTGACTTATGGTCAGCAATATTTTTAGTACGCACAAGGTGCACCCCGTTGACCGTTCTCATAACCGTAATAGATCCTACTTAAACATTACATTATTTCTTATATTATGGATATGAAAATCTGTGTTTTGCCATGATGATGCCACTGCACTGTATTAGGTAAAGTTATGTTTTTTTTTTTTTGTTTTATTATGTTGTTGACTAGTTTGTTTGGCTAGTTGTCGTAAAAAATGGAATTAGTCCGTCTCTTAGATTGTTCAAAAATAAGGGACACGTTTCTTTTATTTGTAAATTAAACAAAAAATAACAAAGATATGGCCCATTAAAGTTACGTGTCACGCCGCCGTGCTGCATTTTTTCGTGCGGTTTGACGTCACACGTAACTTTAATGGGCTATATCTTTGTTATTTTTTGTTTAATCGAAAAAAGAAAAAATACCTGTCCAATATTTTTTTTATAATCTAAAATACGAACTAAATAAAATGTAATTATTTTGACCCTGGAAACTATGTGTTTTTTTTTTTTGTTTTATTATGTTGTTTGTCTCTGTTCGGTTTGGGATGTGAAATTACCAAGTGACTTAAATTAGACTTATTGGGAATATTAGACTGATTGAATTAATTCAAAGACATTAAAAGACATTGGACTTATTCCATCGACAAATAAATGTAATTTTTTGTTTGTTTCATACAGGCAAAGAAGGATATTTCCCGAATCATTATTCTCGAATCAAAAGAAATAATTGTATTATATCTATTTCGAGCTTCTACGTCCGCAAATCCACAACAAAGTGCGTATTTTTCTTAAAAAAGTATTATAATATTCATTGTTCATTTAAAATAAAATTTGCAATTATCTACCCTTGTTTACCAAGCTCCAATATTTCAATAGTCTCAATCTTACTCTAAAGATTAATTTTTTTTCTTCCTCCAGGGAGATAATTATTGATGGACCAATTTCTTAAATTAATTCGCTGTTATCGGCAAGACTCTTAGGATATTTTAAGCTGAAATATTCTCGATTTTTATTGTTTATATTTTAAGGAAAGACCTATTTCTTTTATAACATAAAACTTAAGTATTAGATTAGCTATTTTTTCTGTTAAACCAATAAAGTGCGAGTCAAACTCGCACACATTGAGAACATCCCACCTATACACACAAATCTCTATTTATCCTATCTTGGCCTATCAATCCCAAACATGTAAAAGTTAATGACATTTGATTTGATTCTTTTTTATTGTATTTCTTTTACAATTTAATTTAATGCAAGTAATCTAATTTAATTCTATCACTCAATAGTTCAATTATTTAAATCAATCATTTAATAATTCAATTTGACATTCATGTATTTCTATAGTATAATATACCTAATTATCAGTTACCATTTATGTTTCTTGTTCTGTGTTTTTGTGTTGGTATTATTGCTGACATGATTTAAATTATAATTTTAACAATTTTCTTTCTCCTTGATATCTTAAATTAACTCACTAATTTTATGTGTTTTAAAATCAAATGTTCTATATTAATGTAGTGATTGTCTTTAAGTGTACAGTGCACTTGATTATATAAAATGATCCTGTAAATTCCCAGTGCCTGTAATGTTGACGATCCTAAATAAATAAATCGTTTTAGGACATTCGTTGTGCGTAAAAGTCAAGAGTGGAATTATCAGCCAGTCTGTAGTTCCTAATAACTACAACTTGGAGATATTTAATTTAAGAATGAATAAATTTACTAGGCAGCAAGTTGTTTTCAATCACAGGAGACAGTGGTTAAGCGCAAGCCAATCAACAATGAAAAAAAAAACATAGAGTTCCGCAGTATAAACCGAAAAACCGGATAAATTAACATTACCTACTGTTATTCGTAAACAATGAAAGCAAAATCAGCTTTATAATGTTCCCACTGCTGGTACTCAGGCCTCATCTCTAGGAGAGGGAATAGGTCATAATCCATCACTAGGGGCTCATTGCGAGTTGATGGATGACACATGTCTTTGAGTTTTAGTTTCAAGACATACCAGTTTCCTCGCGGTGTTTTTCTTCTGCCTGGCTGGGTTTGAACAATCAGTGCAATTTAGCTTCACTTTTCTTGAACTGAGTGGACATTTGACTACTCAAAAGTGCCCGCAAATGGTCTTTTTGAAATAAATGATTTTGATTTTTGACACACGACCCACAAAACGTAAGTCAGGGCCAATAGGGCTGAGTAGAACATGAGATACTTATTATCCGGGGAGTATGTTTTCATGGGATAAATTTACGATAAAAGCTAATAAGAAGAATATTCATAGCATCTGGCAATTCTTATCCAATAATTTTCTTATATTTCCCGATAAACATGGAAATGAAATCCAAAAGTTATGACATCTTATTACTGTTCCAACCGAAGCAAACTAACTTAGGAATCATAAGGTTATAATTATATCTAGATTATAAACTTATATTCCAGTTAGATACTAAGTAAGGAGAAAGTTTGTATGTCTAGTTAATGTTGATTTTCGTCAAACCAATTCTGCTTCGTTTTACCGTTGACGATTTTGTTTTTTTTTTTGCAAGTATTTTTTTTATTCCTAGTATCCTTTAATTTTCAACCAATTTTCGAAAATTTAAGATAAAATAAATTGTCAAGTATTACTTGAAAATAAATTCATTCATATAAGTAGAGGGCTGAAATAGGGAACAAGCCAGGGGATTGATTTAACTTAAATTTAATTCAATTATTTTCCTTATTCCTTAATAACTATACTAACACACATTAGAAATGAAGATATCCGCAGGAGAACCGAGGTCGAAGAATCGCCAAACTTAAGTGGCAGTAAGCTGGGCATATTGCTCGCAGAACAGAAAGATGGTCAATGGTGACGAAAAGTTCTGTGGTAGCGACCACGTAGGTATCAGAAGACGAAGCGTTGGAAGTTTTCCACAAGGTGGACCGATGACCTAGTGAAGGTCGTGGGAACCCGATGGACGCGAGACGCACAGGACCGGTCGTTATGGTGACACTTGGGGGAGCCCTATGTCAAACATTGGAGGTGTTTCGGCTGAAGTGATGATGATTCATCCCAAGAGAATATACTCCGTGTATAGAATAGAATAGAATAGAAGAGAAAAGAATAGAATAGAACAGAATAGAATAGAATAGAATAGAATAGAATAGAATAGAATAGAATAGAATAGAATAGAATAGAATAGAATAGAATAGAATAGAATAGAATAGAAAAGAAAATAATAGAATAAACTTTATTGTACACCAAAACTCTTTGTTATTTTCGATTTTAAGTGTTTCTGTGTACATAGATAAATAAATAAAACTAAAAAAAACAAGCGAGCAGTGGTGGCCGAGTGGTAATGGCTCCGACATAAGAGTACAACTCTTATGTCTCTTAGGTCGCGGGTTCAAATCCTGTCAGGCGCATTACTTTGTGTAATTTATTTCATTACCACTGCTCTCGAAACGGTGAAGGAAAACATCGTGAGGAAACCGGCATGTCCTAGAACCAAAAATTCGAAGACATGTGACATCCACCAACCCGCACCGGGCCCGCCTGGTGGATTACGGCCCATTCCCTCTCCTAGAGAGGAGGCCTGAGTCCCAGCAGTGGGAACTTTAAAAAGGCTAATGATGATAATGAAACAAAAAAACACAACCACACTTAGCAAAGTTTCAATTAAATTTGTTCAGCCAACGGCTTTATGTGCTTTCCGAAAAACTTAGAAAAGTACAGATGGATTGAAAAATTCATTTTTTTTTTTATTGATATAAACTTGTGCTTGACTGCAATCCCACCTGATGGTAAGCAGTGATGCAATATTGTTACTTACCCGGTTCCAAACTCGCAACCGAAATAATAAGTATAGAGTAAAAATACTGATACAGATTACTTCATCAGTATTCACTACATTGCAACTACCAATATGCCAAGATACATTTTCTTTACCATACACCACTCAATAACATAAACCCTACATAACATATTTCAATATTATAACCATATTTCAGCAGACCAGTTTAGACGTGGTCAGAATCCCGAGCGAAGCCACGGGTCAAACTAATAGAGAATAAATCTTAGTATTGTATTATACCGATGAGATTGCATATGCTGATATGTTGAGTTAGGATGGAAACATAGGGACTTAGAAAAAGGGCGGACACGGTACTAAATTTTGGGGTAGAATAAAATTTACAATGGCTTTTTTTTTGTTTTCAGCAGCATTTTTAGGGTACCTACCGTACCTCAAAAAGAAATAACGGAACCCTTGTAAGATCACTTTGTTGTTAGTCTGTCGATCTGTCTGTCTGTCAAGATCCTTTATCTCGTTAACCCGTGAATATTACACCATGTTATATTTTCCCCAAAAAGGTCACATGTTGGACACCATGGGGGCATTATGAGCCAGCCCTCAGCGCGGGTGCGGGAGAAAACCCTCAGATTCCCGATTGACCCGGTGACCATATATTTGTGCGAACCTAGTGGTTCGTAGCCTAGCTTTATAACATTATGATTTTTCATGGTGCAGAATATTCTTATATTGGAATTTACTTTTTGACTAAAATACACCTGTGTCCTAAGTTGCGGTATTTCTATGATATGAACTTAATTGAGACTTATTATAGAGAATCGTTATTGTTATTTGTTTTAATTTTTTAAGGTATGCACCATGTTTGTCGTAAATAAAACTCTTTCTTTCTTTTCTTTACTTTTTACTACTACAGGTTCCAAACACGCTCGTCCCCGTCCCGGGAACTGCTCCGCTCATTTCCACCAGTCACCACTTCACAGAGACAAACATTGGCATATGTACAAATTATAATTGTCTTGAAGCCTTGCCAATGTCTGTCAGCAAGCTTGTATTGTCGTACTGATGAGTATTTATGTACAAACAGGATTGTACTAAAACTGTGATGTTTACTGTACAATTTGTGTGAAGTGTTTGCAAGCGTTTGGATAAATGGAAATGTCTTATTCTTTAAAATTGGGTTTTGTAGACATTGGAACAGTAAGGGTTACTGATTTTGAAGTTTTGAAACTACATCATGGAGAGGGAGATGGAGGCCAAAGAAAATATGGATTATGTGAGAAGTGATATGAAAGAAAAGGAAGATAAGGCTTATAGTCCCTTGAACATTTGGCCGGAATTAAATGAACACAACACTCGTACCTGTCAGGCGGCAGTACGAGTATCTGTGTGTTCTTTGCGAAATATTGATTGATTGAAGTGAACACTTTGAAGAATATATAACCACCTATTTTTATGTCTAAAAATGTCTCTAAAGATCCAAGCCGTTTCAGAGGAGTAGGGAAAAGTTGCGAAATTGCTTAATATTTTTTTTTTAGACAAAAGTATTAATCGCACGAAAAAACAATAGTTGATAATGTTGTTCATGAATCTATAATAAACATTTTTTTTTCAAACCTAATAACCTGGGCCACAAGTCTGCTATTACAATAGTGTCAGAATGGTCTATTATTGATGTCATAATTGTCGATTTTGACAAGTTTGGTAATCTACTAATATAATGGCGTCATTATGACTTTACAATGGTCAACCACTGACACTCCATTAAAAGAAGTGACATAGAATGGTAATCTCGTACATATTATCAAAATGAATATTTGAAGTTTGCGGTAATCTGCTAAAACTTTGACAGTATATTTGATCAGTGTTTTACCATTAGAACGTTATTGTGCAGTTATTGGTTTTAATATGCTCGAAATTATCATTCTACCACAATTCTATTACAATACCATTGACCGATCAATGATCGATCATTATGAATTAGCAGATTACAAACTTTTAGCAAAATGACAATTGGATCGTGTTGGAATAACGAATTTATAAAAATAGCAGACTTGGGGCCCGGCCGTTACCGAGGAGTAGTTTTCAGAAAGTCACTATTTTATGGCACTGCTCAGGCGCTTGGGCCTTAATGATAGCATGACGGGTGAAAGGTCAGGAAGAAAAACGTATTGCACTGACCCCAAATAAAACGGGACAAGGGTAAGAAGGCTTCCATGAAGTTTGATTTATGTAATAACCATAATGGTACATTATGATTTAAGTGTGTTTGTGATTACCGTCGAAGCGGTATTTAGACCCGAAACATGGTGAGGGTCTTAAGAGAGCCGAGAAAAGTAATCATTAATTACTCTCGTGTATCATACGACGTTTTTCAAAACACTTGTGAAGAAAATAACTGTAAAACAAGTAAACTTTTGTGGCGGTAAAAATCTGTTGTTTACGCGCCCAGTTCTTTTTTTTGACGACGACGCGCGCCCATCCTGATACGATAAATGTAATAAAATTATGGTGGGGGAGAGGTTGAACAAAAAGGTTTTAACTACGTTATAGCACTAGTGCGTAATGGTAATCAAAATGTCACAGTTTGGTAACAAGTGCCATTATATACCTAAGTTCAGTGAAATAAGAGTCACTTTATGAGCAAGTGTATTGAAAAATAACAAATCAAATGACTTTAATTGTGCACACAGGTATAATGTAAGTGTTACAAAATACAATATATATCTCTGTATTGTGTAAACATTGATAAAATATAGAAAAATGAATATTATGGACCTATGTTTATTTCATCCCTACATACCTAATTCACCCTTCTTTTGTTAATAATCTTTAATAATAATCTTAACTCTTTTTTTTTACGTACCTACCATGTTGTCTCTGTCTCCACCACCCTTATTTGATAGATAGAGACGCCTATCCTGATCACTGGCCACCATAACCGCGGGCTTGTGGACGAAGAGTATTGAGTAGTTCACCGTCCAGATCGAGCCGAAGATCGATGGTGCATAGTCTTCCACGTGCACCTCAAAGAGACGTCAACTAAACTGTAGGATGATGTCCACTAGAGTTACAGGAATATTTGATACAAATACCGCAACTTAAGGACACAGGTGTGTTTTAGTCAAATAGCAAATTCCAATAGAAGTAAATATACGAGAGTGAATTGTTTTTTTTTCTTTTTACAATCATTACTTATACATTTAAACAAGTGATGAAGCAGGAAGGTCACGACCCTCAGCATTGAGGAATATGACGCAAGGAGGAGGAGGCACTTTACGAGTACATTTTTGTGTAAATACAACTACCGTCACGGATCTTGAGCGCTCGGCGTCAGAGTGGGGATCGCTTTGCGCATTCCATACATAGGCGAGCCAATCGTCGTCATTGTTAGATACATGCTGCAAGCGCAGGGAACGAACCATGAGTGACGTCTATAATGCGATGGCGCGGCGAGCCAATCACTGACTCTCCCCGCCCCCGCGTCTCACTTCGCACCACTAAAGAGACCGAATATTTGACTTCTGCGCAACTTGAAGCCAGCGCTTAAGATCCGTTTCAGCAATTGTACTTATGATAATGTTGCACTCGTCGAGTCGAGGCTTCGAAGTCTTGAGCATCGATGGCGAGTTGCTAGCGTGTCGGTTTTCTACCGGTTGCATTTTGGGGAGTGTGCATCGGAATTGCATAACCTAATTCCCACCAGATGTGTAGCGATGCGTCACCGTTACATGATGGACATCCCACCTATACGTAGGTACGAAACGTTTTGGGAACATTCATTGTGAGTACAGTTAAGGAGTGGAATTCTCTGCCGGAGTCTGTGTTTCCTGATGGCTACAACTAGGAAATCTTTAAGTCAAGAGTGAATAGGTTACTATTTAATAGAAATACCGCTACTGAAGGACACAGGTGCGTTTTAGTCAGGCATGTACTCCATATATTACCATCGGACACACCTTCTATCATGCCCCATTATCATACTAAGGTACACTAGAACCTTAATAAAAACCATATAAATCAATCGAATTTGATATATTATTGATACATCTGTGTGAACCGTACTAAAACATCAGTCATCTAAAATCCACAAAGGAAGGGTACCCTTTTACGAACCTATCGAATGAGGAGATCTATTTTATTGATTTTAATTTTATAGGGCAGGGATGGCAAACCTATTGTACGCGTGCCAGTGGTGGCACGCGGTAAAATAGTTTGCACCTGTAGGAGATATTTTACATCGAGTTAATTTAAGATAACAATAATATAATTTAGCTTCACTTTTTTTTGGACTGACCGACATTTGACTATTCAAAAGTGCTTGCAAATGGTCTATTCGAAATAAATGATTTGATTTAACAGTAATTAGATTTTTTTTGTTTTATTACATTACTAGCTTCGGCTAGCGGCTTCGCCCGCGTACATAAAATATAGCCTACGTCACTCAGGAATAAAGCAGCTTTCTATTGGTGAAAAAATTTTAGCAATCATTCCAGTACTTCTAGAGATTACCTGCTACAACCAAAAAAAAAAAAAACAAAAAAGAAAATCTAAAAATCAACCTACCTTTTATAATATTAGTATAGATTAAAGAAATAATTAATTACGATATAATTATGAATTTTGGGTTGCAAATGTAGAATAAGTAAAAGTATTTAGATAAGTAAAGTATAAAAGTAAAGTATTATACAAGGCGCCAGACAAACATAAAATAAAGTACCTATATCGACCTTTTCCTAATATGTTCAATATGTCGAAGGTATATGAAAAACCACCAATGTACTGTTTTTCAGCAAAGGTCACGATAAATGTCGATTCAAGACAGCTTTGTCTTTAATTCTGTTTTTGACATTAAGAATGTCAATAAATGTAGGAAGGTCAATGACCGTTAGACCACGTTTATTTGGCCTTAAAAAAATTCATAATTTTCGTTTTGTACACACGTTTGTACGTTTATTTGGCCGAGAATTTTGATTTCTAGATTTTTATTTTTCCTAAAAAAATTCAGTTTTTTTTTGGTGATAACGTAAAAACGGCAATTTTCCAGGTCATTAACTCCCTGGCGCATAAGGAATTTATTGTCCATTAAACTTCAAAGTCACGCCAGAACCACATTATTTTATTACAAT
The DNA here is from genome assembly GCA_910589285.2 of Mythimna ferrago. Taxonomy (NCBI): domain Eukaryota; kingdom Metazoa; phylum Arthropoda; class Insecta; order Lepidoptera; family Noctuidae; genus Mythimna; species Mythimna ferrago. Next base: position 5,363,737 of record OU342689.1, read on the forward strand.
ATTTAGTGGTAAACTCTCTAATAAAGGTTTACTAACCCTGTCTTCTCTGGGCTGTTTTCTTGGTTGTTTTATTAGTGTCTAATTGGAGGTGATGGCTTGGACCAATTTGTTCAAGGGTTCCATTGACGAATGATGGGTTAAAAAATTGATAATGTAACGTAATCAACCCAGAAACATTGCAAATAAAATAAAATTTTGAAATCGTACTCTATTCACTCGTACTAATATTACCAGCTACGCGTCCCATTTGAAAAACTAAGACTCACATTTAAAATTACAAAAACTTAACGCAACGCAGTATGGTTGAACGCAAGTTAAACTTGCGCTGTATAGTTTATGTAAATTATGTCAATGAAATAGTACTTTATCACTGAGTGACATAAAAACTATGCATTTCACACGGGCAAGACACTAGCAGAAGCTAGTGTTTTTATACGGTAATGTTTTAAATGTAAATTATTGCGATCAAAAAGAAAAAAAAACTCGATAAAGGTTGGTCGACTTCGCAAATGTTGAGGTATTATAATATTTTTAATATCCAAAAAAGCTTGCTTACGGATCGTCACTCCGTGCTCTCGGCTGGCGTATCTCCGCCGTAGCTTTTGCCCGCGGCTTCGCCCGCGTAGCATTAGGTACTTAAGGAATCGGGATAAAAGGTAGCCTATGTTCTTTTCCATGTCAAAAGCTATATGTATGCCAAATTTCATCCAAATCCATTCAGCCGTTTTTGCGTGATTAAGTAACAAACATCCAAACATCCACATTTATAATATTATAGTTAGGATGACATACAGATTGTCATCTATGGGCCACAGACTGCCCAAACCTCGACGGTATAGAGACGTAAGCGCTCAAGACCAATAACAGTATACCAATAAACACTACAACTATCTTTAGCGTTAACTTTGACCTTTTGGAAAATTACAGTCACTGGCCGTACCTATAGAGTAAAAGAAAAAAACTTAGTTATCGCTCTAGCCAGGGCCTCAACATAGGACTTATGTTATTAGGAAGCAATATATCAACCAGTGGGGTTTAGACAGGCACATTTTTCCCGTCGTAGATAGAACTGATCAAATATAGGCACCTAGTGTACCACCTACGTTCCTTTTCTTCGACTTCTATTGTTTTATTTATTTCTTTGTCTTTTTCTGAAAAAGGAACAAAGATAAGGATTCAGTAAGAAAGTGAAAATTCGTTTAGGTAATACAAAAATAAACGTCACAAAACAAGAAGACAACAGAAACGCACATTATCGCATCTAATTTGCAGCAATTATAGAGGTGAATGGTCGTAATCATCATGAATTAAAAATGCATAACTTCTTCTCAAACCATCGACTCGCTACCTTCAGTCGAATTGACCGGTAATAATTTACTTCTACTGAAGATTTAAAAAAAAAGAATGGGTATAATTATATAGAACACAGGACCTCCAGTCCACGGACGCGTAGCTTTATATACGCGTATTCGTCATTATACGCTTGGAATACGCCTGCTCACCTCTGTCGATGAAGCAAGTACGACACGATGGCACGACGCGACGTTGCCGCTAACAGGGTGACCAGACGGTTGCAAACCAAAGTCCCAACCCAGGTGACCTTGCCAGTTTCAATCCGTGTAGACAGCAGTTGTAATCAATGACCTTCAACGCCCTTGGTTGGGAGGCGCGTTTTCCCAACCACCGAACATGTTGGCGCGTGGTTTACATCTGTGTAGCCTCAACCTATACCAAACACACAAACCAAGGTCACCTTGGTTGGAACGCTAGTTTGCAATCATCTGGTCACCGATTTTTTTTACCCAATGAATTTTCATTCCCTTGAGATTGTCGAAATATACGTTTTTGCGACATAATCAGCCGTAATAGCTTTTTTATTCGTTAACTCAAAGGTCTAAATTTTTCACAGCTTCAAGGGACCGCAGACTTGAGTATATACTCTACTTGAAAGAAGTAGAGCAACATGGGATATAATAGTTCTTACCGAATGTTGGTTGTATAATTCTCCTCCACTGCCTATACTCGACGACTATACCTCCGCTGCTACTACCATACATAACACACAAAACGAGGGAGTGGTAATCTACTTTAGGAACCACCACCCGTTTTCAGTCACGGAACATATAATACAAGATGCAAACTGTCTTGTGGCAAAACTTAACAAAGCCACAGTAGTGATAGCTATATATCGTCCCCCCTCATATCGAAATGTCTCCCCGTTTATTGAGTCGTTAAGTGGACTGCTTCAGTCTCTATCTTCCTACAGTAATGTTATTATCACAGGGGACATAAATATTGACATTTCTAATAATAGTAGTGACCCTCGCTCCACTGAGTATCTCACTATGTTAGCGTTTCACGGTATGTTGCCAGCACACACGCTTCCCACTCGTAACAATAACACTTGCCTTGATCACGTTATTCTGAAATCAAAATTCCCAGCGTTTTCCTATGTCGCAAACACATCTGTCACTGACCATGATACTGTTCTGTTTTTCATCCAACTTTCTAAACCTTCCCTAACTCTTTCGTTAAAATGTAAAACGTCCAGAATTGTTGACTAGGCTAACATTGAAACAATGCTTGCGTAAATAGATTTTCATCCCCTGTACAGTTTGGGAAATGTTAATGAGGCTACTAACTACTTTATCAATACGCTGAATATGATCATACAACAAAGTACGATTCAAAAAGTGGTGCCATGTCGTAAACGACTGCGAAAGCCCTGGATGACCCCAGGTATTTTAAGATGTCTCCGAAACCGCGATGGTCTGCACCTAAAATTGAAGAAATCTCCTGAAAATGAGGTTTTAAAAGTTACATTTAAAAGGTATAGAAATTATTGCTCCTTGTTACTCAAAACTGCTAAAAAAAACTATGATAAAAATCTTATTAATAACGCAAAAAATAATAATAAAAAGCTATGGGAAGCAATAAAATCAATCACTAACACTACCAAACCAAAAACACATGCAGCGGATCTTTTGTCTTCTTCAGACTGTAAAGGCTCTGTAAATGAAGTCAATACCTATTTTGCGAGTATTGGACGCTCATTAGCTGAAAACATAGCTGTTCCAACTACATCCTTACGACCTGAAAATACCGATGACCAAAAAACTTTTGTCCTCTTACAAACAGACGATTCTGAGTTGGAACATTTAATTAACACGCTTAGGTCCGACTGTGCAGTGGGCTCCGATAACGTGTCGGGTACATTTCTTAAAAGATGAAACATGAAACACATACTTATCCCACACATGACATATTTATATAACCTGGCCTTTAGCACAGGAGTCTTTCCTGATGCGTTCAAGCTGGCAATCGTTCATCCCGTGCATAAAAGCGGTGACAGAGACAAACCTTGCAATTACCGACCCATATCAATTCTTCCTACACTATCCAAACTGCTTGAAAGGCTAATGAATAACAGGCTCGTTAAATACCTTGAGCACTATAGTCTTTTGTCCCCTTGCCAATATGGTTTTCGTTCGGGAATCTCCACCAGTAATGCGGTACTGGATCTCACTAATGACATCGTAAGTCATTTGGACAACAAACAGTGTGTTTTAGGCGTCTTCCTAGATCTGGCAAAAGCCTTTGATACCATCTCGATTCCTAAACTCATAATTAAGCTTGAGAACATCGGTATCAGAGGCGTTCAGCTCCTACTTTTTAAGAGTTACCTTACAGGAAGACGCCAATGTGTCAAAATAGGCGAATGGATGAGTGACGAACTCCCAATAACCTACGGTGTACCACAAGGTAGTATCATTGGGCCGACCTTATTTCTCATTTATATTAATGACCTCTGTCGTCAAAAGCTTACTAATGGATCCATTTTTACTTACGCTGATGATACTGCCTTAATATTCCATGGTGACTCCTGGGAGTCGACATTCAAACATGCACAACTGGGAGTTGACACTGTAACTAACTGGTTGGCACAAAATCTGCTCACTTTAAATGTTGAAAAATCAAAGTATCTTACTTTTTCCCTGTCCAAAGTTGGTAAACTTTCGTCATCCCATTTTTCTTTGATTGCACACTCTTGTAATGCAGCACAATCACCATGCAGCTGCCCTCATCTTAGTCGTACAGATAATATAAAATATTTGGGTGTCCTTATAGATGACTCTTTATCATTTTCCAAACACATAGATTTACTTTCATCCCGACTTCGTAAATTGATATTTATTTTTAAAAACCTTCGCCATGTGGCTGACGAAGTTGTGCTCAGATAAGTCTATCTAGCCCTCGGTCAGTCAGTTGCCCAGTACTGTATAGTTGTGTGGGGTGGGTCCGCGAAAACACATATTATTAGACTGGAACGTGCCCAAAGAGCAATCCTTAAAGTTGGTTGGTGTCTGCCTTATCAATTTCCTACCACGGAACTTTACAAAACCTGCAAGGTGCTCTCCATTCGGAAATTGTTCATTATAAACTTAATCTTAACAGTCCACACTCGCAATTCCTTTAACCCGGATAAGTTTAAATCTCTGAGAAGAAAGCATACTGTTTGTTCATCCATCCCTGCTCATTCGAGGCTAGCTCAACGTTTTTATAATTTCCTTGGTTCCTATGTTTACAACAGAGTAAATAAAATTTTACATATGTACGAAATGACTAAATATAAATGTAAAACAGCAGTAACGAACTGGCTCCTTGATTTGGACTATGAAGACACAGAATATACAAGGTGTCGTTTTGAAGCTGCAAAATATTTCAGGAGGTAATTATGTTAGTGATTCTCGACCCGAATCAATAATAAAATAAGTAGGTAATATTTTTTTTTTTATAACCGCGCTTTTTTTCACACACACAAACACGGAACAATAAAGGGCGTTTTCACACACACTAACTCGCAACGATAGTTTCATAAATAATGTATCATCCAATCATCATCCCGCACGCCACACCCTAGCCACGCCCCCGCGGCCATCGATCAATCGATTTAGTTTAGTGTAATTAAAAAATTAAATAACAAGTATTACTGATTATTGACCAGGTTTCGTATTTTTACATGATTATTTATGAGTTTTATTACAACCTCCTGAAATATTGTGCAGTTTTAAAACTGCACCTTGTATTATCCAAATCATAAAGTAACTTTAATCATAATCATTTAAACACTAAACACTATCACACACATACATTATACACCGCACCCACATACACTACACCTATACACTACACATACATTTCAAGAAAAAAATTACTTTTAGCATGTCATTCTACAATTCTCTCTCGCTCAAAATCTTACAAACATAAGATTCATGTTTATGTGCCGCAAAATGCGATTATGTTTAAAAGGGTGTGAGCCTGGAGATCTGTCATACAGGTCTCGAACCTAGTTCAGACTCCAGCTCTCACAAAGGTTTTAGTCTTAGGCAAAATGTATAAATAATACTTGTGTTAAAATGTACCTTTTTGAGAGAAATAAATGATATATATTATTTTTAAAAAAATAGTTTTTATTTCAACTCGATACCTTCACGCGTTCTCGAGATAAAGGGTCTTGACAGACAGACGGACAACAAAGTGATCTTATAAGGGTTCCGTTTTTCCCTTTTCAGGTACGAAACCCTAAAAACACCCAATGCTATAAGGCAGAATTCAGCCGCATCCAAAATCATCTCCAAAAACAACCAAGTGCATCTGGCATACTATCTCCTTCACGCGCTAGCACCAGTACAACTGTAACACAATTAAAACTAGCAAACACAGCTCAATAAAAGACGTAACAGTCATAACACTAGAAGATATAATTCTATGCATAAAATCGAAGGCACAGACCAGTTATATCTAGTATTCGGTAGAACTTCGTGTTATGTGAACTAGGGGGACGATATTGTGTAGGTTTAGAAGTTGCGATACGGGTACGATACGACAAATGCAGGCTGGTGAACGGGGTACGAGACATCCTCATCCGTATTTGTGCTCATAGCATAGCATAATCAGCCTTTTATTGTTCCCACTGCTGGGACTAATGTTGTAAGAAACTCAAGTCTTTTAGTCTTCATTTCGAGACTTGAGTAGATTTTCGAGACTAGGACTCGTTAGTCTCATAAGTCCGAGTTCTTTGATTCCTTTGAGTCCTTTGAGTCCTTTGAGTCCTCTGAGTCCTTTGAGTCCTCTGAGTCCTTTCGAGTCTTTTAAGTTCTTCGAGCTAGACTGAGTCATGAACTTGAGTTGGTGTGACGCAAGCGTTTTAGCGATTATTTTTCTGACAGTTTTAACGGAAAGAGAGTAGGCAAATATATTTTTGTTATTAAAACGAACGTATTTTGTCACTTTAAAATTCTAGCTTGTTTCCCGTATAAAAATAATATTACATAATCAAAATTACTAGTAAGACGATAAAATAAGACGGGTTTGAACCCGCGACCTACAACTCGTAAGTCGAGGCCGTTACCACTCGGCCACCACTGCTCTGTGGTAAAATATCATGTCGTAGTTTTTTTTTGGCAAATTGTACATGAGTAAACATTTTTTTTTGAAGTGAAAACTTCTTTAGCGGCGTTGAGCACTTTTTCTGTAATGGGTATAAAATCTTAAACTCGCGTCAGGACACGTGACCTGATCGAAAAAGCGTAAGACGGATGGAGAGTAGACAGCTATCCCTTATCGCGCGTTGTGAAAGGGGGCTAGACGGAAAAGATTCTCACGAAAAATTGTACCGACACTTTTACTGTCAAAATATAAATCCAAGATGGCGGCTGCAAGAAATTATCAACTTTTTCGTCATGGGTGTCGTTTTCATGGTTTTCGAGGGTGTTGAAACCGATGGTACTGTCAAAATATAAATCCAAGATGGCGGCTGCAAGAAATTATCAAATTTTTCGTCATGGGTGTCGTTTTCATGGTTTTCGAGGGTGTTGAAACCGATAGTACTGTCAAAATGTAAATCCAAGATGGCGGCTGCAAGAAATTATCAAATTTTCCGTCATGGGTGTCGTTTTCATGGTTTTCGAGGGCGTGGAAACCGATGGTACTGTCAAAATGTAAATCCAAGATGGCGGCTGCAAGAAATTATCAACTTTTTCATCATGGGTGTCGTTTTCATGGTTTTCGAGGGTGTTGAAACCGATGGTACTGTCAAAATATAAATCCAAGATGGCGGCTGCAAGAAATTATCAACTTTTTCGTCATGGGTGTCTTTTTCATGGTTTTCGAGGGTGTTGAAACCGATGGTACTGTCAAATTGTAAATCCAAGATGGCGGCTGCAAGAAATTATCAACTTTTTCGTCATGGGTGTCGTTTTCATGGTTTTCGAGGGTGTTGAAACCGATGGTACTGTCAAAATATAAATCCAAGATGGCGGCTGCTAGAAATTATCAACTTTTTCGTCATGGGTGTCGTTTTCATGGTTTTCGAGGGCGTTGAAACCGATGGTACTGTCAAAATATAAATCCAAGATGGCGGCTGCAAGAAATTATCAAATTTTTCGTCATGGGTGTCGTTTTCGTGGTTTTCGAGGGTGTTGAAACCGATAATACTGTCAAAATGTAAATCCAAGATGGCGGCTGCAAGAAATTATTAATTTTTCCGTCATGGGTGTCGTTTTCATGGTTTTCGAGGGTGTTGAAACCGATAGTACTGTCAAAATATAAATCCAAGATGGTGGCTGCAAGAAATTATCAACTTTTTCGTCATGGGTGTCTTTTTCATGGTTTTCGAGGGTGTTGAAACCGATGGTACTGTCAAAATGTAAATCCAAGATGGCGGCTGCTAGAAATTATCAACTTTTTCGTCATGGGTGTCGTTTTCATGGTTTTCGAGGGCGTTGAAACCGATGGTACTGTCAAAATATAAATCCAAGATGGCGGCTGCAAGAAATTATCAAATTTTTCGTCATGGGTGTCGTTTTCATGGTTTTCGAGGGCGTGGAAATCGATGGTACTGTCAAAATGTAAATCCAAGATGGCGGCTGCAAGAAATTATCAACTTTTTCGTCATGGGTGTCGTTTTCGTGGTTTTCGAGGGTGTTGAAACCGATAGTACTGTCAAAATGTAAATCCAAGGTGGCGGCTGCAAGAAATTGTTAACTTTTCCGTCATGGGTGTCGTTTTCATGGTTTTCGAGGGTGTTGAAACCGATAGTACTGTCAAAATATAAATCCAAGATGGTGGCTGCAAGAAATTATCAAATTTCCGTCATGGGTGTCGTTTTCATCGTTTTCGAGGGCGTGGAAACCGATGGTACTGTCAAAATGTAAATCCAAGATGGCGGCTGCAAGAAATTATCAACTTTTTCGCCATGGGTGTCGTTTTCGTGGTTTTCGAGGGTGTTGAAACCGATGGTACTGTCAAAATATAAATCCAAGATGGTGGCTGCAAGAAATTATCAAATTTTCCGTCATGGGTGTCGTTTTCATGGTTTTCGAGGGCGTGGAAACCGATGGTACTGTCAAAATGTAAATCCAAGATGGCGGCTGCAAGAAATTATCAACTTTTTCGTCATGGGTGTCGTTTTCGTGGTTTTCGAGGGTGTTGAAACCGATATTACTGTCAAAATATAAATCCAAGATGGCGGCTGCAAGAAATTATTAACTTTTCCGTCATGGGTGTCGTTTTCATGGTTTTCGAGGGTGTTGAAACCGATAGTACTGTCAAAATATAAATCCAAGATGGTGGCTGCAAGAAATTATCAACTTTTTCATCATGGGTGTCGTTTTCATGGTTTTCGAGGGTGTTGAAACCGATAGTACTGTCAAAATATAAATCCAAGATGGCGGCTGCAAAAAATTATTAAATTTTTCGTCATGGGTGTCGTTTTCATGGTTTTCAAGGCTGTTGAAACCGATAGTATTGTCAAAATGTAAATCCAAGATGGCGGCTGCAAGAAATTATCAACTTTTTCCTCATGGGTGTCGTTTTCGTGGTTTTCGAGGGTGTTGAAACCGATAGTACTGTCAAAATTTAAATCTAAGATGGTGGCTGCAATAAATTATCAACTTTTTCGATATGGGTGTCTTTTCATGGTTTTCGAGGTTGTTGAAGCCGATAGTGCTGTCAAAATGTAAATCTAAGATGGCGGATGTCAGAAATTATCAACTTTTTCGTCATGAGTGTCGTTTTCATGGTTTCGAAGATGTTGAAATAGTGCTGTCAAAATGTACATAAAATAGGATAGTATTTTTTAGTTATATTGTATTGGCTAGACGGAAAAAATTCTCACGAAAAGTTGTAACGACACTTTTTCTATAGTAAGCTATTGTAAGCCGTGCGGCGTGCGCATGTTTCTCTGTCTTTCTCTCTTTCTCTCTCTTATAGAAAGCAAGCCAGAACGGAACTTCGTTCCATCCGGGTGTCCCTTGACACCTCAGTAGTTTTTCGGAGAGATAAACTTTTTAATGTAAAATAATTGTAATAGTTTTAAAGTGTTAAATTTTTAATGTAATATAAATTGTCATGTTTGTGTACGATAGCGCAATAAATGAATATTGTATTCTACCACATAAATGATAGTACTTTTATACTGATAAAGCAATTGGTGCAAAATTATTCCCTAACCATTCCAAAATATCAAACATGCTCAACGTTAATAATCAAGTTTTCACTTCTGTCGGCACTCCCGGAGTGCAACCCGTCTTTTTTTTTCAAACCTATTAAGCCGTTACCGAGGCTTCAGAAAGTCACTGTTTTATGGTACAACTGCTCGGACGCTTGGGCTTTAAGTTATATTCCGTCCTGCATCACGTGCCTTGTGACCTGTTCACGTAGAGACCTAATAACAGCATCAGCGGACGGCAATGCCGTGACCGAATTCTGGGTCAGGCAAGGAGTTTAACTAATTTTGCCATCGATACGCTAAGCAAAAGTTATATTATTCGTTTTCCTAGGTCGAAAACCTTTAGATGTCTTCAGATGTTGACGTTTGATTAATTGACAGCGCAGTTGGCGAAGCGATTTAGCAATTGGTCGATCTGTTGCGTGTCGCAACAACGCAAACAATTGCTGGTATGGCCTAGAGATGTCATAGTTGTTCCGAGTCTGGGTATCTTGTGTTTGCAAGTTTACATGTTTGTGAACGCACTCACGATGCACAGATGTAATTCCTAGTGTGGGGCAATGTTGTTTCTTTTTTCTTTAAAAAAAAATCAATTAACAACCATGTTTGTAATCGGTTTTTAACGGACTTTCAAAAAAAGGAGGACGTTCTCAATTCGGTTGTATTTTTTTATGTTTGTTACTTCAGGACTCAACGAACGATTTGCAAATTTGTTTTTCCTCTTAAATGATATGCTTCCAGTTGGATTCCATTTTTTTTCAAAATTCATTTCTGATGATGATATCCATGAGGAATCGAGGGAACTCCTCAAATATCTTTTTATTATGTCGGTCGTTTTCATGAATCTACTACTGAATCGATTTTCGGTAAAATATCTTCGCACCCACCTAAACAGACAGTATAATTTCCAAGAGATATAGGAAATTACCACAGAAATACAAAAACTTACACGCGTGTAAATCCGACTACCCACCTTGCTGATGAAATATTTATTTGACACGTGTACCTTTGAACTTTTCCAGTTAATATAGTGGCAGGTTCTAGACTATTAAGAAAATCAATGACTGTTAAAATTAGTTTTCTTTATAACTGAAATTCAAAGCATTTATTTTATTTAATCCATTTACAGTCACTTTTGAAATAACAAGGTTAGGTTTGGTTAGGTTAGTCACATAAAAGATGAAGAAGATATTTACACGTTTCGAAGCGCAGATCTCTATGTAGAAAAATGCGCAAGAAACTCCAAGGACACTCTTGATCTGGACACTATCTTTTTTTTATGGTTTGTAAAAATCATCCAATGACAGCCCCCGCTCTTGGGCGGAGCGGGAGATAGTGTCAGACTCTTACTGACTAAAAAACCCACCCCGTTCCTTCTAGCTTTCATGCCGGGGCTCGAGCTGTCTTTCGAAACTAACCCTGGCCCCAGTAGGCTTCGACCCATCTGGATCCCTGCTGTTGCTGACAACTCCTTGAGGCGCGCGGGAACAGTGCGGGCCGTCGACGACTTGGGCTTGGTCCGGACAGTTACCGGACGGCCGGATAGCGAGCTACCCATTGCTCACTGTCCGCAAGCCCGCGTGGACACTCTATCTGATAACACACTTAATAATATTGTTGTCTATGTGTATGTGTTTGTTAGTCCTTCACGCTCAAACAGTTGTTCCAATCTGAAAGGAAATTGGAACACTTTTTTAACCTAGTAGTGTGTTACCTTGGGAAAATTATCTAGTTTGATGCGATGAAGCCGCTGAAGTTAGTTACCATTTTACCAATATATTTCTAAAATTCACTCGATTTTAATACCAAACATTTTTTGTTCGAAATTGAAATTGAACCCCCGGGGGTTCAATTGGAACAAAGGCAAAAAAGGAAGAGGAGTGGGTTTTATTCAGTAAACGTTTGACCCTCTCACTCCGCCCAAGGACAGGAGATGTCATTTCGATATTTCTCACTAAAAAAAAACAACAACAAAAATATTTTATAATTATACCAACCTAATCGAAAGTTATATACCAATGTTTGAGCCACTTAGGGTTGAAACACTAGGGCCGCTGGGTTTTCCATGACATCAGTAAGCCAGTTGACACAGTTGTTATAGTTGAGGGTCAAAGAATCAGCATTTCCATCCAATAAAGACGCAAATGTTTTGGGCATTCTTTCGTAATTTTTTTTTTTAATTTTTCATCTGCACCTCATATACCTTTTATTTATTAAAGAATAAAATATGAATAATATATGAATGCGGTAAACCAGCCATACGTGCCCCAGTCGGTAACATGCCCCCACTTGCCAAACTAAGACACACATTTAAAATTACATAAACTATACGACGCATTCTAAACTTGCATTGTATAGTTTCCATAGCCGTTATACTTATAAGCTAACCAGTACAGTACCTCTAGCCAAGTTGATAATCTGTAATCGTTGACACTAGTAGAAAACTTCAAATGTACGAGAATGACGTCATCTCAATGCTCAGTCACGCGGCCAGGACAAAAAAATCGAGGGCGTGGCCAACTTGGGGCAGATCGACTCAAATAAATATCAAATTTTAAATACGTGTCTCAGTTTTACAAGTGGGGCACATTACCGACCGGGGCATGGTTATCTAGTTTACCATATAACGTAAAAGCTCCTATTAACGACCCCCTAAAATGTGTACTCTATTAACGATCTAATTTTTAAATCACTCATATTAGACATAATATAGGGTTCCAGAAAAGTCATACCTTAAAAATTAGTTACGTATTTTTGTTGGACAACAAAAAGAGTAAAGTTTGTATGTTTAAATAGCCAGTGAAAGAAATAATTTGACTTTGAGTGGGACGCGCCCGAAGCGGACGCACTTTTCATAGTGTCACGTCTCCAGCCACGTAAGTACACCTAAATATTACTTAAGGAAAATAACACCCTAAAAATGGATTTGTCTTCTTGCAATCACATTACAACTGTAACGTATATATTCGTTTTCTAAACTAACTCTTAATATAATACTTTTTATTGATTTTTATGTTATAAAATCATGTTTTAGTTTAAGGCGGTAATAGAATCCAAATTTCAAAACTTGATTCTAATAACGACCCATGGCGTTGTTAAAATTTTGAGAACATTTAGTATTTTAAAATAATATCTATTATAAACTACCTCATTTGATTTTAATTTTTGTTTATTCAATTCTTAAAATTATTTTACTTCGTTAGATCTATTAACGACAAAGCTATTTCTTAAAGTTTTTGTGTAAAACTCGATTCAACGTTAGACAATATCTCTATTATTATAATGATATTATACTGTAAATAACCTGTATTATCTGAATTAAAGACTAACTGACATTAAAAGCAATAATATAGCAATGAGATCGAATTTAACAGTATACCATAAAGCGGATATTTTATCTGTTTATTAATAATTTTATTGGTCGCTAATAGAATATTGTAACCTTCTTACTTGATTCTATTACCGACTCACAGCTGTAACGATATATTTGGTAATATCACAGTACACAAAAAAAAAAATGTAGGTATATTTTTGAACAAATTGGCTCATTTCTTGCATACGTGACGTTTTGAGAGATTTTGTCACATGCCATATTATTAATGTAAAGTAATATTTGCTATCCAGTTTCATTCATGGCTTCATGGCATTGGCTATATTTTATATGATTTCAAATCAAATAAAAATGGCGGGACGGAATGGGGGCCATGTAACTTTTTAAAGCTTCTTTCGAAGAATTAAATTCTATATCTTTTTAAAGATTGTGTTCTTTTATAGAATCATGGAGCCGCAGAAGCGCAAGCAGTACGCCTCTGCTCAACTAGAAGCTGCGCTTCTAGCTATAGATGAAGGGACCAGCTTATATGAAGCTTCAAAAACCTATGGCATACCGAGGACAACTCTGCGTGACAAGAGAAATTATTTTGTGATTGTATTACGGATAAAAATATGTTTGTTACTGATTCATAATATCTTAATAGTATGTAGGTAATTAAAAAGTAAGCATTTAATTGTTTGAAGACTGTTTTCTGGGACTGATTATATTTTTTATTAATTAAAATAACAAAAAATAAGTGCTCTAAGCGTTGCAATAAATAATTATTTTCATATTGTAATAATGTTGATCTTATAACTATTGCTATTATATAATAAATACCTTAAAAACGATTTTTTATTTTATTTAATAGTATAGAAGAAGTGACAACTTCGTAGCGGTCGGTAAAAGAAGCAGAAAAATCGGTAATAGAATCTTGCCGCATTCTATGGGTCGGTAATAGAATCAACTACTCTTTTGGATTAAATAATTATTTAGTAACTATTGTGTTATTGAATATTGAATTTAAGTACTGAATTGCAAAGAATACTTCGCTGAGATTAATTATAAATTATAACACCTTTCCTAACATTACAGCTTATATCTATTTTTTTAAAGTGAATCCTAGGACAGCTAAAACTGGCGGTAATAGGAGCATTTACGTTAATATGGTGTTTTGCTTAGATGCTATTATTTAAAAGTTACTATTACAACTACACATATTTTAAACATTGTGATATTACAGCGGTCAAACCCGATTGCAATAAAGGCGACCACAGTTTGTTCCATTCCGGATGCCAATGACATCGCTATCATGACCAAATATCTATGATTAGATTCACAGGGTGAATGACCTCTATATGAGATCGAATCGTGGGTTATTTCGTAATGTAGTAAGCTCGGTACGACACTGAAATGTGAGCATCGATTTGACCCAAATAATTTGTGAAGAAAATTGGAGCAATTTTTGGAAAAGGCTGGGTTTTATTGAACAATTCTCTAGCAAATTTAATTGTGATATTAGTAAGCTAACCTGGTTTTATTCTACTACCTCAAGGTTAGCTATCAACCTATGCAAATTGCATTGTAGTTCTCATATTTTTAGGGTTCCGTACCTTTGTTTTTATGGTAGGAAAAAATCATCCAATGACAACCCCCGCTCTTGGGCGGAGCGAAAGATAGTGTCAGACTCTTACTGACTAAAAGATCCACCCCATTCCTTCCGCCTTCATACCGGGGCTCGAGCTCCCTTTCGAATAACCCTGGCCCCAGTAGGCTTCCAAAAGGAAAAAACGGAACCCATATAGGATCACTTTGTGGTCCGTCCGTCTGTTTGTCGATCGAGTTGAAATTAACACCATATACCCAGGTCTGCAGTCTCTTCAAGCTGTGAAAAAATCAAACTTCTAAGTTAATGAATAAAAAGGTACGATACGATTTTGATACTCTCAAAGATCGAAATTCACAAGGTACTTCCCGTTGACCAAGAATCCTGAGGTCTTATAGCACATGTATAAGAATAAATCTGAAAACAGAAAATTTGATGTTACCTACGTCACCAAAAAAAAAAATTATTTTTTGCAATTCGGAAAAATCTTCAAGACTCCATTTGAGAATTGTAGTTTGCACGTAACCTTCAGTGCGCGAGTCCGACTCGCACTTGCCTAGTTTTTTTACATGGGAAATCATCAAAAAATACTCTCTGGATGGAACGAGAAGGAGTGTCAGACATTAACTGACTAATACCCGTAGGATTGCTTCAGTTGCTCTTTGCACGAACTAAGATAACTTTTTTGAACAATCTGCAGCCTGGAATACCAACAGGCAGGCGGGTATTGGCTCTAATTGGCCCTTTTTTAATGTGCGCGGGGACGCAACCCACCATCGACCTGGTTTTGGTCCTTAGGCGTCCTCTACATTAAGCGTGCGCGTTCTCGGGCGTGTGAGGGACGTGGGCACCGCGTGCGCGCCGCGTAAGCGTCTCGCCACAACATAAATAAGTACAGAAGTCAATCTACATACAAAGCGTGCTCGAGCAATGCACACATAGACACCGCTCACGAACACGATATCTCGGTCGCGTCTTGGACCACTCGTCGAAAAGTTCCGGCTCAAACGCTCATTAGTGTGCGTCCACCGAGCGTAAGTATAAAAAGTGAAGTACAGACATGAGATTGTCTTCTGTACCTGTCTATTTTGTGGTCTTGCGTTACGTATACGCCCGAGAAACGCACACACCTAAAGTGGGGTCAGCCTCAAATCACACTAAAATTGACATTTGACTTCTACTGCAGCAAAATTTTAGCACGCGTTGAATGGTGTATTTTTATTGTTTGCTAGCTGTAACTCGCGTGGACTTTAGGAAAATTACTCTCCTTATCGGAGCAATCGTGTAAAAAAAAACACTTCGCAGATAAATGAGCCCTCTCAAGAATTAAGTCCTGTTCCCGCGGGAAAGTGATTCTTTATAACATTAGCTATATTCGCAAATCCGTGCAATTTTTCCAGATCCAGTCATTCTAGAATTATGCGCATAGAGCAGCAACACATTTATAGAGCTTTCAATTTATGCGTTTTTGAAGGCTTACTGCGGTGCGGATGCGGTGCGTTAGTCGTACTGCGTACGGACGATCGTATTTTTCATACAAAGCACGCGATGTGGCAACCGTGTGGCAAACGTTCGACAACAGGACGGCAACTTCACAAGCACCACGTGTTCAAATACTAACAAACACAAACGCACGGCAGCCAGATACGTTTTCAATTGAGGCGCTTGTCGTCGGACTGCTAACGTACTGCATCGGATGAGGTATTCCGTGAAGCACACTCAAACAAAGTACACCCAGACGAAGCACACCTAAAGTATTCCACTTAGCACATCCGTAGGTGGGCTTCAAGTAAAAGTTTAAAATAATTAATTTCCTATTCCACGAAGCACACCTATGAATATCACTCGTATAGTGCGGACTAAGGAATAAAAATGTCGATAGAAGAAAATATGGACTGTGGCACGGTACACGTGCGGTAGCCGGCCGGTTGCAGTACGCATAAATTGAAAGTGCCCTTAGCCATTCATTTTTATTTTTTTGTTCATTAGCTCATCTTTCATTACATACACGGACGTTTAACCTTAAAATGAAAAAAGAGATTGGACTAACTTTGAGAATAAATGGCAGCTCTAATACCGTGGCATGTAAAAGGAATATCATGTACTTGTTCTTTTAACCGCGGCCATTAACGCCAAGCACTTATCTCACTGCCTGTTCTAACGAGTAGGAACACTGAAAGTGCTCACAATACGTATGTAGATACCAACTTACTGTTACTTCTTCAGATTGCTATATTTTTTATTATTCTAACGTTTGGGTTAAATGGGAAAAAGAACCAGTCTGGCCTGTTGGTCTAGTGGTTAGTGGCCCAGACTGATAAGCCAAAAGTTGTGGATTCGATTCCCACCCAGGACAAATGTTTGTGTGATGGGTACGACCATTTGGTCTGTGTCTGGGTGTAATTTATATTTAAAAGATTAGTTATGTGTGCTTACCTGCTATAAAATGTACGAAAATAAACATATAATACTTAATTGTATAAAAAAAAAACTCTACTAAAAGATACCAAGAAAAAATTCCCATATTTCCGCATTAAATAGTCTCCAAAGATCTTTCTTACTTCGAAAGAATTTAACATTTAAAAAGCTTAATAGCTCCACCATTGAAAAACACAGATGTTCCTAAGAATAATCTCAAAGTTTCTCCCTTTAAGCGAAAAGCCTTTTTGAATGTAGAATTAAAAATTTAATAAAGATGGTGTCGGAGACTTGTAAATTATTACCAGTTACTTTTGTCACCTTTTTCGCGTGACAATGTTTATTTTTTTTATGGAAATGGATATTTTTATCTTGAACACGACAGGATGAAACGTTTGCGCCTTTTAACTGTATTGGTCTTGACATCAATGCCGTTTTCCGCACCATTAACTTTTTAGAATTGAATACTGAAAAATTATTTTGTTAATGCATCCTCAATAACGAAATCATTTATTTTGATGTTAGAGATGCAAAGACGATACCGGTCCCTTATTAACGCGTTGTGAAGGGTAATAACCAGACGGAATTGAGGACACATTAGGCTAACGGCAAATATGTAGCTAGGCCATCAAGGAGGTTGGGAATTCGGCAAGTACGGTTATTATTATTCGGAGATAGCACAGACAATTTGACTGTATGGTGTACTTTAAAGATCATGTAGATTGTCGTTAAGAAGAAGTCCTAGGCAATGGAATGTGTGAACTGAGTGTCATCAAGTTTCATGTGTGAGTATTTTGTTTAAAATAAGGAAGTATATTTATTTTAGCGATTTTTATAATTATTTACGTACGATTATTTTCTGTATTAACAACATTTTAATTAAGTTGACTGACCTGTTGGTCTAGTGGTACCTAGTGAACATATTTCCTCTGTCAAATATTATCCCAGAACATGGTCTACAATGGTGCCAAAGAACAACGGCGAGGAAATTGTTGATGAAATTATTAAACATCTGCTTATATAAGTACTTAATTTTATAAGTTACCATGATATATACTAACGGAATAATTAACTTTGTTTTATCTAATCAAGATTATGGCCAGTTTATGGACTGCAAAAAAATCGTCTTAAGCTTATTATTTTTTTTTGCTTTCTTGGCTACATGGACTTTTGGGTAAACTAAACTCTTAATATTGCCACTAATATCCAACCAACCACCAACCCACCAACTGGAGACCTTTTTGAGAGAGGACTTTTTGCCGAAAGGTGTCGTGTATCGACGTTTCCGAGGACGGCTACGCGACACCACGCAGCGGAACACGACGCCGATGTTACGTATTTAATTATAAATAGTTTATTGTTTGAAATACTTAAATATGTATTAGTTTATATTGTTTATAAGATTATAATATTGTGTATTTTATCTATGGGCCTTAGTTGCCTGACAATAAATAAATAATAATAATAATATAAATCTTGGTCATGTAACATAATATGCTTTGCTTTATGTATTGATAGTAAATAATAATATTTTTTTTCTTTCTTTCTTTCTTTCTAATACTTAGGAAATACATTTCCGCATTAGATACCTAATCAACATAAAAATAACTGTTCGTGCTTTTCTAAGCGTAGCAAGTTCGTGTTTTATCATATTTTAGCCACTATAAGAATATAGTGGCTAAAATGACACAATATATGATATTGTCACAACAATAAATACAATATCGAGAATCAGATCACGAGAAAAAGCATGGCATTAGACATTTCAACAGCCATCCAGCCTAATGACATAGAGAAAAAGAAAACGTAACATTTGACATGACATCTTGTCGTTTGAAAGAACGGTTTTTTAATATTCATAAGGAGATACGTAGGTATAGTCTGTGCGATAAAAGAACCGTCGTGGCGTAAAGTGAAAACAACATTAAAGATTTTAAGTAGCAACCCAACCCAGCAGTCCGTCAAATGCCAAACGTCATATAATATTGGCACCGGTTTGTTTACTAAGTAATTTTATTGTGATTTTTAATTGAAATCTTCAGAAATGTGATAAAAAATTTCACTGAGCTGCAAGGGAAATAATATTTAATATATTACAGTTTTTCCAAAGATAACAAATGGCAAATCCCACCATTATTGATCAAAACAAAGTCACGAATTTTGAAAACATTGGTATGCTGTTTTTTTGGTACGTAACACTTTTATTTTAATGTTTTTAGGCTTCCTAGATAAACTCCTGTTCCTGTTATCTCCAAATATATATAAATTAAACGGAAATTCATTTAAACATGACGATATTTATTTATTTTGTTTTGGTCAATATTTTCTATGGCTAGTATAAAGAGTATTGATACTTTAAATTTATAATGCGTTTCGACTATTATTATTATTTAGAAGATAAGGGGCTATGCATCACCCATAGTGTAGGGGATGTAGTCACTGCGACCTAAAAGATCTATTGTGACTCGCCACCTTGTTAGAGTAACTCTTTTAGCCCGGAGGCTTCCAAGAAATTTAGAATACTCCTAGCTTTTAGAGTTTTAATCTCCTCCGGGCGAATAATGTGTCGGCCCAGATGGACACTGCGTTTGTGGACAAGGGGCCCGCATTCACACAAGAGGTGCTTAGGCGTCTCCCTCTCCTGATTGCAGTACCGGCAAACATCAGTGTCACTCAGTTTCATGTGAAATTGGTGCCTGTTTAGTTTGCAGTGGCCGGTTAAGGCGCGGGCTATCGCACAGATGTTCGTCCTGCTAAGCTCAAGAAGCTCGGCAGTTCGTTTTTGTGAGTAGCCTTCTATGAGAGATTTGGCGTGTAGCAGACCTGGTTGTACCAACCAGTGCTTTTTTGAATCGCCAAATAAGTTGCCCTTAAGGGTCTGCATGGCCTGGTTCTTTGAGATACCACAGAAGGGTTCTGGACCTATCTGATGACCTTGAGCCCCAGCCCGTGCAAGTTCATCGGCTTTTTCGTTGCCGTTGATTCCAGAATGACCTGGTACCCATCTCAGAATAACTTTATTCCTTTGCCCCAGGTCATTCAGTTTGTTAACGCAGTCTTTTACCAGTTTCGAATTTAAAGTATTCGAGTTCAAGGCGTTAAGAGCTGCCTGGCTATCTGAGTAAATCAGAATTAATTGATTTATGTAGTTTCGTTGACGGTTGGCCTCCACACATTCTATAATGGCGTATACCTCCGCTTGGAATATGGTAGCATGTTTACCCAGATTCAAGCTTTTGCCGAATTTCGGGCTAATGCCAAATATTCCACATCCTAAATTCTCACCCATTTTGGACCCGTCTGTAAACCAGATCAGGCTTCCAGCCTTGCAAGTGATGAGGTTGTTTGACCAATCCTCTCTGCTCGGCAGTTCCACTGTGTAATTCCTTGTGAAATTACACTGTGGAAGCATGACGTCTGTTGTCATAGCTAGTTGATCGTGTTCAAGTACTGATTCGTGTAGCGATCTCAGTGCTTGAGAGCGCCAGTTTGCTTTGCCAGTGCTGTTTGTTCTGTACATGCTTGCCTTCGCCTCCTTCGCAATGAATAGATGAAGTGGCGGTAGGTTAAGCAGTGCATTTAGAGCAGCTCCTGGGGTTGTGGACATGGCCCCTGTTGATATGAGGCATGCAAGTCTCTGCAAACCATTAAGTTTGTTAATGACTGTCACTTGAGTTGTTTTCCTCCACCATACTACGCAGGCATACGTTATTATCGGCCTGACTATGGCGGTATACAACCACAGGGCGATTTTAGGGTTTAAGCCCCATTTCTTCCCTGCTAAGCGACAGCATATTCCTAAAGCTATTTTAGCCTTTTGGATCACATTGTTAATGTGAGTGTTCCAGGTCAGTCTCTGGTCGATAGTTATGCCCAGGTACTTGACTTCGCTGGAGAATGGTATGAGAGTCCCCTTTACAGTGGGCGTTACAAGTTTGTCCAACTTACGCTTCCTAGTAAAGGGGACTATTGTTGTTTTACTCGGGTTAACCGATAAATTGTTTTCTGTGCACCATGTGTTAATAATGTTCAGAGATCTTTGTAGTATAGATGATACCGTGCTGTGACAGGGGCCGACAACACAAGCCACCACATCGTCAGCGTAGCTATGTACATCTAAGTCTCTTGTAGAGGCTTCAACCAGCAATTGGTCAACAACGAGTAGCCATAGAAGTGGCGATAAAACGCCTCCTTGCGGGCACCCTTTAGTTGTTTTGAAGCTCTTTGTAGTTCCGTGTAAGGTAACACTGATAGTTCTGTTGAGGAGCATGAATTCGATCCAACGAGTAGTTGTTTCGTCAATCCCTTTCGCCTTCATTCCCTTGGAAAGGGCGTCTATGGTGACGTTGTCGAAAGCTCCTTCAATATCAAGGAAAGCACATAGGGCTATCTGTTTATCTTCCAAAGCCCTTTCGATCCTGTCTGTTAGTTCTAACAGAGCAGTTTCTGTAGATTTTCCTTTTTGGTAAGCATGTTGCTTCGGATGCAGAGGGTTATCCCTTAATGGTCCATCCCTGATGCATTCGTCAATAACCTTTTCCATACTCTTGAGTAGGAAGGAGGTAAGGCTTATTGGTCTGAAGGACTTTGGTTGAGAGTAGTCCTTCTTACCGGCCTTTGGGATAAAACAGACTTTAACCATAGTCCATTTCTCTGGTATATATCCCCAGGCAAAGCTTGCTCTGAAGATTTTGATTAAAATAGGGATGAGTATAGTCTTCCCTTGCTGCAGAAGAGCTGGGAAGACATCGTCATCCCCTGCAGATTTAATTGGCTTGAATGAGTCTATAGCCCATTCTACCTTGTTCGGTCTAAAATACCTCGCCGCTCTTCTCCAGTCTTCATTTGAAGGCCTGGTGAGGCGGATATGAGGAGTATTTTGTACGATGTTATCTGGTGCCATCACCGAGCCAGGGAAGTGTGTAGACGCCAGAAGTTTCAGGGTTTCTTCCGCTGATGCAGTGAAGGCACCGTCTGGTTTTTTTAAGAATCCCAGTTGATTTGTAGGCGATTTGGATAAGACTTTGTGGATTCTGGCTCCTTGAGGGACTTTAGTAATCTCCTCGCAGAACTTCCTCCATGACAGTCTTTTCGCCTTTCGGATTTCTTTATTATAGGTAGTTAAAGCTTTACTTCCGGGAGGGTGATCAGCAGTCCCAGGGTGGTGTCGGGTTTATCGTCCACAGGTCCCTCGTGGACAATGTGGTGAGAGTCGAGAGTGTGTCGACCAGGGTGGCGTACCTGATACTCAGAATATCATCAAGATATTCGTTGAAGGTCATACAGGTTTACGCCCCGACCTCGACACACCCCGATGACGAGGTGGAATCCATGTATGAGGATATATCCAGAGCCATGCATGGTTCTAAGACTCACTTCACCGTTGTCATGGGGGACTTTAATGCGAAACTGGGCAAACGAGACGGTGATGAGCTGCGAGTGGGGCAATTTGGGTTTGGACATCGGAACCGCCGGGGACACCTACTGGCTAGTTTTATGGAGAAGGAGGGCCTCTACATGATGAACTCCTTCTTCAGAAAGCGTAAGCACAGGAAGTGGACCTGGCAAAGCCCTGATGGCATAACTAAAAATGAGATTGACTTCATCATGTCGACGAAGAAGCAAATATTCAATGATGTCTCTGTGATCAATGCGGTGAAAACCGGGAGTGATCACCGTATGGTAAGAGGCACATTGAATATCAATGTTAAGCTTGAAAGATCTCGACTGATGAAGTCTACGCTCCGTCCTGCACAGATCCAGATCCAAAACTCCGAGAGCTTTCAGCTCGAACTTCAAAACCGTTTCGAGTGCCTAGGAAGCTCCGTGGACCAATATAATGATGGGTTCGTGGAAGCTGTCTATACAGTCGGGTCTCAGTTTTTTAAGACCCGTACAAGTAAGACCAAGAGGCTCACGGATCAAACTCTCGAGCTCATGAAGAAGAGGCGTGAAATGACTTTGCAGTCTTCAGATAATGCGTGCACGTACCGGCAGCTCAATAAACAGATCTCGAAGTCTCTGAAACGCGACCTTCGCCGATTTAATACCGAGAGGATTAAGAACGCGATTGAGCGGAATAAGGGCTCCAAAGTTTTTGCACGGGATCTGTCTATTGGGCAGAGCCAACTCACGAAACTGAAGACCGAAGATGGCAGAGTCATATCCGCCAAATCGGAGCTTCTGGGAGAGATCGAGGCATTTTATGGACAGTTATACAAGTCGATCTCCAAACCCGCTACAAATCTGGCAAACGACCCAAGAGCTAGATTGACTCGACACTACACTGAAGATATCCCGGACGTCAGCCTGTACGAGATTAGGATGGCTCTGAAGCAGTTGAAGAACAACAAGGCGTCGGGTGAGGACGGAATTACGGCTGAGCTCCTGAAGGCGGGTGGAAAACCGGTCCTAAAGGCCCTTCAGAAGTTGTTCGATTCCGTCATACTCGAGGGAAAAACGCCACAGGCATGGAGCAGAAGTGTGGTGGTACTCTTCTTTAAGAAGGGTGATAAAACCCTACTGAAGAATTACAGGCCCATCTCACTTCTGAGCCATGTCTACAAGCTGTTTTCCAGGGTCATCACGAACCGTCTTGCGCGCAGGTTTGACGACTTCCAGCCTCCCGAACAAGCCGGATTCCGAAAAGGTTTCAGCACCGTAGACCACATACATACGCTACGGCAGGTCATACAGAAGACCGAGGAGTATAACCTGCCTCTCTGCCTAGCGTTTGTGGACTACGAGAAAGCTTTTGATTCGATCGAGACTTGGGCTGTGCTGCAATCTCTCCAAAGGTGCCAAATTGACTATCGGTACATCGAAGTGCTGAGGTGTTTGTACGAAAACGCTACCATGTCAGTCCGACTCCAGGACCAGACCTCGAAACCTGTCCTCCTGCAGCGAGGTGTGAGGCAGGGAGACGTCATCTCTCCGAAACTGTTCACGGCCGCAATGGAGGATGTCTTCAAGGTTCTGGACTGGAGTGGACTAGGCATTAATGTCAATGGCGAGTACATCACTCACCTTCGGTTTGCCGACGACATAGTAGTCATGGCGGAGACTATGGAGGAGCTCAGCACAATGCTCAATGACCTCAGTAGAGCTTCTCTAAGAGTGGGTCTTAAAATGAACATGGATAAAACCAAAATCATGATTAACAACCATGTAGCGCCCACTCCTATCAAGGTCGGAGACTCTACACTCGAAGTTGTGGACGATTACGTCTACCTCGGACAGACAGTCCAGTTGGGTAGGTCTAACTTCGAGAAAGAGGTCAACCGTCGAATCCAACTCGGTTGGGCAGCGTTCGGGAAGCTACGCGGTATCTTCTCGTCCAACATACCACAGTGTCTCAAGACGAAAGTCTTTAACCAGTGCGTGTTGCCAGTGATGACATATGGCTCCGAAACGTGGTCGCTCACAATGGGCCTCATCAGAAGGCTTAAAGTCACCCAAAGAGCAATGGAAAGGGCTATGCTCGGGGTTTCCTTGCGTGATCGAATAAAAAATGAAGATATCCGCAGGAAAACTAAGGTTGCCGACATAGCACAAAGAATTGCCAAACTTAAGTGGCAATGGGCAGGGCACATTGCTCGCAGAACAGATGGCCGTTGGGGCCGAAAAGTTTTGGAGTGGCGACCGCGTACCGGAAGACGCAGTGTTGGAAGGCCTCCTACAAGGTGGACCGATGACCTGGTGAAGGTAGCAGGAAACCGATGGATGCGGGACGCACAGGAACGTTCGATGTGGCGACGCTTGGGGGAGGCCTATGTCCAACAGTGGACGTGTATCGGCTGAAATGATGATGATGATGAAAGCTTTCCGATACCGATCCCAGTCGTCAGTCGATTTAGCCTTATTAAACAACCTACGTGATTCTTCCCTTAAAACATCGAGCTTTTTGTTCCACCACGTCACTTTTCTATCCCTCACAGTTCTTAGAGGGCAGCTCTCTTCGTAAGAGGCTGTAATGGCTTCCGTAACTTGAGCAACAGCATAATCCAATGTTTCAGGGGAGCGTATGGTTTTAGGGAAGTCTTGGAGTCTATCTTGGAGCTTTATTCTGAACAAGTCCCAGTCCGTGGCTTTTGCATCCCTAAAAGTGATGGTTTCGCAAATGTTGGATGTATTCAGTGCGAATTTAATTAGTCGATGATCAGACATAGATGGTTCATCACTGACATGCCAATTGGTTATCAGCCTGGCAGTGTGAATAGTAGCGAGAGTTACATCAAGAACTTCCTTCCTCGATCTAGTTACAAAGGTCGGTTTACATCCCTCATTAACTATTTGGAGGCGGTTAGTTAGTACAAAATCATGAAGCAACTCACCTCTGTCGTTGATGTCAGTGCTGCCCCAGTTGGTATGGTGGGCGTTGGCGTCACACCCAATGAGAAGCTCGGCATTGTTGGCATAGGCGTACTCGACTACCTTTGCAAGCTCCTCGGATGGGTCGGTTTTCGTCCCGTCCAGGTATGCCGAGCACACGATGAGGCGTCCATTCCCGCTCTTGACATTAACATAAGCTGCAATCAGGTCATCGCTGCACAGGCCTGGTATGCATAAGAAATCAATATTATTATTGAAAAGTATACACGCTCTTGGTTTGACTCCTCCGATATGGTGTACGACCTTACCTGCAGAGCCCAGTCCAGACACCGTGTTAGTATTAGCCAGCCACGGTTCCTGAATAAGAGCAATGTGAAGGTTCTTCTGTGTGAAGTGTTTTTCCAGAACAGCCGTGGCTGCTCTGGCATGGTGCAGGTTGATCTGCACCACTTGTGTGTTTGTGTGTGTCTGTGTTATGGTGTGTTTGTGTTGTGTTAGTTTTGTGTGTTTGTGTCGGTGGGTGGGTTAAGTGGCGTTATTCGACCCGCTTGGCTTCGGGGCTGTAGGGCAGCCCCGAGGTTTGGCCGGTCGGCTCTCCACTCCCGATCGATTGGGACGTGTAGCCCTTTTCGTCGGTGGTGCTCCGAGGGGGCGGTTCCTGACGCCCTGGCCTCCAGGTTTCGGCTTGGCGTTTTGCCGCTTTGCCGTTTTACCAGAGACCTGGACGCTCGGCCCCGCCCTAGGAGCGTGTTGAGCAGGTGGCAGAATCTCTGCGCTAGATTGGCTAGTTCCTGCCACCTGCTCAGCCCTCGCCGGCGTATTATCGCCGCGAATGCGAATCCAGACTTTGCGAAAGCCTAGTTGCGGCCTGCAGTCTAGCTTGCGCAAGGCTTCTACAGAGGCATCATCGATAGAGAGGGCGGTCGTGATTCCGTCCCTTTCTTTCTTGACGCTCAGCACCTTCCACAAGCCAGTCTGCAGGTCGTTTTGTTTTTCCAGGAGATTGAGGGCATCTCTTGGAGTTTTCAGGACATCTTCTGTCTTGAAGTGGAGGATCCCAACCTTAGCTTTTGGCAAGTCCTTCTCGTTAATGAACGAGAGTTCCGCCTCTGGCCACGGCTTTAGTGTCCCCACTTTTTCTTCAAGCCATTTCAGGCTGTAGTCGTTTTTAATTACGACTTGCAGCCATCCCGGTTTGAAAGTGCAGCCCTCAATTCGAATTTTGAATTCGGGGGCTTTGGGCATAGGGGCGTTAAGAATCGCCCTCAATAAGTCCTTGTAAAGGAGCCCCAATTGCGCGTCCGACATGGGCTCCTTGTTACGGATTCCCACCCGGATGTTAGTTAGGGCATCCTTAAAAGACATAGCGCTTGTCTCAGGCGGTGGTCCGACCTGAGTTGCGGACGTCTCATCAGGGATCATTGGAGTTGACCCTGACTTTTCGTCCACACGCGTAGTCTTTTTGGCATGATCTTTTGGCGACTCGTCCTCGGATCGAGATCGTTTTACCGGCCTCTTCCCCGAGGACATATCAGCCATTAGACCAGTCGAAGGAATGCGCGCACTCGCCAACCGCTCCGTGACCAGCTTGTAGGCCTCAATGGGGTCCATACCGCCAGCCCTGAGGCGCCGCAGGCGCTTACGCGCTGCTCCTGGCAACCGTCGTTTCCTGGGACTGAGGCCAGTTTCCGACGGCACTTCCGAGTCCATCTCAGTAGGCCTCGTGCCATCGTTTGCTGACTCCAGTTCAGGAGGGTTGAGTTCGGTGTCCAAGGTGACTTGGGAGTCTCCCTCAGAACCGAGCAAGAGAGCAGTCAGATCGGGAATTGACCCAGTAAGACTACTCGAGAGTTCCGGACGTTCGTCATCGTCCAGAGATGGAGTATTTTTTTTAAAAGAGTTTAAATCCATACAGTTCCCACGGGAAGCTAGGGAAATAAACAGTCCACCTGGGCAGAGCCCCGCTTGCCCAGGTAAGGCGAAATTACTACTCCAGGATTGCCATCTCCCTGGAGAGACACCGATAGGAACCAAGCTCCCCCTTGGCCACGCATCCCTCGGCTCGGTACGTATCACACCTTGGATTGGGTTTTGCCGATTATTCGCCACCGCTGTAAGTGATTCCCCTACCTATGCCATAAGTAATGACACACGTAAGAGAGCCACCTACAGCGGCGCCCAGGATGCACCGTCCCCCCCACTGTTCTTCCCAGCGAATGCCTACATACAGCCGCATATAAAATGCAGATGCATACATGCATGAACTGGGACGAACAGCAAGAGAGCACACGTGGAGGTTATCTAGCACGCATCCCGCGTTTCGACTAACTTAGAATAATTCTTTTCAGGCTTGAGTACGGATACAGTAACTAAAATAAAAAAGGGCAAGTGCGAGTCGGACTCGCGCACTGAGGATTCTGTACAAATTTACCTATGAAATCAATTCCCGAATTGAGTTACGAAGATTTTTCCGAATTACAAACAATTTTTTTTTGTGGCGTATCTACAAATTTACAATTTTCAGATTTATCCCTGTACTTGTTCTATGAGACCTTGATTTATGCCAAATATCAGGATTTAAGGTCAACGGGATTCACCCTATGAACTTTGATTCGCTTGATTATAGAAGTATACGTTTTTTTGCGACATAAACGGCCGTATCTTTTTTTTTTTCGTTAACTCAGAAGTCTGATTTTTTCACAACTTCAAAAGACCGCAGACTTGAGCGTATGGTTTTAATTTTAACTCGATACCTCCAAGCGTTAAAAGGTCTTAACAGATAAACAGACGGACAACCAAGTGATCCCAAAGATCTTATATACGAGATGGTCCCTTACAGGCTAAATAGATTTTTTACGAAGCAACATTACAAATTCTGAAGTGTATTTTATTTTCATAGTCATTAAGTTCATATTTTTCATAGAATAGCAAAAGGGAAAAATGTACTGAGGAAGACAACGAGAAAGTGGTAGTGTGTTCCATTTTTACCTTTATATTTAACTAGGGTAAACATAAACTTGCTGTTAGCTACAATATTCCAGTCAGTGATAATAGACCGATCCCAGTCAAAGTGATAGAACCATTTTCATTGGCACTGGGTAAGTGGTCGCTGGTGGAATCTACCTAGATAGGCAGTACAGCAGTTTCTTCACGCTATTTTCCTTTACCGGTTCGTGTTTGCATTTAAATGTTCATCATCATTACAATCGAAAGACGTCCACTGTTCGACATAGGCCTCCCCCAGGTGTCGCCACAATTAACGGTTTGTTACTCATTACACAAAAACTTATAAACGGATGAATTTAATGATAAACGTTGCAATAATATAGCTTATAACCTATATTTTTGCTAAGTTTCATCACGTGAGCAAGTTCAATAAATAGGCTACTAATATTGTAAATGCGAAAGTTTGTGAAGATGGATGGAGGTAGTCGTATGTATGGATGTGTCGCGCAAAAACTACTAGACAGATGAACTTAATCATAAACATTGCAATAATATAGCACATGAGCTATAACTTTGCAGTTTCATTAGGTGAGCAAATTCAGCCAATCGGATAATTTTTATTATAGGGTGAAGCCGCTGGAAGAAGCTAGTCTAACATAGTTTCAAAATATCAAGATTTAACAGTCGCACTATAATGACGTCACAATGTTGCTTACATAACAAAAACGATATTTATCTACAGCAGCGCCCTCAAATCCCACGATGGTTTACTTTCCGCACAGACTCTATTATTGACATAATATACATAATCTCACCAACTTTAAACTGGAATATCTTCAGTCTGTCTAATAAGTTAAACGACTTGGGTAATTATTGGGATTTAATGAAATCTGATGTAGTCAACACGAGTTCAATAATCAAGGTTGATTAAGAGATAGAGATCATTGTTAGCTAACAGAAGAACCTTAAAAAAAGTATCGAATATACGTATTTTTAAATGATTAAATATTATTCAAAATTCCCAAGTCGGTTGACTTATTAGACAGACTATACATATAGGAATTCTGTTAATAGCAATGTCTAAGTCAAAATTGTTTAGAAATTAATTTTGTATACTTTATGCCAGCAAAATTTTATTCGGGACTTTGCTATGATCCTTTCATTAAAAGGACTGTTACACCAAAATTAGTACTGTTATGTTGTTGTGCTATACATTGTGATTAGTTATTTGTTCTACTTGTAATCCGGCATTTGAAACCCACGTTTGTAACCGTACATTAGTCTACCCAGCCCATAAGTTAATGAGAGCTATTTTTCCAGCAATTTCCTTCGACATCACAGTATCAAGTAGAATAGATTACAACAACAAGTTCTATATTTGTCCGCGGTATCGATTGTTGACAACGCTTCGGTTTATTAACACGAGCGCCTGTATACGTTGTGGACTGTGGTTACGGAAGTGTATTGACTGCAGGGGAGATTGTTAGCTACAGTGTATTTGTGGACATGGGTTTGTGTAGCGATGTGGAATGAGACCGATATCTCAACATAGCATAGTCGACTTTATAATGTTCCCACTGTTCAGACTCAGGCTTTCTCTCTAAAAGAATGTACGTAATCCACGATATCACTTGTCTTCGAATTTTTGGTTATAGGACATGCTGGTTTCTTCACGATGTTTTCCTTCACCGTTTTGAGAGCAGTGGTGATGAAATAAATTACACTCGCCGCCCCGCGCTTATTATTATTTATTTAAATCAGATACATCCATATTATGTTAGTAGCACTTAAAAACTACGTTAGTAACATTGCTCATAAAAATAAAATAGAATAAATAAAATCAAAATAAAGTCAAAATAAATAAAAAGCAAATTTAAAATCAAAAATTAAAATCAAAATTAAAATCAAAATTAAAATCAAAATTAAAATCAAAATTAAAATCAAAATCAAAATTATAATCAAAATTAAAATTAAAATCAAAACCAAATTAAAATCATACTCACAATTAAAATCAAAATTAAAATCAAAACTAAAATAACATTAGTTTAGCTACACGCCACACGCTAGCGCTCACAGTGGCGTGAACGGGCCGAACTGTCTCGAAATATATCACACTACACTTACCACTTCAGACGAGAGACATCTGCTGACTGCTGGACGTAAGCCTCCCCTAACTGTTGCCACAACGATCAAACCTGTGTGTCTCGCATCCATCGAAATCCAGTGACTCTTGTTGGAACGCTGCCTCTACCGGTAAGCTGGCAGTCGCCACTTCTTTTGCACAGCCCACTGCCGCTTATGTTTGGCGATTATTCGGGTTATTTCGGTAATCTTAATTTTTCTTCGAAAATCTTCATGTCTAATTCGAGCAGGCAAGAAAACTTCGAGAATATCCTTCTCCTTTGCCCTTTGGTGGATGATTTTAAGCCTTCTAAAGAGGCCCATTGTAAGCGACCACGTTTTACAGTCATATGTCATTACTGGTCACACGCTCAAGATCCGTGCCGGTAACTATACTAGTAACAGGAACGTTACATTCTGCACAAGATTTTCTTTTATGATGTAGGCGATCACTAAGAGAGAATTTTCCAAAATTCAACCCCCCAGAGTGACGAAACGGGCCTCCAAAGTTTGTGGGGAGGAACTACTTTCACGCGGGCGAAGACGTAGGCAGATACAGCTGCCACCACGGATATTGAACGCTCGGCGTCAGAGTGGGGGTCGCTTTGCGCATTCCAATCATTGGCGAGCCAATCGTCGTCGTTGTTAGATACATGCTGCAAGCGCGAATGTTGTCTATGACGCGATGCGCAGCGATCCAATCACTGACGCTCCCCGCCCCCGCGTCTCACGTCGCACTACCTAAAGAGACCCGATTTTTGACTTCTGCGCAACTTGAAGCCAGCGTTCAATATCCGTGGTGGCAGTTGTATTAGTTTAATTCATTAAACCCTAAGCAAACGCCGGCGTTCGCTCTCTCATCGTCTTGTCTCTCTCATTGACCTGTTAGTCTAGTGGTTAGTGGCGCTGCCTGTTATGCCGGAGAGCGTGGATTCGATTCCCACCCAGGACATGTTTGTGTGATGAACATGATCATTTGTTCTGTGTCTGGGTGTAGTTTATCTATAATATGTATGTATTTAGAAATATGTAAGTATGTTTATCAGTCGTCTAGTACTCATCATAACACAAGCTCCGCTTAGCTTGGGACTAGACGGCGTTGTGTGATAATTGTGGAATATTATTATTATTGTCTCCCTCTTGTGTCTTTATTTAGGGTATTCTAAAGGTTAATAAAAGACAGATCAAATAAAGTAACGAATATTTGGAAGATGTCTATCATTTTCTAAAGAATACATGAAAAGAAAATAAAATTACAAACATGACCACAACTTAAAAGGTAGAAAATTGAATTCTCACTGTTTTTCAACACAACACTCCCTAGACGAGTGTTGTGAAGAAAATTGTGTTTGAAAATTATCTATTCAGTAACTTAACGAGTTTACTTCGCTCCATCGCTTGGAAAAAATTCTGAAAGAACTATTCAGTTCTATTCTATTACGTTAGAGTGGCGTTATATTATTTATAGGAACTTTTTTTTATCTTGTCTAGTTTTAATAGATTTTTTTCTCAGTGTCATTCTTATTTTCAAGATTTTGTTTTTTAGTCTTTTGTTAACCGACCACTGTAAAAAATATCTGAGTAAGGTTAGATGGCGCGTCTACATAATTGCGCTCTTAAGGTGCTCTCAGCTGCAGGCTGCAGCTGCAGGCAGTATATGCGGCGGCTGCACGAAGCGGGCTGCAGCTGCACGACAGGTTTTCTTTGTAGTAAGTAGTATGGATTTTTGTGAAACCCATTCCAACCGCGGCTAAGGCCGCTTGTATTGCCGAGCTTCGGTTGCGACTGCTGCCGCAACCTGCAGCTTGCAGCCGAGTAGTGCTCCAGCCGATGTCAATGCGCACGGAGTTACGTCACTGTTACCTCTTTTGACAAGTCCGAAATAATCGCTACTCGGAGCTGATAGCGCTCATATTGGATTGAATCTTAGATTTGCAACTGGCAATACGGGCAGCCAGCCTCGGAATCACTCCCGGCTGCGGATGCAGGCAACGGCTGCGTGTCATGCGTGTGCTACCTGCATTCGCAGCCTGCGTCCGCAGCCTGCAGCCGACGTTCACATACCTGTAAAGAGAATACTACAGGATAACACGCAAAATTAACACATAGTTAAGTTCTATGTTGATAAAAATATGATTTGAGACCAAAACACTTATTTATTTCTGGAATTACAACATTAAAATCATCAACACATCTCTCTCAGTTTGTCGAGCCCTATTGAATGACTATTTCATGACAAAAGCAATAGTGGCACTATATGAAACCTATTTTAAAATTGCAATTTCTAAGCAAAGCTTCTAATCTAGCCAACACAACCCATTTGTAATCTTTTTTTTTTTTTATTATGGATAGGCTCGCGTTTGACCACAATCTCACCTGATGGTAAGCGATGATGTGGCCGACGATGGAGCACGCTTGCCTAGAAGCAATCTATTCACTCTTGACTTAAAGACCCCTAGGTTATAGCTATCAGGAAACACAGACTCTGGCAGGGAATTCCATTCCTTAGCTGTACGCATAATGAATGTACTCCCAAAACGCTTTGTACGTATAGGTAGGATGTCCACCATGTACCGGTGGCGCAACGCCGTACGTCTTGTGGTCCGATGATGGAACGGACTTGGCGGAATTAATTGTGTAACTCTAGAGCACACTTCCCGAAGTGTAAACGATAGAAAACAGACAGGCTAGCAACTCGGCGTCGATGCTCAAGACTTTGGAGTTTTGACTTCACAAGAGCATCATTGCCTATGATCTTCTTGGCACGCTTTTCAATAGACTCTAGTGCATCTAGCTGGTATTTGGCTGACCCATCCCAAAGATGAGAGCAGTACTCCATACACGATCGAACTTGCGCTTGATAGAGGTGGAGCAGCTGTTCCGGCGTGAAATACCGTCTACCCTTTGCTAAGATCCCCAATTTTTTGGCAGCTACTTGGGCTTTTGCCTCGATGTAGGAGCCGAAATTAAGGGTAGACGATAGCGTTACCCCAAGAAGTTCAAGGTGGTCGGTAATTGGCACGGTTACACCCCGGAAAGATGGAGCCGGGTGGAATTGGCTCCGTTTAGCGGAGAAAAGACACGCCTGGGTTTTCGTCGCATTGAACTTGACCAGATTGGCATCGCTCCATTCTGAGACTGCCGCTAAGGACAAGTTCAAGCGTTCAACCATAGCCTCTCGAAATGACTGGATCTGTGACCCACTAGCTCGTGCGTTAGACACATATCTCTCAGCAACAGTGCTGTCGTCTGCATACCCAAAGGTTCCGGGTTTAAGTAGGTCATTTATGTGCGGCAAAAACAGTGTTGCCGAGAGTACCGACCCTTGAGGGACTCCGGCATTAATATCTATTTGACCGGACGAGCATCCATCAATTACCACTCGGATGGATCGATCCCTCAAGAAGTCTGCGATCCAATCACACAGACCAGTGGGTAGACCGAAGGAAGGAAGCTTAGCAAGAAGGCTTTCGTGCCAGACCCTATCGAAGGCCTTCGAGATATCAAGGGACACGGCAAGCGCTTCCCCATGCTTCTCAATGGCCTCGCTCCAGATGTGAATGGCATACGCAAAAAGGTCCCCAGTAGACCGATTTTGACGAAATCCGTATTGCTGGTCGCTGAGGATGTCGTTAGCTTCCAGGTATGCCAGAAGCTTCCTGTTAATTACCCGTTCCATACTCTTACAGAGGATGGACGTAACTGAGATGGGTCGGTAGTTTGCCGGGTCAGCTCTACTGCCCTTCTTGGGCACAGGCTGCACGTTGGCTTGCTTCCAAGCCATCGGCACTTTTCCAGTCTCATATGAGAGGCGAACTAGGCGAGTCAAGATCGGAGACAATTCAGGCGCACAAGTTTTTAGAACGACCGCTGGTATCCCGTCGAGGCCACTGGCTTTATTCACGTCAAGGTTACTCAAGACCCTACGAACGTCCTTCTGATGGATACGAATATCCGACATATTCGTCACGCAGCCATCAGGAGAAACAGGGGGTCGCGCGTCACCGGAGTCCAGACGCGAAGATTCTGCAAAAAGAGAAGCAAATAGGTTTGCTTTCTCCTCAGCGGTGTGGGCCAGTGTCCCACCGGGTCTCAGCAGTGGCGGAAGTGAGGGACGGCAGAAGTTCGATTCAACCGACTTTGCCAGGGACCAAAACGCTTTACTACCAGCGGGGTATGAAGCAAGTTTGTTCCCTATTCGGCTAATGTGGTCGAACCGAGACAACACATCCGTTACGGCATCAGCGCACACGATGCATCCTTCGAAGAAAAGCAAGTGGGCTGCCAAGGATAGCATGCGAAGAAAGACCGCATGCCATCCCAGTCTGCTGACCTGTATCGCCAAACCCGCCGAGTGCCTCTAGGACTAGGATCGGGCGGGGAGTAGATTGACACAGATTTAACCAGACAGTGGTCAGAACTGCCTAAAGGCGAAGATATCGACACTGAGTAGCGGTCTGGATCTGTGGTCAGCAGAAGGTCCAAGCAATTGGCTGTGAGCGAATCCACATCAGGTACCCTCGTTGCCCCCTGGACCAGCTGGGTGAGATTCAATTCCAGCGCTAGCTTCCGCATCTCACGACCAGCATGATCTGTGCACTGGTATGGGAAAAGCCACTCTTGGTGGTGCGCATTAAAGTCCCCCAGTAACACCAATTGGGCGGAAGGGTACCGCTGCTGAGCCGCATCTGCCGCCTCACTCAGATGCTGTGTAAGCCCGGACGTCTCCTGATCTCCACTATGCGCGCGGTAAACACAAGCGTAGATTATTTTATCTAGGCCTGTGTCGACCAAAGCCCAAAGCGTTGAGAACCTGGAGTCTTCAAGATTGCGGAGACGCCGATAGCAGATGTCGTCCTGGGCATACATACATATGCCCGCGTGTGGTTTGAAATTGTGCTCCAAGGTAAACCCTGGGTATGAAAGATACGACACGTCGGACGGACCTCTGATCTGCGTCTCCGTAAGGAATAGTAGAGCTGGTTTTTCAGTCTCCAGGTGGTGATGGACTGCAACGAGATTAGAGTGCAGACCTCGTATATTTGAGAGGTGCACTTTGTGAGAGAGGGAGTGCAGCCACTGTTTAACTTTACTCTTTCTATTCCTTTTCATAATTTGAGAGTGAATGGAGGAGAGGAGAAGGAAGTGAAATGGGGAGCCACGCTGCTAACCTTCAGGAACGCACTGAAAGGACGACATCATTAGGGGACTAGTCTGGAGACTGCGGGGACGCCCGAGCCCCCCCGAGAATGTCCATCGGGCCCTCTCATCTGGTCGCCAACCAGCACGATGGCGCATTCCGGGATTTTTCGACAGATGGCGGGGCAGCTTTTCATGTGTGGCTAGCACATTACTTGGGCCCCCAACTATCTGCGGTCGGCCAGCGGTGCACCGTGCCTCGGATCCCGCTACCCTCCGCGACCAGTCCCCCGATACATCCATATCAGTACGAGCCAGGTTGGTCTGCTTGCGTTAGAACAGCCATTTCGACCCAACTCCTCTAGACTGGCTACACTGAGCATCATACCGGAACACGGCCAGGCCGCTTGGCGGTACGTCTTTGCTCAGTGGGTGGTTTGCGACCACCCACTGAGCAAACGATCGAAACCGTGGTAGGTTTCGATCGTTGGTTTGCTTTCTCCTCAGCGGTGTGGGCCAGTGTCCCATCGGGTCTCAGCAGTGGCGGAAGTGAGGGACGGCAGAAGTTCGATTCAACCGACTTTGCCAGGGACCAAAACGCTTTACTACCAGCGGGGTATGAAGCAAGTTTGTTCCCTATTCGGCTAATGTGGTCGAACCGAGACAACACATCCGTTACGGCATCAGCGCACACGATGCATCCTTCGATCGTGCCTCGGATCCCGCTACCCTCCGCGACCAGTCCCCCGATACATCCATATCAGTACGAGCCAGGTTGGTCTGCTTGCGTTAGAACAGCCATTTCGACCCAACTCCTCTAGACTGGCTACACTGAGCATCATACCGGAACACGGCCAGGCCGCTTGGCGGTACGTCTTTGCTCAGTGGGTGGTTTGCGACCACCCACTGAGCAAACGATCGAAACCTACCACCAGTTAGTGTCACCTGATTAGCACCACCCGGGGACTACGTGTAGGGTCTTACTTTGGGTATTCTCCTACGGACGCGGGTGACTCGGTCCCCAATCTGATTGTCAAAGTTTTTGTTCGTATAAAAATTGATTCGTAACTTCTTATAAATAAGTACCTACATATACATACATTGAATATTTTTTTAAACTATTTGGAGTGAAATCATGCCGCTTTTAATAATTATTTATTTACTTCAGTATGTATCTGATCCATACATTTAGTTATTCCACAACTCAAAAATATTAAATAAAATTAAAATTATATTAAATTATTTATAGCAAAAACTAATAAATAAACTCATTTTATCAATTTTCCGAGCTTTTGTTTACTGTGATAATGAACGCCAAGACAAGCACAAACCACACATAAATTAAACAATACATTTAGTTGCATATCAGTTGCCAATCACAACTTATCAATATGCAACACAGCTTACCACCGCTACGCCCAGCTCTCGTCCCTATAAGGCTGAACCTCCATTATATGCGTACAAGGAAGCCAGCGATGCGTTGCGGAGCTGTGGAACGCTCCGCAACGCATCGCTCGGCTATAAGAGAGTATTATGCTAAGCGACTTATTTAAATAGTCACCGTGCATTTTTGTAACATGGAATATGCTTGTATTTTTATGTGCAAAATAAAGTAAGTTTATTTCAAAGAACCTCTAGCAAAAATCGACAAAAATGAGTATCACAGTCACGAAAATTACATCAAAGGGACATTCTTCGGTAGAACAGTCTGACCGTGTACTTTTCATTTAAATCCATCCAACCGTTGGAGTACACATACCTACATACATACAAACGCCTTTATTTACATGACAGTTCGTTTTGATTTATCTAGAACGTCATAGACCTTTGCCTCTTTTAAATCCTTCTCACTATTTAGAGCTACATAATACGAGACTATTAAATGGATATCCCATACATGATCTAGCTACTAACGCAACCTCTCATATCTTTCATGCATTGGTAGTAGGTAGTAGTCGGCGTTGCGTACAAACTACGTACAAGTCATTGGACTCGCTCAGCTGACGTTTTCTTAAAGAAATTAATTTCGTACATGCGTAAATTAATACGAGTTTTGAAAAAAGGTACTTTATTTTTTTTTTTTCTATCTTTATAAATTGATAGTGTTTCATGTACCGGATCGACCCTCCACGGGATTAAAACGATCAAAATTTAGCGGTGTATTTTTTCCCGATACGATATTCTAAGTTCAAAAGTGTTAAGTGTGCAACAAGTAAATTTTGATACAAGTGGAGAAAGTTTGTCATTGCCGAGTGCTGCAGTGATCAATTCCCACGTGCATTAAACGACGTTTTTCAATTTACTTACGAAGAAATATATAATCTGGGGAAACCCGTTGACTCGCAAGCCAACGGGTTGACTCGCAGCTTGATACGATAACTACAATAAATTGTGACGGGGACAAGCTCACGCATTTTTCCGTACTAGTACGTAAAACAGTAAATTGCGTGTCTAAAAGCTGTACGGATAAGAACGGATTTTCGAGGATATTGAGAATAATATTCCCTCTATCTGTGGAGCTGCACCCTTACAGTAATCTCTTTCAATAGCTGTGTTGACAGTACTTTAGTTCACACGTACCAACCACGTCCCATTTTATTTTGAACGAGAGTTGTCGATATTTTCCTTCAACGGTTAAATCCAGTGATAAATCGAGAGCGTATGTTTGCAAATGGGTGTTTGAATGTAACTGGTTCAACTATTTTTTTTGTAGCAACACTGTTTTATGTCAACATGTGGCTAGATCGAATTTAGATTACCTGTTGGAACCATAATAGAGGCGATTATCACACTGCCACGCATCACACTGCATGTTGCGTGTAAAAGCACCTACGTGCATACTTGCGGGAGTGCAGATCTGCATCATCGTGCGGATTTTTCACACACTACACACACCAGCTCCGACTCATTTCATACAAATAATAATAATTCTTTATTTCAGGCTACTATGGCCCATAAACACTATACATAAAATAATCTTAAAAATAATAAACTAAAACATATGAATAACATCTACTTATTAATTAAACTATTGCACACGAAGTGACGGCATCGTGTTCCACTGCGAGGTCGGTATCCTTCCACGAAATCGTCGATGCACGACACCTTTCGGCCAAAACTCTCCTTTGAGGAAGGTGTCCAAATGATGAGTCGGCACCCGCACCACAAACGACTTGAAATTAGTGTTATGGCGCGGCTCCAACTGCTCGACTCTCAAAGTCCAGTTCGTCTTGACTCGAACATACTCCACGATCTCCTCAACCTTCGTGGAGTGATGTAGCCTCGAAACATACAGCTGCGTCGTGGGCACTGCTGGACGCAGCAGCGTGTTGGGTCCTGCCAGCGCGGTACCGCACTGGTTCTGACAAGAAGGCTTCTTCCTCTTCTTCTTCTTCTCTACTTTTGTGAAGCCATCCTCATCGCTCTGCTTGCCCACTTTCATTTTACTTGCTCGTCGCGTTGTTTGCGACACAGCAGGTTTCTTTGCGGCAACAACAGCGGTGTAGGCACGTTTAGAGGTCGACGTACCTTTTTTTTTTTTTTTATGGTGGGAAAAAATCATGCATTGACATCCCCTGCCCTTGGGTGGAGCGGGGGATAGTGTCAGACTCTTACTGACTAAAAGACCCACCCCGTTCCTTCTAGCCTTCATACCGGGGCTCGAGCGCCCTTTCGGATAACCCTGGCCCCAGTAGGCTTCGACCCGGCTGGGTCCCTGCTGTTGCTGACAACTCCTTGAGGCGCGCGGGAACAGTGCGCGCCGTCGACGCCTTGGGCTTGGTCCGGACAGTTACCGGACAGCCGGACAGCGAGCTACCCATTGCTGACTGTCCGCAAGCCCGCGCCTACGGTGGCCGGAAATCGGGATCAGAATCCCGGCGGCGGCGGCGGCGGCGATAACGCCGTTGCCTGATGCGTTCGGCCTCCTCCTTTGCGAGCATTACTGCTTCGCAGAAGTCTTCGACCGCCTGCCACTCCTCCTCGCTCCGTACCATGGCCTCAACCAAGGCCCGGCGCGAGAGGTCTCCGCCGCCGATCGCCCCCACGAGGGCACGGCGATGCTCCGCCCAAGCAGGGCACACCTCGACTGTGTGCTCCACCGTGTCCTCCGGGCATTCCGCACAGTGGCGACACCCGGGCGTCACTTCCGCACGAATCCGGTGCAGGAAACTCCCGAACGAACCATGTCCGGTAAGGACCTGCGTCATGCGGAAGGTAAGGACGCCGTGAGGTCTTTCCAGCCACGCCTCAAAGAGGGGACTTACCGCCACGATTGTGGCGTGCCCAGGGGTCGACGTACCTACATGCGTCACCACTTCGACCGGTGACGATACAGCGACGCCTGCGGCGGAGCAAGATGCAACGCAAGCATTTTCAGCAGCGTGAGACGCACTGCAACTCGCCGACTCAAAACTGCCGACTGATGCATTTCGTGCTCCGCGACGTATGTTCACGCTGGAGTTGTTAGGCGCCCTACTTTCCGAAACAGCGTTGCGCAACAACTCTACCTCGGCACGCAGTGCACCCACGGTGGTATTGGACACCTCCAGCTTGGATTGTACCTCGGCCAAGCTTGCTTTCAGGGATGTTAAGTCCTTCAGCAACCTGGTGACATCGACGTGATCAAATGTGACAGGAGGCAGTTTATGCAGCTCCTTCGCCACGAAAGCGGGCACGTCATCCGGGTCGGTACTCTTCATCATAGTGATGATGTCCTGCACACTTCTCTGGCCGCCATCCCTCCGTCGGGACTGCATCTGGTCTACTTTGCCCAGCACTTGGAACAGCAGCAGCTTGGCACTGCTTATCTCCTCCTCGTTGAAACTGGACTTGCAGATCTGCAGGATGCTGACCTCGTCCATGTAGTCAATGGCATGTTTGATGAATGCCAATAGCTCGTTGGCTATGAGTGGTTGACTCATAGCGACGTAAAACGGGCAACGGCTACTGCCGCGCAACACGCGAATATAAAATTCGTATCGAGCAGAGCAAACACGTCCGTACTTGTCGGCGCATTGCACTGCATTGACAAAATCACGCTTGGACTCAGTGTGCCATATCTTGCGTGTCGCCCCGCACCCATGCACGTGAGCTCTATGTTTCTCCGCATGTAGGCGCGTGATCTGCATGAACGCGCGTGGATGCATTTTCGGTGTGTTGGACTGTGCGTGTTTTGTATACAAACGGAGATAATTACAAGCAACGTTAAAACACGCGCTACGCTGCGTGGTGCATGGCAGTCTAATAATAGCATTATAGTTTTTGTGAAAAAGGATAGAATCTGTACGACCAATCAGATGGCATTGCGATAAACCAATATAAAACCGGAGAAAGAACAAAGTTATAACTTTTTAGACAAATACTAGCGAGTTTTGTCGTTAACTGTTTCTACCTACCAAGTTTCTTTTAAAATATTCTGGAATATATTACCACGTATTCTAAAGTGCATATTAAAGTACACATCGTGCGAGGGACTTATCCTTTCGTTGTAACATCGACCAAAGGAAATTGGTTTTAGTGTACTGGGTGTCGGCACTACTTGACCGAAATATATGGTGAATATTTAAAATGAATATGGTGAATAGTTAAAGTTAGATTTTTAAAAGCTCTATTTTCTTATATGGTAAACCAAGCATACGTGCCCCAGCCGGTGATGTGCCCCACTTGCAAAACTAAGACACGCATTTAAAATTTGATGCTTATTTCAGCCGATCTGGGGCCTAAGTCTGCTATTTTTTATAAATTCGTCATTCCAACACGATCCCATTGTCATTTTGCTAAAAGTTTGTAATCTGCTAATTCATAATGATCGATCAATGGACTTATAATAGAATTGTGGTAGAATGACAATAACGAGCTAATTAAAAGCATTAATTGCGCAATGACGTCCTAATGGTAGGTCACTGATCAAAGGAACTGTCAAAATTTTGGCAGATTACCGCATACGTCAGATGTTCATTTGTCATTATGTACGGGATTACCATTCTATGCCATTTCTTTCAATGGAATGTCAGTGGTTGACCATCGGAAAGTCATAATGACGCCATTATATTAGTAGATTACCAAAACTTGTCAAAATCAACAATTATGAAATCAATGATAGACCATTCTGACACTATTGTAATAGCAGACTTGAGGTCCTGGTTAATTTATAAGTATGACAGCGATGTAAACTATAGTCATCGACAGCTTCGACAGATTATTATTATTATTAGTGTAGATGTAGATTAAAAAGAAAAGAGCTAGGGAGGCTCGACCCCGGTATGAAAGGGAAGAAAGACCGAGGTGGGTTTCTTAGTCAGTAAGAGTCTGACACTATCTCCCGCTCCGCCCAAGGGCGGGGGATATTGTTTGTATGATTTTTACTCACCGAAAACAAAAAAAGTACCTATTTTCAGATATTGTTTTTTATATCGAAGTATCTACCAATCTGATAATGCCTATAAGAAACTTGATCGAAACTGAAGTGTTAATATTAAACTTGGAGCTTTGTAACAGTGTTTTCTTGCCCGAAGTTTCATTGAAATTATTTGTAAGCTGCCGAATATTGTATCGTTCAATCTTTTCATTTCCCGAACAAATGTTTTGGTCCAGTTGTTTTGAAACTTCTCTGTTTGTGTCCTTTTCTAAAACGACAAGGATATTCCATCAAAACATCACAAGTACTTGCAAACTGATTATGGAGTTAAGAAATAGTCTGAAAGTGGCACTGCTTTTTTTGCTGTGTAAAAATCATCCAAATGACATCCCTTGGGCGCAGCGAGAGATAGTGTCAGACTTTTACTGACTATAAAACCCATCCCGTTCCTTCTTACTTTTCGTACCGGGGCCGAGCTTCCTTTTCGGAGCTTACCCTGGCCCCAGTCGGCTTCGACCAGTAGCCTGATTAACGTAAAATCAAACAAGCCAAATATCGTTGAAGTTTTATAGTCGTTCGATCAAAGTCCTATCCAAAAGCGGTATTCACGATCTATCGATCGACTTATTTCCAGTTACATTAATAAGTATTCTACCAGGATAATGTAATACAGTTTTTTTTTAATCGACGAATTTCAAACGACTTTAAAATCGGTGTCGTCCAAACTCGATTGATGGATGTGAATACGGAAACTGTCTAAACGGCTAAATCGCTACGATATCGTTACGGTTTTCATTACGTGAATCGGGCTACTGGCTGGCGTCGACTCTGCTGTTGCAGACAACTCCTTGAGGCGCGCGGGAACAGTGCGCGCCGAAAGTGGCACCGGTGACCAAAAAGTTGTGAGGTTGACTATTTTATACATTTATCAGTAACAAACAACAGGTTATAGTGATGTGAAAGTATTCTTCAAATAAATAGATACACCAACATATAACCCACACGCTAGCTATAGTGGCTACGGATTAATTAAATAAATGAGAAAGGGAAGTGGATTTATATATTACATTTCGATACAAGAAATTGAGCCGCAGGCGAGGGAGTTCCCTCGGCTCAACAAAAAAAAAAACAAGAGAATTTAATAATACTCGTAAAATACAAGAGAATTTTCACAATCCACACTAATATTTTAAAGAAGTAAAGTTTGTTTTTTTCTGTTGTTGGTAATCTGTAATCTCTTAAAATCCTATTTTTTCACCGTTAAAAAGCTGCTTTATTCCTGAGTGACATAGGCTACATTCTATGTATGCGAGCGAAGCCGCGGGCAAAGCTAGTTGGTGATATTGGTATTTATAACATAATCACCCGTACAATGTTCCCACTGCTGGGACCCGGGACTTCTCTCCAAGAGAGAGTATTGATATTATTTTTTTTTATTTTTATTATTAAACTTCTTACACAGCACATATTATTCTTCATACACATTTTCTATTATAACGCCGCTTTGTGATCTAAAACGAACACTTTGCCAATAGCACATGGTATTTCCATACGACTTGGTAAAAGGTCACGAGGCGATAATACCCCACGGATGCGATAATAGACCTCATGCGATAAATAGATCCCGGTTCGATAATAGACCCCATGCGATAAATAGATCCCGATACGATAATTAGACCCCGTTGCGATAATTGCGTACCACGCTACTATTGAGTACGGACACAAAATAGGTAGGTACAGAAGTCAAAGTCAAAGTCGCCGAACAGTTCCTATCTTAAATTTATACCTACGGGCGTTTACTTACGTACCTACCAAAATGTTCTGTGTTACATTAAATCGAACCATCAAAATTCAAGCAAATACAAGGTGTCGTTTTGAAGCTGCAAAATATTTCAGGAGGTAATTATGTTAGTGATTCTCGACCCGAATCAATAATAAAATAAGTAGGTAATTTTTTTTTTTTTTATAACCGCGCTTTTTTTCACACACACAAACACGGAACAATAAAGGGCGTTTTCACACACACTAACTCGCAACGATAATTTCATAAATAATGTATCATCCAATCATCATCCCGCACGCCACACCCTAGCCACGCCCCCGCGGCCATCGATCAATCGATTTAGTTTAGTGTAATTAAAAAATTAAATAACAAGTATTACTGATTATTGACCAGGTATCGTTTTTTTACATGATTATTTATGAGTTTTATTACAACCTCCTGAAATATTGTGCAGTTTTAAAACTGCACCTTGTATAGGTACCGGCACTTATCTTGAGCGCTCGGCGTCAGAGTGGGGATCACTTTGCGCATTCCATACATTGGCGAGCCAATCGTCGTCGTTGTTACATGCAGCAAACGCAGGGAACGAATCACGAGTGACGTCTATGACACGATGGCGCGCTTTGTATGTAGATTGACTTCTGTACCTATCTATTTTGTGGTGATACTGCAAATTATTTAGTTAATATTGTAAAGCCTCATTAGTAGATATGTACTTCTTTAGGGGGATTATTAAAAAGCTGGATCATCTAAATATGTCTATATATAACTTAACTGTTATAATATAATTAACTATAATTACCGTGTCCGTGAGCGGCGTCTATGTGTGCGTTGCTCGAGCGTGCTTTGAATGTAGATTGTCTTCTGTATCTATCTATATAGTGGTAAGGATGCGTTCAATGCGTGTGATAAGCGATACGTATCATCTGCTTTGTACTATTATTCGCGCTCTGTATGAATGGACAGATGATTATGAGAGCTTAGATA
Source organism: Mythimna ferrago (assembly GCA_910589285.2). Taxonomy (NCBI): domain Eukaryota; kingdom Metazoa; phylum Arthropoda; class Insecta; order Lepidoptera; family Noctuidae; genus Mythimna; species Mythimna ferrago. Next base: position 5,408,250 of record OU342689.1, read on the forward strand.
GTCTATTGATGCTTAGTTGGATGCGGACGTTCGTATTACTGATGATAATGCATGCCATCTGTTTTGTTCGGTTAATTACGAGCTGTGTTGTGAAATGATTCGGTGGAGAATGGACGACTATTTCTGTCGCGTTGCTGTGCTTGAAGATATTTGTTTGTATTTTGTGAACAAAGGTAAACTTAATACTTATAAGTAACTCAAGAGTATTCAATCTACTTTTATGTAAGATCTCATTGTATGTATTTCTTTCTTTCTTTCTTTTTTCATTTCTTTCTTTCTTCCTTCCTTTCTTTCTTTCTTTCTTTCTTCCTTCCTTTCTTTCTTTCTTTCTTTCTTCCTTTCTTTCTTAGTTTCTGTGAGTCTTTCTTTCTGTTTCTTTTCCATTATTCTTTTTTTCTTTCTTTTTTTTTCTAGAAAGAAACAAAAGAAAAAAATAAAGTAAGAATACTTTATTTTTTTCTTTTGTTTCTTTCTTTCTTTTCTCTAGATATTTTGAAAACGTAGATATTTTGTAGTCAGTATCTAGGTTTTAATTTAAAACAAAACATAAATTTTAAATATTTTAATACAATAAAGACCTCTATTAAAATCAGTTTTTTCACTTTATTAATAGTGTGATTATGCATTTCAATTGTAAAATAACTGATCTTCTACAATACTAGATTTCACCCACGATTTCGTTCGCGTGAAGGTCGATTATAATAGACCCGAATAAAAAATAGCCATATTTATTTATTTTTTCAAAATATTCTTCTTTTTCTAGGTTTTCGTTTATCTTTTTTACCTAGATTGGTTTCTGTCACCAAGTCTATCAGTGCGATGAAACTGAGAGGCAAGATTAATGATAGTTTCAAAAGAATCCATGACCTGAATGCGTGGCAGGTATTCAAGAGCGTCTAGATATTACAGATGGTAAACATTCTGCCTCATCATCATTGACTTGATGTTATTCTAATTTACTTTGAACTGGCGCAGCATGCCTTCATCGAAACTACGAGGTTACGAGCGAATAGAAGAGATAGCGTTTTTTTTCTGTGGGAAAATCATTCACTGACTTTCCCCGCTCTTGGGCGGAGCGGGAGATAGTGTCAGACTTTTACTGACTAAAAACCCACCCCGTTCTTTCGTGCCTTCATGTTGGGGCTGAGCTATCTGAAAGAAAAAGAAAGAAAGAAAAACGTTTATTTGTGCCTCACACAATAATATAAACTAAAAATACACAATGAAAAGAAAAAGAAAGATATAATTAGTGCGAGGCCAAAAAGGCACCTAACTCAGCATATGCTACGTTATTTAAAACGATAAATAACGCAGCGCTGATATTCTGTTAGGGCCTGCTGTCTATCTCTTGAAACTAACCCTGGCCCCAGTAGGCTTCGACCCAGCTGGGCCCCTGCCGAAAGAGATAGCGTTATGTTGTCATCATGCTCCCACTCTTCGTCATACCAATATTTGAAATACTAAATGTTACTTCATTTAATATCAATTTTGATGCTGATTTCAAAAATCAGCTTCTTTTTTGTATTAATTGTTCTTTATTATAAAATACTAGCTTTTGCAACCGACTTCACCCGCGTGAATGTAGGCTTCTCCGTAAAATAATTCGGACCCCTTTTTCACCCCTTCAGGGGGTGAATTTGACAGGCCTGTTGGTCTAGTGGTTAGTAGTCCTGACTGCTATGCCGGAGGTCGTGGGTTCGATTCCCACCCAGGACAAATGTTTGTGTGATGAGCACGATCATTTGTTCTGTGTCTGGGTGTAATTTATCTATAATATGTGTGTATTTAGAAATATATAAGTATGTTTATCAGTTGTCTAGTACTTATAACACAAGCTCTGCTTAGCTTGAGACTAGAAGGCGTTGTGTGATAGTTGTGGAATATTATATTATTATTATAATTTTGGAAAACTCTCACTTATTGCTCACTTACGTCATAAAAAGAAACCTTGTGCAAAATTTCACGCTCTTAGTCCTATAAGTGTCGACTGTGTGTTGTTACAGCAGTTAGTCAGTTTCTCTTTTTATTTATTTATATATGACCACGAAGGAGATGGCGGGATGACCTGGATGGCTTCCTTAAGAACTGGAATGAGAAAGCGAGGAACCGTGATTTAGTCTTGAAAGGAATGGAGGGAAGCCTTTGCCCAGCAGTGGGATAGTGTGGGCTAAGTAATAATAATAATAAATAAGTGTGTGTGCGCGCAGTGCCATCTAACAATTGTTTCGTGAACTAACAATATCATCGCCGGAAGCGGCACTTGGACAGGATCGTAGCTGGAAGGGATGCAGCGAGGACTGGAGGAGAGACCGTGGTGCGGCATCCTACCTCGGATAGCCTTTGTATACGCATATCATCATCACCAGCCTTTTTACTGCTTCCACTGTTGGGACTCAAGCCTCCTCTCCAGGAGAGGGAATGGGCCGTAATCCACCACACGGGCCCATTGCTTGTTGATGAATGTCATATGTCTTCGAATTTTTGGTTCTAGGACATGGCGGTTTCTTCACGATGTTTTCCTTCACCGTTTTGAGAGCAGTGGTGATGAAATATATTACACAAAGTAATGCGCCTGCCTGGGTTCGAATCCACGACCTACCTACAACTCGTAATTTGGGACCGTTACAACTCGGCCATCACTGCTGTGGCATACGCCCGCGTTTGTATTATTTTGTAAAAACTTTTGTAAAATAAAATTATTTTGATTTAAATTATCTTTCATTCGATTACCCAAGTCAGTGCCCACATCTACTAAGAAATATGTTGGATCGTGAGATAAAGTCCCGATATTTTGCTTCTCGGCCACCCATGATACGACATTATTTATATTATACAAAAATAAACACAGTAAAATAATACCCATTTAAAAAATAAGAAAAGACGTGTGGCACTCGGGGACTGCCGCGGTAAAGCTATTGCATAGCATTTTTATCAACTTATGCAATTATAATTATTTATTTAAGCAGTATTTTTTTTCCTTTGTTTTTTTTTCTTTGATATTAATTGAAGTTACACTTTCACACATTGAATTGAATTTTGATTGATTGTTCACTCATTTGTTTTCTTATCGGTCACCACGCTCAAAAAACAAATGAGTGGGGGGTGTTAGGTTATTTTCGTTACGGAATTTCTGGATTCGGTCTCCACGCTCAAGGCCCGCGACAAAAGCTATGCAATAGCTTAAAATATCACAGTGAAACGTTATATGCGCGATTAACAAACATTGATATTTCTACTCACGTCCATGCAAACGTGAGCAGCCGCCATATTTCAACAGATTTCAACTAACTTTTTTTTAAAACCCATCCTCCATTTAACCATACAGATTGCTCTCATGGGGGATATAAAAGTGGTGATGGATGGCTATACTGCTTGAGTATCATAGGATGCTTTTTATTCCTGAAAAAATGTAGAAAAAACGGAACCCTTATCACTTTGTTGTCCGTCTACCTATCTGTCTGTCTGTCTGTCAAGACCCTTTATCTCGGGAACGCGTAGAGGTATCGATTTGAAATTAAAACCATATACTCAAGTCTGCGGCCCCTTGAAGTTGTAAAAAATCAAACTACTGAGTTAACGAAAAAAAAGATACGGCCGTTTATCACCAAAAAATTATATTTCGAAAAAATTTTGACATGAAACAAGGTCTCATAGCACAAATTGAGGATCAAAATCTGTAAACTGTAAATTTGTATTTAAAAAAAACCTTTTTTGTGGTTCAGAAAAATTTTTGTTACTCAATTCAGGGATTGAACTGCTTTCATACGCAAGTTTGTAAGGAACCCTTTTTTTGGTGGGGAAAAACATCCAATGACAACCCCCGCTCTTGGGCGGAGCGGGAGATAGTGTCAGACTCTTACTGACTAAAAAACCCACCCCGTTTTTTCAAGCCTTCATACCGGGGCTCGAGTTCCCTTTCAGATAACCCTGGCCCCAGTAGGCTTCGACCCGGCTGGGCCCCTGCTGTTGCTGACAACTCCTTGAGGCGCGCGGGGACAGTGCGCGCCGGCGACGACTTGGGCTCGGTCCGGACAGCGACCTACCCATTGCTCACTGTCCGCAAGCCCGCGTCTACGATGGCTTGTAAGGAACCCTCAAAGTACGAGTCCGACTCGCACTTGCCCGGTTTTTTTTTCTATAGAAAATAATCAAATGACTTCTCCCACTCTATGTAGAGCGAAAGAGAATAGAGTAAACTTTATTGTATGCTCAAATAGTAACAATTGTTGTTGTTGTGTTGTTGTTGCGTGTGTGTTATTGTTGTTGTTGTTGTTATTAGTATTGTTTGTTTGTTTTTTTAGTTTTTTGCTTTTGTTTTTTGTTTTTTTTTTGTGTTATTAATCACTTTCTTTCTAACCACTACAATAGCAGTCTTATCGCTGCCAGCGATATCTACCAGCCAACCTTAGAATGGACTATAAGAAGTGGTGTACTGCTAGAAAATATTAATCAAACAAAAACTCAACGTCAGATTTTTGCGGAATTAAAACGCACTTATGTTCCTTCAGTTATTCTTATTGAGGCCACTCGACTGCGGTAACTGTTTCTAACAATCTATCCTGGGATATATGCTCTTTAAAGACAGTCTTGAAAGAGCATATATTCTGGGATAGAACCACACCATACCATGGTATATCCGTATTGTGCATTAAGGAGTAACGAACACAACACACAACAGCAAACTTTCGCCTTTGTACTATAACGGTATTTTTAATATCGTGCGAATGTCTCTACGCATGCGTAATTGCCCTGCATGCAAAAATTTCGAAATGTAAAAGCGCGACCCGCGTGCGTATTCCACGCATTACAATTGTAATGTCTTTGAATACAATAAACACTTATATGAAATGGTCATTTGTGGCGGTTACGCGTGCGGCGCAATCCCGCATGCGTGATCAAAACCATAAACAATACCCCTATTGAGATATCACACTTTTCCGCACTGGTGCGAAAAATAGTAAATTGCGTGCCCAAAGTCAAAGTCAAAGTCAAAGTCAAATCATTTATTTCAAATAGACCATTTACAGGCACTTTTGAATAGTCAAATGTCGGTCAGTCCAAGAAAAGTGAAGCTAAATTGCACGTTCCAAAGAGTAGGTCTCTATGGAGAAGAACGTGCAAGAAACTCCATGGACACTCTTTTAAATCATATTATGTGTTACATATAATGCTTGGTTACATATTACTTGTTGCTTCTATCATGTGAGCACAATGTCGATAATGAAATAAAAATGTAAAATAATTAAAAGATAGAAACTGAATTAAGCCACTGGCAGCTAAGAGATGACCAGTCCCATCTGACGGCACCCGTTCACGAGCATGACGCGTGCATCAGCCCCACTCAGCTCAACCATTTTGAAGGGAACTGAACGACCCAATAACACGTGCCACCAACAGCGAGACATTTGAGTGAGCATGACAAACTCTCAACTACCATGCTCGTAATGTCAAAAAAAAAAAAAGTTGTAACCTAATAAAAATGCTCCATGGTGCTTCACATTCACAAACTTGAAAAAAGTGCTTCTACATTATACAATGCAATTGTCTTTCAAATTAAAAAAATATTAATATTAGTTTCCAACTAATCAACTAATTAGTACGCCCTAGTGGTAGTGGAGCTGGACCAGCATTGAGCCAAGCATTTTTATCTTGAATATAATCCTCCAACTTATAATATGCTTGTCTGCATAGTGTGCGTTTAATACAAGATTTAAATTTCGTTTCATTGAGGTCTAATATTTGGGGTGGTATTTTATTATAACATTTCAAACAGTACCCCATAAAAGAAGAGGCCACTTTAGCCAGTCTGAAACCTGGTTGAACTAATTGATCCCTATTTCTTGTAACATAATTATGTCTATCGCCTCTTTTGCTAAAAAGATGAAGATTTTTTCTAACATACATGATGTTTTCATAGATATATTGACAAGGTACCGTCATTATGTTAATTTCTTTAAACAGTTCCCTTAAAGAATCGCACCGGCGGAGATTGTAAATAGCTCTGATGGCTCTTTTCTGTAATATAAAGATTGACTCGATGTCTGCAGCCCGTCCCCATAGTAAGATACCGTACGACATGACACTATGAAAATAACTAAAATAGACTAGCCTAGCGGTATCAACATCCGTAAATTGGCGGATTTTTCTAACAGCATATGCAGCTGAGCTAAGCCGCCCTGCAAGAGATGTTAAGTGAGGACCCCATTGTAGCCTTGAGTCTAGCGTAATCCCATCCAAAAGCGGTAGGAATAAGAGTGGGTTTTTGAATATTGAAAAATGTATTATATAACAATAAATATTTTCACATATTTCAGGGTACGACTAATGTGTCCTTCATAGGTGATTCAACACGAACGCAATCGCGAAGCGAAGCGGCGCAAATAGAACAAATAATTAAAACTCTATTGCGATAGCTTACGTGAACAACCTCACGTGAGTGCGGTGCGGCAACAAGGTAAGCGAAGCGGACTGGTTTTGGTTTGATATTTTTGCGCGCACTCTTGCGTTGCGATGACAAAGCCTCTTTTTTTGCCCACTTAGTCCACCGGGGAATGTCTTTCGCCATGGTCTCGAAAGACTCGTGGTCTAATCTCTGGACACTAATCCAAACCTCTACCTGCATTAGTTTTACAGAAATTTATTATTTCATTATAATAGAAACCTAGATATTATCCACAAAATATCTGTGTTTCCAAACAAAATAGGTAAAGTCATAATCACGTATAAGTGTGGTTGGCTGAAAATGTATGCATCGTTGGGTGTTCTAAACCTCTATAAAAGTTCCAATTTAAAAAGTAGAAAGAAGTTTTAGGCTCAATGTCAAGTATTACGTCTACTACACCACATAACCGAGTACGAAGCTTCAATACCAATGCTACCCCACTGACCCAATCTTATTAAAACGCGAATTATTTCTATTCCATTTCGCGAAATTACATTACCCAAACCTTCATTACATCTGCGTATTCTAGAATCTTAAGGGGTGACCAGATGGACGCAGGCTAGCACAAACCAAACACATAAATCAAAGTCACCTTGGTTTGTATATTTGGACAAACGAAACACACAAACCAAGGTCACCTTGGTTGCGTTGTTTGGTTGTAAACCACGCGCCAACTCGTTCGATGGTTAGGAAAACCCGCCTCCCAACCAAGAGCATTGAAGGTGATGAACACGGATTGAAACTAGCAAGGTCACCTAGGTCGGGACGTTTGTTTACATTCATCTGGCCGCCCCTTTAGAAACACTCAATATTCTGTGAATTCCAACCCAAATCAGACCGATACAATAAACTGAGGAACTCTTTAAAACACCCACTAGGCGCATACATTTGGGAATGACGTAGGTAGCATGTAGAAGCGAGGCAAATAATGGAAATCTCTTTAGTACGTATTTACTGGTACCCTCGTCAGCCTTCGACGGATTCACCAGCCGACTGTTAAATTGGCCCTTTATTTGCACACTTTTTGTGGGTATGTCGAGGTTTTTTCCTGTGGTAGGTTTCAGCGAAATACGGGATTTCGTTCGTGTTAGTAATTTGACTTATGGATTCAACAGTGAATGCTAAATGTATTACCTAGTTGATGACACGGGTGGCTCAGTGGTTGAATGATTGGTTGCTGTGCTTCATGTTGCGTGTTTGATTCCCGCACAAAACAAATATTTGTATGGTCTATAGATAGTTGTTCCGCATTTGGGCGTCTTGTGTATGTAAGTGTAGTTTTTAAGTCAAAAGTATATGTTATTTTTAGGTAAGCTTGCTCCATTATCGACTACATCGTAGCTTTACATTAAGTGACATAGTGCTGAAGCGCACTACATAAATACTTTAAAAAAAAGTTTACATATTTGTGAACACACATAAGACACAAATTATTCCTAGTATGGGTTAAAAAAAAACTTGTCGATTTTCAATTTGACTATCAAAACCACATAAAGATTGTTACAGGACATGAAAAGGGTGGGACAACTCAACACGAACGAAAACGATTATTTTGTTTTATTACATTGCTATCAAAAATGGTTTTTACGATGCCTAGGTCGTAGGGTATACCAAACGCTTTCAAAATAGTCTTAAGGCCCTAAATCCCGAGCAGTGCTATAAAACAGTGACTTTCTGAAGACTACTCCTCGGTAACAGCTATATAAATATAGATAGATTTGAAAAAATACATGCTTATTATAGATTCATGAACATTATTAAACTATATAGAATTTAAATGTATTATTAAACATCTTTGCAACTAATTATTTTAATACATATGTACATAAAAAACTTAAATACTAAATAAACTATTTATACTAAAACCTAACTATGTACATATATATAATACAAAATGACAAAGTACGGTCGGACCCCATGAACCAAGTGTTTCGACCCCAAACGGCTCAAAACTGTAATTACCAATAAGGTTACAGTATTTGCGCCGTTTAAGGGTCTCAGCAGCAGCAGCGGCAGCGCCAGCACAGCCTGCCGTACTTGGAATGTGGGATGGCGCAAGGGTGTACACTAACAAAATTCACACTAATAAAATTCACACTCAAAACACTCGACACTTCCTCCTCAAAACACAGTTAACAAATCATTTATCACGCAATAACCACAAAAACAACAAAACGATAACAAACTTTCCCCATCTATGAAAATATAAAAACTCGTATTTTACTTAGCCATATATCACAGATTTGACGACCACGTACTAGCCCAGTGTTGAACGCCACTTAAATTTAAAAGACATATTTTGCACGTACGAGAGTGGCCGTACCAAATAGGAACGTGGCCGAACGAACGTGCTTCTTAAGAGGGTCCATCCCCACTCGCCTATAGTCTACATGGAGCGTGATTTAAAAGCTTGTTGCTTCATCTAACGCAATCCAACGCGATGTTTGATGAAGAGGCAATGCAAAAAAAGAGAGTCAACGCCTGAAAACTCTGTTGGCGTTCGGTAATTTCTTTTCGTGATTTATAGAATGTTTCACAAAACCTCTTTCAACTATTGTAAAAAATATTTAAAAAAACATGTATTTGTGTTTTTGTTTTTTTTTTTTTAAACCATTAAGTTTTTCAGAAAAATTGTGGGCATTCAGAATCTCGATTAAATGTGTAAGGCTTCTATAGATGTACTTTTTTTATATTTTTAGTATATGAGTACACTATGGAGGGCCAAAGTTCACGTAAAATAGCACATTTTCAGAGGTATTTACTAGATTAGTTTTACACATTTTTATGTTTTTATATAGGAGCCTCGATAATATCAATAAGATAGCTGTGTGTGTGTGTGTGATATCTAGAAAAAGAAATGTAATAATCACGTAAGAGCGGTTGTATGAAAATGCACCTCGAAGAGGACGCTCTTAAGACCACCATACAAGGCACGTTATTGGTAGATAATCGGCGGATTTGGATGTGGTATTTTATTGAAAATGGCTTTCTACTAGTATTCGGTAGCTAGTTAGAGCGAGATTCAGTGGATGTAGTAAATTATATGGACAACAGTGTTTAGAGAATATTTAGGGCCTGCGCACAATTGTGACAAGACGTCCTAGACAGACTGGTCTCAGACGTCTTGTCTTGTGTATAGGATATTTAGGGCCAGCGGCCCGAAATATTCTCTAAGCACTATGTTGTCCATATAATTTACTAAATCCACTGAATCGATATTCTATCAACAGCCCTAGCTCCCCAGTAAAACAGTCATGTCGTAGACGTCGTAGACAAGTCCGAAACGTCTTTAGACAATTCTGTTTTGTCTAAGACGTCTTTTCTTAGAAAAAACAGTTTCTTGTCTCAAGAGAGCGCAGGCCCAGTGATTTGGTAGACATATACCTATTGAAGGTAACCTGCACCCTTAGACAAATGAGTTTTCTGTCAGCATTCCCACCAAACGCTAAGTACAGAATGTATGGCAATTACAAAGAGGTAAAAACCAGTCACGCCACTTCTCACGTGACTTGTCCACAGGTCTTGTCATTGCCATACATTCTTTATTTAGCGTTTGGCGATAACGCTAACCAAGAAGTCATTTGTCTAAGCCACTGTTGGACATAGGCCTCCACCAAGCGTCGCCACAACAAACGATCCTGTGCGTCACGCATCCATCGGATTCCCGCAACCCTGAGCAAGTCATCGGTCCACCTTGTTGGAGGCCTTCCAACGCAGCGTCTTGCGGTACGTTGTCGTCGGTACTCCAAAACCCTTGTTCCCATCGACCATCTGTTCTGCGTGCAAAGTGCCCTGCCCATTGTCACTTATGTTTGGCGATTCTTCAAGCTATGTCGGCAACCTTGCACATTTTACAAGCTTTTAATTAGTTTCACCTGTCCCGATGTTTATTTGTAATCAAATCTTGCAAATTAAAGATCCATTTCCTGGTTACCGATTGAGCTGAAATTTTGCATGCATGTGTAAATCAGATGACAATGCAAAATTATTATGACATGGAGCTGATCTGATGATGGAACTGGAAGGTGGTAGTGGGTGTGTATTATATTATGTTACGCTCTATAAGCTTATTATGAAAAAAATATTTTCTTTGAAAACATGATAAATGATAAATGATAAATGATAAATGATATTTATTTTGCAAATAGGTTTAAAAAACACTTTTACACGTCAATTTTTTTTTCGTTTATTTATGCTAGATGAGGCCGGTGTTTCCTATCTGACTACCCTGAGAAGAAACACCGAAACAAACTCAGGGGTCAAAGTCTCTTTTAAAGTCCATACAGTAAATATGTAATGGTCAAATCACATGAGAACCATGCAGATTTGTCTGAGATGGTCTTTTGAAGAAAGAACCATACAGATTTGAGTGGACCTGTCCAATCAGTGTAAGCATTTGTCAGTATTCGAAAAGCTCAACTTAGGACTACTAAGGAGCTCCACGACTTGACGAACAATACCAAAGAAAGGACATTTGGGTAGGCCGCAGAAAATACTCAAATTGCCAGACATACGTTAAAATTACTGAATAGAAAAGAAAAAGCAATCAACATAGTCCTCACATTTACAATAATCTAAGGAAATTAAAAGTTTACAAAATATTTAACAAAGTAAATATTTGTGTCAAAGAAAAAAAAAAAAAATACTTTAAGTACTTAAAAAGTATACACGTCAATTTGTAAAATAAAATAAAAATAATGTCCAATGTCAAATTGTACAAAATTAAATAAAATAAAAAGAAAAGGCACATTTGAAAATAAAAATAATTAAAAAAAAAAAATACAAAAAGAAGATAAAAATAAAAATATCAACAGTTGTAGTAGGTACTGGAGCAGGTCAATCCCAAGCCTTCTCGTCCTGAATATATTCCTTTACAGTGTAAAAAGCCTTTTGATAAAGTTTACGTTTTACAAATGATTTGAACTTATTAAGGCTTAGTTGTTGAATATGACTAGGAAGTTTATTATAGAAGTGTATACATTGGCATCTAAATGAGCCCCCTATTTTTTTGAGCCTGGTTGCAGGAACTACAAATTTATGTTTGTTTCTTGTATTAAAATTATGAATATCACTGTATTTTTTAAACATGTCTATATTTTTATGGGCATACAAAATATTCTCGTAAATATACTGTGAAGGCACAGTCATTACATTAATTTCTTTAAATTTATCTCTGAGGGAGTATCTGGGACTTAATTTATAAATTGAACGAATAGCCCTTTTCTGTAAAACGAAAATTGTCTGTATATCGGCGGCATTTCCCCATAATAGAATACCGTACGACATGACGCTATGAAAATAGCTAAAGTAAACTAAACGGGCTGTCTCTAAATCAGTTAAATTTCGAATTTGTCTTACAGCATATGCTGCTGAACTAAGTTTTTTCGACAATTTGTCTATATGTGGGCCCCACTGAAGCTTAGCGTCTAGAGTAATGCCCAAGAACACAGTAGTATGTTATTCAAAGAATATACTTTGCCAAATATTTTCTATATTTAGATTCTGTAGGCGTGTCAATGTTTCAAATCAAACCTTTTAGCGAAATTCCAGCGTCGATTACCCCGAAATCAATTTATTACACGCACAACTCTGTAACATTAGCGACATTGGCCCAAATAACTAAATTCGCTGAAAAGCCTTTAAAGTGGCACAGAGATTAATTTCCATTTTGTTTGAAATTTAACACCCGTTTTTTATGAGTTCCATTAGGTATTGGAATTTTATGAAAGTTTTTTTTCTTTAATCTTTTTTATTTAAGCGATTTTCGTAAACTAACGCAACGATGTCCCGTCGTATTTATTTATTATATTCTTTATCGTACACCACATAAAACAAAAATGCAGGACAAATATTTACCATTTTTTATTTACATCGTACCTACTATTATAATCAGCATTTTAATGCTGGAACTCAGGCCTCCTCTCTAGGAGAGGGAATGTTCCGTAATCCACCACGCGGGCCCAGTGCGGGTTGGTGAATGTCATATGTCTTCGAATTTTTGGTTCAGGACAAGCCGGTTTACGATGTTTTCCTTCACCGTTTTGAGAGCAGTGGTGATGAAATAAATTACCCACAGTAATACGGCTGGCTGGGTTGGACTCGTAAGTGAGTAACTGACCACCACTGCTCCACCTACCATTAATTAGTTAGTGGCCGTAAAAAGTGTAATTAGTCCGTCTTTTAGATTATTCAAAAATAAGGGACACGTATTTTTTTATTTGTAAATTAAACCAAAAATGACAAAGATATAGCCCATTAAAGTTACGTGTGACGTCACGCCGTGCTGCATTTTTTCGCACGCGGTGATGATGTGTATATCTTTGTTATTTTTTGTTTAACCCGTTGTATGGCCGGAACGCAGATCTACGCAAGACACAATGACTTTTTAATTGTGTCTCTAATTACGGCATACGAGAGAGACTAAATAAAATGTAATTATTTTGACCCTGGACACTACCCTATTATCTACTAATCACAAATAATAATATACTTTCTTAAATCTATAAAAAGATATAAAACCTTTGCTTCACTGCAGTAAGGTTTCGCTAAGATGCCAGTAAAAACTCGTACATATTTTTTTTTTATATAATGGATAGGCTCGCGTTTGACCACAATCTCACCTGATGGTAAGCGATGATGTGGCCGACGATGAAGCACGCTTGCCTAGAAGCAATCTATTCACTCTTGACTTAAAGACCCCTAGGTTATAGCTACCAGGAAACACAGACTCCGGCAGGGAATTCCATTCCTTAGCTGTACGCATAATGAATGTAAGAAATTGTGAGAAAAAGAAACTGACGACTGACATATCAAGGCACAGCAGAAACTAATGCGGCCAGGAGCGTGAATTTTTGCACAAGGTTTCTTTTTATGGCATTACTAGGAAAGGATTGAACTATCATTTTTGGCACTTACGCCGATAGCTGAAATGGTCTAAATGGAAAAAGAAACTCTCGGATGTCAACATAGTGCGTACTGCCCACAGGATACGGTGGAGCATACAGTAAAGATGTGCACCGTTTGGGCGTAGTGCCGCTGTGTCATCGTGGAGGACTCCAAAATCTAATAGAAATCCTGTAAGTATGCGACTCGTTATAAAGTTATGTTCGATGTTCGTACCTACGTACTTTTAATCACAAGAGAAATACAAACGAAATAAAATAAATCAGTCCGAATTTCACCAATAAATTAACGTTGTATTAATACATTTACCTTTTCTGTTTCATGTGTCAGTGAACACAAAAAATAACGTAACATTTTTAATTTCTCTGCGCACAAGCGCTTCACCACACGTCTTTCAAAACCTAAAGCTGCCTTTCCACTAGAGCGGAGCGAGGCAGCGGAGCGGAGCGAAGCTGCAAGCAGAGTGAGGCTGCAGATCAGAGTGAAAAAGTAATGCGGAGTGGAGTTGTATACTGTTTTAGCCACAGAAAAGATGAAAGAGGTTTGAATGGCCTTGTGGGCAGACTCAAAATATGATCATGCTCATAATTGACACAACCAATAGCGATTTAAGTGTGCGTGATCTGTTATTTGCGTAATGTGCGTTCGTATTGGTTTATTGCCCGTAGTGGTGTTAAAGGGTGGGAGCAAGCGGCGACACTCATTGTAGTACAAATCGGAAAATATTTTCTTTTCAACCCCTTTCAACTACCGGAAGGTCAGACCTGCAATGACCGAAGACAGACGTGTGTGGAAAAGGGAGAGGGAGGCCTTCGCCCAGCAGTGGGATATAAATGGGCAAACTAACTAACTAACCCCTTTCATCTTTTCTGTGCTATAGTTATGTTATAACATAACTATAGCTAGAACCACCTCCCCTCCCCTCCCCTCTCTGCTTCCCCACTCCGCTTCCCCGCTGCGTTGCCTCGCTCCCCTTCCCGATTTTGTAAAAATTTTAAACCAGTTTGTACTCCCTGTCCACTGAAGAGGAGTGCAGATTTAGTACGATCCTATTGGTCAATATTTCCCCGTTTCTCCGCTCCGCAGTCTCGCTCCGCTCTGGTGGACAGGCAGCCTATTGAGCTACAGGTACGGTCAGCATATTAACCGCCCATTGTTGCACAAGCGACCCGTAAAATTCGTACCCATAACCTTTTGATCCTTGCTTTTGTGCTTGAGAGTATCCCTCGAATGAATATGAATATGTGGCTACATTTGAAATTATGGTTTTCTTCAAAGAATAGCCTTTAATATGGGTCAGTCAAAAAGTGAATATGGGGTTGTAAGAAGTAATAGTATCCTGCAGTGATCTGTTTTCCAGTATTATTTGCAGAATTATTTTATTGTCTCGCACTAAGAGAAATTAAATATCGTGCGATTTTCATCACGCATGCAGGATTGCTCCACTCGCGTAGCCCCCGCAAATGTTCTTTTTATAGAAATATTTCTTGAAATGTGTGGAATATGTGCGCGGGATGCGATGCGTGATATCGGGCAGCAGCCCCGAAATTGAAGTTATTTTGAATTTTTTAGTTTTTTTTTTGAGTCGTAACTGCTGATGCCATCACGACAATCATAGGGAATATAAAAATTTTGTCAATTACAATTAGACACTCCTCTAAATTCATTTTTTTTTATTACAAAGCACATACATTTATACAGGATCAGGATTAGACAGTAAGTATGTATAATTATAATATCACATCTTTAGTATGAAAGTGCCCTAACTGAAATATATGAAAATCCGTGTTATTTCTTATTTAGCTACCCATTTGATGCCTGAAATAGACAGAAACTTCTATTAGTCCTAAATTGTATTTAGAATAAAATATAAAAACCAAATTAATTATTACCTAGTTTAACTAAGGTAGAACAATTATTTTAACATTTAACTTGATATCCGTATGTGTTTATTTTACACTAGCTTTTGCTCGCGACTTCATCCGCGTGCATAAAATTTAGCCTGTCACTCAGAAATCACTTTCACGCTTGCTACTTGAATTACGTATTGCTTTTTATGATGTAATGACTATAACCATATTATAGATTTTAATATTTTCCTCTTCATAATATGATAGCCATTTTTGAACACTAACTTTGGTTGAATTCGCTTAAACAACGCGGTGAAGTATATGAAAGTATAAGAAAATGTAACCCTGTGGGAAATGGAACTGGTATCTTACTATGTAACCTAGCTAAGATGCCAGTTGCGCTATATTTTGTGTCGAAAGTAATCGTTAATGCACTTAACATATTTTTGTAATTTTATAACTGATTTTTCTGTGACTCAATAAAGCATTATTATTATTATTCCATTTATTTACTTTACAAACATATTCATTATTATTATTATCTGGGAAAATGTTTAGTTTTTCTTAGCTCTGGGCTAGTTTTTAAGCTACATTAACGGGCCAAGCCAAGTCAATGTAGCGTGTTGTGAGTAAGTTTAAAGTAGAAAATGAGTATTATGTGGAGATATTTCATTTTCCCCTACTTGCATGAATTTTCTTACTATTCTGCAGGTGTTTAAAATTGCAGCTTTTTGGAGGGTAATGTAAGTTGAGTCCTGAAAGACTCAACTTACATTACATTGATTTTTTTTTTTATATAGATTTCTTTATCTCAGGATCCTAAGGTCCTGGACCTTTGGAAGGCATACGAGGAGTGGAAACCAACTCGTAGAGGCCCTTTTAAATCCTTTTTATTATTATGTTATTATTATATGGGCATTTTTCTTTACACCTCTAAAAATTTTGAAGACTTATCCATTTCTCAAAAATTGCAATTTTAGAGTTAGGTCACTCTCGTTTTGAGAGTGCGATATTTACTTGTTCCTACCCCTCCCGGAGTGACGTGTCGCATATTTTATGTAAAGCCAGCTGGACCGTGCTTTGTTTCCTAATGGAAAACTAATTTAATTCAACACGGCAACGGGCTGGATTGTCTCGTTCTCAAATTAATTAGACATTCATTTCACGCCAACTTTACGATAATATTGTACAAAATCACATTAAAATAAACGTGTGTACAAAAACTTTGTAGAAACTGGAAACTGTATGGAATTAAAAACAATGTACTATCAAAGACACTTCCGCCTGACCACCGCTAAGTTCATTTTTGCTTGCACTTGAAACGAAAACTTTAATGGGTTTGGCGCCAAACGCCGCGCCGCAGGATTCAAGTGTCAATATCTATCTATGACAACCCCCGCTCTTGGGCGGAGCGAGAGATAGTGTCAGACTCTTACTGACTAAAAAACCAACCCCGTTCCTTCAAGCCTTCATACCGGGGCTCGAGTTCCCTTTCGGGTAACCCTGGCCCCAGTAGGCTTCGACCCGGCTGGGTCCCTGCTGTTGCTGACAACTCCTTGAGGCGCGTGGGAACAGTGCGCGCCGTCGACGACTTGGGCTTGGTCCGGAAAGTTACCAGACTGCCAGGACAGCGAGCTACCCATTGCTCACTGTCCGCAAGCCCGCGCCTACGGTGACTGGAAATCGGGATCGGAATCCCGGCGGCGGCGAGAGCGCCGTTGCCTGATGCGGTCTGCCTCCTCCCCAGAACATTTCGGCCCCAACAGCAATCTGTTCTGCGAGCAATGTGCCCTGCCCATTGCCACTTAAGTTTGGCGATTCTTAGTGCTATGTCGGCAACCTTGGTTCTCCATTGAAAGTGTCCAAAAGGCCTCTACGAATTGGTTGCGGCTCCTCGTACGCCGTCCAAAGGTCCAGGATTCCAGGGTTCTGAGATATACTGACTCCAATAATAATAATAGCCTAGCCTCATCATCATCATCATCATTTCAGCCGAAAGACGTCCCTGTTGGACATAGACCTCCCCCAAGCGTCGCCACAACGAACGATCATAGCCTAGCCTAGCTCCGTCTTATTCAAAACCCTTGAAATGAAGTGCTCAACGCGCCTAAAGTTTACACTTCAAAAACTTAAATCCTCTTTTAATTCAACTAAGTAAAGTTTGCTTCCTAAATATATATAGTATTTATAGACTAGCTATATTAAATTAAGATAGGAAAGACGCCATTTTGACGATGCAATTAGTGAAGAATCTTTCATCAAACTTGTATATTCGCGGCTGTAGGAGACGGTTCTATAATATGGATAAAGTTAGCGTTAGTTAGTAGGAAATTAAGAGGCTTCGGATACTTGGAAAACGCTATTAGTATTTATTTGTAAAAGATGATGGGTAAAATGATAAACGAGTATATTAGAGGAAGTTTTAAGTGGTGCCAGTGATTGAAAAGTTAAAAGGGAAGGAAAGGGGAAAAGAATTTGAAGGGAGGTTTCCTAGGTATGGTCAAAAATATCTCTTTTAAAGTTCATACAGCAAACATGTAATGGTCAAACCATATGAGAACTATACAGATTTCCGATTAGGGTCTGAGATGGTTTTTTCAGAAAAGGACCACACAGATTTGAGAGGACCTGTCCAGTCAGTGAAACCATTTGTTAGTATTCATAAAGCTCAACTCAGGACTACTAAGGAGCTCAACGACTTAGCAAACAATAAAGGAAAGAATTTTTGGTTAAACAACAGAAAATATTCAAATTGCCAGACATACGTCAACATTACCGATAAGAAAACACATAAAAGCGTGCTCTATCGTCGACGACCATCAGATGAGATAATGTTCTAGCGTGAGCCTGACTATTAAAACTTTTAAAAAAAAAACGAAGCCAATGACAGAGCTATCTAGGGCCTCAAGTCTGCTATTGCAATAGTGTCAGAATGGTCTATCATTGTTTTCATAAAGGTTGATTTTGACAAGTTTTGGTAATCTGCTAATATAATGGCGTCATTATGACTTTCCAATGGTCAACCACTGACAATCCATTGAAAGAAATGGCATAGAATGGTAATCTCGTACAAAATAACAAATTGATATCTGACGTATGCGACAATCTACTAAAATTTTGACAGTTCCTTTGATCATTGAACTACAATTAGAACGTCAGCGTGTGCAGATATTGCTTTTAATAACCTCGATATTGTCATTTTACCACAACTCTATTGCGTGACCATTGACCGTTCAACGATTGATCATTATAAATTAGCAGATTACAAACTTTTAGCAAAATGATAATGGGATCGTGTTGGAATGACGAATTTATAAAAATAGCAGACTTACGACAAAATTTTAGTAAAATTAAAGATTTTTTAAACTAAAACGAAATCCCAATCTTTTAATCTAAAACCAGAAAACATCCAGTTATTATCATCCAAACCTCGAGCAGACTCCACAATCTAACTCTCCATGTTATAACAACGTAATAACATAGCCGTAAACCAGCATTAAGATTATGATCAGAGGTAATGTCAGGTAAAACGATTTCTTTCATACCTGTCCCATTATAGCGAATACATGGCGGATAAACTGGCTGAGATAACCTGGAGACGGTAGGTTGAGAGAATGATTTAGATTGGTTCGTTTATATGAGTTTTCGTTTGAGGTAATAAGGTATGGTTTATTTTTTCATAACGGCCGCTATCCGGTGGATTTAAAATAATGTCTTTCACCTCTGCCGCGTATTGCGGCTCTAATTGACCAACCACGTAGTGATATTTGGTGATATCGGCGGTAATATTGGATATTATAAACTGACCTTCGATTTGCGCAAACCAAACAGCCGGTTCCTCGGGCCAAAATGGCGGTACCCGCACACCCACACGACACAAGCCGGAATTTTCTAGAAGATCTTCACCGGACTTCGCCATTTCTTCGTCGGGGTCACCACTATGGAGATGTATGTGCGTGTATATGTGTAGCAAGCGGCTAGGTAGGCGGCGGTGAATATGAAAACAGCAAGAAGAAAGTTTAATGGAATTTAATGAGGATAGAAGATAATACAGACGTTAAAACGAAGAGGAAACGATACAGAGTGGTACAGATGAACTGAAGCTAAGTTTATACAAGGCGAAAAGATTCTATAAGCGAATTTGATAGCTCGGGCGGCTAAGGCAGAGTGGTACGTGCGTGCGTCAAGACGATCTGGCTGCACTGGCGCGGCGTCGCTCGCGCACTGAATATAACGGGATATCTAGTGACCTCCGCTCCTTCGCCCCGCATGGTCCCCCGCTGTACAGGGCCGTACTCAGGGGTCCGGACTTGGGATTATGTGTATGCCACAAAGGTTTGCTTTTTAAACTTAATATTATAAAGCTGAAGAGTGCTTGAAAACATATTTTAGTTTTGGATAACCCATTTATTGAAGAAGGCTATAGAATAAATAACATCACGCTACAAACCATTGAAGTGACCATGGTCCGGAGCGACGAGGAGTGGCAGGCGGTCGCTTCCTTCTGCGAAGCAGTAATGCTAGCAAAGGAGGAGGCCGACCGCATCAGGCAACGGCGCTCTCAGAGCCTCAGCTGCCGTCGGGATTCCGATCCCGATTTTTGGCCACCGCAGGCGCGAACTTGCGGACGGCGAGCAATGGGTAGTTCGCTATCCGACCGGCCGGTAACTATCTGGACCGAGCCAAAGTCGTCGACGGCGCGCACTGTTCCCGCGCCTCAAGGAGTTGTCAACAATAGCAGGGGCCCAGCTGGGTTGAAGCCTACTGGGGCCAAAGTTAGTTCCGAAAGGTAGCTCAGCCCTGGTATGAAAGGCACGAAGGAACGGGGTGGGTTTTTTAGTCAGTAAGAGTCCGACACTATCTCCCGCTCCGCCCAAGGGCGGGGGATGTCATTTGGATGATTTTAATACCCACCAAAAAAAAACCCATTGAAGTGAAGCAGTAACCAAAGACGCAAGTGAGAGAGGCAGCTAGTAGACCTAAAATACTTATACTTTTCACCTGGCAGTGGACAGGGTACACTGCTCGCAGAACCGATGTCCGATAATGCCAAAAGGTCCTGGAGTAGCAACTGTGCACCCGCAAACACAGCATTAGAAGGCTTTTGACAAGGTGGACCGGTAACCTGGTGAAGATCGCAGGAAGTCTATGGATGTGTGACGCACAAGATTGGTTGTTGTGGCGATGCTTAGCGGATGCATTACCGAGCAATAGACGTCTTTCGGCTGATACGATGACGAAATTATAAAGAGGTAAAATTCTGATCCGATTAGGCAAAAAGCTACACTACAGCTAAGCAAAATCTACTTACTACTCTGTAAAAAGTACAATTCTCGCGGAATAGTTCACAGAAGCGAAGACCGGATAAAACCTAGTCTCAAAAATATTAAATGCCACGTCAAAGGGTCTGGTTACTTGTCATCTTGAACCTAACGGGCCGACGTCTACCAACCCGGGGTCTGTAGTCGTTTGGGCCCGCTCGCTTTGGGTCCGCGGGATCAATCGCCACAGTCCCATTTTGAAGGTGTCGATTGGACCCACCGCCCAATTTTATTATAAGTACAGTCATGAAAGAAAGTCAAATCTTTTAGTTTTATTTTAATGACTTAAAATATGTACATAATATTATTTATATTACTGAGAATATATATTTTTGATTTATTCAATTAAGTATTTACACTTACTCTACAAACATTAAAACTAAATATTTTTTACTGTAATAATAACATACCGAATTGCGTTTTATTATATTAGATATGACTTACCACTTTTGCACTTGACTGTATCCACCAGTAGCTTTAAACAATGGATTTTTTTTTAAATTTGTATGTGGGCCCAATCGACCACCAAAAATACAGAAAATAAATTGTGTGGTCGTTTGGCAAACGACTACAGACCCCCCGTAGCCGTCACAAAAAGGGCAACTGTAGGAAAGGAACACGGGTGGGTTTAAGTCAGTAAAAGTCTGACAGTTTCATCCAAAAAAAATCGCTTATATTACTACCTAAGAGTAACTAAGCTAAGGACCGCTACGATATGCTACCAACTTTGTATGCTACAGTGCAGCTTTAACATACTACTCTTTTTAGTGGCATATCATCAAATGACTGTGTACATTACCCCAGCTGGAAAGTTGCACGTAGAGCGATATGAGTGGAACGTGTAATTAGTAATTTTTATATGCGGTGCACATTTACACCAGATGACGCACTAATTATACGTTCCACTCATATCGCTCTACGTGCAACTTTTCAGCTGGGGTATTGTACACCAATTGACTTCTCCCACTCTGGACGGTGAAGCGAGATGGAATATCAGACTTAATCAGCGCTGGGTGTCTGACGCCCAGCAATTGCTGAGTTGGTGACCCTTTCGGTTCAGGCACAGTCACTGCAACTGTATTGTATGTTTGTACTCTTTTTTTTTATTACTATTTTATGTTGTGGTATATTGTGTTGCTTGCGCCGAATAAATGCTATTCTATTCTATTCTATTCTATACTTATACTATTTTCAGTAGCCCTGTGCGTTCCAGGGCCACTGCATATCTTTTGAACAATCCAGCAACCCGGGTAGGCATTAGCTCTAGGGGGCCCAGTCAATTGAATTCCATATGCGCCTCAAAGAGTGTTGATAACAGCTCTTTGAGGCGCATATGGAATTCAAAACACCTTCGGCCAGTGCTTGGTCTACATCGGACGGCAAGCTACGGCAACACTGGAAGCGCGGGTGTGGGGCGGGCGCAGCGTTACTCACCTACACTCAAAGGTTCAGTTGAAAACCAGCGTCAGGCAACTGCCACGGTTGTCTGACAGAATGCTGAACTGAACCTATTTGGCACTACCGTGAGACACATTATTGCTTATAGTTTTTATTTAATTTTTTTTTATAATTTTTATATTTTTTTTTTAAGTTTTATTTAAGCTATTAATTTATTTTAATGTTTTAATACTTGTTAATGTTCATTGTGTGCCAAATAAACATGTTTTCTTTCTTTCTTTCTTTCAAACATAAGAATAGTACATTTTGATACAAGTGCAGAAAGTTTATCATTGTGACCGAGGCGGAATCCGCACAAAACGTAGGCGAGTGTGTTATGGAGCCGAGAACTGCAGTGACAAATTGGCACGTGTCTCAAACGACTTTTTTCAATACACTTACTGAAACGCATAAACGGGGGTTGACCGGCGATTGGCGGGGGACGACGCGCGCCAAGCCTGATACGTTAAATGTAATAAAATTATAGCAGAGGAGAGCATGTATTGAAAGTTCATTTGAGTGTCCATAGCGGGCACGCGGGTGCGGGAAGCATACGCTGCTTCCCGCACCCAGGTTGCTCAACGTGGGCCGCAATAGATCCTATCTATTTTGTGCAAGTAACCACAGTGAGTGCGCGGGCGATGAGTGGCAACCCTGACTTTGTACCCGCGCCAAACAGTGCTACCAACACAAAATAAATAGGTGTACAGAAGACAATCTCATGTATGTACTTCACTTTTTATACCTACACTCGATGGACGGCCACTAATAAGCGTTTGAGCCGGAACTGTTCGACGAGAAGGCCAAGGCGCTTCGAGATATCGTGTCCGTGAGCGGTGTCTATGGTTGCTTTGCTCGAGCGCGCTTAGTATGTAGATTGAATTCTGTACCTATACTATATTTTGTGCTACCAATGTGGTCAAGCACTAACATAACACACTGCAAGCTACAATGTCTGCAATCTTTATAACGCACTACACACTCCAAAGCAATGGCTCCAATAAGCCCAGCCTTTATATCCTCATATGAAACCTAAGTGTACTAAGAACTAAGGCATTCTTTATTAAAGCTCATCGTAAATATTGGCTTCATAAAATACTAATATAACTTCATAGAAATCCACTTTCCTCGGACGATCTTTATGGCTTTGCTTGAGGAGGAAGATAAATACAGTATCTACTCTCGCTTCTCAGATTAACACGGTCAACGTTTTCATTTCGATAGCAAATATAACATCGAATTTATTTTATACGCCTTTATAGATCGTATGAACACTCAGAACAGTTGTGAACTAAATAATTTTGTATTAAGAGTGACCAACCCATCTGTGTTTCCTGATAGCTACAACCTAGGGGTCTTTAACTCAAGAGTGATTAGGTTAGTTCCAGGCAAGCTTGCTTCATCGTCGACCACATCATCGCTTACCATCAGGTGAGATAGTGGTCAAACGCGAACCTATCCACTCTAATATAATAAAGAGGTAAAGTTTGTTTTTTTTGTTTGTAGGAGGTAATCTCTGGAAGTACTGATCCGATTGCAAAAATTTTTTCACCGATTGAAAGCTGCTTTACTCCTGAGTGACGTAGGCTATATTTTATGTACGCGGGTGAACCAGCGGGCAAAAGCTAGTCGATAATAATAATAAAAAACCGAGATACATTTCCAAACATCCGCTGCTACGTGGTTATGACGTTATTACACATTTTTCTCTAGATATTTTATTTACGCATATCTATCTTGTGGATTTTATCTAGGTTTCTATTGATCGTCGATATGTTCCCTTGGCCTAATTTTCTACTTTCAAACAGGTGAAGTCGCTGACAGAACTAGTCCTTCTTCTTCTTCTCCCTGCCCTTGTTCCATCTTATTTGGGGTCGGCGCAATACTTTTTTTTTCTTCCATTCTACCCTGTCACTCGTCATGCTATCACTAACCCTAGTCCTTAATCAATAAAAGTCATTTGCTGCTTGAAAATCAACATTTTGCAGAAATTTCTTTAACTTCATATTTCTCAAGACAGGGTAAGGAAATTAAATTGCACTCAAGCAAAGTCGGGGCAGGTCGTTTTATAACTATAATTTTCAGCCAAAAAAACATTTCCCACTACACAAAGACTGCAATTTTCTTTATGAAGATTCTTTAATCCACAATCATTATTGTCAATTAAACGCTCGTTATCCAGCCGGCGAAGAAAGCCGAAGGCAGCCGAGCGACTCCGAGTTAAAACGAAGACGGTTACCTTAATTATTGTGAGCGCAAGTAACTTGATTTTATACTTACTTACTACGTTTTAAGTCTAGTGGAATAAAGACTTTAAGTGAGTCGAGTTTTGATGGTTTGAGTAATAGTAGGAAAACTACCAGATGTCAATTTCATGAGTATTCTTTGCGTCACTTCAATTTTTCGCCGATCGTTGTGGTTTGGTGGAATCCAGTCAATCACAATGATTTTTAGGTTCCGAACCTCAAAAAGAGAAAACTGAACCTTTAGGATCAATTTGTTGTTTTTTTGTCCGTATGTTTTTTTTTTTATAATGTTTTTTCTCAGGGCCTAAGACTGTTGACCACATGCCATTTCTCTCTAAAAGATTCTGGACTCCACAGAGTCAAACTAGCGACCTGCTCCAGCGGCCTTCTCTTCTATGATACGCATATTGTATACAATCTAAACCTTCTTCATCACTCTGGATATTGGTAAACACCGCTCGAAAATCCATTCAGTAGCGTCAGAGTTTATTGCGAACAGTCAGACAGACAGACACGGTGTAGGACTTTGGTTTCCAATATTTATAAGTATAAAGAAATATAATATGTGAATTTATTATCTACTAACTTTTGCCTGCAGCTTCGCTCATGTACATAAAATATAGCCTATATCACTCAGAAATAAAGCAGCTTGCATGCAATTTGAATGTATTTATATTGATTTGTTGTTTTTTTTTACTTTTATTTTTGTTTACTATTATTTTATTGGTCTCTGTCTATCTCGAGTCGGCCGGCGTCGCACAGATTATATTATTACGCTTGTTTTAATAGACAACCTAGACAGCCAAGTTGTCTATGGTTCAAGTCAGTTAGGCCTGGTCTGCACTTGACGTTAAGGCAACTAATTTTTATTTTATTTTTCTTTTACTTTATTTTGTAATTATTTGTGTGTCTATACGGGCAGAATAAACATATTTTCTTTCTTTTCTTTTTCGTTCTTTCTTTCTATCGGCGAAAATTTTAGCAATCTGCCCAGTAGGTACTTTCAGAGATTAAAGGAGGTAATCTCTGAAATCGTAATCACAAACAAAAAAACATAAAAACAAACTTTGCCTCTTTATTATATTAGCGTAGATGTAAATATATTATACATATATTATGTGAAATACACTGTGTGAATAGTTTATGACTAGTGCGCCTCACCATCAGAGATTGCATCACTGCTTACCGCAGTCAAGCACTAGTTTATATTGTCTAAAAAAAATGTAAGGTGGTTCTAAAATTTGACAAATTGTCTCGAATTCTAAATTCAAATATGGCAAGTCTAATCGCGGCGATTCCAAGCTCTATGCCTTAAACAGATGAAACTCGAATGAAAATTACAAAGACGGTGGTAAGGACGTCGTTTAAAAGTGTGGGCTCTTTGTGTTCCCATCCTTAGTTATCTTTCAAGCAAAATGAAACCTTAACTCCTTGGGATAAGATTAGAAATTAACTGACACTGATTTAAAGCAATGTCTTCATTGTATAGTTCCTAATTCGTTTGTGTGAATTGATGCGAATTTCACAGTTCTATCACTTCATTTATTGATTGATTAATTGGTTGTTCCTAACGTAAATAATGGGCATGATTAGATTCAATATCGAATTGATTGAAGGACAATAAATATATTTTCCAAATGAAGTCATCCCTAATTTATTGATTTAAACATTATGTATATAATATCTTATCATGTCACCACAACTCAGATATGTTACTGCTAAGCATAGACCTGAGTTCGATTCTCTGGTTGGTTAAAATGTTACCTGGATTTGTATTGCCACATAGAAACTAAAAGACAAAATTTTATATTTGGACGGTTTGGATTTTTTTTTGTTTGTTTGTCGCTCATTCGCGATTTTGTCCACGGTTTGGACGAAATCGCGAACTATTTGAAATTTGGCTGTCGACACGACACGATACATCACATGTCACACTTTACACGTCACAAGTCTCACGTCACAAGCACGTTCACACGTTCCACACGCAAATCCACATCCACGGTGTGGAATTGTTTCGCCGTGTGGAAAAATAGATTAGAACGTCGTCTCTTAAAGGAAGGGTTTCACAATAGCTGTTTAGGTTTTTCGAAGCATGAACAATTAATTTCACACGATTTCGATTTTGTTGAGCAGTGATGACAAGATCCTGAAAATTTGTTTTCTAATCTATACTTATAATAAATTTGTAAAAGTGAACATTCTGTACATTGAAATTATCAAAAAAATAAATGGCAGGGTGGTGTTACTAGACCGACACCGAACCCAAAAATGTGATTAAAAAAATTTTTGTCTGTCTGTTTGTTCAGGCATCACGCAAAAACTACCGGTTCGATTACGATGAAACTTGGTATAATTATTCTTTAATATCCTGGGCACCACACTGGGTACTTTTTATACCGGAAAAGTATATACAATAAAATATAAGCATATAAGCATATTGTCAATCTTTCTACACGAGCAGCCTGTGGGTTAATTATACCCAGAGGGCATACAGCGCTGTGCGAGTGCAGTACAATGACGTCTTGAGAATGTTGTTGCGGTTGCCGAAGTTCTGCAGTACGTCCACAATGTTTGCAGAAGCGCATACGGATGACTTCTACGCAATACGACGCAAGCGTGTGTCGTCACTGTTAGGCAGAGTACGCGGCAGCAGCAACAGCATTCTGAGAATAATATCTAATAAATATCAGTGTCCGATGCACTCGCTCTGGGTAAGCATTGTGGTTGGGACGGTGAAATAAAAAAATGAATTTTGCAAGTTATTGAATTGTTCAATTTTAAGTGATTAACCTTTCGAATGTCTTAAGTTACACAGTCCGACATAAGGTAATAATTGTCTTTCTATTGTGTCTCTAATTACGACATTCAAAGAGTTAATTATTATTCAAATTTGAATTGTTCAATAACACTGTAAAATTATAGGACCATAAGCTTAAATAAAATATATGTTTGTGATTGCATTTTGTACCTACTAACATAGTTTTTAAGTTCTAATTGTTACTAACCATTATGGATTATTGTTATCTAAATAAAGAAATTGTTATTATTATTATTAATAAAAAACAAACTTAATTTTGCGTTTCGATCCCTAGACCCGATTACAATACCAACCGCAAATAATAAGTTGGTCGTAGGTTACGTCACCCGCAGTGGAGTTCACTAACCCCCCACAGAAAGGGAAACCGTGTTACCTCGAATTTAACGCGAGCGAAGCCGCGGGCAAAAGCTAGTTTTATAATAATTACGAAAATGTAAAGTAAAAAACACAAACATACATAGCTCGAAGAATCACCAAACTTAAGTGGCAATGGGCAGGGCACATTGCTGGCAAGACAGATGGCCGCTGGGGCCATAAGGTTCAGGAACAGCGAAGAAGCAGCGTTGGAAGGCCTCCTAGAAGGTTGACTGATGGTGAAGGTTGCTGGAATCCGATGGATGCGGGACGCACAGGATTCACGGTTCATTGTGGCGACACTTGGGGGAGGCATATGTCCAACAGTGGGCGTCTACCGGCTGATATGATGACAATGAAAGTAAAAAACATTTTACAAAAAAAAAAAAACACTTTTTTTGTATTGTAGATAACTATCCTACGAGGATACCGTTATGATTTTATAGTACGGTATGGTATGGTAGTTATACAAGGTGTCGTTTTGAAGCTGCAAAATATTTCAGGAGGTAATTATGTTAGTGATTCTCGACCCGAATCAATAATAAAATAAGTAGGTAATTTTTTTTTTTTTTATAACCGCGCTTTCTTTCACACACACAAACACGGAACAATAAAGGGCGTTTTCACACACACTAACTCGCAACGATAGTTTCATAAATAATGTATCATCCAATCATCATCCCGCACGCCACACCCTAGCCACGCCCCCGCGGCCATCGATCAATCGATTTAGTTTAGTGTAATTAAAAAATTAAATAACAAGTATTACTGATTATTGACCAGGTATCGTTTTTTTACATGATTATTTATGAGTTTTATTACAACCTCCTGAAATATTGTGCAGTTTTAAAACTGCACCTTGTATTAGTGCCATCTTTGTCAGTGTTGCTTATAATATGTACCCACAGAAATCTTAATAATAAGGCAATAGAAGTCGCATAGACGCGTGACCTTGTCGCCGCACTTATGTGTTGAAGTACACAAGTGCACGCGGAGCGTTTGTTGCGGTTTTTTGTGTTATTTGAGACGCGGAGAGGTAAACATGGTGTTTTGCAGCATATCCAACTGCGGAAACTCGTCCAAAACTTGTAACTTAACAAATAAAGGAATAACATTTCATATGTAAGTACTTAATTTTTGAAATATTGTCGTTTTTTAGCAAATATAGACAAATCAAATATTTTCACTATCACTACTACGATTTATCACAAAAAACGATTTTTTTGTCAAATCAATAACCATTAACGCTTAAGCTTATTCATGTCTACTATTACTACTGCTAAAAGCAGCAATGAAATTATAGTCATACGCAATAAACAAAAATCGCCGTTTGCGTAAATTCTAGGTACAAGCCGCATGAGTTGGCCGCAATTTAGTGACGTGCTACTACTATTCTGTATCGATAATTATTTACGTTCAGCGAAGTTTAATACTTCGTTTTACCAAATTGGAATGTATCATGTTTTTTTTTAATATTTAAATATGAGATTAACTATTGGAATCGATTCAGTTACTGATTCTGAACAAACTATATTCAGTAAGTTATATATATAAAAAAAACTTTGTAAGTATAATTATTTATTTATAGTATATATATATAATTATTATACTTAAATATTTATGTATTGTTATTTATATGAAACCTAAACAATTTAAATTGTGTTATTTTAAAATAAGTTTAGTTTATTAAGTATTTATAGTCCACCACTACACTAACTACCTCCCCCTTTTATTCTAAGTTCATACACAATCCATCCTATTTGATTTGGTCATTGTTTTTACACGACTGTTTTTTACTGTAAGGTGAAGTATTGGAGAGCCTTTAAGATTTGTATAATTATATAATAAACTAAATGTACGTACACTTATTGTTTTATTGTATTCCATTTCCTCATAAATAAATCGTCTAAAAGGGCGTTGACGAAAGAAATACTTTCAATAAAATTAATTATGTATTGTTGCTGGACTCCTTGGAGATTATTAACACTCAACGGAAGCCTACCGGGGCCAGGGTAATCCGAAAGGGCGCTCGAGCCCCGGTATTGAAGGCTTGAAGGAACGGGATGGGTTTTTTAGTCAGTAAGAGTCTGACACTATCGCCCGCTCCGCCCAAGAGCGGGGGTTGTCATTAGATGATTTTTCCCATCGAAAAAAAAAAAAAAAAAAAAAACACAACGGAAAAATATAATTTATCGATATGAGCTCGTAATAGTTTGCACTGCACTATTCTTAAGTGAGAGTGAGCACGCAATATCATTTTTTGCTTTTCGCACACGTTTCTTATTGGCTGCAGGAGTCGCGCCCCCTGACATTATGCGTTTATAAAAAATATTGCTTAATGTCATCGCATAAAGTTTAATTTTGTTGCAGTAATGCAAAGTGCATTTGTAGGTGTAATTGTGTATCTATTTTTTGTTTATGTAGTAGTAGCTGTGACCCGGCGACACTCGTCCCGATATAAAATTTAGTACTATAGCATTTCTATTGCCTTATTATTAAGATTTCTGTGTATGTACCTATACTCTATGGTGTTGGTCTATGACATTACTGGATTCGGACAGACTTAAATAGAATAGAATAACTTTTAATAACTTAACTATGCGCTACAGCAAACATAAAGAAAGATACAGGTTTTTCGGTCCCGATATGTCGGTACTACATAGTACGGTATAGCATAACATAGTCGGCCTTATAATGTTCCCACTGCTGGAACTCAGGCCTCCTCTTTAGAAGAGGGAATGGGCCGTAATCCACCACGCGGGCCCAGTGCGGGTTGGTGGATGTCACGTCTTCGAATTGTCGGTTCTAGGACATGCCGGTTACCTCACGAAGTTTTCCTTCACTTTATGAAATAAATTACACAAAGCGCCTGACTGGGTTTAAACCCGCAACCAACAACTCGTAAGTCGGGGCTGTTACCACTCGGCCACCATTGCTCTCATTTATTTTACCTGTTTCTTTATGTAGTTTTACCGGTACTTATCTGTACCGACCCGCACAGACTCGCCTGCACCGGTACCCTGTTTCTTTATGTTTCCACCTCTAAAAAACTTGTCTGTCATGTCTGTATTATTTTTTTGTTTTAAGTGGGATACAGGTTATCAAGTGCCTTCGTGTGCTTTTATGCGTTGTACAAATTATTCAAATAAAAAAAAAATTACATGGTATCACATTTCACTCGTAAGTACAGGAAAGCTTAAAATTTTAAATGGCTTCAGTATCAAGATTGTATCACAATCTTCTTGCAATGGTAAGCTTGACTGCGTTTCCACTTAATGAAGTAGGATCGCAGTCAAGCATTATATTATCATTGAAAAAAAAGTGTGCAATATTTCCTTCTACAAGTTTATTATCATGCCCGCCCCACAGCCTCGCTATTCCATTTTCCTCCCCAATTCATTCGTCACTTCTGTCTCAACTACCGACAGAGCCAACAAAAAACTTTGCTCAATTAATCCAAGTAAATTGCATTCTTAGAAAAAAGGAAAGAGTTTGTAAGCAAAAGACTTTAAACGACTTTGTTAAGACACTATCGGGGATTAAAAGAAAAAGTGCACTCTCTAACTTCTAGGTATACTTTTTGCATAAGTTTCTGTCTATGTTACTTTGAAACTGGCCAAGCTGTTTCTTCAATTTAGTTCGAGTACTAGCTATCTATTGGAAGGCTGTGGTGGGCGAGTGGTAACGGCCCCGACTTACGAGTTGTAGGTCGCGAGTTCGAACCCAGGTAGTCACATTACTTTGTACAATTTCTTTCACCACCACTGCTCTCAAAACGGTGAAGGAAAACATCGTGAATGCATGTCATAGAACCAAAAATTCAAAGACATGTGACATTCACCAACCCGCACTGGGCCCGCGTGGTCGATTACGGCCCAATCCCTCCCTCCCCTGGAGACGAGCAGTGGGAACATTAAAAGGCTTATTATGCTTATGCTTATGCTTACGCGGTCGAACCCGCTCATAGCAGATATTATTAAATACATTCAAAACTCTAAATGTAGTCAACGAAGCTATATATATAGATAAATTAACCACTTTACTTTTAAAATGTTATATATCCACCCCAAGTAATAATGAAAGTATTATATAACTTAGAAACTTACCGTGCTCACATTTGTTTAAAAATCTACTTACATGCTACATAAAAACTGTACCCTAATTTAACATAAGATCTAACTTTGAAAACTATTTAAACTTTAAGAAGTTCTTAGATTACGGGTACCTAAGACATTATGCTACGAGCATTACTTTTTAAATGTTCAAACTGCTCGGGAGTTAATTCAAACTTATTTAAACACTAGCTTTTGCCAGCGGATTCACCCACGGTAAAAATATCGGCGAGCTACTCATTGCTCACTGTCCACAAGCTCGATCGGCCCCAAGAACCAAACACCCGAAAAGTGCCTCCAAACAGTGACTTTCTGAAGCATACTCCTCGGTAACGGCCAATAGGTTTGAAAAAAAATCATGAACAACATTATCAACTATTGATTTTTTTGTGCGATTTATACTTTTGTCTAAAAAAAATTTTAGCAATTTCGCAACTTTTCCCTTCTTCATCGAAACGGCTTGAATCTTTAGAAACATTTTTACACATTAAAATTGGTTGGTATTCTTCTAAGTGAACGTAGCATATGTAAATCGCAAAGAAAATGGATTAAAGGTCAGCAAGGCTCTACCCGGGTGCAGCTGGCCGCAATTTAATGCACAAATACGCGTACTGCCGCTTAAGCGGGTACGATTGTCGTGTCCATTTAATTTCGGCCAGACATTCAAGGGACTATAAGCCTTAACCTGCAACCTTTCATGATTTCAAGTCTGTGACGCCACGATAAACGTGAGCGGAACAAGAAAAAGATACATACAAAGTTTTCAATTCATAATATGAAAAAGAATTTCAAAGCAATTAGGTAAAAAAAAGAGTCAAGTTGTAGACTCTTTTTATCAGGAACCGCTTTATTTGATAACTAGCATTTGAGTTTCATAATTTGTTTTTATATTACTTACTAGCTGTACCCGCGCGGCTTCGCTCCCGCTCTTCCCTACTTCAGCCTACTATACCCCACTCTACCCTACCCTACTCTACTCTACTCTACCCTACTCTACCCTACTCTACCCTACTCTACCCTACTCTACCCTACTCTACCCTACTCTACCCTACTCTACCCTACTCTACCCTACTCTACCCTACTCTACCCTACCCTACTCTACTCTACTCTACCCTCCTCTACCTTACTCTACCCTACTCTACCCTACTCTACCCTACTCTACCCTACTCTACCCTACTCTACCCTACTCTACCCTTCTCTACCCTACCCTACTCTACTCTACCCTACTCTACCCTCCTCTACCTTACTCTACCCTACACTACCCTACACTACTCTACTCTACCCTACACTACCCTAATTTTCATTTTTTTTTCCATAAGAACCTTCTCCTCATAATAACGAACACAACAAAAAAAAATTAGCGAAATCGGTCCAGGCGTTGTTGAGTTATGCGCTTACCAACACATTTTGCGATTCATTTTTATATTATAGATTGCATGTATTGGTCGTTTATAATGGGCCTCATCAGGTTTAGAGTCACCCAAAGGGCAATGGAAAGCGCTATGCTCGGGATTTCCTTGCGTGATCACATCAGCAATGAAGAAACCCGCAGGAGAACCAAGGTAAAGATTCGCCAAACTTATGTGTCAATAGACGGAGCACATTGTTCGCAGAATAAATAGTCGATGGGGCTGAAAGGTTCAATAGTGGCGACCGTGCACTGGAAGACGTTGGCTTGGAGGACCGGAAAAAGTGAACTGATAACCTGATAACAGTTACGGAAATCTGATGGATGCATCACGCATAGTACCATTCATTATGGTGACTCTTGAGGGAGGCCTGTATCCAACTGTTTACATCTTTCGGCTGAAATGATGATGATGAAGATTGTATTATACCTAATTTATTTATTTATTAAAACTCCATGCAACACAAAGGTACAAAGGCGGAGTTAGAGAACGCCTTAGGCATTCTATACACCGTTAAATTTTAATCGTTTTAATCCCGTGGAGGGTCGATCCGGTATATGAAACACTATCGATTTGTAAAGATAAATTTAAAAAATTAAGTACCTTTTTTTCAAAACTCGTATTAATTTACGCATGTACGAAATTAATTTCTTTAAGAAAACATCAGCTGAGCGAGTTCAATGACCTGATGATGTGTTGTGTACAAACTACCTACAGGTCATTGAACTCGCTCAGCTGATGTTTTTTGATTAAAACGATTAAAATTTAGCGGTGTATTAGTCAACCAAGGGTGGTGAAGAGAAAACAGGGAAGGTGCATAAAAAAAAATATGCATTAATAATCCAATGTGTTTCAGTAAAACACAGTGCACGTAGGTGTATGGTTTCATAAAGTACCACAAGGTAGAACAAGGCACCAATGTGCACGTTAGACTTACAATTTCATTAGTTGGAACGCAATTATCTCGTGTGGACGCTTTCCTTGTCTCCGCACGAGCGAAGATAAAACCGTATGTGGATAAGAATTATTAATATTGCACGCTCGTGAAAGTCTATTTTTTTATCTGATGTAAACTAGTGCTTGACTGCGATCCCACCTGATGGTAAGCAGTGCTGCAATCGTTGATGGCGAGACCCACTAGTTTATTAAGAGCCTATTCACTCTAGCCTTAAAGTCACCCAAATTATAATCGGATGGGACGACCGCAGCAAGTAAATTGTACCAGTCCATAGATATACGCGGTATAAACGACGAGCCGAAACGCATAGTCCGGACCGTAGAGCTTTCAACAATGTAAGGGTAAATACTTGCCGTACGTCGGGTTGTCCGATGGTAGAAATGAGGTGGCGGAATCAAGTCATGCAATTCCCGCGCACTCTCCAAAATGCAATCTGTAAAACACCGAAAGGAATTGAAGAAAAATATTTGTCCATGTCAGATGAAAATCAAGAGACTGATGCTATCACTATTAAGTGAAAAACTAACAAATAAATACAGAACTTCTCATTAATAAATGAACACCCAACTCCTCCAACTCCTCCACACTTCATCACCCTATCAGAATTTCTTCTCCTAAACGCGAACTGCAGTGACCAATCTGGAAATCTTTTAAACGGCTGCAAACCTAAAATGGCCGCTACACCAACAATCTGGCCAAATAGAGCTTTTTTGACCCATCTTAAACACAGTGCCACTGTGGAACCGCTTCACAGGATATGCGTCACCTGCTATGCTACCCGTCCTGCACAACCACCTGCACCTTTCAGGATTTATACGACACCAATAAGAGCTGTAGTCCAAGATCTCAGAGCCACCAGACGTCATGTATTTTCTGACGAAGGAAATGTGGACGATTGAGTACTGCTAGTATGTACTAAGAACGCATGCCTACCTGCTAGCTTGCTTAGATGGCCAATTTTCAGGTATCAGGCAATCAAGGTACATAAAAATATCACTTACTTCACGCAAATTCTCCAAGCTAATTTTTACGTATATTTGAGGCAATATCTTTAAAATTAAGTCGCCAATACTCCCAGACACATTTCTTCGGCCGTATTGCTTTACAGACGCTTTAAAGGTCCCAAAATAAAGACATAAAATAATTATATATTCCACAACAATCACACAACTCCGCCTAGTCCCAAGCTAAGCAGAGCTTGTGTTATGGGTACTAGACAACTGATAAATATACTTATATTTCTAAATACATACATATTATAGATAAGTTACACCCAGACACAGAACAAATGATTGTGCTCATCACACAAATATTAACTTGTCCTGGGTGGGAAACTCACTGTCTGGTGAACATATTTAAAAATCAAGCATGAGAATTTACGTGAAGTTAATTTATTATTTTGGGAGCTTTAAAGCGTCTGTAAAGAAATACGGCCGACGGAATGTGTCTGGGAGTATTGGCGACTTGATTTTAAAGATATTGCCTAAAATATACGTAAAAATCAGCTTGGAGAATTTGCGTGAAGTAAGTGATGTTTTTATGTACCTTGATTGCCTGATACCTGAAAATTGGCTGTCTAAGCAAGCTAGCAGATAGGCATGCATTCTTAGCACATACTAGCAGTACTCAATCGTCCACATTTCCTTCGTCAGAAAATACGTGACGTCTGGTGGCCCTGGGATCTTACTCTACTGTACAGGTTGCCCAATACTGGTCAGAAGAAAATTATTCGAGTCCATCGACGTGAAAAGAAGAAAATTTTAAATTTGGAATACACACATATTTTTGTAATACTGTGCAGTGTAAGCAATGTTGTGCGAGCTACAGTTCCAAGATCCAGGTCTCCTTACCTACCTTTTCTGAATAGAATAGAATAAACTTTATTGAACACCAAAATAGCAACAATTTTCTTCTTCTCAGTCGGTACACTCTTGCCAAAGTGGCCATCACGACCACTTTGTATCACGATGAGTGATCATCTTTGTAATGCGGCGCCATTCATCGCGGACTGCAGCTTTCCGGGTACATTCGTAAACCGAGCACCTTGATCTGGACTATTTCATTGGTCAACTTTGCCCTGCACCACGATAAACGATTTTACTGAAACTTAAATTAAATCTATGGCTACAATGTTGGTCTTATCGCTGACAGCGATATCTACCAGACAACTTTATTTATTGTGAAATAATTAACCACAGTGACCAGAGGGCTGGACTCTTCTTCAGTCAACGAATCAGCACGCTTAGCCAAGTTGTTATTCTGCTACATCCTTTGATAAACAAACGCTACATTGTAAAATGAGCGGCTGACGCAGGTGCGTCAACATGGCTAGCCACTTATCGTTTTCTACAATTGCTGACACCGAAGCGTTACCGATTGGAGAACGGAATTCGACACGATACGGTTGTAACTTGACTAGGGGGGCAGCATTGCCATCCAGCGTGGCAATGCTGCCAGCGTTCTGGGTACTTTTCCTATTGACATCGATGTGGACGAATTTTTTGATGCCCTCTGAGTTTTTCCCGTTTTTCAGCCTTTTTTACTCGTTTGTACATATTATTTTTTTAAGTTTGCATATATATACCTGTGATTATTTATTCGATTAATTTAATTGATATATAATTGAGCCACAATTGTTTCAATTTTTTCGGCAAGTTATTTTATAAGCAACAACAACCTGACTATCTCAACTTATCCTGTTGAATATCGTCCAAGCCAGCTAGCAATAGCCGGTGGCTAAATAGCCGTCGGCGTTGGCTACAAACCCTAGCACCTTAGCTATAGAGACGATGGTGCTCTCGCATCTTTCTTTGTCACAAGCTATTAGATGGTATTAAACATACAGCGCTAAGATTGCTTTAGATGATACTTTTTTGTGACCAAAATATCTTAAGTGCTAAGAATTTTGTGATACTTACGTGTTTCGTTCAACATAGTGTAATGTACAAGCTGTACGGACTACTACACCTGAGTCGAATGAAGTGAGGGTTCGGCATGCGTAATCTAGTGCATAGTACATTGTCTGATGTAACCAACATAGGTGGTTAAAGGGTTAAATGATTTAGTAATCATAATTAGGGCTTACAACAGATGCATTATGGTTAAGATATCATAGTGTCACAGTAATATATTATTATTATAACCACACTAAGATTGTAAAGGTGTGTGAGAGAATTTGTGTATGTTTTTTAATTCATGCGTTCACAGATTTCGACCTTGGCACACGGGTAGATTATGTCCAGAGGGCTTAGCCAAGTTGATAATCTACAATCGTTAGCGTTAGTAGAAAACTTCAAATGTAAAGTATGACGTCATCTTAACGCTCAGTCACGTGGCCAGAACAAGGGAATTGGAGGCGTTACC
Source organism: Mythimna ferrago (assembly GCA_910589285.2). Classification (NCBI taxonomy): domain Eukaryota; kingdom Metazoa; phylum Arthropoda; class Insecta; order Lepidoptera; family Noctuidae; genus Mythimna; species Mythimna ferrago. The sequence continues at coordinate 5,445,463 of OU342689.1, forward strand.
GACTTGAGGCGATCGACGAAAGAGAATCGAAGCCGTTTCGGCTGTAACTTGGCTAGGCCTGCTGGAATAGCACCAGGAGGCATAGTATCCATCCTGGAAATATGTTCCCTTAGAATTATTTTCTAGTATCAAGCGGGCGAAACCGTTAGCAGCTGCTAATGGTATCACCGTAGGCGCGGGCTGGCGGACAGTGAGCAATGGGTAGCTCGCTGTCCGGCCGTCCGGTAACTGTCCGGACCAAGCCCAACTCGGCGGCGCGCACTGTTCATGCGCGCCTCAAGGAGTTGTCAGCAACAGAAGGGCTCAACCGGGTCGAAGCCTACTGGGGCCAGGGTTACCCGAAAGGGCGCTCGAGCCCCGGTATGAAGGCCAGAAGGAACAGGGTGGGTCTTTTAGTCAGTAAAAGTCTGACACTATCTCCCGCTCCGCCCAAGAGCGGGGGTTGTCATTGGATGATTTATCCCACCATAAAAAAAGCTGCTAGTGGTATCGTATTAGTGAGAGAATAGAATAGAATAAACTCTATTGTACACCAAAACAGTAACAATTTCACAGTAACTTAAATCTATGGGTACAATGGCCGTCTTATCGCCTCGCTTTTGGTCGTGAGAGGTTTAAATTAGTAACCTTCTTTCTTTCCCTTTTTATAAAAGAAAACGCGAATGGTCACGCTAAGGGCAAATAAAGAAACTTAAATGGATTTTAGTCAGTAAACGTCTGACACACACTCTTGCTCCACTCCAGAGCGGGAGAAGTCATTTGATGATTCGTCATCATCATCATCATGTCTGCGGAAAGACGTCCATTGCTGCACTAAGGCCACAGATTATCGCCACAACGAACGGTCTAGTGCGTCTCGCATCTATCGCATTCCCGCGACTCTAATCAGGTCATCGGCCAACCTTGTGTTTGCCTTCCAACGTTGCGTCTTCCGGTGCGCGGTCGCAACTCCAGAGTCATTCGACCCCATCGATCATCTATTCTACGAGCAATGATGATAATATGCATTTGATGATTGCACATAACAGAAAAAAATTGTAAAGTCAGTCAATATGACGATTTTTTTTTTATTGATAGTCTTGCGTTTGACCACCATATCACCTGATGGTAAGCGACGATGACGAAGACTCTTGTGTCTTTTGTTTTATCCTGTTAATTTCTTTTTTCAAAATGAGAAACATTTCAGTATAATCTGGAAAACCCTTCTATACTTCCACCAATAACTGGAGAGCTGTGGTACCCCAGTGGTAATGGGTTGGTTGAAACCCGAACAAGAACCATTTTTTTTATCAAGCCCTTACTGTCCCAATGCTGGGCAAATGCCTCCCCCACGTCCTTCCACACTTTCTTCAGGCGCATTTCTATGTGTACATAATTGATTTCATCATCACTGCTCTCACTACAGTAAAGGAAAACATCGTGAGGAAGCCGGCATGTCCTACAGCACAAAATTCGAAGACATGACTTGAGACATGGCCCATTCCCTCTCCTAAAGGAGAAGCCTGAGTTTCTGCAGTGGGAACATTATAAGACTGATTTTTTTTTTTTAGCCAGTTCTGTCCCACTCCTGGGCAAAGGCTTCCCTCCACTCCTTCCATCTTTCGCGCGCCCGGGCTTCTTCTTGCCAGTTCTGGTGGAATCTATCTAGTTCATCGCGCCATCTCCTTCGTGGTCTACCGCGAACCCGACGTGCTGTTTCAGGGCACCAACTTTGTGCTACTTTGGCCCATAGTTTGTCGGGCATGCGGCAGACGAACTATAAGACTGATTATGCTATGTTAAAAGCAATACTGTTACACACTCAAATAATAGTAGAGGATACGGTTAAGAACGACCTTCACCGGTTTGTTTAATGGATGAAACGTATTTTATGATAAATTTGGTATATTAAATAATATAACGCGGGTGGGTTGCCTGAGAAATTCATGGCTAAAAAAAATTTTTTTTTTTTTGATAAATGCACCGGTATGTTTAACGAATAAATTTAATACTAACCGAAAGAGTGAAGCCTTTAGAACATAAAAATGTTGGGTTGCCTATTTGTTTCCTGGCATAACTATGGGTTGTCAGGTATAAACAGGTATGTATAAACAGGTGTGTTTATTTTGATATACAACAAATTCTATATCAAAATAAACGCTGTTTCATTACGAATACGATGTTATAGTGTTGTCTGCAAAAAAATCTGGTATGAATAACGGTTGTAATTTTTTCTAAAATAAAAGTAAGCTTTCAATTTTTAATTAATAATAGTCTGGCCAGGAATTTCTTAGGCAACCCACCCGCGTTATATTATTTAATAGTTACACTAATTTTATCATAAAATACGTTTCATCCATTAAACAGACCGGTGAAGGTCGTTCTTAATCGGATCTTAGACTATAAAAACTGCCCGGAAAATACACAGAGCGTTCTCATAGCTTCATATAGCATCACAAATATCAGTAACCCATGAGGAATAAACACTCGCTTCTATAACTCCCAAAGGAGCACACGACAGAACTTATCAATAAAATTCTCTCCATCTATACGAGTATGTAGTTTGATTTAACTCCAATTCCCTATACAGAAGAAATATTTTTTTCTACCCTTACACCAAGGGAATAACAGGAACACAACACCATAAACTAACCGGCAGTGACGTCACGAAGTAGAGGCCTTGTTTAGTGAACGAGTAGATCCAATTTATGGAACCACTTCCGGTTTACAAAAACGTATCTATGGGTAGAAGGGGGCTTGTATAGTGAGACAGCTTTGATTGTGGTGTTAGGGGAGAAAGATTGCCTCCCGAGGGAATGCGATTAAATGCTAACCGTGGGTTCAATACGTAAGTGTAATTCGTTTTTTATTACGAATTTATCGCCAGGTACGTACAAAGGGAAAAAAAACTATTTGCAATTTTGCGATTTTCTGATAATAACAGTAGTACTCTGTAAAGATGTCGCATTAGGACCGATGCCTACGTTGGAACAATGAATGTGTGCATTCTTATAGCTGCGTTCAAATTCCCACATTATTCCACATCATTCATAGATATCATCGTAGTTTTTTCACTATTAGCCCATGGTGAAAAAGACGCCACAAAAAAAAAATAAAAAAGAAGCTAGAAGCGGCTACAAAAAAAAAGCTGAAGCGCGCGGCTTTTTTTGTGGCCCGTGTGCGGCGGCTGTGCTGCCACAAAAAAGAGCTAGAAGCCGCTCCTAGCTTCTCCGGCTACAAGCTGTCGCGCACTTTAGCTTTTCTTGTGGCCGCTTTTAACTTTGTTTTGTGGCCGCTTCTAGCTTTTTTGCGGTGGCTTCTTTTGTGGCCCGTGTGCGGCGGTGCCGCCACAAAAAAAAAGCAAGAAGCCGCTTCTAGCTTCTCCGGCCACAAGCTGTCGCGCGTTTCAGCTTTTTTCTGCTTTGATTTATGGCTGTTTCTAGCTTTTTTTTTGTGGCCGCTTCTAGCTTTTCTTGCGGCGGCTTTTTTTGTAGCCCGTGTGCGGGGACACTTAATCTAATTGCCAAAACTAATAGGCTAATACTGCTGCAATTTCTTTACAAATAAAAAACAACAAATTGTATCATGTATCTGCTTTGTCTTTAACAAATGACTATCTAGAGTAATCGATGGACTCGCATGGCAAGTTCATTATTTATATAAGCCGACAAAGCTCAGTCATTAGTGCTCAAATAAATGTGGTACAGCTATACCAAAGTTCCCTTCTCCGGAAGTGAGTGGGGAATCTGCTAATAAATTGGATTGTTTCTTGCTAAATTGCCATCATTCTATAGGCCTTTAATTCTTGTGCTCTGTATGCGTATGTGTATATATACATATGTTATGTAATTATTTTAAATAAAATATTCGCTAACCCAATTTCTTTGATTTGACAGTATGACGTGACGTCACAACATGGCTATCGATCCTATTCTTATTTAAAAAGCATAGTACATCTACATTTGGAGCCTAGACATTCCAAATTAATAAATACCAAAAAAATAATTTCTGAATCTCCCTCAGTCAATCTCATTAACGTCATGAACAAAACTATTAATTTGAACGCAAACCACAGCTTTAAACTCAGTATTAAAAATGTATAGTCCAGAACAAAAAAATGTCACGTAAAAGATTGAATTTACATAAAATATCGAGTCGTCTGAAACCATTAAGAAAGGATACAATAACAGATCCGTCGTGTTCATTCAATTGGAGGAATCTTTAAAAAAAAAATAACAAATCAGCGGCTTAAGAAATATACACTGAGGTTTTGTGTGAGACACACATTGTTAATTGTCTCTTTTTTTTAATATAATTTTAGTGTCGACATGTTGTTACTACATTGTGTGTATCTACGAGTGTGTATGCCGAATAAAATAGTTTTCTACCCGACTGCAAGAAGGGTTATGTTTTTCGCGCGTATCTTGTATGTTTGTATGTATGTAATATTCTCTATTACCTCATATCTTCCAAACCGCTGAACTGATTTTTATAATTAACATATCGTTAGATTCGTCTTGATAACCCAAGTGTTCTTAGATAGGTGACGTTAAAAAAAAAACAACATATCGACTGTGAGATGCTATATGTTAGAGTAAAAAAAATTTTTTTTTTTTAATTCTGCAATATTGGAGTCAATTTAAAGGGCTTTTCATGAGGATTTCAAAATGGTATGGCATGACCATATTAAAAAAAAGTACAACAGGAAATCTTGTTATTTATTTTGTACTGAGGCGAATGCCTAGGTCGGTTTTTGAACTTTATAGTGATTTTACGTCTAAAATATAGTAATATAATAATTTAAAAAATAAAAAAACCCGACTGCGCAAAAAATTACTTTATATAAAAACTGAAAAGAAAAATAAACAAGTTCAGTCCACAGTTCAGCAACAGTCGGGACCCATTAAAATAATCTAGACTAAAATCATTCTATCTAATGTGGGTCCCGACTGTTGCTGAACTGTGAACTGAACTTGTTTATTTTTCTTTTCAGTTTTTATATAAAGTAATTTTTTACGCAGTCGGGTTTTTTTTTCTTTCTTTCTTCTTTCTTTCTTGGGTAATATTTTTGTCTGTATACATTGGTTCAACTCCGTTTAGTACTTTTTTAGATGTTCTTTACAGTTGCTCTACAAGGTTAATTATCTTGAAGTTTAAACTTATCCGACGATATGCAGATGCACCATGCTGCCTAAACTTTTGAGGAATACTGAAGTGATAGATAGATAGATATACACTTTATTCTTCACCACAAAAACTAGAGTAAGAGCTCAAAATCAAGAGGAACTCTTCTTCTTCTTTTTAGTCGTTTCACTCTTGCCAGAGTGATTGTAGTTATCACGAAGGTAGCTCTCCGGAAGCTACCGCACGCCGCACTACTTCCCGCCAGTATTGCCTGATGCTAGGCAGTCATCCGGGCGCACTCGTTCAATGGGCCGCCAACAGTCGTTTTTATTTTCAGTCCATCGCATCGATGATCTGCACCGCGGCCTCGTTCCGTCCACCTTTCCTTGTAAAACAAGGCGTTCGATGCAGTCACCTCCACGTCAAGAGGGACTAATCTTATGTATTTCACACTAATAATGTGAAAGTTTGTGTGCTTATATTTTTATTTCTTCACGCTAAAACAGCAGAAACTATATGCGTGAAAGGTTCGGGTAGATCATGTTCTGGAATAACACTGTATAAATAGAATTTTACTTTCACGCAGGCCTAACTGCTAGCAAAATTCAGTGTAATCTTCTTTCTAATCTGTAATTTTAAAGGTGTGACAAGAAATAAAATTATTAATTTAAAACAAAAACAATTTATAATACGTAAATATTTTACTATCATTTTATTTGATAAAATAATTTGGTGCTCCTTCTCTTACACGAAAGCATCAATTATACAAATAAGGCTCATGATACTATCGATAAAAAAAAAAACCATTTCATCATTTTATATGTAAGATACTGTTTTTTGATTTATTTCATTTTAATTAATTTTAAATTTATAAGTATACGATTAACGAGTTTATCATAATATCATAGACTAAAAATAGTTTACATATAGTTATTTACAATTTAAACAATATACCAATGAGCATGAGAATGTTCGGAAGAGTTATTGTGGCCCTGGTATGTAAAGAAATACTGAAGGAACACAGGTGAGTTTCAGTCAGTAAATGTGACACATCCTCTAGCTTCACGCAGCGGGAGGAGTTATTCTATGAACACTTCATAACAAAAATATACACAAACACGAACCTACTAAAGTGATAACAAAAGTGTAGGGGCAGTTTAATGGCCCAATGCGTTTGTTTGCAAACATATAATTGAAGGACTTCGTAACAATAAAATATTTTAATGCAAAACTTTGATTCAGTATACATTTTGCTCTCTTTTTATCGGTCTATTATTATTCTTCCATGGAATAACAATTTTAATGTTATACACTGGTGCTTGACTGCAATCTCATCTGATAGTAAGCAGTGATGCAATCGTTGATGGTGAATCGCTCGAGTTTATTAATAGCCTATTCACTCTAGCCTTAAAGACACATAAATTGTAATTGGACGAGAAGACAGTTGCAGACAAATTAGTCCAGACCGAAGAGGTGTCTCCAACGTAAGGGTAGACACTGTTCTCTATCAACATTATGATTCAGGATTTCTGGAGAAATAACTATGTAGAAACAAAACTTCATTAACACGTTCAAAATCCAATAAATTTCTTCGCTCATTATAGTTTATACTATTCGAAACCTTTTTCTTGTAAAGAAACTCACCAGAAATTGATTCAACGGGTATAGCAGTCGAAGGTATGCATAAATATTTTTGGGACATTTTTAACAGTTCACAATCATATTTAGAAACACCTTTAAAATTATCCCAAAATTGTGAACAGTTACTATTATGATGGATATAAGGCAAATTTACATACTGTTCGACGCTAACACGTGCGCTATTAGCTATATATTTTACTCTTTCGTCCAAATAGAGCAATAGATTTCCAGTATCTACTACAGTTACTCCATCTTCTTCATCTGTATGTCTGTTAGGACTTGAAATTCCAAGATTCTGTTGGTCACATGAATTAACACGTTCATTCAATTCCATTATCACATCTTGCTGCACCGAATTAGCCTGTACTTCCGTCATAAAACCTGCTCTTTTAAATCGTGGATCCATGAATGTTGCTTTTTCTGCAATTTGAAGACTCGTCCTGTCAGCACCACCGATAAACATGTTTTCTTTCATTCCGAAATTACATTCAATTCCCTTCTCCAGTTTTTCTTTAAACATACTTCCTAATTTAGTGCTTGTTGAGACTTTATTTATATTTAATTTCATGCCAACAGCTAGAGGAATGATATGAGATAAGGTGAGATATTGTTCACTAGATAATTTGTTAGTAAAATCTTCATATGGTTTTAAAATTTGGACGTACTCACCAATTTCTTTTAATTCATTCGCATTAAAATTGCAAGGATTATTTTCGTTAATATCTTTCAAAATAGTATATGAGATATGCCAAGAAAACGGCTCAGCTTTCTTGATATTGAAAATTTTCGAATGACACGAGTGTGTTTGGTACTTCTTCTTAATTTCCTCAAATTTCAAAAAATTGAAAACTTTTTGCATGTCCAAGTTTAACGTAGAAACTGTACAGCAAATGTGTGGTATTTTCAAATGATCTATCACTGCTTGACGTAAGTGGTTTTCTTTATCTTCATCAGTTGTAACGAAGCATACCACTTTATGAAAAATCTTCCATTCATCTAGCAATATTTTTTTCAGCACCACGGCCATATTTTTTGCGGATTTCACTTTTTTCTGTAATGTGAACAGAGTCTGAGAAAGAAGTTTACCTTGGTGAACAAAATGTACTGTTGCAGTCCACATATTCTGACCACGTATTCTACTCGTCACCCCCAACTTCCATGTTTCTATTGAAATCGCTACATAATGTACCGAATCCAAGGATTTCTGTAACTCGTGTTCGGGCTATATCGTAGTGTTTAGGAACCAGTTCGCCTAAGAACGTTTTCATTGTTGGCAAGGTATAATTTTCCTCTTTAAAATAATTTCGAAAGCCATTGTATTCAAGCATGTCAAATGGACCCAAATCTAAACACAACCATTTTACTAACGATCTCTCTTTGTTCAGTGTTTCTTGCGTTGAACGTTCAACCATCTTTGTCATCTTGAGAAATCATGTATAAGTTTCAAATTGCACCCAACTGATCACTAAACAGTTCAATATTTATGAAAACTTCACTACTATCATCTACAGAACGACTTTTCAATATAATGAGTCAGTAAACACTAATGTCGTTAAATCAACAAATGCCGGATCTTTATCTTATCGTTAGAAGTATTCACTGATATTATTACTGTATCGATATATTTATAATTTGCCTGCAGTATAGATAATAGACAAATTATTGTATAATTTATAAGAATGATGACAAGTGTTACTTTATCTTATGTGAGACCAACAGGCCTAGTCAAGTTACGACCGTTTCGTGTCGAATCTTTTTCTGCAGTCGATGATCTTCTTCCACGTGACTTAACGTTAAGATGATTTTTTATGGTCTGTAAAAATCATCCAAATGACATCCCCGCCCTTAGGCGGAGGGGGAGATAGTGTCAAACTCTTACTGACTAAAAAACCTGTCTGTTCCTTCTTGCCTTTCGTACCAGGGCCGAGCTTCCCTTTCTGCTGTTTCTGACAACTCCTTGAGGCACGCGGAAACAGTGCGCATCGGCGACGACTTGGGCTCGGTTCGGACAGTTACCGGATGGTCGGACAGCGAGCTACCCATTGTTCACCCGCGCCTACGGTGGCCAGAAATCGGGATCGGAATCCCGGCGGCGGCTGGGGCGCTGTGAGCGCCGTTGCCTGATGCGGTCGGCCTCACGTTAAGATGATGCCATCATTCCCACATATTTGATGTTTTTACTAGCGTTAAGAATTATAGATTATCAATTTGGCTAAGTCCTCTAAGGTCTGACAAGGTTAAGGTGTCTATGACTGCAGCATGTTTTTTTTTTTTCGATGGGAAAATCGAAAAAAAAAATTCAATGACAACCCCCGCTCTTGGGCGGAGCGGGAGATAGTGTCAGACTCTTACTGACTAAAAAATCCATCCCGTTCCTTCCAGCCTTCACACCGGGGCTCGAGCGCCCTTTCGGATAACCCTGGCCCCAGTAGGCTTCGACCCGGCTGGGCCCCTGCTGTTGCTGACAACTCCTTAAGACGCGCGGGAACAGCGCGCGCCGTCGACGACTTGGGCTTGGTCCGGACAGTTACCGGACGGCCGGACAGCGAGCTACCCATTGCTCACTGTCCGCAAGCCCGCGCCTACGGTGACTGGAAATCGGAATCGGAATCCCGGCGGCGGCGAGAGCGCCGTTGCCTGATGCGGTCGGCCTCCTCCTTTGCGAGCATTACTGCTTCGCAGAAGTCGGCGATCGCCTGCCACTCCTCCTCGCTCCGGACCATGGCCTCAACCAAGGCCCGGCGCGGGAGGTCTCCGCCGCCGATCACCCCCACGAGGGCACGGCGATGCTCCGCCCAAGCAGGGCACACCGCGACTGTGTGCTCCACCGTGTCCACCGGGCGTTCCGCACAGTGGCGACACCCAGGCGTATGACTGCGGCATGTTCGAAAGAGTCAACGCAGCCTGGCGCAAAGAGCAATAGAAGGGCCTCGGGTGTGTTTTCAGTACTTATTTAGAACCCCTTCACAGAACAAGCATATTTTTATCTGGCATGTTGGTCTAGTGGTTAGTGTCACAAAATAGATAGGTACAGAAGACAATCTCATGTATGTACTTCACTTTTTATACCTACGATCGGTGGACGCACACTAATGAGCGTTTTTGAGCCGGAACTGTTCAGCGAGTGAGCCCAGACGCGACCGAGATATCGTGTCCGTGAGCGGTGTCTATGTGTGCGTTGCTCGAGCGCGCTTTGTATGTAGAGTGACTTTTGTACCTAGCTATTTTGTGTTAGTGTCCTTGACTGCTATGCCGAAGGTCGTGGGTTCTATTCCCACCCTGGACAAATTTTATGTGATGATTACGATCATTTATTCTTTGCATAAGTGTAATTTTTTGTTTTTTAATTACTTATTAAGACACACACAAGTTAGTAAGAAAATAAAGAAATGAACAATTAGAGTTAGATAGGCAGTGCACAATAGAAATGGCCGTGGGGCCCAAACGTAAGGAAAATTATAGGTTATCGATTTACACCTTGGGTTATCTTATTGCAGTTTTAATATGGAATCCTACTGTTTTTCAATATAAAATATAGCCTATGTTACTCAGTGATAAAGAATTCTGTTGGTAAAAGAACTTTTAAAATCGGTCCAGTATTCTTGTAAACAAAAGTCCAAATCTTTTCGCTTTATAATATTAGTATAGATTACTATAGATTAGTATAGATAAGTATAGATTAGTATAGATATGTATGTGTTTAGAAAAATATGACACAACATCTTTTTCACACGTTTTCTAGTACTCATAACTATAGTTGCAAAACTTCTGAAACATTCGGAATAATTCCGGAATACTTCTGGGAAAGTTTCTTTAAATCGGAATTATTCAAAATGAATTTAATTAAGATTTTTTTTTTTTTGCTGAATAATTGTATTTTGCATCGATCGTCGATCGCCGCCGCCGCTGCTGCAGCGCTGGCCACAGAGTACTTTGTACACTGGCGCCGAGACGCGCGCGCGGGCCCAACTGCCACGAGTCGTGCGTGCAGGCGATGGCGGTGCGGGGTGCGGTAAGAGGGGATATGCTCCCCGGAGAAGTTTTCCCCCCCGCCAGAAAGATTCGTACCCCACAATCGAATGTTTCCGAATGTTTCCGAATATTTCGCCCGAATATTTCGCCGGATTGCCGGAATAATTCAATCGGAATTTAAACGTGTTTGTAAGTTAATAATTGTTCAGGGGCACATACGTAAGTAAAATATAAATGTTTATTTTAATATAAATGGGATTGATTAATGTTAGCCTGCGATTAACAGGATTTTTATTCTTTTGTTTTTAGGTAGGTACCTACTTATTTCGAAATCGAATGCTATTTTTGTAAATGTCAGTTGTGAATTAAAAAACCAGGTCTAGCATTATTTGATTTGTTTTTTGAAAAAGGGTTAGAGTCTGTCTAATAAGTTAAACGACTTGGGTAATTATTAGGATATAGTGAAATCTGATGTAGTCAACACGGATTCAATAATCAGAGTTGATTAAGAGATAGAGATCATTGTTTAACAGAAGAACCTTATAAAAAGTACTGAATGTTTTTATTTTTTAAATGATTAAATATTATACAAAATTCCCAAGTCGGTTGAGAGAGATCTCTGATTCGCGAGTCGCATAGCCCACCAAGTCAATAAAAACATTACGCGTAAATAGCCCAGTCAATAAATACATTGAATTTGTTGTTTGTGTTTGTTGTTGTTTGTTCTATGTTTGTTTTGTTTGTGTGTTTGAACGAAAAATATTAATATTATATTGTAAAAAAGGGTGGGGCGCTTTGTGCCATATGTTTCGTAAGAGTCGAATCGAGCACCCCACGCTTTTCCTAAAGTCAATGACCATGACCCCTAAGTATTTGACCTAAAATGTTATCGAAAAAAAATTGATCTGTGTTATTTAGAGAAGTAGCGCTCGCCGGCGGTCAAAGCAGCCCTTTGGTGTCCCGGGCGTTTCCCAACATTTTTGCATTTGACCTTGAGTTCAAGGTGATTGACTTTGGTGTCAAGGTCATGCCCTATGGTGTCCCAGTTGTTTTCCAACTTTTTATACATTTAACCTTGGGGTCAGTCATTGACCTTGAGGTCAAGGTCTGGCCCTTGGGGTAAAAGTCATTGCCTTTGGGTGTCACAGGCGATTCCCAACATTTTAATGAAGTAAAGGTTTAAGTAAAGGTCATTGCCCTTGAGATCAAGGTCATAGAATAAAGGATCATTGTGTTGTCATCAGTCTTTGATGGGTGTGCAAAGTTTTAAAAAAATCTGATCGCCCTAAGCTGGTCAAAATCGAGCTCAAAGGCGTTGATTACAAACAAATATATAGGTAAAGCTAATAAAAGCGTGTTAAAGAAGGAGGTTATGAGTTTGAACCCTATGTATGTATGTTTGTCCGCGATCATCTCGCGTTTGGCTGAACCGAATTTGATGCAGTTTTCAGAACAGTATTATTAGTCACTATAGGTATGTACCTATACGTGACATAAAAAAATGTTGAAACAAAAATGTTTAAGTAAAAAGATAGAACTGACTTCAATGAAGCCGGAGCACTTCAAACCACCACCAAGCGAAGACTTTATTGAAGAGGTGCCGGCCGGACTTCAATAAAGTCGGAACTTTATTGAAGTCGGTTCTATTGTCCTTGATGCGACGTGCACTCACAACTCTAAACTTAATATATTCCTACCGCTCACAATACAACTAAAGATAATATTTTACAACTTCCAAGCGCGAAATAGGTAGTAAGGTCGATTTTCCTGGTTTTTTTTTGACAGTTGAAATATTCCGAAAGTTTCGGAATATTTCGGAATACTTCCGAAGTATTCGACGGGAAAGATTCGGAATTTTTCCCGCCAGCATCTATACTCATAACACAAGCTCTGCTTAGCTTGGGGCTAGACGGCGTCGTGTGATAGTTGTGGAATATTATTATTATACCTCACCTGCTTTGCTGTAGGATGGGCATGCTGCACATCCAGCTGCACCTTCCAGGATTTATACGAAGCTAGAGAACAGCTGTGGTGGCCCCAACTTTTGAGTTGCTCTATAATAATAATATACTACAACTATCACACAATGCTAAACGGCGTTGTGTGATAGTTGTCGCAAGCTAAGCAGAGCTTGTGTTATGAGTACTTGACAACTGATAAACATACTTATATATTTTAAATACATACATATTATAGATTAATTACACCCAGACACACAGAACAAATGATCGTGCTCATCACACAAACATTTGTCCTGGGTGGGAATCGAACCCACGAACAACCCCCTCCGGCATAGCAGTCAGGGTCACTAACCACTAGACCAACAGGCCTGCCAAAAAGGCTGATTATGCTATGCTTATATTACATACTTAAAAAAAAAAAAAACAATGTAAGGGACACTAAATCCTTTAGCCCAATAACAAAACTAGGAGCTGACACACACAAGCAGCACGTGGCCAACGGCAGAGGTAACTGCAACCGTCGACGCGGGGCGACGGTAGCCTTCGACAAGTCGGCGGCAGCTGCTGACGCGTTGATGGCGGCCGTCGATATTTCAACACTGAAATCCAGCGACAGCCGTCGTGTGTGAAATGTCACTATAGCTCGACGGCTGCAGTTACCTCTGCTGTTGGCAACATGCTGCTCGTGTCATCATCATCATCATCATCATCATCATTTCAGCCGATATAAGTCCATTGCTAGACATAGTCCTCCCTCAAGTATCGTCACAACGAACGATCCTGTGCGTCTCGCATCCATCGGTTTCCCGCAACCTTCACCAGCTCGTGTGTATGAACACAAAATAGATAGATACAGAAGTCAATCTCATGTATGCACTTCACTTTACATACCTACGCTCAGCAATATCGCTCTAGGGTTGGCGCCGCTCTGTCCGAGTGCGCTCGGGCGCGCCGATAAATACCTAATATAAATTGTAAAAATATTACATGGCCAGAAAGTCATGTACTTCTCTACCTACCTAACTGTTCTGTGTTACGTAAAAACAAACTATAAAAGTACAAGCAAATACCTACCTAATTATGTCTTAAAACTGGTAGCTTAAAAAACTATAATTGAGCAAATATAAATATTGAATTTTGAAAAAACCGTCCACTAGATAGTTGTAACTATTTTTTTGCTCCATTATTTCGTAAAAATTTCACAAACGCGTGTCTAGCGGATGCATACGCGCTCGCAACGAGCCGAACTGAGTCGAGATATCGTGTCCGTGTGTGCGTTGTTCGAGCGCGCTCTGTATGTAGATTGACTTCTGTACCTATCTATTTTGTGGTATGAGCCCTAAGTAAGTCACACAATGAATCCTTGAGTGAGTGTACACTGTGTGTACAGTCGATAACAGAATTTCGAAACAAAGACATCTCTAAACCGATTACCAACAAATGTTCATTGGACTGGACACTGTATATAACTATGTGTTGTACTGTACAACACATAGTTATATACAGTGTCCCAGACTTGTACAGTTGCGCTCAGTTCACTTGTGTTTACTTGGGTTCATTTATGGAAAAATGTTTTGAGTCATATAAAATGCAAGGTTACTTTGAATGAATAAAATTAAAATGCAATCGAATGTGCAATGATGAATGTGTTCTTAAATTTAACTATTTATCACCAAAAAACATTGTGTTTTTAAGTGATAACAGTATCTTATTTCACAAAAATCTATGACCAAACTGTAAGTTATCCATTTTTTTTCATAACGTATTCTTGCTTTATCTGACACAGATCGTCGTTATAAATATGAGTATATTATTAAAAAACCTAAAGCCACAAAAACCCAGTCACCTAAAGCCTATAACTCTGGATGGCGTCTATAAAAGGCATGACATAGATAGTAAAGAGAGAGAGAGAGAGAGTACTATCTATGCCTTTAGTAGACATCCCATAGTTACAAAGGACAGGGCTCCACACGCGTGTGTCGAGTTCCAAAAATTGGTTAAAATTGTTCGAATTCGGAAGCTGTCGGCAATTTTCGGGAAAGGCTAAGCCAACCATTGTGCAACGTAACTTTGAAGTGGCGCGGGTTAGTCGTATAACTGTGATTTTAAAGACCTTTAAAACCTCGATAATATTAGTCGCTTTTACATGTTTACCTCGCCATGATACATCGTAATTCTAAGAGGCGCTAATGTTTCTTGTACAATGTACAAGCAAACGTTTGTTGTCTTTACCATTTAAGAGGCCGGCGACGGATGAATTTCCATACAAACGTAATACCACGCTCATTTGCAGTTGGAGCATATTTCCAACATATTATGATGATATTTATTTATTATTTATTTATTTAATCTTCATGCAACAAAAGATACAAAGGTGGACTTAATGCCTTAGGCATTCTCTACCAGTCAACCTAGGGTAGTGCAGAGACAAAATGGCAGGTGCATAAAAAAAAAAAGAAAATATTATCTAAAACAATTATAGAATTATATATAAAGCTAAAACTAAACATACATATACAAAAGCATATTTAATAAAATATATAGCTATACATACATACAAATATATACTATATATATATATATATATACACAAAGAAAAGGAGTTTTGAGATGATTCTGCTATTTGTTCAGAAAGTAATTCCGCAACTTCCGCTTAAATGCATACTGACTCGTGGCCGTTCTGATATCAAGAGGTAGCGAATTCCATAGAAGGATAGACTGAATATAGAAGGAGGAATGAACAACATCAGAAGTATGAGAAGGACAAAGCAGTAGGAGGTTGTTAGAAGAACGCAGATTCTTGGCGTGTGAAGAACAGAGATATTGGAAGTGAGATATAAGATAAGAAGGAGGGGTAAGAGAGTTGAGCAAAGAAAAAAGAGTTGTCAAAGCTCGCAGACTTCTTCTTTGGCTTTTCTTTTGATATTCGGTTATAGACAATATTTATCTAGGTTCCTACGTCGAGAATATTAGAAATATTGTTATTTTTAATACAGGAAAAGCCAAATGGCATGTTTTGCCATTTACGCTATAAAAAAGTGCGAAATACAATTCGCTTAAATTTCTTTTTGTTTTTTTTTTTAAGAAAGACGACGATTTTTATAGAAACACTCTACAGTGTATCTCTAAAAATGCTCGTTCCCCTTAGAATATACCATGAGAGAGAAGTAGCAAAAAAATCTAGTATCCAATAAAAGCAATACTTTTCTTTTCGCCCCTTTTACTTCAAAAGTTTCACCAAACCCCATACATTTCTTAGCGACAAATCACTTAACGAATATTTGATCTCACACAACGTGTGAATGGAACTAATCCTTAGAAAGCGGATTGCAAGGGATTGAACGTGAAGTTGGACCTACGGAACCCTGATTACTTATTCTCTCGGGCCTTTACTCATTTATTACAAGTTCTACCAGTTTGTGTAGGTAATAGTAGTTTATGTGACTAGGGGATAAAGCAGTGTCTTTAAGTCGAGAGTGGCATGTTGAATTCCGAACGAAACGAAGGTTGCTGATTTTAATCCCGAACGATAGTGAAGGAATTATAAAATTAACTCCCGAGCATCGCGAGGTAGTTAATAAAGAAACCTGAGTGAAGTGAGGAATTCAAGCCGCCCAAGACAAGGACAGCTTTATCCCCGTGTTGCATACTGTACCTTTTACACCATCTGTGAGATAATTAAAAGACAATTTAGTCGACCAAATCATATATTAGAGAAATATAAGTATTATATTTACAAGTTCATCGAACAAACAAAATTCACTAGGTACTCCAAGATTCTATAGTTTCAATTTTCTATAATGCTCAAGTCAGTAAGCTTACTGCGTTTTATTCTATTTTCTTTTTTTTTTTGTAAGTGGCCAGTTTGAATTTCGAGTCAAACTTGTTCGATGCACGTACATTTTAATTCACAATGTTGACGATTTTTGATGTTCCAAATTCAAATCTCATTATTCCCTAGGGATCGGCTATACAGCATTATCTTCCTAGGGATAGAATGACTTGCTTTAAGTGAGGTTTGTATGACGTATAAAACGACATTATCGAGCAGGTGGTGTAAAACTATATTACATAGCTGCATACGCGTGGATTTTCATAGGCAACCTGCATAAGCTGAATGCTTTGCTAAGAAGTCATCATGATCATCATTATTTTAGCCGTTAGACGTCCACTATTGGACATAGGCCTCCCCAAGTGTCGCCACAAAGAACGATCCTGTGCGTCCCGCATCCATCGGATTCCCGCAACCTTCACCAGGTCATCGATCCACCTTGTAGGAAGCCTTGGACGCTGCGTTTTCCGGTACGTGGTCGCCACTCCAGAACCTTTCGGCCCCAACGGCCATCTGTTCTGCGAGCAATATGCCCTACCCATTGCCACTTAAGTTTGGCGATTCGTTCTATGTCGGCAACCTTGGTTCTCCTGCAGATATCTTCATTTCTGACTCGATCAAGCAAGGAAACTCCAAGCATAGCCCTTTCCATTGCTTTCGATAAGAAGTAGGAGCCAGATAACCGTGGAATAATGGTCATCGACCCACCTACATTAGTTGACATTCTTAATTTCAAAAACGAAAATAAAGACATCAAGCTGTCCTGAATCGACATGTATCGTAATCTTTTACAAGATCTAGTAATGAAAAGCAGTTCATTGTTAGTTTTTCAGGTACCTACGAAGAGAAATTTGGAAAAGGTCCATATAAGTACATTGACCTTTTCGCCCGCGCCTTCATAAGTTAAATAACAAAGAAACAAAACTAGAATTTATTTGCACTACGTACTGCTCAAAGCCAGTTTGTTAGAAGAAAGTCGTCGGTATACATCGTTGATATTGTTGAAATGCATAGTTTCCACGCATTGGAGCTTCTATTATATAAAGAAAAACACATGTTGCGATAGATGTCACGGTTATAAACTATTACAGAAAATACAAAATACCTACAACGAAACAAATAAATAACTTATTTCCAAAATGAATGCGGCTTTCCAAAAATGACCTTTAACTCTTTGAATTTAAAGTTTATTTGAACTTATATCGGCAAAGTAATTCGGTCATATCCATTATCAAAATTCATTTCGTTAAAAAAAAAACAATAGTTCATAGGTATAATAATATTTTATTGTTAATCTAAGATTGGAAAGTAGATTGTATTCTTCGTTACCGCAGAATCTATCAATTATCAATTTTCAATCATTAACTTACATCATTATACTGTTACGCCATTAAACGTGAACCCGCCATATCTCCGAGAATATAGAGAGTAGCACGTAATAATTAAAACGCATTGCTGTTCGAAAGGTCTAGAATGGTTGTGCGTACCCAGACTTAGAAAAATCTCGAAACATCCACAAAGTACTTATAAGTAGTAGTTAGGTATTTATAGGAAATGGTACTCTCCGACGTTAACAATAGAGTCGAAATTCGCATGAAAGTGACTCTTATTACCACGAGTAATAAAAATGATTTATGACTTCGAGAAGCGATTCAATTGTTCTGGAATTCTGGATCGTTCGTGGGAAGTCGGTATCTAGAATTTTCTTGGCTCCGCAAATAAATACGAGCCCCCGGCCGGAAGCGAGTCAGTTGTGATTTCGACTGCGATCAAGAGCGAACTACCCTAGTACTCGAAGTGATTTTACTCAACGACCTAAGCGATAGTGTAACGGTACTCTAGTGTTAATTGCGATTCGGATTATTGTTGACTGGACTGATTTGTTATTGTTTGTGGTAAATAAAGTTCTCTCGTCAGTAAATCGGCATTTGATTACCCACGTACGTAACAACTGGTGTCAGAAGTGAAATGCCATTAACACCGAGAGACGACGAACAGCGACCACGAACAAGAAGGCAAATGGAGATGGATGCTGCGCGTCATCGTTTGGAGGAGGAAGATCAGGCTGGTATGGGAGCAACAGCAGCTGCTGAGGTGCCAACAGGACCATCCTCGGAATTGAACCTCGCTGCGGTGTTGGCCGCCATGCAAGCTAGTATGGAAGAAGCTCGCCGAGATCAAGAGGCTAAGCAGAACCTGATCCTCGAAAAAATTGATCACGGCCTCGTCACATTGGGTGAGAAAGTAAAGAATCTCACCTTAGAGGTCAAGGAGGTTTCCGCCCGAGCTGATAGCCTCGAAACAAGGATTGATGGCCACGAAGATCGCCTGCTGGACATCAACAAAAAAATTGTCAAGCTCGAAGCACGCGAACCCGTTGCTGTTGGCCCACCATCGCACACCTACTGTGCATCAGCCGCAAAATTTGATGTGCCGCGTTTTGATGGCACGTCTTCCTGGACGGCATTCAAATACCAATTCGAAACATTGGTTAAGACGAACCGCTGGGATGATGAACAGTCTTTCGCGGCATTAACTTTGGCTCTACGAGGGGATGCCCTGCTGGTCCTAGAGAACCTTCCTCCGAACAGCAGGACGTTGGAGCGTCTTATGGAGGGATTAGACACTCGTTATGGAGACAAACACCTCGAGCACGTTTTCCGCGCGCAGTTACGCGAGAGAACGCAGAGGTCGAACGAGAGCCTCCAGCAGTGGGGAGTCGAGGTTGAACGGCTTGTCCGGCGTGCATACATGTCGATGACACCAGAGATGGTGGAAGTGAATCTGGTGCAAGCATTCATCGACGGTCTACGGGATCCTGAAGTCAGGGCTACAGTGCGACTCGGACACCACCAATCTTTAAAGAGTGCGATGGCACACGCTTTGGAAGTGGAAGCAGTACGACACGATTCTCGTACGCAGAGGGTTCGGGAAGTGGTGGTCTCGCCTACAACGCAACCACGTCACCGAGAAGTGGTGGCTTCTCCTTCAGCAAAGTCCCGCTATATCCCGACGTGTTACGGGTGCGGAGAAAAAGGGCACATTCGTACCGATTGCCCCAAGAGGAAGAGGGGGAGTGTGGACTCCGGAACTCAAGTTAACGAGGAGTCGTTAAACTAAATGTCGCCAGGACCGCGGGGCGGGTGCTGGCTGGTCAACAGAAGGCCCCAACCATCACCATCAATCAAGTTCACAACGGAAATAGTTTGATCATCGAAGGGACGCTGAATCATCGGGCTTGCAATTTTACCATTGACACGGGGGCGTCACGGACTGTTATAAGACCTGAGTTGCTGAAACGCACCATCTTGTGGCAAAGAGAGTCTCCATCCTGCCGACTTCAGACAGCAACCGGCCAGCCAGTCTCCGTCCTCGGTGATACAGAAATTGAGATCAAAATCGGTGATCAAGTGTATATCCATCCTGCGTTAATTGCGAATATTACCGACGATTGCATACTGGGTCTCGACTTCTTGCGGAATAACCGATGTATTTTAGATATCGACAGGGGAGTATTGAAATTCCCAGATCAAGAAGTCTTCCTGCGAGGAATTAACTCATGCAACCTCTACTGTTTAAAGAATACTACACTGGCTCCGAGAACAGAAACCTTAGTCGAAGTAAAGTTTCCCAAGAAAATCAGGCAATCAAGATGTGTTTTGGTAGAGGATACTGGCCGGCACCCGGAGATCATCACCGCGAGGACATTAGTTATGACGACAGGGAAATCCAAGGTCAGGATTGTGAACCTTGGGAAAGAAGAGGTCCAACGGAAGAAAAACAGTGTTGTTGGGAGATGTGAAGAAGTTCAGTATCTCCGTCAAATCAATAAATCTCCAGCAAAGCAAGACACGACCAAAGTCGAAACTGATCACATCCAGCAACTTCTGGAAAATTCTAAGAGCAACTTATCGACTTCGGAACTACAGCAAGCCAAGGAATTTCTGCTACGGTTTCGAGATATCTTTGCAACGGGAAAAGACTGCGGGAGAACAGGTCTCGTCAAGCATGAGATAGATACAGGTGATGCGAGACCAATTAAACAGAGACCGCGCCGCATACCCTGGGCTAAGGAATCTGAGGTAGCAGGAATGGTAAAGGACATGGCTGATAGCGGAATAATTGAGCCTTCTACGAGTCCATGGTCTTCTCCAGTCGTTCTGGTGAAGAAGAAGGACGGCAGCACAAGATTCTGTGTGGACTACAGAATGCTGAATAATGTCACAAAGAAGGACAGTTATCCCTTACCAAGGATAGACGATACGCTGGATATGCTCAGTGGCATGAAGTGGTTTTCGACCATTGATTTGAAAAGTGGCTACTGGCAAGTGGAAATCAGCGAGAAAGATAAAGAAAAGACAGCGTTCAGTACGGGTATTGGCAGCGGCCTGTGGCAATTTAACGTCATGCCTTTTGGGTTATGCAACGCTCCAGCGACGTTTGAACGCCTCATAGAGAGAGTCATGGTGGGCCTTCTTGGTGACGTCTGTCTGGTATATTTGGATGACGTCATTATAATGGGTCGCACTTTTAAGGAAAACCTGAGGAATATGGAGAAAGTGTTCACCAGGATACGAGGGGCTAACCTAAAACTAAGCCCAAAGAAGTGCGCCCTGTTCAAGAAGGAGGTCAGCTACCTAGGACATGTTATTTCCGCTGACGGGGTGAGAACCGACCCTGAGAAGATAAAGGCAGTCCAACAGTGGCCGGTTCCAAAGAACAAAACTGAAGTACGTGCATTTCTAGGGTTGTGCACATACTACAGGCGGTTTGTCAAGAATTTTTCGGATATTGCAAAACCTCTACATCAGCTGACTGAGGATAAACGAGATTTTATCTGGAACGACGACTGTGAGTCAGCATTCAACGAGCTAAAAGAACGGTTATGTGAAGCGCCTATACTGGGGTACCCGAGCAGAGACGGAAGATTTGTCGTTGATACCGATGCCAGCAACACGGGAATTGGTGGAGTGTTGTCACAGGTGCAAGGTGACAGACAGGTCGTAATCGCTTACTTCAGTAAGGCACTTTCAAAGCCAGAAAGAAACTACTGCGTGACTCGACGAGAACTGCTGGCTGTGGTTAAAACCTTGCAGCATTTCCACAAGTACCTCATAGGAAGACAATTTACGTTGAGGACGGATCACGCTGCATTGAAATGGCTTCTACAATTTAAAAACCCTGAGGGCCAAGTTGCAAGATGGCTCGAGCAGCTGCAGGAGTTTAACTTTGTGACGGAACATCGTAGTGGAAAAGGGCATAACAATGCTGACGCCCTGTCGCGACGTCCATGTAATGATGACTGCAGACACTGCCAGCAGAATGAAGCCCGAGAACACGTTAATTTAATTAGGGCTGAAGGCAACTTCAAGAAGTCCCAGGAAGAAGATGACGATATTCTACCTATACTGGACTGGAAGCGTAGCGGAACTAGGCCCCAGTGGAGTGAAGTATCGTCACACAGTCCCGTAACTAAGAGCTACTGGGCACAGTGGGACAGTTTAGTCCTAGAAAATGATGTGCTTTGTAGGAAATGGGAATCGAACGATGGCAAGGAGGTGACCACACAAGTGATAGTACCACGATGTGAAGTAGTCCCCCTGCTACAGGAAATACACGATGGTGCTTCTGGAGGACACCTGGGCATCAAGAAAACTCTACTGAAAGTGAGACAGCGGTATTACTGGCTCAATTGTAGAGATGACATAGAGCAATGGTGTCGGAAATGTACAGCGTGCGCATCTGTGAAAGGACCACAGACTAGGAGCAGGGGCAGGCTTCAGCTGTACAATGTGGGAGCCCCATGGGAACGCATCGCTATCGACGTCGCTGGACCTTTTCCAGTTACAAATGACGGAAACAAGTACATAGTGGTGATCCAGGACTATTTCACAAAGTGGCCCGAAGTCTTCGCCATACCCAATCAGGAAGCGACGACAGTGGCGAAGAAGGTGGTCGAAGAAGTAGTATGTCGGTATGGCGCACCTTTGGAAATCCATTCCGATCAAGGCCGTAACTTCGAATCTGCGCTGTTCAAGGAAATGTGTACTCTTCTGGGAATTTATAAGACACGCACCACACCTGCGCACCCTCAGTCGGACGGAATGGTGGAAAGGTTTAACCAAACCCTGGAGAATCACCTGGCTAAGGTTGTCGATGACCATCAGAAGGACTGGGACCGGTATATTCCACTATTTCTGATGTCTTACCGATCGGCAGTGCATGATAGCACGGGACATACCCCAGCAAGAGTGAATTTCGACAGGGAGATGAGACTTCCAGTCGATGCCATAACTGGCGTGCCACCTGACAAGACTAAGCCAGTTACGGACTACGTAAGTGACCTTCAAGATCAATTGGACGAAGTGCATAAACGAGTTCGTGAGAATAGCATGAACACCAGCGTAAAAATGAAAACTAGATACGACCGTAATGCCAATGCCAAGGGATTTGAGGAAGGTACACTGGTCTGGCTTCACAACCCGCTTCGACGGAAAGGGAAGTCGCCGAAACTCCAAGCTCGATGGGAGGGACCTTACACCGTGTTAAAAAGGATTAATGACGTGACCTACCGCATCAAGAAAGGGCTAAGAGGGAAACCCAAGGTTGTCCATGTGGATAGATTGGCGCCGTATCACGGATCTAATAATGCTCGGGACGAGCATGACTAAGAGGGGGGCACTGTTACGCCATTAAACGTGAACCCGCCATATCTCCGAGAATATAGAGAGTAGCACGTAATAATTAAAACGCATTGCTGTTCGAAAGGTCTAGAATGGTTGTGCGTACCCAGACTTAGAAAAATCTCGAAACATCCACAAAGTACTTATAAGTAGAGTCTGTGCGGAAAGTAAACCATCGTGGGATTTGAGGGCGCTGCTGTAGATAAATATCGTTTTTGTTATGTAAGCAACATTGTGACGTCATTATAGTGCGACTGTTAAATTTTGATATTTTGAAACTATGTTAGACTAGCTTCCTCCAGCGGCTTCACCCTATAATAAAAAATATCCTATTAGCTGAATTTGCTCACCTAATGAAACTGCAAAGTTATAGCTTATGTGCTATATTATTGCAATGTTTATGATTAAGTTCATCTGTCTAGTAGTTTTTGCGCGACACATTTATACATACGAGTACCTCCATCCATCTTCACAAACTTTCGCATTTATAATATTAGTAGCCTATTTATTGAACTTGCTCACATGATGAAACTTAGCAAAAAAATAGGTTATAAGCTACATTATTGCAACGTTTATCATTAAATTCATCCGTTTATAAGTTCTTGAGTAATGAGTAACAAACCGTTAATTGTAGCGACACCTATGGGAGGCCTATGTCGAACAGTGGAAGTCTTTCGATTGTAATGATGATGAACATTTAAATGCAAACACGAACCGGTAAAGGAAAATAGCGTGAAGAAACTGCTGTACTTACTGCCTATCTAGGTAGCCCAGTTCCAACGAAAATGGTTCTATCACTTTGACTGGGATCGGTCTATTATCACTGACTGGAATATTGTAGCTAACAGCAAGTTTATGTTTACCCTAGTTAAATATAAAGGTAAAAATGGGACACACTACCCTGCACCTGATAGTTAAAAAGACGTATCTAACAAAAAGTAAAAACGCAGAAAAACATGTTTTAATGAATTAAACGGGAAATAGTTTGCTGTCTTTGAGTAAATTTAAATATTTACGTATTAAAAGTTGAAAAAAAATCCGAATATAATGAGCTTTAACTTGGTTAATAATAATATGAAGCTCTAATCAAATCTGGAAAAAATGTCAGATGCGTCTTTTTTACTAACGGGGGGCAGTACCACTTTCTCGTTATCTTCCTCAGTACATTTTTCCCTTTTGCTAATCAATGAAAACTATGAACTTAATGACTATGAAAATAAAGTAGGTACACTTCAGAATTTGTAATGTTGCTTCGTAAAAAATCTATTTAGCCTGTAAGGGACCATCTCTTATATAAGATCCTTGGGATCACTTGGTTGACCGTCTGTTTATCTGTTAAGACTCTTTAACTCGAGAACGCTTGGAGGTATCGAGTTAAAATTAAAACCATAGACTCAAGTCTGCGGTCTTTTGAAGTTGTGAAAAAATCAGACTTCTGAGTTAACGAAAAAAAAAGATACGGCCATTTATGTCGCAAAAAAACATATATTTCGATACTCAAGGGAATCAAAGTTCATAGGGTGAATCCCGTTGACCTAGAATCCTGAAATTTGGCATAAATCAAGGTCTCATAGAGTAAGTACAGGGAAAAATCTTAACAATTGTAAATTTGTTGATCCGACACAAAAAAAAAAATGTTTGCAATTCGGAAAAATCTTCGTAACACAATTCGGGAATTGATTTCATAGGTAAATTTGTCCAGAATCCTCAGTGCGCGAGTCCAACTCGCACTTGCCCTTTTTTATTTTAGTTACTGTATCCATAATCAAGACCGAAAAGAAATATTCTTAGTTAGTCGAAACGCATTATAAATTTAAAGTATCAATACTCTTTATACTAGCCAACGAAAATATTGACCAAAACAAAATGAACAAATATCGTCATGTTTAAATGAATTTCCGTTTAATTTATACATATTTGGAGATAACAGGGACAGGAGTTTACCTAGGAAGGCTAAAAACATTAAAATAAAAGTGTTACGTACCAAAAAAACAGCATACCAATGTTTCCCAAGTTCGTGACTTTGTTTTGATCAATTATGGTGTGATTTGCCATTTGTTACCTTTGGCAAAACTGTAATATATTAAATATTATTTCCCTTGCAGCTCGGTGAAATTTTTTATCACATTTCTGAAGATTTCAATTAAAAATCACAACAAAATAACATAATAAGCAAACCGGTGTCAACATTTTATGACGTTTGGCATTTGACGGATGGCTGGGTTGGGTTGCTACTTAAAATCTTTAATGTTGTTTTCACTTTGTGCCACGACGGTTCTTTTATCGCACAGACAATAGTAGTTAGGTATTTATAGGAAATGGTACTCTCCGACGTTAACAATAGAGTCGAAATTCGCATGAAAGTGACTCTTATTACCACGAGTAATAAAAATGATTTATGACTTCGAGAAGCGATTCAATTGTTCTGGAATTCTGGATCGTTCGTGGGAAGTCGGTATCTAGAATTTTCTTGGCTCCGCATATAAATACGAGCCCCCGGCCGGAAGCGAGTCAGTTGTGATTTCGACTGCGATCAAGAGCGAACTACCCTAGTACTCGAAGTGATTTTACTCAACGACCTAAGCGATAGTGTAACGGTACTCTAGTGTTAATTGCGATTCGGATTATTGTTGACTGGACTGATTTGTTATTGTTTGTGGTAAATAAAGTTCTCTCGTCAGTAAATCGGCATTTGATTACCCACGTACGTAACAATACCTTGCTTTTGTCATATTTCATTATTCAAGGTCATCAGAAACCCTATAGGTTACTCTTGTGCGCGTGTCAAAATATGTGGCCTAAACGGCCGTATCTTTTGATTACGTTGACTTAGAAGTTTGATATCTTCACAGCGTCAAGGGACCGTAGACCTACGTGTTTGATATTAATTTCAACGTGATACCTTTACACGTCCGAGAGAAAAGGGTCTTGACAGATAGACAGACAGACAACGGAGTGATCCTATAAGGTTTATTGTTTCCTTGTAAAGTACGAAACCTTTTTGAGAAATTACCAAATGACTTCTCCCACTCTGGTTGAAGCAAAAGGGAATGTCAGACTTTTACTGATAAAAACTCCCCTGTGATCCTTCATTTTCCTCTTGCGGTCTAGGTCCACGGTAACTCTTTCGAACGATCCCGTAGCTCTTGCAATATTGCTGGCATCTTTTTGAGGGCTTCTTGGAAAAGACGCACGTTCAACCTGAGCCTAACCCTTAATGATCTCTGGAAATATTAAATTCCCATTTTTATACACCGTTAAATTTTGATCGTTTTAATCCCGTGGAGGGTCGATCCGGTACATGGAACACTATCGATTTGTAAGAATTAAATTAAAAAATAAAGTACCTTTTTTTAAAAACTCTTATTAATTTACGCATGTACGAAATTAACTTCTTTAAGAAAACGTCAGCTGTGCGAGTCCAATGACCTGTAGGTAGTTAGTACGCAACGCCGACTACTACATGCTTAATTAATACGAGATTTAAAAAAAAGTACTTTATTTTTTAATTTTATCGTTACAAATCGATAGTGTTCTATGTACCGGATCGACCCTCCACGGGATTAAAACGATCAAAATTTAACGGTGTATACATGCTGTCTAATTTTCTGAATGATACAACAACAGCTTTTCATAGATTTTTTACAGTTCATACCTCAATCTCAATTCGCTCATGATTAACCGTGTTAAGCTCTTTAAAGTAATCCCCAATTCTCCTATCGGCACTATATTTCATCAAGTTATGCTAGATTTTATGATGCTATCATAGAGCATTGATTGAGTTTGAATTAGGTCCGACACTATCATACGGTAAATTGCAATCCTTACTGACAAAAATAATGAAATGCAAATGAAACTTTTTCCGCTGTTAGTACTTCTCTACTGTTCTGTTTCACTGTTTGCTCCGACAGCTTCACGATACACCCACCCTTTTTATTTGTTACGATAGTTCAGACCGCGCACACCAGAATCCCGAATTGTCGAAATTACGTGACGCGTGATCCAATCCGGCTCGAAGGACCAAAAATTTTATGTCGGGGGACGTAGCAAAATGTTATGTTTGTGAGACGAAAAAGATATTTGAGATAGTGGTCAAACGCAAGTCTGTCAATGATAAAAAAAAAAAAAATATTTGGTTGAACACTATTTATTATTTCACACTCAAAATGTTCCTAATGTAAAACTATGTTGCACCCTGCTATAGTGGTAGTCAAAAGTGCACTAAATATACTTTAAAACATATTCAAAAAGATTAAAATTAAGACGTCATTTTACGCCAATTTTCCCAACTAAGGGATCACCGATAAGGGTCAATTGCGATTGACCATATTTACATGAATGACAGTGAAAACGCATTGACAATATTGCTTTCATCTTTTTAAAGTAAGCGATCAATTTTGCATCAATCGACGTAAATATTGTCAATCACAATTAATCGTAGTCTCATCGTTGTCTCATTGATGCTTTGCGCTAAATTTTACAACAAAAGGTTTTTAAGAGAGAGAAATATATTTTCCGATAAAATTCTAAAATCATTTACTCTGATTGAAAAATTCTGTCAAAATCGTGTCAGATAGAAAATTGAGAGAATAGAATACACTTTATTGCAGACGAAATAGTTTCCTTTTTTATAATACTGTAATATCGGTGTGCAATAAAGCGTATATAAATAAATAAAAACTTAAACCTAGGGGCAAAATGGCGGTGTAACTGCTGACAGCGTTAATTACCAGACAACATTTGAATGAACTGTATAAAATAAAACAGTAGTCTACGGTAGACTGTTTTAGTCGTATAAAGTAAACGATCCATTATTATCAATCGCAATTGACCGTCATTGGCGTAAATATTATCAATCGCAAATGACCGTCATTGGCGTAAATAATATCAATCGCAATTGACCGTAGTCTCATCATTATCTCACTGATTCACGCCAATCTTACTTTTAGCAGATACGACACTCGAACACCTAACACAAAATACATACAGCCTACTGTTTCAGACAAGTCGTTAAAAGTAAGTTTCATAATCCGAGCATATTTAACCAGTTTCACAAGCCTGGAGGCTGGAGTCAAGGCTAACGCATACACTTAGGACTAAAGTTTCAGGACTTATCACTTTTAGTATACCTATCTTGTTAACGACTCAAGGACAAGCCGGTTTAAGGGAGGGTACTAAAACGACGATATTTTAATGATCTGGCTAACTGAATATCTAATTTCTTCTTACTACATCTTTCTTAAAATGACGATATTCGCAGAAGAACTAAGGTTGCCGACATATCACGAAGAATTGCAAAAATTAAATGGCAATGGGCAGGACACATTGCTCGCAGAACAGATGGCCATTTGGGCCGAAAGATTCTGGAGTAGCGACCGCGTACCGGAAGACGCTGCGTTAGAAGGCCTCCTACAAGGTAGACCGATGACCTGGTGAAGATTGCGGGAAACCGATGGATGCGAGACGGACAGGATCGTTCATTGTGGCAACACTTGGGGTAAGCCTATGGCCAACAGTGGACGTATATCGGCTGAAATGATGATGATGACATCTTTCTTACGTTAAGTACTATAATGACTATTAGTGACAACCTAAGTGCCAGTACAATTAGAGGCGCACGAAACATTTCCAAGTCATACAAAGTCCAAGTCGTCGACGGCGCGCACTGTTCCCGCGCGCCTCAAAGAGTTGTCAGCAACTGCAGACGACGTAACCGAAGCCTACGGGGGCAGGGTTAATTTCGAAAGATAGCCCTATACCTTTTTTGTCCTATGATGAGTTCCCCGACAGTTCTTGTCTGACAATTATAGTGATGTGACCTAACGAAATTTAATCGATTTTTTACAATAACGAATCAGTTGGCAAAGAAAATGGAATCGGATTACCGATTTTAGATTTATAGATGATAAATGTGAAAGTTTGTATGTGTGTGTAGGTGTTTGTTACTCTTTCACGCAAGAACTAGTTAGTCTACTAGTCGAAGATCCCAAAAAAATGACATAACTTCACGTAAATTCTCATGCTTGATCATTAAAGCGTCTGTTAAGCAATATGGCCGACGGAATGTGTCTGGGAGTATTGGCGACTTGATTTTAAAGATATTGCTTACAAAATACGTAAATATCAGCTTTGAGAAAATACGTGAAGTCACATAATTTTTTTTGGAGCTTTAAAGCGTCTGTTAAACAATACGGCCGACGGAATGTGTCTGGGAGTATTGGCGACTTGATTTTAAAGATATTGCCTACAAAATACGTAAAAATCAGCTTTGAGAATTTACGTGAGGTAAGTAATAATTTAATGTACCTTGATTACCTGATACCTGAAAATTGGCCGTCTAAGAAAGCTAGCAGGTAGGTGCGTTCTTAGTACATACTAATAGTACTCAATCGTCCACATTTCGTTCGTCAGAAAATACGTGATGTCTGGCGGTCCTGGGATATTACTCTATACGGATTTTAAAGAAATTTTACAGTAAACCAAAAAACCTGTCAAAAACTAAAAACCTGAAATAACGCGGGCGGAACCGCGGGGGACGGCTAGTGGTAAATAAAATGCAGTCTGTTTAAAATAATAATTTATTTATTATTCACTCTTAGAACTAGACTCTTGATTTGAACTCGTATCCATATCGGAATCGGAATCTTTTCCAACTAACCGCGATGATTAATTATTGGCCCTAATTCGGTCGATCTGGATATATTTATTCCAGTCCTCTGTTTTAGTTTTTTGAGTTTTTTCTATTACTTTTTTTCAATTTTCTGCCGTTACATGCGATTACAAGATGGTCGCTCCGATTTTGTCGATTAGTGTGTCGTCGAGTAGTGTCAATCTCTATTGGCAGAAGTTCCGTTTAACGCATTACACATTTTTAAGTTCTATACTTTTTTATTTTATTTACTTAATTTATTAACAAGTAATTATAACCACAATAATTTACTTATTAATTTACGAAAGACAATATTTTTGTTATCATTTCATTTTTATTTTTTTTGCCAGTTTATTTTTTAGTAATCTAAAGTAGCATGCGTGCCACGGAAAAAATGAACTGTCAGGGAACTCATCATAGGACAAAAAAGGTATAGTATGAAGGCTTGAAGGAACGGGGTGGGTTTTTAGTCAGTAAGAATCTGACACTATCTCCCGCTCCGCCCAAGAGTGGGGGTTGTCATTGATGATTTTTCCACCATAAAAAAAGTCATACAAATCCCAGGACGCAAAAAAAAACTAAAATGCAAACAAAATCACACTCAAAACTAATATTGGAATAAAATATCGCATTCCATTAACGCCTAACTTTGTTTAACCGAAATACGAATCCAGTATGCACATGGGGTAGTTTTAAATTATACTGGAAATACGAATCCGAGTAGGTACTCATTTTGCCTATTTTTAGGATTCTGTACCTCAAAAGGAAAATCGGAATACTTATAGAATCACTTTGTTCTCCGTCAGTCTGTCTGTCAAGACCCTTTACCTCGGGAACGCGTAGAGGTATGAAGTTGATATTAAAACCATATACTCAAGTTTATGGTCCCGTAAAAAAAACAATCTTGACACTCTCAAAGGAATCAAAATTCATATGGAACTTCCCTTTGCTCTAGAATCTTGAAATTTGGCATAAAGCAAGGGCTTATAGCATAGATATAGGAAAAAATCTGAAAACAGTAATGGTCACGTTAAAAAAAAAAAATTTTGTAAAAATCTTCGAAACTTCAGGACTTGAATTGCTTACATAAGTTAGTTTGGACGAAACCCTTAGTGCGCGAGTCTGATCACTTGCCCAGATTTTTTTTTTTTTCATTTTGCCTATTTTTCTTTTAACGTATTTTCTGACAGGAAGTGAGAACCGGTTAATTGTATTTAGATGAATGGGTTTCAGTTTCCATATTGTTTTGCGAGCAGGCGAGCGAAATTGGAAAAATGCATTGTGTTATAGTGGAGTTGAGAATGGCGCATGGCGTAGCGAACTGTGATTTATATTTATTAATCTGGGAACAAAAGACGATCGATTGCTTAAGTTTACACGTTAACCTACTTTGTGCAGGTAGTTGGTCGTTTGGAAAATAAACATTATCAACACAACATATATACATACAACAACACAAAATACAACAATAACAACAACAAACAAACAAAATCAATAATAAAACAAAAAAAAAACAAATTCTTTGGTCGATCAAATCATATATTAGAGAAATAAGCATTATATTTACAAGTTCATCAAACCAACAAAATTCACTACTCCTTCTTTAGTTTCAATTTTTTATAACGCTCCCGTCAGTACGCACGTTTTATTCTATATTCTTTTTTTTTTTTGTTAGTGGCCAGTTTGAATTTCGAGTCAACTTGTTCGATACACGTACATTTTAGTACACAATTGACGATTTTGATGTGTATTTTTGACTTACAAAAAAAAAGAAAATTGAATAAAACGTGCTTACTGACGGGAGCGTTATAGAAAATTTAAACTATAGAATCTTGGAGTAGTGAATTTTGTTTGTTTGATGAACTTGTAAATATAATACTTATATTCTTCTTTAATATATGATTTGGTCGACCAAATTGTCTTTTAATTATCTCACAGATGGTATAAAAAGTAAAGTATGCAACACGGGGATAAAGCTGTCTTTGTCTTGTGCGGCTTAAATTCCTCACTTCATTCAGGTTTCTTTATTAACTCCCTCGCAATGCTCAGGAGTTAATTATATAAATCCCTCACTGACGTTCGGGATTAAAATCAGCAACCTTCGTTTCGTTCGGAATTCAACATGCCGCCCGCGACTAAAAGACGCTGCTTTATCCCCTAATCACATAATCTACTAGTTCGAGTCCGACTCGCTCTTGCTCAGTTTTTTTAAGAATACATGAATCTACTGCTTGATCTGCTTGACGGCGGAAAACAAAATGCTGCATCTGTAAATAAATATTAAAAGATCCCTAAAGAGCTTTTGCACTCAAAGATTTACAGCTACTACGAGCATCTCCATCTGTAAGCTAAGCTTCAGCTAGCGAACTCAGCGCTTTGTCTTCAGCTGAAAGCGATTCATTGTACACAATTCTAATTGAATAATCTCTAGACCGTCTATTGACTGGGTCCACTTCTAACGTTTGATCTAAATTCTGAGTAACTATTGACGTTATTTATTTATCTATTTTAAAATTTATGTGCATATAAACACCACTGTTTTTTAATTAGTACAAAAACATGGTGCTCTATCTGTACATGGGTTTTTTTTATGGTGAGAAAAATCATCCAATGACAACCCCCGCTCTTGGGCGGAGCGGGAGATAGTGTCAGACTCTTACTGACTAAAAGCCCACCCCGTTCCTTCAAGCCTTCATACCGGGGCTCGAGTTCCCTTTCGGATAACCCTGGCCCCAGTAGGCTTCGACCCGGCTGGGTCCCTGCTGTTGCTGACAACTCCTTGAGGCGCACGGGAACAGTGCGCGCCGTCGACGACTTGGGCTTGGTCCGGACAGTTACCGGACGGCCAGACAGCGAGCTACCCATTACTCACTGTCCGCAAGCCCGCGCCTAATCCGTACATGGGTATGGATAGAGCCCCTTGCCTTAGCCACTTGGCTAAAGGGCGCTATTATGCCGAATAACGCGTACGATATTCAGACTCATCTTATTTTACTTCCCGAGTTAGACAGTCTGATCCTTATTACACTTCGCAATACGTCGAACCATAGACTAAAACGGTCTGAATATCGCGTAGTGTAATAGGCCATTTAGGGACAAACTAAGTTACGACCATTTCGTTTCGATTCTCTTGCGTCGAACGCATCGAGTTGGTCACGCCTCCGATTCCTTTGTTCTGACGTCATTTCAACGCTCTGTCACATGGTCTGAACAAAGGAATCGGAGACGTAGTCAACTCGAGGCGTTCGACGCAAAAGAATCGAAACGAAACGGTTGTAACTTGGCTAGAGTGGCAGGCTGTCTTAGTTTTCAAACAATAACTTAAGTAACAATAGACCATCTGCTAAAGGACCGGTCGTTACGGCGACACTTGGGGAAGCCTATGTCCAACAGTGAACGTCTATCGGCTGAAATGATGATGATTAGCTAAAGAGTGAATAGGCTCTTAATAAACTAGTGCGCCTCACCATCAATGATTGCATCACTGCTTACCATCAGGCGGGATCGCAGTCAAGTACTAGTTTATAACAGATAAAAAAAAAGAGCAAACCCGAGTATTGACTGGCCTGTTGGTCTAGTGGTTAGTGACCCTGACTGCTATGCCGGAGGTCGTGGGTTCGATTCCCACCCAGGACAAATGTTTGTGTGATGAGCATAATCATTTGTTCTGTGTCTAGGTGTAATTTATCTATAATATGTATGTATTTAGAAATATATAAGTATGTTTATCAGTTGTCTAGTACCCATAACACAAGCTCTGCTTAGCTTGGGACTAGACGGCGTTGTGTGATAGTTGTGGAATATTATTATTATTATTCGAAAAGTAAAAAAATCATAACTTAATATATAAAAGTCATCACCCCGTCTGTTTGTATGTGTCGTATACTCACAGAACAGATGAAGGAGGTTAGAATGGACTTGTGGGCGGAGCTGACGTGCCCCAAAGTAGGGCAATGCTCATAGCTCAACTACCAATAGCAAACTTGCGATCTAAGTGTTTGTAGTCTGTTAGTTGCGTAATACGCGTTCGTATTGGTTTATTGCCTGTATTGGAGTTAAAGGGTGTGAGACAAACGGTGACACTCGTTGTAGTACAAATCGGAAAGTATTTCCTTTATTTATAACCTCATCTTTTTTGTGGTATAACTCATAGCTAAACTTTTGCAATTAAATATTGTCAGCCATTTTACCTCCTACCCGTTTTCATGTTACCAAACAATTTATATTTTTCAATTTCACGTTTTTTTTTATTGCCTTTGTTTAAAATAAGACAATGGAGCGTTTTAATAAAAAAAAAGTCGTATCAAAATGAAATAAAATGTTTCGAAAATTTGATAATAATAAAATGTTTTATATAAATCCTTTGTAAAGTAAGGCAAAGTATTTCTAACCAGTTTTTTAATCTTTTATACTTGAAGATAAATAAAAATGCTGACTAAAGGTAGAACTACACTGCGCACACGTTTGACACACACGCCGGTTTGAGCTCGACAGCGACAGTCTCCATACATTGTATATGGAAACTAGACTTGTAGAGCTACACTAGATCCACGCCTCCCGACGTCGTTCTACGTACAAATCATGCGTGTTACACGTGTGCGTCGGTCTAATGTAGTTCTAGCTTTAACTTTCAAATTCAAGTTTCAATATCATTTCGACAAACACCATACCTACATGTAAAGTGAAAGACGTCCACTGTTGGACATAGACCGGGCCCCAAGTGTCGCCATAATGACCGGTCCTTCAGTTCTCCTTACGTTCTGGGACTGCAAGTTCCTTTTTCAGAGACTCCCCGCGACATCAGCAGGTATCGACCCTGCTGGGCCCCTACGGTTTTGATGACATTTCTTTGAAGCGCGTGAAACACTACGCGCGTTTGACGACTTGGACTCGGTCCGGACGGTTACCGGACGGCCGGCTGACTCCTCCCGCTCTGGGTAAGAGCGATAGGGCGTATCAGTCTTTTACCGACTAAAACCACACCTGTATCCTTCAGTTGGCCTTTCGTTCTAAGAGTACGGGTTTTTTTTCAGAAATTCCCTTCGGTCCTAGCTAGTGGACATCGGCTCTGCTGGGTCCTAACGGTTTTGATGACATCTCTTCTTCACCTCTCAGGCGCACGTGAAACATTACGCGCCTTCGATGATTTGGGCTCGGTCCGGACGATTACCGGACGGTTGAACGGCGAGCTACAGAATGCTCGACGTTACCAAAAGTCGCCTCAAGTCTCCAAGTTAGTTCTTACCTATCTACAGTCGTTGCCACAGCAAAGCTACTTTTCTTTTTGTATGCAAAAGATTACCAATGTCTGCTCTGAGCTGAAGTCGTTTCGTCTTAAGTGCCTGATAAAAGAAATCGAGTTTCTTCTCTGCATTAGATTCAGCAAACATGAAAGACTTTTGATTAGTTGATTAATTTTTGAGCTCGATATAACCAGAAGTTTTCGACTAAGAAACATCTTTCTCAACAATTTCATTAACCACTAGCTTCTGTCCGCGGTTTCGTCAGCGTACATAAAATATATAGGGTGACTGGCAAAGAATAAAAAATACCTATGTCACTCAGAAATAAAGCAGCTTTCTATTGGTAAAACAATTAAGCAATCGGACCAGTACTTTCATAGATTACCTCCTATAGTTACGCGTTGACTATAAAATCTTTCTAGCTCCCTTAGTCGACTGGAGCCGATCTCACCCGAACGAGCGTTACCTGTATGAGCGTGACGGCTCAGTATTTTATTTTATTTTATTTGGGTGTTTACAGCTTACAATACAAACTATATAAAGATAAGTTAGATCACGATGAGCCATTTACAAGCCTCCACATATATAATATACTAGCTTTTGCCCGCGCGGCTTCGCTCCCGCTCTTCCCTACTGCACCCTACTATACCCTACTCTACCCTACTCTACACTAGTCTACCCTTCTCTACCCTACTCTACACTACTCTACACTACTCTACTCTACACTACTCTACCCTACTATACCCTACCAAATTTCACATATCAACACATCTACTAAATAGTCCGAACAAAGCCTAAACCTTAAACATTTGGTTTTGATAGGTGAGCCCGTTCTTGAGTTATAAAATTACAACGAAAAGTGGCATTGATTTTTATATAAGTGTATAGACAGATGTAAGAATATTGTTGAAAGTTACAGTTATAGAAGTAATTGAGATATACAAAGTTTTGGGGGTATCATTCAATATCCCACAAATTAAAATTATGGCTTAAAAAAATCCATTCAAAAATTATTCAGCCGCAAGTGTACACCAACACTTATCTCCAATTTTTTTATCCAAAAGAAAACTGGAATATTGAAAGTAGAATTCGTTAAAATGTAATTTATTATGAAACTAGGTTTTGTCCGCGGCTTTTCGTGTGTTGAATAACTTTCCGATTTTCGTCTTTCGTAAATGATAAATGATAAATGATCTTTATTTTGCAAGTAGGTTTTATAAAAACACTTTTACACGTCAATTTTTTTTTTTTTTTGTCAATTAATGCTAGATGAGGCCGGTGTTTCCTAACTGACTACCCTGAGAAGAAACACCGAAACAAACTCAGGGGTCAAAGTCTCTTTTAAAGTCCATACAGCAAAACATGTAATGGTCAAATCATATGAGAACCGTGCAGATTGAGCCTGAGATGGTCTTTTGAAGAAAGAACCACACAGTTCTAAGTGGACCTGTCCAGTCAGTGCAAGCATTTGTCAGTATGCGTGTAGCTCAACTCAGGTGTGTAACTCATAAGTGGCAAGTCGTAAGTGAATATTCTCTACACCACTAATGTTTTAAATTAGAAAAGATCTTGTTATTATTTAAGTAAATTCTCATAAATATGTAGTATCCATCAACAGATCCCAAAATGTAACTCAATTTATGGGAATATTGTACAAGCTATTGAATTAATGGCGATAAAAATGGAAAAACACTGCGTTTAGTATGTTCTAGTAGCAATTGTTGTGAATGATTGATTAAATTATGAATTTAATAATTACAATTACCGGCACGGATCTTGAGCGCTGGCTTCAAGTTGCGCAGAAGTCAAATATTCGGTCTCTTTAGTGGTGCGAAGTGAGACGCGGGGGCGGGGAGTGTCAGTGATTGGCTCGCCGCGCCATCGTGTCATAGACGTAACTCGTGATTCGCTCCCTGCGTTGCTGCATGTATCTAACAGCGACGACGATTGGCTCGCCAATGTATGGAATGCGCAAAGCGATCCCCACTCTGACGCCAAGCGCTCAAGATCCGTTTCGGTAATTGTACTACTGCGCGAGCTTGCCGATGAAGAACAATAGGTAACTCATCGGCCAGCCGTCCGTGATGTTAACCTCGACCTCTTATTTTTGCCGCGTCGCCTGAGACGGACCAAATCCGACAAAAGGACAAAATCCGATTCCACGGCGCATTGTGTATCACGCACACCTCAGAGAAATTTAAACAAAACTGGGTAGGGCCGATGTCTGCTAGGGCTGTAGAAATATTCGGTAGTGACCCTGGAATCAACAGAAGAAACACAGGTGGACAAAAAGGGTGGTTAAGGTGGGTGACTTAAATGTCAATAAAAGTCTGACCTGACCCTCTCGCTCCACTCAAAATGAGAAAAAGTTATTTGACTATTTCAGACTTCAAAAAATAATTTTATCCACTGTCAGAAAAATAGATCCAAAGGTTTAAAAATAAAACTCAATAAAGAAATCCCGAACAAACAAATTCACCTCCATCTTATATTATTAGTTAGTACAAATGAAGTCTGACTTCAAAATGCCGTCCGCTCAGTTTGACCTAAATGAGATATCTTTATTCGGCTGGGAGTCCACAGTTAAATAATTTTAGATCAAGATTAAGTTTTTGATATTGACGTTGAAATAATAAAGCTTCGAGAATTGCAATAAAATTATTTTGATTCTGAGAGATGATTGATTTGAGTTGAATTAAATTATGTACATTTGAAGTAGCAGCAGGCAAGGCACATCAGAACAGATGGTTGATGGGAGCGAAAGGTTATTTTTTTTATTATTAACTAGCTTTTGCCCGCGGCTTCGCACGCGTCCATAAAATATAGTCTATGCCACTCAGAAATAAAGCAGCTTTCTGTCGGTGAAAAATTTTAACAATTGGACCAGTACTTTCAGAGATTACGTCTTGCAAACAAAAAAACATAAAAACAAAAAAAAATACTTTTCCTCTTTATTATATTAGTGTAGATTAATAGGCACGCGTTTGACCACTATCTCACCTGATGGCAAGCGATGATGTGGCCAACGATGGAGCACGCTTGCATAGAAGTAACCTATTCACTCTTGAATTAAATACCCCCAAGTTGTAGCTATCAGGAAACTCAGACCCCGGCAGGGAATTTCACCCCTTAGCTGTACGCATATTGAATGTAACACTTTGTACGAATGGGTGGGATATCCACCATGTGCACTGATGGCGCAACGCCGTACATCTAGTGGTCTGATTATGGAACGGACTTGGTGGAATTAAATTGTGCAATTCCAACGCACACTCCCCGAAATG
The DNA here is from genome assembly GCA_910589285.2 of Mythimna ferrago. Lineage (NCBI taxonomy): Eukaryota > Metazoa > Arthropoda > Insecta > Lepidoptera > Noctuidae > Mythimna > Mythimna ferrago. Next base: position 5,483,831 of record OU342689.1, read on the forward strand.
TAATCGATAGAAAACATGTCATTTCATTTGGAGTGGCGGCTGAGTACCAGAAGACGCAGCCTTAGAAATTCTCCCACATGTCGGCCGGTGATCTGGTGAGCGTCGCAGGAATCCGATAGATGACACCTAGGATGGAGAAGGCCTATGTCCAGCTGTGGACATCTTTCGGCTGAAGTAATGATGATTTTAGTAATTTGATTTTAAGCTATTTCATAGCTTCTATCGCGGGCCTTGAGCGTGGAGACCGAATCCAGAAATTCCGTAACGAAAATAACCTAACAAAAAACAAATGAGTGGGGGGGGGGCCCACTCATTTGTTTTTTGAGCGTGGTGACCGATAAGAAAACAAATGAGTGAAAGCAGCTGTCGGCGTTTTGGAAGGGTGGGGTTAAGCAGCTGTTAGCGAGGTCTGGTTTTTGATGGAAGAGGTTAAGCAGCTGTTGGCGAGGTCTGGTTTTGGATGGAAGAGGTTAAGCAGCTGTTGGCGAGGTCTGGTATTGGACGGGTGGGGATAAGCAGCTGTTGGCAAGGTCTCATTTTGGATAGGTGGGGTTAAGCAGCTGTTAGCGAGGTCTGGTTTTGGATGGGTGGGGTTAAGCAACTGTTGGCGAGGTCTGGTTCTGGATGGGTGGGGTTAAGCAGCTGTTGGCGAGGTCTGGTTTTGGATGGGTGGGGTTAAGCAGCTGTTGGCGAGGTCTATTGCATAAGTTGATAAAAAATGCTATGCAATAGCTTTACCGCGGCAGTCCCCGAGTGCCACACGTCTTTTTTTTTCCTTAATAGCATAAACATACTTAAATTCATATGAGTATGTGTACCAACTGAATTGGTCCTTATATGGGTTTCGTATTTTTCATTAGAACGTACGGAATTAATACAGTAGCCTAATTAACACAGTGGTGGCAGAACAAAATTTTAGGTAGGTTTTAGAAAAGGGTACATTTAACCCTTTCAACGCCATGGGTTTTTTTTTAATACAAAATGATCACTAAACGCCACGACCTAAAAAAAAATGCTCACCGAACGCCACGAGTCACAACCAAACAATTAACTGTGTCAAAATGTTGGTATTTTTTTTAAATCTTAAGTTTCTCATAGCTTTTTCTACAGTGTGTATCTATGTCTGCCAAATAAAATATTTTTCTTGCTTTCTTCTTTTTCTATGTACTTTTGACTTAAAAATTTAAATTTCTTTTAACCCATTTATTGGTCTCATATATCAGACAGTGGCGGCGCGGGCATGAAATTGGTTTTTCACATCGCACGCTTAATTATAAAGAGACCTAACTCAAAAATACATTTTGTATTTGAATCTTAAGAAATATGTTTCAATAACAAGGTTCAATTTTGAAATACCTTCTTTTTTGTCTTAGGTCCCTTTTTTATTAAGCGATTAAGCGTGCGACATATATCAGACTATGGCGTTGAAAGGGTTAAGTAGGCACAGGGACTTAAGTCCACAATTAAATAATTTTCACGCACAACGCGTAGGCACAAGGTCACAGCTGCCCAATTTGTATCTGATGGTCAACCGGAGTAATGGGTTGCTCTTAATTAATAAACGCCAGAAATCTGTCAGACTTAAGAGGGCCCTTCCCCATTCGCCTATCGTCATCATCGAGCATGGTTTAAAAGCTTGTTGCTTCATCTAATGCAGTTAAACGCGCTGTTTGATGTAGAGGCAACGCGAAATAAGAGAGATAATGCCTGAAAACTCTTAGCATCCGGTAATTCCGTTATTTACTTGAATATTTCACAAAACTTGTTCCAGAAAATACTATTTTTTTTTTTAAACCTTTAAAAGTTTTTGAGAAAAATTGTCGTCATTCTGAATCTCGATGTGCAAGGCTTCGATAGATCTATTTTTTATATTTTTAACTAGCAGCCTGTCCCGGCTTTTCATGGGCAATAAATATAGCCTATGTTACTCAAGATGAATGTAGCTTTCGAATAGTGAAAGAATTTTTGAAATCGGCTTAGTAGTTTTTAAGTTTATTCATTACAAACATACACACACAAAAATAAAAATTTTCCTTCTTTATAATATAAGTGTACATATATGAGTACATTATGGAGGGCCAAAGTTCACGTAAAATATTAAAATTTCAGAGGTCTTTCCTAGATTAGTTGTACACAAAATACTTTGATTGCTATAGACGTCTAGATAATATCCAAAAGATATCTGTGTATCCAAAATATCTGGAGAAAGATGTGTAATAACATCATAATCACGTAAGCGCGGTTGTATGAAAATGTACCTCGGGTTGGTCTCTCTTAAAATAACAAATCACTATTGCCATCGCAATTTGTTCAGATAAATGAGCACTAATACAGCCAATTAATAACCAAATTACAATGTCTATTATTAATTGTGCACCGGCCCATTAATTTAATTTATTGTTACAATAATTATCTAGGTACCTACACTACGGTAAAACTAATTGTTTTGTTCTGATAATAATCTAAAATAATAATTAAGTTGTTCTATTGTATATGAACCACTTTTATTACTGCCCGTTCAACCAATTTTGTCCTTTATTACGTTAGTAACATGACAAATGGCGGTTGCAGTAAATTGTTGGTATTGTAACCACTTTTTTCTCTTAATATCATCCTTATGCCTACGAAATAGAAGTTATTATCGGTTGAACAAACAGTACAAAGGTTTTTTTTTAATTTCTACTCTTGACTTCATATTTTGACTCACTTTTTTTAAAATGATTATTTTTATTGTGCTTTTGAGTACAATACAGACCGGTCTACACTGTTCTTAAATAATATCTATTAATGCTGTAATATGGAAATATTGTAAGAACAACCATTTTTTTCAAAGAGTAACCATGGAGTTTCTTGCCGGTTCTTCTCCATGGGAAACGACCAATTTTGGAACCGTGCACTAGCTTCTGACGTTTTATAAGTGCCCATGTAGAAGTATTTGAAAAAAAGTAAAATAAAAAAAAAAATACGCGAATAGGGTATAAGCTCAAACTGGCTTCTCACAGCGGTATCATTATCCCAATGGAATAGATACCGCCCGGGATAATAATAATAAAAAAAAATAGTTTATTTGCACCTTCAAGTTAACAAATTTCCAAATTACAGTCAATTAGGTCACAAGGTATATTAATTGTTATATTTAAGCGTTACAGCTAATACCTAAGCTAAGATATGTAGTTATAAGCATCAGCGCCCACCCTCATAATCACAAGCAGATTTAAATATGCATAATCACAAAAAAAATATGCAAAAATTAAGCCTAAAAGAAGTAGGTAACGGCTTGAGTAGCACATGTGTGGTGTGTGGTGTGAGGTGTGAGTGTGAGTGTGAGTGTATGTGTATTTATGTAAGTAACTTCTTCGCGCTCAATAATCATCAGCATCATCATTTCAGCCGATATTTTTCCACTGTTGGACATAGGCCTCCCCCAAGCGTCGCCACAACGAATGTTACTGTGCGTCTCGCATCCATCGGATAATAATGTAGTATCCCATATGCCATACTAGGACATGTTCTACCCATGTAGGTATCTTTTACCCAAACCTAAAAATCTAAGGAGTAAAGGACTTGCGGACGGCGAGCATTGGGTAGTCCGCCATAATTTACCGCCATCCATTTACCGCCCGGGCCGAGCCCGAGTCGTCGACGGCGCGTTATTTTCCACGCGCGCCTCAAAGAGATGTCAGCAAAACCGTAGGGGCTTAGCAGAGCCGAAACGTACTGAGCCATGGGTTGACTTCCGAAAGGGAACCCCGAGATCCTGCGACGCTAGGCAAAGAAAGGAACATAGGTGTGATTTTAGTCGATAAAAGTCTGACACGGCCCTAGAGCGGGAGAAGCCGTTGGATGATTTCCCATCTTCAAAAAAAGGGTGAAGGAGTAACAAAAACAGACACACAAACGCATGTAAACTTTTGCATCTATAATATTTATTTTATTTATTTATTTATATTCCACAACTATCACACAACGCTGTCTCGTCCCAAGCTAAGCTGAGCTTGTGTTATGAGTACTAGTCAACTGATAAACATATTTATATATTCCTAAATACATATAATGAAATTGACTACTTCATTACAAATAATAAAAACAGAGTGAGAGATATCAACATTATAAGCACGTTGCACCCTACCGATCATAGAATGATACGAGCAAAATACTCAATAGGGGCGCAAGCGAAATCAAGAAAATCTTTTAAAGGCAGAGTCTGTGCCCTAACACCATTGGAAAAGGAAATACTCAAAAATAGATTTATCCAGGCTTCTGCGTGTATGACTAACACTCAAGACGTGCAAGAATCATACTCAGCAATGATAAAAACTATTAAAAATGTAACTTCATTTCCAACAAATAACTCTGCAAAGTCATTGCCGAAAGCTAATATTCCACAAGATATTGCTGAACTCATAGAACGAAGAACATACCTAAAAGAAAAGAAAAACAAAAGTAAAACTGAAAAACTGGAGCTCACAAAACTTTTTAAAACAATTAAGAGAAAAATAAACAAAAACAAATACGCAAACAGACTAAGAATGATTGAGGAAGAGCTTACCTTAAATAGCTCAGTGAAGAGAGCACAACAACGTCTAAAGGATGTTCGAAAATGGATCCCATCTCTAAAATCGAAAGATGGACAATCTTCTTCCAATAGAAATGAGCTAGTAGAGACAGCAACAAAGTTCTACGAAGAGTTGTATCAACGTAGAGGCGAAATATACAATACTGTTAATATAGTTAGACATGAAGGAGTTAGTTATGAAGTGCCAATATTTATGGAAAGTGAAATAAGTAGCGCTATTTTGTCTCTAAAATCTCTGAAGAGCCCGGGAGAAGATGGGATAACCAATGATATAATGAAGACTTTGATCGAACCACTGTCGCCTATTCTTACAAAGCTATTCAATAATATATTAACTTATGAAAACATTCCTACAGAATGGGAGACTTCTATTATAACATTATTGTACAAGAAAGGAAATCCCGGCGACATCGGAAACTACAGGCCTTTAAGTTTATTACAGACCACGAACAAAGTTTTCACACAAGTTTTGCTTAAAAGAATTATGCCGACTCTAGAACTCAACCAACCTAAAGAACAAGCTGGTTTCCGCCCAAGGCACTCTACAATCGATCATATATTTACTGTGACACAAATCATCGAAAAGTATGAAGAATATGGAAAGAAACTCTACATTGCTTTCGTTGATTATTCGAAAGCATTCGACTCAATTGGACACTTAGCTCTGTGGAAAGCCCTGGATCAACAAGGAGTACCTCAGAAATACTTGAAAATAATACAAGAAATTTAGAAAAGGAGTAAGGCTAACTTCAAATTAAAGAGACAAGGAAGACATTTCGAAGTACAACGTGGCGTCAAAAAGGTGACCCGATATCACCGAACCTATTTACCGCTCTCCTTGAATCCATTTTCAGAAACTTAGACTGGGACTATGTCGGAATTAACATTAATGGAGAAATACTGAACCATCTACGCTTCGCTGATGACATCGTACTGATCTGCGATAACCACAGACACCTAGAATATATGCTACAAACTTTGGATAGGGAGAGTAGAAAATGTGGACTGACTATGAATTTGGAGAAAACTCGTATAATGACCAACGCAGAACACATACCAATAAAAGTATCAGATAAGGAAATAGACTACGTGGAGGAGTACATTTATTTAGGGCAAAATATCACATTTAGGGAGCAAACTGTGGGTGAAATAGAGCGTAGAATTAAACTTGCTTGGAAAAGATATTGGTCTCTAAAGCACATATTTAAATCCAAACTTCCAATGTCGTTGAAGAAAAAAGCTTTCGAATCTGTCGTGACGCCCACACTTCTCTACGGTTGCCAGACCTGGGCACTGACTAAAGATGCACTCAACAAACTCCAAGTTTTCCAACGGGCAGTCGAAAGGAGTGTTTTGGGACTGAAACTACGAGACAGAATTCGAAACTCTCAAATCAGAATGAATACCAAACTGATAGATGTAGCGGACTTAGCATGTAGGCTGAAATGGAGATGGGCTGGTCACCTGGCCCGCGTAGACGACGGGCGCTGGAGCGAGCATGTGCTGCACTGGTGGCCGCGCGGCGAGACGCGCCGTCGTGGTCGCCCGCGCCGCCGCTGGAGCGATGACGTCGTGCGAGTCGCGGGACACATTTGGACCAAGATTGCCAAGGATAGGAAAATATGGAAATGCATGGAGGAGGCCTATGCCCAATCTTGGGTACCCAAAACATAGATTTAGCTTATAAATTCTAGTCGTAATTATTGTCATTATTTATCATTTTACTTTATTATACTCATTATAATGAAATTAATTTATATATATTTATTTACATTTGTACAGAATACATTGAAATGAATTAAATAAAGATTGGATTATTTAATATATAATAATATTTGCATGAAATTAATTATTGAAATCATTATTTTATAAATTTTTATTCGTAATTGTTATTAAGTATATTATTGTAATGTTTATTGGTAGCTTTAATTTAAAAGTATTATTTTTGAGAACTATTTACCTTTCTGCAGAATAAATTGAAATGAAATGCATGCATGAAATAAATTAACGAATTATTGAAAATCATTATTTTATAAATTCAATTTGTAATAGATAGTACAATATCGTCGATAATTCAAATGTGGAATTGAAATTGTTAAAAGAAAAACTGCATGAAGTGGATTAGTGAGTTAGAAATTTTATTCTAGATTTAATGTATAATTTTGCTTTTTTTGGGATTAAATGGCTTTATTATTATTATTATTATTAAATACATATATACTATAGATAAATTACACCCAGACACTGAAGAAATGATCATGCTCATCACACAAACATTTGTCCTGGGTGGGAATCGAACCCACGACCTCCGGTATAGCAGTCAGGGCCACTAACCACTAAACCAACGGGCCAGTCAAAAAATATTAGAGTGATATTGCTCTAATTTCTAGTCAGGAACAATATCTAATTACAGAAATTGGCCGCCACAAAATAATTTTATTACGTATAAAAACTGTGATAAAAACTTTGTAATTGTTCGTTTATCATTTAATTTGTGCTCACTCACGAATGAAACAAGAAGCACTTGAAAATAAATATATTTTCCTCACAATCTGGCGATCTGAATTTGGAATTACGTTAGACGTCGGAGTTACAAACGTTCTTCGCGATTTTAATACCGACATCTATCGTAAGGGTTACTTCACACCGAGATGCGAAGCGACGTGAATCTATGCAGATTCGCGTAAATTACGTGTATGTACACTTTACGAAACACTGAGGGCGCTTTCAATTTATGCGTTTTTTGACGGCCTGCTGCGATGTGAGTCGTACTGCGTACGAACGATAGTATTTTTCATTTTCATACTAAGCGCGCGGTGCAGGCTTATGGTCGACACCAGGACAGCAACATCTCAAGCACCACGTGTTCAATTCGGTGTTGAATAGTGCCGTGATGCATCACTGCATCACTGGAATACAAACGCACGGGTAGCTAGATACGTTTCCAATTTAGGCGCTTGTTGTCGGACTGCTAACGTACTGCAACCGGCCGACTGCTGCACGTTTACTGTGCCGCTGTGTGTGCGGTTGCAGTACGCATAAATTGCGCTGGCAGAGGTTACCCGTATGAAAGTAGAAAATATACAAGGTGTAAGGGACAGCCCTCCACAAACTTTAAGGGCTTGCTCAGTAGACGATACTGAACAACATTCCACAAAATTTTTTTTAGGAAACGAAAAAAAAATCCGCCTCACCATACAAAATTATAAACTTGATTGGACAGTTTGTATGGAGAGGCCGAATTTTTTTTTCGTTTCCTGAAATATTTTTTTGTGGAATGTTGTACAGTAGATATCATCTACTGAGCAAGCCCTTAAAGTTTGTGGAGGGCTGTCCCTTACACCTTGTATGTGTGTGTCACTCAGTGGTAAAGTAGCATTCTACTGTGCTGTGCAATATTTTTTCAATCGGTCTTGTAGTTTTCAAGTTTAATCATTTCAAGCACAATCTTTACTCTTGTAGCGACATCTATGATACCACATAGGAACTAAAAAGTGTGAAAACCTGCATCGCACAATTTAAAGTTCTCTGCGCTATTTGAACATCATATACTTATACAACAGCCCGAAATACACAGGCCTCAAATTTTATATCTGAGGACAAAGGAGAATTAAAAGTTTTATCTGTCCCTGATATATTTTTTAAATCCCCAAATAGAGATGTAAATTTTCGTGTTATGTGTCTCCATGCTTATAACGAGGGACATTCATCACATTATGGTATGCAAATAAATAAATGAAAAAAAAAATGACAAATGGGATTTAAAAATCAGACACTGGGACATATAGGAACACACCTGCAGTGCAAAACAAATGGCGTCTTCAAGCATTGTCATCGTCGTTTACATTTCGGAGAGGTGCACTGGAGTTGCATAATTTAAAACCGCCAAGTCCGTTTCATCATCGGACCACAAGACGTACGGCGTTGCGCCACCGATATTTGGTGGACATCCCACCCATACGTACAAAGCGTTTTGGGAACACATTCATTATGCGTACAGCTAAAAAGTGGAATAGCATGGCAGGATCGGTGTTTCCGGATAGCTATACCCTAGGGGTTTTTAAGCCAAGCATTTTCCATCGTTGGCCACATCATCGCTTACAATCAGGTGAGATAGTAATCAAACGCGAGCCTATCCACAATAAAAAAAAAATCGTCGCATAGCTTCGGGCCTTTATGTGAGCTGGCCCTAAAGCTAAGCTCTGATAAGATCGCAGCTGCTAAGACTTCGTTTAACTTATTCCTGACTGATCTTTGTTTATCAGCAATAAGTTTAACGCGGTCTGTATCTTTGTCTTTCTATCAACTGCACTTCCTACGTGTAATCATCATCTTTATTTCAGCTGAAAGATGTCCACTGCTGGACATAGGTCTCCCCCAAGTGTCCATTAGATTCCTGTGACCCTCGGCAGGTCGTCGATCTACCTTGCAGGAGGCCTTCTAAAGCAGGGTCTTCCGGTACGTGGTCGCCACTCCAGAACTTTTCGGCCTCATCGACAGTCACTCACCACTTCGCCATCTTAAGACAAATACAAAGTTAATAGCTTTTAACCCGTTGTATGCCGGAACGTAGATCTACGCGAGACACAATGGCTTTTTAATTGTGTCTCTAATTACGGCATACGAGAGCAAGAATAGTGCCGTCAAGGCCGACCCAGACAGAAGTCACGAGGTGATTTAGACGCGTACCAGGAGGACTAGTTCAAAATGGTGCCATAGAAGAATGTCTAGAAAGAACTGTTTCGAGGCTTTAAAAGAACTGGAGAACCAGCAGTGATAACCCGACGTATGCTAAGCGTTTTGCCTCATCATTTATACCGTTACAATTTGCCTGCTGCGGTATTCCCGTTCGATTATAATTTATTTGTCTTCAAGGCTGGAGTGAGGCTCTTAATAAACTAGTTCGCTTCACCATCAACAATTGCAATCTACTGCTTACCATCAGCTGGGATCGCAATCAAGCACTATCTTATATTATTTAAAAAGAAATGCAGTACCTCTAGCCAAGTTGATAACCTGCAATCGTTAACGCTAGTAGAAAACTTCAAATGTACGGGAATGACGTCATCTCAACGCTCAGTCACATGGTCAGAACAAAAGAATCGGGGGCATGGCCAGCTCGAGGCGTTCCACGCAAACGAAGCGGTTGTAACTTGGCTAAGGAGGCTGGTTACCCTGAGCATTCTTTTATTACTACTTACTACTCGTTTATTAACGAAATATGTGCGGAAAAGAAAGCTCGCACAAGGCTTTCTGACTCCACCCTTACGTGGAAACTTGCCGGTTTCCTCCCATGTGTACACTGGCAAACAGCAAAAGTTTTAATGTATTTTTTCAATTCTCGAAGTTCGAGAGTTCCTGACCGCTGTTTGAGGAGTACTGTTTTCTTTCCATTATTCATGTTCGATCACCGACGTATATAAGGGGGGGGTTTTGGGGGTCCGGACACCCCCCATTCTTAAAGAATGCGTGTAATTTTTACAGCACCGCGCCGCTTGTAGCAAATGGTAGTTGTGGATTAAGTCATAGAGTTTCCACAAAAGCCACACCTCATCCTTGTGTATATCGAAGTTATCACTCCACCGGAAGTGATCAAAGCCATATCTCGCATGAAAAAATTGTAAAGCAACTGGCCCCGATGAATTACCAGTAGAACTTTGGAAGAAAACGGGTACAGTTAGAGTCAGGTGGTTGACAGACCTTTTCAATCTCATCCTTACATCTGGGAAGGTGCCAGATATATGGAGACTCAGTAATATGATCCCATTCTATAAGAACAAAGGAAATATCGCGGAATGTCATCATCATCATCACCAGCCTTTTTAATGTTCCCACTGTTGGGACTCAGGCCTCCTCTCTAGGAGAGGGAATGGGCCGTAATCCACCACGCGGGCCCAGTGCGTGTTGGTGAATGTCACATGTCTTCGAATTTTTGGTTCTAGAAAAACTACTAAAGGTCATTAAGTTAACTTCACACACCAAATAGATTTGGAAAAAAATCCTTATTGATGCCTAGAGTCTGTGCGGAAAGTAAACCATCGTGGGATTTGAGGGCGCTGCTGTAGATAAATATCGTTTTTGTTATGTAAGCAACATTGTGACGTCATTATAGTGCGACTGTTAAATCTTGATATTTGGAAACTATGTTAGACTAGCTTCTTCCAGCGGCTTCACCCTATAGTAAAAATTATCCTATTGGCTGAATTTGATCACCTAATGAAACTGCAAAGTTATAGCTTATGTGCTATATTACTGCAATAATTATGATTAAGTTCATCTGTCTAGTAGTTTTTGCGCGACAAATCCATACATACGAGTACTTCCATCCATCTTCACAAACTTTCGCATTTACAATATTAGTAGCCTATTTATTGAACTTGCTCACGTGATGAAACTTAGCAAAATATAGGTTATAAGCTATATTATTGCAACGTTTATTTCATTAAATTCATCCGTCTATAATAAGTTTTTGCGTAATGCCATTAATTGTGGCGACACCTGGGGGAGGCCTATGTCGAACAGTGGACGTCTTTCGATTGTAATGATGATGAACATTTAAATGCAAACACGAACCCGTAAAGGAAAATAGCGTGCAGAAACTGCTGTACTGCCTATCGAGGTAGTTGCCACCAACGACCACTTACCCAGTGCCAACGAAAATGGTTCTATCACATTGACTGGGATCGGTCTATTATCACTGACTGGAATATTGTAGCTAGCAGCAAGTTTATGTTTACCCTAGTTAAATTTAAAGGTAAAAATGGGACACACTACCACTTTCTCGTTGTCTTCCTCAGTACATTTTTCCTTTTTGCTAATCAATGAAAAATATGAACTTAATGACTATGAAAATAAAGTACACTTCAGAATTTGTAATGTTACTTCGTAAAAAAACCTATTTAGCATATAAGGAACCATCTCGTATATAAGATCCTTGGGATCACTTGGTTGTCCGTCTGTTTATCTGTTAAGACTCTTTAACTCGAGAACGCTTGGAGGTATCGAGTTAAAATTAAAACCATGCACTCAAACCTGCGGTTTTTTGAAATTGTGAAAAAATCTGAGTTAACGAAAAAAAAAGATACGGCCGTTTATGTCGCAAAAAAACATATATTTCGATACTCAAGGGAATCAAAGTTCATAGGGTGACGTTGACCTAGAATCTTGAAATTTGGCATAAATTAAGATCTTATAGAACAAGTACAGGGAAAAATCTGAAAATTGTAAATTTGTAGATTCGCCACAAAAAAAAAAATTGTTTGCAATTCGGTAAAATCTTCGTAACTCAATTCGGGAATTGATTTCATAGGTAAATTTGTACAGAATCCTCAGTGCGCGAGTCCGACTCGCACTTGCCCTTTTTTATTTTAGTTACTGTATCCTTACTCAAGCCTGAAAAGAAATATTCCAAGTTAGTCGAAATGCATTATAAATTTAAAGTATCAATACTCTTTATACTAGCCATCGAAAATATTGACCAAAACAAAATAAACAAATATCGTCATGTTTAAATGAATTTCCGTTTAATTTATGTATATTTGGAGATAACAGGGACAGGAGTTCATCTAGGAAGTCTAAAAACAATAAAATAAAAGTGTTACGTACCAAAAAAAGAGCATACCAATGTTTCCCAAGTTCGTGACTTTGTTTTGATTAATAATGGTGTAATTTGCCATTTGTTATCTTTGGCAAAACTGTAATATATTAAATATTATTTCCCTTGCAGCTCAATGAATTTTTTTATCACATTTCTGAAAATTTTAATTAAAAATCACAATAAAATAACACAATAAACAAACCTTCTGTCATCATGATATGACGTTTGGCATTTGACGGATGGCTGGGTTGGGTTGCTACTTAAAATCTTTAATGTTGTTTTCACTTTACGCCACGACGGTTCTTTTATCGCACAGACAATAACAAATTTTGCACCATAACCACTAATCAGTGTGGGTTTACTGCTGGAATGGTTACTATGTACTTTACTAAGGATACTAATGGAGAAATGTCTTTACCTTGTTTTCGTAGATTTAGAAAAGGCTTTCGACCGAGTGCCAGGCAAATTCATATGGCAAGCACTTACAGCCCAATTGATACCGGAGTATCTTACAATACATGTATAACAACGTAACAACGCGAGTTGTCTCTCCAGCAGGTACAAGTGATAGTCTCGAGGTCGGGTCAGGGTCCATCAAGGGTTCCATTTAAGCTTTGCTTGCTTTTCAACGTTGTCATGGATTACATAAAAAAAAAAAAAACATTTATAAAACCGGCCCCTTGGACACTATTCTATGCGGATATATGTAGTCCTAATAGAGGAATCTCTATCGGGAATTCAAATCTATGGAAGGCTTTGGAAGACAGTAGTCTACGGGTCAAACGCAAAAAGACTGAGCACATGCCACGCCACGCCACATTAGCTCTGCACCATCCTAAGAGAATGCCTAAGGTATTAACTCCGCCCATGTACATTGTGTTGCATGAAGATTAAATAAATAATATAAATATTAAATGCACTGCAATTTCTCTGGAAAAAACCATAACACGTCGGCACCAAATACAGAAGACACACCATTGAACTAAATAGAAGATTTCATGGTCAATACTAAGGCAACAACGGGCAGAGACCTAAACATGACCTAACCTAAACGTGTTTATAAAAACTAAAGGCACTGTATATAAACGAGCCGTTGGACCTGCTATGTTGTATGGTTCCGAGTGCTGAGCAATCAGAAAATGCGAAGACCAAATATACACGTCACAGAGACAAAGATGCTGCGATGGGCGAGTGTTGTCACGAGACCGGATAAAGTCCCCAATAAGCTGATCCGAGGGAGCTTTAATGTAGCTGAAATACAACATAAGATGTATGAGAGCCGCTTGCGATAGTATGGGCATGTAATGCGCAGAAACAAAGACCACATGACTCGACGAGTATAAGCCACAAAAGAGGGCAAAAGAGGAAGAGGTCGGCCACCGACTACCTGAAGGTGAACCATCCAGAACAACCTAATGAAAATGGGCCTAAAGCCAGAAATGACCCAAAATCGCCTAGAATAACGTAACAGTATCAGGAGAGTTACCCCAAATAGAGAACATGCCAGAGGATTGATTGACAAATATATACACTCCTCCATTTTTTATTTGAAGGCACTCATTTTATTTTATTTATACTACATAACTAACCGGAGTTATAATTATAAATTACGCGCGACTATGTTTGCTTAATGTTATTGGATTTGCTTGGATAAAAGTAAAATCTGTGTTTTTTTACAACGGGGGGACCCCTCCCTTGTCAAAGCTATAGCTACGTCCGTGTGTTCGACAGTTTTTTGTGCTATGGAAATTCTTTATTGGAGACTGACCTGAAAATTATAGATGTCTCCGTGTTGAGTCGAGCCCCATTTTTTTTTAACTAAAATAACAGGGTGTTGGGGACAGCCCTCCACAAACTTTAAGGGCTTGCTCAGTAGACGAAACTGAACGATCTTCCACAAGACATTTTTTCAGGAAACGAAAAAAAAATCAGTCTCACCATACAAAATTAAAAACTTGATTGGACAGTTTGTGTGGAAAGGCCGATTTTTTTTTCGTTTCCTGAAAAAAAATCTTGTGGAATATCGTTTTTCGTCTACTGAGCAAGCCCTTAAAGTTTGTGGAGGGCTGTCCTCAACACCCTGTTATTTTAGTTAAAAAAAATGGGGCTCTAACCATACCCGTTACTGATCATATTTGTGTAATTGCCATTTTTTATAAAAAAAAAAAAACGAAGTAGCAAAATTATCCACGAAAAATTAGTCATAATTGGTAAATTTATAATTGAATCAATTTGCCTGTACAATATTTCCATAAATTGAGTGACTTTTGAGAAATAAACACATGCGAATAAGTTTGCTGTTTATGAATATTATTGAGATTTTACTTAAAAATAATAACCAGATCTTTACTAATAAGCCCTTTAACCTTTCAATCGTGGAAATTACTTGCGCGTTAGTTAGCGTTCGCTTGGGGTTTAATGAATTAAGTATTTGCACTAATTCAAATTTAGCGGTGTATAGTCCATCCTTTTAACAGTTCACTTTAGGTCGTCAAATAGATCGTGTTAAGTGTTCGTGGTAAGGGCTCAGGACTTCAGGAGTTAGCAAAATTTCAAGCGGCTATCGCAAGGAGTGAATGATCACAAAGTTGTGGACATCTTGCGACACTTCATTTTGTTACAACTTGATAGAACTGTAGGTCTCGTCGGTTGGTAACTATTAACGGCCCGTTCACGATCTTGCCGCTGTAAGCGGTAGCTAAGCGCGGGGCGGCGAGCGGTAAGAACAAATGTGTGAAAATGTTTGAAGCACGCCACGAGACGCCGCTCATAGCGTCCTGTGCCAGCCTACCGATACCGCCCCGCTTGCCGCGCCGCTCGCCGCTAGGACCGAAGTCATGACCAGGCCAGGGCCTTACCATACGCACAAGCTTCACCACAGTGTTGAACAAAATGGCCTGTGCAGGCAAAACCGTGAAACTTCTGTGAATGATAGACCCATTAGGTTGATGTATTTATTAGTTATTATATTTTGTAAAGGTCTGTAGTAAAATCACATAACGAATAGGTTTCGACATAAATACAACAATTTTAGTTTCTGCTAGTCTATGCTCTTGCTTTCCAGGACCACGGGTTTCCCTTTCGGAAGTCAACCCATGGATGTGGGACGCACAGGAACGTTCGATGTGGCGACGCTTGGGGGAGGCCTATGTCCAACAGTGGACGTATATCGGCTGAATTGATGATGATGATGATGAAGTCAACCCATGGTCCCAGTAGACTTCGGCCCTGTTGACCTCCTAAGATTTTGCTGACATCTCCTTGAACACTACATGCCGTGGCCCGTGGACGACTTGGGCTCGGTCCGGACGGTGAGCTAACCATTGCCCGTAGTATGCAAGTCCACGCCTACGGTGGCTGGAAACCAGGGTCAGGGTCTCAGCTGCGGGCGTAAAGACGTCCGTTCCATGACGCGTACGGCCGCCTCCTTTGCTAGCATTACGGCTTCGAAGAAAAAGGCGGCCGCTGCCCACTCCCCCTCACTCCTAACCATGGCCTGAACCAAGACCCAGCGTGAGAGGTCGCCGCCACCGATCGCCCCAACGAGGAAACAGTGATGCTCCGACCAAAACCTAAAAAAAAATTCAAAATTCAAATATTTATATTTCACCTAGACTTACTTACGGCACTTATAAAACGTCAGAAGCTAGTGCACGGTTCCAAACTGGTCGTTTCCTATGGAGAAGAACCGGCAAGAAACTCCATGGTTACTCTTTTAAAAGCGGAAAGGTTCCACCCATGAAGCTTTTTTTTTATGGTGGGAAAAAATCATCCAATGACAAGCCTACTTATTCTGGCGTTATCGCCGCCGCCGCCGCCGGGATTCTGATCCCGATTTCCGGCCAACGTAGACGCGGGCTTGCGGACAGTGAGTAATGGGTAGCTCACTGTCCGGCCGTCCGGTAACTGTCCGGACCAAGCCCAAGTCGTCGACGGCGCGCACTGTTCCCGCGCGCCTCAAGGAGTTGTCAGCAACAGCAGGGACCCAGCCGGGTCGAAGCCTACTGGGGCCAGGGTTATCCGAAAGGGCGCTCGAGCCCCGGTATGAAGGCTAGAAGGAACGGGGTGGGTCTTTTAGTCAGTAAGAGTCTGAAACTATCTCCCGCTCCGCCCAAGGGCGGGGGATGTCAATGCATGATTTTTCCCACCATAAAAAAAAAAAAAGCCTACTTATTCTGCCTTTTCCACTTAATGCTACTATATTTCCATTCCACGTTAATAGCAAACTAAAACATATATTTCCACGTTAACCGAAAAGTAAAACAATAACGTATCTGGTTACCAAGCCAACGCTCCTCCGATTAACTTAATACAATTGATTCTAACTTGTTTTATTGAGTCCGTTAGTGAACACATTGATAGGGACTTGGCAAAAATTCAATTTCGCTAGAGTTTCTACCAGATATAGTTAGAGGAGATACATTTATCTAGAAATAAAGGTCAAAGGATGTTCATTATTCTCTTGAACTTTACAATATAATTTGAGTTAGGTAGAAATTGTACATTTAAATACAAGTGGACAAGGTTTGTCATTCCTACCGAGTGACAAATTTTCACGTGTATCAAACGACGTTTTTCAACACAGATATAAATAAACGGGGGTTTATCGTTTATTCGTGGTAATGGGCCCGATTTACAAATTGTAGGTCGTGGGTTCGAACCCAGCCAGGCGCATTACTTTGTGTAGTTTATTTCATCACCACTGCTCTCAAAACGGTGAAGGAAAACATCGTGAGGAAACCGACATGTCCTAGAACCAAAAATTCGAAGACATGTGACATTGAATAACCCGCACTGGGCCCACGTGGTGGATTACGGCGCATTTTCTCTCCTAGAGAGGGAAGGGAGAACAGAAAACAAAAATATTCATAGCCAGATTAACAAGTATTATTGAGGTACGACGGTACACATCACCACGGGACTCTTCAACTCATATCTATTATACCAATACCAGTTTATTCCAGGGTATAACTTCACAAAGCCACAAAAATTAACAGAATCGCTCCAGATGCTCACAAGCCTCATAAAATACGGTTATACTGTAACCCATAGTTATCTAACTTCAACAATAGCGTAGTTAAGCGCGGGCGAAGTAGGCCCTGGCCACGGTCTCGCACCCAGAGGGGCCTCGCACAAACGAGGGCTCTTTCAGAATGAGGTTTTTTTCCCACCCAGAAGTACAAAGCGTTTTGGGAACAAATTCCTTATGCGTACAGCCAGGGCCTGATCCAAGCCGGCCATTTGCCCAAAGCGGCAAAAAATGAGGGGCGGCAAAATTGACTGATCTTCTTACCTCGCCATTAGCCATCTACACCCAAGTTGGCTGATAGAGAATTTTATGTGCCACCTTTCAACCTTCTTCAGTTTGGATAGTGGAAATATTTATGACTTAACACTTATATGGTTTTTTGTATGTAAAGGGCGGTGAAAATTATCTTTGTCCAGAGCAGCTAAATAGCTGGATCAGCACGCTTAGCCAAGTTGTTATTCTGAAATCGTTAACGCTATCGAAAAGTGACGAAACGTATGGGAATGACGTCATCTAAACGTAAAGTCACTTGGTCAGAACAAACGAATAGACAATTCGTAGCCAAGTTCAAATCGTTCAAAATCGTTTCTACAATGTTTAACGCTACATCCTTTGTTATACAAACGCTACATTGTAGAACGAGCAGCCGACTCGGGCGCGTCAACATGGCTACCAACTTATCGTTTTCTACAATTGCTGTCACCGAGGCGTTACCGATTAGAGAATGGAATTCGACACAAACTGGTTGTAACTTGGCTAGGGGGGCAGGCCCTGCGTACAGCTAAGTATTGAAGTTCCCTGCCGAAGTTTGTGTTTCCTGATAGTTATAACTTAGGGGTATTTAAGTCAGGAGTGAATAGGTCGCTTCTAGGCAAGCGTGCTCCATCGTCGGCCACATCATCGCTTTCCATCACGTGAGATAGCGGTCAAACGCGAGCCTATCCATAATAATAATAAAAAATTGTAAGGCTCGCGTTTGGCCACTATTTCACCAGCTGGTAAGCGACGATGTGACTTGTGACTGAACACTGGGTAGCAACAGTCGCTGTCTCGTTTTCGAATTTATGAAAGGCTAGCTTTTTTCCCGCATCTTCGCCTGCATACATAAATTAATTTAGCCTATGTCATTCAGGAACAAAGCAGCTTTCTATCGGTGAAAAATTTTAGCAATCGGACCAGTACTTCCAGAGATTACTTCCTACAAAGAAAAAAATATAAAAACAAACTTTACCTCTTTATTTTATTAGTGTAGACAAAGGCCTTGCTGATGTTCCTTCGCCCACGTCTATATTAATCCAAGCTACGCCCCTGAGCTTCAACGTAGGACTGTATGAGTACGACACAAATTGATTTTGCTAGCGAACTTTGTGGAAGTGGTCCCTTCATTAATTTGATTGAGTTACCGTCCTGTTTCACCCGCCAGCCATCCTTTCACTTAGTCGATGATATTTTTAAATAATAGGCTGGATCTCCGAGTGGATGCAAAGTAAATCTAGCCGCTTTGTTTTTAGAAAAGGGTTTGGTATGGAGATTTCGTCTTTTGTTCTGTCATTTTAATATTAATATTTAGCTTTGCGTTGGCTTTATTAAAGTTTGTTATGAGCTTGTTTTTTGGGTACGGGCATGCATAATATAGTGTTCAAAGTAAGCGAAATAAAAGGTCCTACGAAAAAAGTGTCAGCTGTGTAAAATTTGTAAAGAAAAACTTGTCAAAAAGTTTGTAAAAATATCAACGAAGTATCTAAAGAATCACCAGAACCGTCGCTTCATCAAAGTAAAAGCAGAAAAGTCCGAAACACTCCGAAATTAAACGAATATTTCAAATAAGAAAGTTTTCTCGTTAATAAAACTTGCAACGGACAATAGAGTTAGTCGATTCTCGCAATAATCCGATTATAACAATCGACTTGGTCCATTTATAAGTTCGGGAGCTCTATAATCAAGGAATTACTGTGGCAATGCTGTATATTGGCACGCTGTGGAACTTACTTTTTCTGTTTATAATTTTCATCATCACTGAAAGGCTTTTACTGCAGAACATACCTCAAACATCTCCACTGCGAAGTCTTATGCGTCTTGCAATCGAAGGATTCCCGTGGCTTTCACCAGATCATTGTTCCACTTATGGACGGTCTACTTCACTGGTTGGGAAATAAGCTGTCTGCCCATCTACTGGTAAATAGTAACTGATTCCTTCACAGTGTAGCACATCTGAAATACGTAAGTAGAGGAATGTTTACGGCAGTGCCATCCAAATGACCAAAACCTTAATGCCTTTTAGAAAGGACAGCTTTTTTTAGATGGAACATCATCCAGTGACGTCTCCGGCTCTGGGTTGGGGCGGGAAGGCGTGCCAAATTTTTTCTGTATCCTTCAGTTACCCTTACGTTCTAGGATCGCGAGTTTCCTTCTCAGATGTCCACTGGGGCCATCCCTGTGGCTCCTGTGGACATCTGAGAAGGCCCTACTGGACCCCTACGATTGACGATTTAGGCTCAGTCTGGACGGCGGGTTACCCATTGCTCGCCGTCCGCAAGCCCGCACTTACGGTGGCCGGAAATATAAATCGGAATCCCGGCGGCGGCTGGGGCGTGAGCGCCGTTGCTTCACGCGTGCGGACTTGCATTTCTGACGAAAGTCGTCCACTATTGGACATAGGCCATCCCCAAGTATCTCCCCAACGAACGCGCGTGGAACGCTACGCGCCGACGACGACTTGGGCCCAGTCCGACTGATTACCGGATGGCCGGACGGCGAACTACCCATAGTTCCTCGTCCGTAAGCTCGCACCTTCCCTGGAGGGTAATTTAGGTCACGGTGACTGGAACATGAAGCATCCGGCCATCTCCTTCGCTAGCATTACTGTTTTGCAAAAGAAGCCACCGGCTCCCATTCCCTCTCAGTCAGACACGGGAGTGCTCCGCCTAAGCTGGGCTCACCTCCACCTCCATGTCCTCCGTACGGTCCGCACAGTGACGACAATCTGGCATTTCTTCCGCCTTAATCGGTGCATGGACCTCCCGAACTTACCATGTCCAGTGAGGACTTGCGTCACGCGAAAGGCGAGAACACCTTGAGGCCTCTCCAGCAAGTTCTCAAAGAAGGGACTTACCGCTTTCATCATGGCGTGCCCTATCGCACAGTACTGTTTAATTACATATACGAGTAGATACAAATAACTTGTTCTATTTTTGTCTTCATCTCTACGCTCTAGAAATTCCAGCTCTTAATTACAGCCTCGCACACTATGATCACAAAATAGATAGGTACAGAAGACAATCTCATGTATGTACTAAAGTACATATACGTACTTTTTATATCGACTCTCGGTGGACGCACACTAATGAGCGTTTGAGCCGGAACTGTTCGACGAGCGGGCCGAGGCGCTTCGTGATATCGTGTCCGTGAGCGGTGTCTGTGTGCGTTGCTCGAGCGTGCTTTGTATGTAGATTGACTTTTGTGCCTATAATTTTGTGGTGAGAAGGCGTGTTGCTATTACTGACTAAAACCCACCTGCGTTTCTTCAGTTGACCTTATTGTTTCAGGGCCGCAGTAATTCTTTGAAGATATTGCTAAAGTAATTACTCCGTCGAGGTTTTTGCCTCGTCTTCTGATATAACGACGCTCATAGCCGTTAAAGACTGATCAAATGTGGCGATATATGCCTTTTTAACCACTTGAATTTTCCAGACGTGAAAAGAATACAAATGGCTTGTAATAGTAGTAAAAAATACCTTTTGAAGGATTCTTTTCTGAATAAACTAATAGATTTTGTATAAAAAATAGATTTGGAGCTTTTTAACCGACTTCAAAAAGGAGGAGGTTCTATGTTCGGCTGAATGTATGTTTCTTTTTTTAGAATCGTTATGAGATGCTCTGTGGCTATAAGTTATTTAAGTTTGTCTGAGGGGTACTTTTTAGTGGTATAACTAAAAAGTGTAAAATAAAAACTTTTTACAAAAAAAAAATATAACCGACTTCAATGTTAAAAAACACTGAAAAGTATAAAATAACTTTAATTTCGGAAGTCGGTGTTAAATAACGAAGAGACAAAACTATTATAGAAACACCGACTTCCAAAATTAAAGTTAAGTACTTTATACTTTTCAGTGTTTTTTAACATTGAAGTCGGTTATATTTTTTTTTTTTGTAAAAAGTTTTTTAGAATGGATTTTTACTTAGATGTCTTTAGCACTTGCTTCACGTGTCGTCTGGCCATTTAAAATGTACAAGCGTGTGATGATATTTATTTTAGCATGGAAAATACGGCATCCATTAAAATACAAACCACAGACACTACAGCCGTCTGGTCGGAGGATCGTCCCTTTTTAATGGAGGTTTGTGGAACTTTACACCCTGTTCCGCATACCTCCAAATGTTTAAGTTAGTTTTATACAAACCACTAGCTATCCGCCCGCGACTTCGCCCGCGTGTACTTCGGTTATCGCACTCTAAACGTGTTTTCCCTTAGGAATAAGATGTTTTCCGGGATATAAAAAAATCCGGGTTTTCCGTTCAGCCGTTTTTGCGTGATTAAGTAACAAACATCCAAACATCCACACGTTCATATTTATAATATTAGTTAGGATGTAACAGAAATACCGAAAATATAAAGTTTTGATATATTGTGGCAGGAGTTTGTCTTCATACACCAGATACAAAGAGCCTACACCTTGAAACACTGTAGCTCAGTTTAGTCTCGTTACAGCATAGCCAGTATAGATGTACACTTGGATTATAGATACTGTGAACTTTTGAGGTCTTATTGAATTCTAAAATCACTGTCACGAACGTAGCTACTAGGGCTTTCATCCCGGGAGTCTCGGTCTCGAAAATACCGGGAGTCAGACAATTTTTCTTCTTTTTCGAGATCCGAGATTTATACCTCCAGTCCCGGGGAAAATATTTTTCTTTTTAACGAGTCTCGAAAGTCTCATATTTCCCGGGATTCTCGGGACTGGGCCAAATATCGATTTTATAGTTCTGGGACTCGAAAATGTTTCGAGACTGAAAGCCTTAGTAGCTAGGTACCTACCAACAACAATCGATCTAAAAAAATAATCATCGACTCGTTAAGAAGAAATATAGGTAAAGCTTTATACTGTTGCCACTGTAAGAGCTCAGGCCATAATCCACCACGTGGGGCTAGATGCCCTGCCATGTGTCCTTAACGCGATTCATTATACGGCCTAAACCGGACTATTAAAGGGATGGAACTCATCATCATCATCATATCAGCCGAAAGACGTCCACTGCTGGATATAGGCCTCCCCCAAGCGTCGCCACAACGGCCAGTCCTGTGCGTCACGCATCCATCGGATTCCCGCGACCCTGACCAGGTCATCGGTCCACCTTATTGGAGGCCTTCCAACGCTGCGTCTTTCGGTACATGTCCGCCACTCCAGAACCTTTCGTCACCATCGGCCATCTATTCTGCGAGCAATGTGCCCTGCCTATTGCCAAGTGGCAATAGGCAGGGCACATGTTTGGCGATTCATCGAGCTATGTCGGTAACCTAGAGATGGAACTATATCTATATATATAAAAATCAATGCCACTTTTCGTTGTAATTTTATAAATCAAGAACGAGCTCACCTATCCAAACCAAATGTTTAGGCTTTGTTCGGACCATTTAGTAGATGGTTTATGTGAAGTTTGGTAGGGTACAGTAGGGTATAGTAGGGTAGAGTAGTGTAGAGTAGTTTAGAGTTGAGTAGAGTAGTGTAGAGTAGGGTAGAGTAGGATAGGGTAGGGTAGAGTAGGGTATAGTAGGGAAGAGCGGGAGTTAAGCCGCGCGGGCAAAAGCTAGTAGAGTATATAACTCCATCCCTCTTTATCAATCGCACGCCAGACATTTTAACACGTTATGGTAAGGCCCCTGGGGACTACTAGGTTAAGGAAGAAGATTGCATGTAATAAATAAAGAAATGTGGTCAAAATTAGCTCATTTATCATGAAACTAACGATCGACAAAGTACCGATGAAAGCACTTTAAATAAAATTAAACTCTAACAAAATTCTAAACCAGGCTACTTTTTACGTAACTAGGTTTTCTCTCACAGCGATCTGTAAGTAGCAGACAGATTATGTATCGAGTTACTGACGGTTTAGACACAGTGTCCGAATCAGCACATTTTATTTTTAATATTTTTTCACTGATTATTTGGACACCACCTTTATAGAAGCTGTTTATTAGTCAGATAAAAAAAATGTTTTAAAATATAATTTAAATTAATTTACTACCCGAACTTGCCGCCTTAAATCCAGCCTAAAATAGTTTTGTTAACGCTTTTTTCACCCATTTATTGTATTTTAAAACTTTTATCTGACTGTACTAAACAATGTGTGTCCAAATAGTTAGTGAAAATATCTATCTATATCACATACATACATACTCGTATAATAAATTTGCAGAAATGTTTAGTTGTGCGCGCATCACGTAAATCGTAGGAAATCGATGTAGATAAGTTTTATACAATAAAACTGTGTATAACTTGATATATTACTTAGGCTTTGTTTCATCGCAATCGGTTGACTAAATCCAAAGACATATTATGAATTTAAAGTATTCAAGAAGTAAAATATCACACCTTGACTTTTAGGTGGAACGAAGTTCGCCGTGTCTGCTCATCATCGTCATCTTCCTGCCCTTGTCCCGATTTATTTTGAGTTATCGCAACACATTTTTTCTTCCATTCTGTCCTGTCACTCGTCACGCTATCACTAACTTTCTTTTCTTTCATATCACTTCTCACACAATCTATCCATCTTTGTCAGCAACAGCAGGGTCGAAGCCTCTGGGGCCAGGGTTAGCTCCGAAAGGTAGCGGCCCCGGTATGAAAGGCAAGAAGGAACGGGGTGGGTTTTTTAGTCAGTAAGAGTCTGACACTATCTCCCGCTCCGCCCAAGGGCGAGGGATGTTATTTGGATGATATTCACCCACCAAAAGAAAAAACCATATATTTTTGGCCTCCCTCTCCATCCATTCACATGTAAACTCATAACTCTTTTACCTACATACGCTTCATCCCTCCTCCTTACATACATTTCATTTTATATTTCTCTCTGCTAGTATTGAAATAAAAATGTGTAAATTCGGACACTGTGGCCGAATCATCAGCAGCTCAGCGTATCGCTACCGTATCGTACGTTAGTAAATAACTAATGTGCTCGTGATCTAATCCGATAGTTAGGAACAGCGAGGTATAGTTACAGGGAGGTAAATAATCTATGAAGTGTCGTGGAAATGAAGCGGAAACTCGACGCGGACGGTGAGAATATGGAGGTGATCAGGAACTTTGGGCTCGATATGGTCGGTAGTTTTTAGGTAAATAATAAATGTATTAGTTTCACTGTAATAGTTAATTACCCTGCTAAGCAAATCTTAGTGACTGTATTGAATTTAGGTAATAATAAAAGGCCACCAGCCACACGCCGAGAAAGCGAACATGACTTTGTGGCCTTATAATTTTTTCACAATTTATCACCGCAGCCGAGCGCGCTCGGACGGAGCGGCGCCGACCCTAGCGCGACCGTCGAGCGTAGGAAATACACACATGAGATTGACTTCTGTACTTATCTATTTTGTGTTATGGTGGACAACCCACCCATATGCAAAAAATGTTTCAAGGACAAATTAATTGTGTGTACAGATAAGGAGTGGAATTTCCTGCCGATGTCTATTTCCTGATAGCTGTAGCTAGGCAGCTTTAAGTCAAGAATGAATAGTTTATTTCTAAAGAAAGAAACAAAGAAAAAACGTTTATTCGTGCCTCACACAATCATATAAACTTAAAATACACAATGAAAAATAATAAAGATAGGTATAATCAGTGCCAGGCCAAACAGGCACCTAACTCAGCCTATGCTGCGTTATTTAAAACAGAGATGTGAGGGAGCTCCATAACCGTAACCGAAACTATCGGATATCCGATATAAAATAATATCCATAACCGTAACCGAATCCGAAATAAAAGTTTCGGATAACATCGGAGAGGGGCGGAGCCTAATTGCGACACGTTATGACAGATTGTTTTGTTGATCGGCCGGACAGCGGCCGACACACGCGCGCTTTGTTTGTTTTCTTCTGTGGTTCCTACCAAATAAAAATATTTTATTAACTATTTATATTTTAAAAATCTATTATCCGTAACCGAAATTATCCAAAACTAATGTATAATCCAAAATAATTTCATATC
Organism: Mythimna ferrago; assembly: GCA_910589285.2. Lineage (NCBI taxonomy): Eukaryota > Metazoa > Arthropoda > Insecta > Lepidoptera > Noctuidae > Mythimna > Mythimna ferrago. The sequence continues at coordinate 5,509,231 of OU342689.1, forward strand.
CGTATCCGTAACCGTATCCGGTATAATAATCATTTCTATATCCGTATCCAATCCGTATCCGAAATTTCATATCCATAACATCCCTAATTTAAAACGATTTTTAGGCAAGCGTGCTCCATCATCAACCACATCTTGGCTTACCATCAGATACATGTTTATCTTAATTAAATTTGTGAGAATTTGGTTGTTTCGGAAACTTGTCAACTTACTTCGGTAAAATTAACAACAAAAGTTAATCGAATCTTAATGAAGAACTCATAAATTAGTTTTAAATTAAAACATGTCATTGGGGTTAATTGAAATAATAAATTTATACACTTTAAAGGTAAACGCCGACAAAAAAAGCCACCAGTAAGAGGTCAGCAGGGGCCCAGCAGGGTCGAAGCCTACTGGGGCCAAGGGTCTAGTTTCGAAAGGGAGGTTCGGCCCCGGTATGAAAGGCAACGAAGGAACAGGAGTGAGTTTTTTAGTCAGTAAAAGTCTGACACTATCTCCCGCTCCTCCCAAGGGCGGGGAATGTCATCTGAATGATTTTTCTACTGAAAAAAAAAAACACTGAGAAGTGCAGAACAACCTTACCAACTTGTACTATCTACTCATAGTTCTATTCTACTTGAAAAGAATTGCGACTTTTGATGTATTCTCTTCAGCGGGCTTGCGGACGGCGAGCAATGGGTAACTCGCCATCCGACCGTCCGGTAACCTTCCGGTCCGAACCTAAGTCACACGCGCCTCAAGGAGATGTCAGCAACTGTTGGGGCCCAGCAGGGTCGAAGCTTACTGGGCCATGGGCGAAAGAGAACCCCGGAGCCCTAGAACGAAGGCAAAGAAGGAGCAGAAGTGGGTTTTTAGTCAGGAAAAATATGACACACCCTCCCGCCCCGCCCAAGGGCGGGGGATGTCTTTGGATGATTTTCCCACTTAAACAAAATAAAATTTATTCTCATCAAAGTCCACACCGCAAAACCTTTAATTACCTTTCCCAAAAAACACAGTTTTTCCAATAACCTTATAATAAAAACGAGTATTCACGTTCCGTTCCCCGCAGTGCATTGTTAGCCCTGTTTCCAGTCGTTAGGCCGCGGGCCTGCCGTCAAAGTTGGCTCTCGTTAGCAGCCAACTTGACGCGACCCAGCAATTTACTTACTGGCTCTTTGACTTTTTGCCTGAAATTAAATTTCGCACTTAATGTTAGCTAGATTTATTGGAGACACTGCAGTTGCTGATTAATTACTTAAGGTGTTTTTAATATCATGCGGATTTCATCGCGCATGCGGGATTGTCCCGCACCGCACGAGTCCTGCGTGCGTATTCCTCGTATCGTGTTACAATAGAAAATGGCTAAGCGGGGGATACGCATGCGGAGCAAATCCGCATGCGTGATGAAATCCGTACGATATTAAACTCTTAGTGTTGCTTATTTTTTAGTCGACATGATTTTGCTAAAGTTAGGAAGCAAAAAAAGACGTTTTAAATTATCTATGGTTCTTTCTCCAACGGAGAAGCAGTCCTTGTAATAAGCCGATTTTATTCCTATTTATCGATTTTCCGGTGAAAATAAATACCTAATTTTGTTTAAAAATTAAGAAGTTTATGGCCCAAGCGCCCAAAAAGTACCTTAAAACAGTGACTTTCTGGAGCCTTCTCCTCGGTAACGTCCATGTTAATTGGTTTGAAAAAAATATAGTTATGTTTATTATAGACTCATGAAAAACATTATCAACTAACTTTGTCTAAAAAAAATATTACATACAACCAATTCACATTCGCAACTTTTCCCTACTCCTTCGAAACGGCTTAGATCTTTAGAAACGTTTTTACACATAAAAATTGGTAGTTAAATATTCTTCAAAATGAACATTGCATATGTGAATCAATCAATATTTCGCAAAGAAGATGGATTTAAAAGTCAGCGGGGCTCTGTCGCCCGGACAGAGCTGTACAGTAGCTGGCCGCAGACAAATGCACAGATAGTCGTACTGTAGCCTGAACGGGTACGAGAGTAGTGACCATTTAATTTCGGCCAGATGGTTCAAGAGACTATAAGCCTTATTGAGCCGTTGTAGGAACGCAAATCTACGCGGGACACAATGGCTTTTTAATTGTGTCTCTAATTACGTTATACGAAAAGTTAAAAAAATACATAACCACTTATAACTCGTCGTTTGATAGGTTAATATAATTTTGTCAAATGCCTTTTTTGAGAGGTGGTAATTTCTTCTCCCGCTCTTTTCGTGTCAAATTTTTACTGCGTACCTAAAATTCACCTATGTTATTTTAGTTGCCCCATTGCCTAGATTCTAGTCTTATTCTAGGTTTCTTATCAAGTAACTTACAAAATCAAAGAGAATTTGATTTAAAATTTTATAATAAACCTAGCATATTAGAATTAAAATCATTTGAATTTTTGAGTTCTTGTCATCGCTCACTCGTGCATTTTTCCTTCCTATTTCTCAAGTTTATAGGTAAATTAGTATCGACAAAATCATTTCTATCTCAGTATGAGGTGATATGCTAAAAACACGTGCCTCTAAAAATAGTTCTGCCGACGCCCATGTAAAAAAAAACTATTTCATTTGTTGGACTACCTAATTCCGACAGTCCATAGTTCTTTAAAAACACTAGCAAATATAAATTTTATAATAAAAGCCTTAACAAGAACAAATAACCGTTATCGCATCGCATTCGCGCTGCGGTTTGCATAGCGCTCGTTTTTAATGAAGACTGCACAATAATCCCGTATCCATGGCTATCGTACGATAGGCTTTCAGTAATGCAATGTTGGAAAATATCCGAGGACAAAATGACACAATAATATTCATGATCGGTAGGGAAATCTACACTAATATAATAAAGTGGTAAAGTTTATTTTTTTATTTTTTTGTTTGTAGGAGGTAATCTCTGGAAGTACCTACCTATTAGTCCAATAGCAAAAAATTTTTTCACCGATTTCTGCTTTATTCGTAATCGACATAGGCTATATTTGTAAGTACGCGGGCAAAGCCGCGGGCAAAAGCTAGTAATATATATAGTCCAAGATCCCAGACCGATAAGACATAATTTATTTTCACATAGATGAAACCTTAGGTTCTTAGTAGCGACTCATGTGCTTTGCATATCTGTGTGCTTGTGGAGCATATTAAAAAATAAAATTAAAAAATAGATAAAAGATTACAATTAGAATAATGCTTCTTTGGCTTTGCCGTAGTCAGGTAAAAATAAGTAAAGTTCATTTATGTTTTGTAGAGCTTTTAAGTCTGACAGAAGTTTTGGTCCAAGAAAAGTGTCTGACACAGAACCACCCTGACTCAGACGGGCATCAAATCAAATCAAATCAAAAACATTTATTTCAAATAGACCATTTGCAGGCACTTTTGAATAGTCAAATGTCGGTCAGTCCAAACTCCAAGAAAAGTGAAGCTAAATTGCAAGTTCCAAAGCGTCATCACCGCAGACAGTTCCGACTCACCGAGAACTATGCTCCATTCGGTTCTAACCTACTGGAACCAACCTACCACTGGCCTGGCACCCATCAAGAAGCGTCAAAAGCCATTGATCTCCGATCTCCAGCGGGGAGTGTTGTAGCGACATCTATGGCGTAACACAACTAATTCTGTATCACACAATTAAAGTTCTCCGCGCGATTTGAACATATAGAACCGACCGAAATTATCTATCGGGCAGTTGCCCACCAGTCATAACACGTGTCTGGTCGGAGGATCCTCTCTTTTAAACGGTGGTATGTGGACTTTACTCTCTGTTTCGCATGCCTCCGAAAGTCTATTGCATGCCAAAAAGCGGGGGTATAAGAACGGGTTTTCAGATAAGTGTATTAAAAAGATTTTTTCCAATTCGAATGGTAGTTCCAGAGATTAGCGCGTTTAAACGAACAAAAATTCCGCTTTAACTCTTTGAATGTCGTAATTAGAGACACAATAGAAAGACAATTACCTTATGTCGGACTGTGTAACTTAAGACATTCGAAAGGTAGATTAGTAGATATTAATAGATACTCGTTAATTTGGTTTATACAGGGTATAAGGGACAGCCCTCCACAAGATTTTTTTCAGGAAGCAAAAAAGAAATTCGGCCTCCATACAAACTGTCCAATCGAGTTTTTAATTTTGAATGCTGAAGCTGATTTTTTTTTTGTTTTCTGAAAAAAAGTCTTGAGAAAGGTTGTTCAGTTTCGTCTACTGAGCAAGCACTTAAAGATTGTAGAGGACTGTCAATTACACCTTGTATAAAAAATTAAGTGTTGGTCAAACTATTTTATGATATAATATTATAATTTCATAAAATAGTTTGACCAACACTTAATTAAACGACCTGACCACTGAAAACTCATGCAAACCGATAACCAAGCATCGATATACCAAATTCATTTGAGTGTACACTACTATAATTAAAATTTGGCTGAATAAAAATATTTGCTCCACAAATTCTGGACCTTTTCAATTAGTTGACGATATTGCGTGATGGCGTCGACAATTTTTGTTTTATTTGATTAATTTTTGACGGCTAGCATACCTACCTACACTTTCAGTTTGGCACGTACATATTTTTTATCAGGATTGGATCTACAGCACAGTAGGGCAATAAAAAAGAAGCTAGTCTAGAGCGAAGTGGGCACTCACCGATGTTCACGGTCCCAAAGGGTCCTTACACAAGCGAGGACTCTATAAGTGGTTTTTTATATAATTGAAAGGCTCACGTTTGACCACCATTTCACCTGATGGTAAGCGACGATGTGACAGAACTCTGGGTTGCAAGTTTGCAACAATCAGTCTAGTTTTCGAATTTATGAAGTGCCTTCGTCCACGTCTCAATTAATCCACAAGATAATATTCACCTCTTCCAAACAATACTAACACTACTTAGGTGTTTTTTTTTTATTTTATTTTTTTATTGTTAGTTATAGGTTCGCGCTTGACCACTATCTCACTTGATGGAAAGCGACGATGCGGTCGACGATGGAACGCGTTTACCTAGAAGAAACCTATTCACTCTCGACTTAAAGATTCCCGGGTTATAGCTATCAGGAAACACAGACTCCGGCAAGGAATTCCACTCCTTAAGTACCAAATATACACGCTCAATTACCCGACATTCATCACTTTCAACCTTGAAGTTTCAAACAAACCTCTAACTTCACCCGGCTATTGTGCGCATCACCCAGTTTCATCTAAAAACGTATTTCACTTAATACTACAGAGGTTTCGCGCGTAACTAGTTTTTAATAGTTTCCGGGGTTAAAACCTTCAACGTTAAGGCCATCGCACACCAGAAAGCCAACAGACTTTTACTGACTTAAAAACCCACTCCGTTCCTTTGTTGCCTTTCATATCGGGGCCATGCCTCCCTTTCGGACCCCAGAAGGCTTCGACCCTGCTGGGCCCTACGGTTGCTGACAACTCCTTGAGACGCGCGGGGACAGTGCACGCCGTCGACGACTTGAGCTCGGTCCGAACCGTTACCGGACGGTCGGACTGCGAGCTACCCATTGGTCGCCGTCCGCAAGCCCGCTCCTACGGTGGCCGAAAATCGAGATCAGAATTCCGGTGGCGGATGTGGCGTGAGCGCCGTTGCCTGATGCGGTCGGCCTCCTCCTTTGCTAGCATTACTGCTTCGCAGAAGATGAGCCAATTCTCGTATTTAGAGAACGTCAAAAGTGGCAACGTCATCTTGGCGAATATCAATTTCAAAATCTAGTGTAGTTAGGTAGAAGTGTTTCTGATCGTTTGAGGCAGTGATTGGAATGCTAACTGTAATAAACACTCAGTGACACACCAGATTGTTGGCGCCGTTACTGATACAGCACTCACACATCCGACGTCTACTTGCTGTGACCCTCACGGTCATCGCTCACTGCATGATAATAGGCTAGCGCTTGACCACTATCTCCTGATGGAAAGTGATGATGTGGTCGACGATGGAGCAAGTTTCCCCAGAAGTAACCTATTCACTCTTGACTTAAAGATCCCTAGGTTACAGCTTTCTGGAAACATAGACTCCGGCAGGAAATTTCATTCCTTAACTGTACGCACAATGAATATGTTCTCAAAAAGTTTTGTACTTATTGGTGGGAAATCCATCATGTACCGGTGGCACATCGCAGTACGCCTGTTAGTCCGGTGATGGAACGGGCTTGGCGGAATTAGGCTATGCAATTCCGACGCACACTCCGAAATACAACCGGTAGAAAACCAACAGACCAGCAACTCGGCGGCGATGCTCAAGACTGTGATTCCTCGACTCGACGAGTGTATCATAGCCAATGAGCCTCTTAAATGATAAATGATATTTATTTTGTAAATAGGTTTAAAAACACTTTTACACGTCAATTTTTTTTCATCAGTTTATGCTAGATGAGGCCGGTGTTTCCTATCTGACTACCCTGAGAAGAAACACCGAAACAAACTCAGGGGTCAAAGTCTCTTTTAAAGTCCATACAGTAAATATGTAATGGTCAAATCACATGAGAACCATGCAGATTTGTCTGAGATGGTCTTTTGAAGAAAGAACCATACAGATTTGAGTGGACCTGTCCAATCAGTGTAAGCATTTGTCAGTATTCGAAAAGCTCAACTTAGGACTAATAAGGAGCTCTACGACTTGACGAACAATACCAAAGAAAGGACATTTGGGTAGGCCGCAGAAAACACTCAAATTGCCAGACATACAGTATACAGACATATAGTTAAAATTACTGAAAAGAAAAGAAAAAGCAATCAACATAGTCCTCACATTTACAATAATATAAGCAAATTGATAGTTTACAAAATATTTAGCAAAGTAAATATTTATGTCAAAGAAAAAAAAATATACTTTAAGTACTTAAAATGTATACATGTCATTTTGTAAAATAAAAATAATTAAAAAATACAAAAGAAGAAAAATAAAAATGACAACAGTTGTAGTAGGTACTGGAGCAGGTCAATCCCAAGCCTTTTCGTCCTGAATATAGTCCTTTACAGTGTAAAAAGCCTTTTGACAAAGTTTACGTTTTACAAATGATTTGAACTTATTAAGGCTTATTTGTTGAATATGACTAGGAAGTTTATTATAGAAAATCTGTATCTCTTGGCTGGCCTCTCAAATATCTCAAGTGCATCAAACTGATATGTGGCATATCCATCCCAAAGATGAAAGTACTCCATACAGAGCCAAAGTTGCGCTTAATAAAGTTTGATATAAAAAAATACAAGAGTCGTAACTTCGTAAGATGTACGGCAGCCTTTATTCAAGCTATTCAAAAGTCTGAATCAATTTTCATAATCCGCTATTAGCAAGACATTGTACTGTTTTTAAACGACTTTCCGTTAGCTTAATTCTTTTCGATGTTAAGCCGATTATTTTTACTGGATGAATTGGAAATGAAAGTCTTTAAGATTGGTTTTATATTTTATTACAAGATTGTTTAACAATATTTGCATTTTCATGTATCTTTTTGTGACATGTTACGTGTTTTTATCGATTATAAAGCTAGAACTACAGTAGACCGACACACACGTGTAACACGCCTGATTTGTACGTAGAACGACGTCGCTAAAAAGTCAAACGACTTGGGAATTTTGTATAGTAGTTAATCATTTAAAAAATACTTACATTCGATACTTTTTATAAGGTTCTTCTATTAGTAAACAGTGATCAAGATCTCTTAATCAACCTTAAGGCGTATAGTCCCTTGAACCATCTGGCCGAAATTATGTGAACGCAACTCTCGCACTCGCCTAGGCGGCAGTACGCAAATCTATGCATTTATTTGCGGCCAGCAGCGCCCGGAAAGCGCTTTAAATCCATTTTCTCTGCGAGATATTGATTGATTTACATATGCAATGTTCACTTTGAAGAATATTTAACCACCAATTTTTATGTGTAAAAATGTTTCTAAGGGTCCAAGCCGTTTCGAAGGAGTAGGGAAAAGTTGCGAAAAGTTGCGAAATTGCTAAATATTTTTTTTTGACAAAAGTATTAATTGCACGAAAAAATCAAATGTTGGTATTATTGTTCATGAATCTATAATAAACATATATTTTTTTCAAACCAATTGACCTAGCCGTTACGGAGGAGTAGACCTCAGAAAATCACTGTTTTATGGCACTTTTCGGGCGCTTGGCCCTTAATTATTGAATCAGTGTTGACTGCATCAGATTACATTTTATCTTAATAATTAGGTACCCAAGTCGTTTCGACTTTTTAGACAGACTCTATAAAGTGTAGCTCTACAAGTCTAGTTTCTATATAAAATGTACGGAGCACCCAGATCGGCGTGTGTGGCACACGTGTGAGCAGTGTAGTTCTACATTTTATCATCATATACAAATACCGGCACGAATCTTGAGCGCTCGTCGAAAGAGTCAGTATCAATTTGCGCATCGTACACATCGTCGAGCCAATCACTGTAACTACAAAGATGTGCTCCCAGCTCCCGCGTCTCACTTCATACCACTAAAGAAGCCAAATACTTTACTTCTCATTCAAGTCAGCGCTCAAGATCCGTGCCTGTATTTGTACGAATGCCTTATATTATGATAGTTGCTCTTTGCACCAGCTTTTATATGTCAGTCGTTGTCTCCTTTTATTAGGGTTCCGTAACCAAAGGCTAAAACCCTATAACTAAAACTCCGCTGTCCGTCCCTCTAACGTACGGAACCCTTCGTGCGCGAGTCCGACTCGCACTTGGCCGGTTATAGAAATATTATAAGTATGTATGTACAGTTGCCATCACGGATCTTGAACGCTCGGCGTCAGAGTGGGGATCGCTTTGCCCATTCCATACATTGGCAAGCCAATCGTCTTCGTTGTTAGATACATGCTACAACGCAGTGAACGAATCAGGAGTGACGTCTATGACGCGATGGCGCGGCCAGCCAATCACTGACTCACTGAATCACTTTGCACCACTAAAGAGACCAAACATTTGACTTCTGCGCAAGTGTTCAAGATCCGTGATGGCAACTGTATATATGTAAGTATTATATAAATATGAAAAATGCAACACCTTTTCTTTCTTCTTGTCTTTTTTATTATAAGTATGTACATAAATTGATAAATAAATAAATATGATGATAGAAGAACAATTAAGTTTTGGCAGATGTATATATCGAAGTACGCCAACATCTCATCCGCGTCAATTCCTTGATATAAATTCTACAGCTAGCTTCTCATCCGGTCCCAGGAACAGGCCATTCTTCTCAATGTGACACTCATTAGGTTTGGGTGTATTCGGCAAAGCTCTTACTTCATAGTTCAGGATTATGGCTGCCAAGCCACATCGCACGGTTTGGTAGCCGAAGCGTTTACCTGGAAAAAGATTTAGTGGTTAATTTTACTAATTTCAACTCTAATTTTACTAATTGGTGGTTAATTTTACTAATTTCAACTCCAATTGCGGGTCACCAATTAACGATCCGCCATTGCTCGTCATCAATGACGGTGTGGCCATGAAACCGAAGGTGAAGGCGATCACAAAAATGGACAGTGATCAAGTTATTGATAAGTCTCCAGTTAACCCAGCCAATGAGGACCAATGGAAGATCGTCAACCGAAAACGCAGGTCTCGAAAAGTGGTAACAGGAACTGGAAAAACAGATGATGAACTATTAACAGTGGAGCGCATGAGGTATATTCAGGCATGGTCATTTCACCCTGAGACCACGCAACAGAACGTGCTGAATTACCTCAATAAAATACAGGACTGCAAAGAATACTATGTTGAAAAACGGGACATTAAGTCGGACAAGCATGCAGTTTTTGTAATTGGTTTCCCTGAGAGTTTGTACGAGCGTTTCTCCTCGCCGACTGCGTGGCCGCCGCGTGTGAAGGTGTCGGACTGGTTTCGCGTGCGCCCCCGCGGGGAGCGGGGAAGCGGTAACAACACCAAGACCGACCTCTGAGACGTCACCAGTGCAACGGAGCAGCTGTAGCGGTGATGTATGCAATAGTGAGTCAGCTCAGATCGAAACGATTATTGTATGCCATCAAAACATTGCGTCTATAGATAAGAAAACTAATAAGTTGGAAGTGTTGTTGCGCGGTGATTTGAAGTGTGACATTCTGGCAATTACGGAGCATTGGTTACCTGAACCGAATTTAAAATGTGTAGATATAAATGGGTTCAAACTTGCGTCCAGCTTTTGTAGAAAGTTAATTAAACATGGTGGATCGTGTATTTACGTTCGAAACGGGGTTAAGTGCGTTGAGAATGACGAATTAGTATCGATGTCTGTTGAGCAAATATGCGAGATATCGGCTATAGATTTAATTGATTTTGACATGAGTATTATATGTATTTATAGAACGAATTTAATTGGTGCTAATGATTTTTTAGGTAAATTAGAACAATTGCTCGATAAGATCATGGAACTTGATATTGAATGTATCATAGTGGGCGATTTCAATATAAACACATTAACTGAGTCTACCGAAGTAAAAAGGTTGTTCGATATACTGTCGGCCCATAACATGACGAATGAAGTAGAATTCCCTACCCGCATTAGTTTGACAATTTCGACGTGTTTAGATCATGTATATTCTAACTTGCAAGCAGGGTCGGTGGACACGGCACCTGTTGTTACACACTTGAGTGACCATCTAGCCGTCAAGGCCGAGGTGATATGCAGTAAACGCTCTGTATCACAGCCTCCACGCTATGTTAGGTCGTTTTCAAAAGCCAATCAAGCTAGTTTTACAGCGGCTATAGCTAGTATCGACTGGGACGAGATAAGAGCGCGGAATAGCAATCCATCATTAATGGCTCGCGCGATTATCACCATTATATCGAATAAGATTGACATTTGTTTTCCTTTAAAGAAATGTAATTCCAGAAAAAGTGACTCATCGTGGATAACATCTGAAATTGACGATTATAAGTTACTATTATTTGAATTAGTTGACATTTGCGAGCGTTACCCGAATAATGACATGAATAATTTAATTACAGACATGCAACGAAAATACGTAAACCTAATTAATAATAGAAAATCTAGACATTATTCTGACATTATACAAAGCTCTAAAAATTCTTCAAAGGCAATGTGGAATGTCATAAATAAGGAGAGAGGCAAGCACAATTCCCCAATTATTGACTTTACAGAAATTGTAAAAAAATCAGACGGAACACCGTTTCTCGCAAAAGAATCGGTAGTTGACAAAATGAACGAGCGTTTCCTGAGCGCGGCGGCTGCGTGCGGTGCGCCGCGCGCTGACGTGCTGCGCGTGCAGGCTGAGCTGCGTGTGGCCCGGTCGCCGGCTGATCGCTCACTTCGGCTCACTGCTTTTAGTGCGTATGAGGTTCACCAGATCATCACATCACGGATCCCACCAAAACCGTCAAAAGATTCGTACGGCATCTCGATGAGACTTTTAAAACTGGTAGCAGCTCCTCTAGCCTATGTTCTTTCTGAGTTGTTTAATGATTGCATAAGGGAAGGTTCTTTTCCTGCGCCATTAAAGCTCAGTAAAGTGTCACCCCTGTACAAAGGGAAAGGGAAAAAAGATTGCATGGACAATTATAGACCAGTCTCTATTATACCCACCCTTGCCAAAGTTTTTGAAAACGGTTTGAGCTCCCGACTTATTAAATTTATGTCGGAGACGAACGCCCTTTCTGACCGTCAGTACGCGTACCGAGAAGGCCGCTCGACAACGTGTTTAGTTCGTGAACTCATACATCGAATCATGTCCGCACGTGAGCAAAAGAGGCAAGTGGCTGTCCTATGCTGCGACCTGTCCAAAGCGTTCGATGTTGCTGACCGCGCCGTGTTAGCTGTAAAACTACAGCATTACGGAGTGTTGGGGACATCGCATGCTTTAGTGACAGATTTGCTGCACGACAGGACTCAAATTGTGGTAGGTGGCCAAGGAAAGGTGAGGTCCAAGCCTCTGAAATCGGAGATGGGAGTGGCTCAGGGATCGTCCGTGTCCAACATACTGTTTTCGCTGCTACTGAATGACTTGCCTGATGCTGTGACTGACGCAGAAGTACTCATGTACGCTGATGATGTTGCAGCGTTGGTAACAGCTGAATCAGTGGATCAGTTGGAGCAGAGGCTAAACGATGCCGCGAATCAATTGGCGTTATGGTTTCAAAGAAATGGTCTTGCTCTGAATCTGAAAAAGACCCACTTCATTCACTTTGTTCTGTCAGGGCGGTCTTCAAGACCACTGGCAGTATCTGCGGGTGGAGTGGCTCTAGTTCAGGTGAAGACGATAACCTTTCTTGGGTTCGAAATTGACGGGTGCCTCAAGTGGGATGGTCAGATTAGTAAGGTGTGCGGTAAATTGGGTAGTGCATGTTTTGCTCTTGGCAGAATATCGCGCGTCTTACCCGAACGCGATGTGCGGTCCTGTTATTTCGCGACGGTGCACTCGTTATTACAATACGGCGCTGAGCTATGGGGACGTGCTGCCGACTGGCAGCGCGCCTTCCGAATGCAGAAGCGTGCCGTGCGGGCCATCGTCGGGATACCGCAGGACATGTCCGCTAAACCCCATTTTGCTAGACTAGGCATCCTCACGTTACCTGCTATACTAATATATCAGGTTGCCTTGTACGTGAGGATGAACCTCGACCTTTACCCAAAGGTAGGCAGCCGTCATTCATATTGCACTAGAAGCAGGGGTCAGTTATCGGGGGTCTCGAGATCCCTCGCCAAATCCTCCAAGACGACTCATGTTATGGGCCCGACAGTGTATAACCGGCTGCCTGCGACTATTTCTGGTGCCCCGACTATAGGGAGCTTCAAAGCTCGTTTGAAAAAATGGCTTATCGAGCAAGCATTTTATTCTTTTGACGAATTTATGATGTAATTTAATTTATCTTTGACGATTGAATATTGATTTGGACTGAATATTGTTGACTTTTCTTATGATTTATATTTTATTTTAATTTGTGATTTTGACTTCTATTTATTTGTATTTTTATTTTGTATTTTCTTTTATATGTTTGACATTCTTTATCATTTGACATTGTATTTAATCACTTGTTGACTAAGTAGATATAATGTAAGAATCTGTATTTGACTTGTAAGAATCCCTTACCAATAAATTACTATGACTATGACTATGACTATTAGAACAAGCGTGCAAAAAAAGACGGTGGCAGCCTTGAAAGGCTCATCGTGACCGGTAAAGTAGATGAGGAAGGGCTTCGTGGACGCAGCCCAATACATTGGTTCGACCAGTAGCCTGATTCACGTAAAATCAAACAAGCCAAATATCGTTGAAGTATTATAGTCGTTCGATCGAAGTCCTATCCAAAAGCGGTATTCACGATCTATCGACTTATTTCCAGTTACATTAATAAGTATTCTACCAGGATAATGTAATACAGATTTTTTTTAAATCAACGTATTTCAAACGACTTTAAAATCGGTGTCGTCCAAACTCGATTGATGGATGTGAATACGGAAATGGTCTAAACGACTAAATCGCTACGATATCGTTACGGTTTTCATTACGTGAATCGGGCTACAGATCCGCACCGCTCTTGACTCTACGGTATACAATGCCCTTCACGCCAGAGACAGAAACAGATGGAGGAATTTCATACGAATGAAAGTGATGTAGAGAGTTCAGGGCCCTCAACATTGAGGAATACAACGCAAAGAGGAAGAGGAAAACAAGTCAAGGATTCAGTCTCCGGTGAATAGTGGCCAGTAGCTGATAAATCAATCTAGACCGGATGCCCATTTTGTGGGCATTACCAAAACTTACAAGCTAAGTATGCAAGTTCCTGCCAGAACATTTGAAAAAATGACTGTGACCCTATAACGCAATGGGCAACTGAAAGACACAGGTGGAGCTTTAATCAGTAAAAGTCTCACTGATAAAGTCACCACGCTATAAGACAAACTCGACTCAAAAATGGGACATGATTTTGCGTTAACTAACGGTAGAATGACTCAAGGGACCATTTTTTCAAAATCCAGTTCTGATGATGGAATCCAAGAGGAATCGAGGGAACTCCTCAAATATTATAGGCAACTATATAGTGATTTTGGTATTTTCATCGCAGACTTAAGCATTTACAGTCAAAAAGTAACATTTATGAAGAATAAGATTAGACCTAAATACAGGTGAAGCTAATATAAGCGTGTTAAAAATTGAACATGAGTGACTTACCGATACATCCTCTAGGACCCTCTCCAAAAGGTAGAAACGTATACGGAGTGATATTCCTCTCGTTCTCCGGCAGGAACCTATCAGGGTCGTACTCCTGAGATTTGGGGAAGTACTTGGGATCCTGCTGCATGCCTACTGAGTTCACATAGATCACCGTGCCCTTGGGGATGGTCAGTTTCTCGTCGACTTGATAGTCCTGGGAAGCTATGCGGTCTAGCCAACCCATCGATGGGAATTTTCGGAGGGCCTCTGTTTAAAAAAAAAGCTAAATTAAGTATAATGTTAGGACATTCTAGCGATACATGATGATAGTTTAATGGGGAGCACTTTTTCCCAGTTTCAATATTAGGAAGCAAGGATTTTGCAGCCACTAGACGTCTCATGCTTGAAATAGCGCACCAAAAAAATTCTGTCAACTAGCCGAGGTACGGAGGAGCGGGGTACCTACTGCGTTCTGATTGGTACAGGGAGCAGAGTACTGCGTTTTGATTGGTCGAGACTATTTAGAAATTATTCTGTGGCGACCTACAACAGATCTATAAGTCATATGTGTTGACAGACATAGTTTAGTGGCTGTAAGGCCGTTGTTAGGAAGCGATAACGGATGGGGCGGTTTTGGAAATGGTCTTTATAAAAAAACGCCAGGGTAACCCGCGAAATTCAAATTTTGTTAAGTTTTTATTATTATTTATTTTTTTTACTTTTTTTTTCAGGTCAATTGTTTGTATGTTCATTAAAATGATTGGCGGCCGTAATACGTATATACATCCTATTTTTTAATTATTACAAATACTTAAAGGGCTTACTAAAAATGGTCTTGTTATTATAAGTAAAGTCTCAATAAGTAATATTCATAAACAGTAAAGTTATTAGCGTTTGTTTATACGCCAAAAAAAATTCATTAAAATCATCAATACAACCCGCTTAAGTTCCTATTACACTACGAGTTATTTAGCACACGGTATTCAGACTGTCTTATTTGTCATAACGAGTAAGTCTGACCCTTATTACACTACGTGACATCGACTAAGACTGTCTGAATATCGAGTGGTGTAATGGGCCTTTTAGGCCCAGACTCTCAGACAGCTCACAGCGGGACCTAACTGGAGAAGAGTAGCACAAGACAGACGGCAATGAAAGCAGCTAGAGGAGGCCTTTGCCAATAGGCACATTGTAGTGAGAGACATTTTATATAAAAAAAAAAACCTTTTAAATGAAAAATATCTTTTGAGGAAAACATCAGCAAAAAAAGAAAAAAAAAATTGAAGTTTCATAGAAAAAAAAACAAAAGAACGAAAAAAAAGGCAAACAAAAAAAAACTATTATTATAATTTTTTTCAGGTCTACTAGATAAGAAGACGAGAAAAATTACTATTGCAAAAATTATATAAAGAAAAGAAAGAAAAATATTTTATTTGGCATACACACTCGTAGATACACACAATGTAGTAACAACATGTAGACACTAATAAATTATTATATATATAAGAAAAGAGACAACTAACAATGTGTGTCTCACGGCGGCGCCAAATAGGACCAGTTCAGCAATAATGCCAGACAACTAAATGGTAGTTGCCAGACGCTGGTTTTCAACTGAACCTTATTTCGAGTGTACGGTTGAAAATTGTATGGTGTGTGTGTTAATTGTAAAGCTCCTTCAGCAAATAAAGGCTATTTTATTTTATTTAATAGGCCCTTTAGTTCTCGGGCGTCCAGTGAGTGACGATCCTCACCCATCTGTCCAGGTGCATTCGACGTGGCCAGTCCACTCTCTTCAGCCCGTCTGTTTTTCTCCCACATCTGCTACTTGAGTTATGGTGCGCAGTAGCAGTAATACGGTACCTTTTATAACACAGTTGATGTACGGCAACTCAGCTAACGTAGTGACATCTAGTTCATTATTGTCGTTCTTTTCTTTTGCCTCCAAAAGTTCTTGGTAGAGTCGATCCTAAAAAATAATGATATCAAAATTTTACCTACTGAATGACAATGCTCTACTGTACAGAGATAATTTCTTATTTGTGAAAAGCACTTATAACCTAGACTTTCAGGTCAAAAGAGCAGCTCTTAAATTTCCCGAAAATTTATTTAGAACCAAGTTTCAGCACATGTTCATTGTCCCAAAAAGCTAAATACATAAGTCATAATTTCAACCGTAAGACGTCCACTATTGGACACAGGCTACCTCCCCCAAGTGTTGTCACATCGACCGATCCTGTGCGTCTCCCATGCAACGGATTCCCACGACCCTCACTTGGTTATCACCCTTTGAGAGGTCTTCCAACGCAGGCGGCGTTGTACGCAGTCACCGCTTCAGAACCTTTCGGCCTCATCGACCTGTGTCGTGATCGTTCTGTGAGCAATATGCTCTAACCATTGCCAGTTAAGTTTGGCGAGTCTTCGAGCTACGGGTATGTCAAAGCAGAAGCTATGTTTATTTTTGTCACTGTTGAAGTCGGCGTCAATAGACAACCTAGACAACTATATTGTCTGTGGTCATATGGTGCAACACAGTTATGGCCGATCCACACATGGCCTGACAGGGAAACTGGTTTTTGTATTTTTGTAACCAATTGTCTATTCAGCCAGATTAAACACGTTTTCTTTCCTTCTTTCTTTCTTTCAAAGTTTTAATAAACACAAATCCATAATCTTCGAGCTTAACAAAATAAAGACTTGCCCCTAAATAATTAACGGACGACAGTTTATTAATATTCATATATTCTTGTGTATTTTCGCATGTGCATTAACATGTAAATTATGGAATTAATACGTTGTTTTTAAGCCTTCACACGTCGTTTCATGTCAAAAGTGTTTCCGAATTCGCGTTGATGTTATTTAAATAAGAATGTTAAACAGCTTGTGTCATCAGGCCCGCTTCTGAAAAGCGCTTCCTGTATTTTTAAATAAGGAATTTTCATTACCAGTTCATCAATAAGTATACAAAAATAGAAAACTGAACTGTGAAAACAATATCAAAGTTAGAAGCTAACAATTTTAAAAATATATATCCGTCTCTCTCTCGTCAAGACGCCGTTTTCAATGGCGTCTGATTTTTTTTAGACGCTATTAAAAATGGCGTCTCCTGGTTGGCGCGAAAATCTCGTTTTTGTGACCATTGACCCCGAGTTTTTTTTTTCAGTTGTCGGACCGATGAGGACTTTTTAGATTTCATTTATGATGGTGTTTCAAATAATCCTACAAATTTTCGGTAATAGCTGGGTGCGACCGTGCAAATTATTGTAACGTTACCCCTATTTTTTGTGAGAGTCGGAATGTACCTCAACGAAATAAATTATAGTAATTGCCGTTAAAATGTACCTAAAATGTACTATTCACTACTTGCCCTAAAATAACTGTACCTCCTTCAGAATGAAATTATTTAAAATTAAGATAAGTAGATACACCAGCCATAGAATAGACGTCAAGATGGCGGGTGTTCTGTAATATTTTATTATTTAACCATTACTCATAAAATATAATTACAACTAAAAATGCACCTCAAAAGTAGTTGTTTAGAATGTCAACGACGTGTGTCACGTGATTGACACACGACATTAACTGATCAAGTGTGTGGTCTTTTCTACTTGAGGTACTTTTTAGGTTTATGGCGGGTGTACCTTAATTTTGAAATAATTTCATTCTGAAGGGGGTACAGATATTTTAGGGCAAGTAGTGAATAGTACATTTTAGGTACATTTTAACCTGAATAGTACATTTTAGGTATATTTTAACGGTAATTACTATAATTTATTTCGCTGAGGTACACCCGTCATTCTGACTCTTACTATTTTTTGGTCTAATTTGACTGGACTATACTTTACTTTTTCTTTTATTGTTTGTCCTGTGCGAGTCTCAATTGTTTTCTTTCTATTTTTCTTTCTTTTTGTCTCTCCGCTAGGTAAACCATTTCTTTACATTCCAGTATGCAGTGTTTTGACTGAAGGTACACTTACTTGACAAAGCGGGTTCCAGGCTAGCTCGTACAGTGTCCAGGTTAACGTCACGCCAGAAGTATCGAAGCCTCCAAGAAGAAAGATGGCGGCTTGAGCCAGCAATAAGTCTTCACTAATTTCTGTAATAAATGTCAGTTTTGCATATTTCTAGGTTTATTTTTGTAATGTCTCATTTTTATGAGTCACTACAAAAATAGTCTCAGTCTTCATACAGTAAACATACTATATGAAGACTGAAAGGGCGGAATATCAGTTTTGCATATTTCTAGGTTTATTTTTGTACTGTCTCATTGTTATGAGACACTACCTACCAAAATAGTTTCAGTCTTCATACAGTAAACATACTGTATGAAGAGTGAAAGGGCGGAATATCAGTTTTGCATATTTCTAGGTTTATTTTTGTACTGTCTCATTGTTATGAGACACTACCTACAAAAATAGTTTCAGTCTTCATACAGTAAACATACTGTATGAAGAGTGAAAGGGCGGAATATCAGTTTTGCATATTTCTAGGTTTATTTTTGTACTGTCTCATTGTTATGAGACACTACCTACAAAAATAGTTTCAGTCTTCATACAGTAAACATACCGTATGAAGAGTGAAAGGGCGGAATATCAGTTTTGCATATTTCTAGGTTTATATTTATTTTGTACTGTCTCATTGTTATGAGACACTACCTACAAAAATAGTTTCAGTCTTCATACAGTAAACATACTGTATGAAGACTGAAAGGGCGGAATATCAGTTTTGCATATTTCTAGGTTTATATTTGTACTGTCTCATTGTTATGAGACACTACAAAAATAGTTTCAGTCTTCATACAGTAAACATACTGTATGAAGACTGAAAGGGCGGAATATCAGTTTTGCATATTTCTAGGTTTATTTTTGTACTGTCTCATTGTTATGAGACACTACAAAAATAGTTTCAGTCTTCATACAGTAAACATACTGTATGAAGACTGAAAGGGCGGAATATCAGTTTTGCATATTTCTAGGTTTATTTTTGTACTGTCTCATTGTTATGAGACACTACCTACAAAAATAGTTTCAGTCTTCATACAGTAAACATACTGTATGAAGAGTGAAAGGGCGGAATATCAGTTTTGCATATTTCTAGGCTTATTTTTGTACTGTCTCATTGTTATGAGACACTACCTACAAAAATAGTTTCAGTCTTCATACAGTATACATACTGTATGAAGACTGAAAGGGCGGAATATCAGTTTTGCATATTTCTAGGTTTATTTTTGTACTGTCTCATTGTTATGAGACACTACCTACAAAAATAGTTTCAGTCTTCATACAGTAAACATACTGTATGAAGACTGAAAGGGCGGAATATCAGTTTTGCATATTTCTAGGTTTATTTTTGTACTGTCTCAGTGTTATGAGACACTACAAAAATAGTTTCAGTCTTCATACAGTAAACATACTGTATGAAGACTGAAAGGGCGGAATATCAGTTTTGCATATTTCTAGGTTTATTTTTGTACTGTCTCATTGTTATGAGACACTACAAAAATAGTTTCAGCCTTCATACAGTAAACATACTGTATGAAGACTGAAAGGGCGGAATATCAGTATTGCATATTTCTAGGTTTATTTTTGTACTGTCTCATTGTTATGAGACACTACAAAATAGTTTCAGTCTTCATACAGTATGTTTACTGTATGATGACTGAGCTCAATCTTCTCTTACATAACACATAATAAGTGTTCAGGTATCTTGCTGGTACTTGCACAAAAAAAAACTGAACCCCTCACTCACCAGGTCATCTTTCCTTCCTTGTAGCAGGCCCAGACAGAAATTAAATGAAATCTTTTAAACATTTTATTATACTAACAACCTTGCATTAATGTATTACTCTAACATCATAAACATTTTTTTTTCTATGACTTTTTATAAAACAATAAATTTTCCAAAAACAAACCTTCAAGATTTCGTTGTTCTATCTAACACATTTCAACTCTGTATTTTACTGTGCCCACCTACGCCTCCCGCGCACGTTCCCCGCCCCCCTCCACTGTTATACTATCGCTTGCTTCGCATAGACTTCGTAACATTTAGAACGTTCAATTTAAATATCTTTATTTTTGTATGAAAATCCGATGAACCAATGTATGATGCACTTTTAAAAGCCATAGAACAAAAGTTATTGTTTATGATGTTAGTAATACAGTTCTGCAAGGTTTTTAGTTTTTTACAAATAATCCTGTATAATAACCAGGTACATTACCTTCATTCTCAGAAGCCGCTTCTCGTCTGATCCTCAGCAGAGCATCGAGGAGGTCCCTACATTCCTTGACCTCTTTATCATAACCTCCTCTCTGCTTGATAATCGTACGGAATATGTGGCGTAAGATTTCCAATGTGTCCTTAGGGAATAGTGAGAACCTACGGAAATAATGTATATTCAATATAAAGAAAATTAGTTAGAAATGTGCCAACCAAAACAGAAATGTGGATGTAGGACACATATTAGGCTGAAATAAATCAATATTTTTAGTTTATGTGAATATATATAGTTTGTTGAGAATCACTAACTGAATGGATTCCAATATTTTTACACCATGTTATATTTTTTACCAAAAATATTTAAAAAGGTTATATTTTGGACACCACTATGGATATAGGTCACGGCAGATCATAGCGGACATTAGGAGATTCCAATAGTTTTTAGACCATGTTATATTTTTTACCAAAAATATTTAAAAAGTTCACAAATTGGATACCACCGACACTAAGGAAACAGGTCACGGCTATAGTTGCAAAACTTCTGAAATATTCGGAATAATTCCGGAATACTTCTGGGAAAGTTTCTTTAAATCGGAATTATTCAAAATGAATTTAATTAAGATTTTTTTTTTTTGCTGAAAAATTGTATTTTGCATCGATCGTCGATCGCCGCCGCCGCTGCTGCAGCGCTGGCCACAGAGTACTTTGTACGCTGGCGCTGCGACGCGCGCGCGGACCCGACTGCCACGCAGCCACGAGTCGTGCGTGCAGGCGATGGCGGTGCGGGGTGCGGTAAGAGGGGATATGCTCCCGGAGAAGTTTTCCCCCCCCGCGAGAAAGATTCGTACCCCGCAATCGAATGTTTCCGAATATTTCGCCCGAATATTTCGCCGGATTGCCGGAATAATTCAATCGGAATAAACGTGTTTGTAAGTTAATAATTGTTCAGTGGCACATACGTAAGTAAAATATAAATGTTTATTTTAATATAAATGGGATTGATTAATGTTAGCCTGCGATTAACAGGATTTTTATTCTTTTGTTTATAAGTAGGTACCTACTTATTTCGAAATCGAATGCTATTTTTATAAATGTCAGTTGTGAATTAAAAAACCAGGTCTAGCTTTATTTTATTTGTTTTTTGGAAAAGGGTTAGAGTCTGTCTAATAAGTTAAACGACTTGGGTAATTATTAGGATATAGTGAAATCTGATGTAGTCAACACGGATTCAATAATCAAGGTTGACTAAGAGATAGAGATCATTGTTTAATAACAGAAGAACCTTATAAAAAGTAGGTACTGAATGTTTGTATTTTTTAAATGATTAAATATTATACAAAATTCCCAAGTCGGTTGAGAGAGATCTCTGATTCCCGAGTCGCATAGCCCACCAAGTCAATAAAAACATTACGCGTAAATAGCCCAGTCAATAAATACATTGAATTTGTTGTTTGTGTTTGTTGTTGTTTGTTCTATGTTTGTTTTGTTTGTGTGTTTGAACGAAAAATATTAATATTATATTGTAAAAAAGGGTGGGGCGCTTTGTGCCATATGTTTCGTAAGAGTCGAATCGAGCACCCCACGCTTTTCCTAAAGTCAATGACCATGACCCCTAAGTATTTGACCTAAAATGTTATCGAAAAAAAATTGATCTGTGTTATTTAGAGAAGTAGCGCTCGCCGGCGGTCAAAGCAGCCCTTTGGTGTCCCGGGCGTTTCCCAACATTTTTGCATTTGACCTTGAGTTCAAGGTGATTGACTTCGGTGTCAAGGTCATGCCCTATGGTGTCCCAGGTGTTTTCCAACTTTTTATACATTTGACCTTGGGGTCAAAGTCATTGACCTTGAGGTCAAGGTCTGGCCCTTGGGGTCAAAGTCATTGCCTTTGGGTGTCACAGGTGATTCCCAACATTTTAATGAAGTAAAGGTTTAAGTAAAGGTCATTGCCCTTGAGATCAAGGTCATAGAATAAAGGATCATTGTGTTGTCATCAGTCTTTGATGGGTGTGCAAAGTTTAAAAAAAATCTGATCGCCCTAAGCTGGTCAAAATCGAGCTCAAAGGCGTTGATTACAAACAAATATATAGGTGAAGCTAATAAAAGCGTGTTAAAAAAGGAGGTTATGAGTTTGAACCGTATGTATGTATGTTTGTCCGCGATCATCTCGCGTTTGGCTGAACCGAATTTGATGCAGTTTTCAGAACAGTATTATTAGTCACTATATGTATTTATACGTGACATAAAAAAATGTTGAAACAAAAATGTTTAAGTAAAAAGATAGAACTGACTTCAATGAAGCCGGAGCACATCAAACCACCACCAAGCGAAGACTTTATTGAAGAGGTGCCGGCCGGACTTCAATAAAGTCGGAACTTTATTGAAGTCGGTTTATTGTCCTTGATGCGACGTGCACTCACAACTATAAACTTAATATATTCCTACCGCTCACAATACAACTAAAGATAATATTTTACAACTTCCAAGCGCGAAATAGGTAGTAAGGTCGATTTTCTTGGTTTTTTTTTGACAGTTGAAATATTCCGAAAGTTTCGGAATATTTCGGAATACTTCCGAAGTATTCGACGGGAATGATTCGGAATTTTTCCCGCCAGCATCTATAGTCACGGCAGATCATAGCGGACTTTAGGGACTATCAAACAGCTGAGTGCAAGTGCAAAACAACTCCGCAGTCGCTTGGATAGCCCAGTGAATTTGTATGTTTGCTGATATAACAAGCTTATAACTTTGTGATTTTTCATGATACAGTTATGAAATTTTGTACATAGATTCTTTATATAAAAATACTAGACACGTGTTTCGGGTTTCGCATATACTGAAATTAATTTTGTATAGGCTGGTACAAGAAAAGAAGATCTGGAAAGATATAGAGGAGGCCTATTTTGAAGTAAGCGAGCAAAACTTTGCTCGCTTACATCAAAATAATTATTCCAATCAAGCCAAAGGCGAGGACGTTTCGGAGCCGAAAAAACTTCAATGAAAATTTAATAATAAATAACACTTCATAAAAAAAAAATTTAGTTAAAAATTATTATGATAAATGACTCGTAGACTTGTTTTTCATGCGCTCTCATGGGGACTAGGACTGTAGCACGACGAGCATATTAGGGCCGAACCTTACATTCAAGCTAAATTTGCTACACAGAGGTCATTGACGTTCCTATTCTTATTTGAATCTACAATGCGATTATAACAAGTGGTTTTTGAGTGGGTAAAAAAACATTTTTTCAAGAAAAAAATACCAACTCAATATTTTTCTCAACTCAATATTATTCTCGTACCTACTTTTTGCATTGAAAAACCTTATTTTGGGTCTAAAAATAATCTCTTGGTCTAATCTTATTATACGTAATGGCAAAAAAACAGCGTAATACCAATTACAGCAATGTTATAATAAGATTTGCGAGGCGAATTAAAATACAACTTTTCTTAAGTCTAAATTAATGAGACTAGTTTTAAGAGTACCTATATATTCTTAATTTAGAAAAATCATATTATTTTTGAACTAAGTTATGTTTAAATAAACCAATCCAATTTGAGTAAATAATGTAATAAAGAAAGACTCAAATATCTACTTTCATTTTACCAGCTGCTTTGCCTGCTTGAAAGTAGATTCCATAGACTACACTATACTATAGACTACACTTCGTCTCCTTAGATGATGAATTTAGGACAATCCTTTCTACTCTATGTACGGGAAAGGGAGATCGAAAAAAAACCGGGAAAGTACAAATTCCTTGTTTTGCAATTATTTTTTATTGTTACATTATTATTTTTATGATTAAGTATATATATATTTTTTTATAGAATTTAAAAAAATATAACGCATAGTACACTACATATAATATAGAATTGTGTTTTTTTTTTATTATTATTATTGATAGGCTCGCGTTTGACCACAATCTCACCTGATGGTAAGCGATGATGTGATCGACAATGGAGTACGCTTGCCTATAAGTAACCTTTTCACTCTTGACTTAAAGACCCCTACGTTGTAGCTATCAGGAAACACAGCCTCCGGCAGGGGCCACATTACTTATCTTAGTCACCATAAAATTGCAAATGTCGTAAGATTGTAAAATATCGCGAAAGTTCATAAAGTTTTTTAAACATTCTGATTTTAAAAAAAGTCTCGGTTATATTGGAAACAAATTAATTTGTACTTGCCCAGTTTTTTTTCGATCCAGTTCAATCCCACATTCTAAGTTCAAGAGGCTTAAATTTTTTATTTACTCTTTTCTCTTTTTTTTTTTGTAAATTGCGTACCTAAAAGCGAGAGGGAAAAAACCTTTTCATATATGCATCTGAAATAATACTGTACTTACCTAAAAATATCAACCATCTCAGGAAAGAAGAAAATACTGGACCAGCACAGTCCCCTATGGAAGTTGAACTTCACAAAGTCCTTGGTGACCCGCCTCATGATACTATCGCCATTTCTGACGGCTTCACTCTTCAGACCAAACGCCGCTTCACCTATTATGTCTGTTGTGAAGTCGGAGCATAGGACCTACGGAGAAGAACAAGTACAATGAAACCGAGATGACTGGGAGCTCAAAGGGACCCAGGTGCGCCGGGCTTTGGTACAGGCCATGGTCCAGAGCGAGGAGGAGTGGCAGGCGGTCGCCTCCTTCTGCGAAGCAATAAGCGTATAAATAAGCGGTGCAATAGTGAGAGCTTGCAATTCAAAATAAAAGCTCTTACGCTCTGTTCACGACTTTGGTTTTAGCGGCAAGCGGCGCGGCGAGCGGGGCGGCATCGGTAAGCGGCCGCGCGGCGCTATGAGCGGCGCCTCGTGGCGTATTTCTAACATTTTCATACTTTTGATCTTCGCTTGCCGCCCCGAACTTAGCTACCGCTCACAAGGCAAGGCCGTAAACGGGCCGTTAGCACTAACAGGATTCTGTGATATAGTAATGTTAGCGAAGGAGACGGCCGCACGCTTGAGGGAACGGTCGTCCTCACGCTTCAGCCGCCACGACCCCGACCCCGACTACCAGCCATGGCAGGTTCGGGTTTGCAGACGCAGCGCTGGAAGGCCTCTCACACCCAAATGACTATGACCTAAATCAAGGCCTGGCCCAAGAAGTTGCCGCCGGCGAAACCCATAACAAGCTCATAGATATAGATACTATCAAAGATACTTCCGCCTGACCACTGCTAAGTTCATTTTTGCTTGCACTTGAAACGAAAACTTCAAAGGGTTTGGCGTCGCACCGCAGGATTCAAGCGATAATTTTTTTAAGTGATCAGGCAGAAATGACCGCGATGGTACCTACATATATTACACCCAAACAAAAAAAAACGATATCATTCAAATTGGACCAGAAACGCAGAATCTCTCACCCTCAAATTAGCAGGCTCTACGTTATTCATTTCATCTTTGATGCGCCACACAAGATCTTCAGCTTTGGCCTTCAGCAGGCCGTTTAAACTTCTTAATCTGGCTGCCGTGAAGAGCACTGTTAGTCGCCGCCTTAGGAACGACCAAGTGGGATCCTGGTAACAAAATAAAGCATTTTTGCAGTGGAACTGATGAAGAAGACTCCAGATGGCATAAGAAACTTCACAAACAAAGCTATATCTCGATTTAGATATTTAAGCATTTGTAAATATCGAAAGTTCATCAAAGCTGCAACACAAACCTCCTTATTTCAGAGTTCTCGAGACGCCGTAAACCGGGACAAATGAAAATGCAAAATTATCAACCACGACCACTCTGTCAAGAGCGAACGACTAAGGAGGAAATATCGAAATCTTTGAATGAAAAAAGTAAGAAAACCTCGGGTATAATTTTAGGTAATTTTACTTTATTATATTTCCAGATCATCATCATCAGCCTTTTTAATGTTCCTACTGCTGGGACTCAGGACTCCTCTATAGGAGAGGCAATGGGCCATAATCCACCACGCAGGCCCAGTGCGGGTTGGTGAATATCACATGTCTTAAAATTTTTGGTTCTTGGACATGCCGGTTTCCTCACGATGTTTTCCTTCATCGTTTTGAGAGCAGTGGTGATGAAATGAATTACACAAAGTAATGCGCCTGGCAGGGTTTGAACCTGCGACCTACAACTCGTAAGTCGGTGCCATTACCACTCGGCCACCACTGCTCTCAAGCACAATATTAATTTAAACTTTTTTTTTTTTTTTTTTTTTTTTTTTTTTTATTATTGATAGGCTCGCGTTTGACCACTATCTCACCTGATGGTAAGTGATGATGTGGCCGACGATGGAGCACGCTTGCCTAGAAGTAACCTATTCACTCTCGACTTAAAGACCCCTAGGTTGTAGCTATCAGGAAACACAGACTCCGGCAGGGAATTCCACTCTTTAGCTGTACGCATAATGAATGTGTTTCCAAAACGCTTTGTACGAATGGGTGGGATATCCACCATGTACCGATGGCGCAACGCCGTACGTCTAGTGGTCCGATGATGGAACGGACTTGGCGGAATTAAATTGTGCAATTCCAACGCACACTCACCGAAGTGTAATCGATAGAAAACCGTCAGGCCAGCAACTCGGCGTCGATGCTCAAGGCTTTGGAGCTTTGACCCAACAAGCGCATCATCACCGATGATCCTCTTGGCTCGCCTCTCAATCGACTCCAGAGCATCAAGCTGATACTTGGCAGACCCATCCCAAAGATGAGAGCAGTACTCCATACACGATCGAACTTGCGCTTGGTATAGGTTAAGCAGCTGTTCCGGAGTGAAGTACCGCCTCACCTTAGCTAAGATCCCCAGTTTTTTGGCAGCCTGTTGTGCTTTTGCCTCAATGTAAGACCTCAATGTAATGCCTCAATGTAAACTCCCAGTTAACCACTAATAAAACTGAATTAACGTATCGATACCGCCACAAAATTGGCGCCATTTGTAACTGGCCGGTAACCGATATGTATAATACACGAATGGGCTTTACGAAGGCAGACATAACCGATTAATACGACATGACTGTGGCAAGACATCGGCTTACAGATGATGTATGCGGAAACCCCGGCGTTCACGCTTCACATGATAGAACAAGGATACGGAATACATTGTTGTCAGGTACAGACGTAGGTCGGTCAACCACTGAAGTGCAATGTTTTGACACTGAAGTACGGTTTGCGCTCGCTTTAGTTGCGCTTTGGCGTGAGTTAAATAACCACATCATAACTAGCTGCAAAATATTGGCACATAGTAATGTTGTAAAACTACGGTTTTGGATCGATTTCGAAATACTTTTCGTACTCGATCCGGTAGTCCCCGATCCGTGAACCTAAGAGCCGAACCACACGATGCGGTGCAGCGCCGCACCGCATCGTGTGGTCCGGCTCTTAGGTCTTTTTTACATAGCATGGGATGACAGCAGGACGAAAATATGAATCTTTAAGATGAGAGAAAAGGGTAGGTTACATTATATGAATCCGACAGCTATCACACGCACCATCTCTATAATTGCTTAGTGTATATTGCGCTCCATTGCCCGTAAGTAAACCAAGAGTTTGACAAGAGCGGGCACAGTATAGTGATACTGCGCTCCACAACCAAGATAGCTGATGTGGCTGTGGCAAAAGCCTGTCCAACTTAAGTGGGCAGGACATGTCTACCGCATACCTGACAAACTGTGGGCCGAAGTAGCACAAAATTGGTGCCTCGAGACAGTGAGACAGGGTCGCGCCAGACCACGTAAGTAGCGGGTGTGTTCCTCTGTGGCCGGACCACAGTTTAGTACTCAGATGCTGAAGTTCGAAATAATACCTACCTAAAGTCTACTTTCATCGGAATATATATATTTTTAGTACCTCAAGAGATATCTTTTAAATTAAAAAATTATGTGGTCCGGCCGCCAGGCAGTGCTCTCTGGCCGCGCCACCTCAAAATAAATAGAGTATAACGATCTATTAATTAATCAATATCCCGAAAAAAACTACCCAAAGAGTACCTTGCTTACGACAAATATGGTCCAAAAAACCCCTTTAGTTAAGGAGTTATTTGGTCGTAGGGTGTGGTCCGGCTGGAAGGTATACTCTGCAGCAAGTCAATTTTGCAAAATTTAATATTAACTATCCAGAAATCAATTTATATAATAGTAGGTACCTTTTCTCTACTCTTCGTTGATACTTTTTTCTCTCAAGAAACTATTCATTTTGATTAATTAATCTTTAAAGTATGTGGCGCGGCTAGGGAGGATTATTTTCAGCAAATATAACGAAATATGCTTTATTTCTTTATGCCAACGAAAACTGCATAATAAGTACTTTATAAAAAAACCTGCCCCCCTAGCCAAGTTACAACCGTTCCGCTTGCGTCGAACGCTTCGAGTTGACCTTGCCGCCAATTCTTTTGTTCTGACCACGTGACTGAGCGTTAAGACGACGTCATTCCCGTACATTTGAAGCGTTCTACAAGCGTTAACTATTGCAGATTAGCAACTTGGTTAGGGGTACTGGACTTCATCTATAAACTTTTATTTTTATTACCAACAATGATTTTGAAATGGTGCACTTTTTGGTTTTTAACCGACTTCCAAAAAAAGGAGGAAGTTATCAATTCGGTTGTATTTTCTTTTATTGTTTTTTTATGCTTGTTAATTCAGACCTCCGTCGTTTATGGACCGATTTGCAAATATTTTTTTCCCTTACGTGATATGCTTCCAGATTGGTCACATTTTTTCAAAATTTAGTTGTGATGATGGGATTCATGAGAAATCGAGGGAACTCCTCAAATATTATAGGCAACTATATAGTTATTTTGGTATTTTCATCGAAGACTTAAGTACTTACAGTCAAAAAGTGACATTTGATGAAGTGGAACTGGTGAAGAAGACCAGAAAAAGCCAACAGAACTTCATACTCAAACAGATATCACAATGAACATAGTTAAGCGACTATGACAATACAAATAAATTAATAGTTCTGAACAGTTATGTTGAAAGTGGTATCATCGAAGTGATCTGATGATGATGATGGAGCCGAAAGATAGGCACCGGAACTCCGTAATTAATCAATGTCTCCTAGCCGTGTTTGGACTTATTAGAATTGTCATGAGATGCACTTTGGTTATAAGGTACTAACGAACTGATCTGATGATAGAGCCAAAAGGTGGAAGAAGGACACGGGAACTTCATAATAAAACAATGTATCTTAGCAGAGTTTGGGTTAACTGGAATTGTCGTGAGGAAAAGGTACTCTGGCTACATGTGTATCGCAACTAAAAAGTGTGAAACAAAAAACAAAAAAAAATATTATATAGGTATTTTTTTTTTTTGTAAAAAGTTTTTTTGTTTACCTATGTACCTAAGAATAGGGAGTTAATTTGACGAAGTTAGTGAAAATTTTGATTTAAAATAAACAATAAGTATACGAATAACAAATATATTTTCATAATCAAATATTAACAATTTGTTAATTGTTAATACAAGATATTGTAAATTACGGAAAAGTGTTGGATTGAATTTAAGCATTTAACCCTTTAAACAAGAAGTAACAATGAAAAAAAGAGTGTACCAAAACGGCGTATTAAAAATATAGTCAATCAGTATTACAAATAAAAGAGGTTTGAAGTTCCAACTTTAAAACTCAAGGCCTAAATTAAAAATAAACATTTTGATAAAAATATT
Organism: Mythimna ferrago; assembly: GCA_910589285.2. Taxonomy (NCBI): domain Eukaryota; kingdom Metazoa; phylum Arthropoda; class Insecta; order Lepidoptera; family Noctuidae; genus Mythimna; species Mythimna ferrago. The sequence goes on from OU342689.1 coordinate 5,539,175, forward strand.
ATTTTATTGTTTATATTTAATTATGAAAATATATATTTGTTTTTCGTATACTTATTGTTTATTTTAAACCAAAATTTAAACTTACTTCGTCAAATTAACTACCTATTCTTAGGAAGATAGGTAAACATAGGGCTGCCATCCGTCCGGGTTTCCCCGGATTTGTCCTAGTTTGGAAGACGTCCGGGGAGCGTCCGGGCGGGGTTTCAATTGTAGTCCGGGATTTTGATTAGATCCCGTTCCCATAATTTACGTAAATAAAAGCTATGGGTTTGGTATTTCACCGCACGCACTGCCGACGCTATTTTACTACGCAAGCGGCGAGCGGGTATGGGGCGCGTTCGACCGACGCATGGTAATGGTATGGCTTTAGTATAAATTATTATAACTTTCTGAATTTGATTTAAGATTTCAGTTCTTTTAAAACTAAAGTAAATATTGTTAATTGTATGGAAAAATAAGAAATTAAACAAGTTTTTCATTTAATCTTATTAACTGAGTAACTAATATTGGATTTGTTTATCTTTTATTGAATACCTAAGAAGGTTAAAAAATAAAGCAAAATTACTCACTTGTAGTCACAAAAACGATTAAACACACTATTTCATGCAACAAAAGAGGCTTACAATTAAAGTTCACTTCTATCAAGTACGGAGTGAAATATATTTTAATCAAGATGTAAGTAAATGAAAAAAGTATTGAAATGTCCGGGGTAAAAGCTCCAAAATCCGGGGAACCTACGCTTCCGGTCCTGGGGGACAGGTTTTAGAGATGGCAGCCCTAGGTAAACAAAAACCAAAAAGTGCACCTTTTTCAAAATCATTGTTGGTAATAAAAATAAAAGTTTATAGATGAAGTCCAGGACTTTTTATAAAGTACTTATTATGCAGTTTTCGTTGGCATAAAGAAATAAAGCATATTTCGTTATATTTGCTGAAAATAATCCTCCCTAGCCGAGCCACATACTTTAAAGATTAATTAATCAAAATGAATAGTTTCTTGAGAGAGAAAAGTATCAACGAAGAGTAGAGAAAAGGTACTATTATATAAATTGATTTATGGATAGTTAATATTAAATTTTGCAAAATTGACTTGCTGCAGAGTATACCTTCCAGCCGGACCACACCCTACGACCAATAACTCCTTAACTAAAGGGGTTTATTAGACCATATTTGTCGTATGCAAGGTACTCTTTGGGTAGTTTTTTTCGGGATATTGATTAATTAATAGATCATTATACTCTATTTATTTTGAGGTGGCGCGGCCAGAGAGCACTGCCTGGCGGCCGGACCACATAATTTGCTAATTTAAAAGATATCTCCCGAGGTACTAAAAATATATATATATTCCGATGAAAGTAGACTTTAGGTAGGTATTATTTCGAACTATAGCATCTGAGTACTAAACTGTGGTCCGGCCACAGAGGAACACACAAGTAGCGGGACGAACTAGACCGATTTCACCAGGGCTGGAAGGAGGAAGCACGGACCTGGCTACGGCCACTAACTCCACTGTCACACCAGGCGGACTGTTCATACTTGCATAGCTTAGTTGTGGGCTTATAAACTGACATATGACATTTATTTTACAAATAGATTTTATAGAACCCTTTTTTACGCGTCAATTTTGTGGCTAGTTAAACCCAGATGAGGCCGATTTCCTAGTTGACTACCTTGAGAAGAAGCACCGAAATAAACTCAGGGGTCAAAGCCTATTTTAAAGGCCATACAGAAAATATTGTAACTGAGATCTTAATTTAATAAAAATAACAATAACTTATAAACCAATAATTTGTCTTGAATGCCTCAAAAAGAAAAATAAGATCGATAAGTAAAAACTCACATTAACAGTAAACAAATTGAGGCTTCCAATCGGATCAGTCTTGCCCGAACTAAGGAACCTATTCTTGAAGACCTCATGGTCCTTGATCAGCACCTTCCTGGCCAGCTCCGGACAGTTTATGACCAGACCCGGTCGCCAGAAGACCCACATACCGACGTATGGGGAGTTGAACTCGTTGTAAACTTGTTTCATCCATATTGCCTGAAAAGAAACTGAATTTAGGTAACTAATATTCAGAGACTTTCGAGATATTTGAGAACAATAACTGGTAGGTATATAAAAAGCGTCAAAGGGCATCAGAAAGAACACAGGACCAGGGTTTTAGTCAGTAAAAGTCAGGGCCGTTTTGCGCGGAGGAGAGGAGACGCATATCTTCTTCTTCCTGCCCTTATGCCATATTACTTGGGGTCGACGCAACACGTTTTTTTCTTCCATTCTGTCCTGTCACCCGTCAAACTATCACTAACTCACTTTTCTTTCAGGAGGAGACGCATATCTTCCCTATCAATTGCTGTAATGTTAAGTTTTGTTAGCTAGTTTTAAGATTGCGTCTTTTTCACGTAAATAAACTGTCTTTCTTTCTTTTCTTTCTTTCTTTCTATCTAAAATTCCGACACGAACTCTCGCTCTACCCAGAGATAAGATAAGATAAGATAAGTCTTTATTTGCCTTAAACATGGTATAATGGTGTTAGTCTTATTTAAATACAATGTCCACATGTTTAGCTACACAGAATAAGTGTCAATTGCATGCAAAAAATTTTTGGTCAAAACAACAGTAAATATAGGTACAGTTAATTCAGTTAAATAGATGGATACAATATTATAATTTTATGTCAAAGAAATCATTAATGTCATAGAAATTATGTCCATTCAGCCATTTATACAATTTGTTTTTAAATGAATTTGCATTATTTATACATTTTAATTCTTTAGGGATTTTGTTGTAAATCCGTACACACATCACAAGGCAGCTTTTAGCAATGCACGATATGCGCGTGGAGATGCAACGCCGGGGTGAAAGTCCGCTGCCGCGACAGGTCACGGCATGGCGGACAGAGCTCCGGCGGGATCTCATGGTGAAATGGCGTCAGCGACTATCGCAACCCAGTGCTGGGCACGCCACAATCATGGCGGTAAGTCCCCTCTTTGAGGCGTGGCTGGAAAGACCTCACGGCGTCCTTACCTTCCGCATGACGCAGGTACTCACCGGACATGGTTCGTTCGGGAGTTTCCTGCACTCGATTCATGCGGAAGTGACGCCCGGGTGTCGCCACTGTGCGGAACGCCTGGAGGACACGGTGGAGCACACAGTCGACGAGTGCCCTGCTTGGGCGGAGCATCGCCGTGCCCTCGTGGGGGCGATCGGCGGCGGAGACCTCTCGCGCCGGGCCTTGGTTGAGGCCATGGTCCGGAGCGAGGAGGAGTGGCAGGCGGTCGCCGACTTCTGCGAAGCAGTAATGCTCGCAAAGGAGGAGGCCGAACGCATCAGGCAACGGCGTTATCGCCGCCGCCGTCGCCGGGATTCTGATCCCGATTTCCGGCCAACGTAGACGCGGGCTTGCGGACAGTGAGCAATGGGTAGCTCACTGTCCGGCCGTCCGGTAACTGTCCGGACCAAGCCCAAGTCGTCGACGGCGCGCACTGTTCCCGCGCGCCTCAAGGAGTTGTCAGCAACAGCAGGGACCCAGCCGGGTCGAAGCCTACTGGGGCCAGGGTTATCCGAAAGGGCGCTCGAGCCCCGGTATGAAGGCTAGAAGGAACGGGGTGGGTCTTTTAGTCAGTAAGAGTCTGACACTATCTCCCGCTCCGCCCTAGGGCGGGGGATGTCAATGCATGATTTTTTCCCACCATAAAAAAAAAAAAAAAAAAAAAAAAGGCAGCTTTTAGCATACTTGGCTGATTTAGGAATATCATCTCTTACAAGTCTGTGTGGATCCCTTGGACGAGAGATTACTTCATAAGCTTTCTTGAACAATCCCTTATTACTGTAGACAAAGTTACAGGTTGCGTATATGTAAAGTGCAGGAAGTGGTAATAAACCTAGTTTTTTAAAAAATGACCGACAGGGACCAGTGCGGGAGTAAATTGAAAAAAAAAATAGTTTTAGTATAGCATAATAAACATTGGCTGGAAGACGCTTCAAAACAAGGTTTAGTCCGAACTGTATGATTTTTTTTTGTAGGTCTAAACGTATAGGGTAATAGATGGGAAGGAGAAAAAAGGGAATAAACCAAAAACAAACGACCCACTTACAGGATTCTGTCGTTGCAAAAATGTGAGACTACCCACAATGGGATGTGGTGTGTAATGAGGTACTCCCCTTTCAAACCAAAAGTTTTTCACCCGCCTCCATTTTATTAAAAACCAGACCGACACTAATATAATAACCGCACAAAATAGTACTGTTAACATCTTAAACACGTTTTGATCGAATGAAGATGTTTACTCAAAATGATTGATTGTATCGACGAAAATGATTTATAGTATAATAATTATCATTAACTTGATATTTTGTCACAGGCACAATAATTGTTCCAGTCAAAGCTGATTTTGTCTGATTCATAGCATCAACTCATTCCAACAATTTTGCGGAAACGTTTGAAAGAATTACCATGGCCCTAGAACGCATAGGGCTAATAAAGAATCATAGGTGCCCTCGTGGGGGCGATCGGCGGCGGAGACTTCTCGCGCCGGGCCTTGGTTGAGGCCATGGTCCGGAGCGAGGAGGAGTGGCAGGCGGCCGCCGACTTCTGCGAAGCAGTAATGCTCGCAAAGAAGGAGGCCGACCGCATCAGGCAACGGCGAACTCGCCGCCGCCGCCGGGATCCCGATCCCGATTTCCGGCCACCGTAGGCGCGGGCTTGCGGACAGTGAGCAATGGGTAGCTCGCTGTCCGACTGGCCCAACGAGCTACCCATTACTAGGGGCCCAGCTGGGTCGAAGCCTACTGGGGCCAAGATTATCCGAAAGAGAACTCGAGCCACGGTATGAAGGCTAGAAGGGCGGGTGTTGTCATTGGATGATTTTTCCCACCATAAAAAAAAAATAGGTGGGTTTTAGTCAGTAAATTCTTACACCCGACCGAGATCAATGACCTGTAGGTAGTTTGTACGCAACGCCGACTATTAACTACGGGTCATTGAACTCGGTCAGCTGACGTTTTCTTAAATAAATTAATTTCGTACATGCGTAAATTAATACGAGTTTTGAAAAGAAGGTACTTTATTTTTTAATTTTTTCTTTACAAACCGATAGTGTTTCATGTACCGGATCGACCCTCCACGGGATTAACCTTTCAATCGTGAGAATTACAGACACAATAGAAAGACAATGGGTGCGCGATCGCTTGGGGTTTCATGAATTAATTCGGAACGCCGGCGTTCGCGCACCTATTGTCTTTCTATTGTGTCTGTAATTTCCACGATGGAAAGGTTAAAACGATTTAAATTTAGCGGTGTATATATCTCTAAAGATAGATTAGATGGTGGCGCTGTGGTTGAGCGATTGGCTGCGGATCGCAGGTTCAATCCCCACACAAAAAAAATTTTTGTGCAGCCTACAGAACACCTATGTGTTCCGGTCCTGGGTCTCTTGTGAGTTTACATGTTTGTGAGCGCACTCACGATATAGGAGTAATTCTTAAAGTCGGCAACGTTATTTAAAAAAAAAAGTTCATTTCAGAACACCCTCTGTGCAACGCCTGGCTCAGAGCCTCACTGTGCCGCCTGCTTCCCTGGAATAACTCAATAAGCGAGCAGAGGCCCCACTTTGAGTGGAAACTCCGCTAGCACCAATCAACACAAGCGGATTGAATGGTGCTAGCGGAATTCCCGCGTGGCCATCGAAGCGGTTGCTTCCCCCGACACGTTCTCTTAGTGCATTAATTTTTAGATTTTCAACTCAATAAATACATAGTAAGTAGAACCCGACTTACGAGTTGTAGGTCGCAGGTTCAAACCCTGCCAGGCGCATTACTTTGTGTAATTTATTTCATCACCACTGCTCTCAAAACGTTGAAGGAAAACATCGTGAGGAAACCGACATGTCCTAGAACGAAAAATTCGAAGACGTGATATTCACCAACCACAACACCGGTGAGCAACCATTGCTCGCCGTCTGCAAGCTCGCGCCTACGGTGGCTAAATTTAAATAAATAACTAATATGTGGTTCGATCGCAGCACAGCAGAAAAAGTCGATTTGCAAGGTCAATAGGTTAGCTATGACTTGTCTGTTATCAAACGCAACGGTCAAGTTCAGATAAACAAAGCTATTTCAAATACTAAATTTGTAATATTTTATCATATATTTTTTTACTATACTGCGTTCTCTGGTTTCTAGAACTTTTCATCATCTAAGTAAGTATATGCCTTTTTCCTTCATCGGAAAATTGTTTGTCACCGCAAAATGCTTTGTTATTCCACACAAGCCCATCAGGAGTCCTCTTAAAAATTGTTGATGTTTAGGTCTTCTCTAAGCGGATGCTAGATCTGTAGTGGCTAAGAAGGTCAGGGGAGACCGTTTTAAAGTCTTCTCAGGGATGTGTCGTAACAGGCGTTGCACTGAGGGGGTTCCGGAATGGTCTCTTGAGAGGTAACGGGGCCCCTTCTATGTGCTGATGGTGATCACCGGGGTGGTTTTAGTGAGGTAAAAATCCCACACTCCCCGGACTTATCCCCAAAGTCCGGGCGCCTTTTGAAGGTTTCCCCTCGAAAACAAAAAAAAAAAAAAAAAAAGATCTGTAGTGGCTGACAGTTTTGAAAAGAACTTTGGTAACGTTATTATTTCGTGAATAGAAGTGATGTGCTGTGTAGTGGCTACAGATCCATTTCAACAACCAACCAACCGTCCTCAACCTTGACGAATAACATAGAGCAACCGGCTGCCTGACCTTTGCAACCCATTTTGTGGGTTATCATCAAATAACTTCTCCCGCTCTAGGTGGAGTGAGAGGGACTGTCAGACTTACTGACCAAAAACTACCTCGAGCATGTTTTACGCACGTGTTAGATTCATCATTATGTATAGTCTGTCTAAAAAGTCAAACGACTTAGGAATTTTGTATAATATTTAATCATTTAAAAAATACTTACATTCGATACTTTTTAGGTTCAGGTTAGGTTCTTCTATTAGTAAACAATGATCAAGATCTCTTAATCAACCTTGATTATTGAACTAGTGTTGTCTACATCAGATTTTATTTTCCCCTAATAATTACCCAAGTCGTTTGACTTTTTAGACAGACTCTATCACGTAATTAAATTATGAATTTTCATTTTTCATGTTTATGTATTGTTAGTAGTATTTTATACATTGGTAACATTTATGAAGCTTGAATCTAATGTTGAAGTACCTGCCAAATATAATATTGGTGTGTTTACAAACATAAAACGCTAAACATATAAAAAGCCGTATTTTTGGTAATCTTCTAAATTGTTATATAATTATTAATGATCTTTGTAATGTATCTTAGATTTTATATCTACTTTAATTACTTATTTAAATCAATAAGTACTTTTACGACCACCTGAGATTTGTAGAAGGTGGAAGGATATTTGATGTTTAAGTGTCAACCCACAGGTTTGACACTTAAACGTCACGCCTTTCCTATAAATACGATTGGTTTCTATTAAAATCCTCTATTCGCTGCCCGTCGCTCGCCCCGAACGGACGTGCCGCCCCGTGCATCGCGCCCGCTCTGTGCTACGTGCCCCCTCCTACGTCTCGCCGCGCCCGCTCGCCGTGACGTCATCAGTGGTCGCCGACCACAACACTATCGGAAGCCGCCTTTCTCAAGGCAGTGGACGATAGACTATTTCCGTTACGGAATAGTCGAAAACGTAGTGCCCCTTAAGGGAAAAGCCACAGTTTCGTGGTCCTTGGCGGGAATACCTCACGGTGTCAACAAGCCAAGGGGGTGTTGCCCCAATACACCCGCCGAACCCCTTCAGGGCTAGGCAGTCATTTGGAGTCGGGAGCTAGGTCTTGGCCTTGGGGGTGGCCCCTCGTCAGACCTATAACTCCGAGTTCTCTTCCAGCTACACACCTGGTGTCGGTTGGGGTGTCTATCCCTTCGCACCAGACCCTGTCAGGGCCCGATCGCACATTAAGATTGGCGGTCGGTTACAAGCTTAGGGCTCACCATTAGGTACACACCTCCCAGCGTGCACAACCCTTGCTGGGAGGGTCACTCACCCCCGGGCCCGTCCACCCGGGGACTTAGGTGTTAGGGACATAGGCTTTAAAACCCATGCTGCCCCCCCTTTAATTCTCCACCATGGATGCCATGGACTTGAAAAGGATTCAGGCAGAGACTATACTTGCTTTTTTCGAGCAAGTATTAGTCGAAGACCCCACATTCATCGATGGCTTCAGGGATAAGTTCCGAAATTTTGTCGGCACCCGGAAGACCGCCCCAATCGTTCCTTCCTCACCGGTGGAACCCTCCACCGATGAAGCTAGTCAGGCCCCGTCCACGGGACTGCTTCCTTCCCACCCCTGTTCTTCCCAAACTGAGGGAAACCATATCAATCCATCCCCTCCTAGTGAGGCTATGGACACGACAGTGCCCATAGACACCGACTCAGAGCCGTCAGGCTCTGAGGCCCAGGAGTCCTCCTCCGACGACGACTATCAAGTCGTCCATGGAAAGAGGAAGAAGAAGACCAAGGCCTCCGCCAGTAAGGCCAAGAAGACTGAGACTGATGTCTCCACCCCCGCCCCCGCTACTACCCTCAGTAGCAAACCCGCCCCAGCGTCACAGCTGTCGCAGCCTAGCTGCAATCCTTCAGCTTCTGCAAAGAAGCAACGTCCCCCGCCTCCCTTGTACATCCAGGACAAGGCGAAGTGGACGGACGTGTCCAAGATGTGTGTTGATCGTAAGATCAACTACACGAACGCACGAGCTTGCCAGCAGGGCATTCGTGTCGTAGTCCCGACAGTCGCGGACTACCGGGAACTTACCCGATCGCTCAGAGAGAGGAACGTGTGCTTCCACACATACTCTCTCCCAGAGGACACGCCGACCCGAGTGGTCATTAGACGTGTGCCAAAGGAAATCCCCACGGACGACATCAAGTCCGACCTTCAATCGCAGGGCGTCCCAGTCTCTGCGGTTCACCGCCTGCACAAGGCTCGTGGCAGAGAACAGTACGATATGGTACTGGTCGTCTGCGACCCTACAGAAGGGCACCACCCGATCTTCAAGATCAAGTCGGTGTGCTCTCTTTCCGGCATCTCAATTGAGAAGCCGTATAAAAGCTCGATAGTTGGCCAGTGTCACCGCTGCCAACTCTATGGACATGCTCAGTCCAACTGCTACGCAAAACCCAGATGCGTAAAGTGTCTGGGTGAGCACGGCACTACTGAATGCCCCCGTCCCAAGGACCGCACGCTCTGCACAGAGCCACCCAGCTGTGTGCTGTGCGGGCAAGCTGGGCACCCGGCTAACTACCGGGGTTGCCCCAAGGCCCCTAAAATTTCTCCAAAGCTCGCAAAGCGCGCCGCTGCACGCCAGCTTAGAGAAGCCCCCTCAGGGTTAGCCCCCTCAACCCAGCTCCCCGAGCGTCTCGCTCCCCAGCGCCCGTCCCCTTGGAACAGGCTGAACCACCAAAAGGCCTTCCCGGCCTTGGCGGTCTCTCAGCCTATTCCAGCTTTGATGGCCAAACCCATCCCAGCGCCTACTCCCGCCCCTGTGGCACCCGCAGTCCCAGCAGCAGCCCCTAAGGCTGTGCCTCGGTTCACTGGTGTGATTCCTCCCAGGACCGACCCAGCTGGCTCAATCATCCTGGAGCATTACATCATATTTATGACCCAGGATGCTAGAGACCTAGCTGACGAGTTACACGTGGCTAAAGCCACGGGTACAGTGACCCTGAAAAAGATGGCTGAGCTCTTCAATCAGCATAAGCCAACACTGTCCGAGCTGGACAAGCTTCCAGCCGTTACCCTTAATAATTAATTAATGGATAAGCGACTGAAAGTTTGTTGCTCCAAACCGCGATCCCTTAAATTAGGTTTCTTCAATGCAAATAGCATTAACTCCCAGCGTGATGAGATCGCGGCCTTCCTCCGCGACCATCAACTAGACATTCTCCTTATACAGGAAACTTATCTAAAGCCCCACCTCAAAGATCCTAGGATTGCCAACTATCGCATAGTTCGCAACGATAGGATCCGCTGTCACGGTGGTGGCACCCTCATCTACTACAAAAAGGAATTGCACTGCATTCCCCTAACTCCACCCGCGCCCCTATCTCTATTGGAGTTCTCGGCTTGTCGGCTAGGCATGACTGGTCACCCGCCGATCACAGTCATCTCCGCCTATTACCCCCCATCGTCTTCTTCGTCCAACTTAACAGACGAAGCCACCGCTCTCACCAGAGACCTGACATCCCTCTTTGGCATGAACAGCAGCACGACCAACCCTAGAGGTAAGGTCATTTTCAACCTTGGTGCTTCCCTGAATTTTGACATCATCGGCCCGATGTGTCCCACTCACTTCCCCCACGATCCCAATCATAGGCCTGACGTTCTCGATGTAGCGCTACTAAAGAATGTAAACCTCCGTTTGCAATCTATAGAAGCAATACACGAACTAAACTCTGACCACCGCCCCGTGGTCATGCACCTTGGCTCCCGCTCGGGAAATCTCGACCCCGGCCAGCCCCCTCCATCCCAACTGATCACTGACTGGAAGAAAGTAAGCGAACGACTGAAATCTACTACGTCACATCAGTTGGACTCCATCCCTGACCATATAGTCTCAGTAGCCGAGACGACGGAGGCGATCGACTCGCTCACAGAGCACGTACAATCCGTCCTGAACGATTGTTCAAGGGAGATTCCAGTGACAGAGGACTGTCGCTGGAAAATCCCGGACGATGTACGGGCTCTGTTGACCGAGAAGAACGCTGCTATCCGTGCGTATAGCGCTTTTCCTTGCGACGCCAACAAGGCTCACATGCGTAAATTACAGCGTGCTGTAAGGAAGCGTATGACCGAGCTGCGTTCCGCCCGCTGGGAAAAGACGCTCAGCGAACTTGAGCCTACCCATCTCGCCTTCTGGCAACTCCAAAGGAAGCTACGTTCCACCGAAGAGTCCTCCATGCCCCCGCTCACCCGCCCTGATGGGAGTGTCGCTTTCGACAACTCCGAGAAAGCGGAGTGCCTGGCCGACAGTCTCGAAGCCCAATGTTCGCCTAGCTCTCATCTAGTAGACCAAGCCCACATTGATATGGTGGATGCTGAAGTCGAACGAAGAGCCTCCCTCCCTCCCGTTGAAGACCCCGATAACCCTCTAGCCCCCGTCACACCCGACGAGGTTGAGGACATCGTGAAAAGGCTTCAACCACGGAAAGCCCCCGGTGCCGACGGCATCACGAACAGAGTGTTCAAACTCTTCCCCCCCCAGCTCATAATGCTAATGACCGCCATCTTCAATGGCGCATTAAGCAATAATATATTCCCACAAGCGTGGAAACAGGCCACCGTTATCGGCATCCCCAAACCAGGCAAGCCCAAGTCTGACCCCTCTAGCTACCGTCCCATCAGTCTCCTCAATGTTCTCGGTAAGATCTACGAGAGGCTTATTTATAAGCGACTCAAAGATTTTGCCGAAACCAAGGGTCTCATCCCCGACGAGCAATTCGGGTTCCGTACCGAACACTCGTGTGTCCATCAAGTTCACCGCATCGTGGAGCACATAAGCGTTGGCTTCCAACGTAACACGATGACGGGCGTCTTGTACTTTGACATAGCGAAAGCATTCGACAAAGTCTGGCACAATGGCTTATTATATAAGCTATACCAACTCGGTGTGCCAGATCGTCTCGTGCTCATCATGCGAGACTTTCTGTCGAATCGCACCTTTCGCTATAGAGTCGAGGGAGCTCTGTCCTCCCCACACCCCATCAGAGCAGGAGTCCCTCAAGGCTCCGTTGTTTCCCCTCTAGCCTTCACGTTGTTCACCAGCGATATCCCCAAAAGTAAAAAGTCTAAGTTGGCGCTTTTCGCTGACGATACGGCTATTTACTACACAGGTCATGACCCCAGAGTTATCGCTCGTAATCTCCAAACCTCCGCAAACATTTTGGGCAAATGGTTCCGGAAATGGAGAGTCGAGGTTAACCCTGATAAGAGTCAAGCCGTTCTCTATGCGAGACGGCGGAGATCTGACCCCCCTCCCCCTCCGATCACCATGTACGGCAAGCCGATCCCCTGGGAGAAGCAAGCCAAGTACCTCGGAGTGATCCTCGACGAACGCCTATCCTTCGCCGAGCACATAAAGCAGGCTCGCTCGCGAGCTGCTTTCGCTCAGGGTAGGCTTCACTACCTACTGACTGCCCGCAGCAAATTGTCACGCAAGTGCAAGTTGCGCCTTTTCACGGCAGTCATTCGCCCGATCATGACGTATGCCTGTGCAATCTTCGCACACGCCAAGGCCCGTCACCTCCACCGGATGCAGACCCTCCAAAACCGCACCCTCCGAAAAATCCTCGGAGCCCCCTATTACATCCGAAATGAGAATCTACATTTAGATCTCAGAGTCCCCACCATCCAGCAGTTCATGAAACGCCTGTGCAAGCGTTTCTTTGACACTGCTGTGAAGCACCGCAACCCCCTTATCGCATCGGCAGCCCGATACGAACCCTCCCGCATCTCCAAGATTCGCCGCCCTAGGCATACCCTAATCGCCCCCGACGACCCCACTACCCTGCTCCAAGAGAGCCGTAGGGAAACTAGCACAGTTAAAAAACACTACAGACCGCGTTCCTTCCGTCCTCGCCGCCGAGGCCCGCCGCGACAAACCCGTAATTGTCCTCCCCGTCCCTTGCTCGAGCCAGCCCGCGCCGCTGAGCCAGTAGTCTAAAATTCCCCTATAATAATAATAAAATTTTGCTAGATCCAGCCCGTCCCTTTGCTGCCCTCCCCCAGCGACGCCCTAAGCCGAGGCTCGTACCCCACAGGGGGTGCCCTTAGCGTAGTCGCTTAGTTTTAAGTAGTATAGTAAGCCCTGGCTGGAGGCTTTGATTAGAGATCAAGGCCGCCACAGGCAAGTCCGGTTAAGCAGCCGACAACCTCCTAGGTTGACCTGCGAGAGGCCACACTAAAAAAAAAAAAAAAAAATTAAAATCCTCTCACTTGCTGTTCAGCCCTAGACCTTTACGGACTACCCATGTTCACGTAAGTTATTTAATATAATATTGCTAATTTTGTATTGATTCTGTGTATTTGTTATACTGTGACTTTTGTTTCTAATTATGTTAGTGTGACCAACTATAGTTAATGATATCTATTGTAAAATGTGTCTGTAAAATACTATAATTGAAGCTACCATGAGGTTTCGTCCTGGTTCTTCTCCTGATCGACCTAGTTTTGGAACTAAGGAAATAGTTATTCGAATACTTGACAAGCCATCATAAAACCAGCTTCATAAAACCCTTTCCTTACACACCAGTCATAGGAACTTTGATACATAGTAGATAACTGTTATCCATATTGACATTTTAGTATAATATATAGGTAGATATAAATATATATCCACATAGTTACATCCATATATATATATAGGTATGTATATATATTTCTAACACCCGCAGCTTCGTGAGAGAATGCAGAGGTCGAATGAAATCCTATATCATACAGGTCGATGACACCAGAGATGATGGAAGTTAATCTGTTTCAAGCATTCATCGACGGTCTACGGGATACAGAAGCCAGGGCTACGGTGCGATGGCTCACGCATTGGAAGTGGAAGCGCACAGAGTTCGGAAAGTAGTACTCTCGCCTTCAGTGCAACCACGTCACCGAGAAGTGGCACCCGGAGCTCATCACCGCAAGAACATTAGTTATGACTAAACGGAAATCCAAAGTAAGGATTATAAATCTTGGGAAGACGATGTCTATTTAAAGAAAAACGGTGTTAATGAATATGTGAAGAAGTGAAGACGTACCTCCGCCAAATCAAGTTTTAAAAGCAATTTGTCGACTTCTTAACTACAGCATACCAGGGAATTTCTGTTATGGTTTTGGGATATCTTTGCAAGGGGAAATGACTGCGAAAGAACAGGACTCGTCAAGCATGCAAAACTTTTACATCAACTGACTGAGGATAAAGGAGATGTTATCTGGAACGATTACTGTGAGTCAGCATTCAACGAGCTAAAGCTACGGGTATGTGAAGCACCTATACCTACTGGGGTATCCGAGCAAAGATGGAAGATTAATCGTTGACACTGATGGGAGCAACACGGAATCTGATGGAATGTTATTACAGGTACAAAGTGACAGACCGGTCGTGATCGCTTACTTCAATAGGGCACTTTCAAAGTCGGAAAGGAACTAATGCGTTACTCGACGAGAACTACTTAGTAAAAACTTTGCAACATTTCCACAAGTACCTCATAAGATGGCCGTTTCCGTTGAGGACGGACCACGCTGCATTGAAATGGCTGCTACAATCTAAAAACCCTGAGGGCTCGAGCAACTGCCGGAGTTTCACTTTGAGACGGAAAACATCGTAGTGAAAAAGGGCATAATAATGCTGACGCCCTGTCGCGACGTCCATGTAATGAGGATTGTAGACATTGCCAGAAGAGCGAAGCCCGTAAACACGTGAATCTAATTGGAGCTGAAGACACCTTCAAGAAGTTCCAGAAAAAAGATGATGATGCTTGAGTTAGGCCAGAGTGAAGTATCGTCACATAGTCAAGGAGCTACTAGGGACAGCGGGACAGTTTAGTCCTGGAAAATTATGAGCTCTGTAGGAAATGGGAATGAAGGAATCGAAGGATGGCGCTTCTAGTGGTCACCTGGGAATCAAGGAAACTACTGAAAGCTCAGACCAATAAAAAAAGACTGAAAGTGAGACAGCGGTATTATTGGCTCAATTGTAGAGATGACATATCGATATCATATCGAAAACGTACAGCGTGCGCATCTGTGACAGGACCACAGACTAGAAGCAGGGGTAAGCTTTAGCTGTACAATGTGGGAGCCCCATGGGAACGCATTGCCATCAACGTTACTGGACCTTTTCCAGTTACAGATGACGGATACATATTTGTGATCCAGGACCATTTCACAAAATGGCCAGAAGTCTTTGCTATACCCAACCAGGAAGCGTCGGCAGTGGCGAAGAAAGTGGTCCAAGAATTAGCGTGCTACCTGACAAAACTAAGCCTACGTACATAAGTTCAATTGGAAGAAGTGCATAGGCGAGTACGTAAGAATAGCATGAACACCAGCGTTAAAATGATCACTAGATACGAACGTAATGCCAACGCCAAGGCATTTGAGGAAGGTGCACAGATCTTGCTCCACAACCCGCTTCGATGAAATAGGAAGTCGCCGAAACCTCAAGCTCAATGGGAAGGACCTTTCACCGTGATAAAAAGGATCAACGACGTAACCTACCGCATCAAGGAAGGGCTAAGAGGGAAGCCTAGGATAGTCCACGTGGATAGATTGGCGCCGTATCACGGATCTAAATATGTTCAGGACGAGCCTGACTAAGACGAGGGCACTGTTACATCGTGAAACTTTAACAAGTCATTATCTACTCCGAAATTAACAGCAGCGTCAAAAAATTAAAACACCAATGCTGAGCAAAAGTTCCAAAATCGAAGTGCGTAGCAAGGTCTAGCAAATTCCAGAAAAAGTTCACCATAAGTACTTCTGTTACGATTAGTTGTTCAGGGAATTTGCTCCATCTCCGTCTTACACAATAAAGTCGAGAGTGGTTTTAGTCAGTAGAAGTGTGACACTCCCGCTCCGCCCTATAGCGGGAGAAGTTATTGAATGATTTTCCACTTATTGAATTTTATTTCGCCTACGGTCGATGGAAATCGGGACCAGAATCGTTCCAGCTGCTGGGGCTTGAGGAATTCCCTTCTCTCACACGTGCGGCCGCCTCCTTCTGCTTTACTAAAGGAGGTGACCGCCTGCCATTCCTCCTCGCTCCAGACCATGGCCTGTATGACGCGCGAGAGGTCGTAACTTCCGTTCATACCATCGAGCACACGGCGGTGCTCCGCCCAAATGAGGCACACTTCCACCGCATGCTCCACGATGTCCTCACGTGTTGATGTCTCCACTGACTAAAACCCACCCTTTCACAATAGGTAACTCTTTAAAAGTTCCCGCAGTCCTAGATTTTTCGCACGTGGATTCATATTCCACATTCGAAAGATTAGCAGCCCTGAATAAAGCATGTTCCAATAATCCTATCCATAACAATATAGCGTTATTAACTGTAATTCAGTATACAGCAAACCTAATTACCCGAGCTATTTGCCGTCAATTATAACAACCAGCATCGCTGCAATATGCACAAATCAATTTAACGCCCATTGATTACGGTATTCGCTTTGAATAACTTAATAGGTAGGTGTTGAGTGTTGCTCCATACAAAATGGTGTTTAAGGCGAGGTTTGAACTTTTTTGAACCTCTGGAAATCCACAAGTATAAAAGAAAATGTGAGGTCTGCTGGAAGAAATTTCTTTGTGAAATAAGCAGTACCTTTGTACAAAATTTTATAATAATATTGTATTTCTTCTGTATATTGTGTGTACATAAATGATAAAATAAATAAATAAACATATAATAATATATCATAATCAGCCTTTTTAATGTTCCCACTGTTGGGACTCAGGCCTCCTCTCTAAGAGAGGGAATGGGCCGTAATCCACCACGCGGGCTCAGTGCGATTTGGTGAATGACACGTTTTCGATTTTTTGGTTCTAGGATGGTTTCCTCACGATGTTTTCCTTCACCGTTTTGAGAGCATTGGTGATGAAATAAATTAAACAAAGTAGTGAGTTTGAACCCGCGACCTACAATTCGTAAGTCGAGGCCGTTACCACTCGGCCATTACTGCTCCAAAGAGACACAACATGAAAAATAATTTTATTGAAATTGACTATATGAACAACCGCTGGATTATAAACAAAACTGATAAAAATATATTATATTCGATATAAAAAAAATCGCGAATCTGACCCTAACTAATGATTTCAAACGTGTACATCGACGAGATTACGTCTTGGCAATATTTGATAGTTACTTAAAATAATAAAGCTTATTTTTTAAAAGTGTGTTACTGTTTTTTTTTATAAAAATAAAATCGCTATTAAGGGGCCGCGGAGTCAACAGACCCGGGCGGAGTTCATACATAATACTGTGACCGGCTCTTAAGAAATTTAAGATTAGTTTGCGCTGTATAACAAGTGTCTATTTAACCAAGTTCAAAAAAAGAGGAGGTTATAATGTTCGGCTGCATGTATTTTTCACCGTTTTCTCGGTCAATCTTGGACCGATTTTGTTTTTTTTTTTATTACTATTGAAATGAGTACCTATTATACTTCTGCTATAATCTGATGATAAACTTCGAAGATATGGAACGGAATATATGTGGAGCCGATGACTGACAAGACTGATTTTATCACTTACGTAGAGTGAAATGGAAGAGGCCTTTACTCGAATCGATGACAAATAAAAATAAAAACTTTTATACATTGGCTTTTTTTCAGATTTTATTTATTTATTCGTTCTCTTTTTTTATTTATTAACGCGCTTATATTAGCTTCACCTGTATGTTTGTAACTAACGCTTTTGAGCTCGATTTTGACCAACTTTTGGCGATCAGATTTTCTTCAAACTTTGCAAACCCCTCAAAGACTGATGACAATACAATAATTCGTTTTTTTTTAGTGAAAAATAAAAATATAGTTAAAATAAACTAAAAAAACACGTTTTCATAGCAAATCAAACTAAAAAGTGTAAAATAATTTTCAATATAGGTAGAAAATAATAATAATGAATGAAAAATATTAATATCATTGTGAAAAAAGCGTAGGCTGCTTTTTTTTCGAAGGGAAAAATCATCCAATGACAACCCCCGCTCTTGGGCGGGGTGGTCGATTTACGAAAAATATGGTACAAAGCGCCCCACGCTTTTTTCACAATGATATTTAATATTTTTCGTTCATTATTCTTATTTTCTACCTATATTGAAAATTATTTTACACTTTTTAGTTTGATTTGCTATGAAAACGTGTTTTTTTAGTTTATTTTAACTATATTTTTTTTAATTTTATAAATTGATGATTTTCCATGTAACCGAAAAAATATAGGGGTCTGAATGAATGTGGGATTTAATGTAATTCACTATAGTCGATCCCATATACTCGTAAGTAAGAAGATATTTAATGATTTCCCACCAAAACAGGGGTCTACCCAAAAACCAGAAAATATAGGTGAGTGATCTATGAAGAATTGACTGGCCTCTTCGTCTAGTGGTTAGTGGTCCTGAATGCTATGCCGGAGGTCGATTCCCACCCAGGACAAATGTTTGTGTGATGAACATGATCATTTATTCTGTGTCTGGGTGTAATTTATCTGTAATATGTATGTATTTAGAAATATATAAGTATGTTTATCAGATGTCTAGGACTCATTACACAAGCTCTGCTTAGCTTGGGACTAGACGGTGTTGTGTGATAGTTGTGAAATATTATTATTAAAAAAAAGAAGACCTCTGCTATAGACTATATCAAGTTAAAGTCAGTGTAATAAAAAACTACAATAATTATTTTCAATGTTTTATTAATCCTGTACAGTAAGAATCGATATTAGAAACTTAAAGAACTTACTTAAGAGTAAATTTAAATTAACAACTAAACTAAACACTAAAATAAAAAAAAGACAACTAAACACTAAATTTAAAAAATATAATGAAATATTAGCACAACCAATAAAGATCTAATAGTATTATTTTCTATTAGTTATTCAGTTAAAACAGCAATTATCTTAAATAATATAAAGTAGCTTTATTAAAACAAACTAAGTGAATCTAAATTCTAAAACATGGGTTATGTATCAGTATTATGATGCCAGTTAAAACATAATTTATTACCTTAAAATTATACCTTATAATTTAATTATAGAACTAATTAAAATATCACTTGAGATTATTAATCAAGAGTGGTAGTCTTGTAACGAAGAAATAGTCTTGTAAAGAAGAAAACAATTTTCATTCTAATAAGATAAATCGGGATTATTTAGTTAAATTTTCGATAAACCAAAGAAAATTAAAATTAAGGGTGAACATGTATCATTAAGTCTTATTTTAAAATATGAGATTTTTTGTTTAATATCGAATACTAACTTACATAATATGCAACTTAAACCAAGTAATAATATAATTTTCCATTTTATTTTCTTAAAAATATATAAATAGAAAATGTATAGAATTAGTGTAATAGTAAGTTGAAACGCTCGTCAAAGATGTGTATCTTTGACGAGCGTTTTGGAGAAATCAATACACTTAAAAAATAATCTATCATTTACGTATAAAAATGAGTTCGTTGGTCTCGCTTAAACTCAAGAATGGCTTGACTGATTTGGCTAATTTTGGTCTTGAAATATTTGTGACAGCTCAGGGAAGTTTTGAACGGTGACAAAATATAGAAAAATTCACGAAACCGTCATGTCCTAGAACCAAAAATTCGAAGACATGTGACATTGATCAACCCGCACCGGGCCCGCGTGGTAGATTACAGCCCATCCCTCACCTAGAGACAGGAGGCCTGAGTCCCAGCAGTAGGAACACTAAAAGGCTGAATATGCTATGCTTATGCTAAATACCTAATTGACAGTAGACGCAGTCGTACCATAAGTTAGTTTTTAGAATATCAACTAATCATATGTCAAAGGTGTATCACAATAACTTGATAAGACTGTTCACTAAAATAATATATAAACAATACCTAATTATTAAACCTAAATAATTTTTATGACAGTAATGAATACTGTAAGGGCTTTATTTCACTGGGACACTATGGCGGCCATTTTGTCCCGGTGAAATATAGCTCTAAGCTACCAAACTAGACACCATACAGGCACCAGAGTTGTCACACGTCCGGGCTGGTCGCGTCACCAAATTGGTTGCGCAACCAAACGGACACCGGGTGAGTAACTCTCTATAGAGCTGTATAAATTTTGTTGGTAGCGGCAATTGGTCGCGCCGCCAAGGTGTGACATATAGCCTTATACTATAAACAGATAATTCAATTCAACAGAATATTCAGTATTTTTGTTAGAAGACAGACAATTAGTAACTCTAATAATAAATTATTAATTGATAATAAATTAGGCTATTTTTATCAAACTTCAATCAATCTTGTAGGTAGACATTAATTAAAATGTTTAAGAATAGTTACAGTTATGAATATTATTATAAATCCTGTTTCGCTTATAACACTCGCGACTTAAAAATGTAAATATTTTTAAAATTAAAAAACTAAAGAAAATGTATGCTATACGAGTATACAACATTATTTTTAGTATATGCAAAACCTGAATAATATACTTACATACTTACTTCAGTTACTTATTCAAAATCAGTAACTGAATCGATTCCAATAATTTTTACACCATGTTATATTTGTTTCCAAAAATATTTTAAAGAGGTCACAAGTTGGACACAACACCACCGACACTAAGTACAGCACAGGTCACGGCAGGTTATAGCGGACATGAGACACTAGCGCACAGCTGGATGCAGGAGTAAAACAACCCCTCAGTCGCCCGGTGATCATGTATTTGTGCGGCCAACTAGGTAATAAGCTTATAACTTTGTAATTTTTCATCGTACAGTCATGAAATTTTGTACACAGATTCTTTACATAAAATTTAGTACTTTTATGTAATGACTGACACGTGTTTCAGGTTTCGTATATACTAAAACTAATAACTTGTATAACGTGGTTTGGCATCTGGAACCACACAAAAAAATATTTTAAAGTCACTAAATTTGTATAAAAAATAAATCAGAAGGAAAACACTAAAATCTAAATTATATTATAGTAAAATACATAAGTAATAGCTAAAATAATACTAAAATTAGTAATACTATTACAAAAAACTTAAAACTATCAACTAATTTGGAATAGAAATAGTGCAATGAATATATCAATGCACAACTTAGTAATATTTATTAAATAAATATTTTTATTAAATAATCTAGCTGCTGCTGCTGCTGACTTCGCCCGCGTCGAAAGTCGAAAATTAGTTCAAGGGAACATACTCCCGAGATAAATTAAACACGTGATTTCAGAACGCGGAATAGCACATAGGGTACTATCTATGTGCTATTCCACGTTCTGAAATCACGTGTAAAATTGCATGGCAAACGATATTCTAATAATTTTTATACGTTTCTATTGTAAGGGAGCGATTGTTTAAATTAAGTTTAGTTAGTGCACAAGAGAATCTGCGCCATTATCCCTTTATAATTTCGTAGAGCTTTTTTTTTATGGTGGGAAAAATCATCCATTGACAACCCCGCTCTTGGGCGGAGCGGGAGAGTGTCAGACTGTTACTGACTAAACCACGGAACAGTAAAAACAGTGGAAGAAGTAAGTAGGCGTGGCACTGTCGCCGCTAGTAAGAACCGCGTTGCGCACTTCTGTTCAAGCGCCCTCATTCTCTAACTAGACTGCGCAACATAATAATTAACGAAAAATAATATTAAAATGCCTTATTGTCCCATACTGTACTTTAAAAACCATAGTCGGACTAAAAATCTAACTCATGGAGGTGTATCATACCACAGAAAAGTATTATTTTCGGATTTATTTTAATAAAATGAAAAAATAAAATTACGTGAAACATTGCGCAGGATATTATTTCGATCGAATAAGGTTACTTCACTATTTGAGTAGCAGCCTGCATTCGTGTCAGTGATACGCCATTCAAATACCAATCTTATTTTTACGTAGTTACAGTTCATACTAAAATATAATACTGAACCATGCCATCTAGCGACGAGTGGCGGTACTTGGTAGTCAAAGATGTATTTCTTTCTTGTTTTTGTCAATTTGATTTATAGACTGTTGATATTAAAGTTGCATTTCGTATAACATTTTTTTTTGCATTTCGTCTACGCCCTGTTTTTGTTTTCAGCCAATCATATTTTTGGGTTTGCAGTAAGAGTAAATTGTAAATGTATGAGTTTGGTGACACCGGTTCTGGAACAAACATTTTCTCAAGCTACTTCCACTGTTTTTACTGTTCCGTGGACTAAACGACCCACCCTGTTCCTTCTAGCCTTCATACCAGGGCTCGAGTTCCCTTTCGGATAACCCTGGCCCCAGTAGGCTTCGACCCAGCTGGGTTCCTACTGTTGCTGACAACTCATTGAGGCGCGCAGGAACAGTGCGCGCCGTCGACGACTTGGGCTTGGTCCGGACAGTTACCGGATAATTCCTAGAGCTGCGAAAACAAAGCCTCTTCGTGGACAAATGAGGGATATAGTTTCAATACCCGCAAAGTCCATTTTTTCCTAAATCCTATTATTTCTGAAACTTACAGCCTACTTTAATTTTCAATTGGACTTATCTGTGAATAAATCGAAATTACGCGGAAATAAATAGAGTTGCTAGAGGTATAAAATTATAGCAACATGAAAAAAATTGACTTTGAGGAATTGAAACTATAACCTCAAATAAACTGATACTTATAAACTCACCAGTCTTCAAGCAAAACCGACTTCAACAATGTATCCTTCCATGTTCATACCGTTGAAACTCTCTGGATTATTTGCTAAGAAAATTGTTTATTATTCTTTGGATAAAAATACTGTAATGGTGCGTCCAAATCTGGCAAATGCGGCGTTCGCGAGCCGCTAGCGAGCTGCGCGCGTGCATTTCATATTCATACGAAGCGCGCGCGGCGTAGGGACTTCGTACGAACGATCCGGGCGCGGAAGGCACGTACGTCGTTCGCAAGAGGCTCGCGAGCGGCACATACGTCGTTCGCAAGCGGCTCGCGAGCGGCGCATTCGCCAGGTCTGGACACACCATAACAAAACATTTCGGCTGAATACCCGTGTTTTACATGGAGCATTCTGAGTTCAGTTCAGTCTGAGACACTCACAACCCTGTTGCTGGATACTCCTTCGATAGACTGATAGTCAGATTTTCTGGCATCTGAATGTAACGACTGTCAAAGATCTACGTATGACAACCGGGACCAACAGCTTTACGTGCTCTCCAAGGCACGGGATGTCAGTAATATCATAGATAAACTTAGAAAAGCACATATCGTACATATAGTGCCCTAAGTGGGATAACCCGGGGACTTGATAAGCCATTTTAATCATTATCACACTGTCATTAAAGATAAAAATTCTTTGTGGCAGCATTTTGATAAATCATGTTAGCCTAGTGTGAGGGTAGATTAATAAAAAAACTATGGCACATCAGTCACACAAGTTAACTGTCTATGTGTGTCTATGCTTAATAGCTAATTTCGAGATTCTTAACAACTGTTTGTAATTTAAATTTCAATACGGACAGTAAGAATCCATTTGGTCCAATGGTAACAGGAGCGACACGATACGCACATGTCGCTGGTTCAAAACTCATTTAATAAATCTATCTTTTTGTTTTCCATCTTTTGTATTTTAGTTATCTTTTTTTACTTTTCTTCAGTGAACTAAGTCGAGAAATGTCTTTTCAAATTGAAAAGTTAGTATAGAAATGAAACAAAGTCATTGCAAGTAAATAAAATGATTATTATTTCATTATATATTCAATATAATTAGGTATATAATATTTTCCCAAGATAGATAGATAAAGTAAGCAAAAAAAAAAAAAAAAAATATTTTAAACAGATAAAGAAAAAAATAAATAAAAATAAGTCAAAACTAAAATACATTTTATTTAATATCATAATTAAACTTGAACTTTTACAAACATTTTAAAAACAGATATGCATATAATAGTAATGACTACTTATTATGCAATTTTGATTCTTATGCTGTAGGATTTAAAGTTTATTATTTTGTATTTTACAATAAAGTGACTACAGATAGCTTATTTCGATCGTTATATCTAATAACACATGGTCTAGTGGTCTAATCGTCAGACTTCGACGATTTATGGCATGAGTTCAAATCCTGCCTAGCCGAGATGTCGTTTTGCTTTCAATTTGGAACTTTTTCAAAGCAACAAAGTAAAAATCATAAAACACGAATATATTCTTCAAACATAGGAATACTTTAGGCTCACTTGTAATAAGTGGGTAAGTCAAGATAAATATGCGTATTCATAATAAAACTGGTATTAAAAAATGTTACGTTGAGGGTAGAAAAATAATAAAAATGAGCCGTTCTAATAAAGCAAAAGTCAGTCGAAGCTCAATTGCAGTGACGAACGTTTTTTACCTTGCCTTATAAATTGCGAATAACCACATCTTTTTAAATTTTATTTTTTTTATATTGTTTTATTATGTCTCAATTAAGTGATTATTTGAAATATAAAATAATCTATTTACATGAGGAGAATGTTGGCATCAGAGAGATTTCTAGAAGACTTAATATAGCAGTAAGTGTATATTTTATACTTCTCTTTTGAACCTAGATATTCCTTATGCTATAACGTAAGCAAGCATATTTTTAATTATACTTACAGAAAATAATTCCTGTTTAAATTCTTTGTTTCAGAGAAATACAGTCAGGTTATGGTTACGACGGTTTGAAGAAACAGGAAACGTTCAAAAGGATCGTTTCGGACCAAAACCTGTTATGTTTACTCCCGCATCGGAACGGCACCAAGCGATTGTTAGCAAACATGTAGAAAATCCTTTTACATCCACTCGGTCGACAGCAGTGCAGTATAATATTTCAATGAAAACGGTTAGAAAACATTTGCACGCCGCTGGACTGAAGCAATATAAGCCAGCACGCAAAATTCAGTTAACAGCAGCTCATCGGCAGGCAAGAGTCCGCTTTGCCCAAGAATACCTGGATTTTAATTGGGAAGAACATGTGGTTATATTTACCGATGAAAAGACCTTCAAGTCTGACAAGGATGGACGGAAAATTTTATGGCGGAAAAAAGGTGAACGTTATAATGAAAATTGTTTACTGCCATGTAGAACCAGTGGTAGGATAACTCTGGGTTATTGGGGTTGGATGTCTTCTATGGGACCTGGTGAACTTGTAGAAGTGGGTGGCCGATTTAATAGTCACCAATATTTGGAAATATTACGTGACGTAATGTTGCCAACAGTGCGTGCTTGTTATCCTGACACGGATATTTACTTTGTGCAGGATAATTGCTCCATACACAGAGCTGCTGTGGTGCAAAATTGGCTAACCAGTCAAGAAGGAGTCAAAATAATAAGTTGGCCATCTAAAAGTCCTGACTTAAATCCTATAGAAAACTTGTGGGGTCAAATGATTTTAAATTGGGATTCATCAGAAGTCAGGACAAAAGATAATTTGGCGCAACTAGTGACTTCAACATGGGAACTCATGAGAGGAAGTGATACTTGTTGGAACATGGTTTGTGGTATGCGAAGCCGATTGCAACAAGTTATCGAAAGAGATGGAGCTCCACTTCGCTATTAAGATAGCACCACCGTCCGCAGCCAACAATACCTACTTTCGCGTCAGTGTGTGTGTAAACCGTAGTTATCTTAATTTTTTATGCAATGAATAAACTGGAATTAAAATTCTTCATAAAGTCTGTAAACTATGAAAACATCAAAATATTTAGTGTTATTTTCACTTAGATTTTATGAGCAGGTATAACAGTTAATGTGGTGATGCTATTGTTATAAAATAGAAATATAATATGTTTCTAATTATGTAACATGTTGATTCACTACAGTTAACCGTTCTTTAAAAATAAAATTAGGATTTCATTGGCACTACTGAAACAAATAAACTGTTTTTTTTTGGCATGTTAACTGCTTTTAATATAAAAATTCAAACTATGTATAGTTTATATATATTTATAGTTATATATTTTAAGCTTTACATATATTTTTGTAAATTAAGTATATTAGATGAGTTATTACTCGTATTTTTTAAAGTAAATATTACTTATATTGAATAAATGGCTACCTATTTTAATCTTTATTGTGTTTCATTAATATTGTCATTTTCATTAAAATAATTCATTTAACTTAGAATATAAATAATATTTGATTTCAAAAAACATAATACAATATTTTAAACAAAACTACTAAAAGTGTCATGTTAGATTTGAACCTACGACCACGTCGATGTAAGTATACTATTGACACCATTAGACCAATTCGTATTAGGAAACATTGTTGAAATTAACAAGTGCATTACGTGATAAAACCGCATTCATAAGCTTACCTACCTTAACGTTACGTGTTAAAGATCAAACTCACATAACATTCATTCTAAAATATTTGTCTACCTCGTTTCGTTTTTATTTGTTATATCGCTCAAAACTGAATACCACTTATCTTCTGCTAATTGGAGAAGGTTCAAATTCGTTTAACTTTTAGGATGTCTTATATTACTTTCTGTTGTCAAATGGGTCAGCCGACTTAGTCCTCCAACTGTACCTTTATTGCAGAAACCCACTATCTGCATTTTTGTATTATTATGTTCGATCAAATCTTTAGATTTACCTTTTACCAAAACCATCTTTTAAAAATGATAAAAAATGAAGATATCCGCAGGAAAACTATGGTTGCCGACATAGCACGAAGAATTGCCAAACTTAAGTGGCAATAGGCAGGGCACATTGCTCGCAGAACAGATGGCCGTTGGGGCCGAAAGGTTCAGGAGTGGCGAGACGCAGCGTTGGAAGGCCTCCTACAATGTGGACCGATGACCTGGTGAAGGTAGCGCGAAACCGATGGATGCAGGACGCACAGGAACGTTCAATGTGGCGACGTTTGGGGGAGGCTATGTCCAACATTGGACGTGTATCGGCTGGAATGATGAAAGTCATCTTGGTAAAGTAAATGTCATAGCTAATAACCAGTTGTACTTGCAAATTCGTCTTGATGAGACGAATCGATAGCTATAATTAACTTAATTTGGGTAAAAATGCAGATAGTTGGTTTTTGCAATAAGGGTACGATATGGATTATAAATCACACTACCAAAATAAACATTCTATAATATTCCTTGCAATAATTCCTTCTGCGAATTTATTTGTTAACAAAGGATACGGAAACATCTCTCTGCGTGCGATGGGTGCCCAAACGTGGCCACAGCACATCCTGGATTGGTCAACTGGACTGAAAGCACTTGGCCGCACTGGGCTAGCAGGTCACAGAGCAAAGTAAATGTCGTAGACGGTGGCAGCTGAAAATAACATAGATGTTATTATATTGTGATGACTGTGGTGTGGTTGATGATGTTTTCACATATTGATGGAGTGTGTCCGGAACGAAAATACAAGAATTAATGTTTCTGGACTCAGTAAAACTTATAATATTGGCATTTGTAATGCAATCCTCTCTTCTCCAATGTCCGATAAAGCCAAACAATTGTTTGAATTAGCCTTAAGGTAATTTGTAAGTTTTTGTTTTCTGTACTGGGCGATGTGGTCGCTAAGCGACAAAGCCCTTTAATCAAATTTATTAGGATGCATAAAGCCTGGGCCATTTTGATTGCCTAGGCAACTTTGATTGCCTAGGCAACTTTGATTGCCTAGGCAACTTTGATTGCCTAGGCAACTTTGATTGCCTAGGCAACTTTGATTGCCTAGGCAACTTTGATTGCCTAGGCAACTTTGATTGCCTAGGCCACTTTGATTGCCTAGGACACTTTAATTGTCTAGGCCACTTTGATTGCCTAGGCCACTTTGATTGCCTAGGCCACTTTGATTGCCTAGGCCACTTTAATTGTCTAGGCCACTTTGATTGCCCAGGCTACTTAAATTACCTGGCCTTACAAAAGAATTAGGAACCTTTAGGTCTTGTTGAAGCTAATATCCATTTCTAGCATTTTGTAAAAGAAAAAAAATAATTAACATTACTATTTGCGATTTAGAATGAGTATAACGGTGATTGCCTTTTCCCCGATAACTCTTCATAGAAATCGAAACCATAAACTAAGTATCAATTTTCATCAGTTAAAATATTTAGGCCCATAATAATATTATTGGACACATTTAGTGTCCCCGCACACGGGCCACAAAAAAACAGCTAGAAGCGGCCACAAAAAAAAACGCGGAAGCGCGCCACAAAAAAAGGTCGCCTCAAAAAGAAGCTTCAAGCGGCTTTTTTTTTGTGGCCCGAGTGCGGGGGACACTTACACTTTTGATTGAAACAAAGAAGCGATATATACGTTTTGTTTCTAAATAATATTTCTTTATTCTATACACTTGCCATATCGTCTTTCCAACGGCCTTATCTAGTTAAAACTGACTGAATTTGGTTTTCAGCCAGTTTTAAATTGTAATTGACGTGTAAAAGTGTTTTTTTTTAAACCTATTTGGAAAATAAATATCATTGGTCATAACTCTAATGTTGAGAATGCCTAAGGCATTAAGTCCACCTTTATGTTGCATGAAGATGAAATAGATAAATAAAATATTGAAGATCGCACAAGATTTCGATTTCGAGAAGAAAATCGTCAAACAAATATACAACGGCCCTTGATGTATAACTATTCTAAAATGCAAATTTAATGGTAGGCATTCTTTTTTGTAAGAAAAAGGTACCAATACTTACATTAGAAAACTTCACGCTCACATAATTTCCCAGATTAGCTCGAGGCCTATTGAAATTCATTGGCGGAATTTGAGGTCCATTAAAATTAACAGGCGGAACTTGAGACCCATTGAAATTCGCCGGAGGAACTTGAGGCCTCATACCAGCCGGGGGACCGAAAGGAGGCCTCGGTTGTGCAAATGGAGGACGCTGCATCGGAGGTGGGTTGAAGGGCACCCGTGGACGGAACGGACGAGGTTCTTGAGGGTTGCCGGGTCTAAAGAAAGGCTCCCGGGGACCAGGCATAGGCATAGGATTACGCATCATCATATTGGGATGCATAAAGCCTGGGCCACTTTGATTGCCTGGGCCACTTGGATTACCTGGCCTCACCACAGGTTTGGAAACGATACCCCCAAACGCAGGAGCTATCTGAGGCGAATTGCTATGTTGCTTGTCAGATCCTTTTTTAGATTGATCTTGAGAAGATACTACAGTATTATTTTTATTTGGTATATTCTTAGCTGTTCCAGACGTTGAATCATTTGCTTGTATCGTATCAGAGGACTCCATCTCGTCAATACTTTTCAAATTCACGGTTGGATTCAGAATATTGCAACATGGACGTGATTTGACAAATTCTTTGATTTTTGCTTCGATTTCTTCTGAGTTTTCATCAGTTTTAATCTTATTTACATATTCGTCAGTGAAGTCTATTTTGGAAAATATTATAGGGCTTATAGAAGAAGTTTGTTTATTCGCATATCTATGATATTGTTGTACAATGTTGCGTATTGGTCTCGCCTTTATACCTAACCCTTGGCCAACGTTGGCCAGACCTTTGGGTAAAACAATACTATCTGGAGGGCCGATATCCATGGATATTTTAAGAGGAGACCCGTAGTACAATTGTCCGTTCAGCATTGAAATTGCCTGAAAGGGAAATAATAAATAAAGCACTTTATAAAGTTAAAGGGTTTGACGAAAATCCATTGAAATTAAAATTAATTTAGTTAACTTTTAGGAACCTCTGCTCGTTATCTTATTCATTAGAACTTTTAATTTGTCTTCATTAAAGGTACCCACATTGTTAAACTTAATCTAAATTAAATGCCATTAATTGTTTGAAATAACTCTTCACAGTTTATAGCAGAATATAAACCTCAAGCAAAACTAAGACAATATACAAAAGTTCGCTTCAAATAAATGACTGTTTTGTTTATTAAAATACTGTACAATGCGTTCCAAATCAGAATAGGATCGATTGCCATGTTGTTGTGACGTCACGATTTACCATACCGAATATACCATACCTGAACTGCTTCTAAGGGATGACTATACACGACTTTGGCATATTTAGGGAGGGACGACACCACACAACACATCAGCACGTTGCCAGCCAATTCCATCACTTCTTTTAATTCAACTTTGTCACACCTGAACTATTGAAATAAATGTATACATTTTTATTAAGAACTTCATAACAGACAGATAAAATGATAACCAAAAAATTTATATATATTTTATTTACTTTAAAATTATTGACACTAAACTAAACTTTTAAATGCTTTTTTTTATTTTTTCATGGACAGAATATAAAAAGCTATTCAGTTCTAATAAAAGCAAACAACCACCATACTCACATAATATTTTAATAGGAAAGGCTAAAAAAAAATATTTTTTAGGAAAAATACTTTTTGCAAACAAGAAAAACAAAAAACTTACACTAGTCACATGGACCATTTTGTTTAGTGGTGGTTTGATATCCAAAGCTTTGAGAAACTCTGGCCTCAAACCATACAGACCTTCAGGGTCTATATCAAAAGAGTCTAGATCTGGTCTCCAGCGCCTGTCAAAAGATAAAAAAAAATCAATCATAAAATTGAATCTTATGAATCAGGAGGAGCAGTGATGCCTCAATAGTAATAGCACAAAATAGATAGGTACAGAAGTCAATCTACAAAGCGCGCTCGAGCAACGCAAACATAGACACCGCTCACGGACACGATGTCTCGGTCGCGTCTCGGATCACTCGTCAAACAGTTCCGGCTCAAACGCTCATTAGTGTGCGTCCACCGAGCGTAGGTATAAAAAGTGAAGTACATACATGAGATTGTCTTCTGTACCTATCTATTTTGTGGTAACAGTCCCGACTTATAAGTTGTATGTCGTGGGTTCAAACTTCAAACCCAAGTAAACACTTTTTTTTTTTTTTTTTTTATTACTACTGCAACGGTCGTTACGGCCTGTTCACGACTTCGGTCTTAGCGAGCGGCACGTCGAGCGGTGCAGCAAGCGGGGCGACGAGCGGGGCGGAATCAGTAAGCGAGCGAGCGTGACTCGTGGCGTGCTTCAAACATTTTCATACTATTGTTCTTTCCGCTCGCCGCCCCGCGCTTAGCTCCTGCTCACAGCGGCAAGGTCATGAACGAGCCGTTAAGGCGCTCGCCTGCCACGAGAAATCGGTTGAACGGATAGGAGAAAAGTTTTGTTTAAATGTCTAATCTTATTGCGAATGGAGTATAGTTTCCAGTCACTTTTAGTTCCATTAGAACGCGGATGTAATGCATTCTAATGCGCGGGTTTGCGGACGGCGAGCAATGGGTAGCTCGCCGTCCTACCGTCTAGTAACCGTCCGGACCGAGCCCAAGTCGTCGACGACGCGTAGTATTCCACGCGCGCCTCAAGATGTTAGAAACCGTATGGGCCCAGCAGCCCGAAGCCTACTGGGGCCAAAGGTCTGTTTCTGAAAGGGTGGCTGGGTTCCGGTATGGAAGGCAGCGAAGGAACGGGGTGGGGTTTTTAGTCAGTAAAAGTCTGACACTATCTCCCGCTCCGCCCAAAGGCGGGGGATGTCATCTGGATAATATTTACCCAGCAAAAAAAAAACTTGTGAATAAATAAAACAGTCACTGAACTTTACTCAAAAAAAAATCCCGCCAAAAGATTTCGCGAGACGAATAAGCCGTCTTCTTTAAGAACTGGAAAGAAGTGGCTTAAAGCCGATCACAATAGAAGAAAGGAGGAAGACCTTTCCTCAGCAGTGGGACACTAAAACGGGCTAGATATACACCCCTACTTTTTAATTAGTACAAAAAAATGGGGCTCTATCTGTACCCGTCACTGATCATATTTTTATAGTCAAAAGTAGAAAAAACCGAAATCCTAAAATTGACCACGAAAAGGTAAATTCATCATAGAATCAATCAAACATAACAATTGCTAGTAGAAAATACTGCGGGCAGTGTTTTTCCTTAATAATTGTCACTTATTCATTCATTAATCAATAGCCTGCACAATATTTCCATAAATTGAGTGACATTTTGAGACATAAACAACGCTAATAACTTTGCTGTTTATGAATATTATTTATTGAGATTTTACTTATAAAATAACAAGGGCTTTTCTAATAATCCCTTTAAGTATTTGTACTAATTAAAAAATAGTGGTGTATAATATAATAAAAATAAATAAGCTATAGGCGATTATCACACTGCCATGCACCACGCAGCGTAGCGCAAATGCGTGTTTTAACGTTACTTGTAAGTATCTCCCTTTGTATAGAAAACACGCACAGTCACACCGAATATGCATCCACGCGCGTACATGCAGATCACGCGCCTACAAGCGGAGAAACATGCGCTTGGGTGCGGGGCGACACGCAAGATATGGCACACTAAGTCTCGTAGTGCCGTGCGTGATTTTGTATCAGTCAGAGCCTGCAAGAATTTACAAAACGCAATTACGCGCAAGGGTGCGTTAAAAATCCGCACGATAATGCTGTTCTGCACTCTCGCAAGTACGCGCGTAGGTGCGTTGACACGCAACATGCAGCGTGATGCGTGACAGTGTGATAATCACCTTAATAAGGAAAAGACTATTTTATAAAGTGAATAAATTAATAACTTACGTAGCAGCTATAGTTTCGTTGGTGATTAGGAACTGATTGAGCGTACTATTCTGAATAGAACTTGGAATGGTACCACCAGCCGGAAATGCTGTGTATGAATCTGGAACAATAAATTTTACGAGACATAGGTATGTACCAGAAAAGATTTCACATATTCTGTCGCTTCAGGCTAGCGGACGAGCAATGGGTAGCTCGCCGTCTTGCTGTCCTTTAAAGCCCGAGTCGTCAACGGCGCGGCGCGTAGTGTTTTACGCGCGCCTCAAAGAGACATCAGCAAAACCGAAGGCCAAGTAGGGCCGATCCCCGCAAGGCCCAGAGAGTATTTCTTAAAGGGATAATGTGGTCTTGGAACTTAAAGGGCACGTGAACGATACAGGTGAGTTTGGACAGCAAAAGTCTGACGCTCACTCCACCCTAGAGTGCGAGAAATCATTGGATGATATCCCACCTCAAGAAAAAAAAAACTATCAAATTCCAGGATAAAAATTATCCCATGTCATATTTCAGGATATAGTCTACCCATATGCCAAGTTTCATTCAAATTTGTCCCGCCATCTGAGCAAGAAGGCGTAACAAACATACACACACAACCAGTGCATAAGTGTGACAAGCATTAGATACACTTCTTATATTAAGGCTTATAGTCCCCTGGACCATCTTACCGAAATTATGTGGACGCAACTCTCGCACTCGCCTAGACGGCAGTACCCGAATCTGTGCATTTATTTGCGGCCAGCAGCGGCCCGGAAAGCGCTTTAAATCAATTTTCTTTGCAAAATATTAATTGATTTACATGTGCAATGTTCACTTTGAAGAATATTTAACCACCAATTTTTATGTGTAAAAATGTTTCTAAAGGTCCAAGCCGTTTCGAAGGAGTAGGGAAAAGTTGCGAAAAGTTGCGAAATTGCTAAATATTTTTTTAAGACATAAGTATTAATAGCACGAAAAAATCAAATGTTGATAATGTTGTTCATGAATCTTTAATAAACATATATTTTTTTCAAACCTATTAACCTGGCCGTTACCGAGGAGTAGGCTTCAGAAAGTCACTGTTTTATGGCACTTTTCAGGCGCTTGGGCCTTAAACTTTGCTACACCACATTAGCGACCGATGCCGCGGCGTATTTCGGTTTTGCAGCCGATCCAAATCAATTACTGCGCTTATTCGGTTTGTGCCGATCGGGTTGTTCATTCGGGTCGACAGTTCGACATATCATTCGATTCGGCAGTATTTATCGCACAAAAAAGCCGACCCATAGCCACTACTACATTATATTCGACATCATTGAACTTAGAAAGCCAAGCAGTTGTATTCTGGAACATTTATCTACATATATTAGACTTTATCGCAGCTGTACTGATAGCCAACTTATTATTGCATACATCAAACCTAAGGGCCTCTGCACACTACATTTTTTAAACGTGCTGCTGCTGCGCGTTTGTAGCGATACAGACGCGATACGCACGCGAGTCATACGCAGCCTGTAGACCTAGGAAAAAAGCGCGCTGGCGCCATCGCCGATTTCGCTTCACTTTTTTTGGACTGACCAACATTTGAATATTCATAAGTGCCTGCAAATGGCCTATCCTAACTAATATTATAAATGTGAAAGTGTGGATGTTTGTTACTTAATCACGCAAAAAACGCTGAACGGATTTGGATGAAATTTGACATGTATATAGCCTTTGACATGGAAAAGAACATAGGCTACCTTTTCTCCCGATTCCTTATGTACCTAATGCCACGCGGGCGAAGCCGCGGGCAAAAGCTAGTTTGAAATAAATGCTTTTCGTTTCTTTTTTTGCCGCACGTTTCTAAAACGCGCTTCAACAAACACAGGCCCTAAATTAACATTAGAATTTTTATATTACCACTTATCTTCACCCTAATTTTCTTATCCAAAACAATTTTGTTCTCCAGCTTCTTGAAAACATCTAGACATTTTTCAATGGTTTGGAATGTCAGCCTTATGGTGCAATTCTTTGACTTTTTACGTTTCAAAACCTCCATTTCATCCACGTGGCCACACTAAAACATGAAAAAATAATCTTTAAAAAGTAGGACTAAACTAAAAAACACCGATTAATCTTTTGAATTCCATAATAAGAGACACAATAGAAAGGGAGCAAACACCGGCGTTAGCTTAATTAATTAATTAATAACATCGCTCAGAAAGCTGCCCAGCTTAAACGAGATTGGGCTGAACATGTCTGCCACATGCCAATATACATATCTGCCGCATGCCAAAGCACAAAGTTGGTGCCCTGAAATCGCATCAGATCAAGAAGATGTCAGGATGACTTAGATATTTTCCATGGGAATTGGCAAGAAGTGGCTCAGAGCCGGAAACAATGGAAGAAATGAAGGGAAGCCTGTGCCCAGCAGTGGGACATTATATGCTAAATAAATTAATATTTGTGAAGTTGGTTGTAAGTTTTTGTTACTGTATAGAAAAATAAACTTTGTCATCTTATGATTTTGATTATGAACAAAAGAGATAAGTTGGTTGAATCTGAGGTACTCTGGACAAAGAAATCAGAAATATTTATTTAATTTTTGAACTGTCAAAAGTGTAGATTTGTATGGAGAAGAACATGTAAGAAACTCCTTGGACCTTGCCTTTCTCTTAATAAGAAAAGGCACTTGCCCGGTAGTAACAGCTATGAGCTAGTATTTTTTTTTTATTATTTATTATGGTCAACAATTATTCTCATTGTTGTTGGTAAACTCACCTGCTGATCTAAATAATTTTTAATTTCCACATAAGTCCATTCAGTTGGCAAGTTGTGTACTGTCAAATAATACTCTTCAGTATCGCTTGATTGATCCATTTCTCCCATATCTGCTGTTTGGTTTCGATTTGTCTTATCCCCACCAGTCATTTCAGTTCGGGATGTTTTATCCCCAGCTGCCTCTTTGTTATGTTCTGTTACATTTCCCTCCGATTCTTTGTTAAGACCTGTTTCATCTTCACCTGTATTTTCAACTTTTATGTTGCATTCCTCTGCAGTGTTAATGCGAGGTTTCTTACTAGTCCCGTCAACCTCATCAATTGGTGCTGTTTGTATTCTTTTCTGTCCATTTTTCTCAAGGCGATCCCCGTTTTTTTCACTTGGCACAGAATCATTGTTTTCTTGACATTCTGTCTTCAGAGTCCTACGAAGAGGTATGAATTCAGATGTGCTTCCACCAGATGAGCTTCCATCAGATGAGCTTGAATCAGATGAGCTTGAATCAGGTGATCTTGCAACAGCTGAACTCACATCACATCCCGGTGGCTCAATTTTCACTTCCACATCAACTGAAGTGGCGTTGGAATCAGTCAATTCATTTTCAGCCATTTTTCAAATAAAATGGTATCAAGCTTTACTAAGACACGTTTAAAGACCTATTTATCAATATTATAAGGTTTGTACACACACAATTTCTTACTCAAAACTACACCAATAACATAGGCAAACTGTAAAAAATACTGATCCAGGTATTGGTATAATGCTAGCACGATTGTGAACAATGTTTATATTCTGCTGTTACCTTAGTAAGTTTTATGAATAGTATAAATAAATATCGCGGGTCTCAAACCATAGGGGCGTATATGCAAAAATGTGATTTTTCGTTTTTAATGCCATTGGATTCTACTATAAGCAATACATTAACTGATTTTTTTTTATAATTTAGTGTTAATTACTTTTTGCATAAATTAAAAAATATTATTTGCCGTATGCTGGAGAGTCTAGAATTATTTTTAGACCAAATAGCCGTATAATAGACGTAAGAGCAATATTATTGCATATTGAGGCAGTTTCGACGTGCCATAGAGACGTACGCACGTACGACTTTCAATTTTATCGTGATGCTAGGAAATCGCATCGGACCATAAAGGCGTATGAACATACGACTGTTTATTTTACTTTAACCTGAAATCATTTTGTCAAGCTATATAGACGTAAGTAATGTAACAAATATTCGCATTCGCGAATATTCGCACATTTTTTGATATTCGCATTCGCATTCGCGAATATTCGCACATTTTTTGATATTTGCATTCGCATTCGCAAAAAACAAGCGAATATTTGGCGAATGTTTCTGACAAACAAAAAGGAAATAATGTTTTAATATTTTTCCATCACACAACTTTATTTCACATTTTATCACAAAATGTGAAACAACATGTTAATCTCAAATCATAACAAATTTTTTCAAATGAATTTAACTGTTTCTCCAGATGGGTGCGTGACGAGTATTTCGGATATTCGTATCCATCAGAAGGACGTTCGTAGAGTTCTGCGTAACTTTGATGTGAATAGAGCCAGTGGCCTCGACGGGATACCAGCAGCTGTTCTTAAAACTTGTGCACTTGAATTGTCTCTAATCTTGACCCGCTTATTTCGCCTCTCTGAGACTGAATAAGTGCCGTTCAGCCTGTGTCCAAGAAGGGCAGTCGAGCTGACCTGGCAAACTACCTATCCATCTCCGTTACGTCTATCCTCTGTAAGAGTATGGAACGGGTGTTTAACAGATAACTCCTGGCATACCTAGAAACAAACGACATCCTCATTGACCGGCAATACGGTTTTCGCCTAAATCGGTCTATTGGGGATTTTCTAGCGTATGCCATTCACATCTAAAGCAAGGCCATCGAGGAGCATGGGGAAGCGCTTGCAGTTTCCCTTGATATCTCGAAGACTTTCGATAGGGTCTAAGCTGAAACTATGTAAAGTCTTATTGCTAAGCTTCCTTCCTCTGGTCTAACCACTGGTCTGTGTGCCGAGTAGTTATTGATGGCTACTCGTCGGGTCAAATGGATATTAATGCCAGGGTCCTTCAGCGGTCGGTACTCTCGGCAACACTGTTCTTGCTGCACATAAATGACCTACTTAAAGCCAGTACCTTTGGGTATACAGACGATAGCACTGTTGTTGAGAGTTACATGTCCGGCGAGCGAGCTTATGGATCTCAGATCCAGTCTCTCTGAGATCTCTCTTAGATCTCAGAGATTCTTGGGGTGCCGCTGTCGACTACCCTCAATTTCGGCTTCTACATCGAAGCAAAAGCCAAAATGTCTGCCAAAAAATTCGGGATCTTAGCGAGGACGAGACGGTACAACCATAGAGGTTGCAAGCACAAGTTTGATCGTGTATGGTCTTTTGAGCATCGACGCCGAGTTGTTAGCCTGTCGGTTTTTTATTGTTTACATTTCGGAGAGTGTGCATTGGAATTGCAGAATTTAATCCCGCCATGTCCGTTCCATCATTGGACCACAAGATGTACAGCGTTGCGACACCGGTACATGGTGAACATTCCACCCATACGTACAAAGCGTTTGGGAACACACTCATTATGCGTATAGCTAAGGAGTGAAATTCCCTGCCGGAGTCTGTGTTTCCTGAAAAACTTTTTGTGTTAAACTTCATTCAATTAGTCTGTTAAGGCTCTGTTATGTTCGGTTTAAATTTGGCTGATACGAAATGTGAAAACTGTCTGATATTTTGCGCGCACTTGGTTTGAAAGTCAATATTCGCATTCGCATACGCGAAAATTGAATTTGAATATTCGCATTCGCATTCTCGAATGTGAGAAATCAGACATTCACACAGACGTCAGTAATGCCTTCCTCACCGTGTTTCCTCGCGATGATTTCCTTCAGCGTTTTTGAGAGCTATGTTTTGTTCAGCTCAATTCCAAATGTTTGTGATTTTAAAGATATTTCTTGCTAAATAATAGTTATGTTCAGATTTATTAATAAATTTTATTTTTATAATGCTTATTTTTCTTTTCAAACACGAGAATATTGTGTAATTACCTATTAATCATTTCCTTTTTTAAATTGTGGAACAAAACTGGTTTATACTTCCTCTTTGAGTTAAAACACCTCTCAATATTTATGACAGGCCAGACAGGCGTATGATTTCTTGAAATTAAGTAAATAACGTTAATTTCAATTGGTTCTCATTCCTAAATAGCAATATTTTAAGTCACCAATTATGTAATAATAAATATTGGTATAAATATTAACAATCTGAGAAAAAAGATTATACGTCCATAAATTTCATACATTTCAGGGAGTATTTTGACGGAATTTTACAGTATAGTCGTCATGCTATATAGGCGTATCAACCAAAAACTAGTGTTATAGAGGAAATGCCCTAAAATTAAGAATCCTACATTAATTGCAGTAGAAATATATAGCTACATGCAAAAAAACAACGAGCTGGCTCAATCACAGGAAAAGTTATTTAGTTTTTTGTCTCTCCTGAAAAGTAGGGGTTTTGTGGATACGCCCCTATGGTTTGAGACCCGCGATATCAACATAATTATCGCTTATAAGTGTAAATTATTGTGTACTTGCAGTAAATTCCTGAAAAGTTTCGCTCCGTTTCGGTTGCTTTTCGCTTTCGGTATTTTTTTAATACTTGACACATGTCGACATTTGACACTGACATTAGCTGTTTTTTATATTTACTTCGAAAAGAAGACTATAATCTTTTGACTGTATCGCCTAGTCTTTTGTCCATGTTTTCTTTCGTGTCTTTCGTAGTGACATTATAATTCGGACCCGGACGTAACACCGTTCAATGATTTTGTATTTATTTTGTAGTAATTTGCAATGTGTATCGACTCAGCTTTCATGATGACAAACTTTAAAATAGTGAATAAAATTCTCAGCGTCATTTTACCAAGATGGTGCATGTTTGAATGATTCCAATATTATCGACTTGTGCAAAACTAAAATTAGCGGTATATAATATAAGGAGCAAACACTTGAGATACACCCAATAGAAATCAATTTGCAACTAAATAAAACACTCACTGAACTCCACTCGAAAAAATTCAGCCAAAAACCGCTTAATCAATAGTTTATATAGTACCACACAGTCACAGAAAACCACCGAATGATGAAATCACCGCAAAAATTATGTTTAAACCCCAAGCGAACGCCGGCGTTCGGGCACCTATTGTCTTTCTATAGTGTCTGTGATTTCCACGATTGAGAGGCGAAATCTAACGCGATTCAAATACAAATAGGAACGTCGATAACCATTATTTTATCTGTCAAATTTTACTCGAAAAGTACGGTTTGCAGATAAAACTTATTTAAAGAAAATAAAATATGGATTTCTTTTAATTTGTTAAATCCAAATACAGATAAACCTTTATTTCTTAATCTAAATTAAGTACTAAATATATTATTTAAGTCCCCATATTCAAGGGTGGATCCAGGATTTTTTTCTAGGAAGACGAAGGGCACAAGAGATGGACGAGTAAAAAAATAAAAAAAAACTATCTAGGGTAGGGGGCACGTGCCACCGTGGCAGCCCTTAAATCCGCCCTTGCCCATATTTCCTCACACCTAAAATCTGACGCCCTAGACTGATTCCATAAACTTTATAACAGACTAGCTTTTGCCAGCGGCTTCGCCCGCGTACATAAAATATAGCCTATGTCACTCAGAAATAAAGCAGCTTTATAACGGTGAAAAAATTTTAGCAGTCGAACCAGTAGGTACTTCCAGAGATTACCTCCTACAAACAAAAAAAAACAAACTTTACCTCTATATTATATTAGTGTAAAAACAACGAGGAGCGTGGGGCTGGAGGACGACTGCCCTTAAACGACTGGACACGATCATGTTCTGCGCATTACCGCTCTTCGTGAGTTCGTGACGTTTAGCGTAAGAGCGTAAATCTTCTGTTGCTTATTTGTTATGTTTGTTATTTGTTTTGTTCTTCTGTTGCCAATAGTTTGCCAATATTTATCACCCCCAGCAGTATAGACAGTGAGCAATTATTTAGCTGAGCTGGTTTAATATGTGAAGAACACCGAAACAGACTCAAAGGTGTAAAAGCGGTCAAGTATGTAGTAAGTAAAGTACTAAATAAAGTATATAAAAATTTAAGTAAATAAAAATTTAATTAAACAAATCTCAAAAAATAAAATTGTAATTTTGCTTTAT
Source organism: Mythimna ferrago (assembly GCA_910589285.2). NCBI lineage: Eukaryota > Metazoa > Arthropoda > Insecta > Lepidoptera > Noctuidae > Mythimna > Mythimna ferrago. The sequence continues at coordinate 5,579,376 of OU342689.1, forward strand.
AGTACCTATTAACATTTCCGCTTCCAGTTCCGCTTCCGCTAAAATTTACTTTTGATATCTGTTTCCGTTTCTGCTTCCGACATTTCCGTTGCATCAGTAGTCACTAGAAAAAAGACACAGGTTATAACATAAACATGGTGAAAAATTAACAACCCTAAACCGACATTCACATTCAGTAAGGCTGTTTCACTCCAATTTATAATGTTCAGTAATATTTTTCAAGACTGCTGTGATTTACCTAACGAAGTAGATACTTGATTATACCGCTTTGAAATGCAAACAATAAATCTAGGTCGAGATGGTGGTCTTTGATAAATATTATAATAAGTAGGTACTATTTCTACAGTTCTACTCAAAAACCGTCTGCTTAGAAGGCTCACTTGCTATGTGTTAATGTTATAACTTAGCAAATATGCTGATTGTAACACCTGCTTTTGATGTTTCAAGCAATATTGAAGTAACAAAATAAAAAAAACAACAACCGGGTTTTTTTATTATGGATGGGCTCGCATTTGACCACTACCTCACCTGATGGCAAGCGATGATGTCGTTGAAGATGGAGGACACTTGCCTGAAAATAACATTGGACTCGCGCACTGAGGGTTCCTTACAAACTTACTTAAGAAAATGGCTCACTTCTCGTATCAAGTCCCGAAGATTTTTCTGAGCTGCAAAAACGTTTTTTGTTTTGACGCAGATGTTTTCTTTTTTTCCTATACTTGTGCTACAAAGCTTTGCTTCATGTCTTTCAGGATTCTAGGTCAACAGAAGTACTCTATAGACTTCGATTTCCTAGCGACCGGGTGTCAAAACATGCGCCAAAAAGCCTCAATACTCAATACTCAATAAACTCTCTCTTCTCTTTAGATTGCGTTGAAGTTTGATGTTTCACTGGTGCTTGCTTGAGGTAGCAGACTTGAATATTTGATATTAATTTCAGCTTCATACCTCCACGTGTTCATGAGAAAAAGGCTACTGACAGACAGATAGACGGACAACAGACTGATCTTAAAGGGTTCCGTTTTTGAATCTCCTCCTTTTTTGAAAGTCGGTCAACAATTAAACGTCGGACCCACTACTTGAGCAACATTGCATCTTTTAATTTAACTCTTAAAGAGAGAGAGAGTTAAAGAGAGAGCTTTGACTAAAAAATCCTGTATCAAAAAACGAAATATTTTCTAAACATAAAAATGGCTAAGCTTAGTGAAACTAAAACAAAATAGGTGAGTTGCGAAAAATCATTCACAAAAAAATTCAGTCATTCAACACAATAAAGGGCTCTGGATCCAATCATAATATTTTCTACAAAAAACCTAAAGCCAGATTATAATATTGTGATCCTTCTCACAGGAAATTAATTTCCTTTAGAACAGCCAATGCGCAATATTGTATATCTGAGTAGACACACTGTGTTTCAATTTGTAGTATTTTTATTAAAAGCCATCCTTTCTTCGACTCTTCTTCACACGTAATATTTTTTCTACGTTGATTTATTTTCAGCAGGCTGGCGTTTTGCCTGAGCTAAATTATTTCGCATTTTAAATAACTGTTTAGCATCTACTTTTATATAAATCAAAATGAGTTGTGTCTGTGCAAGTTTTCCACTGGACCTGTTTTATTGAAAGTCCCGCGCTTGACTATTACACGTGATGATAAGCAATGATGTGGTCGACAGTGGATTACGCTTGTCTAACAGTACCTACCTACCTAACCTATTCGTTCTTTACTTAAAGACCTCTGGATTGTAAAGTAGTAACTATCAGGTAACAAAGACTCTGGCAGGGAATTCTACTCCTTAGCTGTACGTACAATGAATGTGTTCCTAAAACGTTTTGTGCGTATGGGTAGGATGTCGACCATGTAGGTACCTACTGATGATACATCACCGTATGTAGTATAGTTATCGGCACAAATATTGAGCGCTTGGCGTCAGAGTGGAGATCGCTTTGCGCATTCCATACATTGGCGAGCCAATCGTCATCGTTGTTACATACATGCAGCAAGTGCAGGGAACGAATCACGAGTGACGTCTATGACACTATGGCGCGGCGAGCCAATTACTGACATTCCCCGCCCCTGCATCTCACATCGCACCACTAAAGAGACCGAATATTTGACTTCCGCGCAACTTGAAGCCAGCGCTCAATATTCGTGCCGATAACTATAGTAGTAGTGTAGTGGTCCGATAATGGAACAGAAATTCCGAGGCACACTCCTTCAAATGCAACCGGTCGAAAACCAATAGGCTAGCAACTTGGCGTCGTCGGTGCTTCGACTCGATGAGCGCACTTTACTTATTTCTCGATTTTTTTTTTTTCAATTTAATTATAAAATTAATCCTCTTGGCTCGTTCCTCAATTGCATCAAGCGTATCAAGCTCGTATCTGGCAGATCCGTTACAAAGATGAGAGCAGTAAGTTTGGGCAGCTGTTTCGGCGTCAAGTACTGTGCTAAGATTCCAGACATTTGTCAACTAATTTCTTTTTTAGGCGGAAATCGTCCCATGAATTCACCCACTCTAGGATGGAGCGAGAGGGCGTAACAGAGTATTACTGACTAAACCCCACTCCTAAGTTCCTCCTTTGCCTTCTGTACCAGAACTCCGGGTTTCCCTTTTGGAAGTGAATCCATGGCCAAGTAGCCTTCGACCCTGCCGGGCCCCTACGGTTTTGCTGACATCACTTTGAGACGCACGTGAAACAATACGCGCCGTCGACGACTCGGGCGACTGAGCCTTTGTCTCGACGCCAAAAAAGAGTAGATGTTCACGTGTTATCAAGAAGATCAAGATTGTCATTGTCAGTCCTCCTCGGAAAGTGAAAGTAGCGCGAAATTGGCTCCATTTAACGGAAAAAAGAAATGGGTTTAGCAGCATTAAACTTGACTTTTCTGTATTGCGTCCAATTTTAGCTTTTTATGAAAATCTGAGGAAAAAACTACACCAATAAAAAATAAAAAAATAAAAATCAATTTGCATCTTTACTTGATGAAATCCGCCAAAAACTACCGAGCTTTAATAGCAAAAAGTTATTAATATCTTTTTAGTTGTCTAACAGACTAGCTTTTGCCCGCAGCTTCGCCCTCGCACCAAAATATAGCCTGTCACTCAGGAATAAAGCAGCTTTCTATCGGGGCTAAAATTTCTGCAATCGGACCAGTACCTAGTTTCAGAGCTTTACCTCCTACAAACAAAAAAAAAAAGTGTAGATGGCTGTGGATAAAGCTTGTCACCAAGGTTTGATTTGATCCTATAGTTATAAATATAGTATATATTTTATTCTATGTATATTGCTAACTTACGTCTAAATGTCTCATCGTCATCATTTACAGAAAAGCACAGCATGAACTACATAATGTGCATAATTGGAACATTACGTTATTACATTTAAAGTAAGTACATCGAATACTCGGGCTATTTATTTCGACATACAATTATCGTAAAAGCTTTCCCGCCTCGGACGAACTAGGTGGTATTATTTCATATGTTTGTCAACCCACAATTGGACTCGCGGTTGACGTTTGAGGGACAAGACTGATGTGTGATTTAGCTGAGATTTTCGCAGATATTTTCTATGAGAAGAGATAACCATTTTATTTATTGTTGTGTAGGTAACAATCTCTTTTCTATACAATTGTTATTATTATTATTATCCCTCGATCTTTCCTGAGCTGTGTTGAATAGATAGGCAGTACTGACATGATATAACAACAACATTGTACCATAGCGGTCATTTCTGCCTGATCGGTAAAAAAAAATTTCGCCTGAATCCTGCAGGGCGGTGCCAAACCAAACTCTTTGAGATTTTCATTTCGAGTGCAAACAAAAATGCACTTAGCGTTGGTCAGATGGAAGTGTCTTTCATGGTACACTTAGTTCGCAATAAAGGTTTAGATTTTAGCTTTTATGTTGGTTCTTACAGCAAAATATAATTAATACTGGGTCTTTTTCAAATCATCTAATGACATCTGCCACTCTTGAGCGGAACGGGAGGGCGTGTCAGATTTTTACTGACTAAAACCCACTCCTAGTTCCTTCGTTACCTTACATTCCAGGGCCGAATTTTCCTTTCAGAAGCGCACCCATAGCCCCAATAGGCGTCGACCCTGCTAGGCACCAACTGTTTGCTGAAATCTCCTTGTGGCGAGCGTGGTACACTACGCGTCATCGACGACTTGGGCTTGGTTCGGACGGCGAGCTACCCATTGCTCACAATCCCACAAGCCCGCACCTACGGTGGCCGCAAATGGGGATCGTGATCCCGGTGGCTAGGACGTGAGGGCCATGCAACCACCTCCTTTGCTAGCATTACTGCTTTGCTTCGCAGAAGGAGGTGCCCGCCAGTCACTATTCTTCGCCTCGGACTATGGCCTGTATCAAGACCCGGCGCTAGAGATCGTGACCGCCGATCACCCCCACGAGGACACGGCGGTGCTCCGTCCAAGCGAGGCACACCTCATTCTTATGCTCCACCGTGTCCTCCGGGCGGTCCACACATGGTGGCACCCAGGCGTTGCTTTCCGCACGAATCCAGTGCTGGAACCTCTCAAACTGACCACGTCCGGTGAGAAACTGTGTCATGTGGAAGGTGAGGACTTGAGGTCTTTCCAGCCACTCCTCAAAGAGGGACTTACATAATTATGGCGTACCCAAACACTACTAGTAGCCAAGTGACTTACGAGTTGTAGATCGCGGGTTCAAACCCAGCCAGGCGCATTACTTTGTGTAATTTATTTCATCACCACTGCTCTCAAAACGGTGAAGGAAAACATCGTGAAGAAACCGGACTGGACCCGCGTGGTGGGTTACGGCCCATTCTCTCTCCCAGAGAGGATTGGTCTAAGTCCCAGCAGTGGGAAAATTAAAAGGCTGATTATATATACCCAAACACTGGGTCTAAGGATCCCCGAAACGGTCAATTGCGATTGACAATGTTTACGTGAATGACAATGTATTGGCATTATCTTCAATTGCGATATTTGCGATTCGCCTGAGCTGCAAGCGAGGGTGCTATGATTATAAAGCTGAGTGCTGCAGTGACTCTCATGTGTATCAAACGAAGTTTTGCAATACACTACAAAGAAATAAATAAACGGGGGTTGACCAGTGACTCTTTGGAGTCACATAGTGCCCAGCCTGATATTGTATAGACAAAAAATTGTGGCGGGGGAGAGGTCGCGCACTTTTCCGCACTAGTGCAGAAAACAATTAATTGCGTACCTAAAAGCGGTGGGGATAGGAGTACACTCTTATCCCGAGTGTGACATTCGAGTAAGTGTATTGAAAAGGTCATTTGATGATTTCTAAAGTAGGTAAAAAAAAGGAAGTGAAAATTGGATTTATTTATATATTTTGAAAAAGAGGTCTGCATAATGTAAACGATCTAACTCCATAAATTGCTTTGACGCATTTTTTAGGTGATAGAAGTAAGAAACAATAGGGCAATAATATTCGACTAAAGATTTGTAACAATCGCATCTCTAAAAACACAGACAAGGAAAAAACTCAAAACGTCAAAAAGTCAAAGACAAGATAGAATTTTCTGTGTCAATAAAACAAAATTGAGAAAATTCTCAGCTTTGTTTGAGCCGTCGACAATATTTTGGATAAAAAATTTCAGTGTTTTAAAACAAACAAAACAAAAAAAAAAAATCTAAGAAACAGGGTAACTCAAGCTTGAAATGTCCACAAGTGAAGTCCTATACGTAAAAGGGATGAATATTGTAAGTTGAAGACTAGTGAAACTTGTCCATTATTATAGGAGAGGTGGTTGTAATTTTATTTTCAATTACAGTCTGACACTGATGATGATGATCAGTGGGATGATAAAAAATTGAACGATGCATATGACAAGGCTGTGAGGGTCGCCAATATTGAGGTAGCAAAACGTGTGGCCATGTCGACGAACACTCCGCGTCCGCCAAACGATCGTAATGCAGAACGTACGTATGAACTACTAGCTCTTGCCCGCGGCTTCGTCCGCATACATAATGTCACTCAGGAATAAAGCTGCTGTCTATCGTCGATAAAAATCTCGCAATCGGATCAGAAGTTCAGATATTACCTCCAACAAACATAAACAAACTATCTCTTTATAATATACACTACACTTCACTATAATAATAATATAATAATAATAATATTCCACAACTATCACACAACGCCGTCTAGTCCCAAGCTAAGCAGAGCTTGTGTTATGGGTATTAGACAACTGATAAACATACTTATATATTTCTAAATAAATACATATCATAGATAAATTACACCCAGACACAGAATAAATGATCATGCTCATCACATAAACATTTGTCCTGGGTGAGGATCGAACCCACGACCTCCGGCATAGCAGTCAGGGCCACTAACCACTAGACCAACAGGCCAGTCCAGTTCACTACACTATACTCATACACATACACTATACATAAGATTTATACCCCTGAGTTGTGTGTCGATGTTTCTTTTCAGGGTAGTCAGATAGGAAACACTGGCCTCATCTAGTTTAAACTGTCGAAAAGGAAAATTGATGTGTAAAGGTGATTTTTAAAACCTATTTGCATAATAAATTTCAACTATTCTTAAATTATCTTCCTCTTTAACTTCCACAGCTGTATATTTGTTAAAGAGAGAAAATAAACCTGGCAAGTTAACGATTAATAAAAAAGATCAAGTACCTTCCAATGTTGCCTTTTCTGCTGATACACCGAAGGAAGCAAAGTGGAAAATTGGTATGCCTTGCCGCCTCGTGTTCTGTGAAGATGGCTTAGAGTATGAAGCAGTTATTACTAAAATGATAGATAATGAAGAATGCATTGTCAGATATATAGGTAAGAATTTTTAGTATAGCCAGCTAATATAAAAAATTCTGTAAACTGTTGTCTGATCTGTGCAACTCCCGATACAAAGTTTTTGGGGGGTTGAGTCACCTGCGTCCGTAGGAGATTACGCAAAGCAAGACCCTACATGTGGTCCCCGGGTGGTGCTAATCAGGTGACACTAACTGGTGGTAGGTTTCAACCGTTGGCTTGCGACCACCTATTGAGCAAAGACGTACCGCCAAACGGCCTGGCTGTGTTCCGGTATGATGCTCAGTGTAGCTAGTCTAGAGTAGTTAGGTCGAAATAGTTGTTCTAACGCAAGCAGACTAACCTGGCTCGTGCTGATATGGAGGAATCGGGAGGCTAGTCGCGGAGGGTAGCGGGATTCGAGGCACGGTTGCCGCTGGCCGACCGCAGGTAGTTGGGGGCCCAAGTAATGTGCTAGCCACATATGAAAGGCTGCCCCGCCAACTGTCGAAAAATCCCGGAATGCGCCATCGTGCTGGTTGGCGACCAGACGAGAGGGCCCGATGGACATTCCCGGGGGGGCTCGGGAATCCCCGCAGTCTCCAGACCAGTCCCCCAATGATCTCGTCTTTTCAGTGCGCGTCTGAAGGTTAGCTGCGTAGAACCGCATTTCACTTCCTTCTCCTTTCCTCCCGTTCACTCGAAAGAAAATGAAAAAGGCAAAGAGACTTGTTAAACAGCGGCTGCACTCCACAAAGTTTACCTCACTAACATAAGAGGTCTGCACTCCAATATCGCAGTCCACCATCACCTGGAGACTGAAAAACCAGCTCTCTTCTTCCTTTCAGAGTCGCAGATCGGATGTCTGTCCGACGTGTCATACCTTTCCTACCCAGGGTTTACCTTGGAGCACAATTTTAAACCACATGCGGGTGTATGCATGTACGCCCGGAACGACATCTGCTATCGGCGTCTCCGTAACCTTGAGGACTCCAGTTTCTCGACGCTTTGGACTTTGGTGGACACAGGCCTGGTTAACATAATCTACGCTTGTGTCTACCGCTCGCACAGTGGAGATCGGGACACATCCGGGCTCACACAGCATCTGAGTGAGGCGGCGGATGCGGCTCTACAGCGGTACCCTTCTGCCCAATTGGTGTTACTGGGGGATTTTAATGCCCACCACCAAGAGTGGCTATACCCGTACCAGTCCACAGACCACCCTGGTCGAGAGATGCGAAAGCTAGCGCTAGCATTAAATCTCACCCAGTTTGTCCAGGGGACAACGAGGGTGCCGGATGTGGATTCGCACACAGCCAATTGGACCTCCTGCTGACAACAGACCGCTACTCTGTGTCGATATGTTCGCCTTTAGGCAGTTCTGACCACTGTCTGGTTAAGTCTGTGTCTGTCTACTCCCCGCCCGATCCCAGCCCTAGAGGCACCCGGCGGGTTTGGCGATACAGGTCAGCAGATTGGGATGGCTTGCGGTCTTTCTTCGCATGCTATCCTTGGCAGCCGACTTGCTTTTCTTCGGAGGATGCTTTGTCGTGCGCAGACGCCGTGACGGATGTGTTGCGACAGGGGATAGAGTACTTCATCCCATTCTCTGACGTAACAATGTCTGGCCTAACTCGTCCATGGTTCGGCGCCGAGTGTGCTCGCGCAGACGCGCTTAAGCACGCGACATACCGAGGTTGGTTGACATCCTCAGTGACCGGCAATACGGTTTTTGCCAAAACCGGTTTACTGGGGATCTTCTAGCGTATGTCACTCATATCTGGAGCGAGGCCATCGAGAAGTAAGGGAAGTGCTTGCTCCCTTGATATCTCGAAGGCTTTCGATAGGGTCTGGCACGAAAGCCTTATTGCTAAGCTTCCTACCTTTGGTTTACCCGCTGGTTTGTGTGATTGGATCGCAGACTTCTTGAGGGATCGATCCATCCGAGTGGTTATGGCTGCTCGTCCGGTCAAATGGATATTAATGCCGGGGTCCCTCAGGGGTCAGTGCTCTCGGCAACACTGTTTTTGCTGCACATAAATGATCTACTTAAACCCGGTATCTTTGGGTATGCAGACGACAGCACTGTTGCTGAGAGATATGTGTCTGACGCACGAACTAGTGGGTCACAGATCCAGTCATTCTGAGAGGCTATGGTTGAATGCTTGAACTCGCCCTTGAAGGCAGTCTCCGATTGGGGCGATGCCAATCTGGTCAAGTTCAATGCATCCAAAACCCAGGCGTGTCTTTTTTCCGCTAAACGGAGCCAATTCCACCCAGCTCCATCTTTCCGGGGTGTGACCGTGCCGATAACTGACCACCTTGAGCTTCTTGGGGTTACGTTGTCCTCTACTCTCAATTTCGGCTCATACATCGAGGCAAAGGCTCAACTGGCTGCCAAAAAATTGGGGATCTTAGCAAAGGTGAGACGGTACTTCACGCCGGAACAGCTACTCAATCTTTATCAAGCCCAAATTCGATCGTTTATGGAGTACTGTTCTCATCTTTGGGATGGATCTGTCAAATACCAGCTTGATGCGCTGGAGTCGATCGAGATGCGAGCCAAGAGAATCATCGGCAATGATGCACTTGTAGAGTCGAAACTCCAAAGCCTTGAGCATCGCCGCCGAGTTGCTAGTCTGTCGGTTTTCTATCGATTACATTTCGGGGAGTGTGCACTGGAATTACACAATCTAATTTCGCCAAGTCCGTTCCATCATCGGACCACACGACGTACAGCGTTTCGCCACCGGTACATGGTAGACATCCCACCCAAAGCACAGCACAAAGCGTTTTAGGAACACATTTATTATGCGTACAGCCAAGGAGTGGAATTCCCTGCCGGAGTCTGTGTTTCCTGATAGCTACAACTTAGGGGTCTTTAAGTCAAGAGTGAATACGTTATTTCTAGGCAAGCGTGCTCCATTGTCGACCATATCATCGCTTACCATCAGGTGAGATGGTGGTCAAACGCAAGCCTATCAATAATAAAAAAAAGGTAGGGATTTTATGTATGGCGTCACTTGTCTTTTGGTCCACCCCAGCAATTGAAAGCCAACAGTATCATGGTTTTACTGATAGCCTGATAGCTAGCCTCCAATATTCACCTTCTTTTTTTATTGCAAGTTTGAGTACAATTACTTCTCAGTTGAAGATTATAACAAAGAATTGCTTCCCTCTAGATCATGTGTGGCAGTAAATTCCTCATAGCACGAGCACTATGGGGCTTTTTTCCTCTTTGGCAACTGAGCTGCTCTCTGTGGTGAGGCAGGCACACGTCAAAGCACTGATGTCTTTTAGTTAAATTAGCGTTAACGTCATTTTACAACGTGATCAGTGAACTGGTGCCGTGAATTTACCGATAGACCTTAATTTCAACTCATTACTTTTAATATTCCAGGTTATGAGAATCAAGAACTGGTACCTTTAGAAGCTCTAATGCCTTCCCACGGCAAGGAGGCCAGGTCTCGTCAGAACCAGGAGGCGATGGCAGAACAGGTCCAAGATGGCAGTTTGTCTCCCAACACCGACCGGGGGTGCAGTGATCGGATGCCCAGTCCTGATAGCAATGGTATGGATTTCCCCAGAACAGCTGAGATGCCAGGCAAGCATTAAACGATGTGCAGTTTATTTGTCGAGCTGTTTGTTTTTAGAATAATTATAATTATTTTTGGTTACATACACACATAAGCAATCTTTTAATGTTCCCACGCAGGCCCAGTGCGGGTTGGTGAATGTCACGTCTTTTTTTTTTTGGTGTGTTAAAATCATCCAAATGACATCCCCTGCCCTTGGGCGGAGCGGGAGATAGTGTCCGGCTCTTGTGCCTTTCATACCGGGGCTGAGCTACCTTTCGGAGCTGACCTTGGCCCCAGTTGGCATCGATCTAGCTGGCCCCTGCTGTTGCTGGCAACTCCTTGAGGCGCGCGAGAACAGTGCGTGCCGTCGACCACTTGGGCTCGGTCCGGACAGTTACCGGACGGTCGGACAGCGAGCTACCCATTGCTCGCCGTCCGCAAGCCTGCGCCTAGTGGCCGGAAATCGCGATCGGAATCCCGGCGGCGGCTGGGGCGTGAGCGCCGTCGCTTGATGCGGTCAGCCTCCTCCTTTGCTAACATTACGCTTCTGCTTCGCAGAAGACGGCGATAATGTCACATGTCTTAGAATTTTTGGTTTTATGATATATCGGTTTCACAATGTTTTCCTTCACCATTTATTTGTAGATACATCTCTTCAAATATCTTTTGAAAAATTTTCAAGTACTTAAAATAAGGGACATGTATAATATTAACTTAATTCATGCTTTTATTCTAGCCTTACTAATCAATGTCGATGTCGAGGACTGGAACTATTTGCCTTCTGTTATCTTCCAGTCCGATTATAATTTAATCTCACTTTTTTTTTCACTTTGTCTCTTCGTGTGTGTGTGAATAGGCTCTTAATAAACTAGAGCATTCGTTTGTATTATAAGGGCAAGACGGCATAAAAAAAAGAATCGCGGGGGTATATTTGAATCATCGTCATCATCATTTGTTCCTTCCATCATCATTTGACGTTCCTTGTTGGACATAGGCCTCCCCCAAGCGTCGCCACAACGACCGGTCCTGTGCGTCTCGCATCCATCGTTTGTTGTGGATTCCGCCAGAAATATAAAGTTTATTCGAATTTAATAATTCCAAGTCAATCTGGAGATCATCATCATCATCGTTTCAGCCGAAATACGTCCACTGTTGGACATAGGCCTCTCCCAAGCCGGGACCTGTCCTGTCCGTCTCGCATCCATGGCATTCCCGCGACTCTCACCAGGTGTCGGTCCACCTTCAACCTTCAATCTGAAGATATCACAGTTCAAAGTGTACAGTATAAAACAACTAGCTATGCCCGCGACTTCGTGCGCGTGGACTTATTTTTTATAAAATAAAAGTAGCCTATGTTACTCCTTATTACATCAGCTACCTGTCGAAAAAGTCCCGTCAAAATCGGTCCAGCCATTTCAGAGATTAGCCCGGACAAACAGTCAGACAGACAAAAATTAAAAAAAAAATGTTATTTTGGTGTATGTATCGTATATATATTCATATGCATGTAGTAAAAAGCAGTTAAGTATTTCAATATTACAAACAGACACTCCAATTTTATTTATATGTATAGACAATTACATAGGTGCCTAATGTAAAGCGCATATTTATGATTCCAGATCGGACATCTCAAAAAAAGAAAAAGTCGTCGAAAAAGAAGAAAAACCAAGCTAGAAACATGAATATCAACGGCTTTGAATTCCCCGACATCCCGCCCATGCCAAATTTGTCCATGTTAACTACTGTGAGTATTTATTCCTCGTAACTTACATATAATAAAGTGGGTTTCTATGTTATCGTGAAAACCGTGTAATTGCCCATACATGTGGGCCAAACATATAATTCATAATAACATTTATTAGTAAGTTTAGTCTATTGTCCATTTCTAAACTGAACACTTATAATATGTCCATATGAAGGCTAGCGGCATAAATTTGAAAAAGGAAGGTGCTAGGTTGTTTAAAGGTGAAAGTTGTTGTGAAATATAGAATTTTAAAAATTGGTTAAAAAAGTGTTTCTGCCATCTTACAAACTCTTCCATCCCACAACTTGTGGGGGCCCGTCCGGGATGACCTGACTCAAGAATCAAGTCCAGTAGGACTTACGAACATTTAACCAACGGTGCTGTTTTTAAAATAAAGCCACGGATTTTCCAGTCATCTTTTTTAGTTTTTCATGTCTCTCTTTCTTTCTCTCTCTAAATCTCTAAGGGGCGATGCTGCGTTATGCGGTCGCCCGCGCTGTCGTATACAAAAGTGCATCGTTGTGGGTAGCCGAGCCCCGCGCCCGTTTTGATACGTATTTACGTAATAATAGATGAAAGTTCTCCATCGACACGACTACATGCACACCGTTCAATTTGAACTAGCGACACTACACAGGTAATAATCTGGTTTCCACAACGGGGACCGACGCACACAAGTACACGAAACGCGCGCGTTGTCACGCGACGGGTGCCCGCGAGGGCGCCTGGCCCGCGTACTCCCGAATAACGCAGAGTTGGCCCTAAATAGCCTAAGTTGTCTCATTACTGCCTAAAGGCCTCCTTGTTCCGTTTTCACGCAATTGGATAGTTGACTAATTTTTCACTATGTGTGAAATAAATAATTGAAAAGTATTTTTATCTGAAATCACAAATTGAAAGAACTTTTCAAATCCGTTTAATATTTAGTCATTTAGATTATTACCTCTATCTCATCTCATCACGATTAGATACCTATCGCTGAAATGTTACATCACCGCTATTAGGATACCATACGCCACCACCTCCAACTCTTCGTCATACCAATATTCGAAATGATAATTGCTGCTTCATTTAATAACCAATTTTGATGCTGTTTTCAGAAAAGCTTTTTTCTGGTGTTATTTGTTGTTTTTTTTAGTATAAAATATTGTACAGAAATAAACACAAGGTAAAGCCCATTCTTTATTATGCTAGTGCCACCCAGTCCAGTTGTAGGTCGCGGGTTCAAACTCAGCCAGGCGCATTACTTTGAGTAATTTATTTCATCACCACTGCTCTCAAAACGGTGAAGGAAAACATCGTGAGGAAAACGGCATGTCCTAAACCCAAAAATTCAAAGATATGTGACATTCACCAACCCGCACTGGGCTCGCGTGGTGGATTATAGCCCATTCCCTATTCTACAGAGGAGCCGTGAGTCCCAGCAGTGATAACATTATAAAGGCTGATTATGCTATATGCCCAGTCCAACCTTAAACATTTACACTAATTAATTAATAATTAATTTAAAATATTTCTCCATTGATTTTTCAGCAACTAGGCTCCGCAGAAATGCCAATGCCGCCCCCACCGATGGCCTTCGCCACCTCAGTAGACAGAACAGACACGGAGGAACAAGCCATATCGTCTATGCTGCTCAGCTGGTACATGAGCGGATACTACACAGGTCTATATCAAGGAATGAAACGGTAATTATTGTTTTTTTTTTTTAATTCAGTCCCACTTAGGTAAGCGCCAAATAAACGTGGAATAACGGTCATTGACATTCTTAATTTCATAAACGGAACTGAACACATAAAACTGTCTTGAATTGACATCTATCGTGATCCTTTACCTTTTCTGAAAAACAGTTCATTAATGGATTTTCGGGTACCTTCGATATATTGGAGATATTAGGGAAAGGTCAATGTACTTTATTTTAAGTTTATCTGGCGTCTTGTATAGTTAGTAGCTATTTCTGTGGGAATGTTCGAAAGAGTTGCCCATTTTAGCAACCCAATTTTATAAATTCAGCAGTAGTATGTATATGACATAAACAACATTTGATAGATTGTCCAGGAATTGTCTTACCAGTGTTTTTTTCTTGAAAAACTTAATATTATCATGCTCATAGAAGATCCACAGTGTCGTCCAGAGTTCTTTATGATATTTGTACCTACATCTTTAATATTTCCGTTTTCCAGGGCAAAGGAAGGGCGCAGAAACTAGTCTTACAATACAGTGTTTTTATACGTGACTTGGCAAATAAAAAGTATTCTTTTTTTAAATTATTTTATTTTTTAGTTTCACATAAAATTAACTACAGCAAAAATAGAAAATGTTATCAGTTTAAAGAAGATAATAATAAATAAATTTAGGCCTCCTGATTTATGTGTAGAAACACTATGTACAAATATACATTTTGACACTATTATTATTTTAGATGTTGCTTTTTTTTTCTATTGTCTATGATCAGATTGGTGGGTTATAATTGTAACACTAAAATCGCTATAAAATCATTCATATTTTCAATTCATTCAAAAGACATTCTTTAGTACTAAACATGGGCTGAATTCTTAGTTTAATTATAATTTGTCAAAAATATGTAAAAAGAAAAATAAATTATAAAAATAACAATTACAAAAATACATTTTTCGACATTTTACATGTTAAGATTATTTTAAAACAGTATACATTGGAAATTATAAGAATCGCGAAATTTTGATATCAGTATCATTTATCTCGTTTGTCACTCAAAACCATAAAAAATATCGTGATATTTGATATTCTATCTTTATGGTTAAACGTCAGCCAATCATTCGCAAATTCTGTATTTCGTAAAACGATTTTAGTCGAATAAAAAAATAATCAGATTTATTTCAAAAGGTGACTAAGGTTCTAATTTGTGCAAGTGAATAAATCAAGTTGATATGGAAATTAAAGTGACTTTAGCTTGTAAACTCTCAGATCACGAAATATTTGACCAAACACTCACACAAATCAAAATAGACCTTGTATCAACCCATCACGATTCAATCTTGTGGCAAGACCATTTTTAAGAATCTTATAAAACTAATTAAAATAAAAACATGGCATTTTTAAAACATAAACTAGAGAAACAATATTTACAGTTACCACAATATACAAAAAGAACAATGTTATAGGCTTATTATGGCCTTTGAGTTAAAGATATCAGCCTGTGCTGAAAGTTCGTGATTTTTTCGCTCTGAGATTTTAAGATGTCTAATAAATGTGTAAAATTATTTTATAAAGCACACCTTTTGTAGATGGCAATATTAATTTATTTATACCTGCTAAAATTCCCAGTCGACCAGCTTTCAACCTTATTACTAAGGCATAAAGATGAAAGATCGAACGGCAACTTTCGCGGTAATACATTCTAAGGCCAATGGATGAATGTAGATTTGTCGAAATAAAAAATTAAAATAAGGCTACTTAATTGAAAAATGTACTACGATTTTTGTTCTCTTAAATAAAATACATATTAATACATCTGAATATCTCAAAACGAAAGACCGAAAATTATAAATTAATTCATAAATCTCAACACACACATCGTCAGTCCCCAGCCACACACACAAATTCCCACCAATGGGACACACACACATCAAGACGACATTGTCACAAACTGACAACTTCATATAAAGTCAACTCACATAAAGTGACTCGAACAGAAATGGCAAGTGGAATAAAGTCGACATTTCGCATGAAAATATTGTAGTATACAGTAGATACTACTAAATCGTAAAATAATGTTAGGTATTTCAATGCATTTATATGTTGCAGAACTTTTCGTAGGCAGATAATTTTCCTTTTTTTTGTAATCGAAATATCAATTTAAAAAATGCTGCCAGAATTTACAATTTTAATTGCGTTGCCGTAGTTTTCATGTTCTTCAATCGAATATCCAAAAATAATTTCGAATAATCACACTAGCGTGTATAGCCAAAAACCGTTTTCGCTTAAAGTCAACTCTTGGAATAAAGTTAGGATGTTTCACATAAAGTGAACTCTTCGATTATCGTAACATATAGCTTCTAACACAAGCGTATTCGATGGTGTCGTATCTCGATAAACTAAACTTGAATAAAATTTGAGATTCGAATAAACTCAATTTTTGGAATAAAGTGAGATGTTCCGCATAAAGTCAACTCGACTAAAGTCATAACTTGCATAATAATCGAGTTAACTCTTGGAATAAAATGAGTGTTTCGCATAAAGTGACATGACGCTTCCATTACAAGCGTACATAATACCGTCACATTTCGAATAAAGCAACGACCGTACAGCCAATAGACGTCTAATAACGGGCGACGCATGTCTGTCAACACATATGACTTATAAATCTGATGTAGGTCGCCAGAGAATAATTTCCAAATAGTCTCGACCAATCAGAACGCAATACCCCGCTCACACGTACCTCGGCTAGTTGACAGAATTGTTTTGGTGCGCTAGTTCAACCGTGAGGCGTCTAGTGACTGTAAGGTCGTTGACATAAAGTCAACTCGACTAAAGTGAAGACTTGCATAATCGAGTTACCTCTTGGAATAAAGTTAGTTTTGCATAAAGTGATAAGTACGTCGCTTCCAATACAAACGTACTTACCTACATAATACCGTCACATCTCGCATAAAATCAACTCGACCAAAGTGATGATTTGCATAATCGAGTTGAACTCTTTGAATAAAGTTAGTGTCGCATAAAGTCAACTCGACCAAAGTGATGACTTGCATAATTGAGTGGAACTCTTGGAATAAAGTTAGTGTCGCATAAAGTCAACTTGACTAAAGTGAAGACGACTTGCATAATAATCAAGTTAACTCTTGGAATAAAGTGAGTGTTTCGCATGTGGTGACACGGCGCGGCTCATACGAGCGTGCTGAGCTCGTGCGTGTCGTGGCTCAGGTCGATGGTGGCGGCCGGCACGCCCGGCGTCACGGCGCCCTCGCCCGGGGGAGTGCTGGTCGGCGGCCTGCAACGTGACGAGTTATGGTCAATATTGGATCTTATAATAATTGAATATCACTGTTCTTTATTTAATCTAGTTGTATGCGTCAAGTCTGTGTTTCCTGATAGCTACAACCTAGGGGTCTTTAAGTCAAGAGTGAATAGGTTACTTCTAGGCAAGCGTGGTCCATCGTCGGTCACATCATCACTTACCACCAGGTGAGATAGTGGTCAAACGCGAGCCTATCAATAATAATAAAAAAAAGGTTCCCCCCAAGGTATGACGAAGACCTGGTGAGGGTCACGGAAATCTGATGGATGTGAGACGCACTGGATCGGTCGTTTATGGCAAGACTTCCGAGAGGAAATGTCCAACCGTGAACCTCTTTTGGCTGAAATGGTGATGACGATGTCAATCAATGCATGGAATATCCAGTAAGGAATTTCAATAAGAGGCCTTTTTTTAAATACCTTTTCCAAAAAAAAAACAATGTCAGTGATGATTCAAAAACGATCGAAAAATAGCCGTGATATTTTTACAACACGCAAACAACAAAAATATAAAATATGTAAGAATCGCTAATAAAATTTGAACATTATTTTTTTTGAGATTGTCAAATTCTAGTTAATGTTTTTCCAAAGACTGCCCCTAAAGTTTCTATTAGTCTCTTTGGGCTGAAATTACGTAAAGTGGGCACTTGCACGGTTCCATACAAAATAGCCGGCGCCAGCGCCTGCTTTACGCAATTAAGCCCTTATTGAACAGTAGGCAGTTAAAACTCACCTTATAATATATGGACCCCCTTGCTGCAACAACGTGATGGGATGCGTATACGCCCCACCAGCAGTCATGCTATGGAAACTCAAGTTGCCCATGCCAGTATTATTCAAGTGTCCATTGCCAATAATCACTCCATTCGACGCGTTCAAATTAGGTGACACTGTCGAAGTATTCACTTCTTGAGTTCGGAATGCCTTCACTAGATTCGTTTTTTCCTTCTGCCATACGAAGACGTTGTGTACCATCGCACATCCGCAGAAGATGATGCCGACGCCGATGAAGACCGATGTCACTATCGCTGGCGTTGAGTGAAATTGGATGAAGGTGTAGAGTATTATGCCTGGAATCGAGATGGGTTGAATTAGTGGTGGTTGCAGTATGCTAGCTTTGGTTTTGGACCAATCAGGGCTTGATAGACCTTAGTATGGCCCGATATGCCAGAATGTCTTAACATTCTGGCATATACAGGGGAGGTAGTATTGTAATGTAACATTATAGATTCGACTTTGAACATTAGCTTTTAGTTGATTCCATAATGTCGGACGAAGCGGTCATTGTTCTGAGTGCGGAAATATTAATTTGACATTGTTGTTTACGTAAAAAAACAGAAGAAACGATATTGATATTAAACGGTTTGGATATTTTAGAAAGAATCAACCGACCCATAAGTTGCATGTTACAAGTTGTATCAAGATATTACACATTGTATCATTACAAGGTGCGCATTGTAATGCTCGATTATCCTCCTTCACTGGTGTAATATAGCACCTTATTATGCAAATATTAATATGAAATTGTAAGAGAAATCTAGGCCCCGGTTTCAAAGAATCACCGTCCGAAGATTTGCAGTCTACGCACGTCTCAAGAATCAAATCAATCGAAGACTTGATTAGTTCCCATCAGCACATATTGCAAGCCCTAATCGCCTTTTTATAATGCCGTGGGAAACTAGAGTTGATCTATACGAAAGGGAAGCACATAGTGATTATAAAAAAGAACGTAATCGTACCAACCTGTTAAAAATACCGGTATGGATATGAAAAAACCTCCGACAGCGCATACTCTCGTGATCGCCGACTTTTGTAGGTATTTATTTGATCTGGAAGTAAAGAAAAATATGCTTTACTTTTGATGATTCATCAATTAACATAACTAGATTCCGTAGGTATTAATGGCAATGTACCTAGAACCGATGGCGACTAAAATATTCTAGTGACAAATAAAAGTTAGAAGTGTTTTTTTGGCGGGTTTTTTTTTTTAATGAAGTTCGGTGGCTGTTTTAATTAAGTAGGTATTCGCATATTGATTCCTAGTGAGTATTGTGATGTTAAATTTTGGTACTTTTGTTTGTATCTCACGTAGGTGTAGAACTGCACAATATAAGGTAAGTGTTCTTGAAACAGGCGCGATATTAGTACAATTACCGGAACGGATCTTGAGCGCTCGGCGTCAGAGTGGGGATCGCTTTGCGCATTCCATACATTGGCGAGCCAATCGTCTTCGTTGTTAGATACATGCAGCAACGCAGGGAACGAATCAGGAGTGACATCTATGACACGATGGTGCGGCGAGCCAATCACTAACACTCCCCGCCCCCGCGTTTGACTTCGCACCACTAAAGAGACCGAATATTTAACTTCTGCGCAACTTGAAGCCACCGCTCAAGATCCATGCTGGTAATTGTAAAATGGTGCTGAGATTTTTTTAGCTTTGTACCTTAGCGGCAATTACCGGGAAGGCTGACTATTAAGTCCTTCTCGGCAAGGTTTATGTTGAAAATACTACAAAAAGATTTTACCTAATGTGTATTATTCGCATTAAAAAGGGAGAAGAAAAACAAAGTAGGTGATAGACAATCACCTATATCAAAGAAAAAATTTTCTGAATTCAAGTTTAGAAAGAATTTAACACAGGCTAAATGCACAAACCATGCAAAGAAAGTCAAAAGTAAAAAAAGTTAAAAGCTATGTTAGAAGTTGAGAAACCCTAATGTAAAAGTTTGCCAAGTTCTCATGCTAAAGTAAAGCTTGACGACTTCAAATTCACAGTTCAAAAATCGGGAAGTCCATAACTTTAACAAAATAATCAGTACAAGGTTTCCACAACCCAATATCTGACTGTTACGTAGCTATAAAGATACCAAAATCATTCGAGATTTCAATACTTTTACATCAAAAAACAGTAAACAGCGTGCCCCAAATTCCCGCCATAATCTGATTAAAATCGATCTCGTTTGTTTTACACAAAAATTTCGCTTTACATTTCCGTTCCAAAATCGAGAAGCTGCAATTATTTAATGGCAACACAAATATTTAATCGATTCTACCTATAATATAAGAACTCGATTTTAATGAAAACTCGTTTGAACAGTCATGTAACGGAATGGGCACCTGTTCATCGAGTATAACCTTGGAAAATTGCAAAGTCGGTTTATGAAATGGTCATGTTGCTGGTGAATAATTTTCGAAATTGGTCGGTTTATATCATTTGCTGCATGTCAGTGACACTGGCATATTCTGATGGACATTAATATGATCATTGATTACAACATCGTTGCTGTTATCGTAATACTATAAACTTGTTCGAATTACACGATATTTTATCGAACTTGCTGCGTTTGGTTGAAATAATGCAAGTATGCCAAGTGAACTGCATTTTTACGTGTTTAAGCCGAGATTATAAAAAAAATGGAGGTTTTCGACATATCTGAGTCGTTTCAAGTTCTTATACAAAAACATTTTAAGTCAACAGAAAATTAAAAGGCCGTTCTCTGTTGCATAATATCTTCAGGGAGCAGTGGTGGCCTAGTGATAACAGCCCCGACTTACGAGTGGTAGGTCGTGGATTCAAACCCAGCCCTGCTCATCAGGTGGGATCGCAGTCAAGCACTAGTTTATCTCAATTAAAAAAAAAATGGTACATTGTGTAGGTAATTTATTTCATCACCACTGTTCTCAAAACGGTGAAGAAAACCTGAAAAACATCGTGAGAAAACAGAAAACTGGCATGTCCTAGAACCAAATTCGAAGAAATTTGATATTCACCAATCCGTATCGGGCCCGCGTGGTGGGTTGGTGGATGACATTTGACGCATAGGTAGATTTCTCTGGAATAGTATTTTTCCTGGGACTTGCGAAATCCCAGGAGTAGGTAAGCAGGGGCCCAGCCGGGTCGAAGCTTACTGGGGCCAGGGTTATCCGAAAGGGAACTCGAGCCCCGGTATGAAGGCTTGAAGGAACGGGGTGGGTTTTTTAGTCAGTAAGAGTTTGACACTATCTCCCGCTCCGCCCAAGAGCGGGGGTTGTCATTGGATGATTTTCCCCACCATAAAAAAAGGAGTAGGTAAGTTTCCGTGGGATAAGTTTCTACCTTTACCCTGGCGAAGCAGCTAGCGGCGGCTAGTACCATATAGGCGTAGCGTGGACTAATTTAGACGTGGACGAAGGCACATCAGCGAGGCCATTTTCTTTCATAAATTCAAAAACGTAACAGTGACTGTCGCAACCCAGTGTCCGACCACATCGTTGCTTACCATCAGATGAAATAATCGGCAAATGCGAGCCTATCAATTACAAAAAACCCTAATTCTTAAAGCTTGTGCGAGGTCCCTTTGTATGCAAGGCCGTTTGGGAGGGTCCACTTCGCCCAAGCCTAACTACTTTACTGATGACCAGTGCTCGGAAATCATCAAATAACTATTCCCGCTCTGTGTGGAGCGTGTCAGGCCCCTTTGGGTGCCAGAACAATGTCCCCGACCGCGTCTGCCTGTCTGCCAGTCTGTCTGCGATAAACTCAAAAACTAGTAAGTATTACTCAAGTACAGAATGTCAGTAAGAAACAGCTTTCCAGGGAACGAATAGTGATTTAATCCAGAACACCTTTCACTTAACTTTTACTCAATAAACCACGGAATATGTCCAAATAAAGTCATGTTGCGTCAACCGCCCGATGCAGCTTTACCTACCTATTATGAAAGACAGGCTATAAATATAAGATTATAACTTTCTTAGACGAACTATAAACTTGGCAAATATTAATTGTATACGATTTTATTGCGTAGGTATTCAATAAATGTTTAATGGGTACTTATTTGTGTGTAGGAGTGTAAGTAAATCTATTATGGGTTTAGCGACCCACCCACGCTTTGTACGGATGATAAAAATCTCTGAAATTTTCGGTTTTTTATAATATGCATTATAGGTAGGGTTGCCATTCGTCCCGATACGTTGGGACATGTCACCGTTACCGGAAAAGCTATAAAATGTCCCGACAAGCACAGTCGAGCGCAGTGCTACAAGTTTTAAAAAATTATCGACGTAGACGAACGGATTCGCTTGGGAGTCGACACCGTGTAAGCTATTCTTCAATTTTCACATGAATTGTAAAGAATTTTACAAATTCTTAAAAGATAGGACAATTCCTGTCCCAAATAAAATCATCAGATAAATATAAAAACATAGATATAAAAAGGAATGATTTTAATTATTTGTTATGTTATCCTCGATAAATAAATGAATTATATATTTATAATACCATGGTTTTGTTTAAAGTTTCTTTTTTTTTAATTTGCGATGCGATGGCTTTGCTATTGCCCTTGTTTACCGACAAACACAGTAAAACTAAAAAAAGGATCCCAAATTGTAATTGTCCCGACGCGGCTTTGGGAATTTATGGCAACCCTAATAAATAATTGGTAACATCTAAACCTTCCTCATGAAACACTCAGTCTATTGGTGAAAATCGCATAAATCTGTACTGCCGTTTGAGCGTGAATGTGTCGTAACCACAACTCGCATAATTATTATATTATAAGAAACTTTTACCTTTATATTAGTTTTGATTCCAAGGTTTGGATTTTATATCATTTCGATGGTTCCCCTAGAGATGAATTTTCTTCTCGAAAATCAGATAGTTACCTACCTACGCTATACTATTCGGTCTGTTCAGTAGGCACTAAGTCTGTGCATGTGTTAACTATTATGGTGGGTCTACGCTAGAGAAGCCGAGCACGAGCTGGCGTGCTATTCTCTAAGAAAACAGCCTTGAGCGCAGCGCTGGCCGCAGCGACGAAATTCAATTACTTAAGTACACAGGATTAACAATCCAACGGACCCATGATACATTGGATTGTTAATTCAATGCACCTACCTATTTCAATTTCGTCGCTACTCGCGGTGTCAAGTGTAGACGTAAAACGAGCTTCCAACGATCACTGTCCCCGAACATGATGCGAAACCGTTTGTGTTTGTCAAAAAACTGACCATATGCGGAACACAGTCGAGCACGAACCAAACACTCGAAGCGCGCTAGGTCGCAGATTGTCCGGGCCTTGGTTGAGGCCATGGTCCGGAGCGAGGAGGAGTGGCAGGCGGTCGCCGACTTCTGCGAAGCAGTAATGCTCGCAAAGGAGGAGGCCGAACGCATCAGGCAACGGCGTTATCGCCGCCGCCGTCGCCGGGATTCTGATCCCGATTTCCGGCCAACGTAGACGCGGGCTTGCGGACAGTGAGCAATGGCTAGCTCACTGTCCGGCCGTCCGGTAACTGTCCGGACCAAGCCCAAGGCGTCGACGGCGCGCACTGTTCCCGCGCGCCTCAAGGAGTTGTCAGCAACAGCAGGGACCCAGCCGGGTCGAAGCCTACTGGGGCCAGGGTTATCCGAAAGGGCGCTCGAGCCCCGGTATGAAGGCTAGAAGGAACGGGGTGGGTCTTTTAGTCAGTAAGAGTCTGACACTATCTCCCGCTCCACCCAAGGGCGGGGGATGCACACCACGAATTTGTGCTCGGCTCGTACATGGCTAGGCTTCTAGCATTAGTTTAAGGAAGTACTTACTCACGATACGCACAGTTCCCATCATAAGATCCAATAAAGTTAACTGAACAATACACGGTCACACGTTGGCTACGACCTATGTTGTCGCGTGAATGGATGTCAACTGTATTCCCATGCTTATTCCCAAGTTCATATCTTGACATACAGCTAAATTACAAGAGTAACGGCATAACAGCTTCCTGCTGTTTACCTGCATTTCAAAAAAGATGTAGATATTATGTAATATAGGTACTAAGATCCCAGAGCCGAGCGGTCTGACATAACTTATTTTCACATGGATGAAACCTTTGGTTCTCAGTACCGTCTCATGCCTGGTCACTACAATTAGTCTGACTAATAAAATATAACATTGTAATAGTTACCTTAATAACATATTTAAAAATCAGACATTTTGACAGGCCTGTTGGTCTAGTGGTTAGTGGCCCTGACTGCTATGCCTGAGGTCATGGGTTCGATTCCCACCCAGGACAAATGTTTTTGTGATGAGCACGATCATTTGTTCTGTGTCTGGGTGTACCTAATTTATCTTTAATAGGTATGTATTTAGAAATATATAAGTATGTTTATCAGCTGTCTAGTACTCAAAACACAAGCTCTGCTTAGCTTGGGACTAGACAGCGTTGTGTGATAGTTGTGGAATATTATATTATATTATTATTTATTTATGTACACACATACACTTAAAAATGAAAAAAAAAACACAAATACAGATAAAAGAGCACAAAGGTACTGTTTATTTCAGATGAAATTTCTTCCAGCAGACCTGCGACAGGAGAGTTGGATATGAGATGTAGACACAGTGTATACAAATAAATAAGATGAATAAAAATATACTATTAAAATCTAAATACAAACATAAATATCTACGAGATAGTAGAGAGGTAGTGTTCTTTATCTAGCTTTCTGAAAGCAGGTATATTTTAGCGTTACGGACATGTAACAGACAGAGACTAGGCGTGAGTCTCAACAGTGGGAACATTATAAGGGTTATGTTGATATGTTTGGGCTTTTTTTATGGTGTGAAAATCATCTAATGACAACCCCCGCTCTTGGGCGGAGCGGGAGATAATGTCAGACTCTTACTGACTAAAAACCCACCCGGTCCTTCGAGCCTTCATACCGGGGCTGAACTACTCTTTCGAAACTAACCCTGACCCCAGTAGGCTTCGACCCAGCTGGGCCCCTGCTGTTGCTGACAACTCCTTGAGGATATGTTAGGGCTGGAATGTTCGAAAGAGTTACCGCGGCCCTAGAACGCGAAAAGCAACTGATGGAACACAGGTAGATTTTAGCCAGTAATGCTGACACGCCCTCTCGCTTCACCCAGAGCGGAAGAAGTTATTTGATGATTAATTACCCATCTCAAAAGAAAACCACATTCGCAACTTTCTTTTAATGAATGCATAATTGTGCGTGGTCGTTAGGGACGAATGGTTCTGGAGTGACAACCACGTGCCGGAAGACGTAACGTTGGAAGGCCTTCTACAAGACGAACCGATGACCTAGTGAGGGTCGCGGGATTCAGATGGACGCGAGACGTACAGAACCGGTCGTTATGGCGACACTTGGGGAGGTCCAACAGTGGACGTCTTTCGTCTGTAATGATGATGATGATATAAGCTAAGGAGAGGAATTCCACGCTGGTTATTCCTAAGCAAGCGTAGCCAAACAAGCACCTATCTATACTACGAGTATTTTTTTAAATTAAAGAGTTAAAATTTGTTTTTTTTGTTTGTAGGGGATGATCTCTGGAAGTACTGGTCCGATTGCGTAAATTTTTTCACCGATATAAAGCTGCTTTGTTCCTGAGTGACATAGGCTATATTTTATGTATGCGGGCAAAGCCGCGGGCAGAAGCTTGTAATATTATAGAGAGGTAAAGTTTGTTTTTTGTTTGTAGGAGGTAATCTTTGAAAGTACTGGTCCGATTGCTAAAATTTTTACCGATATAAAGCTGCTTTGTTCCTGAGTGACATAGGCTATATTTTATGCCCTCGAGCGCCGCTTGTACATACGTCTGTACAACTTGAATGACCTTGAAAAACGCTTAATTTCCGTTTTGTACACACATTTGTAGGCACCAATTTTTTTTTACGAAAATTTGGTTTTCTCAAGTTTTTTTTTTGTGTGGTGATTTACATAAAAATGCGAAATAGGTACAGTTGCCATCACGGATCTTGAACACTTGCGCAGAAGTCAAATATTCGGTCTCTTTAGTGGTGCGAAGTGCGACACGGGGGCGGGGAGTGTCAGTGATTGGCTGGCCGCGCCATCGCGTCATAGACGTCACTCCTCATTCGTTCACTGCGTTGCTGCATGTATCTAACAACGAAGACGATTGGCTCGCCAATGTATGGAATGCGCAAAGCGATCCCCACTCTGACGCCGAGCGTTCAAGATCCGTGATGGCAAATGTACGCGGTTGAAGCTGCGGGCGAAAGCTAGTAGACAATAAAAGGAAAATAGACTTGACGGTTACCTAATACAAGTTATACAACTTGTACTTCCGATAACAGATGGGGTACAAGTTCCAACGGTTTTTCTTTGCAACGGTACGTCGTGCTTCACTGATTCTAGGGTAGGCCGGGACGGTAGGGACACGTGCGAACATCGACGCACCTTGCGTGACAACCGCAGTTTTGTCGATACGTTTTGAAGGGAGGTTGGGGGAGAATGGTAAGGGTTAAAAAGGTTTTATTTGTAAAAATAAAATTGTCGATGCTTTTCATAGGAAACTACCTATTAGACAATAGATGCATACTTGTTTCAATAATGTTATCGACTTTATATAGTTGCTCAGAAGGCAAAATAATTCGTATCTGTACCCGCAACCCGCCTAACCGCGCCGTTGACTACTCGTGCTCAGGCTTGCCGGACGGCGAGCTGTCCGTTGCTCGTCGTCCGCAAACCTGCGCTTACGGTAGCCGGTGATCGTTCTATGTGACTCCCGACGTACAGGGCGTCTCCTGTGGCAGCGGCTGATGCGTGAAGATGTTCGTTCTCTCACGGTTGCGGTCACCTC
This sequence comes from Mythimna ferrago, assembly GCA_910589285.2. Lineage (NCBI taxonomy): Eukaryota > Metazoa > Arthropoda > Insecta > Lepidoptera > Noctuidae > Mythimna > Mythimna ferrago. The sequence continues at coordinate 5,606,060 of OU342689.1, forward strand.
CTTCGTTAGTATTACTGCTTTGCAGAAGCAGGCGAGGAACGAGGACGGAGAAGGAAGCTACCGCCTCCCATTCGCAGATCGCGTCCACGAGGACCGGCGGTGCTCCACCAAGCCAAGCACACCTCCACCGTATGCTCCACCATGTCTTCTGGGCGGTCCGCACAATAGTGACGCCCGGGGCTGTCCGTTTCTTTCACCTGAATCCGAAACAGGAACCTCCCGAACTTGGAATGTCCAGTGAGGACCTACGTCAGGTGGAAGGTAAGGACACCGTGGCGTCTTTCCAGCTTCTCTTCAAAGAGTGGAATTACTACCGCGATTGTGGCGTACCTAAGCTATTGTTGCCTTGTATTCATGCCCAGTATTACCCAGGAGCCGACTAACGAGTCAAAGTAAACTAAGCTTAGCTAACTTAAATTTTTCAACTGATCGACGAACGGACTATCTACGAATCGTACAATAGGTATTGTTGAGCGATCCGTAGATAGTACATAAAATTTGGGTAAAAAGATAAAAAAATTGTAATCCGCCAAAATCATATCGTAATTTTGATAACTGCAGATATTTCACAATGTTGTGCAACACTGTATTTGAGCTTAACCAACAGATAAACAGACAGATCTCGTTGTAGGTAAAATGATTAAATGGACAGAATTATTTACGTTACCTAGTTTCACGCCATTGCTGTCATGAGTTTGTTTAAATTACCTAATGCATCCACAGCTCTTACGAAATCGTGGTTAAAAACAGTTTGTTTGATAGTAGTTGTTTATACAAAAGTTGAACTGTGTGAAAGTCTCATAAACTGGAAAGGATGCAGTCGAAAATATGGGCCAGTAGGTTTTCATTCATTTTTAGGGTTCCGTAGTCAACTAGGAACCCTTATAGTTTTGCCATGTCTGTCTGTCTGTCTGTCTGTCTGTCCGTCTGTCCGTCCTCGCTTAATCTCTGTGACCGTTAGCACTAGAAAGCTGAAATTTGGTACCAATATGTATATCAATCACGCCGACAAAGTGTTAAAATAAAAATTGGAAAAAAAATGTTTTATTAGGGTTGCCCCCCTATATGTAAAGTGGGAAGTGATTTTTTTTTAAATTTCAACCCTAACGTGTGATATATTGTTAGATAGGTATTTAAAAATGAATAGGGGTTTACTATTACAGTTTTTGTACAAAAAAGACAAAAAGGTTGTACAAAATAATTTCTGGACTAAGTTTGTAGTATAATCGTATATGCAAGCATTTTTTTAAACTTATAAGTGGGTACACTTATTGTGACGGACGGGAAACTACGGAACCCTACACTGAGCGTGGCCCGACACGCTCTTGGCCGGTTTTTTATTTATCTTTTGTTGCAATTTCTACCTACATGTTGGACGAAACAATCTGAAGTTCGGCTATCCGAAGTATGCGCATCCAGCAGGGTCGAAGCCTACTGGACCTATATTTTTTTATGGTGGGAAAAATCATCCAATGACAACCCCCGCTCTTGGGCGGAGCGGGAGATAGTGTCAGACTCTTACTGACTAAAAGCCCACCCCGTTCCTTCTAGCCTTCATACCGGGACTCGAGTTCCCTTTCGGATAACCCTGGCCCCAGCTACTGGATCCATGGATTCGCTTCTGAAAGGAACTCCTTCGCTTCGCTGTGGACTAGTAAAGTGCCCAAAAAACTGGCGGTATTGCCACGCTGTATGGCAGTGCTTATCCTCTGTCCAAAACAAACTACAAGGCGTCTGAAAAGATCTTGTACAATTTGTGAGCACTTAAACACTATCCGAGAGTTTCATCCCCAAAAGTTTCTATCTAGATAAAAAGTATACTTAATAATAAAAAAAATTAAGTTACATAAATATTAGATATAAGTAATAGATCCCATCGAGACACATAGATAGATATCCGTGTCGAGACACAAATTTTTTTTTTTAGATTAATACTAACCAAATTGAAGCTCAGCATAGTGACTCTTTTATTTTACTAATTCATTAAAAAAATAAAAGAGAACCCACGCGCCACACAAAGGCAACTAAAATATGCAGTCTATGCTCAAAAGACTATTTTAAAACGTTTTAATAAAAAAAGTATCACTGTCAGATATCACAATCGTCATGAACCAAAGTGCTATGTTAATCCCCACACACTGGGTCTGTAGGCCATCACCATATTAGTAAACTTGGGTAGGCAGAACTGACTCAGTAAGATATGTAGCAAAAACTAGTAAAATATTATATCATTTGTATAATGAATCTTGATTTATCTTCTAACTGCTCTTAAATTAATAGAATTATGTTATAGTCAAGTGTATCAAAACCAAAAAGTTTTTTGTTGCCATCTTCGGGTTCTGCCTTTATTTATTTATTTAAACTTTGTACACAGCAGTAGAACTTATGTAAACGAACTTAAGGGGCCGGCGACAGATGAATTTCCATACAAACGTAATACCACGCTCATTTGCAGTTGGAGCATATTTCCAACATATTATGATGATATTTGGTTATAGACAATATTTATCTAGGTTCCTACGTCGAGAATATTAGAAATATTGTTATTTTTAATACAGAAAAAGCCAAATGGCATGTTTTGCCATTTACGCTGTAAAAAAGTGCGAAATACAATTCGCTTAAATTTCTTTTTGTTTTTTTAAAAAAAGAAAGACGTAGGAACCTAGATAAATATTGTCTAAAATCGAATATCATCATAATATGTTGGAAATATGCTCCAACTGCAAATGAGCGTGGTATTACGTTTGTATGGAAATTCATCTGTCGCCGGCCTCTTAATGCAACAAGCCAGTCACTCAGTCTAATCGTATGTTTTATCCCAAATAGGGTTAAAACATACTACGCTGTGGTAGGTGTGCAACTATAGTACATTTTGAAACAAGTGCAGAAAGTTTGCCATTGCGACCGAGGCGTAATTCGCTCGAGCCGTAAGCGAGTGTGTTATCCAGCTGCATGTGTATCAAACGACATTTTTCAATATACTTATGAAAAAATGAATAAAGGGGATAACCAACGACTCGTAGGGGGTCGACATGCGCCCATCCTGATACGATAAATGTATTCGTAATAAAATTGTGGCGGTGGGATAAGAGCGGGTTTTCGAGTAAGTGTATTAAAAATTGTATAAAAAGAAATAAGTAAGTATTTAAAAACGAATTGAGATTACCTACAGATATCTATACTTATAATAAATCTGTAAAGTGAAAATTCTGTACATTGAAAATATAAAAAAAAATAAATGGCAGGGGTGTTACTAGACCGACACCGAACCCAAAAATGTGGTTAAAAAAATTTTTGTCTGTCTGTCTGTTTGTTCAGGCATCACGCAAAAACTACCGGTTCGATTACGATGAAACTTGGTAAAATTATTCTTTAATAATTTATCTTTTGTAAGGGGCGCTGCATACGGCTAAGATACTATAATATTTTATCTTAAGATACAATATCGCTCGCCATACAATTCAATGGACTATCACACACGACGAAAATAATAAATAATCTACACTAATATAATAAAGAGGTAAAGTTTGTTTTTTTTGTTTGTAGGAGGTAATCACTGGAAGTACTGGTCCGACTGCTAAAATTTTTTCACCGACAGAAAGCTGCTTTATTCCTGAGTGACATATTTTATTTATGTACGCAGGCGAAACTGCGAGCAAAAGCTAGTTAATAATAAAATACTATATGTTATGATAAATGTCAAACACGAAAACGAAAATAAATTTGAGAGAACTAGGAACCTAGTTGTCCGAATTATGCACTTGAAGGGTTAAATTTGTTTTTGGAAATACTGGATATCCCATAATTGGTGAGTGCTTACTTTTTACTTTTTTTTGTACTTTCATTATGTACAGAAGCTTTTTTAATTATTGTATTTCTCGCGTTTGACCACTAGATACATAACTAACGAAAACAGCCTTGAGCGCAGCGCTGACCGCAGCGACGAAATCCAAATATGTACATTGGATTAACAATCTAATGTTCCTATACATTGGATTCATTGTACTGCGTTCTCGATTCGTCACTGCGGTCAGCGCTCAAGGCTGTTTTCTTAGAGAATAGCACCGCTGGTCGACGGTGGAGAACGCTTGACTAGAAATAACCTAGGTATTCTCTTTAAATACTCCTAGATTGAACGTATCAGCAAACACAGACTCGTAAGTAAATCTCCATCATAAAATTAGCCTAAGAGGTCATAATTTAATATAAATCTAGTTTTTTTTATTACTGTCCATAGAACGACACAATAATTTATTGTCTCCTAAAAAAAAAAAATTGTATTGAAGAGATCATCAAATAAAATTGCAATCTATGGACTTCTTAATTTGTTTTTTGTGTTATTATTGCTAGGCTCGAGTTTGACCAATATCGATTCTCGCCTGGTGGTGAGCGATGTGGCCGACGATGGAGCACGCTTGCTTAGAAGTAACCTATTCACTCTTGACTTAAAGACCCCTAGGTTGTAGCTATCAGGAAGCACAGTTATTCTAGCCTAGATTTACGAAATAATGACCTATGGCTGAAAATTCTTATGTACCTGAGTAAGACTCTCAAGTCATTAAGAACACTCAAAATGATGGCAGTACGTCCATTTTCCACAGTCATTAGACAAACAATAGTGAATTAGTTTGTAGTCATTACATAGGAGTTGTTTCAAACAGATTAGATAATTCAAATGTAACAGCAAAATACTCCAAGATAATAAAACCGACCAAATGCGAGTCGGACTCGCGCACGAAGGGTCCCGTAGAAAAAACAGCAAAAAAAAAAATGACGTTTGATCGTTTGATACAACAAACGTGATTTTTTTGCCGTTTTTTCTGAGCCCCACTTAAATATTTATTTTATTCTGTTTTTAATATTTATTGTTAAAGCGGAAACAAAAATACATCATATGTAAAAATTTCAACAGTCAACGGTTCATAAAACCTGGTGACTAAGGGTCTAAACAGACGGACCGCATTTCAACTGCAATCCAACTGCAAATTGCAGTTTAAGTGCAGTTTGAATGCAGTTGACACGACTACAATATAGAACTGCAAACACGACTGCAATAGAACTGCAAACCAAACGTGCGGTCCGATTGCAGTCGTGTGAACTGCACATCGACTGCATTCGAACTGCACCATGCGCGTGAGGGCGGAGCGTGCGGGCGGGTGGGTATGATCTGTCAGTTTAGACCCTAACAGACGGACAGTGAAGTCTTAGCTTAGTCTTGGCTTAGTAAAAATGAGACCTTATGGTTCCCATTAGGTTTACCCATTAGGTAAGGAACCCTAAAAAACCTCTAAAATGTAATAAAGATAATGACATAGGTATCTGTTACTTACAATGTTTTAGCAAACAAAAGAATTACCACACAAGCATTAGCGAAGATTTATTAGGAGTGTACCCTTTAAAGTATCTTCAAGATAAGTGTAATCTTTGAGATATTTTGAAGAGATTTGTTGCAAATGAAAAATGTACAGTGACTGCATATAGACTAAAAAACCCACCCGGTTCCTTCTGTTCGGAGCGAGGAGGAGTGGCAGACGGTTTTCTCCTTCTGCGAAGCAGTAATGCTAGCAAAGGAAGATGCTGACCGCTTTTTCCATAATGCTGGGGTCGGTTTCCAGTCAAAAAAAATACAGCTGGATTCCAGTACCTTATCATGGAGCGGCTAACTATTTATTTATTTAACTATTTATGTACACACATGGAAATACAAGAAAAGAGGAAGGAAACAGAAAAATAGTACAAAGGTGATGCTTATTTCTAATGAAATCTTTTCCAGCATACCTGCGACAGGAAAGTTGAAGAAAAAAGAGAAGTAGACATCGTGTGTAAAAGTAAAAAGAAAATTTGTACACACAAAATACATAGTTAACAATGAAATATACTACCTGACATCCACAAGCCCAAGTAATTAGAAAACACGACACAACCTATACCACTGAGGATCTACGTACGCTCTTAACGCGATCCATTTTACAACCTAAACTGAACTGTTAAAGGGATGGAGCAGCATCAGAGGCGTGGGCTTGCGGACGACGAGTTATGGGTAGGTCACCGTCCGGTCGACCGGTAACCGTTCAGACCGAGCCCGAGTCGTCGAGCGACGGCGCGTAGTGTTCCACGCGCGCCTCAAAGAGATGTCAGCCAAACCGAAGGGGCCCAGTTGGGCAGAAGCCTACTGGGACCATAGGTTGGCTTCCGAAAGGGAAACCCAGAGTCCTGGAACGCAAGGCAAAGAAGGTGTATAGCTCCATTTCATCTCTCTTTCTCGCTCGCACACATGACATTAGGCAGGCTGGCGTCTTGGCCAGCGCGCTCCATCTTCGACCACATCGTCACATTCCGTCTGGACCCCCCCTGGACATTCATGACCCCCATGACCCCCCCCTGGATCCGCCCTTGCTATTATGAATTAGCAGATTACAAACTTTTAGCAAACTGACAATGGAATCGTGTTGGAATGACGACTTTATAAAAATAGCAAACTTGGGCCCCTGGTCAGATAGTGCTCAAGCGAGAGCCTATCAACGATTAAAAAGAAACAGCACGTAATGGCAAGATCTCTAGTACCTACCTATATCAGTTTGCTCCAAGTTAGTAGTTTTATGTTCGTTTTTAATGTTACTACCAATTAGTTGAAGCAATTGAATGCCTTCTGTAGAACCAAAGATATGTTGTTAAATTAGTGAGCAGCAGTTTAAAACGCTGTTTCGATAGAAAATTAATTACTGTGGTGGAATGGTTTTTAGAGTCATGCATGCGGGCAAAGAACTCTTACTGCAGGAATTTTAATTTTAGTCCCGGTGTGGCGTCATAGATGTCGCTACAGGTTGGAAGTAGAATTATAAGAGTACCTACAATTAAATGGAATTTTCATCTTTGGACCAGCAGTGTTACCATTAGTTCTTAACGCGATCCATTTTAGGACCTAAACTGATCTGTTAGAAGGGATGGAGCTATCTATGGCACTGCCAGCCGTCCCCGGACGTATGGCATACATATGGGTTCGTCGCCTCACACATGATTTTTTTTTTTCATTTTTCATTAGGTAAGCTATTTCTACGAACTTACATAGTCAACCAATGACCTAACGGTATTTTGCTTTTTAACGGTTAGTATTTTGGCTTCAAGATGGAAATCAGAAATCAAAAACTTTTTTTTTCAAGTAGACTAACAGGCACTTTTGTATTGCTAGTGTCGGTTAGTCAAAAAGTGAAGCTAAATTGCACTGGAATACTTAGTACTTTTTCAGAAAGATAGAAATATGTAGACACGCGGACAGCTCAGGAAATTCTCGGTTAAATAGAAAGTGTTAAGAAGTCTCATAATTTGTGATAGTAGGCAGGGTCGAAATTAAAACGCATTTTATCCAACAGGATCAAATTATCAAGCGTGGAACACCACGCGCGCCTCAAAGAGATATCAACAAGATTGAAGGGGCCCAGCAGGTCCTGGAACGCAAAGAGCAAGTGAAGGAACATAGGTGGGTTTTAGTCAGAAAAAGTCTAACACTCCCTCTCTCTCCGCCTAGAGCGAGAGAAGTTATTTGTTGATTTCCCACTTAAACTTGCTACACCAAACTAAGTAAAAAGTAAGTTCTGGATATATTCATCGATCAAACAATCGTTCATGCTACTCATCCAAGACCAATGGGGTATTTCGCTGACTCATATAATGACAACCCAAAAGGGTAACTAAGGTTGCCATAGCAAATAAGAGTGCAACAAATCATCAAATTATTATTACACTGATATTATAAAAGGAAAAGTTTGTGAGTATGTCTGTGTATGTTCACTACTTCTTCACACTCGAATGGCTGAACGTATTTCGATGGAACTCAGTACACGGGTGTACCGTGTCCTGGGATGACACATATGGTAGGCAACAGCTAGTAATCTACGAGTATAACAATAAAATTAAACGTTAACTCTAGAATATCGTCAATTAGACACAATAGGAAGACAATGAAAGCGGCGTTCGCTTGGGGTTTAATGAAAAGGCAAGATACCACTTGCAACATGGGATGCTGAATCTACCTAGAGTATTCCTAGCAGTAGTTGGATCAGCTTCCAGTCTACCTGTAAGCAGCCTAATACCAGATATATTAATATAGGGTGACTGGTAATTAGTGTACGATACTTAAACACGTGATTGTGCTCATGATAACCTAATTGCTAGTCACCCTATATAGAGCGATGGTATATCTGACCTCTACAATCCAGTAAATGAGTAACACGATACTTTTTTGACCTAGCGTCTAGTAACGACTGTCAAAGATAGCCGGGACCATACAATGTACAGCCAGGACCAAGCTTAAAGCGTAACGGGCTTTCTTGTTTTTTGCTTAAGGGATCGATACTTGGGTATACCTATAGTAAATGGTCCACCAATCGGTAAGACCATCGATCCGTGCACTAGCTTGATGTTTTATATGTGCCCAAGTAGGTAGGCATAAGTGAAGTAAAATTTTTGTAGAACTCTTCGTTTCAACATCAGGTACATACCATCATCTTAATCCAGGTCGAATTTTATCAGTAGGTACATTTAACCTACACATGAATATTGCTGCAACTTCATATAATCTCTCTAAACCGTCTTTCGTAACTGCAACCACAGTTTTCTAGTGCCGGATTAAGCCCGCGCGGGACCTGTAGCAAATTCTACCTAGGGGCTCCCTAAATTTTTAGCTAATGAAAACGAATAAAAACTCTTCCAACTTATTTTTCTCACATGCTGAAAGACTCTCATGTAGCGATAGGGCACTTTCCGATTTGTACTACTTTGAACCTTTATGGCGCGACCGTGAGGCACGCACAATGATGTTGTTCTTTTTTTTGTTTTATTTAAGTTGTGTGATCCTGGTGACTGTCGCCAAATAAATACTTTTTTCTTTCTTTCTTTCTTACTAGAACGAGTGTCACTGCTTGTCTCCCATCCTTTAACTCCACTACAGGCAATAAACAATACGAACGCGCATTACGGAACTAACAGACTACACACACTTAGTCGATCGCAAGTTTGCTATTGGTTGTGTCAATTATGATCATGATCATATTTTGAGGTGCGCCTGCCCCACCCACAAGGATAACACAACACAACACAAGGCCATTCTAACCTCTTTCATCTGTTCTGTGGATAGTCCCATGGCATTCCTTACATTGTCTTTATGGATATTCCGGAATTGGTTAGGTATCGTGTGATACCGGAGGTATAATGACCTGTTTTTGTATGTCCGACAGGGGCCCCCTGACGCGCGGCCCCCCTTGATACCGAGGCCCCCATGAAGCGAGGGTCCCCCTGATGTACAGGGCCTGTAGCATTTGCTACAATTGCCGTGTGGCTAATCCGGCACTGCACTCTTGTGGTGTAGAGAAAAAAAATATTTACTTTTACCGCGTGACCCTGTTTCGTGTTTGCGTGACGACCCTAATTACCGTTGTCTGGGAAAGATTCGACGCAGAAGGAATTCACCATATCTGTTTAATCGTTCTTCGGGGCAAAAAGGGCGTAGATACCGTCATTCAAGTCTGACTTTATTTTGCGTGACCTGTGTTTTCTTTTTTTGCCGGTAGATGAGGTTTTATTTTAGGTTTCTTTAATTTGGCTGAATACCCATAAAAACAAGACATAGAATTAGATTGTATGTTTAATTCTACATTTTGTTTGCTCCTGTTCAGAAAATGCTACCTGTCGATTTTTGAGTAAGAGAAATAGGCATGTAATTTCATAATAACAAATTGCTTTACAGTTTGGTATAAAGTTTTTTTTTGTGAAAACGATGTCGCCATAGGTAGTGTACTCATAAATGCTTATTCATTTTTCATTTTACTCAGCGAGAATAAAAGTGGCCCAAGCCAAGCTTTGTTAGCTTTAAACAAAGCTTAGCTTGGGCCACTTTTGAGGAGGGTGTGTTTGCAAACTTTGAACAAACTAAAGCTTTTCTATTTTAATGAGGATAGGTGCTAAATAGGTTCTCAAACTGTTTAAGTGAATCATTTTAGGTTTTGTTCATTTTTTTTTTAAATCAGAAGCTTTTTTACTTTCAAGCTGTGCATTTTATTTTTTTATTACTTACTTTTGACCGCAAAAAAGGCCACATAATGCTACTATTTTCACCTGGGCTACCGTCCACCGGCGATTTAGATTTAAAATGAGGCGCTTGTTTGTTACAATACTTGTTAAGTCTTCCTAAGTTTAATGCGCAAACGTGAGACGTACAATGTTTTGTGCGCCAAAATAAATAGTATTCATTCTTTCTAATTCTTCATTTATTCTTAAACAAGAAGAAACTAAAGCTAAAACTCTGAAAAAAATAATATACGTACTTACATGAACCAAAACGTCAGTAAAAAAAACCAGTATTACAATGTGACTAATGTCACCCGAACGTGACCTAACAATAGCAAAAAAACATTTAGTACCTCGCTAAACACTGTATGACAAAAAAGCTGTTAGAACTCATGGCGTAACGTTGACAAACAGTAGCCACATAACTTACTATCTGCTAATCTTTATGCAAATACGAGATTTCATCTTAAGTTAGTTTACCCTAAAAAGTGTGAAGAGGCATTTCAATATACCTTTTCTAACCGAGGACACGGCGCTACTAATAAATGAAAAATTGAAGAATCATTGTTGACATTCACTACATACAACCAGTGCAAGAGAAGGAAGACTTGAAATAAAACCCTGTACCCGTCTAGCAAACGTGGTTCAGATACCGGCACGGACCTTGACCGCTGGCTTCAAGTTGCGCAGAAGTCAAATATTCGGTCTCTTTAGTGGTACGAAGTGAGACGCGGGGGCGGGGAGTCTCAGTGATTAGCTCACCGCGCCATCGTGTCATAGACGTCACTCGTGATCCTTTCCCTGCGCTTGCTGCATGTATCTAACAACGACGACGAGTGGCTCGCCAATTTATGGAATGCGCAAATCGATCCCCACTCTGACGCCGAGCGCTCAAGATTCGTGCCGGTACCTGTATCAGTAGGCTATATCCTCCTTATTAAGGAGAGACCCGAGCCCAGCAGTGAGACGTAATGAGTTGTTGTAGTGTTGTAGAAGAATCAATATGGATGGAAGGAAATATACTAACACAACAACTTTAAAAATTAGTCGTAATAAACTGGAAATTGGCAAATTGTGTTGTTATTTTATTGATGTATTTTGAATTTTAATGACTACATTAAACACTTACTATGGGCACCACAGAACAGAAGAAAGAGATGGGCACTTACTATGAGACTCTATATAGAAGTAGGGAATTAAATCCCATGGTAACCGCGGGTTTTTTTACGGTGGGAAAATCATCTAATGACATCCCCCGCTCTTGGCGGAGCGCGAGATAGTGTCAGACTTTTACTGACTAAAAACCTACTTCTGTTCCTTCGTTGCCTATCGTACCGAGGCTGAGCTATCTTTCGGAGCTAAACCTGACCCCAGTAGGCTTTAACCCAGCTGGGCCCATGCTGTAGCTAACAACTCCTTGGGGCGCGCGGGAACAGTGCGCGCTGTCGACGACTTGGGCTCGGTCCCGACAGTTACCGGACGGTCGGACAGCGAGCTACCAATTGCTCGCCGTCCGCAAGCCCGCACCTACGGTGGGGTGGCCGGAAATCGGGATCGGAATCTCGGTGGCGGCTGGGGCGCTGTGAGCACCGTTGCCTGATAGATACGGTCAGCCTCCTCCTTTGCTATCATTAGGAGGAGGCGACCGACTGCCACTCCCCCTCGCTCCGGACCATGGCCTGTACCAAGACCCGGCGCGAGAGATCCCCGTCGCCGATCACCCCCACGAGGGCACGTCAATGCTCTGCCCAAGCGAGGCAAACCTCCACTGTGTGCTCCACCTTGTGTTCCGGGTGTTACGCGCAGTGGCGACACCCGGGCGCTTCCGCACGAATCTGTTGCCGGAACCTCCCGAACTTGCCATGGCCGGTGAGAACCTGCGTCATGCAGAAGGTGAGGACGCCGTGAGGTCTTTCCAGCCACGCCTCAAAGAGGGGAATTGCCGCCATAATTGTGGCGTGCCCAGTATTCGTGCTTTTGGTTTTATTTTAAGTACCCTTTTAACAACCGTCTCTGCTCCCATTTTCTGGGGTCGGGTCTCCTCACACTTCTGCGCCAGGAAAGACTGTCCTGGATTTTCGATTTTAGCAATTGGGCTTTCTTGAGGTCTCTATCGATGTTAGGCCACCATACCTATTATTTTAAGTACGAGTATGTAGTCATATCAAAAAAATTAAATAAAGGCAAGTTAATTTCAAATATTGTTACATAGAGTTACCTATTGATTGACGGGTTATCTTGCAAGACCAATCCCGCATTTCAGATCCCGCATTAGTGATTTTGACCATTTTATTCATATTATGTACCTTTATATCACGTAGAAGAAAAAGAACGAAGATATCCGCAGGAGAACCAAGGTTGCCGACATAGCACGAAGAATTGCCAAAATTAAGTGGCAATGAGCAGGGCAACATTGCTCGCAGAACAGATGGCCGTTGGGGCCGAAAGGTTCTGGAGTGGCGACCGCGTACCGGAAAACGCAGCGTTGGAAGGCCTCCTACAAGGTGGACCGATGACCTGGTGAAGGTTGCGGGAATCCGATGGATGATCGTTCGTTATAGCGACGCTTGGGGGAGGCCTATGACCAACAGTGGACGTCTATCGGCTGAAATGATGATATAGCTCGTTCCCGTAGAACGATTATTGATTTCTAGACGAGCGAAACCGCTAAAAAAAGCGTGTGTATATCTAATAGGCTAGATAGAGACTTTTGTTCAAGTACAACTTATGATAACACATGACTTTCCTAAGTTTCTCGTAATTAAATTTTCTTCTATCTTCCACGTACAAACATGCAATGTCAAAGTGAAAACTCAAAGTATTTATTACAATTATACCATTTACGGGTATTTTTGTATTGTCAAGGTTGGTAAGTCACAAAAAAGGTGAAGCTAATAGCACATTCCAAAGCGTAGATCTCTATGGAGAACAAAGTACAATAACGTCGGGTTGAGGACACTTTTAAATTAATAAATAGTTACAAAATTTTTGGTTACATCGTTAATGTGGAAAATATGTCGTGATTTAGATACGAGACTTCTTAATTTTCGTACTAGAACATTTTCAGTTTTGGAGCAAAAAGGTGGAAAGAATATCCGTTCCCTCACGTTTTCGACCACCTGCTTCGCAAAAGTAGGCGTCCGCATCCCATTCTCTCTCGGTCCGGACCATGACATTAACAAGTATACGGCGCAAGAGGTCGCCACCGACGATCCGAGGACACGGCGGTGCTCCACCCGACGCCGACGGTACTATTCTCTAAGAAAACAGCCTAGAGCGCAGCGCTGTCCGCAGCGACGAGTCGAGAGTGCAGTACGTTGAATTAACAATCCAATGTATATGTCCATTGGATTGTTAATCCAATGTGCCTATTTAGATTTCGTCGCTGCGGCCAGCGCTGCGCTCAAGGCTGTTTTCTTAGAGAATAGCACGCCTGGGCACACCTCACTCACACCGTGTCCTCCGGGCGGTCCGAAATGGTGACACCCGGGCTTTTCTTCTCACTCTGGTGACACCAGAATCAAAAACTACAACCTCCCAAAGCTATGTCCGTTCCACTGGGCCATCAGCTGCTGAAAGATTCTTTCAAAATATTCAACTAACTAAAATAAAGATTAAGTACTTAGATAAAATGAATAAGGTGAGAGTAGATAATATTAAAATTTTGTTGTCTATCTTTTACTAATTCTGGATAAAGGCTCGCCTTTACCAAGCGCAGGTTTGGTCTTCAAAAATGGTTGTGGTCCCAAGTTACAGCCACCCGAAAATCGACTAAGTGTGACATATGATCGATATAACCCTACAAAGGAGATGTTTGCATAAACTGCAAAGGTATGACACCCTAAAATTTTGTACAGTGTATAATTTCACGTGGGCAAAACCGTAGGGCGAACACTATAAATTAGTTGTAAAGTAGCATTAATAGGATGACCGCGAAAGTGTGAAGTCACAAGCCTATTAGGGTTGTGGGCAAGCCCATCGTACCCATAACGGGGGATCCGCGCTTGACCTTAGCGCATTAACATTTTTTTTTATGATCGGTACCTTATGCAGTAACCTACATCTGAGGTTGTTATTTGCTTAATCGGATTAGACGCATTAACTATTCTTTTATTTTTATATTTTTTTGTCATTCTTCTTCTTCCTGCCCTTATCACATATTACTTGGGGTCGGTGCAACACGTTTTTTCTTCCATTCTGTCCTGTCACCCGTCACACTATCACTAACTCCCTTTTCTTTCATGTCAATCTTCGCACAATCCATCCATCTATTTTTTGGCCTCCTCTCCGTTTCCATCCATCTATTTTTTTTTGTGTGCGATTAAGAGTACAACATAATCATCCATGAATAAACGAAAACCAATCAAGATTAACAGCGTTGCAATTTTTGCTGGCATCATTTTCTGCCCGTCATTATAACACTACATTCATATTATCAATGTTTCTATCAGTGATAATGGCTATCTTTACATGACAAGAACTTTGCAGTAATTTTGCTATCAGTGTCTGGTTTGCTATTTAACGTGAGAGTCGTACCTATTTTTGCAGTGATTCCGATTTTATTCGCGGAAATGGTTGCTGGCTGAAGTGCAATATTTTTCTAGTTATTTTCGAAGAAGGTGAGTCTCTAGATTTGATATTTTTTAATTTAAAATTGTGGTCAGCTACTTAAAGGCTTTTCCTCTTAACATTGTACATTACCCAAATATTAAGCACTTAGGATCTAAGTGTTTTATACTTAGGTTTTAGAATACACAATGTTAAGTTCTAAAGTCTTAGGTAATATTATATTACCTTCTTATTTAATTTTAAAAAAATTAGCTATTTTTGGTAGGATATATTATATAAAAAAAAAACTAGAAACTCCTTTTAAACCTTCGCTCGAAATCCTGAGTCATCATTTTTCCTATTCCCGCCCCAGTCCCGATATTTGAGCTAGGCAAGGTTACAAAAAACCAAGCAAACACACCACTCGACTAAATAATCGTTAACAAATTCCCACACATGTAAAACGATTACAACAAAAAAGACAAGATTAGGTTATCAATCTTCGTTCGCGCGCTTGCCGCCATTTTCTTAGCGTCAGCTGACGAAACCGGTATACTCTCAGTGTCTACACAACGAAATTCCTGGCCACAGGTATATACAACCGGCTTTAGAGTTGATCCAACGTTGGGAGCATTTGGAGCCAATTTACCTAATGGTTTAAGTGACTACATGTCTATGGATTTGATTGCGCATCACGGTTTGGAGATTGTTTTGGAAGACGATTAATCAAAAATTTACTATTAATATGATATTTGTAATCAATTTTCAGGACATAGGTAAGATACCCAATTATTGGCACTTTAAGGATCACTGTTCAAAGAAATCGTAAAAACTATCTTTATGAAGTGTTGCCAGAAAAAGAAATAGTATATGTAAATGGTAGAAAAATAGTTAGTGAACGTCTTTAAACAAATGAAACGTCTGCTAGATACCTCTTCAATAACGTTTTTATTTCTTTTAAAAAATAACACTATTTTCCCAATTACTGGCCATACTTTGACCAATTATCTGCATAGGCCTAGTCCCATTTATTGGCATTTCAGGTTGTTTATTATATTATATAGGAAAATTGTTTATAGAAAACAGGGACGAAGTAAAAAAATAAATAAGTAATCATTTAAACCATACACACGTCGACATACGTTTTTACTTAGACAACTGGCTTTCAAAAAAAATGGTTAAAAATAAAGTTTTAAAACGGCAAGCCAGAAAAATGGTTTACAACGTGGATTGTTACGTTAAGAAAGAAACTAACGAAATATTTTTTTTTCATTTTAATTTTAATTTTTTAAATTTTAAGTTTTCTGAATTTACCTATTTACAAGATAAATTACAAGCAAAAACTAGTATTATTATAAGTTATGTTACTAAGGTTCAAACATACGAAATTAAAAATAAAATCCTAACATACTAAGAATTTCTGTGCGCAATTGTACACATGCGCAGATTGCCCCCACTACTTTCACCGCGCGATCTGTAAAAACGGTTAAATCACAGAAGTGCCAATTAATTAGTGGGGTGCCAGAATTAGGTCACTTTGCCCTATTTTGATTTATTACTCGATACTAATCGGTCTCTAACCGACCGACCATTAAAATGATACCTACCTTCTACAATAAATGATATTTATTTTGCAAATAGGTTAAAAAAAAACCACTTTTACACGTAATTTTTATTTTCGTCAGTTTAAACTAGATGGGGCCTCAGGGGTCTTTTTGTGAAAAACCATTGTAATTACCAAAAAAATAAACATGAATTAGGTACGTCAGTCGCATTCGCATTACTAGAAAAAATATATTGATAATATAATATACTATATATAATATATTATATATATATATATATATATATATATATATATATATCGCATTCTATATTGAGTGTGACAATGCATTAAAAATCACACTAGGCCCGATGCCTGCGAGCTGCGGGAAAGTTTGAAAGAGTGAGTGTGGCCCTGAAATGCAAAGGGTAACTGAAGGACATGGGTCAGTTTTAGTCAGTAAAAGTGTGACACGTCCTCTCGTCCTACCCTAGAGCAAGAGAAGTCATTGAATGATTTCACACATAAAAAAAAGGTATTTTTTATTTTTCCCGATCTAAAACCATAAATCCCGATTTGTTTGTTCATGACATTTGTCCTCCTCATTTGTCGGTGTTTCCTAGCTGACAACCCTGAGAAGAAACACCGAAACAAACTCAGGGGTCAGACTTTAAAGTCCATGCGGGCTTGCCGATAGTGAGCAATAGGTAGCTTGCTGTCCGACCGTCCGGTAACTGTCCGGACCAAGCCCAAGTCGTCGACGGCGCGCACTGTTCCCGCGCGCCTCAAGGAGTTGTCAGCAACAGCAGGGGCCCAGCCGGGTCGAAGCCTACTGGGGCCAGGGTTATCCGAAAGAGAACTCGAGCCCCGGTATGAAGGCTTGAAGGAACGGGGTGGGTTTTTTAGTCAGTAAGAGTCTGACATTATCTCCCGCTCCGCCCAAGAGCGGGGGTTGTCATTGGATGATTTTCCCCATCATAAAAAAAAAAACTTTAAAGTCCATACAGTAAACATGTTACGATCAAATCATATGAGAACCACGCAAATTAGTGTCTCAGATGGTCTTTTGAAGAAAGTACCACACAGATTTGACTGGATCTGTCCAGTCAGCGCAAGCATTTGTCAGTATTCGTGTAGCTCAAACTTAGGACTACTAAGGAATTCGACTTTTAATTTATTACTCGATATTAATCGCTCTTCAACTGGCCGATCATCCAAATATACCAACCATGACGATGACATTTGACTAAATTTTATTTTCTGGTGGGTATATCTTTAGAAAAACTTTTACCAATGATTTTACTGGATTCTACAATTACTGTAGTTTGCAGTTCTCCTATATGATGGGCTGCTAGTTTTCAAAAGCTTTACACTCACCACTAAACTTAAAATGAGAATGCTCAGGTTCTATTGAAAAAAAAACTGGCAAAATTTGCCAAAGTAGGTAGGTACCTAGGCAGATAACTAGGTAGTAGTAGGAAGGTCGCTAGGTAGGCTTTGGCAAATTGCTAAAGGTACTAGGTAGGTACTACCTTTAGCAGTTTTTTATCTTTGTGGATCAATTGAATTAGAGTCAAGTCCTAAACCCCAAGAAGGGATCGAAAGCCTTAGTAAAGACATGCCATGGTTGTGACATTTTCACGGAAAGAAAAACCGTTTATTAACACACGTATACATAATTTATGAACAGGTCTAAAATCTACAATTCAAGAACTTTAAGACTTAAAATGAATGAAATTATGATTCAGCAAAGATATTGCAAACCAGTTCGTGATAACAATCGTAAAATTATTAACGTCAACAAATCTGCTCATATGAAATGCAAGATGGCTACCACAGATTCAAACGCATTCCAAAATGATTCAGCTTAAAAGCTGGGAATAATTGACGATTTGGACACAATATTTTCGGACACAGTGTCTGACTCGACATATTTTATCTACACTAATTTAATAAAGAGGTAAAGTTTGTTTTTATGTTTTTTTGTTTGTGGAAGGTAATCTCTGAAAGTAGTGATCCGATGCTTATAATTTTTCCAAAGATAGAAAGCTGCCTTATTTCTGAGTGACATAGGTTATATTTTGTGGACGGGGGCGAAACCGTTGGCAGCTTTTGCCAAACAAGTTTTAATTAGTTAACAATAATTTTTTACTAACGATTTGGACCCTAGCACCTTTATTGAAGTTATTTAGTAGGCAGATAAAAAAGTCTTAAAATCTACACTATTAATATTATAAAGAGGTAGTTTTTTTTCGTTTGTAGAAGGCAATCTCTAAAAAAAATACTGGTCCGATTGCTAAAATTTTTTCACCAATTGAAAGGTGACATAGGCTATATTTAATGTACGCGGGTGAATCCGCGGGCAAAAGCTAGTATAATGTTAAGAAAATTATTACCCGAAGTTGCCACCTTAAATCCAGCCTAAAATAGTTTTGGTAACACTGTTTTCCCCATATATTATATTAAAAAAAACTCTTCTATCCGACTGTACTAAACAATTTATGTCCGAACCGTCAGTGAAATAAAAAGGCGTCCATTCAGACACTATGTCCAAATCGTCAGTAAGTCAAAGCTGGGGTATACCATTTGCATTTAGGCCAAGTGTTGGCTCCAATATTGGTTCCAACTCATGGATTAAGGCCAATACCTACTAGCATTTGTGAACATACCTGGGTGTTTCGTGAAAGTAAAGTTCGTTTTGTTTTTACACTGCTATGTATGGCAGTTATGGGTGGAGTTTTGGCGCCATAGTTTACGATCGCGTTTTGTGAACATGTCTGTGCTTAGCTTGAAACATAGGTTCCTCATAAACATTGCTGTTGTCTGTATGTATCTACTGCTTACAATGAAGAAACACCGTTATACATGCTTTTAGGCTCGTGCACTAGTGCGGAAAAATGCGTCGGCCAGCCTGCTGCCACAATTTATTACTATTTGCAACCTCCACGAAAGTGCACGAAAAGAAATCTGCCACACAAGTACCAACTATACTTTGTGTAACTAAATAATCATCATGTTTTTTGAAATTTTACATTATTATTTTCGAGTAAGTCTATGGTCTAGTGTGTTGAAAAACATCGCGTCGTTTGGTACACTTGGACATTTTTTATGCTTATGTCACTAATTGCCTAAGCTATCCCTAATTCGTACATTATCAAAATGTTATCTGTAAACTAACTGCTCGTTCTGATATCCATCTGATAACGCACGCGTAAAGTTATTTAAACACTCATACCATCATTATGATAAAAAAGTACTGCTATTATGTTATCAAACAATGCATAATGCAACCTTATCAGTGGCCTTGTTCCAGATCTGTGTCAATATAGTTAGTTGTTATGATGTGTGTGTGATTTAGTGGCCCAGATTGGCCACCAGAGAGCAGTACTGTAACTAGGTAGGGGCGAAGTTGGCCTTTGCCCAAGTCCAAGGCCTCGCACGCAAAGGAGCCTCGCTCAAGCGAAGGTTCTTTAAATTTAACCTTTCGAACCGTAATTATATAACCGTATTATGAAAGACAATTCATTAAACCCCAAGCGAACGCTGGCGTTCGCTCTCTTATTGTCTTTCTGTTGCGGTATTACGGTATTCGAAAGGTTAATGAATTTAAGAACCTTCGCTTATGCGAGGCCCCTTTGCGTGCGAGGCCTCGGTCTTAACCCAAGGGTTTTTTTTATCATCGATAGGCTCGCATTTTACCACTTTTTCACCTAATGATAAATTACGATGTAGTCGAACACTGATTTGCGATAGTCGCTGTCTCGTTTTCGAATTTATGACAGAAAAAGGCCTCGATGATGTGCGTTTGCCCACGCCTCAATTAATCCACGCTAAGCCTCTGCCTCAGAGTGTGTCAGTCAAATGCAGTATGATTTCTAGCCTCCTTATAAACTTTAGGTCTTTTAGAATGACTAGCTTCTGTCAGCGACTTCGCCAGCGTGAAAGTAGATTACTCCATACAAACTTTAGACACCCGTTTCATCCCCTTATTTATTTTTTTATTTATTAAAACTTCATGCAACATAAAAGTACAAAGGCGGACTTAATGCCTTAGGCATTCTCTACCAGTCAACCTAGGGTTGTAAAGAAAAAACCAAATAGAAGAATAACATGAAAACAAGAGCTCAAAATTATATACATATACAAAAATAACCGTATATACAAAATAAACATACATATATAATTAAATATAAAATATACATAGTGTACACTTGATCGCCGATTTTAACCTTTCGAATGTCTTAAGTTACACAGTCCGACATAAGGTAATTGTCTTTCTATTGTGTCTCTAATTACGACATTCAAAGAGTTAAACTCGATTTCTGTATCACCAAGGACGGAGACTGACTGGCCAGTTGCTGTCTGAAGTCGGCAGGATGGTAAATACATATATTATAAGGGTGAATTTTGGGAAATCCTGGTAATGCCGCCTAGCCCTTAGGGGTGAATTTTGGGAAATCCTAATAATTCCTCCTAGTCCTTAGGGGTGAATTTTGGGAAATCCTAGTAATTCCGCATAGCCCTTAGGGGTGAACATTGGGAAATCCTAGTAATTCCGCCTAGCCCTTGGGAGTGAATTTTGGGAAATCCTAGTAATTCCGCCTAGCCGATTCCATCATCTGACCACCAGAAGTCCGGCGAAGCATCATCAATAGGTACATGATGGAGATGGGAACCCATACGCACAAAAGATTTTGAGGAAACATTCATCATTTATTTACCATATTCTTTATTGGACACCACATAAACAAGAATACAGGACAAACATTTTTAAAAATCCATTCATTGTGCGTAGCCAAAGTCTGTGTTTCTTTAATTCAAGATCTCAAGAGTGAAGGGGTTACTTCTAGGAGTGCTCCATTATCAACCAAGTCTCTTTCCATAAAGTGAGACAGTGGTCAGCCGCGACCCTAAGCCTGTTATTGAAAAAAAATACATTTTTCTTGAGTATTACAGGCAGAATCCACTCTACCTCGGATGATACTCATATTATAAGGTGGGTCGGCAAGATTAATGGTCTCAAGACTTGATCATAGCTAATTTTTTACTCAACTTACGTCCTCTTTAGATTGAACGGATCTTCTTATTCAGTAGATATTTTTTCTAGGAAAAAACACCAGAACTTTTTCTAAAAAAAATTCAGGAATTCCAGAACTATGCTCTAACGCTAGGTAACTCTCACTTTTTTATGCTTTGCTCGAAAATGATATGGCCGTGATCTTAGCAGATGCTAAGTTCACGGCCATATTACAAAACCCCTAAGAACAATAAGTACCTACACACAAATTATCATCAACTGGAACCTCTAACTGTGAACGCTTGAACCAAAAGTAAAAATCTTTTAAATCGTTATCAACCGCACATGCTGTGCAAACCAATCGATGAATCGTATGAAATTATTGTTATAATCGATTTTTTACGGTTCTAATTACTGCAACTGGACTTCCCATTTTCCCAATTAACATCGGTCAGAAAAACCGCTATGAAAACTCTATTTCGTATACTTAACCTGGAAAGTAATAAAATGCAAAAATAAAACAATTCCAATGTCTAATAATGCTAATACCTTAGACGTAATGCTATGGACTAATAAAACAAACAACTTCATTTACGGTCAGATTAACAAAACATTGTTGTTAATTTTAAAATTACCAAAGACAAAAAAAAGAAACAGCAAATATGTATTTCAAAAAGTCCGTTACGAATCATTCAGCCAGCCACAACACTAGCCTACCTGCCCCTTTCATTCAAGGTCGCGCCAGGTAAACGGTGTAGTTATACCTCGTTATAGTAATATTGATTTAACTTGAAAATAATCGTCGTTGCATTTTTATGGGAGAGCTTGAACATGTGAAGGTAATTTTGATGTTGTATTTTTTTTGTTGCGATTTAAGTAACTTTTGCTGTGTTACCGAGTAGAGCATGCTTATTTTTATAAGTGTCATAAAACACCTGTTTTTTTTATTAAAAGTATTTTTTTGCTTAACTGCGATCAAAAAGTATGTGTAAATATCTCATTTTACTGTAAATTATGATTAGATAATTGTGCCTCTAGTAGGTTAAAGATAATAATTTTATCAGGATTTTAACTTAGACCAAACGGTCTTGTATAGAGCATATAAAATGTTAAGCCATGAAGTGCTTTAAAATGACACTTGATGTCCACAACTCCACACTTAAAACCTTAAAATAACCTTTTGCTCACCGCTTGCACTTACCTCGTTTACGAGTTATAAAATTCTCAAGAAATTTACTACGTTACTTTTTATTCATAACGAAGATAATATCAAGATTCTTTCGTATACATTTTGATTAACCTGGGGTTTTTAGAACTTTTACAGTCGAAGATTTCTACCTAAAAAAATTTAAATGATTGTTTAAAAAATCTTATTGAAGGGCAAAAAGAAGAATACATGTTCCTACCAAAAATATCATGATTTCCATTGAAATTTTTCAAAACTATTTTTTCAAATCAAGTAAAAAAGTATACTAAAGCAAAATACCCGTACAAACTTGTTGAAAGCAGTTTAAATGGTAGCCAAGTAGTTAACAAGATAATTGTCATAAGTAGGTGCTGGATATTGTTACTACAAGAAAGCTTGCTTGAAAAAAAAAACATGCATACCTGACCACACAATATGCATGTCGAGGCGTCATCATTATGATATTTTGCTGCAGTTATCATAAATATGACTGTATTGACTAATTTGTAACATGATAATAATATAGTGAATGTAAAAAAATATCATTATTTGCTCATTTTCAGTTTAAGTGACATTGTAAAAAAGTAATTTTATTTGTAATTAGTAAACTCTCATATCTTGTTAACATGCGTGTTGATAAGACGAATATATTTTTAGACGGGTATGCAGAATAAGATTTGAATTTGGTAAGGAAAGAATAGAATTATTTAAGTAGATTAGTTTTTGATGGACCATAGCAGGAGTGCCGCAAATGTAAAGTATTTGAAATATTATTTGGTGTGTATGAAAAGATATATATATATATTGTTACGCCATTAAACGTGAACACGCCATATCTCCAAGAAAATAAAGAGTAGCACGTAATAATTAAAACGCATTGCTGTTCGAAAGGTCTAGAATGGTTGTGCGTAGACAAACTTAGAAAAATCTCGAAACATCCACACAGCCAGTACCACTAGTAATAGGTATTCATCTTACTGATAAGGGAAATGGTACTTTCCGTCTTTAACAATAGAGTCGAAATTCGCATGAAAGTGACTCTTATTACCACGAGCAATAAAAATGATTTATGACTTCGAGAAGCGATTCAATTGTTCTGGAATTCTGGATAGATCCGGGGACGTCGGTATCTAGAATTTTCTTGGCTCCGCATATAAATACGTGCCCCCGGCCGGAAGCGAGTCAGTTGTGATTTCGACTGCGATCAAGAGCGAACTACCCTAGTACTTGAAGTGATTTTATCCAACGACCTAAGCGATAGTGTAACGGTACTCTAGTGTTAATTGCGATTCGGATTATTGTTGACTGGACTATTTTGTTGTTGTTAGTGGTGAATAAAGTTGTCTCTTAGTAAATCGGCATTTGATTACCCACGTACGTAACAACTGGTGTCAGAAGTGAAATGCCATTAACACCGAGGGACAACGAACAGCGACCACAAACAAGAAGGCAAATAGAGATGGATGCTGCGCGTCATCGTATGGAGGAGGAAGATCAGGCTGATATGGGAGCAACAGCAGCTGCTGAGCCGCCAACAGGACCATCCTCGGAATTAGACCTCGCTGCGGTGTTGGCCGCCATGCAAGCTAGTTTGGAAGCTCTCCGCCGCGACCAGGAAGAAGCTCGCCGCGAACAGGAAGCCGCTCGCCGCGAACAGGAAGCCGCTCGTCGCGATCAAGAGGCTAACCAGAACCTGATCCTCGATAAAATCGACCACGGCCTCGTCACGCTGGGTGAGAAAGTGAAGAATCTCACCTTAGAAGTCAAGGAGGTTTCCACCCGAGCTGATAGTCTCGAAACAAGAATTGATGGCCACGAAGATCGCCTGCTGGACATCAACAAAAAAATCGTCAAGCTCGAAGCACGCGAACCCGTTGCTGTTGGCTCACCATCGCACACCCACTGTGTATCAGCCGCAAAATTTGATGTGCCGCGTTTTGATGGCACGTCTTCCTGGACGGCATTCAAATACCAATTCGAAACATTGGTCAAGATAAACCGCTGGGATGATGAGCAGTCTTTCGCGGCATTAACTTTGGCTCTACGAGGGGACGCCCTGCTGGTCCTAGAGAACCTCCCTGCGGACGGCAGGACATTGGAGTGTCTCATGGAGGGACTGGACACTCGTTACGGAGACAAGCACCTCGAGCACGTTTTCCGCGCGCAGTTACGCGACAGAACGCAGAGGTCGAACGAGAGCCTCCAACAGTGGGGAGTCGAGGTTGAACGGCTGGTCCGGCGTGCATACAGGTCGATGACACCAGAGACGGTGGAAGTTAATTTGGTGCAAGCATTCATCGACGGTCTACGGGATACAGAAGTAAGGGCTACGGTGCGACTCGGACACCACCAAACTCTGAAGAGTGCGATGGCACACGCTTTGGAAGTGGAAGCGGTACGAAAAGATTCACGTACGCATAGAGTTAGGGAAGTAGTGGTCTCGCCTTCAGTGCAACCACGTCACCGAGGAGTAGTGGCTTTTTCTCCAGCACAGTCCCGCTATATTCCAACGTGTTACGGGTGCAGAGAAAAAGGACACATTCGTACCGATTGTCCTAAGAAAAAGAGGGAAAGTGTGGACTCCGGAACTCAAGTCAACGAGGAGTCGTTAAACTACATGTCGCCAGGGCCGCGGGGCGGGTGCTGGCTGGTCAACTGAAGGCCCCAACCATCACCATCAATCAAGTTCACAACGGAAATAGTTTGATCATCGAAGGGACGCTGAATCATCGGGCTTGCAATTTTACCATTGACACGGGGGCGTCACGGACTGTTATAAGACCTGAGTTGCTGAAACGCACCATCTTGTGGCAAAGAGAGTCTCCATCCTGCCGACTTCAGACAGCAACCGGCCAGCCAGTCTCCGTCCTCGGTGATACAGAAATTGAGATCAAAATCGGTGATCAAGTGTATATCCATCCTGCGTTAATTGCGAATATTACCGACGATTGCATACTGGGTCTCGACTTCTTGCGGAATAACCGATGTATTTTAGATATCGACAGGGGAGTATTGAAATTCCCAGATCAAGAAGTCTTCCTGCGAGGAATTAACTCATGCAACCTCTATTGTTTAAAGGATACTACATTGGCTCCGAGAACAGAAACCTTAGTCGAAGTAAAGTTTCCCAAGAAAATCAGGCAATCAAGATGTGTTTTGGTAGAGGATACTGGCCGGCACCCGGAGATCATCACCGCGAGGACATTAATTATGACGACAGGGAAATCCAAGGTCAGGATTGTGAACCTTGGGAAAGAAGAGGTCCAACTGAAGAAAAACAGTGTTGTTGGGAGATGTGAAGAAGTTCAGTATCTCCGTCAAATCAATAAATCTCCAGCAAAGCAAGACACGACCAAAGTCGAAACTGATCACATCCAGCAACTTCTGGAAAATGCTAAGAGCAACTTATCGACTTCGGAACTACAGCAAGCCAAGAAATTTCTGCTACGGTTTCGAGATATCTTTGCAACGGGAAAAGACTGCGGGAGAACAGGTCTCGTCAAGCATGAGATAGATACAGGTGATGCGAGACCAATTAAACAGAGACCGCGCCGCATACCCTGGGCTAAGGAATCTGAGGTAGCAGAAATGGTAAAGGACATGGCTGATAGCGGAATAATTGAGCCTTCTACGAGTCCATGGTCTTCTCCAGTCGTTCTGGTGAAGAAGAAGGACGGCAGCACAAGATTCTGTGTGGACTACAGAATGCTGAATAATGTAACAAAGAAGGACAGTTATCCCTTACCAAGGATAGACGACACGCTGGATATGCTCAGTGGCATGAAGTGGTTTTCGACCATTGATTTGAAAAGTGGCTACTGGCAAGTGGAAATCAGCGAGAAAGATAAAGAAAAGACAGCGTTCAGTACGGGTATTGGCAGCGGCCTGTGGCAATTTAACGTCATGCCTTTTGGGTTATGCAACGCTCCAGCGACGTTTGAACGCCTCATGGAGAGAGTCATGGTGGGCCTTCTTGATGACGTCTGTCTGGTATATTTGGATGACGTCATTATAATGGGTCGCACTTTTAAGGAAAACCTGAGGAATATGGAGAAAGTGTTCACCAGGATACGAGGGGCTAACCTAAAACTAAGCCCAAAGAAGTGCGCCCTGTTCAAGAAGGAGGTCAGCTACCTAGGACATGTTATTTCCGCTGACGGGGTGAGAACCGACCCTGAGAAGATAAAGGCAGTCCAACAGTGGCCGGTTCCAAAGAACAAAACGGAAGTACGTGCATTTCTAGGGTTGTGCACATACTACAGGCGGTTTGTCAAGAATTTTTCGGACATTGCAAAACCTCTACATCAGCTGACTGAGGATAAACGAGATTTTATCTGGGACGAGGACTGTGAGTCAGCATTCGACGAGCTAAAACAACGGTTATGTGAAGCGCCTATACTGGGGTATCCGAGCAGAGACGGAAGATTTGTCGTTGATACCGATGCCAGCAACACGGGAATTGGTGGAGTGTTGTCACAGGTGCAAGGTGACAGACAGGTCGTAATCGCTTACTTCAGTAAGGCACTTTCAAAGCCAGAAAGGAACTACTGCGTGACTCGACGAGAACTGCTGGCTGTGGTAAAAACCTTGCAGCATTTCCACAAGTACCTCTAGGAAGACAATTTACGTTGAGGACGGATCACGCTGCATTGAAATGGCTTCTACAATTTAAAAACCCTGAGGGCCAAGTTGCAAGATGGCTGGAGCAGCTGCAGGAGTTTAACTTTGTGACAGAACATCATAGTAGAAAAGGGCATAACAATGCTGACGCCCTGTCGCGACGTCCATGTAATGAGGACTGCAGACACTGCCAGCAGAATGAAGCCCGAGAACACGTTAATTTAATTAGGGCTGAAGGCAACTTCAAGAAGTCCCAGGAAGAAGATGACGATATTCGACCTATACTGGACTGGAAGCGTAGCGGAACTAGGCCCCAGTGGAGTGAAGTATCGTCACATAGTCCCGTCACAAAGAGCTACTGGGCACAGTGGGACAGTTTAGTCCTAGAAAATGATGTGCTTTGTAGGAAATGGGAATCGAACGATGGCAAGGAGGTGATCACACAAGTTATAGTGCCACGGTGTGAAGTAGTCCCCCTGCTACAGGAAATACACGATGGTGCTTCTGGAGGACACCTGGGCATCAAGAAAACTCTACTGAAAGTGAGACAGCGGTATTACTGGCTCAATTGTAGAGATGACGTAGAGCAATGGTGTCGGAAATGTACAGCGTGCGCATCGGTGAAAGGACCACAGACTAGGAGCAGGGACAGGCTTCAGCTCTACAATGTGGGAGCTCCATGGGAGCGCATCGCTATCGACGTCGCTGGACCTTTTCCAGTTACAAATGACGGAAACAAGTACATAGTGGTGATCCAGGACTATTTCACAAAGTGGCCCGAAGTCTTCGCCATACCCAATCAGGAAGCGACGACAGTGGCGAAGAAGGTGGTCGAAGAAGTAGTATGTCGGTATGGCGCACCTTTGGAAATCCATTCCGATCAAGGCCGTAACTTCGAATCTGCGCTGTTCCAGGAAATGTGTACTCTTCTGGGAATTTATAAGACACGCACAACACCTGCGCATCCTCAGTCGGACGGAATGGTGGAAAGGTTTAACCAAACCCTGGAGAATCACCTGGCTAAGGTTGTCGATGACCATCAGAAGGACTGGGACCGGTATATTCCACTATTTCTGATGTCTTACCGATCGGCAGTGCATGATAGCACGGGACATACCCCAACAAGAGTGAATTTCGGCAGGGAGATGAGACTTCCAGTCGATGCCATAACTGGCGTGCCACCTGACAAGACTAAGCCAGTTACGGACTACGTAAGTGACCTTCAAGATCAATTGGACGAAGTGCATAAACGAGTTCGTGAGAATAGCATGAACACCAGCGTAAAAATGAAAACTAGATACGACCGTAATGCCAATGCCAAGGGATTTGAGGAAGGTACACTGGTCTGGCTTCACAACCCGCTTCGACGGAAAGGGAAGTCGCCGAAACTCCAGGTTCGATGGGAGGGACCTTACACCGTGTTAAAAAGGATTAATGACGTGACCTACCGCATCAAGAAAGGGCTAAGAGGGAAACCCAAGGTTGTCCATGTGGATAGATTGGCGCCGTATCACGGATCTAATAATGCTCGGGACGAGCATGACTAAGAGGGGGGCACTGTTACGCCATTAAACGTGAACACGCCATATCTCCAAGAAAATAAAGAGTAGCACGTAATAATTAAAACGCATTGCTGTTCGAAAGGTCTAGAATGGTTGTGCGTAGACAAACTTAGAAAAATCTCGAAACATCCACACAGCCAGTACCACTAGTAATAGGTATTCATCTTACTGATAAGGGAAATGGTACTTTCCGTCTTTAACAATAGAGTCGAAATTCGCATGAAAGTGACTCTTATTACCACGAGCAATAAAAATGATTTATGACTTCGAGAAGCGATTCAATTGTTCTGGAATTCTGGATAGATCCGGGGACGTCGGTATCTAGAATTTTCTTGGCTCCGCATATAAATACGTGCCCCCGGCCGGAAGCGAGTCAGTTGTGATTTCGACTGCGATCAAGAGCGAACTACCCTAGTACTTGAAGTGATTTTATCCAACGACCTAAGCGATAGTGTAACGGTACTCTAGTGTTAATTGCGATTCGGATTATTGTTGACTGGACTATTTTGTTGTTGTTAGTGGTGAATAAAGTTGTCTCTTAGTAAATCGGCATTTGATTACCCACGTACGTAACAATATATACACCAAATCCCAGGAACTTACACCTCTAACGCGCTACAGTCCCTAAAATATCATACAAAACGTATTCTGTAAAAATAAAAAGAACTTGAAGGTCAAATTCTCTTAATTGCAGTAAAAAAAGGATCCAATATTTATTGACAAACGTCGACTTTAATATGATTTTAATAGCACTGAGTAAAGTTTTAATGCTGTCGTTAATTTACTGAAGTTTTGATATATGTATTCTGTGTCTGACTTAATTCTGATTTAATTAGGTTCGAAATGTCGACACTCGATACTACAGTATCGAGTGTCTGTAACTGACTGACATAGGTAATAATTTTAAGCTTAGCAAACAAATGGGAATGACTTAGTAGGTATAGTTGTGTTTTTTTCTGTGTAAGACTAATTCTTGCAAATCAAACCTATTTATAAAGACAGATAGGTAGAAATGGAGGCGTCCATAATCAAAAGATATTTTATTATTTATCCATTAAAAATACCAATGATTATTTTGCCTGAACTTTCGCTCATGCAAACATGTTAAAAAGTAAATAAACTTAATCTCATTCGTTTTACACAACATCCATAATTAGAACTAGTGTAACTCTATGAAATTAATGTAAATAAATGCAAAGTTACGCATCGAAACGACCAACAGGAACGTAAAAATTACGAAACAACTACAAACACATAACATTATATGGGAACATTTTACTGAGCTTACGAAGTAGGGTAATGTGACCATCATTACCGTGAAGGTAGGTAATGTTGCAAGATTTTGTGAAATGGGACAGTGATAAGACGTGCTCTATTTAATTGCTTTGGTGTAGAAACGTTAAAGACCCCACTATTATGTTAGAGGAAACTGAAATGGCTTAATTGTGGCTCTAAGTTTGTTGTCGATCATACAAACATAGGTTATGGAGTACTAACAAAATAGGTAACCTATCTTAAACAAAGATAAATTAATTAACTAATGGGTTAGGTCTACTGGCTTAAATTAAATTAAATAGTAAATTTCAAAGACGCGATGGTTATCAATAAATTTTAATTGCCCAGTATAATGAAACAGGTTGATGTTCTGATTACAATCCATTTAAAAAAAATATAATTTTCTGTCATTTACATAAACGCATTTTTTTACGTCTTCTAAATAATTCTTTTATTGATTATTTTGTTGGTGTCTGAAACTTCAATACCAAGTATGTATTACTCTTACTTTTTCTCTTTACCCACAGTACTACCCAACCGTTCATTCCCCAAATAGTTAAATAAACCAACAGCTACCCATCTCTTTCTGACCGTTCCTGAGAAAAAGGGACGAAAAGCAACCACTTTTAAATAGTGCTCATTTATTCGGAATGCTACACTGGTCTGGTATAAGTGCAAAAAAGCTATGGAATGCTATTGTAGGTGACGCCAAAGAATTTTTGCTATGCATTTTATCTTGTTGTAAGCTAAATGGATCCGAATTGAAAATATGCGTGCAGAATTTAAAATACTTTGTTTGTGAATTACGGTTTAACTTGGAATTTTGTCCAAAAGATGTCAAATGCGAAAGTGTCTTGAATTCTTTTTAAAACGGTACAGTGATTTCTTTTTCAGACGATGCACAGACTATAAAATCTTTAACGATTTACTTACATTACGTACTTTGTTAAACGCCATTAAATCTTAATTTGTTATGCTTACAACCTTGACCACTTAAGCTCAAATACCACTGCCATAAAGCAAGTTATTAAAAAAAACTCATTAAGCCAATTATGAAATATCCTGTCTAGAAAAAAAAAATCTGCATAATCCATTTTTGCCCAGCTGGAAACGACCATTTCTAAACATGGTACCACGGGCATTCTTGAGAGCAATGTGGCCATCGGCATCCACATTTAGCAGGTTGCAGAAATGCGTTTGGCGTTGCCATAGCAACGGTACAAGCAACTAGGAAACCTGGCATCCCGCAGTTTATAATCATTAGAAGCGGTAAACGACTTCTCGGCTACTTATTATAAATTACTTATATAGTTGTAAAAGACATAACAGGGTAACGGGTCGAACACCAACACCTAATATAGGCTGGTACAGCCCTGTAGGCTTATCTAAGTGTTTCGATTAGCAAATAATTGACCGTCTACCAGAATGGTTTTGCGTTGACAATAAGGTCATCTCAAGATTTATTTATCGAAATAATCCATTTAACTGAAAAGAGCCATCTGACTTGCACTAAAAATAAAATTGCAATTCAAACTACATTTTAATCTAGATAGACTCAAAAGACCAAAAGTCGGTCATGCAAAAACTAGAAACGAAAAAAAAATATTCAAGAATTCGTGACCAAAAACTTTGGCGCCTTATAAAGGTCGCACCTAAATTTTCAAAATCATTTAAACAAACATTTAACGTGCATTGCGTGTTGGTTATCTTAGTAAAGCCAAGGTTATCATTTTACATTTTATTCGCCGCTCCACTATAAATAGGCGTTGTCCTTTTACAACTGATTTATCCATCGCCATGTTAGTGTTTAATTAAGTGTAATCGATTAACCGGAATCGATATGAAGCTACTGTTCTATTTTATTAGTGCGTTTTATCTAGCAACATATGTACATTGTCGGCAAGTTTCTTTTGCTAATCGATGTTTTTGGTTTGGACTATGGTTATCGTCTTGTGCTTTTTATAGGCTGATTTAATTAATCTTCCATCAAATTTCATGTTAATTACTATTCTGATAATATTCTTACCTACATAAGCAAATTCTACACTATTATATTATGGAGGTAACCCAGTCCTTTTATCTGCGTCATATTCAAGTAAAAAATATTCTCAAGGATTGAATCTAAGTCGATGTTGAACACGCAAACTCTTTCACTGATTAAAAAAATACACTATTGCTCAGTGTATAAGGCTACGTTTTATGGAATCTGTCCATTACATCATACCATACCATGTTCATACCATGACCGTATTGACCATGCAAGGAACATGTCAGCCAAAAATTATTCATGGTATTGTAAAGTATGAGATTGTGACTACTACGGAGCATGCCATGCGCATAGCGTATCGACATACAAAAGCGTACGTAACGGTAAGCATACGGGTTATGTCCCCATATGATGACAGATATGATATAATAGTCCGTGTCGTGTTACTATAACATGCTCGATTCGTTCCTAGAACGATAATGTTCCTTCAGAAACACGCAAGGTCTCTGTAGGATATGTCACTGGGACAACCGGGTTGTCAATTTAAATTAATACACAACCTCAATTAATTACCAGACTACTGTACTCTTGAAATATAACAAGCGTGAAGATACCTAATAATAAGAAACATAACTAACATTAGACAGGCTAATATGTCCCGCTTCTGCAAAAATCTTCGAAGAGTCACGCTCTTCGATCCGTGTTATCAATTTTACGCCGATAATGCAAATCTTTTGTAAGTCGCTTGTAAAGCCATCCTTTGTGATCATCTTTATTTTTGCACAATGTTCTTTTATGTCTAAAATCATTCAAATGTCTGCATTTTTTGTGCAAAACTGCATTTCAACTGCAGAATAGATTAGTACAGTTTATCAGTCGCTATCAAGAAATATCTCTTTAATCGTGTCATCCTCGAAAAAATCTTGTGAGCTATCATTAAGTAGATCAATCTTTTTAGTTTGATGTCTTTCCATATATTGTGATTGGTCATCTGCTCCAAATATTTCTTCTCTATCCTTTTGCGAGTTAGAAATTCAATGACACCTACATCAACAGCACATTGTAGGGCCGGTAGGGTCGTATACATTTTTAGTGTGGGAATCATAGCCACGACAGTTCAGAAGGCAATTAGCGACTGCACAAGCGTGACTAAAAATTGGTTCAAAGGCTGCATTCTAAGAAAGGCAAGATACTAGTTAACTATTGTTACTTTTTTCCTATGCTACCTGCTCTATATTTATTAAAATTTCAGTTTTCGAATTAATCATATCATCATCATCATCCACAGCCCGACTTCGCCCTCTACTAGGCATAGGCATAGGCATCAATTTTGGCATGCGAAGCTCCACGTTTTTGAACCACTCTCATCCAGACTCTACTTGTAACAATATTGTCAGCCCTTCTCGCTGCAAGACGACCAACATTCCTTCTACCACTTTCGTTCTCGTCACTGCTTTACTCCCACATATCGTCACCTTGCCATATGTCCTACCCAATTCCAATTGAAGTCTATTTTCTACTTGCCTAAATGCAATCTATTTAGATAAAAGGAGAAACTAAATAACTGACATATCAACTCACAGCCGATATTACTGGGACTAGGAGCACGTTTACACAAGGTTTCTTTTTATGATATAGGTAAGGACTAAGAGAGGATTTTCCAAAATTCACCTCCTATGGAGATAAAACGCGGGTTCCAAAGTTTGTATAAAGAAACCTAAAAAGAATATAATAGAATTTAAAATATTTGCATGCCATGAAAAATGGCAGACATGTCGTGAGCCACTTTTTATTTAAGATCTTACATGCATGTATTATTTTAATTCTGTCTGCATACACATGTTTGAGCAAATAAAATTTCTTATTCTTATTCCTACATTCATGCGGGTGAAAGCACCGGCAGAAGCTAGTTTATCTTTAATTTGTTCTCCAATCTCCAAGATCTAAATATTTCTTCACATCATTACAGACCATCATGTACTTACATTCATTTGTACAGGAAGCTTGAAATTTTAATGATGTGTTAATGTTGCAATTTCCGCATCTGGACAACCATTTATTGGATTGGCCTCAATAGGCATGAATATCGAACTCACGTTTCGACTACTGAAAAGATGTAAGGAATCAAATTGTAAAAAACTATTTTCAAATCGATCTATTTGATTTACGATATGATTTTCTAGAACTACATTGCTCAGGACAAGAACCTTTTTAATGCCAAAGTGTAAAACTTTCTGACAGCAAAATTTTTTGAGTTTAGACGAAAAATTTTTCCATAAATCTTTCTTTATTTATATCTTATTATCTGATTTGCATATAAATAGACATATAAATATGTAATACTAATCACACCTGTTTGTTATTTTACTCGAAAAACATTACTTTTCAATAAATTTTCTTCCAATAAAATTTCAACAATTTTTTACCCTTTTATTAATGTCCTATAAACTCTTCTTGTTTTTGTTCCCAATATTGGCCAAACTTATTTAAATTTTGCCCCACCAGTCTACTTAGACTGGTCTTAATTTAACTTTATATTACCGATGTTCTAACGAACGGGCAGTTTATGCAACTAATTGATATGCTAGGACCGCTATTTGTTTGTCTGTGCACCGAGGTCGGAATCCGTAGCAATGTAAACCTGTTACTTCATACAATGGTAGACGAGATTACTGAAGGGAATTGAACTGTCATTGGGTTTAAACTATATAATGAACTAGATTTTGTCCGCAGATTCACCAGCGTAAATAAAATATAGCTTATATCACTTGGGGATATAGCAGCTTCCTATCGGTGAAAAATTTTAGCAATCGGACCAGTACTTTCAGAGATTAGGTACGTCATAATATTAAATGTAGATGTGGGAGAAGGTAATGAAGAGTGGCTCCTCGTCTTACTCTAATTTCGGATTACCTCAGTCATCTACACTTTCCTAAGTATCTGTGTCACTATAGAGCGTGAAAGAAAGAAAGAAAACACGTTAATTTAGCACACAGACATAAACAATAAAGAAACAAGTATACACAAATTTGGATAAAAATAAACAACAACATTGTGTATCTCATGGCTGCGCCAAATAGGTCCGGTTCAGCATAATGTACAGATATGATTTTTTTTTAAATCCAAATATATTTTATAAAGAACATTTTCATCTACCAGTACAATAAATCAAATATAATAAAGATTATTTATATTTATACGTTTTTTTCTCTATCAGATTAGTTTTATTTAAAAAAAAAATTTGACTATCATCACTTAGCAGTTTCCTATTACAATTTAGAATTAATCATGGTTGAGTGACGATTGCCAATTAGGGGCTTGTAAAAAAAATATTAACATGCACGGTATTTTTTATTGTACTTTTTAGTACTGACTATGTCCACTAGTCAACCATAAACCAGCTTCAGACGTTTAAAAATTATTTAAATTTAGTTAATTTAATCAAACATCGGTTTAGGTAAATACCTAATTGTAAACATTTTTAGACAATTTTTTAGATAAAGACATGTTAAGATTGTTTACATTTAGTTAACTATGTTTAGGTAGTCGTAAAGTTAGATGGAGTAAAAATTGTCTTATGCGTAAGTATTTGCTAAGCTTTCTCAATCAGTCTTTCGCAAACCACTTTTACCTCTCAACAAAACAACCTCAAGGAGTTTTTCATTGAGCACCATTCAATCTATATCTACACTTAACCTTTCGAATGTCTTAAGTTACACTGTCCGACATAAGGTAATTGTCTTTCTATTGTGTCTCTAATTACGACATTCAAAGAGTTAATATAATAAAGAGATAAAGTTTTTTTTTTGTAGTAGGTAATCTCTGAAACTACTTGCTACGACTTTTTCACCGATAGAAAGTTGCTTTATTCCTGAGTGACATAGGCTCTATTTTATGTACATACGCGGGCGAAATTGCTGGCAAAAGCTAGTCAGCAATCAGTAGCTAACATTCTTAATGTCATTAACGCTGTTTCTTTAATTAGATTCTATCCGGTGTTCCAATACCTTGGGGTTCCCTTAATTCCTCAAGGAGAAAGTGAAGATATGCTACTTGAAAGGCTTCTTGTCAATAAGTTTGGTATCAAATGGCATTACGAGGATTACGGTGTTCAAATTCTGTAAGAAATATAGCTGTAAAGAGGATTGGGATTTAATTCACTTTCTAGAATATAAGTCGATGTTTGCTTTTACTAAGTTATAGGAAGGGAAAAAAGCGCCTACCTTGGAATGTATTCACAATAAAGTAACATAGGTATATCGTGGCCAGATTTTCCAAATTAATCACTTCTTGATATGACCTAGTAAAACTGGCCAGATCGTTTTAAACATTGATGTTTGATGAAATTTCAATCCTCGTTTGGCCTACTTTCTTTAGACCTTTGACTCTGATCATAGAAATCCTACATCAGCACGCATAAGTGATATGGCCAAACGAGGATTGACGTATTATCATCAAATATTTAACGTTTAAACGATCTGGTCAGTTTTAGGTGGCCATATCATAAAGTGATCAATTTCGAAGATCAGGACCTAGACCATAACGTTTAAAGTAAGATTGTTTTAATCTTGTTTCAGTGTGGGTAAGAGACAGAGCTATACAGGTTGTCTAGCGCCATCTCTTACCCACAAGGAAACAAGATTAAAACAATCTTACTTTGAACTTCATGGTAACCCCGCTGGCCACAAGATATACACGATTTGGTATGCATTACGAAGAATTAATCAATTTATCTATTCGTTCTCAACTGTTGAAATCTCTGCAATTGCCATTTGTAAAAGGCGGGTAAAGAAACAGAGTAGCAGACACTCTAATCAATATTTTAATAAGTATTCGTTTATCGTGGTTTGTATCAATGTATTTCCTTAAACAATCAACCACACTAACGGTTCTTTTGGAATTGAGGAACATAAAATTCTTATAATCGAACTCCTTCTTTCGAAATCACGTGCTTGCAATTTTAGCACCAATTGACTTTCAAAACATCGTACAAATTCATTCTGTAAACATATTTCTGTCTTTGACATTGAGCCTCTCCATTTTATGCAAGTTTTGTGTAAATTTTCGGAGTTTCAGCGGCGCGATGACCATGTATTCCTTTCTTATCTTCGCCTTCAATATTAAAATGAAACGCATTTTGGTAAATAGTTTTTAAATTATCAACCTAATTGATATTTAATGAAACATGTTATTTTACAATGATTGTGAATATTACGATATTATTTTTAAAACTTCATTCCAATTAGGTGCAAATTGCATCAACAAAAATAGTAATCTCGATAAGGTTAGGTAACGTTGCGTACCTGAATACTGTTTTGTTATTTTGCAAACGTAGGTAATAAAATAGGTATACAGAATAGGGCAGCAAGATTTTTTGAAAGAGTAACCGCAAACCTGAAAAGGAACAAGGGCAACTAAAGGATCACAGGTGGGTCAGTAAAATTCTGACACTTCCTCTCGCTCCACCCAGAACTGGAGGAGCTTTGATGATTGCATCTCGATTTCATATAAGTAAGCTATTTGATGACAAATAGAAAATTGGTTCAATAAATTTTAAGTAGGTACATATTTTTGTTTAGTTCAAGATTCATCTCCACACGTTAGGACAGTTTATTACAACAATTTTACAGAACAATAACAAAGTTAAATTGTGACATATGGAGGAAAAATCGCTAATAATAAACTTCCACATATTTAATACACAAGAAATGATATCGCTTGCAACGGTG
Organism: Mythimna ferrago; assembly: GCA_910589285.2. Classification (NCBI taxonomy): domain Eukaryota; kingdom Metazoa; phylum Arthropoda; class Insecta; order Lepidoptera; family Noctuidae; genus Mythimna; species Mythimna ferrago. The sequence continues at coordinate 5,643,589 of OU342689.1, forward strand.
CTCGTAGTCAACTGAGAAGTTCTTTGCTTTAAAATCTAAATAGTTATGTACCGTAAAAATTATCTTTTCACTACTACTCTGAAAGTAGGTCTAAAGTTGCCTGAGGAGCGGGCTGAAAGTGATACTTTTCATCCCTAGGGAGTTTTACTTTACAACTGACAGCTGTCAAATTATTAAAAAAAAAAACTAGTTCTATCCACACATTTCTATTGAACCATGTTCCAATTTTCCATACAGCCAGTCATTTACAGCGCGATATAAAATTGAAATAACTTAAAGATAAGTATTAATTAAATAATATTATATTTTAAGTGATTTATTTGTCCAACTATTTCTTTAGAATACTTTATTTTTAAAAGATTATAATTAATATCTAATTTTTCATTAATGAGGCTGAATAGCTGGCCGGCCACAGAAAAAAAAACAAAATGGCGGGAAAGTGGCAATCAGTCATTGGTTTTTTCGAGTTTTGTTTACATTTCCGTACAACAGGGATTTGTATCAACACGTTATGTTTATCAGATTAAAATAGTGATTTAACGCCTAATTTCATAAGAGAAGAGGCTAAAGCAGTAGTGGAAAACCTTTTACTGCCTTTTTTAAAGATACCTACCTAAAATCATAGGTACGACGACTAAGGTTTTACAAACTTTTCATTTTATTTTTACTTTCCTTGTATTCGTAATGAAAAGCACAGTGCTTACCTCGGGGTGAAAGTAACTCATTTCGTCCCAAGAAGGAGTTGGCGGCCGAGCGTAGCGAGGTCGCTAATTCGAGGGACTAAATTAGTTACTTTCACCCCTAGTGTAACAATGTACTATTAAGTGTTGGTTTGCGTTTACCTAAGATATTATTAGTAAGAGTGTCTAAAGTTAATAGATACTATAGAATTCCTATGTTTTACACAACGCAACACTCAATACCCTATCGTTAAAGCCTAGTACCTAAATAGGTACTGCGAGTAATAGCTGTGACCATAGACTTTCTTATATCTATGGCTGTGACCATAAAATAAGCCAATTAACACCATAGATAGATTAATTTGCAGAAGTAAATGAAAGAGTCAATATTGTAACTAATTAAAACGCCATTTAAGTGTTTTGTTGAAGATTTTTATTACACTAAAAATTTTTAGATGCGTACTTCGTCATCATTCTCTCTTTTGTCCTCAAGGGTGCCGCAGTCGATTTATTCTTTCATATAACGTAGCAACTATTCGTTATTTACTGTTGTTGACAGTGTAATTTTAAAACAAAAAATGATGCCGAACTGTTTCCTCATTATCTAGCCCTGTATAGAAGCAAAAGAGCAAACAAAAAATTGAGATTAGAAATTATTGACAGTCGAAACTTCTGTATTTCAAAACTAATTAACGCACCTTTGAGCGTAAATAAATAATTTATGTTGTTAGTAAATGGCAAAGTAGTTACCATACAGGCGTAGACTGTTTGTTTAAAATTTTTATTAATTATTTTTAATTGCATAAAATAAATTCAACAGCTTTTTCATAATATCCATACGCCCAAAAAGATCTGATAAAAATTGCTACATTCATCACAATAATCATCTTTTATGTCATAGGATTATGTATTCGTGTATGCACTAGTTTATTATTGTTTATCACAGCGCTTCTAATATTCGTACACGATATTGAATGATATAGCATGAATTTTAACCTCGCCCATCACCGAGTTCAAGTCGTCGACTAATGCACCCTTACCTAAGTTACTTAATTTAAATTCGTAGTCAGCTTCTCAGCGCTCCTCTAAACTTCTATATCATTCTCCTCTCACCTTTCTAGCTATTTTGATATTTCAATTTAAAATAGCAAATTTCAATTCATCCGCCGTTTCTTTGTACCTCTACTTATTAATACAACATGCCAAATATGGTTCCAAACAGGTACAGCAAAACTATGATTTATTACTCAAAGAAACTGGTAAAGTACCCAATAGTATTGAATTCCGAATAAGGTTTCAAATATAGCAATATGAGGATTCCTCGATGTAATGAGTGCGCGTGGGCAAGCCTGTTTTACCCACGCCTGGTGACCTAGCGAACTTGAAATAACTAAAGAAACCACTGACTGCTTTATTTTGCGTCCATTTGTAGAACATTCTTTTAATTTAACCTCCCACGCACACCATCACATCACACACAAGGAAGCTTATCTCTACACTTTTCACCTTTAAATTATTAATTGATTACTAATGTATTGTTTACAGTACTGTATAACCTACTAGCTTTTACCTGCGGCTTCGCTCGCGAACACAAAATATAGCCCATGTCACTCAGGAATAAAGCAGCTTTCTATCGGTGAAATAATTTCAGCAATTGTACCAGTACTTTCAGAGATTACCTCCAACAAACAAAAAAAAACTTTAACACTTTATATAATGTTAGTAGCCAAGGGAAGAGCGCTGCAGCTGTCTGAGACACAATTCTTAAAATACAGGCTAAACCTAGTTTAAGGGCTAAGTTATCTAGTTCAGACACAAATGTTCATTGAATAGTATTTTATTTATTTATTAAGCTGTATCTCAAAGTACTATGCTCTAGAACTTAAGATAGGTATTTGTTGCATATATAAATGACTAGCTTTTGCCCGCGGCTTTGCCCGCGTACATAAAAGACTTTCCCTCTTTCTCCCCTTTTTCTCACTTTTTTTTATAAAAAAAAAAAATAGCCTATGTCCGTCTCCAGGGTCTCAACTATCTCTGTAACAAAATTCATCAAAATTGGTTTTGCCATTTAGGCATGAAGACGTAACAAACAAATAAACTCACTTTCGCTTTTGTAATATTAGTAAGGATTAAATTTATATTTATTAGAAAAGGATAATAAAAATAGGAATCATTGACAATGGCACTTGCATTTCTTTCGTGCCACCTACCAATTTCAACAGCGAAAACCAGCTAGCAGTTTTCATTGTCACTAAATTGTTATTATCATTCGCCATCGTCTTTCTGGCCTTATCCAAGTTTATTTGTGGTGGAACCAACTTCTCCTCTTCTTCCTTATGTTCAAGGCTTCTCAATTAGCCGTCATCTCAGTTGTCAGTGCTTTTCTATGCTACCGTGCACACTTCATGAACTTTACTGTGATTAGGTGTAAGAAAAATAAGAACACTTAACTATTGTAATTAAAACTACATATACACAATATCTCCTACACTGACTCCGCATTGCTGTTGACTGGAAGCGTGCCCAAAAGACTGGCGGCAACTTGGTTTGATTTTGGTTCACTTGTTATCCGACACGAGCCTTAATCACGGACCACCCACAGAAGAATTACGTCAACTTCCTCACTAAAAACACCTTTTTCAATTATTTATGCATTTTTGATATATTTTTGTTATAATTTAATATATACAGACCATAAAGAACCAGTTATGGAAAGAACAGTTTAACTTTTTAAGAATGTGTTTTTTGACAAAGCTCATACCCACCACCGTTTTTTCATGCATGCTGTGTGTGAATTGAGATGAGCGGTCGTGTTCACTATGTTATTAATGAAATCATTATCAACGTACGTATTTTATCGGGGTGATCAATGCCGTTAGGCTAGGCGTGATTTTTACTACTAGCTCTCATGATTTTAATCAATTATATTACGGTCAACGATGCAGCGATGCTACTAGTCAATCCCCTGGTATAGCTTTTAAAATGTGTTCTATCTATATACATGTTAGTATTTCTAACAAAAATTTAAATTGTTTGCAGTGAACACTATATTCCCAGGAAGACATAGTTCATATCGCTTGATCATACAAGCGATAGGATCTGTAAAAAACAAATTCAATAAAATAAACTTGAAATATTTGCAGAAATAACATTGAAGCGGAAGGTTCCATTAATACATAAAAAATAATGTTCAAGTTTCTTGTTGATGTTTGCTGTGTAGATCCAATTACGTGTGCCCACAACATTTTATTAAAGTGAAGTTAAAGGTCCAAATATAAAGGCAGCTCTTAAATGAACTGTGAGCTAGCTTCTGATTTTTATACGTCCAATTAATTAAAAAAAAATGAGTTTGAACTAATTGAAAGCTCGATTTCCATCAACACCCCATAGATAATCATTTACATGACTTTTAATAGTCTACATACATTGATAGGGTGACTGGTAATTAGTGTACAATACTTAAACACGTGATTGTGCTCATGATAACCGACAACTTTTACTATGGGAACAAACCTGAAATCGCGAAAAAAAATCAGCTGTTCAGTTCATTTAAGTTTGCCTAATGTACTGAACAGCTGATATTTTTTTCCCGATTTCGGCTTTGCTCCCATAATAAAAATTGTTTGTTATCATGAGCACAATCACGTGTTTAAGTATCGTACACTTTGCCAGTCACCCTATATAAGGGGAAACTGACTGACTGACATATAACGCACAGCCGATACTACTGGAACTAGGAATGTGAAATATTGCACAAGATTTTCTTTTATGACGTAGGCACTAAGGGGATGAAACGAGGGTTCAAAGTTTGTATGAAGAAACTTACATTCACGCGGGCGAAACCACTGGCAGAAGCTAGTATTATATAGTTAGAATGAAAAACACCTTTACTGGATAGATAAATCCCCTATCATATTTCCACATCCCACTGTAAGTTGATTTACCCACCAAATAATTTAACCATTCAATTTGTTGCACGCATGACTTCTCAGACGATTCGTGCAAGCCATCATAACTTCATAACTCACGAATCTTGTCTATCCAACTCTGAAAGCACGATGGAAATAATAATAACCGATGATTACATTAACGTTATTTTAATAATAGTTAATAACTTACTGAATGGTCAATTGGTCATGCAAGGTAGCTCTTAGTTAACTCGAATAGATAGTCAAGATTATTCAATGCCTTTAATGACATATTCAGAGTGTATCTTTCGACCATTCCTATTAGTATTAATAACAAAATGTAAGATTTTGAAATGAAGAAAGAAAGTGCAGCGCAATGTGATTTTGATCCTGTCAGAGCTGCGGCATTGTCCGAAAGAGTTACTGTGGCCCTAAAACGCAAATTGCAAGAAAGTGTGGATTTTTGTCAGTATAAGTTTGATACTCCTCATTCCGAGCAGGAAAAGGTATTTTAAGATGTAATCTAGAAATATGACAATAGTAGCAATGGTGGCTTTAATGAAGATTACAATACTACTAGACTATGACTAACAATATGTGCAAATCAGAAAAGGACATGGTCGATTCGTATGCAATGTTAAGATTTGAAGAGGTAACAGACAGACCTATTTTCAGTTTTTATCGCTCTGTCAATAATTTGACCCTCATCTATAGATTCAAAGTGCCAAATTATGTTACTATTTTGGTGTACGATAAATTTATTATTATACTATATTAGGTAGTATGGATTCATTCATATCAAATGTAAAAGGAAAATCGTAGGCACTGTTAATGTTCTATTACGTAAAAACAAGCTGATGATGGCAAAAAGTGTAGGCCTAATGAGTAAAATTTAAAAAATCTGCATGAATTTAATATTTTATCTATCCAGCAATTGACATATTCAGGTAACGTCACGTCATCATATAACCGCTAATGTCCCGCTTGTTTAAAACCTGTCGTCATCAAGGTCATGGCGTAGGTATATCATGTTCTATAACACCAGTCATTTATTGGCGCCTTTAGTGTTTTTATGGAGGAAATCGTGAATGACGAATACGTTACCCTGAGGCCATAATAATCATAATTTAATATGAAACGCACGGTCATTGCTTCAAAAAGAATAATTAACGGATCCGTATACACTAATGAAGAAACACAGAATAATTCTTTAGAACCTATAATAATAGTCAAACATCAAAGAATGCAGAAACCCAATAAAAATGATGACACAACTCAAAATGTTTGTCATAATAGTCAAAACATCTCTAATGATCATTGACTTACTATACGATATGAGTACGCAAGATGAAGACATTGACCCTCGCAATCCGGTCAACGGTGAAGGCAACATTCTTCATACCGGAAATACCTTGTAATCTGTGCAACTATAATGTCGGCAAGAATTATTTCTTTATGCTTCGATCCCTTCACAGGAAGAAGATAACACGTTTATCAAAGCCAGGTGCATCTGAAGTCACAAAGTTCAGTAGAAACGTGTTGGGACAGGTAGTAACGTGTTTAAGAGCATTGATATGGAATTTAATGTCGATAAGTATGTTAAGCGTGGAATTAAAATGAAGGAGCTAATCTGGATTATCGAAATATATTTTCGCAAGTTAATACTTTTGGGTCAGTTAATAAGCAATAAACTTATTTGTGAATACATATGTGGTATGAAGACCAGAGGTACCTATGTGTAGGTAAACAGTTTTATCAAATCGAAATCTAAAGACAATAGGAAAAAGAGTATTGTTACAACTTTGGTGTAGGTAGGGTAAGTTGATCTGAGTCAATACTATTCTAACTTACGCAAAAAGCGAAATAAATCCAAAGTCCTCAGAAACAGAAGATTCTGCCAATAGAGCACAGTTAAAGCCTAATCTGTGGATAAGAAATGTTAAGCTTCCGTAACGTCTCATAAAGAACAGGAAACGTACTCCAAACCTGCAGACAATGACCAGTCACGATCTAAAGCCCAGCAATTATAAGTTGGTCACAGTAGACCCAGCAAGGCATAACTAACTCATAAGCTACGGCAGATTCACTCGGCTCGGTTACACATTCAACACAACTAGAGCAGAACACCACAATAGAATCGTCGACTTATACCTGACACGGTGTTAAATGTCAATAATGAAAAAAAATTTGGGTTAAGCATTCGCTACGAGCTTACGTCTAACAATACAGATGGTGAAAATGCAGTTTAATTAGAGTCTTTTTCAAACTAAAAACAGATACACTATAAAGAATAGGCACCTCAAAATTACTAACGCTGCTTGGAGTACCCCACGGGATTATTTTGGGCCCCATAATGATAATAGTAATCAGGAGGGATAGGATATCAATTTTGTGCTTTTACTCATCTAGCAACTACGATGAATGAAGTTTCAAATATTGCAATAACCTAAAACTTGATTAGATTAACGATTTAATGTTACATAAAGATGACATTGGTCATCCGCAAATCTGCTCATGGGAATCTGTAAAGGGTAACAACAACCTGCATTCGGCCTGGTTTTCTTAATCACTGTTAGCCCTGTTAGGACCAGATGGCAATCAGATACTTGGCACATTAAGTATGGTGAATTTAGTTGTCCAAACATGACTTGTATCTAGTAATTTAAAGCAAAGCTTTGGCGACAGTTACTGGGTTAATAAAGACAACTAAAGGAATTTTAAGCCATTCCAAGTAACAAATGACACTATTACACGCTTCATTTACTTTTTAAATCCCACTTTGCGGTTCAAACACTTAATCTTAGTCTTCCAAATTGGAAATGAATTTGAGATATCCAACGGTCGAATTTAAATTTAGAGTGGCACTGATTACTTAAATGTCAGTTCTATTATTAGGTCTAATTTAAATAGTTGGTATTAAAATCTTAGCGATAATAATTGCTATTGCTATGCAATCTTGTGGATTGTAATTATTATTCTATACTCTTACTTCATACACACAGTATATTTTAAATTGTTTCCAGATGAGATTTACTACCTAAGTATTTTCTACTACAAAGATTCAAAGCATGAATGAAACAGATAAAAGTTCACATTAGATTCGCATCAGTCTGTTCAAACTTTATATCTTCTACCTTTCTTTGGATCCATTCCTAATGCTTATTCTTATTGTTTGAATGATATTTATGTACCAATGCTTTGTTGGGCTTGTTTTTAAAATGGACCTTTCATTTCTCCTCAAACAAGTCACCCATCACTATGATCATATGTGTTACATAAAACACGCTTTTTCTAACTCATTAACTCTTTTAGCATAAGTCTCATTGACACTGGCGCATAACAGTAATTACAATCCACTTTAACAATAAGCTAAGTCGGTGAACTTGGCGGCACGTGTAACGTAGTATGTATTTATAAACTGAAGTGCTAATGAATCAGTATTGATGACTCAGTTAAATCAGAGTTGTGTAAAAAAACCTTTGACACCATAAGTATTGAATGGCGTAAGACGATATTGCTGTCGCGAAAATTCCTTTTGCTACTTATATATTTGATTTGAAGTGCCTAGTCTTTGATAATTTAAGAAACCTTGACTCCATTTAGCTTTACGTAGCTTATTATAAATATATAAACAACAAAACAAACGAAATAATTGTAATGGGTAATTTAAAAAAAAACATTATAAATTCATACAGATTAACATAAAAACCTTGTCCATTGTGAAATCCGTTTTGAATGAATTTGTCTATATACAACTTAAACAGTAGAAATATCCATTTAATGTAATCTCCCGAATCGTAGGACCAAAAGGTAGATATTTTTTTAGCAACAACAGTAGATAAATTCCTTCTACAGAAAATCTTTTCACCAACATCCGAGGGAAGGAAAACTAAACGAAAACCAACTTGCTCCAAATAACAATTAAAACATTAAATCAAAATGATACGTGGTACTTCTCGGAATTTCGAAGTTACCTTACCACAGAAATGTTTCTATAAAAAACTTGATTCGTAGATGACCGGAAATAATTGGGATAGACCGAGCGGCCTTGCCCAAGGACTGGCCCTTGGATTCTCTATTTTTTTGGTACTTTTTGTATTCGGAATTCAATTCGATGAGTTACGATTTGTGGTTTGGATGTAAAGATAGTGTTTAGTTTTGATTGTGTGTGTTTTGATGAGAGAGTGTACGTGATCGAAGAAACTAAGAAACATGCTGTAGGTTAACGCTTATAAATTCAAAAGTAAATGTAAAAACACACTAATACCAAAAGGTGCTTGGTTACTTACGCTTACAGCGAGCTAGATCAAGAAGTTGAGATTCGCTCTATCATGTCATTTCATCAAAAAAGAGCTAAACTCAACATTGTAACTCGTTTCTGATTTACAACCAATATTGAAAAAAAAATAGGAATGTGTAATATATAGTTAGTAATATTTTCCTTATCGACAAGATAATAACAGATTATGAACGGTACTAAGAACTGCTATAAAAAAAAATGTATGGTGAAAGGTTCATCATCGCTCACTAATATTATTACAGTAAATTACATTCCATAGTTGCCATATCGTCTATTGGTTTCATTGTGATTACTATTTTTGAATTTACTCTTAAGATTGTTTGAAAGTTTGGTTTTACAGGTTGTTTCTCATCATGCTCTCTTCTGCAATTTTCAAGAATTCATTCAACATCTTCCAACTCTGTTCCAATCAGTTAGGAGTCTTTTATTAGTCTACGTTGGATTTTTTTCTCATTGCCTGTTTCACCTTCTATTTCCCCGTCCATTATGATATTAACTGCAGTTAGTTCATCTATTGATTCTTCTTAATAAAGAGAATTTAAGGGATAAAAAGTCTGTAATCTTAAAGTTATTAAACCAGAATAAAGAATTCACCAACAATTCCATCAAGACATATGAATACTAACCTGACTTAATTCTAGCACTTAATTTGACATCGAATGTATCAATCACAATCCACTGATCAGCGCAAATTCTGCCAATCTAAACCAATTCTTTTCACAATTACATAAGGTTTAATTTTCTTTGTGTAATGTGGTATTGAAAGAACCGGTCTTAAATGACCTCGGGTATGGAACATACGGATAGAATAACGATTCAAAATTCCATACGAGGTTCGTTCACAAGGCTTGATGTGTAACATCACGGATTTCCGTTATTAGAAGGCATAGATGCAGGTGCGCCATTCTTGGACCAAGGAGAGATAATTAGCAATACCAAGGTACAGAAAACTTTCAGAGTAATATGCCTATTGGTAAAATAGTTGAAGATACTATCATCCTTTTAAAAAAAGATGAAGATAGACTAAGTCTAGAAGCTTTCAAATAGGTAACGATTCATAGATTAGAAACCATAGCATGGAATTTAAACACTGCCTAACAGATGAGAGATCCTCCGCCCTCATTTAGTTTAATTTTCGTCAATTCCAACAAGATGAGGCTGGCTGACTACCCGAAGAAGAAACACCGAAACAAATCCTCAAGTCAAAGTCAAATAAAATTCAAATTTTAAACATTAAACGTGTATTGGTCAAATAAGGCATTTAACATTTACCTGTACATATGCTTTTTAAGCAATTTGTTATTAGACTCGCATAGTATGCAAGGTCTAAATCTAGCAGATTTATAAATATCGTACTCGAAGTCTAGTTAAGCATCCAACAACCTTATAGGTTTACCGGCAAAAAGCTATCTACAAAAGGAAAAATATAATTGTAAGCATTTTATTATTAGCGCTTTTTTTTTGTTTGTAACAAAAACACAAACTTTACTTCTTAATAATATTACTGTAGATTGCTTGCTAAATACTATCACAGGTTATATTCAAATCTTTCAAAACGAATTATCAATCTAAACTGGTAGTTTTTAAAACACGAAGGGTCTTGCAGGGAATAAGCGCACGCAATTGAATAAGACTCAAATAAAAAGAATTCAATTTCACACGATCGAGATTCTTTAACAAAAGGAAGGAGTTTTTATACGTCTGTTCTCATGAGAAAGCTCATTCAAAAGATTTTATATTTTTGGACCCTTTATTTGGATTTTTTCTTATGACTGAAAAACGGTTTTGTGTTTCGGTAATTTGAAGTAAAATGAGGTGTATGTATTAAACTACAAAAGTGTGCCATTTTTAACCAAAGCATAAATTTTATTTGTGATTTTTATATTGTTTGTATTTTTTTTATGTTTCATTCTACAATTTCTGTTTATATTGGAGAATAAGAATATGAGTTTGAAAGCGGCACCAGCAACTAAAAAGTTGAAACAGGATCGCTTTAGTATGGTCATGTGAAGAGGAGAGATATAAAGCATGTAACTAAATGAGTTATGAGTATCATATGTATACTCATGGATGGAGAGGGAGAGGGAGGCTAAAAAAAAGATGGATGGATTGTAGAAGGAGTGATATGAATCAAAAAGGAGTCAGTGATAGTATAACGATGGAAGAAAAAGACGTGTAGCGCTGACCCCAAATAACACGGGACTAGGGCAGTTAGATGATTATAATTTATCTGAAGGAAAAAAGTGTTAGTTTTACGTGTTTAATTGTGTAACCATCCAATTGTTATTAATATCATCATTTTGGTCTAACTAAACACAATAACAGAAGACATCAAGACTAAACCGTAACGTATATTATTGCAGGCAACGCCATATCAAATATTTTACCGCAGAATGTACCTAAAAGATTATTATTAAAACAGAACAACACATTAATTAGACTAAGGCTGTTCTTACAGATACCATTCACCTCATCACAAAAACTCGACGCATCCACACATTTAGTGAACGCATCGTATTGCTTTGCTAGAAGGCCAGTGCAATCCTCTTACATTTTTCGCAAGGTTCTATCTACAAGGAGACCATACTTAAAAAAAACTGAAATATTTAAAGTCTTTAGGGTCCCAAAGCTAAATCAAAACTGGGCATTTATTTGGGATTCAGCTGGCAACAAAATTGTATTAATAACCATTTTTATAAAAGAGTAACCATGTAGTTTCTTGTCGGTTCTTTTCCACAGGAAACAACCAATTGGAATCGTGCACTAGTTTCTGACGTTTTATAAGTGCCCATATCATCATCAGCCTTTTAATGTTCCCACTGCTGGGACTGAGGCCTCCTCTCTAGAAGAAGGAATGGGCCATAATCCACCACACGGGCGCAGTGCGGGTGCCATATAGGCCTATGTTAAATAAAAACATTTTGAATTGACCTTTTTTTTTAATTGATATAAACTAGTGCTTGACTGCGATCCCACCTGATGGTAAGCAGTAATGCAATCTCTGATGGTGAGGCGTATTAGTTTATGAGCCTATTCACTCTTACCTTGAAGATAATCAAAATATAATTGAACGGGAAAACCGCAGTAGGCAGATGGGAATCTTTAAAGAAAAGAGTCTTACGACCAACCGTGTGTATTGGGTATAGGTTTAAGATGACTTGTGTGAGTAAAATTCTTCTCTATAAGCTTCGATGTTGATCTAGAGTAAGGTCTCCCTTTACTTGAAACCTTTCAAGCATAAGTCGATTACAAGATGTTACTTCCTCTTCTTCTCTTTCACCAATCAGCCCTAATTATAAGAATAAATCACGCTAGGGTTAAAATAGTATCGAGCCTTTGAGAACATTCTTGTCTTTACATATTTTTAATCAAGTCTACCGCGTTTTTTCTTTTCTTAAACCACGGATTATCATGCGGGTCTCATCAATAAACAGAGTGATTCATACGAAAGGTTTAGGTGTATACCTAACAGACGCAATTATATAGTAGAGAAACACCTATAATTTCAAAGATTTCTAAGACCCGTGCGAAGCTGAAGCGGCGGTTTTTAATATGTTCTTATATGTAAGCAACCTTAGCAATGCGTAGCATTGTACTATGTAGATACCATGTTTACAAACTATAAATCCACTACAACACACAGTTACTTACGACAGTTTAAATCAATGGCATGTACGCCATTCCCATACTAATTTAGTTTGTCAGTAGCTTATGTATTGGTAAGCATTTGACGAATATTTTAAGCACGTTTCATAGAACGAAATGTGTACAGAATGTGTTTATAATGTCATTATTTCAATTCTGTGTGTGGTACTGGTAGAGCTGACATGGACATCATGTGAAGGTGCATTAAACTTTTGAATGCACTTTTTAGATATAATTGAATTTAATATTAATAGGATATAGCATAGCATAATCAGCATTATAGTGTTCCCACTGCTGGGACTCATGGTCTCCACTTTAGGAAAGGAAATGGACCGTAATGCACTCAAATTATCTTTAAGGAGTTTAATTTTGTTTTTCGCTGAATCTCAAACCCAGTTATAGTTTTGCTTGAATCTTTAAAAGACAGTAAAAATTTCACACTTCACAAGTTTCAATGAAGGCTTCGGGTCTTATTTTTATTTTCTTAGTTTTTAGTGAAAAAAGAAAATACTTAACGGCCTAAAAATATAATATATAGGTAGGTGCTGTCCTGAAGGACTAAATTTTATTTCACCTTGGTATTCTGTCTTTGCTTTATAGTATAATAGTATATAGGATTAAGTATCCTGTTTTGTCATCCGAGCAATATATACATGTTCCAGTTTCAATACCTACAATGTCAAACTGTTACAAAATTAATTAAAGGAAATATTTACTCGAAACCGTAACACCAACAATGCATTTGTCTACAATTTAAACAAAACACACGTTCTCTGAAATACTTAACCATAGCGCTAAACCCACTTCGTCTAGTTTGCAATACATTGACGATCTTCTTCTGTTCTCTTGCCATTCAACTGTTCAATTACAGCAATGGATCATGCAAATCTCGATGTTGTTTAACCATGTCATTTGTTACGCGATTCTCGGTGGAAGCCTGCACCTGCCTCCCGATTTTGCCATAAATTATGAACACTGGTCGATTCTTGCTTAGAAAACAAGTTTGTACGCAATTATAGTCCGATAGCTCTTGAGAAATATATTATTTGAATTCTTTTGGTCGTGTTTCTATGAGAACGACGAGAATAGATATCTTGTAATGGTCATGACTTCGTGAGTCTTGAAGTCTAGAATGTGGTTTGGACTCGAGTTTTCTTGAAGAAGATGGCAGTTAGGGGAATAGACAGGAGTGTTATGGTTTAAGCTCTTGCAAAAAGAAACGTCACTTACAATTAAGAATTTTAACTTTTAGATATTTTGAAGTTTTAGTCCTTTAATTTTTTTTATATTAACAAAATTTTAGAAACAATTTAAATCAAGACAGCTGATGTGGTACGAATTGAGCAAATGATTTGAAACTTACAGCAAATCTCAATGTGATAGAAATTTTGTACATGAGACTAACCTCACAACAAAACTCAACAAAACATATTTGGTCTTAAACACTTTTTTACAATTAGAAAGTTAAAGAGTTAAATGAAAGACTCAGTTCAATTTATAGCTTCACACATATTTTGTCTAACGAGGTGTATAGAGCGGCTAACGACAGTCTATTGTTACATTACTAATGGTTTGGCAAGACTCCAAGCTATACTTGAAATATTAAGTTGCTTCCGATGGTCTAATACGTATAACATGGTTCCAAATCTGGGTGGTCTTGTGGATTCTATATACTGTATTCATATTATCTGATCTTGATCAAATACAAATATTAGATGTCCACTCATACAACTTCATATTTTGACAAAAGTCTGACATTGTTCGGACCCTGATTGAGATTTAAATTTTCTGAAAGTACACAGTCGTCTTTTGAATGTAAAGTCTCTAAAGTGTTGAAAGACAGCTAATGTAACCAATAATTTGACATTATACCTACTTCATCGTCATATTTTATTTGGGATCAGAATCTCCAATACATCCACATAATTATGTCAACATCTTATCTGAATAGTTACTTACTTTCTAGCCATTTTCCAATCAATTCTTACATTGATGTTTTGTACTTCTCTGTCTATCCTATCAAGACCTGAGTCTTATACCTAACTATATTCATACTTAAAACTTTCCTCACGACAGGTTCCTCAAGTTGACATTGATATTACAAAGTATTAACAACATCAAGGTTCAATCAAGTTGATCCTTTGATGCTAACAGCTTCTTTGCTTACAAGTTCGATATTAAAGTGGAGTGTCTGAATACCACTGATGGCATTGCTTACAACAATTTGCAGTCGCCAAAGGTCAGAACCGAGAGACCTCTGCAACCGGTTCCATGTACAAAGTAGAAAATGATTTGCCTACTTTATGCTTTATTTTGTGGTCGTGCTTAGTTTATTGTGTCTTTTAAATCACCTCTGTCTTTTGACCATGAGCGCTCATTGGTATGTGACTGGTGAATGTATATGGACACTACGAAATAATTACTTGTAGTCTTGGGACAAATGCCTGGTGAAGTAGATGTATTATTAAAAGCTTGGAAACCTGTCAATTGAAGTTAAGCTGTAGAAGAAATCGCGATTCTATAATACTTATTTCGTCTTCATCAACTCTTCAAGATCAGTATATGTATTAAAGGCTCTGATAGTTCTCAGGATTTCGTTATAAATTGAATTTAGTTGATGTTACGTTACGTTTAAATAATTTCTGCATCATCACTATTGAGCACTCTAAACAAATCTACAAAATTTTGGTCCTTCTTCTCAACTCTAGGTCCTTTCTCTGCATAATCTTTCACAACATTTTCGTTATCTAAAACATCAAAATAGCACTCTCTGACCTGTCTCTGTGCTAGTGCTCCCTCAGCTATGCGGTCACGGTATAAATACAGGCAACCCGGAAAGTAATACCGGTTGAGGCACGTAACATGGGGTCGCATGCTCTGTCCTACATGTTGTGCTTTTCCAAATTACTGTTTAGATTTGAAAATGGTTTTTAATTTTAAGATGACAATCCTCATCTCTCGGTAGATTTTGTACTATGTCTTCATGCTTTCCTAAATAGAATTTTATTATTTGCTTTTCGAGACTCAGGATCAGAAGATATTCGCAATGAAAATCCCACTTATCTCTTGTTCTTTGGAATATAAACTCGATAGTATGTTGGAAGTACGTGTCTTGTTAAACAATATGAGACACTTTTTTCTTTCTTTGGCTTTGGCGTAAGCTTTTAGTATCACCGAGTTTGTTCACACACTTACAGAGAAAATAAACCGGTACAGTTCAGATGTAGTAGGTGATAAAATAGCTGTGTCTGACGGTAATCAGAGTCTAACTACTTCAAGTAGTACTACTAATACTTAGTCAACAGCTGATTTTGTTGTAGCAACTTTTTTTAAAGTCGTACGTTTATGTTGTTTGGTTTTAATAAGATGTTCTTCGACAAACAGATGATATAAATATCTCAATTTGATAAATTTTTACGGTGTCATCGTTGTCGAATTCTTTCACTAGATTACGTCGTAGGACTTGAAATGGTTCTGGTATTAGAGTTTTTGTATGGAATGAATGGCTGATTGCCTACATGCCTTTGATGTAAACCGGTCCAAATGCCATAATAGTCTAATGGATGCAGCAATCAACACCTCGAGGAAAAAACGATAACAGTAGCTAACAAGCTCAGCGAATTAATACAACTGTACAACGCACTGATTTGATAGCATAACGGATCATATTCTCACGCAACTGAAAACAATATTAATGTCTACGCTATGAACGTGGATTGTGAATTGAAAAACTTGATAAAGTACGGCCTAGGCGCGTGCGAGCCAATATCAACCGTTGAATACTGAGCATTTTTTATCGAACCATTCACAAATAACCGCCACTTCGGTCCGTTAACACCTGCTCTGTCTACCTTACACAAACACACGCTGATAAAAGCAAACCAATCTTAACAAAGTGCCGAATTCCATAATAAACCTTAGAATTCTCTGCCATCAACAGTTATAGCATTAATTATACGAAAAATACTTAAAAACCCGATAGTCGAGTTGAAAACTTGAAGTTTTCTTACAGTTATGCCGTTGTGTAAGAGATAACCTGAATTGAGATAAGTCTCTTCGGAACTGAGCCAGCGACGCATGCCGTAAGTAATAACCTAACAGATTATAATATTTGTGTTGGTAATCTTCGGATTCCATGTCTCGCAGAGATCGTTCTGATTCCGAGGGTCTTAAAGTAAAAAAAAATAAGGTTGTTTGAATGACTTACCGTCCATTAGGCGCTGAAGGGGAATGCACCAATTTCACAGCAAAGAGGAACTGTATTGCACACACGAGCAAACAGCAAAGATTCAATGATAACGTCAACGCACACAACGCTAATGTCACTTCGTACACCACTGCGAACTCCTCGGGGGCACTGGTGGCGGGCGCTGAGATCTTCAGCAAGAACAGCAGCGCGAGGAGCGCCAGCAGCAAGCTGACGAGGCACAGCAGAGCTAGCGACGTCAGGGCCTCCTCCGTGGCCGCTCTCGTGCTCCTGTTCCTAACAGGCGCGGGCCGGTGCGGCGGGAGGCCTGTCGCATTTCCATTCGCCAGCTTCGGGGGAGACGCAACCGGTATGGGGGCGACGACTGACACTGGGGCGGGAGTCGCCGCCGGCTGCGCGCCAGGGCTGACACTCGCCGACGTCCCGCCGACGGAGTGCTTGGAGGAGTCCAGGGTCGACACGTTGAGGGGCAGGTGGTGGTGCGGCCGCCGCGGCATGTTCTGGTAGCGGTGGTCGGCATCGTTCGCCGCCGGCGGCCGCTGTGTATGTTTCAACATGGCGCTGCTAGCGCGCCGAGACTCGCCATCCCGCCGACTGGTTCTCCGGCATTCGGGCCGGTTTGATTGCTCGACACAGCGACGCGGGCGCTCGGGCGACGTGCGCGGGGCGACTGACGGCGGTTCGTACCTGCGCTCGCGCGTATGTATGTCAATCAAAGAGGGCTGCAGGACTGAGCTAGGCCGCACCGGTCAACTCATCTACCCTGACAATAGAATAATGGATGTTTAGTGACACTATTCTATTCCTTGGATATAAACAAGTGGCCTATTGATGGCTACAATGGCTATGTTTACAAAACATCACTTTTACAGTGTTTAACATTATGTCAGTGTTGTTAAACGTATATTTCTTAACTGACGCACTTGTAGTCGCGATGTATTCAATAGCTATATTTTGTACTTAGTTAAAAATATTTACGAAGTTCATACATAGTTCTTTCTTTGGTTTATTATCCGTGCCTAAGGACCAATTTTTCCTGCCTTAACGTTCTTACAATTTACAATGAACTGAAGGGTGAAAGTTTGCAAAAGGGAAGCCGTAAAGAATCCGACTAAGTGCAGTTTGCTAACTTACCCTACGCAACTGCTATATTACAGCAACAGAATTGAATTTTATTTCTTTATTTTCTTTTAACCTTTTTTAACTATCAAGGTCCCAATTTATTTGCTATCGGTGCTTTTATTTTTTCCGTACTCTTCATTTCAGACGCTATTTTACTACTTAAAAACTTCTCCTTGACAGCCCTTGCTGCCTGCCTATGATTACGTAAATCCATTAAGAAGGGCACAAAAACCTGCACCCGAGTACCTGCGTCTTCCTGGCTCCAGGTGTACAGTTATCAAGAGGCGTCCATCTTCTGTCGCAAACGAGCAACTACAATACGACATAAACTTTATGTTACAATAGTAGCTCCAACTTTATGAGTAGATCTATTGTTTTGTTGGTTGAGTTTAAGTGACTGTTAACTGGTCGTTCTAACTGGCTGTTATTTCGTTTTAAACGTAAAGGGCAAATGAAGGATACAGGTGTGGTATGAGCATAGATATTCGTAGGTATGAGTCAGTAAAACTCACGCCCTTTTATGCTCAGAACTTTTTCATTCTTCTTCTTAGTTGGGCTCTTTATTTTCTGTTTCTTTTTTATTGTTATAATATTTATAAACTTTACAACTGACAAATTGTACGTATAGTGGTGGAATCCCGATTTTTCTTTGGCTACAATAATCATCATCAGCATTCCAGCCAAAATAAGTTCACTATTGGATATAGACCTCTCCCAGGTGTTGCTGCAAAGAACGGTCCTGTGAGTCTTGCTTCCATCGGATTCTCTACAGTTTGTTTCTCCTATTATTAATAGGTCAGTTAACCTCACTAGCCTTTTCGCCTATATTGAAGTCGGCTTCCAGGTTAACTGGATCCAGCTGAATCCAGTATTCTACATGGAGCGACTGCATACCTGACATCCACCACCCATTATTTGGATTACTGTGTTTCCAAGGGGTATTCCTTAGTAAACCTGATGCCAGATTTGCTGGCTTCTGACTATCGGTAACGGCTGTTACCGATAGTCAGAAGCCAGCAAAGTACCATGTAGTCGAATATTTGGATAGTCACCCATCTTCCAACCGTCCTCGGCAAGCGTTGCTTCCTTGGGCATCGATTTCTTCAACTGTTATTATTTGGATTTTGGTGTATCACTTTTCAGATAGGTTTATTTTTCTTTGATTTTCAAGTTAATTCCATTTGTCTCTAAAGACCAAGTTTACATATGTTCCAGTAGTTATTATTTTTCTTGGAGTAAGCTAAGTTGCAATGTGAAATATTTTCGACAATCATAGTATAAGTTAGGGTGTCAGGAGACGAGACATTACTGAAAAAACACGGATTGTGTTCTTCAAAAATTCGCAAATTGGAAAGTTGTTTTTCTCTCCCATATCTCAATCATAACTTGAACCCCAAATTTCAAGTCGTTATTTTATTTTTTGCAATGTTTTTTATTGCGGTCCACATTGTAATAAGTGGTAAATTAATAAAAAAAAAAAATGGAAAATAAATAAATAAGTACTTAATAGGAGAGAGGGAAAGCGTTTACATAATTTTCCTAATTACAAAAATAAATATTTAAATATTTTCTTACCAATCTCTTTTGTAAATTTAAATGATATCTAAAATTATTATTTATTTATTTAACTTTCGCTGTACTTGATGGTTCGCTGTGACATCTTCCTAGTGTCCAACGAAACAGGAAATCAACGCATAATGGATTTTATGATAACACCGCGAACGTGTGTCAATGAACTATTAAACAAAATGAGCTTTTAGTGAAAATACTGCTCAGTGGCAGTAAAGAATGTCGATATTGTAGATAGTGATTTTTTTTAGGTGGGAAAATCATCAATCAGCTCTTGGGCGGAGCGGGAGATAGTGTCAGACTTTTACTGCCTAAAAACCCACTCCTGTTCCTTAGTTCCTTTCGTACCGGAGCCGAATCTTCCTTTCAGAAATAAATCCTTGGCCCCAGTTTGGTTTTGTCCCTGCTGCCCCCCCACGGTTTGCTGACAACTCCTTGAGGCGCGCGTGGATACGCTGTCGACGTCTTGGGCTCGGTCCGGATAGTTACCGGACGATCGGACAGCGAGCTACCCATTGCTCGCCGTCCGCTAGCCCGCGCCTACGGCGGCCGAAATCGGGATCGGAATCCCGGCGGCGACTGTGGCGTGAGCGCCGGTACCTCACGCATGCGGCCTCCTCCTTTGCTAGCATTACTGCTTCGCAGAAGGAGGCGACCGCCTGCCACTCCTTCTCGCTCCGGACCATGGCCTGTACCAAGGCCTGGCGCCGAGAGATCGCTGTCGCCGATCGCCCCCACGAGGACACGGTGCTGGCGGTGCTCTGCCCAAGGGGGGCACACCTCAACCGTATGCTGCACCGTGTCCTCCATGCGATCCGCACAATGGTGACACCCGGGCGTCACTTCCGCACGACCGGTGTAGGAACCTCCCGAACTGCTTGTACATAATGATAAGAATATATTATCTACTTATTATATTATATTATTAGTATTAGCAAAACACTATTAACCTTGCAGGACTGTATTACTAACATCATAAACAACAACTTTAGTTCTATGACTTTTTACAAAACATAATTCATTTACCAAAAACAAACCTTCAAGATTTCGTTGTTCTATCTAACACATTTCAACTCTGTATTTTGCTATACCTAGGTTCCTACTTACGTCTGTATGACGCGACGCAAGCGCATCAAGCACCCCCGCCGCCTGATCCCTTTCCCCTCCGTTATTGTACTATCGCTTGATTCGCATAGCCTTCGTAATAACGTTCAATTTAAATATTTTTATTTTTGTATGAAAATCTGATGAAATCAATTAAATTAATTTGCTTATATTGTGACATTTACCATTCCTTCTTGTTATTAACAATGTTCCAAATATTTAAGCGCCAGTAGCGAATTATGCAAGATATAAGTAAACGTACGACGCGACGTACGATGTACGGTGACATACGTGGTGGTAGGTAGGTAGGTGGGGGTGGTATCTATGGGCCAAAATGCCTGATAATAAATGATTTATTATTATTATTATATATCTCGAGAAAGAAGACTCAAAGAAAGGTAAACGAAGTAGTCTTTATTGCACACCATAAAAATTAAAGTAGGACCTTCGAAATAATAGGGTGTAACAATAGGGGTCTTATCGCTAAAAGCTATTTCTTACAGACAAGATCACAATTCTAAGATAAGGCCATAAATATGCCATGTTTTTATGCAAATATTTTTATTCTAACTACAAATAAAAGCAAAACAGGTATTGAAAGAATAGCAGGTAGTCAACCATCATAAAATTAAGTACGGGATTATCCCAGAACTGCGGTACAGTTCGAAATACGTAGTAACTAGCCCTGGAACGCAAAGGGTAACTGAAGGAACAGCCGCCCTAGCCAAGTTACAACTGTTTCTCTTGCATCGAACGTCTCGAGTTGGCCACGCCCCCATTCTTTTGTTTTGACCACGTGACTGAGCGTTGAGATGACGTCATTCCCGTACATTTGAAGTTTTCTGCTAGGATTATCAACTTAGCTTGGAGTGCAGGTAGGTTTTAGTCAGCAAAAGTCAGAGAGTCAGAAAACCTTCCCGGTTGATTGAATTTGAACGAAAAGACCATGTCCTGCACATAGGATACTCTGTATCCTGAGACTAATTTTCTACATACACGCGGGTGAAGCCATTATAGAGGCTAGTAAAAACAAAATTATCTAGGTACCAACACAGGAACCGCCATCTCAAAACCTTTACACCAGTCGTCAAGATAATTTCCTATAATGACATCATACATTTTATATGGAAACTAGACTTGTAGAGCTACACTTGATCCACGCCACGCGCCGTCGTTCTACGTACAAATCAGGCGTGTTACACCTATGCATGTCGGTCTAATGTAGTTCTAGCTTTAGATTTAAATATAAGTGTAATTAGAAATAATAATGTAATTAATGCCGGTAGAAAAGTGTCAGGCTAGCAACTCGGCGTCGATGCTCAAGATTTTGAAGCGTCGTATATGTGTTTGTAACTCCATCCCGGTTGAGTCGTTTTGAATGAAATTTGGCAGACAAGACCATCTCCTAGAACACAGGATACTTTTCTATCCCAGGAGTATGTTCTCTTAGGATAATTTTCTACATTCACGCGGGTGAACTGGGTGAAGCCGTTGACAGAAGCTAGCATATATACCCTTAGTTCCGGATTACGTCAAAAGCGATATATCGCGAATCCGACCAAATTTATTAGTCAAAAAATATAAGGACTATTGAGTACTATTTGTGACATTGCGCGTTGGTCGGATTCGCGATATAATCGATTTTGACGCAATTCGGAATGCGGGGATAATCATAGCATAATCAGCCTTTTAATGTTCCCACTGCTGGGACTCAGACCTCTGTGAGAAAGAGAATGGGTCGTAATCCACCACGCGGGCCCAGTGCGGGTTGATGAATGTTATATGTCTTCGAATTTTTGTTTCTAAGACATGCCAGTTTCCTCACGATGTTTTCCTTCACCGTTTTTGAGAGCAGTGGTGATGAAATAAATTACACAAAGTAATGCGCCTGGCTGGGTTTGAATCCGCGACCTACAATACGTACTAAGTCGTCACTCGGCCACCAAGTAAAGCAGCCAGTAAAAACAAAATTATCTAGGTACCAACGTACCAACACAGGAAACGCCATCTAAAACCTTCACACCACTCGTCAAGATTATATCCCATAATAACATCTTCAAAGACAAATTAAATTAGGTACTGTAACAGCGCAACGGGCGGAATGTTGCAATTAGAGAAGTGGCATTCAAATGACCTTTGTTATATTACTGGTCTTGAATGACATTTGATGCGTTACAGATGTAGCAATTAATAACATTAAAGGCCGATGGAACTTCTAAATTAATTAGAAGGAGATCTTATATTTAATGAAAGTGCAAGAGTTAATATTGAATGTGAAAGAAACGGTATTGGAAATTGTGAACAAGTATTGGCGTTGATATTTCGAATTTTATTCCGTACTAGCTGCTGTCAGTAGTAGTGATAGTAGAGTCAAACGACTTGGATAATCTAATCAAATAATCAAATTCTTGAAATCTGATATATTAAAAAAAAAAAAATTAAAAAAAATTACCTTTTTTTCAAAACTCGTGTTTATTTACGCATGTACGAAAGTAATTTCTTTAAGAAAACGTCAGCTGAGCGAGTCCAATGACCTGTAGGTAGTAGTCGGCGTACAAACTAGTAGGATTTGAAATGTAATTAAAAAACCAACCAAAGTATCGTTAAGTTTAATGTCGGTAATCAATGAATGGTCTCTGAATGGATTTTTTCCATCACTCTAGGACACTTTTTTGGTGTATTGTGGGTGCATCCATAAACATGTAAACTCACACAGACAAGAGTCCCAAACCTCGACCGGAACAAGTATCTTTGTAGGCCATACATAATATCTATGGCCTACAAAGATACATAATATGTCAAAAACCTGCGACACGCAGTGAAGCAGCCGATCGCTCAACCATTGCGCCAACCAAGCATGTGTAGTAGATATTAAGGCCCAATAGCTTCATCATTCTTGCTTCACACCCTGCAAATTATGTCCAAAAGACAACTACTGCGTTCGATTTGTGGTTCGATTATTAAAAGCGTTATATTAGCCATTGCATGTCTTTCTTTTGTTTCTAGTTTTAAGTACAATAAAGCTTAAATATGTTAATGAAAGTACTCGTATATAAGTGCGGCTCCAACTTACGAGTTTATTTCATCACCACTGCTCTCAAAACGGTGAAGGAAAACATCATGAGGAAACCGGCATGATTTAGAACCAAGAATTCGTAGACATGTGACATCCACAAACACGCACTGGGCCCGCGTGGCGAATTATGGACCTTTCCTTCTTCTAGAGAGGATCTAGAGAGGAGGCCCGAGTCCCAGCAGTGGGAATATTAAAAGGCTGATTTTCTAACACTGCCATTCTGATAAGAAATGAACCTCAATTCCTTAGTAAATTGACAAAGAAGCTGTTCCTTCCGAGCCCACCCATGGCACGTGCGCACCTGTCGCGCAGGTGCTCGTGTATCAAGTTATCACAAAAAACATCTAGCGCCTGCAACGTGTGCCTCGGAGCCTTGGTGCATGAGCTTGTAGAAAAAAGACGTTGACCAAATGGTGCGACGGTTTTACTGGATATTAGGCGTCCTATTACCAAGTTTAAAAAAAAAAGATAATATGTTTAATATGGTTATGTTAATAGACTTTGAATGGCTCTCATTTTTTATTTTTTGGAGTGGGTACTTTCCAGCCCTAGTGGCTACCAAGCCCTGGCGCCTGGGGCGTCTCCTGCCACACAACGGTGACACTCAGGCGTTTCTTCCTGAATCCGGAACAGGAACCTCCCGAACTTAAGTACCATGTCCGGTAAGGACCTGTGACATGCGGTTGCCCTATCATGGTCAGTAGACTGAAAGTGATTCGGCAAGACAGGAAAGAGTACCGCGGCGCTGCTGCGGGCTGGTAGCTTGGAATACAAAGGGCAACTGAAGGAACAAAGGTGGGTTTTAGTCAATAAAAGTGTGACGCTCCCTGTTCCTCCACTCAGATCGGGAGCAGTTATTTGATGATTTAACCTTTCAATCGTGTTACTTAGAGACACAATAGAAAGACAATGGGTGCGTGAACGGCGTTCGCTTGGGGTTTAATTAATTAATCCACTTATTAGATGACTAGCTTCTGCCAGCGGATTTGCCGGCATGAAAGTTGGTATCTCCATACAAACTTTAGATGTAACGGTTTAACCCCCTTGGAGGCTATGACTAGCTTCTGCCAGCGGATTTGCCGGCAAGAAAGTTGGTATCTCCATACTTTAGATATAACCGTTTAACCCCCTTGGAGGCTGAATTTTGGAAAATCCTTAGTGGTCGGCTACGTCTAATGGAAGCCTAGTGTATTTACATTTTTAGTTTCAATAGTTTCGGCTATGCGTTGATATTATGTCAATCAGTATTTCCTTTTAATAAAAAGTTTTTTAGGGTTCCGTACCTCAAAAGGAAAAAACGCAACCTTTATAGGATCACTTTGTCTGTCTGTCTGTCAAGACCCTTTATCTCGAGAAGGCGTGGAAGTATCGAGTTGAAATTAAATAAACCAAAAACCATATACTCAGGTCGGCGGTTACTTCTAGCTGTGAAAAAATCAAACTTCGAAGTTAACGAATAAAAAAGATACGGTCGTTTATGTCGCAAAAAACACATATTTAGATACTCTCAAAGATCGAAATTCATAGGGTACTTCCCTTTGACCCAGAATCCTGAAATTTGGCACTAAGCAAGGTTTTATAGCGCAGGTATAGGAAAAAATCTGATAACAGTAAATATGTTGTTACCTACGTCACAAAAAAAAAATGCTATTTGGAAAAATCTTCGAGACTCCATTCGGGAGTTGTAGTTTGCACGGAACCCTCAGTGCGCGAGTCCAACTCGCACTTGCCCAGTTTGAGCATGCTTGCCTATAAGTAACCTATTCACTGTTGACTTAAAGACCCCTAGTTTGTAGCTATCAGAAGACACAGACTCCGGCAGGAAACTCTGCACCTTAGCTGTTCGCATAATGATTGAGAGCAGTGGTGGCCGAGTGGTAACGGCCTCGACTTACGTGTTGGGTCGCGAGTTCAAACCCAGCCAGGCGCATTACTTTATGTAATTTATTTCATCACCACTACTCTTAAAACGGTGAAGGAAAACATCGTGAGGAAACTGACATGTCCTAGAACCAAAAATTCGAAGACGTGACATTCACCAACCCGCACTGGGCTCGCGTGGTGGATTACGGCCCATTCCCTCTCCTAGAGAGGAGACCTGAGTCCCAGCAGTGGGAACATTAAAAGGCTGATTATGCTATAATGAATTTTGCCAGATTCAAAAAAAAAATACGTTAATATTTCAGCCCCCCTAGCCAAGTTACAACCAGTTTGTGTCGAATTCCGTTCTCTAATCGGTAACGCCTCGGTGACAGCAATTGTAGAAAACGATAAGTTGGTAGCCATGTTGACACGCCTGAGTCGGCCGCTCGTTCTACAATGTAGCGTTTGTATAACAAAGGATGTAACGTTAAACATTGTAGAAACGATTTTGAACGATGTGAACTTGGCTGCGAATTGTCTATTCGTTTGTTCTGACCACGCGACTTTACGTTGAGATGACGTCATTCCCATACGTTTCATCACTTTTCGACAGCGTTAACGATTACAGAATAACAACTTGGCTAAGCGTGCAGGTTTTAGAGCATAGCCCGTTGTCAAGGATAAACCAGGCATGTTAGTAACAGTATACGTTGTGGTCAAGATGCGAGGGCAGGTAAACATAATATTTTAATATCCCGTTGCGCCATTGTCGGCTGCGGTTTGGACAACGCTTCATTCCCACAGTGCAATATTGTGGAATTTTATAGCGTAAAGGTAAATGGAGTGACGAGTTGCCAGGCGATAAAATATTCTAGTGATTTATTAATGAGCCTGTTACTAAAAGACTATGAGTAGGTATCCATGTGGATGGATGGAGAGAGAGAGAGAAAGGTCAAATAATTAAGAGAAAGAGTGACAAAAAAATTTCGTTAAGTTAATATTTATTTTTGCAAGCACTTTTACACATCATTTTTTTTCCTAAGTTTAAACTAGATGAGGCCGGTGTTTCCTAGCTGACTACTTACCCTGAGAAGAAACATCGAAACAAACTCAGGGGTCAAAGTTTCTTAAAGTCCATATAGTAAACATGTACATAATGGTCAAATCATATGAGAACCATGCTGATTAGTGTCTCAGATAGTCTTTTGAGGAACGAACCACAGATTTGAGTGGACCTGTCCAGTCAGTGCAAGCATTTGTCGATTGTGTTTATTCGTGTAGCTCAACTCAGGGTTAATAAGGAGCTCAACGTTTAAAAAACCGAAATGTGCGAGTCGGACTCGCTCACTGAGGGTTCCGTACAAACTTTCATATGAAAACAATTCAATTCCCGAATTGAGTTACAAAGATTTTTCCGAACCGCAAAAGAAATGTGACCTAACTACATACAGTTTTCAGATTTTTTGTGCTATGAGACCTTGCTTCATGCCAAACAGGATTCTAGGTCAACGGGCGAAATGCACGTTTTTTGCGATATAAGCGGTCGTACCTATCTTTTTTTTCGTTAACTTAGAAGTTTGATTTTTCCACAGTTTCAAGGAACTGCAGCTTGGAGTATATGGTTTTAATTTTATCTCGACACTTCTACGGCACAGTAGCCTGATTCACGTAAAATCAAACAAGCCAAATATCGTTGAAGTTTTATAGTCGTTCGATCGAAGTCCTATCCAAAAGCGGTATTCACAATCTATCGACTTATTTCCAGTTACATTAATAAGTATTCTACCAGTATAATGTAATACAGATATTTTTTTAAATCGACGAATTTCAAACGACTTTATAATCGGTGTCGTTCAAACTCCATTGATGGATGTGAATACGGAAATGGTCTAAACGACTAAATCATTACGATATCGTTACGGTTTTCATTACGTGAATCGGGCTAAAGAGCACTGTAACATACTGAAACTCGAGATAAAGGGTCGTGACATACAGACGGACAACAAAATCTTCCTATAAGCATTCCGTTTTGTTCCTTATTACGTACGGAACCGTAAAAAGAGTTAGGTATGAAAGACTGCAAGTTGTAATAATATATGCAAAGCGGCCCTTGCAATTTGCTCCTATGTAAATTATATACAGT
This sequence comes from Mythimna ferrago, assembly GCA_910589285.2. Classification (NCBI taxonomy): domain Eukaryota; kingdom Metazoa; phylum Arthropoda; class Insecta; order Lepidoptera; family Noctuidae; genus Mythimna; species Mythimna ferrago. The sequence continues at coordinate 5,671,209 of OU342689.1, forward strand.
CTGCATATTTTTGTATGCTTTATTTGCAATTCCTAGAACGATGTGTAGAATTTCATTCATAAAACCTGGTATAAACAAAACATCAAGTTTCAATTGTTTTTCATGTGGAATATTAGAAACTGTTCAGGAATTTTACTCAATGAATATTGACACAAACTAACCAATATACCATTTTGTTTTACTGCTGATAGACTCGTGCTTGACCACTTTTCTTGGTCTTACTTGATAGAAAGGAATGATGTGGTAGGTAGACGATGGGGCACGCTTGCCTATCCACTCTTGACTTAGGTATAGATCCCCAGGTTATCAGGAAACACAGATTCCAGCAGAGAATTCTACTGCGCTGTACGCACAATGAATGTGTTCGCAAGACGATTTATGGGTACCTATGGGTGGATGTCCACCATGTACCGGTGGCGTATCACCGTACTGGGCTTCAAGTCTGCTATTACAATAGTGTCAGAATGGTCTATCATTGATTTCATAATTGTTGATTTTGACAAATTTTGGTAATCTACTAATGGCGTCATTATGACTTTCCTATGGTCAACCACTGACACTCCATTGAAAGAAATGGCATAGAATGGTAATCTCGTACATAATGAAAAATGAATATTTGACGTACCTACCTATGCGGTAATCTGCAAAAATTTTGACAGTTCCTTTGAGCAGCGACCTACCATTACGACGTCATTGCGCAATTAGTGCTTTTAATAAGCTCGATATTGTAATTCTACCACAATTCTATTACAAGACCATTGACCGATTAATGATCGATCATTATGAGTAAGCAGATTACAAATTTTTAGCAAAATGACAATGGGGTCGTGTTGGAATGACGAATTTATAAAAAAACAGACTAAGGCTGCTTGTCCACAGGAGCAGAGCGAGGCTACGGAGCGGAGAAACGGAGAAATATTAACCAATAAGGTGCACACAATCTCCGCTCCTCTGATTTTCTGGAATCCTATTGGTAAATATTTCTCAGTTTCTCCGCTCCGCAGCCTCACTCCGCTCCTGTGGACAGGCAGCCTTAGGCCCCTGGAGGTCCGATGACAGAACGTTTCTCTACACTAGGAATTTCTCGCGTATCGTAGGTGCGTTGACCAACTCTGGTCCAACAGTCTACAATATGATAGCTGTAAACCATACATATTTTTTACGCGCGGGGATCAAACCCGCAAAACGAGCACAGCAGCTGATAGTTTAGCCACTGCGCCAACACTTATCCTATATCTACAATAATATTATAAAGAGGTAAAGTTTGAGTTTTGTTTGTAGGAGGTAATCTCTGAAAGTACTGGTCCGATTGCGAAAATTTACACCGATGGAAAGCTGCTTTATTCCTGAGTGACATCATCATCATCATCACCAGCCTTTTTTTTAATGTTCCCACTGTTGGGATTCAAGCCTCCTCTCTAGGAGAGGGAATGGGCCGTAATTCACCACGCGGGCCCAGTGCGTGTCGGTGAATGTCACATGTCTTCAAATTTTTGGTTCTAGGACATGCCGGTTTCCTCACGATGTTTTCCTTCGCCGTTTTGAGAGCAGTGGTGATGAAATAAATTACACAAAGTAATGCGCCTGGCTGGGTTCGAACCCGCGACCTACAACTTGTAAGTCGGGGCAGTTACCACTGAGTGACATAGGTTATATTTTAGCGGGCGCAGCCGCAGGCAAAAACTAGTTATCAATAGAACGACATTAGGACGAAAAAACCAATGGTATTGGCTACTGTCGGAACCAATTCACGGATGGCTAGCACTGTCCTTGTTTGTGATCGTACGAACTTCAGACTAAATCTAAAGATATTAGAATAATCTCTTTATCAAATTCCAAACCGAAGTTAGTCACACATAATATAAGAGGCACTATATAAAAGGTCACGTATATTTCCGTATTATTTGGATAGTTAAACAGAAAAACGGTTGTGAGTGTTATAAGAGCTGTCTAACCGTGCTTTGGGCTTAAGTGAGAGTGAGTACAATAGAAGATATTATTTTTTCTAACATAGTGTTTATCATAGTATCATAGAGATCCTCTTTTATCGGTACCCAAGCTACCTCTTTAAATTGAGGTGTCTATTTGTAATATCAATATAACATTTATTTTCTAACCTATGACAAAAATGTAAAAATGTGTTTTAAAATGATTGTCCGTCTGTCTGTTTGTTCCGGTTAATCTTTGAAACGGCTGGATTTAATTCTCGGGGACATAATCTCCAAAATGGATAAACAGATTTTGACGGGACTTTCTCTAACAGCTTATGTTATTTTTATGGTAGAAGAAGTAAATAAGGATATAGGTAAATGTTCTTTAACTGCATGCAAACGAAGTCGCGATTCGTAAGAGCTTATCTTCTTAAAAATAATCATTGATATGAGTTCAAAATTGATAATATTATCAATTATCTTAGAAGGCTGTCCGCTTAAGAGGCGCGAGTGATTTTTTATATTAATTTGAAGAAGTATTTCATAGGAATAAATCCTACATTTATACGAAAAAAAAAGGCTTTATTATTTCCAATCCCAACCCTAACTAAGTCCCTAACTTTTTTAGGTGGGAAATCACTAAATAACTTTTCTCGCTCAGAGTGGCGCGAGAAGGAGTGTCAAACTTTTAATGACTAAAACCAAAATGTGGGTTTTATCACATTCGCGAATGCGAATGCGAATATTCAAATTCAATATTCCCGAATGCGAATGCGAATATTGACTTTCAAACAAAGTGCGCAGAACGTCATAGAGTTTGATATTTTATGTTTGAAAGAAAGAATGAAAGAAAAACTCTTATTTGTACCTCACACATACATTTAAATAAATAAAAAAACAGAATTAGTTAGTATTATTGTACCGGTAAAATGTCCTAACTTTGTACTTACGATTTTTATATTTTTTTATTTTTGCTTCTTAAATAGAAAAAATCGTATGTGCAGTAGAGTCTTTTTGATTTTTTCGTTCGTTGGGTTCTGAGTTCATTTTCGCGCTTAAAGAATCGCGGAATTGCACTAGTTTGCTATCAAACTAAAGTGTGAACCAGACTTAAACTTGATTTACAAGTCCAATACATAGAAAGATGGAGGACTATTATTCATCTAAAATTAAAACAAGTGAAAAAAGCTTAAAACACGTACCTACATAATCAAATTGTGAAGTGCAGGAGAAAAAGCACCGACCAAATTTTGTAAAATACTCGTCTTTAAATTACATTTCATAACTTTCTTTTGGATTACAAGAAAAATTGTACTCAGAATAAAATTTGTTAACTAGAATAGTTTACTAATTAATATAAATAATCAGTTTGGGCAAAATGAAGATAGGTAGGCCAAATTATAGCGAAAGACGGTAATTGTTAAATTAAAGTGATATAAAAACATGACCATGACTCCAAATTTCAATTTGTAACACTGAAAATGTGAAATGCAAGTTGTGTGATAGAAAAATATTATATTATTTTTAAAATTATAAAATCATATCAGTAAGTACCTACTGTTATTCTATAACCATTCAATCAATAATTTAATATATTTTTGTTTGTCAAAAATATTCGCCAAATATTCGCATGTATCTTGCGAATGCGAATGTCAAAAAATATGCAAATATTTGCGAATGCGAATATTCGTTACATCACTACTCTATAGCATTAATAATAATAATTTATTTATTTCAGGCAAATGTACCCATATCATAAATATCTTATAAACTAACATACATAATTACTTATATTAAATCGACGGTTGAAAGGCAAAATGATCTAAGCGACATTGAGTAAACTTTACAAAAGAGTGCACTTAAAGTAACTTAAAGTTAAAATATTTGAGTTCACTTTTGTAAAGTTTACTTAATGTCGCTTAGATCATTTTGCCTTTCAACCGTCGAAATAATTTTGTTAAATTAGTAAACATGATTTAGAACTCTGTTAGTAAAACTTCACTTCGCACTATTTTGTCTTTCTGCTGACCTGAGTTATTTGTCCGCGGAAGCGACAGAACACCACACCCTGGGGCCAAAAGTCTTCCCCCATAACAAGATGCAGAAAACATTTCGGTACTCGCGCCACAAGTGCCTTAAAATTGACGTTCCGGTGCGACTCCAGCAACTGCACCCTCAGTGTGTACTTCAACTTTTGGCGCACATACTGGACGATGAACATTGACGGCCTAGTTGGCATAGTGGTTGAGCAACAACAACCACCATAGCATACCGTGCGAAGCTAAGTTAATTAGTAGGATACCTAAGCACGTAGACAGACAAAACAGTTTTGATTAGATCCACGCCTAGCGTCGCGCCTTGCTGAGAGCAGCACCAGACCCACTGGTAGGTCTTGATACTTATTAGCCAATATTCCAGGAAAGCTACTGGTGTTATGTGTTTATAGTCGTACTCGTAACATGTTATATAAGCCAGAGGACGTTGTCCGCTCGTCAAGCAAAAACTTGCATCTTATGTGGGGATACCATGAATTTGTAGTAAAAGAGATAGTCTTAAACCCTTAATATACCCTTTTTTGGGATGGGATATCATCAACATCCCCCTCTCAAGGTGAAGTACAAAGACAATAAGCTATCTGTGGAGTCCATGTTATTCTCACATTGTCATTACTAAAAAATTTAACCCATGAGTACAGTGTTATTTTTTTGCAATTAATGTACTTACCTAACAATGTACTGTTCTAAAAGAGCTATTGCCTAGAACTACAGCTAGCTACGAATATATTTAGTGGTGATTGGTTCCCACAATCTAGTTATTTTATTATTTAAATACCTACAGCTTCCAGTAGACCCACGAAAGAAAAAATTAAAAGAAATGATGAGTGTGTATGGGAGTATGTGAAATTCTAAATAAATTTTAAATGGGGAAAGACATATAGATAAAAGATATAAGGCGTTTAAAACTTCTGTCGGCTCTACCAAGTGGCTTGTTAGAATCATCCTGTCCGAATATACGCAGGACGCATGGTATCCCTACCAGTCGGTCGCGTGTCACAAGGATGGGCCTAAGAATGCCGCTGATCCTGTTAGCGCTGGCTCTATCAGGCTCTATGTAATAACGTGCACTAACTAAACGTAGACACATTATGTACAATACCATAACGGGGTAGTTAGAGTAGCTTTATTAAATGATGGGAACTAAAAGCTGTTGTGATAAGATGTTTTGTTTGTTTAGATTAAAATTTGATAGATCGGTTCAATATCCATAATTCGATACAAATAATAATAATATTATAAAACTAACTATTGCCAGTGGCTTCTGCAGCGTGAAAGTAAAAAAAATATCATTTTCTAAATATTTCTACGCCAGCAATGATAGTAGGTACGTTCTAAGGGTTACGGTGGCTCCTGTTTTGTTTCCCTTGCGAGCCTCAAAATATGCGCCACAAACGGAACAACTGCGACGGCTGTATCTTCAAAATGCATTGACTTGGAAGTTTGATTTTTCCACTGCTCTAAGAGGTATCAGACCTGTACCTACCCCTAGCCAAGTTGCTAGTCCGCTAGCAGAAAGCTTCAAATGTACGGGAATGACGTCATCTCAACGCTCAGTCACGTGATCAGAATAAAAGAATTGGCGACGCGGCGAACTCGAAGCGTTTGGCGCAAGCGAAACGATTATAACTTGGCTAGGGGGGCAGAGTAGATATCTACCTATTTTGCTATTCATTTCAGCTTTATACGTCCACGCGCTCCTGAAGATAAAGTCTTAACAGACGGACAGACAACAACAAAGTAATCCTAAGGGTTTCGTTTTTGCCGACTGAGATACAGAACCCTAAATCAAGAAAAAATAAATGTAGTACTTAGTAGGTACCTTATACAAGGTGTAAGGGACAGCCCTCCAGGGCTCAGTAGACAAAACTAAACCACATTCCACAAAAATTTTTTTCAGGAAACGGAAAAAAAATCCGCCTCACCATACAAAATTATAATCTTGATTGGACGGTTTGTATGGTGAGGCCAAATTTTTTTTTCGTTACATAATTATTTTTTTTGTGGAAGTTTGTTCAGTTTCGTCTACTGAGCAAGCCCTTAAAGTTTGTGGAGGGCTGTCCCTTACACTTTGTATAGATGAGCATATATGAGCATACCCCTAACTTAGATCAACAATTTAACAGTTCATACAGTCCTACATAATATTATTATAGGTACCTACATAGTTCTATATAATAAAACAGCGGCAAAATTGATAACGTCGTGGTCCAACGATTACAGATATTACGTAAGAAGCAATAACGTAAGATATTGTATGAATAAACAGATGAATCTTTAGTTTATATTCTGCTGTTTAGCGGCATTGTTATTTGTGACAAACAAGGAATCTTTTTAATTCACAAAAGTGGCGTGAGTACATACATATTTATTCATATTTTTATGAATGTCTTCTCATGGAAAAATACGCATCTACAAAGCTCATATTGTGCTTTAATTGAATGTTGGACTGTGAAAAAGACGGATGAAAAAAATGTATGTAGAGGAGACGAGAATGTTGAGATGGATGTGCGGTGTGACGAGAATGGATAACGTGAGAAATGAGTATATTTGAGGAAGTTTGAAAGTGGCCCCAGTGACTGAAAAGTTGAAAGAGAACCCTTTGTCTTGGTATGGCCATGTGGAGAGGAGGGACGAAACGCATGTAACTAAAAGAGTTATGAGTAGGTATACATCTATGTATGTATGGAGAGGGACAAGTTACAGGAAAAGAGAGTTAGGTAGTGATACAAAGTGATACTGCAAGGGTTCCGTTTTTGCTGACTTAGGTACGGGATCTTAACAGCTAGGTGCTGCTATTGCGACCGATCCAGTGATCTGACACGAAGCACTGAGGTCGAGTCGTTAGGTACTAGGTCAAAGGTGCCATTAAAATCAGCATCATTAAAAAGGTTTGATCCTTCGACTGAAGCTCATAAATTTAAGATAGTTCAGCAAACCAGTGCATGTTGCCAGTGATGACATGGTTCCGAAACGTAGTTGCTTACAATGGGCTCTTCAGGCTAAAAATTCAATGTAAAGAGCTATAATATGCTCGGAGTTTCCTTGCGTGATCACATCAGAAATGAAGATATGCGCAGGAGAACCAGGGTTATCGACATAGCCCGAAGAATCGCCAGACTTATGACCTGTATATACCTGTTATAGACCTGTCGTCCAATCGGTATGTCGATGTTTGATCAAACAGATTTGATCGTGTGTGGGGTGGATCGGTATGACAACATGTTGGTCACACCGATCCACTCCCACACACGTTCAAATCTGTTTGATCCAATCGGTAGCGTCATACCGATTTGACGACAGGCTTGACCGTGTATGGCCGGCATTAGGTGGCAGTGGGCGGGGTACGTTGCTCGCAGAAAAGATGGTTGATGTGGACAAAAGGTTCTGGTGTGGGGACCACAGAGTGGCGATGACGCAGTGTTAGGGGGCCTCCCACAAGATGGACCGATGACCTGGTGTGGATCAGGGGGTCAAGGGAATCCGATGGACAGAACCGGTTGTTGTGGTGACGCTTGGGGGATGCGTATGTCCAACAGTGGACGACTTTCGGCTACAATTTCAGCTAATATTTAAGTTCTGAATTCACTTTTTCCTAGGCGAATAATGGACGTTATTGTGGTCGGGTGTGGCGCCGCCGGCATCGCAGCCATGCGGAAGCTGCACGAAGCTGGTCTCCAGGTCCTGGGTCTTGAAGCCAGCAACAGGATCGGCGGCAGAGTCTATACTACGGAGTTTGCAGGAAAAGCTATTGATATCGGCGCTGCTTGGTAAGATAATACTTACTTGATCTTTTCACTGTAATTACAATAATAATATAATATTCCACAACTATTACCCAACGCCGTCTAGTCAGTCTAGTCCCAAGCTAAGCAGAATTTGTGTGGTGAGTAATAGACAACTGATAAATAATATCAGTACCTAATTTATTTATAAATTAATTACACACAGACATAGAACAAATGATCCTACTCAATACACAAACATTTGTCCTGGGTGGGAATCGAACCCACGAGCTCCGGCATAGCAGTCAAGGCTACTAACCACTAGACCAATAAAATGCGTTTCGTTCCTAGAGGTGATTTTATGAAGAACCGTGACCGTATTATGTCCAAACCATAATCGTAATCGCCATTTTATATCACATGTGTAAAAGATTTGAGATTTTTTAACACTTGGGTTTCTTCGACGATTGATATTCCGATGGTCCAAGAATGTCAACGATACATTCGATTCTTTATACAGCTCTATATCCATAATTGCATATAAAATGATTAAGTTCGGGTTGACAGAATTGCGCTTAAGGATTTTGTCGAAACGTGGCTATATTCCATATTTTTACAGCTCTTTGATTTATAGCTGAAAAGTAATAATAATAGCGTTTTCGGGAGAACGTTGATTTAACAATCTTCTCCCAGAAAGATGCTGGTAGGGATCTTGATTAGACTTCCTGGATTTTCCTGATAGGCGTGGTATAGGTACCTCTTCACTCCTCAAGCACCTCAGGATATGTTGGCCCCATAAGTGTGTCCGTGACATCACAGCGGGCCAAAGAGGCGAGCCTTAACAGAGTAAGCGCTCGCTCGAAGTATCGTTTTAAATATCGCAGCACATAATGAGTCTGACGCCTTTTGGCCTCGTACAGATTATTCTTCTTCTATTGTGTATTTTTAGTTTATAAAACGATAGTGTGAGCCACGAATAATGTTTTCTTTGTTGTGACGTCACTTCGTGCTAGCGACCATTTTCGGGGCCCATTTATTAAATGCGTTAGTCACCACAGTTTATTCGATGTGTATTATATAACATTGTGATCACTTCCAGGTGCCACGGAGAGAAAGACAACGTTATCTTCGAAATGGTCAACCCATTAGGTCTTATAGGCAGATCAGACCCTGATACCAACTTCTACGTGCGGTCTAACGGCGAGCTGGTGCCTGAAGACAAAGCCAATGGCATCCTGAAGGCTCTGGGAGACGCGGTGGAAGGTGCTGACAAGAACATCAAGCAATCCATCTCGCAATTTGTGCGGGGACTGTTAGTAGACAAAAAATTTTTGTTAATGAGCTGACCTGCTGCCAAGCAATTATAAATCTTCTAATATAGGAAAGAACAGTGAGAGCAGTGATGGTCCAGTGGTAATGGGCTCCACTTAGGTCGCCGGTTCAAACCCAGCCAGGCGCATTACTTTGTGAAAATTTCATCACCACTTCTCTCGAAACGGTGAAGGAAAACATAACCAAAAATTCGTAGACATCTGACATGATGACACCCAGCAATCCTCACTGGACCTGCGTGGTGGATTATGACCCACTCCCTCCTCTAGGAAAGAATGAAAAATATCAGCCAGTATCTCAATAGTCTATTGCGACATTACTTGCAGAAAACCTCTTGAATGCCACATTACTTGCAGAAAACCTCTTGAATGTTAGCGATTTCAGCCCATGAAGCTTGTGGGATGTGGCATCATTCTAAAGAGTTATTTGGGTCCTGGAATGTAAAGGGCAACAGAGGCAACACGGGTGAGGTGTAGCCAGTAAACCCTCCTCCACACAGAACAGGGGTGCTATTCTCTAAGAAAACAGCCTTGAGCGCAGCGCTGGCCGCAGCGACGAGTCGAGAGCGCTGTTCATTGGATTAACAATCCCATGAAAAGTTATATTGGGTTGTTAATCCAATGTACTGCGCTCTCGGTCTCAAGTCTGCTATTACAATAGTGTCAGAATGTTCTATCATTGATTTCATAATTGTTGATTTTGACAAGTCTTGGTAATCTACTAATATAATGGCATCATTATGACTTTCCAATGGTCAACCACTGACACTCCATTGAAAGAAATGGCATAGAATGGTAATCTCGTACACAATGATAAATGAATGTCTGACGTATGCGCTAGTCTGCTAAAATTTTGACAGTTTCTTTGATCAGTGTCCTACCATTAGAACGTCATTGTGCAGTCAGTGCTTTTAGAGTCTGTCTAATAAGTCAACCGACTTGGGTAATTATTCGGGTAAAATGAAATCTGATGTAGTCAACGCTGGTTCAATAATCAAGGTTGATAAGATATTGATCACTGTTTACTAGATACTAGAAGAACCTTATAAAAAGTATCGAATATAAGTATTTTTAAATAATTAAATATTATACAAAATTCCCAAGTCGGTTGACTTTTTAGAGAGACTATAATAAGCTCGATATTGTCATTTTACCACCATTCTATTACGAGACCATTGACTGATCAATGATCGATCATTATGAATTACTTAGCAGATTACGAACTTTTAGCAAAATGACAATGGGATCGTGTTAGAATGACGAATTTATAAAAATAGCAGACTTGGGCCCCTGGAAAGATTATTTTATAATTTAAAAAAGAGGCCCTTGAAGTTGAGGTTTTTGTATGCTGTTTCTATTAACCTACCCTACCTGGTAACCTACTTAGTCGTATGGTCTACCATAAATTCATTTTCAGTCCCATCATTGTCATATGGTTTTTATTTCCGAGGCAAAATACTTTTTCAATACACTCACTGGAAAACCCGCTTCTATCCCACCGCTTTACCGCACTAGTGAGAGCGGAATTCATCGTATCAGGTGGGCGCGCGTCGACCCCCACGAGTCGCCGGTTAACCCCCGTTTGTTCATTTCTTCGTAAGAGTATTAAAAAAAGTCGTTTTAAACACGTGCAAATTTGTTCGTGCGAATTCCGCCTCGGTGTCAATGACAAACTTTCTGCGCTTGTATCTAAATGTAGGTCCTATTTCAATATCGAATCCTCTCAACCTGACGAAAATTTCACGATAAGCTAAGGTACTTAAGTACATTGAAACTCCGCTTTCATTTTCAGAGCGAACTCTAACGACACATTGAAGGAAAACCCAGAACTATCCAGCTCGTTCATCGAATGGTTTGAAAGGAACAACCACCTGGGTGGTCAGGACGATCCGAAGAGAGCCAAGTCCTTGAAAGTGCTGGACGAGTTCTGGGAAAGTGAGGGCGATCCCTTTCTGAACTGGAAGGGAAGAGGATACAAGATCGTTCTTGATGTTTTGACGGTAAGTTGGATATGGTTTCTTTCGTGTGAAAATAAAGCTTGAACTACATTAGACCGACACACGTGGACCATGCCTGATTTGTATGTAGAACGATGTCGCATGGCGTGGATCTAGTGTAGCTCTACAAGTCTAGTTTCTATATAAAATGTATGGAAACCGATGCGTCCACGGCGTACGTACGGGGCATAAGTGTGCGCAGTGTAGTTTTACCTTAATTCCTCATGTCCTCGTAAAAGGAGAATTGTGGACGATATGTTACAGGTTTTGTTACAGGAACTTCGTGGAAGAATGGATGCTCTGGATATAAGTTTCATTTGCTGATGGATAGGTACTTATCTGTTTGAAATCACGGCTTCGACACAAGACCTGATTGATAGGTTCAAGAGTTCCGTGAATGAACTGGTTGGTCATCTAATCCGTCTAAACTGGACATTCCGTACAAGCTGCTATATCACGTATAAATATTAAAATACCATTTTACTTTGACTTAAAAAAAAACATATCTTCGTCTTATCGTCTACATCGTCTTTGTCTACGTCTGCCTAAAATTAGTCGTTCTTATTATTATCATTATTGATTTTTATTCCTTATTTACCAGAACAAATACCCCGACCCGTCCAAGGAGATACCCCTGCAGATCCTCTTCAACAAAGAAGTGGAGAACATTCGCTGGGGCAGCACCCAGCTTGGCATCGACCCCAGCAACCCACTGGTGCAAGTGAAGTGTAAGGATGGAAGCTTGTATGCGGCCAAGAGTGTTATTGTTACCGTGTCTGTTGGAGTTCTGAAGGAGAGGTGAGAAATGCTAATTTTCTGTTTTTTTTTTTTTAATTTGGTAATCTGCTGTCATTTTCTGAAAGTTAATAGTAAGATGGTCGATGGGAACAAAAGGTTCTGGATTGGCGACCACGTACCTGGAGAGGCAGCATTGAAAGACCTCCCACATGGCGGTCTGATGACCTGGTGAGGGTCGTGGGAATCTGAGGGATGCGGACGTACAGAACCATTAATTATAGCGACACTTGGGGGATGCCAATGTCGAAAAATAAAAAACTAAAGGAACACAGATGAGTTTTAGTCAGTAGAAGTCTGATAGGTACTTCCTCTCCGCCTAGAGCGCCCAGGCCAAGACGATTATTTGATAATTTCCCAGTAAAAAATAGGAGGAAATTGAAATTTCTAATTGATTAACTCATTATCACATTACCCGAACTAGGAATCAAACCACTAGCATTGGGGTAGTTATTCATTTCATAACTTTTTAATTTTTATCAAAACATTTTGTGTGTAAGAGTAAACAAATACACAAACCTACTCATAAGAATCAAACGCATTAAGCGCTAAGCACTAACTCTCTATGTAAACACAATTAACGTCGTAATGTGGCGTCGTCGTAATAATTTTATACTCTTTGGCTAGACATACTTCCGTCCAGTCTAAAAATAACATCATTCAACTGTCCATTAAGTCTGTTTAGCTGAAACATATACTACACTCCTTTACAAAGTAAGTTCCTAGTAAATAAGAGGTGGACGTTTATAAAAAACCGTTGATGACCAACGATACTGATACGTTGAACAACCGATGTGAGCAACACCGTTAGCTAACCCAACAAATTCAACGCGATTACCAAATAATCCCGATCACTTTTTCGTTTTCACGTTTATGAACGGCGCCAATGTGAAAACGAAACGAACACAACAGTATGCCAGCCTGGATGTCCGACACCGTTGTTGGAAACAACGATGTTGAACAGTGTTGACAACGGATGACGTTACCGAAACAACGATGTTGACAACGGATGACGTTACCGAAACAACAATGTTGACAACGGGTGACGTTACCGAAACAACGATGTTGACAACGGGTGACGTTGCCGAAACAACAATGTTGACAACGGGTGACGTTACCGAAACAACAATGTTGATAATGGGTGACGTTACCGAAAGAACAGTGTTGACAACGGGTGACGTTACCGAAACAACAATGTTGACAACGGGTGACGTTACCGAAACAACGATGCGCATCTATGGTGAAAAAGAACAACAACACTCATCTCGATTATTTAAGTTGAAGTTCTCTAAAATTCTAAAGAACTCGTGACTTCATAAACCATTTCTGTGCCAATGAAGATTTTGCTCTTTCACAAAAACAGATTAACTGACACCTAAGACAAGATCAGTGATGGCTCAATGATAATGGCCCTGACTTACAAATAGTACGTTGTAGGTTCAAACCTAGGCAGGCGCTTTACTGTATGTAATTTATTTCATCACAACTGCTCTCGACGAAGGAGCAAATAACATCGTGAAGAAACCGGCATGCCATAGAACAAACAAATCGAAGATAGATAGATAGATAATGTAATCCAGGGTACCCAACAGGGGTGACCTTGCTAGTTTAAGTCCGTGTAGTCAGCAGTTGTAATCCATGACCTTCAACACCCTTGGTTGGATGACGCGTTTTTCCAACCAGCGACAGATTTGCGAATGTGTTGGCGCGTGGATTAACTCCGTGTAGCCGCAACACAATCCTAACACACAAACTGAGCTCCAACCAAGGTGACCTCTGTTGGGACGTTGGAATGCAACCGTCTGGTCCACCTTTTAAAGGGTGACCAGGTAGTTGCAAATCATTATCCCAACCAAGGTCACTTTGCTAGTTTCAATCCGTGTAGAGAGCAGTTGTAAACCATGACCTTCAACGCCCTTGGTTGGGAGGCGCGTTTACCCAACCACCGAACGTGTTGGCGCCTTGTTTACATCCATGTAGCCGCAACACAAACCAAACACATAAACCAAGGTGACCTTGATTGGACCGCTAGTTTGCAACCGTTTAGTCCACTTTTTATTCTGTCTAACTTTGTTTTCAGACACGAACAACTCTTCTACCCCCAACTGCCAGCAGAAAAAGCAACCAACATTCAAAACATGAACATGTGTGTCCTGGACAAAATCTACGTCGAATTCGAAACACCCTGGTGGCCTAAATCTCCCGCTAAATTCTCCTTGTTATGGCGAGAAGAAGACAAATCCCAATTCAAACCCAACGACCAATGGATCACAGAAATCTTTGGTTTCTGGACGGTGGATTACCAGCCGAATGTTCTACTGTTTTGGATCTATGGTAAAGGAGCTGAGACCATGGAGAAACTTGGCGTTGAAGAAGTGAAGGCGGGAGTCCAGAAGTTAATTGATGTTATTATCAAGAAAGAGTTTGATGTGTCACCTATTAAGAATATTTTGAGGTGAGTTTTATATATGTATTTTTTTTTTTAACATAAATTAAGCAGAGGCGTAGCAGGGCAAGGAATAAACAGTGGTACTTATTTTAAATGTTTGTTATAATATTTGAAAAACAATGCGACAAATACATAGATGGAGACGCCCAAAAAACACAATTTTTTGTCGGCCTAGAAAGTTTAAATGCCTGTGTTGGTTGGGTAACTTTAATTTTGTGAGAGTCTAAAGGAACTCTTAAAAAAATGTTTTTTTTTTGTTCAATTTAAGTATTTGCAATTAGACGGCAGACTTTCAGCAGATGAGTTGTGACACATTGTTCTTCGTACAAACAGGGGCCAGTAGTCCAGTACACCAAACTCTACTTAAAGCACGTGGTTTCTCTTTAATCTACTACTCTTCAAAAGTACAACACCAATCTTTAAAACAGTCCAGTTAATCATTATTTTATTGTTTTTAACCCCTTAGATCACAATGGGCCTCAAACCCTCTCGCCCGAGGCTCCTACGCATACCGAACAGTCTATACCGAAGAGAATGGCGGCGGTGCAATCCAATTATCAGAACCTCTGTACCATCCCAACAAATTCCCAGTAGTATGCTTTGCTGGAGAAGCCACTTCACACCATAGACACAGTGACGCCCATGGAGCGGTGGAGTCAGGGTTCCGAGAGGCTGAACGACTGATTGGAAGTTTCAAGGAGTTTGGTTTTAAATAAATACTGGCTGGTTCTTTATGGTTTTACAGAATGAACTTTTTTTTAGTGTGAAAAGGATTTTTCGCGCGGGAAATAGGAACTAATGCCGCATTTTGTTTTTTCAATACAATTTCCACAGATAACTAAACTACTACTGTTTGGCAACAACGCCCTCTGTAGATTCTATCCAAATACCAAAAGATCCATATAGCACTGACTGTTTTTTCAATCGTTAATCATTTTTATATCTTAGGAATGACGACTTTAGGAAAATAAGACGATTATTTCTTTTGGAAATATGTCAAGCCGCCATTTTAAGTTTTAAACAAAAATTATCTGAAAAATTACTCCTTCGAAATAGTAGTATTTATTGGCTTTTTGTATTCTATTGTTATTAAAATAAAAGAAATATATATTTTTATACGTTATTTTTATTGAAACAATCACAATCACGATAAATTCATTCAGTTTCTTTTTCTATTTTTGTGTGAAAATCTTAATGCGGTTCACAGAATACATCTACTTACAAAGTTTCAACAGTATAGCTCTTATAGTTTCGGAAAAAAGTGGCTGTGAACTTACAAACACATCATATTAAAAATATTTATTCTATAACCATTCTTTCCTTTCAAGAAGATAATACATACCAAGATTCATAGTAAGATTTATTAAAGAAATAAAGAAAGAACTTGGAATAGATCTGTACTTACCTATATTTGTTATTTTTTCTCAACACAAATGAGTTCAAATATATTATTTATATAAGGTGACTGGTAATTAGTGACCGATACTTATACCCATGATTGTACTCATGATTAGAAACAACTTTCCCAAAGAAACTTGTATACTCATTAGTTTTATCACAATAACAAAACAGCTGGTCACACAAAATATATAGGTACAGAAGTCAATCTTCATAAAAAGCGCGCTCAAGCAACGCACACATAGACACCGCTCACGGACACGATATCTCGGAGCGCCTCGGCCCGCTCGTCAAACAGTTCCGGCTCGAACGCTCATTAGTGTGCGTCCACCGAGCGTAGGTATAAAAAGTGAAGAACATACATGAGATTGTCTTCTGTACTTATCTATTTTGTGCCTTAGCTGTTGGCAACGTATTGCCGTTGTTTCATGTACCTTACCTACAATAGTGATAGTGCACCCGCGCCGCTTGCAAACCCATCGGTGTATGTAATAAAATGTAGGTACCTACATGTTCCGGTTAAATAATATAAGTTAATAAGTATTAAAAAAAGTTACTTTTGGTAGAGGATACGATTAAGAACGACCTTCACCGGTCTGTTTAATGGATGAAAAGTGTTTTGTGACAAATCCAGTATATTAAATGATATAACGCGGGTGGGTTGCCTAAGAAATTCTTGACCAAACTATTATTAATTAACAATTGAAAATTTACTTTTTTTTTGGAAAAATGCACCGGTGTGTTTAACGAATAAAATACTAATCGAAAGTATGAAGCCTATAGAACATAAAAACGTTGGGTTGCCTATTTGTTTTCTGGCATAACTATGGGTTCTCAGGTATAAACGGTGAAGGTCGTTCTTAATCGGATCATAGACTATTTGGGAAAGTTATATGTAATCATGAGTACAATCACGTGTATAATTATCGGTCACTAATTATTCACCCTAGAGATTTTGATGCTGTAGTACTTAATTATTAAAACTGTTCTGTGAATAAAATAATCTGTTTATTAGCACTTTATAAGACTTCAAAAACTTGGAAATGTGATGATTATTATTATGCGCAGCACAACTTAATGGTTAAAAATACCCTTAAAATTAAGGAGCTTAATTATAAAATAAAAAATGATTTTGACCAGGTTCTTAATTCAAAATTATTTATGGTTCATTTAAATTAAGAATTCGTTCAGCAATTACTAAGCATAATAATGGTTCGCAAGTTTTATAGAAACCTGTAAAAGAATAGTACCTAATTTAAATTGTATACAACATAAAAAATGTAAGTACATATTAAAATATAACCTTCTAGCTTCCAGTCATAAAAATATATACGCTAATAATATTATAAAGAGGTAAAGTTTTGTTTTTATGTTGTTTTTGCTTGATCTCTGGAAGTACTGGTCCGATTGCTAATATTTTTTCACCAATAGAAAGCTGTATTTTTCCTGATTGCCATAGGCTATATTTTATATACGCGGGCCAAGCCGAGGGCAAAAGCTAGTTATTAATAAGAAAAATATGTACTTCAGGTAATACATTAATAATCTAATAGTTTAGCTTTCTATACGACAGCCCTGCCTGCATTGAATACATTTTCCAAGTACTTACATGCTTTTTCAAGCGGTTACGCAGCAGGCGACAACAGGTCTCACTCTATCCATGTGCCATCATCATTTCAGCCGAAAGACGTCCACTGCTGGACATAGGCCTCCCTCAAGTGTCGTCACAACTACCGGTTCTGTGCATCTTGCATCCATCAGATTCTCGTGACCTTCACCAGGTCATAATTATGTCCACATCGTACGCTTATTGCAAGAACCAACTATCTGCATTTTTGTATTATTATGATATATTTTCATCATCATCATCATCATCATCATCTCAGCCGACAGACGTCCACTGTTGGACATAGGCCTCCCCCAAGCGTCGCCAGAATTCACGATCCTGTGCGTCCCGCATCCATCGGATTCCCGCAACCTTCACCAGGTCAACGGTCCATCTTGTAGGAGGCCTTCCAATGATATATTATTATATTCGATAAAATCTTTAGATTATTTAGAAACCCTTTTGCCGAAGCCATCTTGGTAAATAAGTGTCATAGCTAATAACCAGTTGTACTTGCAGATTCGTCTTGATGAGACGAATCGGTATCTATAATTAACTTAATTTGGGTAAAATGCAGATAGTTGGTTTTTGCAATGAGCATACGATGTGCCAAGTATTTTTTTCAGACATAATGGCATGATCAATCAACAAACATAGACTTTCAATTTTTTTTTAATATTGTTAATATTAATAAGATACAACACGGTCTTTTTTTACTAAGAATTTAATTATCTGGCTACAGAGGCCTTTAAGTCGAGCGTTTAGTTTTTTGATAGAGAGTAATTTTGAACTATGCGCATTAGAACGCAGATCTAATATATTATAATGTTTTTTAGAGTATTTGGAAGTTGGAAGTTAAATTTATAGTCAGTCCACTCGGCAAGCTTCGCTGAGGTACAACTGCGTATCTTTACATACATATTATAAAACAAAGTCCCTCACCGCATCTGTACGTAAATTCGCGACAAAATTGACAGTTTAGCAGCGTTTTACCTCGTCATTCCTACCGCCGTACATTGAAGGACTGGGACAATTTGCCTGCTGCGGTCTTCTCGTCCGATTACAATTCAGGTGTCTTCAAAGCTAAAGAAACTAGTTCTTATGTGGCGTCATATTTATATAACCCTATTTTTTAGGTGTCTTCAAAGCTAAAGAAACTAGTTCTTATGTGGCGTCATATTTATATAACCCTATTTTTTGTTTATGTTTGAAACCTGAATATTTTTTGTTTAGAATCAGTAACTGAATGGATTCCAGTCGTTTTTACACCATGTTATATTTTTCCCAAAAATATTTAAAACGGCCACAAGTTGGTCACCACCGATACTATGTACAGCACAGGTCACGGCAGGTCATAGTGGGCATTAGGTGCTAGCGCACAGCTGGGTGTGGAGACAAAACTGCCCCTCAGTCGACCCCGGTAGTAACCATGTATTTGTTTCGACAACCAGGTAACATAACAAGCTTATAACTTTGTGGTTTTACATTATAATATTATGAAATTTTGTACTTAGACTCTACATAAAAACACTAGACACGTGTTTCGGGTTTAGCATATTCTAAAACCAGTGTTAGTACTTAGATGAAGCCACATAAGAACTAAACTTCACAGTCCTGCATTGAGGATTCAGGGTTCTCCACACGATTACAAAATATACAACAATCCGAAATGAACTATCGCGGGCATTTGCCCAAACCAGACACTACATCATCTATCTGTTAAAGTGAAACCTCGAATTGGAGTGTCTGTTTGTAATATTAAAAATAACCGCTTTTTACTAAATGCATATGAATATACATACGTTACCTACATACCCAAAATAACATTTTTTACAATTTTTGTCTGTCTATTTGTTCCGGCTAATCTCTGAAATGACTGGACCGATTTTGACGGGACTTTTGTTGGCAGGTAGCTGATGAAATAAGGAGTAACTTAGGCTACTTTTATTTTAGAAAAAAATAATTCGAAATCATGTAGTCCACGCGAACGAAATCGCGGGCACAGCTAGTCTATACTAATACATATTATAAAGAGGTAAAGTTTGTTTTTTTTGTTTGTAGGAAGTAATCTCTGGAAGTACTGGTCCGATTGGTAACTTTTTTTCACCGATAAAAAGCTGCATTATTCCTGAGTGACATAGGCTACATTTTATGTATGCTGGCGGGAAAAAAAACCAATGAAACAGTGCCTCAGACCACACTTCTGCAAAATTAAAATGAAAATCCTACCTCTCTAACTTCGGTATCAAATCAGACTTATCGATAACTTCCGAACTAATAATATTCCCTTCTTCATCGACATCACACATCATAATTTCGACCTTATTCTCTTTGTCCGGTTTTTTATCAACTTCCATTTCATCATTATCATCTTTTATATCAATATCTTCATTCATGAATTTGATTTCGAAACATCTCGGCGTGTTGGCGGTAGGGCCGGCAATTTGTCTTAGTTTAAAACCAAGATTTCTTAATGGCACCTTCGGGCTGGTGTACCCGTCCATGATTTTTTCGGAAACTTCCAAGGATTCATAGCGTGTAGTTGTCAGTCTGTACATGCCGTCTTCGCTCATTTGATACCTGAAAAATTTAAGATGTTTTTATACCGCGTGCATCGAAGAACCAACTGGAACAAACGCCTGCCGCGGTCTTCACGGCCGATTATAATTTAAGTGCATTCAAGGCTCTTAATAAACTAGTGCACTTTACCATCAAATATTGCATCGCTGTTTACCATCAGGTTTTTTTTATGGTGGGAAAATCATCAATGACAACCCCCGCTCTTGGGCGGAGCGGGTGATAGTGTCAGACTCTTACTGACTAAAAACCCACTCCGTTCCTTCAAGCCTTCTCAAGGGCTCGAAGTTGTCTTTCGAAACTAACCCTGGCCCCGGTAGGCTTCGACCTAGCTGGGCCCCTGCTGTTGCTGACAACTCCTTGAGGCGCGGAACAGTGCGCGCCGTCGACGACTTGGACTTGGTCCGGACAGAGAGCTACCCAATGCTCGCCGTTTGCAGGCCCGTGTGCGGGGACAGTTACGTTTACGGAGCTCCATAAAATTCCTGATTTGCATCCGTACGAAGCCAAGACATGGAGTTCTTGGCGGGATTGCGTCGAAGTTCAGCGGCTGTTTTAATTATTCGCAAATTGATTCCTAGTGGAGACTGAGATGCAAAATTGTTGCAGTTTTGTATCTCAAGTATCTACGCAACTGGAAAATATGTGGAATCATTGGAACAAGCTCAATCTCGGTAAAATGGAGCTTAGAATTCTAATATAGTGTTGAAATTTGCTGCCAACTACTAAAAAAAATTTTGAATGTGTACATCCATATTCTAATGTTAAACCATTAACGATTCATGGCTACAAGGTGTCGCGCGCTTCAGCTGTTTTTTGCGGCCGCTTCTAGCTTTTTTTTTGCGGCCGCTTCTAGCTTTTTTTTTTGCGGCCGCTTCATCTATTTTTTTGTGGCCGCTTCTGGCGTTGTTTTGAGGCTCGTGTGCGGGGACAGTTACGTCTACGGAGCTCCATAACATTCCTGATTTGCATCCGTACAAAGCCAAGACGTGGAGTTCTTGGCGGGATTGCGTCGAGTGAAGTTCAGCGGCTGTTTTAATTATTCGCAAATTGATTCCTGGTGGATATTGCGATGCAAAATTAGTGCGATGCAAAAGTTGTAGTTTTGTATCTCAAGTATCTACGCAACTGGACAATGTGTGGAATAATAGGCTATTTGCCGTAAAAAATGTAACTAGTCCGTCTTTTAGATTATTCAAAAATAAGGGACACGTACCTTTTTTTTTATTTGTAAATTAAACCAAAAATGACTAAGATATAGCCCATTAAAGTTACCTGTAACGTCACGCCGTGCTGCATTTTTTCGCATGGGGTGACGTCACACGTAACTTTAATGGGCTATATCTTTGTTATTTTTTGTTTAATCGAAAAAATAAAAAATACGTGTCCAATATTTTTTTATAATCTAAAATACGGACTAAATAAAATGTAATTATTTTGACCCTGGAAACTACCCTATTGAAACAGGCGCTATCTCAGGAAAATGGAGCTTAGAATTCTATTATAGTGTTGACATTTGCTGACAAATACTAAAAAAAAATTTGTGTACATCCATATTCTAATGTTAAACCATTAACGATTCATACACAAACATGGTTAAAAGGACATAGTATCCAAGCTAAAAAATATTAAATGCCACTTACCTAAACCTGCTATGTCCAAACGACCACTGCGCACCATGCTCCTTCACCAAATGTGTCGTCAACCGGTTCCCTCTGGTAAATATCATCATACTCTTCTCAGGACACAAATGACAAGCATACTTCCTAGCAGAACTCCCTTTCTTCTCCTTCTGAACTTCATAGCAGTCGGAATCCGAATTATCTTCATCGGAAAATCTCTCTTTTTTTATTGATTTACATGTCTTCTTTTTCTTTTTGTGTGTTAGTATGTGCTGACGAAGGTCCGATTTTGTTATAGCTCTGAGGAAGACAAAAGAGAATTTAAATAGATATGAGTATGGTTTCCGCACTTATGCGTGGGCTTCTTCCAACAAACCCACCTCTCTCCAAGAACCGATCAGGCCTGCCAGGTTCTTCAGGGTGTCTGTAAGGGAACTCAGGGATCCTACGGTTCGCATGCGTGATCAGTGACACCTGTGCAGTTAAGGAGCTTTCTGGGAGTATAGTTTCGTTGGTACCTAATGGCTAACCATATCGCGGTAGTCACCGGTAAAGTAATATAAACCTAAGATTATAATAATAATGCTCTCAAGTATTAGGAATTGTCTGTACTTGGCAGAAGTATATCAATTTTCAACCCTATCTCAATAGACGCAAGCTTGGTATTTGTTTGACTGGTTAATGGTTGTAACTTATGTAGATATGTGCTGGCGGGTATGCCCGATCAGTAAGAGCTTATTTATTTTCCACCTTATCTCAATTAGAACAAGCTCGATATTTGCTTGTCAGTATGATCTCGGCTATTAGGAATTGTCTGTACTTACTCGGCAGAAACAAATTGATTTTCAACCTTATTTCAATAGAGGCAAGTTTGCTATTTGTTCGGCTGGTTGTAACTTACTTATATTCACAGTGCGGGCACGCATGCGTTCTCGTATCCTTCCGCGACAGATGTCGGTAGCGCACGTGATTGGCCAACGCAGCCGGTGAGGTAGCGGACATGTCGCATAGCGTGCAAGCGTACGTAGATATGTGCTGGCGGGTATGCTCGCCTAGTAGATACTCGGTGGCACAGCGGGTGCCACATAGCTCGCAAACATAGGGTGTGTTTGGATATACATTCTGAAAGCAAGATGGTGGATTTGTGAGGAAGAATTTCTGATAGACTAAGAATAAATTGAGAATAAGAAGCTGTTTTCAGCAAAAAAAGGATTCTCAATTTAAAAAATAAGTCTGGCAGCTTCTTCACTTCTTTCAAAAAAAATAAGATGTTTTGATATGATGCTTTTTTGCTGCAATAAGAAATTATTGCACTAAAGATCTAATTTGCTAGACTATGCTGGCTACGCAATAACTAACTAGACGGTAGACAATACAAAATTAAACAGCGGGCACTTATTTTTTTTAAATTTCAAGAGCATGCATCTATCATAGCAATTTAAACCTTATGTCAATGTTTTGCAAAAATAAACCAATTCAAGCTAATATCTAAATAAAAATACGACTAAAACATACCTGCCTTCTCAAATGATCACAAAGTTTCCTATTATTCGAGAAGTGCTGTCCACAGTGGTAGCAAGCGATCAGTCGCTCTCCCGTGTGACTTCGGACGTGGACCGTCAACATCTCCTTACGAGGAAACATGGCGCCGCAACCAGCCCAGGAGCAAAGGATATTGTCGGAATAGTTTGTATGGACTTTTACATGGTCTAGGAATAGCTGAAAGAAGGGAAAAAATGTCGTTTTATATTGGTAGTTCTTTGACAAATAGAATATTATGAAGCTTCGGCGTCTGCCACCTTCAGTTAAAGTACCACCTTTCGCCAAAAAAACCATCTTATTCGGCCGAAAATACCACCTTCTTTGGCAAAAAATACCACTGTATTCGGGCAAAAATACCACTTTCTATCAAAAATATCACTGTCGACTTCAGCCAAAATGCCAGCTAAGTTTCAGCACCAAACTTGCGCACTATTGACGTGTTTACCAAATGTTATTTTTGGTAAATCGCAAGGAAAATTTAATGCCTCTAAGCTGGTTTATACAGGCCAAATATTGAGCTTCAGACACAATTTAAATATCATATACTTGTATAACACGCTTTTATATTGTTCTATTTACCACCCTTAATTGACTGGTAGAGAATGCCTACAACATTCAAGCGGGAACTACATTAGACCGACGCGCACGTGAGCCACGCCTGTTTTGTACGTAGAGTCGCGTCGAGACTACTCCCTCAGAGATAAATTTAAAGAAATAAATGTAATGACTGTGCCTTCACAGTATATTTACGAGAATATTATGTATGCCCATAAAAATATAGACATGTTTAAAAATACAGTGATATTCATAATTTTAATACAAGAAACAAACATAAATTTGTAGTTCCTGCAACCAGGCTCAAAAAAATAGGGGGCTCATTTAGATGCCAATGTATACACTTCTATAATAAACTTCCTAATCATATTCAACAACTAAGCCTTAATAAGTTCAAATCATTTGTAAAACGTAAACTTTGTCAAAAGGCTTTGTACACTGTAAAAGACTATATTCAGGACGAAAAGGCTTGGGATTGACCTGCTCCAGTACCTACTACAACTGTTGTCATTGTTATTTTTCTTCTTTTGTATTTTTTAATAATTTTTATTTTCAAATGTGCTTTTTCTTTTTATTTTATTTGTTTTTTTACAATTTGACATTGGAAATTATTTTTATTTTACAAAATGACATGTATACATTTTAAGTACTTAAAGTATTTTTTTTTTTTTCTTTGACATAAATATTTACTTTTCTAAATATTTTGTAAATTATCAATTTGCTTATATTATTGTAAATGTGAGGACTATGTTGATTGCTTTTTCTTTTCTTTTCAGTAATTTTAACGTATGTCTGGCAATTTGAGTGTTTTCTGCGGCCTACCCAAATGTCCTTTCTTTGGTATTGTTCGTCAAGTCGTAGAGCTCCTTAGTAGTCCTAAGTTGAGCTTTTCGAATACTGACAAATGCTTACACTGATTGGACAGGTCCACTCAAATCTGTATGGTTCTTTCTTCAAAAGACCATCTCAGACAAATCTGCATGGTTCTCATGTGATTTGACCATTACATATTTACTGTATGGACTTTAAAAGAGACCTTGACCCCTGAGTTTGTTTCGGTGTTTCTTCTCAGGGTAGTCAGATAGGAAACACCGGCCTCATCTAGAATAAAATGACGAAAAAAAAAATTGACGTGTAAAAGTGTTTTTTAAACCTATTTACAAAATAAATATCATTTATCATTTATCATTATCATTGTCGCGTTTCGTGGATCTAATATAGCTCTACAAGTCAAGTTGCCATAAATGTAAGGAGTGCACATGGGTCACGCCTAATTTTTACGTAGAGTCGCGTCGCGCGGCGTCGCGTGGATCTAATATAGCTCTACAAGTCTAGTTGCCATATAAAATGTAAGGAGACCAACGCGCACGTGGGCCACGTCTGATTTGTATGTAAACTCGCGTCAGTTGCATCACGTGGCGTGGATAGCTCTACAAGTCTAGTTGCCATATAAAATGTATGGAAATCGGCGCGTGGCGTGGATCTAATATAGCTCTACAAGTCTAGTTGCCATACAAAATGTAAGGACACCAAAGCGCACGTAGGCCACGTCTGATTTGTATGTAAAGTCGTGTCAGTCGCATCACGTGGCGTGGACCTAATATAGCTCTATAAGTCTAGTTGCCATATAAAATGTAAGGAGAGCAACGCGCACGTAGGCCACGCCTAGTTTGTACGTAGAGTCGCATCGCGTGGCGTGGATCTAATATAGCGAGCTCTACAAGTCTAGTTGCCATATAAAATGTAAGGAGACCAATGCTTCCAGACCGGTGTACGTGGCCCATGTGGGCATAACGTAATTCTACCTTTACCTTTGTGCATGAAATATTAAATGATTAAACATTCACTTACCTGAATTGAGTTATATTTAATATTCTCCTCACAACCAACCCACATACAGTTATAATCGTTAACCTGCAGTGGTATTTGGTTCCGTTTACTGGAGTCCTTCTTGCATGGAGCCAGCTTCAGTGTGGCCCTGCCATTGAAGCCGATGGCCAACAACTTGCCATGGTAAGCGTGGTAGTTCAAGTGACGCACCATCTCATTGAAGTCTGATGTTTTGTGACCGCATACGTCCCAGAGGCAGACGTATTCAACTGGTAATAAAAAGAATTAATGATGAAATAAATATTTTAGTGATACTAGGGTTCAGGGCTACCCATGGTTCTGGGGCACAAAGGGCAACTGAAGGAATATAGGTGTGGTTTTAGTCAGTCAAAGTCTGACACTCCTCTCGCTCTAAAAAACATGAGACATTTTGACGAGTTTACACTCAAAAGAAAAAAATTCAACGATAAATAGGTATGACCTTGAATCTATTACTAGTTTAAAAGCGTTTTGGTTCTAGTACCTACTAATAGCTTATATTAATAATGTATTTCTAAATAAATAAATGATTCCTGAAACAAATTCTTTGGGGTCATGTATGGCAAATGCCTCTGATTAGATAACACAGCCAAATTCTATAGAATCTAGTTCCACCATAGCATAAGGCAAACTATTGGCATGTTTTACGTTTTTCTTTTCGCCAGAAATGAAATCTAGGTTGTTAGAGGCCAGTACGAGGAATCAGTAGCAAAAAGA
The DNA here is from genome assembly GCA_910589285.2 of Mythimna ferrago. Taxonomy (NCBI): domain Eukaryota; kingdom Metazoa; phylum Arthropoda; class Insecta; order Lepidoptera; family Noctuidae; genus Mythimna; species Mythimna ferrago. The sequence continues at coordinate 5,697,377 of OU342689.1, forward strand.
ACCAGAGCCTAGACCATGACGTTTAAAGTAAGATTGTTTTAACCTTGTTTCAGTGTGGGTAAGAGACAGAGCTATACAGGTTGTCTAGCGCCATCTCTTACCCACACGGAAACAAGATTAAAACAATCTTACTTTGAACATGGTAACCCCACAAGTCTTTAAGATAGTCCTAGGTTTCACTTATGGCGAAAAAAAAAAATTTAATGCCAGCAATGTATGGGAAATGTTACATTCCCCTTTGAATAATATTCCGCAAAGCACAAATAGAATTATATCACAATTGCACAACTAAATCTAAACAATATTTTCCTTGAACGCAAGGGAAACTTACATAGATAATATTTATCACTTTTTGATTTAGAGCAACAACAAGTCACAACACTATTGAGACTTATTCAATCAATGTTATTTTCTCAATAGATGTGAATGACATTATTATTATTATTAACACTTGTTTATATGTTAACATAAATAAGACGTAAGTTCATAATAGAAAACAGCAACTACTATGTATGCCAATAACAACCAATACCATTTAAATAACGTAGCATAAGCTGAGGTAGGTGCCTTTTTGGCCTCGCACAAATAAACATTTTTTCTTTCTTTATTTAATATTTAGTCGTTTTGCGTGACCTTGGCCAACCAGTCAATCTGTTTAGGTTTTTTTCAAATATATTACAATTGTTTATATGTGTAACCATATTCAGCTAAACACCAGTATTATACACCGTTAAATTTTAATCGTTTTAATCCCGTGGATGGTCGATCCGGTACATGAAACACTATCGATTTGTACAGATAAAATTAAAAAATAAAGTACCTTTATTTCAAAACTCGTATTAATTTACGCATGTACGAAATTATTTGTTTAAGAAAAACATCAGCTGAGCGAGTTCAATAACCTGTAGGTAATAGTCGGCATTGCGTACAAAATACCTACAGGTCATTGAACTCACTCAGCTGACGATTTCTTAAAAAAATTAATTTCGTACATACGTAAATTAATACGAGTTTTGAAAAAAAGGTACTTTATTTTTTAATTTTATTTTTACAAATCGATAGTGTTTCATGTACCGGATCGACCCTCCACGGGATTAAAACGATTAAAATTTAACGGTGTATATGGAATAAATTATAGTAACCTAACCTTTTAACCGCCTATGTCTCAATATCCGACAAACTAAATACTCTATCTTGTCAGACCTTCTATCACCTATGGGGATTTAAAAGCTAAATGATATGGAGTACCCAGTCACAAACACACGACACTAGTGTTATACGTTAGATGGACCAAAGTGTTATAACAATGACTGCTATGCCGGAGGTCGTGGGTTCGATTCCCACCCAGGACAAAATGTTTGTGTGATGAGCATGATCATTTGTTCTGTGTCTGGGTGTAATTTATCTATAACATGTATGTATTTAGAATAGAATAGAATAGAATAGAATAGCATTTATTCGGCGCAAGCAACACAATATACAACAACATAAAAAATAATAAAAAAAGAGTACAGACATACAATACAGTTGCAGTAACTGTGCCTGAACCGAAAGGGTCACCAACTCAGCAATTGCTGGGCGTCAATCACCCAGCGCTGATTTTCAGCTGGCAGTTGTCTAGTACCCATAACACAAGCTCTGCTTAGCTTGGGACTAGACGGCATTGTGTGATAGTTGTGGAATATTATTATTATTATTATAATGGTTTAATGACAGCCCGGGAATTGTTCACTGCTGTCACTTTGGTCCATCTATGGTTACTCCTACTAAAGAAACTCCATGGTTACTCTTTAAATATAGATTTTAGCCTCATCATTCTTTACACTAAAGAAAAATGCCAATACAAACCTCCAATATCATTCTCAATGACATGCACGTCTGAAGAGTGGTTAAAAACATGCTTCTGGTACTTATCGTAATCATTAAATATGTTTCGACAAGACTGCCATTCACATTCCATTTGCAGGTTGGCAACACGCAGCCTATATCGGGACTGTAAACATAAAATAAAAGTAAGCACTGTGCTGTAAAAACTTAACTACTATAAAAAAAAGAAATCACAATAAATAAAATAAAAAAAAAACTGGTTTTTATTGTTTTTTTTTTTTTTGTTATATAAATAAAATGAGGATTTTTGTTGTTCAACTTTGTGTAGTTTTAGTGAATTATTTGTTTTTTAAAAAGGCTAAAATGAACAACAAAAATGATTTAGATTAACCTATCTAATGTGTAAGTGTAATGTGCAACTTTGTACATAGTGTATTCAATCATTTTGTATTTTTATTTTCTAAATTATAGATAGCCCCGTCTAGAGCCTATTTTAAAACAAATCAATGTTCTTTAGATTGCTACTATCATTTATTTTTATTTTGTACTCAGGGATAAATTCGGCAAAGGGGCACATGTCATTTACATATTTATTTTGTTAATTTTTAAATCACATTGTTGCTGAATATATTCCTTTATATTTAGACAATATTACACTATGAGTGAACAACAAGTGAACAAAATGACTTGCCAACGTGCAAACGAGTGAACAAAGTGACTTGACAAATTGCAAACAACAAGAGATTCAAATCACCATGTTTATTCCTCACAAAGTAAATAGAAACCTGCTCTATTAATACAGGATTCATTCCCAATATAATTTATGTAATTCATTTTCAAATAGCCTTGACATGTCATTGGTGAACTTTCTACAGTTCACAAAATTACGCGCCAAAACTCTTGCACTAAAAGTGAACCACCTAATGTACTATGAATTATTATAACGATGGTAGAATATGAGCTTTAAAACTAGGTGAAGTTACTAAGTTTGGAAATATTTTTGTATCACTCACCACTTTTTGAGGTTCCAGTGTGGGTTCACTAATACCAGTAGGCACCGTAGCGTCATCTTCGGCCACTGCTAGTAAAAAGTTCTTCCTAGCAGCATGAGTTTGTATAATAAACTGTATATCGTTTTTATTTTCCAACGATAACTTCTCCGGGTCTTCATTATTTTGTGTTTGCAACCATTCGATACAGCGTACGAGTTTGTGCTTATCATCTTTGGCACTGCTAGTTGATTCGTCACCCATTGTTGCTTGTTATTTTTTTATTGTTAATTAATTGTTATTCCATTACAAATATAACACTGCGTCACATTTTTTGGCAAAAACTGCAAGTATTTATTCAAAAAATTAGAATACCGTTCACGACGAACTCGGTTTATTTTGATTTCAATGTGACATTGACAAAATTGACATTTTGACAACACAACTTTTTTTTTACTAGTGGTACAACTTAGTAAGATTATTTTTTCAATATTTAGACGATTTTTTCATAACGACCAAATACAGTACGCCCAAATTCATCAACTTTCACAGAGTACTTTTGTATCTAATATAATTATTTATTTTACGAATACGAGTAGTGAATTTCAACTAATGCTGTATTTTGCATGTGAAATACAAGGCATTTCTTCCGACTTTCTTGTTTTTCTAAATTATTGTATTGTTACACCGGAAGCGCTTTTTGCAATAGTTGATTTCGGTAGGTCTACAAAAACTTGTTCTGCAAGGATTTTTTGGTTTTTTCCACTCAACTCGATACCGGTAACAAGGTTCGTTCGTGTTAGCGACCAACTCGTTAATTTTTACAAAATACATTTGTAAGTCTTTTAAAAAACGATAAAAGAATGTAGAAATTGGTTATATTGCCGCAAATATTAGGTCAATAATAAATTCAAAAACTGATAGATCCAAATAATATTTACACAGCCACAGAAGGGTAAAATATAAGTTTATCGGTTTTAAATACATATTTTGGCACACAGTTCCTAACGTAAACAGTTCATTGTTCTTGACATTCTTGACAGGTCAAATCAATTTTAGTAAAATAAAAAACGTGCGAGACAAGGCGAACGCGTGAAGTGTGGTCAAGTGCGGTGCGTATTTACAGCACGGCGCGGCGGTCCCCACGTTGCCGCTGGTGTCTCTTATCGGTAATTAGACACACATAAATAGTTCATCTTGTTATTCCCGTCGCATATACCGCGAGTGACGGTCGAGGAATCGTATCGGTGTTGTGCTGATGAAATCAACCGTAACTATCCAAGAAGTAGTAAATAAATTAGATCACGTATCCTTACCTCTAACTACCAGAATGCCTAACATCAAAGTGTTCAGCGGGAGCTCCCACCCTGACCTGGCGCAGAAGATCGTCGATCGTTTGGGCATTGATCTAGGAAAAGTTGTAACCAAGAAGTTTAGCAACATGGAAACATGCGTGGAAATAGGTGAATCTGTACGTGGCGAGGATGTTTACATTGTGCAGAGCGGCAGCGGCGAGATAAACGACAATCTGATGGAGTTACTGATCATGATTAACGCGTGTAAGATTGCATCTGCGTCTCGGGTGACAGCTGTGATCCCGTGCTTCCCGTACGCCCGGCAAGATAAAAAAGACAAAAGCAGAGCGCCCATAACTGCTAAGCTGGTCGCTAACATCCTGTCAGTGTCGGGCGCTGACCACATCATCACAATGGACCTCCATGCGTCTCAAATTCAAGGATTCTTCGACATTCCTGTAGATAACCTCTTTGCTGAACCTGCTGTCTTGAAATGGATCAAAGAGAATATTCCTGACTGGAAGACAAGTATTGTGGTGTCTCCTGATGCTGGAGGAGCTAAGAGGGTCACGTCTATTGCTGACAGGTTGAATGTTGAGTTTGCTTTGATTCACAAAGAGAGGAAAAAGGCTAATGAGGTGGCTTCTATGGTACTTGTGGGTGATGTAAAGGACCGAACAGCTATTCTGGTTGACGACATGGCAGACACTTGTGGAACTATCTGCCATGCTGCTGAGAAGCTGATAGAAGCAGGAGCAATTAAAGTGTATGCTATACTTACGCATGGTATTTTCTCTGGACCGGCTATCTCAAGGATCAATAATGCATGTCTAGAAGCTGTTGTTGTTACAAACACAATCCCTCAAGAGAGGCACATGCAGGAGTGCCCTAAAATCCAGTGTATTGACGTGTCTATGATGCTTGCAGAAGCCGTGAGACGTACACACAATGGAGAATCTGTTTCCTACCTATTTTCCAATGTTCCATACTAGTATAATTTTCTTTATTTTACATGATATTTTACTTTAATATAGGTGAGTATTATGAATCGTATCATAAAATAAAATGGCATGTTATTCGTAACATTATCGTTATAATGGCTTTCGAGTAAATCTTAGTGTTACATATATTTGTTATGAAAAAAAAATGTTAGTTTATATTGAGCTATGAAAGTGAAGGAAGATTTTTTTGTTGGACCTCAGTTGTCTGGGTGATACGTTAGAAATCAGACATGGCGATAAGCAAGTAAGTGATTAATTTGTTAAGAAGAAAAATGTATTATTTAGAGAAAATCCTGGTATTCAAATATAGCCAATTTTATACTAAAAATGAGTTGCGTTTTGCAAAACCAGCTATAAACAATTTTAAATGCAAACAAAATAAGATTTTTTAATAAACATTTAGATTACCCGCAGTTTTACGTCTGCCAATGCCATTTTTATAACTTTTTTGTTTAGTATGTTATCATTTTAGGATGAAATTTTAAAATTAAAAATACTTTTTTTCTGCCAGATAGCAATTTCATTCCATTTACTTACTCCATTATCATTTTTGGAAATTAGGTCTGCATTTTGTATTTTTATTTAGATGTTAACTTCCATACCTGAGAACCTCACTAAAACTGTTTATAGACAAAAACAATTGTTACTTTAAAAAATAAAAGACACTTTAGTTGTTAAACTATGTATCTCTTAAGTGCAGCTAGGATGTTAATAGTGTATCTATTCTAATTTCATACATACTAACCTTTCGAATACTGTAATTAGACACAGTAGAAAGACTATGAGAGAGTGAACGAGTTTGCTTGGGGTTTAACCTTTCAATCATGGAAATTACAGACACAATAGAAAGACAATAGGTGCGCGAATGCCGGCGTTCGCTTGGGGTTTAATGAATTAACAGTGTATCATTTATATACATATTGTCATCGATTTGTAAATACACTGATGTCAAATAAATGAAAACTATGTTTAGAAACTAAAATTCATAAGCAGATTTTTTTTTTGTAAGTGGCCTAATGAATTATTTTTTTGGTAAACATGACTCTTAATTTGATGCTGTGCAAATATTGGTAAACAAATACAATAAAAATTTTAAAGCAGTATTTATGGTAGAACATTCTATTTAAAAAATCTGCTTGTTTTGTTTTTTTACCAGACAAGAGAATTAACAACAATGAACTTGAAAAATGAAATTGACCAATCCATGGTTCAGTATTCTGCTATTATATGGAAGTATAAAGTGTGCCTAAAAATATAGATAAACCATAACCATGAAATCAAATTTTTATTATTTTAAAAAGAGAATAGTGAAGCTACAAACATCCTGCTGTGTATTTTAATGAATTTTGTTTTTTTTTTTTTCATTTTAGTTTAAGTTGTGTTACAAACTGCCTAGCAATAAAATGTATTAAGTTTTAACATTTCTTTTCATGAAAATGTTACTTAAAAATAATCCATGAAAAAATTGTAAATTACTGTAATATCCATTTTAAATTCTCAATTGTTATAAATGCGACGCATAATCCAAGGCTATTGTTATGATCGGCAAATAATAGTAAATTAGAAACAGATTGATGTACTGTAAAAAAAAACAAATAGCAACACAAATTTGTATATTTTTTTCTAAATTTATATAAAAAGAATTATGTATATTTGGTTCTGATAATTACGATTAAGATAATAAAAAGGATTTAACAAAACAATTATTTTATTAGCCAAATTATTTTTTGAATAAAACGTAAAAAAAAAGTGGGAAATGATGACGTCACCTTTCGTCTAATAAGTGCATAATATTTTAATTCTGGCTGTTAGGAATTGAAACATTTTATAATGTCACAGGTATTCCAAATTCGATTTTCATTCACACTCAAAAGTGTTGACTACGTTGTAGCCTTGAAATTACGTAGCGGAAAACCTAAAGGTCATCGTCCAACCATCAGTAACTTTATAATAAGCCGAGGCGATTTATGGAACAGATAAACTAATGGACAATGTCTTGAGCATTAGATGAGCTCCTTAGTTGTCCTAAGTTTTAGCTAGGTACGCGAATACTGAAATGCATGTCTGGGGAGGTCAAGTCTATGTGGGTGGTTCTTTCCTCAAAAAACCATCTGAGACATTATTATGCATGGTTCTCATAGGATTTGAGCATTACATGTTTACTATATGAACTTTAAAAGAGACTTTGACCCCTGAGTTTGTTTCGGTGTTTCTTCTCAAGGTAGTCGACTAGAAAATACCAGCTCGTCTAGTTTAAACTGACGAAAAAACAAATTGATTTGTTTTTTTTAATAATATTTAAGTATTTTGCGAATAGGTCGCAAAATAAATATGAAAATATCATTTGTATAACTAAGGGATTTCCGAAATAATTACGAGTCACTCGCAAACTGTGGGTCAAAGGCTGTATGAATTACCTACCTTGACCTACTGTGGTACCTACTTAATTAGTTTTCAGGACAATGAGATCTTGAAGAAACGAGGGTTGCGTAATATCTTGAAGAACTCGTGAAGGGTTACATTGACAAAGCGAGGGATGTCAAACAAAAGTCTATTTTAGTGAAGGCAGACCTTGGAATATATTGTACGGACCGGGCAGTAAAAAAATACCCTTTCTTTAGAAGCGAAATACGGGACGACCATTTTTTTGTACCTACTTCCCGGAATTTTAGAGGCTCTCAAAGATTGGTGTCCCATATTGCATCTACCTGTCGTTACTTTGGCCAATAGAAACATACAATAGGGTCTGTTGGTATCGGAATATTAACCATTAGCTATCCCTCACGGGTTTACCCGCATCTTTAGGTGTTGCACCGCCCCTTTTGGTCGTAGCATACCAACACTAAAATATTTTTGTAATTCGAACCAGTAGTTCTTTAAATTAGCACGTTCAAATTCAAATAATCTCTTCAGCTTGATAATATACAGTCGTAATTAGAAATGGCTCGTAAATAACATTTTTTTTTTTTAATACATATTCTGAATCAGTTTTTTTTTTTCTGTTGCCGAATACCTATGTAGGTATTAGCATAAGTATAATAAGCCTTAAATGTTTCCACTGCTGGGGCTCGGGCCGAAGGTGTATTTAAACTCAATTTGGAAAAAATAATTAGTTGTGCAACCTAGGTAGGTACTGCAAACCCGAAACACTTGAAAAATCACCTATGACCTGCAGGCAGGACATAATGACTTTGTTTGTAGCATTGACTGCCCTTGAGAACTCCACCAAACAATGTTAGTGAAACTGTCACGAAACTCGGTCATACCAAAGGTTTCATTGATATCGATTTCTCTGCTACATTCGCAGCGACTTCTAGGTAAGGCTAAACAGTGAATTTTATTCCAACCGTTGAACTTAGTGGTTTTTGGCTGCTATTTAACATAGATAATCCTGGATTCTTTTATATAAATGAGAAATGAAAAACTGGCCAAGTGTGAGTTCGACTCGCGCACGAAGGGTTCCGTACCGCCCTTAGGAAAATTCGGCAAAAAAAAATCGCTTATTCTTTTTGAATATTTTGTTGTTTTTTTTTTTGTATTTGTTGTTATAGCGGCAAAAGAAATACAGAATTTGTGAAAATTTAAACTGTCTAGCTATCGCGGTTCTTGAGATACAGCCTGGTGACAGACAGACGGACAGACAGCGAAGTCTTAGTAATAGGGTCCCGTTTTTACCCTTTGGGTACGGAACCATAAAAAGTAAAAAAAAAACTGAATGAGAAAGAGTGAGAAGAGAACCCACAGAGTAATTAGGTGCTAATTCTACCTTCTCCCCGTGTCGCGGGTTCGATCCCTGCTCGGAACAAAATATTTGTACGGCGTACAAGCAACGATCCTGTGCATCGATCACTAGTATACAACTAGTGCATGATCGATGTCTTCAAATAAGTGTTCCGGGTTGGGTGTCTTGCTTATTGTATATGAGTTTACATTTTTTTTTTAATTAATATAAACTAGTACTGGATTACGGCCCATTCCCTCTCCTAGAGAGGAGGCCTGAGTCCCAGCAGTGGGTACATTTAAAAAAGGCTGATGATGATGATGATGAACACTTGACTGCGATTCCACCTGATGGTAAGCAGTGATGCAATCGTTGATGGTGATAGTGAAGCACACTAGTTTAATAAGAGCCTATTCAATCTAGCCTTTTTTTTTATGGTGGTAAAAAATCATTGACATCCCCCGCTCTTGGGCGGAGCGGGAGATAGTGTCAGACTCTTACTGACTAAAAGACCCACCACGTTCCTTCTAGCCTTCATACCGGGGCTCGAGCGCCCTTTCGGATAACCGTGGCCCCAGATTCAATCTAGCCTTGAAAATACCCAAATTATAATCGGATGGGAAATGCGGTCTTCCCATCAGATCATAATTTGGGTGTTTTGCTGCAAGCAAATTGTTCCAGTCCTTCGATGTACGCGGTATAACCGACGAGGCAAAACGCTTAATCTGGACCGTAGAGGTTTTAACAAGATGTTTTTTGGTTCTCGACTTGCTCTCGTTCAAATAAAGACTCAATAAATATCTCAAATGACCTTCTTACATCACAGTACAAGTCTTAACAGTATCAATATGAAAACTGACCTTAAGGTCACGGGCCAATGATGTAAATTGTTTGTCAGTGGGTGCGTCTCTCGTCTCCATCACAATAATACACACTAACGCAACGATCTAGATTAGGAGTTATCGCTTATTGCACAATCTTGGAAGATAATAAAAAAATTGTGTTAAAATTATTTATGCACGATTAAAAAGTTGTTGGCTTTGTGAAATCTAGAAAATCAAGATGGCGGTTGGGTATCAGGCATAGAAATAATATAAAAAACAGGTATCGGGTATCAGCTGTTTTTATCTTTACAGCTTCAGCAGCGGAAAAAGTTTTTTGTAATCTAACAGGACAAAACCTTCGATTTGTCTAGGTACCAATTATTCTGTTTAATAAAACCCGTGTGTTTGTTTGTACGTCCACGTACGATTTTCTCAAAACTATTGATCCGATTTGTGTGGGGTTTTCGTTAATATCCTCAGATCAACCATTTTTTTTTTTTTGGGTTTGAGGTTATATTGTACATTATTCAGGGAAGGTTTATGTGTAAAATATATGGTATGACGGAGATTTTAAAATATAGGTCATGGAACCCTTCAGTAACCAAAAGCAAATTACCATGATTGCTATTTATGTGGGTGGTAGTTCATCATGGCATGCGCATGTCACAACTAAAATCGAATTAAAAATCTTTACAGAAAACTCCTACTTCTCCATACGCAGGAAGCGTATCTTCGAGGACGCGCGAGCATTTTTTATCAGGTTCAAGCTTAATGCACTTTATTTCAATAATTTTAAAGTTGATTTTGGAGTGCCTTAATAAAATCCTTTCTGCTGCGCTCGCTTCTGTCTGCGCTAGCGTTGAAAAAAACAGGGAATATTTCCGTTTCTTTCAAATACTGTTGTTTTATTCAATGTAACATTCGAAACTTTCAAGAAATTTATAAATTATATATTTCATGTATTTTTCCAATAAAACCGAAAAAAACGGAAAAATATGAAAAGAACCGAAAACTTCATGTTTGATTTTTCAAATGCGTACCTACTTTTTTTTTAAATTAGTATAAACTAGATGACGCAATCTGATGGTGAAGCGCACTAGTTTATGAGGCCTATGTCCAACAGTGGACAGCAATCCTTATAGCGCCTAAATGGTGATTCTTGGGGGAGGCTTATGTCCAACAGTGGACACGAGTCATTATAGCGAGGGGAGACTTATGTCCAACAGTGGACATCAGTCATTATAACGCCTAAATGGCGATACTTGGGGGAGGCTTATGTCCAACAGTGGGCATCAGTCATTATAACGCCTAAATGGTGAAACTTGGTGGAAGCTTATGTCCATCACTGGACACAGGTCATTTTAGCGGGTCTACCTTTTATAGCAGAACTTTTTACGTCATAATATTGTTTTGCATAACAACGGATAGCATAAACTTCATTTCGCAGAAAATCATTTCGCATACACTCAGTTGTCATACATTCAAAACTCATAATTTTGTTAGTCAGAATCATCTTTAGGCATAATGTTTATATCCATAATAATTAAAAAGCAGAACCATCATATCGCAGAAAATTCACAGTCAGAATCGTCTTTTGGCATACATTTTATATCGATAGAACAAGAATACACCATGATATTACTACTAATATCAAAACGCTAACCTAAATGCTAATTACAAAAATATTGTCGGCTTGGATGCATGTAGCATGCAAACAGGCATACAACATGCAAGCAGGCATGCAACATGCAGCATGCATGCAGCATGCAAGCAGGCATGCAACATGCAGCAGGCATGCAGCATGCAAGCAGGCATGCAACATGCAGCAAGCATTGTTTCTGTCACGGCTCCGGCGCTGCGGGGTTTGGGCGGCGCCACGCGAGCTTATCGTCACAGATGGTTTTAACGCTCACCACCGGCGGGCCTTCAAACCACCTGCTCCTCAGCTCGCGGGCCGCCCTACCCCTCCGCGCCTACGCGGGTTTAAATTACACTCTAGGGGTAGGGCAGACAAGACTGCGTAAAGTCGGTTTCGCAGCGATTCGTTTCTGTCACAAAATTTTGCAGCACAACGTATTGCTATACTTTTTATGACACAAATTTAATTTAATATTGAAAATGCTACCAATACATGCTATATTTAGAACATTCTATGTCACTTTTGCAGACCATTCGATTTTAAATACATTGCACGTAGGTTATCTAACCATTCGACAGCATAAATTTACTTTATTTAAATTATCAGTTTTATTCCATATATTATAAGTTTTTGATGTTTTGAACACTAATTTTTACAAGAAGATACATCTATTTTAATTTTTGATGTTCAAATATGCACCCATACCAAATAATCGTATCTCTAAATAATTGTTATGCTAAACAAAATTATGCATAATATTAATTATGGCAAAGGTAATTATGCGAAACAAAATTCTGCCAAGATAAAAGTATGCCATTGTAAATTCGGACACGTAAATATTCTGCCAAACAAAAGTTATGCTAAATAATTTTTATGCCTTAAAAATATTCGATTAAATAAGATTATGCCATGTGAGTTATGCCAAATAAAAATCGGAGTATCAAGATTCTGCCAAATAGAAGGAACCCCATTTTAGCGAGGGGAGACTTATGTCCAACAGTGGGCATCAGTCATTATAACGCCCATTTAGGTGATATTTGGGGGAGGCTTATGTCCAACAGTGGGCATCGACTATTATAGGGCCTAAATGGCGACACTTGGGGAGTCTTATGCCCAACTGTGGGCATAGCTCATTATAGTAAGGGGAGGCCTATGTCCAACAGTGGGCATCAATCATTATAGTGTAAATGGCGACTCTTGGGGAGGTTTATGCCCAACAGTGGGCATAGGTCATTATAGCAAGAGACCTATGTCCAACAGTGGGCATCAATCATTATAGTGTAAATGGCGACTCTTGGGGAGGTTTATGCCCAACAGTGGGCATAGGTCATTATAGCAAGAGACCTATGTCCAACAGTGGGCATCAATCATTATAGCGCCTAGGTGGGACACTTGGGGGTAGCTTATGCCCAACAGTGGGCATAGGTCATTATCGCGAGAGGAGGCCTATTTCCAACAGTGGGCATCAATTATTATAACGCCTAGGTGGTGACTCTTAGGGGAGGCTTATGCCCAACATTGGGCATAGGTCATTATCGCGAGGAGGCACATGTCCAACAGTAGGCATCTATTATTATAACGCCTAGGTGGTGACACTAGGGGGAGGCTTATTCCCAACAGTGGGCATAGGTCATTATCGCGGGAGGAGGCCTATGTCCAACAGTGGGCATCAATTATTATAACGCCTAGGTGGTGACACTTGGAGGAGGCTTATGCCCAACAGTGGGCATAGGTCATTATCGCGAGAGGAGGCCTATGTCCAACAATGGGCATCATTTATTATAACGCCTACGTGGTGACACTAGGGGGAGGCTTATGCCCGACAGTGGGCATAGGTCATTATAGCGAGGGGAGACTTATGTCCAACAATGGGCATCAGTCATTTTAGCGCCTAAATGGCGGCACTTGAGGGAGGCTTATGTCCAACAGTGGGCATAGGTCATTATAGCGAGGGGAGACTTATGTCCAACAATGGGCATCAGTCATTTTAGCGCCTAATGGCGACACTCGGGGGAGGCTTATGTCCAACAGTGGGCATGGGTCATTATAGCGAGGGGGAGGCCTATGTCCAACAGTGGACAGCAGTCATTAAAGCCCTAAATGGCGATACTTGGGAGAGGCTTGTGTCCAACAGTGGGCACCGATCATTATGGTGACACTTGGGGGAGGCTTAACCGAAACAATGCATAAAAGTACATTCGAAAGATTTCTATTTTGTTCCCAAACGATTTTTTCCGCAAAACCACAATTTGTTTTTTTCATTGAAAGAAACAATTGTTTCTTTCCGGAATTTTCAACGCTAGTCTGCGCTGACTCTAAAATGGGCTTGTAAATAAATGTCTATGGAAAGATTGTAAAAAAGTGACCAAGTGCGAGTTGGACTCGCCCATGAAGGGTTCTGTAGAAGCAAGTAACCTAATATAAAAGTTCTTGTAGTTCGTTGTAACTTTGATCGATGTTTTAATAATACTCGTAATGTATTTTTTTAGATTTATGACGTATTATAAAAAAAAACTACTTACCAGATCTCGTTGAAACCAATTTTCGTTGACGGTTTGCATGGTAATGTACATCATATAATTTTTTTAGTTTTATCATTCTCTTATTTTAGAAGTTACAGGGGGGAGACACATTTTACCACTTTGGAAGTGTCTCTCGCGCAAACTATTCAGATAAGAAAAAAATGACATTAGAAACTTCAATATCATTTTTAGGGTTCCGTAGCCAAATGGCAAAAAACGGAACCCTTATAGATTCGTCATGTCGGTCTGTCTGTCTGTCTGTCTGTCCATCCGTATGTCACAGCCACTTTTTTCTGAAACTATAAGAGCTATACTGTTGAAACTTAGTAAGTAGATGTATTCTGTGAACCGCTTTAAGATTTTCACACAAAAATAGAAAAAGAGCAATAAATTTTGGGGGATACTTAGAACTAAAACCCCCATACTTAGAACTAAAACTCAAATTTTTTTTTTCTTCTAACCCATACGTGTGGGGTATCTATGGATAGGTCTTCAAAAATGATATTGAGGTTTCTAATATCATTTTTTTCTAAATTGGCGAGAGACACTTTCAAAGTGGTAAAATATGTCCCCCCCCCCCGTAACTTCTAAAATAAGAGAATGATAAAACTAAAAAAAATATATGATGTACATTACCATGTTAACTACCAACGAAAATTGGTTTGAACGAGATCTAGTAAGTAGTTTTTTTTAATGCGTCATAAATCTAAAAAAATACACTATTATTAAAACATCGATCAAAGTTACAACGAACTACAAGAACTTTTATATTATGTTACTTGCTGCTACGGAACCCTCCATGGGCGAGTCCGACTCGCACTTGGCCGGTTTTTAAGACCTATCCTATACCCCACACGTATGGGTTTGATGAAAAAAAATTTTGAGTTTCAGTTCTAAGTATGAGGACCCCCAAAATTTATTGTTTTTTTTTTCTATTTCTGTGTAAAAATCTTAATGCGGTTCACAGAATACATCTACTTACAAAGTTTCAACAGTATAGCTATCATAGATTCGGATAAAAGTGGCTGTGACATACGGACGGACAGACAGACAGACTTGACGAATATATAAGGGTTCCGTTTTATGCCATTTGGCTACGGAACCCTAGAAAACGAAGAAAAAAACATCAATGATAAGCACGATAGCTTTTGAGAAGACTGTCGATAACATGGTAGGCATCGCTAAAACGGAAAATCGTTTTGAATTCGAACAAAATTAGTGAATGACACGGTATACCTAAAATGGGGTGATACTTGCCTCCCTTATTTCTGCCTGTAATGAATTACACGTACCAGTCTTCCGTCAGTACCTAGATGAGTGCCCGAGGTACCTTTCGAAACTATCTGCAAATATATTTTCCTGAATATATTCAAGGTCGTGCTGGTTAGACATTATGGCAGGATGACATGCACCTTCTTTTCGTTTTAATACCGAATAAAAATCAACCCTTTGCATATTTCCTATTTTTTAGGGTTCCGTACCTCAAAAACGGAACCATAGGATCACTTTGTTGCTGTCTGTCTGGCAAGACCCTCTATCTCGAGAACGCGTTGAAGTATCGAGTTGAAATTAAAACCATATAGTCAGGTCTGCGGTCTCTTCAAGCTGTGAAAAAATCAAACTTCCGTTTATGTCGCAAAAAAACGTATATTTTGATACTCTCAACGATCGAAATTCATAGGGTACTTCCCGTTGACCCAGAATCCTGTAATTTGGCACAAAGCAAGGTCTTATAGCACAGGTATAGGAAAAAATTTGAACAGTAATTTCAAAAAATTTGTTGATACCTACCTACGTCACAAAAAAAAATTGCACTTCCAGACTCCATTCGGGAATTGTAGTATGCATGGAACCCTCAGCGCGCGAGTCCGACGCGCACTTGACCAGTTTTAATTTTTTTATGAAGCTTACGGGCATGATAATTGGTAGGTACTTTCCTGGATTCCGGCCTTTCTTCTTGTACAGTATAATATTACGTTATTTAACATTTCAGATACTCTATGTATTCATTAAAACCAGAACCAATTATTACTATGAGGAAAATTGGAGGGCATGATGGAAGTAGTGGAACCATAGATATAAGATATACAAGTATTTCTATGGGTGGAACATTTCGCTATTCCTTCTATACGCGCGCAGTCTAATGGCGATGACGTCACATTTCAATCTGTGCATCCTTTTCTTGACACTTGACAGTTTCCCCTTCCACTAGATTTGAAAGGTTTTTAACTTACTTAATAATGAACAGATTTGAAAAAATAATTTTCTGATTCCTGATAAAGTTAATTTTTAATACAAATAAATTTAAAAAAAAATACCGACCTAATTATGTAGGGAGATATCTAAATTGTAAATGGAATTCAAATAGTTTTAGATTTATAATAATTACGTAGTAATTAGGTAGACCGTAAGTAAGTACCTATGCATTATTAGGTAGGTAAGTAGAAATGTAATTCTGTGGTGTCAAGGTAAAAGGAGTCATTAAACAATAAAACGAGACAACTACACCTAGGTACCTACCTACAACTCTTTTTGGCTTTTTAGTACTTACTTATTATGCTGTGTGTATATCACTGCCTCACTTGGTTTGTTTCCACCCAAATAAAATGTACTTACCTATTAAATTGACACATCTTTTTTACCCTAATTATATTTGGAATATATTTCTGTAACTGTTTTTTCAATATAATTTTTGACTCATCCCCTTATTTATATCGTTTGCCTGTTGTGTTGATTTGGAGTTAATTTTAACTGCACTTTGGGCGGAGCGCCGCCGTGTCCTCGTGGAGGCAATCGGCGTCGACGACCTCTGACATCGGTCGGTCCCAGGCCATAATCTGGAGCGAAGAGGAGCGGCTAGCGAATTAGGCAACCACACGTGTGAAGCAACGGACATGAACCGACTACCAGCCACGGTAGGTGTGAACAACGCGCAGTGCCCAGCAGGGCTGATACCCGCTAGGGAAGCGGAGATTTTTCTGAAAAGGAAACCTGAAGTCATAAAACACAAAAGTCAACTGAAGGACACAGGTTTGGTCTTTGTAACAGTCTGACACACCCTCTCGCTCCACCCAAAGCGGGAGAAGTCATTGAAAACTACCAATTAATTACAATCTTGTTGACGGGTCAGAGTATGAGCTAAAGTTATACGAGTGTTAATTTTAAGAAGATATCTTGAATTGTAGTATTCCTCTGACCCCAGATGACTTCTCTAGCGCGCGAGATAAACAGCTGATACGGACGGGGTTACAGTACTACAATAGGTATTGACTGAATAGTCTGAATTAAGGGCATTGTCACACTTACATTGTAAAGGTGTATGTTTGTTACTTCTTCAGGCTCAAACGGCGGAGGTTCTATTACGAGCTCTTACTGCGATCCATTTTACGACATTAACTAAACTGTTATGCCTTGATCACACGTACCGAATCATCGGGCGAGACTCGTTATCCGTGGGCGAGACAGTGCTCTCGGCCGAGTACTCGGTACGTGTAAACATAGCGCCAAGTGCTCGGCCCAGAGTTTATCTTTACAACTCGCTTACATCACTGTCTCGGCCGAGCAACATTTTACTGTCTCGCCCTTTTACTCGGTACGTGTGAACAAGGCATTAAAGAGAGTGTAGTGGTCTTGGGGAGTGGTGTAGAGTGGTGATGGTGGGGAGTGGAGTGGAGTGGTGGTGGTGGTGGTGGTCATTGGAGTGCACGTGGTGGTGAGGAGTGGAATATATAGCTCCATCCCTCTTTCTTGCACTTCTTCTCGTCTTGGTAAGGCCACAAGAGTAATAGTAGTTTATGTGACTAGGGGATAAAGCAGTGTCTTTAAGTCGCGGGCGGCATGTTGAATTCCGAACGAAACGAAGGTTGCTGATTTTAATCCCGAACGATAGTGAGGGATTTATAAAATTAACTCCCGAGCATTGCGAGGGAGTTAATAAAGAACCCTGAGTGAAGTGAGGAATTTAAGCCGCCCAAGACAAAGACAGCTTTATCCCCGTGTTGCATACTCTACTTTTTACACCATCTGTGAGATAATTAAAAGACAATTTGGTCGACCAAATCATATATTAGAGAAATATAAGTATTATATTTACAAGTTGATCAAACAAACAAAATTCACTACTCCAAGATTTTATAGTTTCAATTTTCTATAATGCTCCCGTGTCGTCAGTACGCACGTTTTATTCTATTTTCTTTTTTTTGTTAGTGGCCAGTTTGAATCATAGTGATTACCTACATACTCTTTGGTTTGAATTTCGAGTCAACTTGTTCGATGCGCCTACATTTAGATTCACAATGTTGACGATTCTTGATGCTCCAAATTCAAATCTCATTATTCCCTAGGGATCGGCCATACTGCATTATCTCCCTAGGCATATAATGACTTGCTTTAAGTGAGGTTTGTATGACGTGTAAAACGACATTATCGAGCAGGTGGTGTAAAAATAAATTTACTGATGTGGTAAGGCCCCTGAAATATAAACGATAGAAAATCGAGATAGGTACCTACCCAATTCGGCGACCGGCATCGATGCTCAAGGCTGGAGTTTTGACGAAAATAAGGGCCTTACACTATGCGTTATTCAGCACACGATATTCAGACTAGTCTTATTTTTATTCCGAGTAAAATAGTCTGACCCTTATTATGCCGGCCAAACCTGTCGTCCAATCGGTATGACGCTACATGTTTGATCAAACAGATTTGACCGTGTGTGGGAGTGGATCGGTATGACAACATGCCACACACGGTCAAATCTGTTTGATCGGTAGCGTGATAGCGTCATACCGATTGGTTAGGTTACCGATAGGTTTGACCGTGTATAGGCCGACATTACACTACGCGACACGACGCGACATCGCCTAAGAAAAAGTACTCTGTGACTAAGACTGTGTGAATATCGAACAGATGAAATAGAGTGCAACATTGCATTCAAAGCGATGTGATGGTAAGTATTATATCCTTTATGTCCGACACCATACGGACCGGTAGGGTAGCCGAAGTTTTAGGCGACCATTACGCGGTCATGCAAGCGTCAATCAATTCCATCAATCATGAATTTTCGTCAATCAGTACTAAAAACCGTCAATCATCGCATTCGACGGTAGGTTTTTCGTCAATCAAAACATTGACTGTGGCAAAACTGACAGCAAAACCTACCGTGTAATGTTCGCCTTAGTACTCCTCAACCACCATCGAGGCAGGCACCTACCTACTACCTAGCTGTCTATAGATATCTACGGCAGTTAGGTAAAATCACATAGTTAATCTTGATTGATGATTAAGTTTCGGAAACACAAACAGGTTAGGATATTTTTAATAAACAGTGTATTATGTGTCATTTAATAACAGTAGATCTACTATCTATGTTTGTGTGAAGCAACCACACATAACGCTTGCACGACAAACAAAGGCGCTGACAGTGTTAAATTGTTACCACCGAAGCATAGTTTCTTTTGGGCTTGAGACGGTTTGTCTTAGCAGTTTTTAGTCATTGTTAAGTTTGGGCACGCTACAATTGCGACGGTAAATTCTCTCTTTGAGGAGTGGTTAGAAAGGCGCCACGATACGGTGGTGACCACGGATATCGAGGTGACCTCATTTTCCGCCTGACGCAGATCCTCACCGGGTATGGCCAGTTCGGGAGGTGTCGGTTTCGGATTCAGGTGGAAAAAACGCCCAGGTGTCACCATTGTGCGGATCGCTCGGAGGACACGGTGGAAGTATGCCGCGCTTGGGCGAAGCACTGCCGTGTAGGTGTGTTGTACTCGTGGAGGCAATCGACGGCGACGACCTCTCGCACCCGGCTCTGTTCGGGCAACTCTCCCATTGTATCTCCTCAGTAATGCGAGCGAAGGAGACGGTCACCGCCGATAGGGAGAGAAATTTCTCATCTACGCTCCAACAGTCGCCACAGAAGATGCTCTGGACGTTGGGAGTCGCTGGGTGATTTCCACCATCGTAGGCGAGGTCTTGCGAACGACATGTCCTGGGAAAACCGGTTGGCTACTCTATCCTGTAGCAATTTTATTGTAGTGTAATTCAGTTCGTAAAGGAAGTTGCACAAATCAACATCAACGTTTAGCCAAGGTCAAGGTCGTGTTACAACGAATTTGAGAACATTAATGTGTCATTCTCAGTACGTAGTAGTCTGTTTCGATCGATGCACTATTTAATTTGAAACTTGATGCACACTGGTGCATCAAATACCGATTACTACAAGCCTTTAAGTTAAAGTATGTGGTATTGACCTCATATTTGAAGCCAGGGCTACCTACAGTAAATCGGTTTTATTAATTTGATCTTGGGCTACGGAAACGTTTTTTTTTTAGGTGGGAAAATCATCCAATGACATCTCCCGCTCAAGGGCGGAGCGCAAGGGTGTATCAGACTTTACTGACTAAAAACCCACTTCTGTTCCTTCTTTGCTTTTCATACCAGGGCCGGGTTTTCCTTTCAGAAGCGAACCCAAGGTCCTAGTAGGCTTCGACCCTGTAGGGCCCCTACGGTTTGCTGACATCTCCTTGAGGCGCGCGTGGAACACTACGCGCCGTCGACGATTTGAGCTCGGTCCGGACGGCCGGACGGCGAGCTTCCCATTTATTGTGAGAATAGGCCCTAGCATTGCTGCTTTGCAGAAGGAGACGACCGCCTGACACTCCTCGCTCCAGGCATGGCCTGTAACAAAGCTCGGCGTGAGAGATCGTTGCCGCCGATCGCCCCCACGAGGACACGGCGCTGCTCTGCCCAACAATTTGACCTTGGGCGGTGGAAACGTTTAAGCTGCGGGAATGTTTCAGTTACATTACCGCGGTCTTAGCACGCAACGAAGTAAAAGAAGGAACATAGGTTGGGGAAAAGTCTGACACATGACATGCTCTTTCGCTCCACCAGCGCCGCAAAGGTACGGGACTAGTTCAGATTCATTTAATGATTTTCCACATAAAAAAAAAAAATGACCTTGGATTGGTCTGGTGTCGTTTGGAAATTTCAATAGCGAGATCTGCCAGTGTTATGCTGGCAGATCTTGAGACTGGTCTTTTTCTTACTATACCTACCTAAATACTTTGATGCAATTTATTGTAATAGGTACTATCACTTGCAAAAGTCCATAAGAATTCTTAAAACTTATTCGTTTGACGTTTAGTTTGACTTACGACCTTTTATTTTCAAGTTTCGCCAACAAATGATTGAAATTCACAATTTCATCAACTTATCATAAGTCAAGATGGCCCAGTGGTATAGGCACACAGATTGAAGCGCAAATCAGCGTGCCGCAAGTTCAAATCCCACGCAATTATTGACTTTTTGTAAGTTCTTACCCGATTGGAAGTTATGTATTTGCATTACATATATTAAATTATTCTTTAACTTGTTCACACATTTCTTAGAGTTAGAAAGGTAGATCACAAAAAAACTAAATAAAGAATTAGATTTCTGCGAGGTAGACATGAGTTTTAACTTAACCGAAATGAACTGTCGTTTGGTTGTAGTTGTTGGTTAGTGACGTGAGGTTGACAGTATTGTAATATTCGCAAAATGCAGGCTAATATTAGTATTGAAGTGAGGGCGACTATCATTGGGCTGCATAAAAGTGGTCTTAATAAAACACAAATATCTGAAGAAACCGGACTGAATGTGAGTATAATAGCTATTAATGAATTGTAACTTTATTACAAATTAATCTTCTAATTAAAACGTATGCCATTTATGAATCCATTCATCGTATCTTTATGAGGTTTAAAAGAGAAATACGTAAATCGTTGGGTTTATTGGATTGGTTATTGGATTAATAAATGCAGTTTTATTTTAAAATTATATTCAATAATTATGATTATTAACATTTTATATAATGAAAATGAAGTGAAGTAGGTATAGCTGCCTAATATATATTTTCTTTTTATTTTAGAAAAATACTGTAAATCTTTGGCTAAAAAGATATGAGGAAGAAGGTAGCCTTGCTAGTCGAAAGAGAAGTGGGAGACCGAAGCTTATTAGCGAGGCGCAGCGACGACATATGGTAGACGTATACGAAACGAATGGTTTCGCACCAACGAGACATTTTGCGGAATTATATGACACCTCGATGGATACTGTTCGCCGTGCACTTCACGCTGAAGGCGTGCATCACAGAAAACCTGCTAAAAAGCCGTACTTGACAGAGAGGCACAAACAAGAACGATTACGTTTCGCACTAAATATTTAATGTTAACTAAACTAAATGGCCTACCATTTTATTTTAACATATCTGTGATTATTATATTGTGTCTACTTTCGTTTAAAACAGCTATATCTTTTAACTTGTGCCATCGCCTCATCTTAAGAATGCAGTGAACTCGCTATCAATTTTGTTGACAATAATCATGAGTCTATTTCGTTTTTTATTCTTCTACCCGCACTGTTTTAACATAATACTATAGTTCAATTTATTTTTCTCATCTAATTGACGATTATCTTGTGACAGCTAAAGTTCTTTTAACAGAAATTGAGGTTTGGTTTCAATCTTCTTTTCGTCAAGAAAATGAACAATTAAGCTATGACCTCAATACATTCATTGTGACGTTACACAAAAATAAAATGTTTACAAAGTCCAAATCATATATCACTTTTCAATAAATAACTGGATATAAACAATTACCTATATTTTATTTTATTAAAATTTGAATATCCGTTCATTGTTACGTTATTCATATTATGAATGGTCTAAGTGGGTATACTTCCAACAAACAATCTTAGGCGTAACATAGATAACGGTTACAAGATAACTTTTTGTCTAGGTAACAATTCGACGTCACAATTCTCATAAATGTTTAATTTGTAAATATAAAGAATAAACATTTTTATTAAACACGTCTTTTTATTTCCACCTTATAACATCGAAAAGATGTAACAACTAAATAATTGCAAATTACGAATGTGATTCTTCTTGTGGTTAATAGATCACATTCGTAATTTGCAACTATTTAGTGCAAAAAATGCAATAGTATTTTTCATAGAAATAAAAAAAAACAACTATATCAATATAGATTGGGAATTTTCAAAGTAAGAAATAACTGCAACGGACCGACCATGATTTGAACTCGGGTTACGTGATTTGCGAATCCAACACTTAGTTCACACGGCTACCAGCACATGACGTATTTGCACGAATTTTATCAATGCTTATGGTAAGAACAGAAAAATAATAATGTTTTTAAGCTCAGTGCGACGACAGTTCCTTAGTGTGTGTTATCTGTGGAATGTGGATACTCATACATGCGCACACATACGCACGGAAGTATCGCGCTCGCTCGGTTCGTAGCAATGTAATCTTTAGCGTTCCTATGGACTTTTGCGGCCTTACTGTACTTTCTGCTGTGTTCCGACATATTCTTAAAACATTTGGTTTTAAAGGAAATCGTATCTAACTAATTACAATATGAAAGTATTCCTCATTTCTCACCTCATGTTAATCGTATCAGGTAGCCGTGATTTCGTTTTTATTTTTTGCCTGCTACTCACATGGAAATAAGGTGTCAATTTATGCACTGTGTGTCCTAGTAACTTAATTGTGCACTATAGGCAATACGTCATACTCCGAGCGATGTAGGTATAATCTGTTCTAACGTTGGCTGCCATGGCTGAAATTCAGTTATGAGGATTATGAGTTACGCTGTCACCGACACGTCATGCATGATTTCTAATATTGTCCGCCAATTGCCTATCGTAATGACCACGGAACAGTATGTTCCGTGGTGACTATGGGCGCTATACAAGATATAGTGAGAGACGGGCGTCGTCAGTGGACATTGAGATTGACCACCTCTTAACTGCACTAATGTTTTTTTTTTCTTAAAAAACGTAGGAATTATTCCTGCATCGTGTGTGCCTTCACGAACATGTAAACTCATACACACAAGACATAGGTACAAAGCAGAGCCCGGCCCGGAAAGTCTATTTGTAAGCCATACAAATATTTGGACTGACCGATATTTGACTATTCAAAAGTGCCTACAAATGATCTATTTGAAATGAATGATTTGATTTTGATTTGTTCCGTGCGGGAATGAAACCAGCAATACGCAATGCTGCAGCCAATGGCTCAACCATGAACCACTGCGCCAACCGTGCCGTCAATATTTACTACTCATATTATTCTTACAGACATATATGAGTAGCGACATGAATAAATAATGTAGGATTCCCGTAAGAACATGATTTAATAAAAGAGTGTCCATGGAGTTTCTTGCACGTTCTTCTCCATAGAGATCTTGGCTTTGATAATTCAAAAGTGCCTGGAAATGATTTAAAAGAAAAAAATGCTTTCTAGACTTACCTATATTATTAGTTTATTTATTATTGGTACATTTTGGTCTTATTGGGTAAAGTTTATCATTGCAGATTACAGCAAAGGACTACGTGACCCTGGCCGACGTCGAGGTCGTTTTAGAGACAAAGTTAGAATTAAAGACGGTTTACACACTTTCTCCATTATTCTTTTTTTTTCTGCTGTTTGTAGTCTGTTTCTTGATGGCTACTACCTAGGGGTCTGTAAGTCAAGAAGTGAATAGGTTACTTCTGGGCAAGCGTGCTCCATCGCTGTACTTCATAGCTTAGAATCTTAGATTATCGTATGCGCGTATTGTAATTCGTAACGTAAGCCTGTTAGTAATAAGAAAAATAAATAAGACACTGATTTATCCCCTCGTTGCATTTTCTACAATCAGATAATAAAAAAAAAAAATAAAGAAGAAGGTTAGAGATAGATAGAAATATACATTCTTAATTGTACACCAAAAATAAAAATTACAGGAGGAACTTAAAATTATTAGGATGTCATCGGATGTCACAATAGGCAGTTGGTGGGTTAGGGTTAGATGCCAGAAAATTTTGTTACTTTGAAATATTTTACATAAGAGAACTTTCAAAGACTTTCTGCACTAGTCGAGGCCTATCCTCACAGACCTCCTATCTTATAGACAGCTTAGAAGATTTTCGTTAGAGTTACAGATAACAATTATTGAAATGTCTTTCAAGCAGAATCACTTCTAAGGGGAGCTCCGAATGAGTGACAATGGCCCTGAAATGCAAAGGGCAAGTAAAGGAACACAGGTGGGTTTAGTCGGTATAAGTCTAACACGCCCTCACGCTCCATCTAGAGCGGGAGAAACTAACTAACGGAAAATGCCTTAAAATTCGGTAGCGCTAATGTAATGATGATAATCTAAATATAGTCTCGAATGTTTAGTTACCAACTTTCGATGTTTATTCACACTTAGATAACAGTCTATGAGTCCACGTAATATTAACTGCTAAAGCCAAAGTAATGGGAGAAGTGCCACGTAGCGTCATATCAGCTCGGGTGTATTGACGCAACCCGATAGCCCCCGACCTTTCTGAGACCCCCACTAGGTATAACAAGCGTCATAATCACAGTTCAAAGATAAAATGTAAACAATAAATATGTTTTTGCAAAAATGTTTATTGCCATAGAAATATTGAATAATCACAACATGTTATTTTTGCTATTTCCATTTCTATAGGTAGTTAAGTTTTTAACATCGATGACTCATGTAAAGAACGTTCTTTACATGTAATGGGTCATCGATGGTTTTTAAGCATAAACCGGCTGTATATTAATGTTTCCACTCTTACTGACTAAAACCCACTCCTAGTTCCTTAGTTGCGTTTCATTTCAGAGCCGGGTTTTCCTTTCAGAAGCGAATCTATGGCTCCGGTAGACTTCGGTTCGGACCTGCTGGGCCCCTATGGTTTGCTGACATCTTGAGGCGCGCGTGGAACAGAACGCGCCGACGACTTGAGCTTGGTCCGGACGGCTACCGGACGGTCGGACGCCGAGCTACCCATTGTTCGCCATCCGCAAGCCCGCGCCTACGGTGGCCAGAAATCGAGATCCGGCTTCACAGAAGGAGGTGACCGCCTGCCACTTCTCGCTGCGGACATGGCCCGTACCAATGATCGGCGCGATAGATAAATGATAAACTTGATTGGACAATTTGTATGGCGAGGTCGATTTTTTTTTTCGTTTCCTGAAAAAAAATTGGTTGCCTGTAAAGTCGGTATACGGGCGAAAGTTTTACGTGACAACGACTTTGAGTGGTAAAATAATTTTAATGTGAATATTCATTCGTATAGTAGGAAGAAGGATGAAAATGTCTGTCTCTCTCGCTCTTAGGCGGGCTAACCATGCCCGAGTGGAAGGAACGCGTGCCTCTCACTCGCTCTCATTGTGAGCGCATAACGTGAGCGGAGCGTAACGCAGTTTCTTGAAGTGTCACCCGGCAAACCAATTTATAAGACGTTGTCACGTCAAAAATTTGTGGAAGGTTGTTCAGTTTCGTCTACTGAACAAGCCCTTAAAGTTTGTGGAGGGCTGTCCCTTACACCTTGTATACATATTCAGGTTTGCGGTCCCTTACCCTTTCGTATGCCGTAATTAGAGAGACAATTAAAAAGTTATTGTGTCCCGCGTGGATCCGCGTTCCGGTCATACAACGGGTTAAAGCTGTAAAAAAAAAAAACAAAAAAAGAAACGGCCGTTTATGTCGCAAAAACGTTTATTTCGATACTCTCAAAGAAATCAAAATATAAAAGGTATTTCCCATTGACCTAGAATCCTGAAATTAGGCCTGAAGCACTACAAGGCATAGCACAAGGTTAGAAAAACATCTGCAAACTGTTTTTTAGTAACGTCACAAAAAAAAAAATTGTGATTTGGAACAATCTTCGTAACTGAATTCGGGAGTTGCACTGTTTTCATAGATAAGTTTGTACGGAAACCTCAGTGAGCGAGTCCGACTCACACTTGCCCGGTTTTTTTTAAATATTTCTATGGTATTAGGTATGGTATAATAATATAGTAGATATATATTAGGGCGGATATAAGCCTGACACGCCCTCTCGCCTCATTATAGATCGGGACAAATTAACTGTTGACCAAAACAGCTGATTTATTAAATGCTGAAACGGCTTTGGTCGGAGACGCGGAAGTGCAAAACTAAGACATATTTAATCGCAAATTGATAAAAGTTATCGTTGTTAGGCAGAATGAACCCAAAAAACTGGTTGTCATTGACTTAATTTTAGATCCGTCCGTCTGCCTGCCGCCGACTTTTTTTTCTAAACAATTTGTCTAGGTACAATGAAACTGGCTGATTTGTTACCCAAGGTAAGCGATAGAGTTGCTGTAGGTATAGCCATAGGTTATTAAAAATCGTTACAATCTGTCTCTAAGAACTTATTTTTCATAGAAATTTCATATTTGTATAAAAAAAGTTTACATATTACTTAAGCAAAATTGTTGCCATAGTTGAAATGTAATATCAATAAGATGTAACATCTTTTGTACCTAGAGTCCGTCTAATGAAAGCGTGACCTGAGAAAAAGAGGTTACAACCAAAAATTTTGAATGTGGTATTATTGAAATAGTAGGAGAAAAAAGTTTTGATACTAGAGTATTTTTTGTCTCTATATATATATTCTCTATATTCTTTATTGTACATAAATTTACACATTATTCAATGTAAGAAAGCCGATGTACACAGGCGAGCATAACCCAAAATTGGGTTTTCTTACAGCAAACCTTAATTTTGTATTTATGACAATTTTATAATAGTCGTATAAGAACTTAAATCCTAGTCAAAAACATGTGTGTAGACTTAATTATTTGGTGGGTGTATGGTAAAGGTCAATAACACACAAAATGTTAGTTATTATTCCAAATCATTTTATTTTATCTGATCTCTCAAATGTCGCTATATAATATTCAAATAATATTATTTATTTACCATTTGGCCTTCTGGCAAGAATACCAAGTGCACAACACCGCGATAGTCAAATAAAATAGTCAATATGATTTCAACTTCATCACGTCTCGCCAACACTAATAATGTGTTTCAAGATTATTGGGTTGGGATCGATTCGTTTTAGCATTCTGCATGGTTCTCATGTGATTTGACCATTACATATTTACTGTATGGACCTTAAAAAAGACTTTGACCCCTGAGTTTGTTTCGGTGTTTCTTCTTAAGGTAGTCAGCCAGGAAAGACCGGGCTCATCTAGCTTAAACTGACGAAAAAAAAAAATTTGACGTGTAAAAGTGTTTTTTAAACCTATTTTGCAAAATAAATATCATTTAGCATAGAGAAAATTCAGATCTTTTGAGATTAGTCAAGGGAACATGTTTTATACTCCAGTGATTGTTTCAAATGCAAAGCAGCTATCCTTTATATATATTCCTTCAGTTTCGCGATTTTAACTTCAGTTGAAGTCTTTGATGCACTACCAGACAGAGTGAGGCAAATCTTTCATTACATCTCAACTGCTTTTGAACGCATTCTACCACTCACTAGCATGTGTTTTTGATTAAGTTGATTCACCAAAAGCCTTCTTTGCTCGATGTTTTTGTCCATTATGAAATTCGCAATATGTCAGATTATCTATCTATAAAAATATAAGAAAAAAAAATATAATTATATCCTAAATATAACTATCTAATAATATTAGTCGACAAGGATCAAGATTATAGCGTCATACTAACTTAAAAATTCAGAAATCGTATATAAACATTGTTGGTTTTCATTGAAAACACCTTCTTTCTCTTCTTGTTTTTGTTTGAATTTATTAACCATAGTGTGTAGCAGTTTTTACACGTTACTGTTTATTGTTTTTCCATAATTAAGCAATTATTCTTGAAAAATAAATATCTGTTTTCAAAAACTGACAATTGCAACCATAGACTTTGACGAGTTTGACGTGATTTTTTTCGGCAAAACAATGTTGCCAATTTAATTTAAAAAAAAAAAACTCCAGGTTATGCTTTCAGTAGACGCACTCTACCACATTTTACGCAAATAAACGATATTATTATTATTCCTTTATTATTCATTTCAACATATTAATTACATTTTTAAATATGCCTTAAAAAAATTATAAAAAAAAAACATTTAAAAATATAAAAAATAGTGTCCCACCGGTATCGGGAATAGGGTCCAAGCTACCGGCGGTCAGGGCTCCAGAGAAAGGAACCTCCTGACTATACGAGCCGTGTCCAGAAGTACCGCTTTCTGAATCAAGCCCTTGATCCAGTCGCCTAACGAGAGCCTCCTAAGGTGTTGGTCGAGGCTCTTGGCTATTAAGCCATTGGCTGAAACGACTATCGGTACAATAATCGCTGAATCCACTTCCCACATGTCGACAACCTCGCGAGCCAAGTCAATATACTTGATTTGTTTATCTTTCTCGGCTTTCGCGAGGTTCTCGTCATGCGGAACGGATATGTCAACAATCATTGCACGCCTCTCGCTTCGGTCCACCACCACTATATCAGGCTTATTGGCTACAATAGTCCTGTCAGTGATGATGGACCGATCCCAGTACAACGTGATATCGCCATTATCGAGAACTGGGTCGGGCACATACCTGTAGTATGGCACCTCCGATTCCACAAGAGAGTATTTCAGAGCAAGTTGCTGATGGATAATCCTGGCTACAAGGTTGTGTCTATGCAAGTATTCACCGTTAGCTAGACGAGAACAACCAGAGATAATGTGGCGGATTGATTCACCCGGTCGGTGACACGCCCGACATATGTCAACCGTGCCGTCCTTCACAATAAATCTCCGGTAGTTATTCGTCATGATAACTTCGTCCATAATTGCACATACAAAACCTTCGGTTTCCCCAAAGAGGTCACCGACGCGCAGCCAGGCTACGGACGCTAGTTGGTCTACATCGGGCCCATGAAGGGCCCGGAAAAAGCGCCCGTGAAATTCCTTACTCTGCCATACTTCCTTGCGTACGTTAGTGTCAAGCACTACAGGTTTGCGCCAGTTCTCGTTAGCCAAGGAGAGCGGGGTGAGTCCCTTGTCCACTGCTACTACATCACGATGCATACCCCCGTCGGCGGCTAGGAAGTATTCCCTGAGACTGCATACCTCGCGATTGTGCAGGGACTTAGCATTTAAAAAGCCTCGACCCCCACACTTCCGCGGGATATACAGTCTCATTACCGACGACCGAGGGTGATGCATTCGATATGCAGTCAGCAGTGTACGAACCCTCCTATCCAGGGAGTCAAGTTCCGTTTGAGTCCATTTGAGTACACCGAAAGCGTACATCAATACCGGCATGACCCAACCGTTGAAGGCACGCACCTTGTTTCCACCTGACAGAAGGCTGTTAAGTACCTTCTTCAGGCGGCCAAAGAAGCGCTCCCTCAACGATTGCTTCATGTCAGTGGCATTGATGCCTAACGCTTCCGACATACCCAAATACTTGTAGGTTTCGGTTGGAGAGAGGGATCTCAGGTGTATGGAATCCGAGAGTTGGATACCCACGGATTCCACAATCTCCCCTCGCTTTATATGCATGACTGCACATTTGTCCACACCAAACTCCATCCTGATGGCACTACTGAAGGTTTCCGTTACCTTCAGTAGCTCCATCAGTTGCAGATTGTTGGGGGCAAAGAGCTTCAAGTCATCCATATAAAGGAGGTGAGATATAACCTGACCACCTCTCTTCAACCGATAGCCTAGGCCTGAATTCTCCAGCAATGTGCTCAGAGGATTCAAAGCTAGGCAGAACCAAAGCGGACTCAAACTGTCACCCTGGAATATACCTCGCTCGATCCTTACCGGTTCGCTGTTCCTCTGGATATTTCGACATCCTGGATAGCGAAGGACCGTCCTCCATTGCCTCATACATGACATCAGGAAGGTGCGAAGAGTTGCATCAACTTTATACAACTCCAGCACCCTCATGAGCCATGTATGAGGAACTGAGTCATAGGCCTTCTTGTAGTCTATCCAACATGTCGACAGATTCTTCTTTCGGGAACGCCGAACCTGTTGGCTAATGGTCATATCGATGAGGAGTAGCTCCTTCGTACCGCGGGACCCATTCCTACATCCATTTTGAGAGGCTGACATGATAGCGTTATTATCAACATGGTGGTTAATCTTTGCTCTCAAAATGGATGTAAGAACTTTATAAACTGTCGGCAGACACGTAATCGGCCGATAGTTTTTGGGTTCCGCGGTGCTACCGGATTTGTGGAGCAGGTGGGTAACTCCTGTTGTAAGAAACTCGGGTAGCGAGCCAGACTCTAAGGCGGCCTGATATTGAGATGCCAAACGAGCGTGCGACCTTTGCAACCACTTTATCCAAAAGTTGTGCAGTCCGTCCGGCCCTGGAGATTTCCAATTAGGCAATGGACGGACTGCACGGGCCACATCTTGGGGGCTGATTTTAATTGCCCCCATTTCTGTTATCGATTCGCACGCTCGTTCGACCTCTCGAGTCCAACCACCCTCAGTATGACTGACAGGCACCGACCAGATGTTGCGCCAGAACGAACACATGGCGTCATCATCCGGAAGGCGCGTGTCAGTCACACCTTGGTCCGGTCGCTCCCAAGCCCTGTATACCCACCTTTCATTACTTCGGAATGTGCTATTCTGGATGTACCGTTCAACCCGCCGCTTATACCTTCGTATACGGTTTGCCCATGCATACACCTTCTGCTTCAGGAAGTCGATGCGCTCTGTGACACGGGACATATAGTCTCGGGGGCTGATGTCAGTCCCCGAAAACGCCCGCCTCACAAAGCGCATCACTCGTGGGCGAGTGTTACCCTCCCTGAAGCAGATTAGTTTGCCGATGAGTGCTCTGGCTCCACCAATACGACGCTCGATCCTACACTGCCAGGCCGGCACAGCTGGTTTTGGTCGTGTAGCTACGTCACTGTTTGGAAATTTGACGTGAGCTACACGACATGCCGCTACGGCCGCGCAGTACATGATCGAGTGTGTATCGGTGAGATCTTCGCAGTCATCAAAATAATTTGACAACTGCGAATCCAGAGCAGCCACCAGCGCCTTATTCTTATTATGCATGGGCAAACGAGGTAAACGCGGCCTAAGCTCAAGCGGCATGTTGCGATACTCCCGAATAGCACACTCCAAAGCACTCCTCAGTTCATTATTGCACTGGGTACTTACGTTAGTGACCGTGTCAGTACTCACCTCGTCAGTGTAAAGGGATATGTGGCTGAACTGTGGTACCACAACTGGTACCACAGGTTGCGACGGAGGGGTAATGACACGGTTACTCATTTCCGTTCGGTTATTATTATTATTTTAAGAATATTAGTCGGTCGGTATTTTAATTTCAATTATTTATTAAATTCTATTATTATTATTATAATTTTTTTAAGACGTATATAATGCTTGTTGTACTTATGCTTGACTTTTAGTTCAAATGTATAACGAAATACATTTGAACTAAAAGTCAATCATACTTAGAACTATTATTTTAATGTAATTCTAATATCCAATGTTGATTGATATAAATAAATAAATAAAATAATTTGAAGCCAGGGTAGGTAAATAGAATGAATGTGGTGGATTACGGCCCAATCCTTTTTCATATAGAAAGGAGGCCTCAGTCCCAGCAGTACTATGTAGGATAAATAGTGCAGCTAACTAGTAACAGAAATTTCTAAATTTTTTATTTCTTTATTTTGAGAGATTATCCCCTAAATACAAACTTACAAATACTTACGTCTTTGTAATATTAGTACCTTAACTTTCTGTAGTTATGTATTATGACATACTATGAGACTCGAATCAAGGTCCTCACGACAAGCGGTTACTGAACTTGCTATTCAATGTCCTAATTGACGTAGGGTGGTGCAATCGCTTTCAGTCTTCAGGGTCACGAAATCGATTCGTGCATCGGAGCAAATATTTGTGCGACCTTTAGATGTTTGCTGTTTGTTTACATATGTAATGCTACCCCCATGACGTATAAAAGTTCTATAGATGTGGGTCAGTAAGGTTGAAATGTAATAGTGACGTGTTAGAAAATATATGACGCGCGCTGTCGTAATAGATTGATGAAAGAGATGTCTTTCTTTTAGTAAGTAGATGAAGCTTGAAGTTGTCGATTCAGGGTAGAGTAGGTAGCTAACGGTAATTGGATATCTTCCAGGGCAGCAGAAGTCACCCGCATCCCCAGACATGAGTGCGCGAGCGAACACCAGAGGCCCTACCACGTGTGGACCGCCGGGCATTGTCCTCCGGGTAGAGGTGTGCCAAGCTTGGGCAGAGTACCGCCGTGTCCTCGTGAGGGCGATCGGCGACAACGGTCTCTCGCGCCGGGTCTTGGTACAGATCATGGTCCGAACCGAGGAGGAGTGGCAGGCGCTCGCCTCCTTTTTCGAAACAGTAATGCTAGCAAAGGAGGAGGCCGCACTTGCACGCGCGAGGAAGCGACCCTCACGCCCC
This sequence comes from Mythimna ferrago, assembly GCA_910589285.2. Taxonomy (NCBI): domain Eukaryota; kingdom Metazoa; phylum Arthropoda; class Insecta; order Lepidoptera; family Noctuidae; genus Mythimna; species Mythimna ferrago. Next base: position 5,730,482 of record OU342689.1, read on the forward strand.
AGCCGCCGGGATCCCCATCCCTATTTCCGGCCACCATAGGCGGGGGTTTGCGGACGGCGAGCAAGGGGTAGCTCGACGTCCGACCTTCCGGACCGAGCCTATTATAAGTCGTCGATGGCGCGTACTGTTCCACGCGCGCGTCAAGATATCAGCAAACCGTAGGGGCACATCAGGGTCGTAACCTACTGGGGCCAAGAGTCTGCTTCTGAAAGGAAGACTGCCCTGGTATGGAAGGCAACGATGGAACAGCAGTGGGTTTTTAGTCAGTAAGTTTGACATACCGTCCCGCTCCGCCCAAGAGCGGCTGCGGAGGATGTCATTGGATGATTTTTACACCTAAAAAAAAGGCCCTACCACGAGCTCGTAACACGATCCATTTTACGAACTAATCTGAACTGTTAAACTGTGTGTGTTTGTTGTTAGTGTTTTCGCTCGCACGACTGACATTTGACGCCTCACTGGTGCTTTTAGCTGTAGGTAGGTAGGTACCACCGCGTCTGTTCGCGATAAAGTGAAAACCTTTTTCACGAGTTTTTCACAAAGCGGTTCATGCAGGTTTGGTAAATACCTACCTTAAGGGGTGACCAGACGGTTACAAACCAACGTCCCAACCAAGGTGACCTTGCTAGTTTCAATCCGTGTAGACAGAAATTGTACCTAATCAATGACCTTCAACACCCTTGGTTGGAAGCCGCGTTTTCCCAACCACCGAACGTGTTGGCGTGTGGTTTACATCCATGTAGCCGCAACACAAACCAAACACATAAACCAAGATCACCTTGGTTGGAACGCTGGTTTGGAACCAACTGGTCACCCCTTATTACATGTATAATGTTAGTAAAGCCGTCAATTTCAAAGATTTTTAGGGAAAGGGTGACCGAAACGGTCAATTGCGATTGATAATATTTACCTAAGTGAATGACTATAAAAATGTGTTCATAATTATATTGTCAACACCAGGGATGTTACACTCCGACTCCGTTAAGTCGGAACTTCCGATATTAGTAGACCTTCGGTTCCGACTCCGATACTTTTAAATCGGAGGTCCGGAATCTCCCTAACTCCCGCTACGTGCATTCCATTGTCAATAATTTTTTGACTTGTTAGTTTGTTGACGCACATGACACGTTCATCGTCTATAAAATTAAAAAATTAAAATGAAAAAAATTTGACTGAATAATGTTTTATTTGACCTTAAATAAAAAATCTCTCTCCTGCTACCACTTTTGACCCTCTTCCGCCTCCGGTTCCGTCCGACTCTGGTTACGATTACGATTCCGGTTCCGACTCCGATAAATCAAATTTAAAAACTCCGACTCCGCCTTCGGTTCCGATATAATTACCTCCGTTACATCCCTAGTCAACACATCAGTTCAGTTTAGGTTGTCAAATGGATCGTATTAAGGGTTCATGGTAGTCTCAGGTCTTACGGCCAGTTCACGACGAGCACGCAGCGCTATGAGCGACGTCTCGTGGCTTGCTTCAAACATTTCAATACGCTCGCCCGCCCCGCGCTTAGCTTATCGCTCACAGCGGCAAGGTCTCCCTCAAGGTCAGTTAAAGCTTCGTCTCTAAGGGATATAATTCACCGAGACACCATCGCGGCGTGACAAGTCTCCGCTACCAACAAAATGTATAGGTACAGCTCTTTAGAAAATTATTCACCTGGTGTCCGTTTTGTTGCAACCAATTTGGTGGCGCGACCAGCACACGTCCGATGTGGCGACTCTGGTGTCTAGTTTGGTAGCTTAGGGCTATATTTCACCGGGACACCATTTTTTTTTTTCGGTGGGGAAAATCATCCGATGACAACCCCCGCTCTTGGGCGGAGTGGGAGATACCTAGCGTCAGACTCTTACTGACTAAAAAACCCACCCCGTTCCTTCAAGCCTTCATATCGGGGCTCGAGTTCCTTTTCACATAACCCTGGCCCCAGTACCGGGACACCATGGTGGCGTAACTGGTCGCACCGCCACGGTGTTTCGATGAAACATAGCCCTAAGAGCAGGAGCTTGTATTTGACACACCTGTCTCGAAAATAATTCCCGAGATAAAAATGAAATCATTTTCTCGTCTGAATCATAGTAACTTGGCAGCAGTTACCATTACTCGCGGTATTTCATTCTCGCCATGATTGGCAGTGTAAACTGTCACAATTGGGGATGACAGGCATATTCTAGTAGAATCAGCTGGCATGTCATTCATTACTAGGTATTCGAAGCTGTCGATTTTCGTAATGATCTCAGGTGTTAAATGTATGAATCAGTACATACAAACTGATTCATACATTTAATGAATCAATAATATTAATATAATAATATAATATTTAATATTATATAATATTTAATGAATGTATGAATCAGTACATACAAACTGATTCATACATTTAACACCTGAGATCATTACGAAAATCGTCAGCTTCGAATAGTAATGAATGACATGCCACCTGATTCTACTAGAATATGCCTGTCATCCCCAATTGTGACAGTTTACACTCCTAAATAAATAATTGTGGACTTGGTTACAAGAGTAAGTACTGCACACTAATAAGCGTGATACCTATGTATAGTGGGTTCGATTCCCGCGTCGGGCAGTGTCGAGTGTGTCCATCTGGAATTTCTGTTAGTTTGTGTCCGGGGCATGACAGCAGAATATCAAGCACTGCGTTATTGTTTTTATAAATATCACAGCATACCTACTGGAGTAGGGCGTCATATTTTGATTTCATAATTGTGTCATCATTTCAGCCGATAGACGTCCATTGTTGGACATAGGCCTCCCCCAAGCGTCGCCACAACGAAAGATCATGCGCGTCTCGCAACCTTCACCAGGTCATCGGTCCACCTTGCAGGAGGCCTTCCAACGCTGCGTTTTCTGGTACGCGGTCGCCACTCCAGAACCTTTCGGCCTTAACGACTATCTGTTATACGAGCAATGTGCCCTGCCCATTGCCACTTAAGTTTGGCGATTCTTCGTGCTATGTCGGCAACCTTGGTTCTCCTGCGGATATCTTCATTTCTGACTCGATCACGCAAGGAAACTGTTTTAGTTTATTTGTGTATTTTCAGTTTAAACTAGGCTATTTTTGAGCATCCCCCATCCAATCTTATCTATAATTTAGCTTTTCTGGTACAGCATCACAGAGGGCTAAAGTCCTCTCTGGGTCAATTCTTTTAGTGCTAAAAACACACAATAAATTATACCTATGTCCATTGTTTATTTGTGTTCATGCTCAGAATCCAACTAGCAATCAATTGTAGGACTCTTTGGCACCAAAAAATTTTACAACACCATTGTCAACACAAGATTAAATGTCATTAATACGTTCCTAGCATAATAAAAAACCGGCCAAGTGCGAGTCGGACTCGCCCATGGAGGGTTCCGTAGCAGCAAGTGACATAATATAAAAGTTCTTGTAGTTATTTGTAACTTTAATCGATGTTTTAATAATAGTGTATTTTTTTTTAGATTTATGACGTTTTAAAAAAAAACTACGTAGGTACTAGATCTCGTTCAAACCAATTTTCGTTGGTAGAACTCATTCTCTTATTTTAGAAGTTACAGGGGAGGGAGGGGGGGACACATTTTACTACTTTGGAAGTATCTCTCGCGTAAACTATTCAATTTAGAAATAAATGATTTTAGAAACCTCAATATCATTTTTGAAGACCTATCCATAGATACCCCACCCACACGTAAGGGTACAACGAAAAAAAAAAATTTTGAGTTTCAGTTCTAAGTATGGCGACCCCCAAAATTTATTGCTTTTTTTTCTATTTTTGAACATTTTAATGCGGTTCATAGAATACATTTACTTACCAAGTTTCAACAGTATAGCTCAGCCGACAGACAGACATGACGAATCTATAAGGGTTCCGTTTTTTGCCATTTGGCTACGGAACCCTAAAAAACCATATTATTTGAAGGAGTTCATCTGTTCAATGGATTACCGGACAATATTAAAGAATGCGATAGCGCAAATACATTATAACTTCCACGGAACAGTAAAAACAGTGGAAGTAGCTTGAGAAAATGTTTGTTCCAGAACCGGTGTCGCCAAACTCATACATTTGCAATTTACTCTTACTGCAAACCTAAAAATATGATTGGCTGAAAACAAAAACAGTAGACGAAATGCAAAAAAAAATTTATACGAAATGCAACTTTAATTTCAAAAGCATATAAATCAAATTGACAAAAACAAGAAAGAAATACATCTTTGACTACCAAGTACTGCCACTCGTCGCTAGATGGCAGTGTTCAGTATATAATATTCAGTATGAACTGTAACTACGTAAAAATAAGATTGGTATTTGAATGGCGTATCACTGACGCGAATGCGCTCGCTGCTACTCAGATAGGGAAGTAACCTTATTCGATCGAAATATGTATCGATTGTATGAAAACGTATTTAAAACATATCATGCAAGAAAAAATTGTATGCGATAGTGTGATAGTATTAAAATTATGAAATTAATATGATTAAAGGCAATTTTTAAACGTAGTAAAAATGGTATTTATTTGCATAGTACATCAATTATCATCATCTCAGCTGAAATCATCGTCATCGCCCACTGCTAAACATAAGAATATTAAGTATAATTCAAACGCCCTATGTTGTTCCTAACTCTTTAACTAAATTTATTTAAAATACATCACAAATATCATACCACAATTTTTATTTTATTACATTTATTAATTTAATAATTATCTGTATTATATTACTTACAAAAACTATTAAACTATAATATATATTTTAAAAAGGCAATGTAATACATATTATACATATCGATTGATTTTATCGATAAAGTCACGCACTATTTGGATAGCGTCAAAAGTATAGGTAGACTAACGAATATTCCAGAAAAGCTAATAACCGAGAAAAGAAAATCAACTTTGTAGTGATGTGACTAAGGACTAGTTTTGTTTGTATATCCTGCGCAATGTTTCACGTAATTTTATTTTTTCATTTTATTAAAATAAATCCGAAAATAATACTTTTCGGTGGTATGATACACCTCCATGAGTTAGATTTTTAGTCAGACTATGGTTTTTAAAGTACAGTATGGGACAATAAGGCATTTTAATATTATTTTTCGTTAATTATTATGTTGCGCAGTCTAGTTAGAGAATGAGGGCGCTTGAACAGCAAGTGCGCAACGCGATTCTTACTAGCGGCGACAGTGCCACGCCTACTTACTTCTTCCACTGTTTTTACTGTTCCGTGATAACTTCCAATACTCTGGAGGAATTTGTATTGTATAGTACAGGTCGCGCGGTGAAAGTAGTGGGGGCAATCGGCGCATGTGTACAATTGCGCACAGAAATTCTTAGTATGTTAGGATTTTATTTTTAATTTCGTATGTTTGAACCTTAGTAACATAACTTATAATAACACTAGTTTTTGATTGTAATTTATCTTGTAAGTAGGTTAATTCAAAAAATGAAAAATTATAAAATAAAACATAAAATTAAAAAAAATAATTTCGTTAGTTTCTTTCTTTAACGTAATAATTCACGTCGTAAACCATTTTTCTGGCTAGCCGTTTTAAAACTTTATTTTTAACCATTTTTTTTACGACTACGTATTACTATTACGATAACACAAGCTGTAGGCAACAGTACCCAAGTACAACAGTATCCAATGAGAGGCGAGAACGCAACGCGGGAATTGAAGAGCGACTCTATCTACCAATGACGTGTCGCCGACGGCGCACACCCGCCCGTACGTCGCCAAATAGACCGTAGAATTGAATACTGCGCATGCCCCTTCCACTTTTGCAGAGCGATCTTGATTCATCGCGCGACCTGTATAATCATACTTATTACAGTAGAGCCTCCCCGTTATTCCGGTGCACACTGTTATTCGGACAGACGAAAAGATCGCGCGGGGGTACATTCGCAGAGGAAACGGTAGGTGCAGGCCACGTGTCAATACCTATTCAATAATTTTATTAGTTTCTCCGTCAACTTAGAAACTGTGCTTTTGAAATGAAGTGCAAAAATTATAAGCAGAACAGACTTTTTCAAGAATTAACTTCTTTTTTAGGGTTCCGTACCTCAAAAGGAAAAAACGGAACCCTTATAGGATCACTTCGTTGTCCGTCCGTCTGTCTGTCAAGACCCTTTATCTTGAGATCGCGTGTAGGTATCGAGTTGAAATTAAAACCATACACTCCGGGGTCTGCGGTCCCTTCAAGCTGTGAAAAAATCAAACTTCTAAGTACCGAATAAAAAAGATACGGCCGTTTATGTCGCAAAAAAACGTATATTTTATTACTCTCAAAGATCGAAATTCATAGGGTACTTCCCGTTGACCCAGAATCCTGAAATTTGGCATAAAGCAAGGTCTTATAGCGTATGTATAGGAAAAAATCTGAAAACGAGTAAATTTGTTGTTACCTACGTCACAAAAAAAATTGTAGTTAGGAAAAATCTTCCGATTTGGGAATTGTACTTTGCACGGAACCCTCAGTGCGCGAGTCCGACTCGCACTTGCCAGTTTTTTTTTAATGTTAAATGCGCAATTTTTTTTCTTGCTTGTTCCTACTAAAATATTGAATACTATATTTTAATCCGGATACCTTGACAATTCGGAAAGGGTCTTGTTTTTCCGCAGCAGGATAAGCAGACTATGTTCTATATGAGAAATAAATTTCTTTAAACCGATATTGTATGAGACCTCCTGCTTCCATCTCAAGCAATTTGCTATGGTGTCAATTTGTCAAGCATTGCATTAAATAAAACACCATTTAAGTATTACTTAATTTATTGTTCACTTAGTGGGGTGTGGTGCGTGATGGGCTTGCGCGGCGGCCTTCCTCATCTGAGTCAGGACGTTGCTGAGCTCTTCACGCTTCCTCTTGGCACGGATGTGTGTGCCCAGACGACGCTTCAGGAACTTCAAGGCGCGCTTGTCTTTTGAGACCTGAAGAGAGGTAGTGTTATAAGGAAAAGTGGTATAACATTGGTATTAGCTTGGCTGGTTACAGGCTACAATTGCCATAGGATGGTGCCAGTGACAGCTGTCAGATTAAAGGTAGAACTACCACGAAGGCCGATCAAGATATGTCGGTCTCCATACATTTTATATGGCAACTAGACTTGTAGAGCACCATTAGATTCTATGCACAAATTGGACATGGTTTACGTGTGTGTCTGTCTGATGTAGTTCCCGCTTCATTACAATAGCTAACTGTCCTTTTTCTCATTTAAAAAATGCATATTTTCGATTATTAATATTAACGACTAGCTGTACCCCCACACGGCTTTGCCCACATGAAGTTACTTTCTACTCTACCCTAATTATCATTATTTTTAGGGTTCCGTAGCCAAATGGCAAAAAACGGAACCCTTATAGATTCGTCATGTCTGTCTGTCTGTCTGTCCGTCTGTCCGTCCGTATGTCACAGCCACTTTTTTCCGAAACTATAAGAGCTATACTGTTGAAACTTTGTAAGTAGATGTATTCTGTGAACCGCATTAAGATTTTCATACAAAAATAGAAAAAAAGCAATAAATTTTGGGGGTCCCCCATACTTAGAACTGAAACTCAAAAATTTTTTTTTCATCAAACCCATGCGTGTGGGGTATCTATGGATAGGTCTTTAAAAATGATACTGAGGTTTCTAATATCATTTTTTTCTAAACTGAATAGTTTGCGCGAGAGACACTTCCAAAGTGGTAAAATGTGTGTCCCCCCCCCTCTAACTTCTAAAATAAGAGAATGATAAAACTAAAAAAAATATATGATGTACATTACTATAAAAACTGCCATCGAAAATTGGTTTGAACGAAATCTAGTAAGTAGTTTTTTTTTAATGCGTCATAAATCGAAAAAAATACACTATTATTAAAACATCGATCAAAGTTACAACACATTACAAGAACTTTTATATTATGTTACTTGCTGCTACGGAACCCTTCATGGGCGAGTCCGACTCGCACTTGGCCGGTTTTTTCCTATAAGAACCTTCTCCTCACAATAACAAACACAACAAAAAACTAAGTAGTGAATTTGGTTTAGCTGTTCTCGAGATTTGCGCTTCGCAACACATTTTGCAATTCATTTTTATATTATAGATAAAAAAAATCTAAATCTTATTGAAGGTTTTTTTTTAAAGGATAGACTAGTGCTTGACAGCAATCCTGCCTGATGGTAAGCAGTGATGCAATCATTGATGGTGAAGAGAACAAGCCTATTCACTCTAGATGAGCAAAAGGCAGATTTAAGTCTGCATCATAGCAAATATATTACGCTAAGTATCTAATAATCTTGCAGAATAATATCTAACTGTTTCTTACCTTGAGCAACTCCATAGCCCTCTTCTCATACTGAGCGTGTCCGACAACCTCACGGACCAGGTCACGCACAAATTTGGAGTGCTTGGTCTGGAGCTGTAAACAAATGCACACATTTGTTAGTAAACATCACTGTCTGGCAATGATATGATGATAATCCATAAGGTAACACAACTACATAAAATTAAAAAACTAAAAATTAGTAAGTAATTGAGTTTATTTTTGGAAAAAACGTGTAATTGCTCATAGTGCTAAGGAGTAATTCTCAATCTTTTAGCATTGAAATTGAAAATGTGTTAAATAGCCAATAGGCAAACATTACACGGTAGGTTTTGCTGTCAATTTTGCCACACTCGAAGTTTTGATTGATGAAAATACAACCGTCTAATGCGATGATTGACGTTTTTTAGTACTGATTGACGAAAACGAATTGATTGACGCTTGCATGGCCGTGTAATGGTCGCATAGTATTTTGTGACTGAGTATATTGTATTTGATTATACCTATATAGAAGTTATGTTTTTAGAGCCTTGTACCTAATCTCAGAGATGAAGACGTTAAATTAATTTACAGACGATTCACCGTTTAGACAAATCTCGTCAAAAACAATCGAGTTTACCTCTTCGAACACAAAAGTAGAAGCCGTTTAGTACGTCTTTCAAATTCTAGACGGGTTTTAGCTCTGAAGTTTACATAAATTTTGTAAAAGTAGTGATAGAATGCAATAACAACTCGAAAAAATATAATTCCACAACGTTTACAAGTTTCAAAACATAACCTCTCGGAACGATTCTAATTTCAAGATATTGGTGTAATACTTACACCCTTTAGCCTGGCGGGTCTGATTTTGATGGCTTTGTCAGTAATACCCTTCCTGCCGGCGGATATTTTCGTAGTTTTGTGTCCCTTTCGGAGACCGACTGCTAATTCAAACCGAGGAGCCATGCTGAAAATAACAAACACAGAAACTGTAAAGACAAAATAAAGTCACTAGCACTTTTCTCTAAATGTGTATAATCTTAATTCACTATAACAATAAACGAAATCACTAAGATTACATGGATTTTGTTGGAAATTATATTTTACAAAATTTTTACGTACATTTCGGATTGACAGATCCGACCAGAAAGAATTTGTGCTCTTTTAACTTTTTGATTTTGTTGTTACAACTTTGACAGTCAGAACCATTGGTCATAGACATTTAGTCGATTTATCACTTAGTAAGTTAATTATAAGTGATTTGTTAAATGGATGATTTCCCTCCATAAAATTAAGATCGGATGCTATCGGTGTCAGCGCCAAACACTTTGTCTGTCTACTAGATAAACGAACAGAAAAAGGCGAGTTGTTGACGTTGTTGAACCAATCGACTACTGGTAATGTACAGAAATCAAAGGAAGTTTAAGAAGATGAAGTAAGTGTGTGGAGATGGTATGAAGAGAGCAGAGCTAAAGCTAAACAAAGTTTAATAAAATTATAATCACCATTATAATCAGTAAGAGTAATTAGAATATCTGTCTATCCGTTCGGTAGTGTCTACAATACCCTACCTGTCTGTTACTGTCATTAATGTCACTGTCATTTTGTAAATATGGTGTGTTCTTGTGTTGATAAATTTTGTAACACGAGTGTATTTTGTGAAACCATGCTTTATTCGATAAAGAAATAATAAAACTTATAACACAACCTGGTACCTAACTCTCTTGATTGAGCCGTATCGTGGTTTACCACATTGACTGGCATTATATTCACATTTGGTGACATAACCTATTTTTTAGAAAAAAGTCTAATTATTTGATAAAATGGAAGTTGGAGCAGTGAAACAAGATTTTAATACTGAGGTATGAAATTTTCCATCATATTCCTATAAATAACTTGGTGCCGTTTGTAAGTAATTTTCCTAAATATATTCCTTCAATAAGACACTGGTGTTCTTGATACTGTTGTCAATGTTAAAACATTTGCTGTCCAGTAAGTGCATTACGTATAAGACGCACGCGTTTAAAGAAGGCCACGTTTAGAGATCTACGCTTTGGAACATGCAATTTAGCTTCACTTTTCTTGGACTGACCAACATTTGACTATTCAGAAGTGCAAATGGACAAACTGAACTGCCAAAGCCAAAGCATTTATTTCAAATAGACCATTTGGTCTATTTGAAATAAATGCTTTGGCTTAGATCTCCCAAAACGTGGACCGATGACCTGGTAAGGGTTGTAGGAATCCGATGGATGTGAGATGCACGAGACCGGTTGTTACGGCGACACTTGGGGGGAGACTCATGTCTAACAGTGGACGTCTCCGGGCTGAAATGATGATGAAGACACACACTTATAATAAATGTACACTATACAATATGTTGTTACTAAAATGCACACCAAATTATGGTTTATTTGAGCATCTCATTTCTAGAGTTACAAAATGTCAAAGTATTCCATTAAGTATGATTGTTGTGGCAATAGCTAGAACTCTTTTCTGTAGGTGCTAGACTGCTATTTATGGGTCACCTTCTAGCCTTGATAAGAAAGAGAAGGTTGATTATTGAGACTAAGTCTTCATTAAATAAATTTGCATTTTATTTAATCCATATCAGTCTTTTTAATCACCTTTATAAAAAGAGTATGTTCTCAATTCTGACAATTCTAAAAATAATTTTATTTAATTGTACTTATTGTAATAATTCCAGGTGATATTACTAAAAAAAAAACTAAATCAGGCTAAAATACAGATAATACACAAGTTGACCAGGAAAGCCAAACAACTGACGGAAAAGAAAGCTCCGGAGCAGCTTCAAGAAAAGTTGAAAAGGAAAGCAGAGTCTGCTGTAAAAGAAGTTTTGATTATAAAGGTACATTCTTATTTGATGGCATAGTTGGTACGGTGGTTGAGCAAGTAGCGGTTGTGCTGCATGTTACGGGTTCTATTCCCACATTGAACAAATATTTGTATAGCCTGTGGAACTAGGTGTCTTTTTATGTGAGTACGGTTGCCTGGTCTTCAAACTGAAAACCAATTGAAGCCAGCGAATTTAGCTGGACATTTAAATAAAATGGGTGACATTTTTTTAAATCAAACTCGTATATAATTCTAATAAAACTATGATAAAATTGGTTGCTATAATTGCTAGTCCACACTGCTTACTCTAACAATACAAGGTAAAGTAGAAGACATGGTAAATCTAAAAAAAATTGTCTTATTTAAAAAGTCTAACAAAGCAATTGCACTATTGAGTAGTAGGGAACTAATTTAAGATGTAGCTGAAACTTACTGACTAAACTAAATATTTAATCTTTATAATTTACAGAAAATCAAACCAAAGGATCTTGCAAAATTCATAGTAACACACAAGGGAGAGTTGAATTCCTTCTTAAATAAGCCCCAAGTAGATGAAGACAAAGCATGTGCCAGATTACTCCTCCACAAAGCCTTACAAGACAAGTACAAATTCATAAGAGGCAGATTCTCCAATGTCCCAATACAAGACTTATTTATGTCCAGATTAGAAAGAAGGAAAATGAAGAAAGAGGCTAAAGAAAAGCAGAAGAATAAGAAAAAGGCAAAGAATGATAAAGTTGTAAATTCTGAGGGAGATTGGAATGTGGAAGATGTTGTTACGGCTGATGATAGTAAATTGAGTGGAAGAGGAGAGAATAATGATGTTTCTAATGATGAGGGTAGTGACCAGGAAATGTCAGGAGATGAAGATGATGATAATAAATTGTCAGATGACGACGATGATCAGTCAGAGGGAGATAACGAACCTGATGGTGATTCTGGACCTGAAGATTTAGAAGAACAGAATGATTCAGAAGTTGGAAAAGATCCAAGTGATGCAGCTGAAGAAAGTAGTGATGATGAAGTTAAAGAAGAAGCTAGTAATGTTTTGAAAGTCACTCCTAAAGTTAAACCATCTGTAGGTAATGCTAAGTCAAAAGCAGTGAAAATAGAAGTAACTAACACTAAGACAGTTCCACTTAAAGAAATTAAAACTAAGAATCCACCTAAAGAAATTGTTAAAAAGAATCCAGTAAAGAAACAAAAAGAATTGAACAAAACTAAACACTTCAATGAAAAAATACTCCAAAAGAAATTAAAGAAAGACTTAGATGCTCCTATAGTTGAAAACAAAATTGTTGATCCATTCTTTATAACGGCAACTGGAGAGAATTATATGTCTGTGGTGGAACCAAGAGCCCCTGATGAAATAAAAGAAGAGCATTTTAGAGGGAATAGAAAATTAAGGCGAGCAGTCCAATTTGGTTTAGTCCCTAAAAGTAAACTTAGACAAAACAATTATAATAATGAAGACAGATTTAATAAACAAAATGGTAATGACAGAGGAAATGGTTTTAAAAGTAAATTCAATGATAGACAAAATGATAGAAGGAACTTCAATGATAGGAAACCTTTCAATAATGATTTTAATGATAAAAGAGGTTTTAATAATAGAAATGATAGGAATAATGATGAAAAACCAGAGAAATTGCATCCATCTTGGGAAGCTAAGAAGAAGAAATCTGGTCTCTTACCATTTGAAGGTAAAAAGATTGTATTTGATGAAAGTTGATGAACTTAACCCTTTCCCTCCTTACGGTACTTAGAAGTACCTCCACATTTTTCGTCTAATAACTTAAGTACGAAATCACCTTATGCTAACTACAACTGACGATCCTTTAGAGTACCGTTTCCGTAAGCCAATCACAGCGCGTTATTTGAATTACCGCGTGACGTTTTCGAAAAATTTGAACAGCGAGTTACAACCGGTCTCACATTTTATCACTCTCCTGTGCGGTGTAATTGAAAAAGTTTTATAAATAGAATATTATAGGTAAGTGCTATTTTTTCTTACTAATTACGTTGTTTATATCACGGACTACATTTATAAAAGTTGTTATAACGTATTATCACTTTATTTTATATGAATATTTGATAAAAACTGATATGGACTTAAAAGTACCGTCAGGTGATTTTAGTCAAAAATTATAAGCTTTTATAATACTTACACATACTCGATGAAGTGGGTATTTTGTTTTATCATAAATGAATGTTTTTTTTTATTTTATATTTGTTCTGAGCTATTTTTTTTATTGTTTTAGCCATTGAGATGGATATTACAAACAATACTGCTCTAATTGAAGCCCTGTTATTAGAAGAGATTCTTGACTGTGACGAAGAGTCTGAAGCAGGTGTGTCCGATGATGAAGTGGAAAATATTCAACTACCTTCACCAAGAGGCTTTGATGAGGTTTTTGGAAGAGCTCTAGAAAGCCAACACCAACCAACATCTCCAATACCTGGATCTAGTGTTCAGATTGATCTACCGTCTGCAAATACGTCTTCACACAAAACAAATCAGCGATTACCCGAACCAAACCGTAAATGGAAAAAGAGGGACCTAGATACATATTTACAGGAATACGTTCTAGATACTGGAGTAGTAGAAGACCGTTTTGCTCACTGTAGCAACCCTACTGATATATTTTTAGTAGGTATTGATTGGAGATGTTGTTGATAATATTGTGTACCAAAGTAACCTTTATGCTACTCAGAGAGGCAAAGTATTGAACCTAAAAAAGGAGGAACTTCTAACATTTATAGGTATGAATTTTTTTATGGGTTACAATACTCGTCCGGCGTGGAGAGACCATTAGGCTTGATGACAATGAAAGATGTTAGTCAGAAAAGAAAGACTTCTACTGATAATACTTCCAAAGGTGGCCCTTCCAAAAGACGCAAATCTGACTACTCCACTATAAAAGACGTTCGCTTGGGTAATAGAGGCATCCATTGGCCTACGTTTGTAGAAAATAGGGGAAGGTGTGAGGTTTGTAGTTTGAAAAAGATTCAGTCGAAACCGCATAGTAAATGTTCTCATTGCAACGTGTTTTTGTGTGTAAATGAAAAGAAAAATTGTTTTGCTGAATACCACGAGGTTAATTTGTAATTAAAAACCTATCTTTTTAATTATTACTAAGTAAATATTGGATCTCATTATTTTTGTAGTTTCTATCAAAGTTCCTAACATTGTAATAACACAAAGTTCCTGACGGTACTTTTAAGTCTAGGTCTTAGAAATAGTACTTCTAGGTATAATAAAAATCTGAAAATAATCTGAGCGTTTCTTTTTACCTACCTTATTATGATAATGAAGTTAAAAAGCGGAAATTCGTTAATAATTACTACCCCGGGTGGAAAGGGTTAATATATTCTAGTAATAAATTATATTTTACAATATAATGTTCTTGTTTAATTTGAAATCTTGCGAGATCTTGCTATGTAAAACTGTTCCAAAGAGTTACCATGGCCCTCGAACAGAAAGGGCACCGGAATGAACACAGGTGGGTATTACTTAGTGTAGCGACATCTGTGACGTCACATAGAAACTAAACTACGAAATCCTCATCATCCTCATCATCATTTCAGCCACGATTTCAGCTGATAGACTAATGTCCACTGTTGGATATAAGCATCTCCCAAGTGTCGCCACAACGAACGATCCTGTGTCCCGCATCCGTCGGATTCCCGCAACCTTCACTAGGTCATCGGTCCGCCTTGTAGGAGGCCTTCCAACGCTGCGTCTTCCAGTACGCAGTCGCCACTCCAGAACCTTTCGGCCCCAACGGCAATCTTTTCTGCGGGAATCTGTTTGACGAGTCTTCGTGGTATGTCGGCAGCCTTGGTTCTCCTGCGGATATCTTCATTTCTGACTCGATTACTTAAGGAAACTCTGAGCATAGCCCTTCTCATTGCCCTTTGGGTGACTTTAAGCCTTCTGATGAGGCTTATTGCACAGTATTACAATATTCCCTATATTGTAATACTGCTGTGCCTACTGTGAGCGACCACGTTCGCGTATCGCGCAATTATTGTTCTTGTCGCGATTGGAAGTTGGAACATTATACAACTGCCCAAAATCGTTTATCGGGCAGTTGCCCGAACCAGACGTAACACCCGTCTGGTCAGAGGATCCTACCTTTTCAACGGAGGTTTGTCGGACTTTATACCCTGTTCGGCATGCCTCTAAATAGTAAGTCTTTACTGAAACCGCTCTGAGCGAAACGAAAGGGTCGCTACGCTTATGTCCATGTCTATGTCTGAGTATGGTTTCCGCACTTAGTCCTATGCGGACCATTTGTACGTGGGCCATAGCGGACATAAGCTTAGGTGGGCTTATACCAACCACCCCACCTCTCTCCAAAAACAGATTAGACCTTTCAGGTTTTTCAGGGCATAAAAGAATTCGGGGATCCTAAGGTTAGTGTGTGTATTTCAGTGACACCTGTGCTGTTTAGGAGCACATGCGCAATTGTCTCCTCCGGTCGCTACGCCTTAAACGGTAGAAGTTATTTGATTATTACACACCTCAAAATAGGCAAGATTTAACTAAATTACCGTGTTGTTTATCTCACGAAACATTACTTTAGCCTTTTGACGCAGTTCGGCAGCTGACGAGGATAATAGTGCGAGATACACCAATACTAGTAAGTTTTTTGATTGAAGTATCTCGCACCACAACATTAACTGCAGTTTTAATTGTAAGCGTTTTGGAGCAGTTTGGAGGTAACGAACCATCCATCCAGAATGGAAAATTCTCCATTATTTTTACTATTAGCCGACCTGAAAGAAAAAATACAAAAACAAATAAAAAATTAAAAATTGTGCCGGGCTAAAAAGCCGTCTTCAGAATTCAACAAATGCTGTTATATAAAGCCGTGCTTTCTTTTTGATGTGGGAAGTCATCAAATGACTTCTCCCGCTCTAGAGTGGGACGAGAGGGCATACAATAGAATAAACTTTATTGTACACCAAAATACTCGTAGTACCTAACAATTTCACAGAAACTTAAAACTATGGGAAAGGCGGTCTTATTGCTGACAGCGATGACTACCAGACAACCTTAGGATGGACTATTACTACTACTACTACACTACTACCTACTAATACTATTACTTATACTTTTTTTTTTACTAAAACCCACCTGTGTCCTTTAGTCGCCCTTTGCGTTCTAAGATGCTTTCAAAAGACTCCGCAGACTTGGCAGGCATCACTATTCTACCCTTCAGTTTTGCTGATATATGTATGAGATGCGCGTGGAACAAAACATGCCCGTCGAATCGGACTTGATTGTTACCGGACAGCTATAGGTACAAGGTACGTTACCCAACTCGTCATCCACAAGCCCATGCCTACGCCTTTCGATTCCCGACGCCAAGGACGTCCATTGGCACCGGAGACAAAACCCAAAATCCTCATACCCCCTATGAGGATTATGTCTGTTCCCTTATTATAGTGGCGCTCATCTTCTTCCTTCGCATTGCTGCTTCGCAGAAGGATGCAACCGCTTCCCATTCTCTCTCGCTCCTTATCAAGGCCTGAATCAGAGTTGGGCGGTGTTCCAAGCGGGGCAGACTTCCAGCGTGACCTCCGAGTGTTTCTTCCGAAACAGGAACATCTCGAACTGGCCATGTACAGTGAGGACCTGCGACAGGTGAAAAGTCGCTTACCATCAGGTGAGATGGTGGTCAAACGCCAGCCTATCAATAATAATAAAAAAAAGTAAAGACGCGACTTTCTAGCAACTAGTAGGTACGCAAAGGGCAAATGAAGAAATAGGTGGGTTTTAGTTAGCCAAAGACCCTCTCACTTCACACTAGAGCGGGACAAATCACTTAAAAATTTCCCACATCAAAAAAGGCCTAGGCCTCTAGTAAGGCATACTAGACCAAAGATGCAGTTCAGCAAACTAAGAAAGTCCTTGAACAACTAAATCAACATTCCCCAGCTCCAATTAATTCAGTTACATCACATACTGCTAATACATTCGTCCAAATTACGGCGACCGCAGCAGCATGGAGTATGTATGCCTTGACCCATTTGTGGTTTGAGCGAGGCCCAACAAAGCCAACATACGACCAAGAATTTACCTACCTAGGTTCGTGCTTACACGGACATTACTTGGTTTGTGATAGGAATTTGCTACGAGATGAGTCGATCAACATTATAGGTTAAAATAAGTAAAGGAAAAGATGATTAAGTCTTCTTATATTTTATTAATGTGACTGCGGATCGTGCGATTCAGGTCGGAGTCTAGATTTGGGCACTGTTTGTGGTAAAAGTGTTGCTTTAATTCCTGCTAAGTAGACAAAATCTGTCCATCAAGGAAAGTGAGTTTTTTTTTTGGAAAAAGATCAGGATCCTACTAACACGAAATATATAGGTACAGAAGTCAATCTACATACAAAGCGCGCTCGAGAAACGCACACATAGACACCGCTCACGGACACGATATCTCGGAGAGCCTTGGCCCACTCGTCGTACCGACTCAAACGCTCATTAGTATGCGTCCACCGAGCGTAGGTATAAAAAGTGAAGTACACACATGAGATTGTCTTCTGTACCTATCTATTTTGTGCTACTAAGACGTGTAAAATATCAAGCGCGCGAGCGCGAGAGATGAAGCTATACACCCTATACAGCTCCATTCCTTTAACAGTTCAGTTTAGGTCGTCAAATGGATCGCTAAGAGCTCGTGGTAAGGACTCAGACCTACATTGAGGACATACCAGAAAATAATCTGTTTACCACGAAAAATATGTTGAATTTTCTTCGATAAAAGGCAAGTTTGGATTATTCTGCAGCAGCTTAAAATCGAAATACCCTCATAACAACAATTCACAACGACACCCCAGAATTAAATCGCCTGAAAGTCCTGAAATACCCTCCCCGATATAAGAATGTTACAATAGATACAATCTGATAGCCCGTTGGATATTACTTCGACAATCATAAATAGCCCCGAGCAGCAAGCATTGCTTTTCGTTCTTATCAGGTCCACAGCCGTATTGCAGTCGAGTGGTGTGGCGACTTGTAATGAAGCATTTCTCAGGTCCGACGCGATTTATCGTGGAGTTAAGCCAAATAAGAAACAGGTTCAGAAGGATAACTCCATAGAGACTTGACAGAAATTGCACTCACGCATTGATACGATCGGGCTTGCGGACGGCGACTACCATTGGTAGTTCGCCGTCCGACCGTCCGGTAAACATCCGGGCCGAGTCCAAGACGTCCACGTCGCATATCGTTCCACGTGCGCCTCAAGGAGTTTTCAGCCAAGGATCTGCTTCTGAAAGAAAGAGTCTGCTCCGGTACGAAAACCAACCAAGAAAGGAGTGGGTTTTAGTCAGTAAAAGTCTGACTCTATCTCCCGCTCCGCCCAAGAGCGGGGGATGTCATTGGATGATTTTCCAATTCGGGAGATATATGTTCTTCGTGTCGCTGCTAGCGACAACAATAGGCATTCTGATAGCTCACAACTTTGTCACTTCCAAGGCTATATCGGCAGCCAACTAAAGGTCACTTTAGTTAGTTTCGGGACACAAATAACAGATTATGAGGGTGAGCACAGTTTTCAACGACTATCGCAACCCAGTGCTGGGCACGCCACAATCTTGGCGGTAAGTCCCCTCTTTGAGGCGTGGCTGGAAAGACCTCACGGCGTCCTTACCTTCCGCATGATGCAGGTCCTCACCGGACATGGTTCGTTCGGGAGTTTCCTGCACTCGATTCATGCGGAAGTGACGCCCGGGTGTCGCCACTGTGCGGAACGCCCGGAGGACACGGTGGAGCACACAGTCGAGGTGTGCCCTGCTTGGGCGAAGCATCGCCGTGCCCTCGTGGGGGCGATCGGCGGCGGAGACCTCTCGCGCCGGGCCTTGGTTGAGGCTATGGTCCGGAGCGAGGAGGAGTGGCATGCGGTCGCCGACTTCTGCGAAGCAGTAATGCTCGCAAAGGAGGAGGCCGAACGCATCAGGCAACGGCGTTATCGCCGCCGCCGCCGCCGGGATTCTGATCCCGATTTCCGGCCAACGTAGGCGCGGGCTTGCGGACAGTGAGCTACCCATTGCTCTGTTCCCGCGCGCCTCAAGGAGTTGTCAGCAACAGCAGGGACCCAGCCGGGTCGAAGCCTACTGGGGCCAGGGTTATCCGAAAGGGCGCTCGAGCCCCGGTATGAAGGCTAGAAGGAACGGGGTTGGTCTTTTAGTCAGTAAGAGTCTGACACTATCTCCCGCTCCGCCCAAGGGCGGGGGATGTCAATGCATGATTATTCCCACCATAAAAAAAAAAAGGGTGAGCACAGTTTGCGTTACGGCTCCGCATTTACATCCTGTTAGGTACTGTTCCGTTAAGGTAGTCTCATTTCTGAGTGCCTACGCCAACACACGCTAAGAAGTTTTGATCTGGGAACGGTACCATCTACCAGTGCAGTTTTCGCTTGTTCTATGAAGCAAACCTTCTGTACCATTTCCTGTAGGACACACATATTGCGGATAGAGCTTGAATGCACGACATAGCATGGTGGCGGACATTTTGCAAATACCAGTGTAACACCTGGATTGCTGCTTAGATTTGGTCGATTTATTATAAGCCATTGTGTGGCTACAGATTGGGTGTAAGGAATCTGGGTTAGTGGGGAAATGTATGGTTTTATGTAATGGAAACATGAATTTCAGAAGAGTACTTTGGGAAATTAGTATGGGTTAACTATATTAAGTACAGAATCATCGGTCTGGATAGGCATCAGCATTTCTGTATATCAATGCTGAATATAGGAGAGAGTTCTAGATCTTTCTACTTGTGTTACCCCAACAGAAAAATTATATCCTGTACCCCTAGCCAAGTTGCTAATCTGCAATAGTTAACGCTTGTAGAAAGCTTCAAATGTACGGGAATGAATACGTCGTCTTAACGCTCAGTCACGTGGTCAGAACAAAAGAATTGACGACAAGATCAACTCGAAGAAACGGTTGTAACTTGGCTAGGGGGGCGGTATATCCAGCTAAGGTAGAATAACGGTCATTGACCCTGTTACATTTGTTGACATTCTTAATTTTAAGAACGAAAATAAAGACATAAAGCTTTCCTTTACATAATCTAGTAATGAAAAGCAATTCATTGTTTGTTTTTCAGGTAGCAAAGATGTTAGATATAGGTTGATGTAGGTACTTTATTCCACGGTTATCTGGCGCTTTGTGACTTGTTAAGTACTCATACTGCAAAACAAACGTTAAAATTAAGACAACTTTATCCTATAAAGTCTACCCAACATTAAAGAAAAGTCTTAACAAATCAAACGAGGAAAATCCTCATAAAATCATCTGGCCTGTGACAGTTATTTGCATTTACGTCCCGACACCCTTTGTGGGCCCAACTTGCGGAAAAACGTCAGCCGCTATAATGAACACTATTATTTGACTGTGGCGGTAGATGGAAAAAAAAGTAAAAGGCTGGTGTCACTGGCAGTCAGTTTTTTCTCCGCGGTTTTCTTTGAAATGAGAATCTTATTCGGCAACGTTGTGATTTTTTGAACCGTTTCTGTTTCGTCTGTCGAGTTAAATGTTTCTGGTTTTCTGGCTATGAATGGGTCATTTTTGTGAATATCTTAGTGCTGGTAAAGGAAGTGTCTTGCTAAGCTTTGCCGAGGGGCGAAAGTAACAAGGTTAGATGTTTTAGTCCTTTTGACACACCGGCTTTGAACGAAAGGATAACAAAATTCTACGAAAGGTATTTTCGCAACGGATGTTTTCGTGACGTTTCATTTTAAGAACATAATACGAGTATATTATCTTAAGTTTTATAAAAACATCACCTATGTAGACTTAGGCCTCATAAAACGTCAGAAGCTAGTGCATTTATAGAGACCTAGTAATATCATCGTTTACCATCAGGTGAGATGGTGGTCAAACGCGAGCCTATCAATAATAAAAAAAAGCATAGTTACCAATTCTCAGGTCTCTCATGATCACACTTGAATGCTTTTTTTTTTCTATTTTGCCCTTAGGGAAGGCTAAAGTCGTTCGACCATATCGCCTAGTCTTTCGTCCATGTTTTTTTGCGTAATAAATTATCAAAAACAATGTCTTTCGTCCATGTTTTCTTGCGTAATAAGTATTCAATAACACACACATGAATGCATATGAAGTCATAGACGAGATATAGTTAATTTGAAAATCCGCTTAGAACAGACTTGTACCTCAATCAGAAATTGCATACCCAACCATAAATCCTATAACAATGCTCCCTCAGCTAATACAACTCGTATGTAAGCGCGTGTAATACAGACATTCACACACAGGTGCCGTTGCAAGTGGAATTCGCAATACTGAATGTCCCCGGCCACGCGGTGACCCACCATTAATTTGTGTACAGCGTTGATTCAACGCGGAATGCTTAATTACATACCAACACAGCACTTAACAGATGACTTGAAGCGATTTACGGCAGCCATATTGGATTGGTTGAGTGATGGCGCGAACGCAGCGAGGAGGTTGTATATCAGTTACGATCTCCTGAGATATTGCTGGAATTAATTGTTGACGGCCTGTTAGTGGGGATTTGAGTGAATAAATCATGAGGTTTATGTGTGTTTCAGTTAATTTATTATGGTATAAAAAGTATATCTACCTGGGCTTGCAGAAAGTTTGCTGTGCTGCATCCAAGGAGGTTTTTAGTTTTTACTTTAAATAGCGACTGTCCGAGACTGAGGCAAAAATCGAAGATTTGTTATTTCGGTAATAAATTTCGTTTCGGTCGGACATTAATTCAAATACTTATACAAGAGAACCTAAATACCTGTGGGCATGTGTCAATCAGCAATGAGCAGTGGTGGCCGAGTGGTAACGGCCCCGAATTACGAGTTATAGGTCGCGGGTTCGAACCCAGCCAGGCGCATTACTTTGTGTAGTTTATTTCATCACCACTGCTCTCAAAACGGTGAAGGAAAATATCGTGAGGAACCGGCATGTCTTAGAACCAAAAATTCGAAGACATGTGACATTCACCAACTGGGCCCGCGTGGTGGATTACGGCCCATTTCCTCTCCTAGAGAGGAGCCCTGAGTCCCAGCAGTGGGAACATTAAAAGGCTGATAATGATGTGTCAATCAGCCTTGCCATTTTTCCTAGTGTTTGTCCAATCTAACGGGATGATGCTGAATACTATTTTCTTTTATTGATAAAAACTAGTACTTGACTGCAATCTCACCTGATGGTAAGTAGTGATGCAATCGCTGATGGTTAGGCGCACTAGTTTATTAAGAGCCTATTCACTTAGCTTTGAAGATGCCTAATTCATTAGACGTCTTAATATGGTGTCTCAAATTGACGATAATATTCAAAAAATAGTCAAACGACTTAGGAATTTTGTATAATATTTAATGATTTAAAAAATACTTATGTAGGTATATTCGATACTTTGTATAAGGTTTTTCTATTAATAAACAATGATCATGATCTCTTAATCAACCTTGATTATTGAACCAGGGTTGATTACATCAGATTTCATTTTACCCTAATAATTACCCAAGTCGTATGACTTTTTATAGGTACAAACTTTATGTTGTGCTTTAGGTCCCTAACGATTGTCAAAAATCTCCCTTGTAAGCCTTACGCTGCCCGCCCACATCAAACTTTTTGTAGGACAGATAATCGGGCCGATTTTGATTTTGTATATTAGTAACGTGAAGACGTGTGCGTTGCACGATATTGTTATCAGTGTGTTCTATTTTTCTTCTACAAAAAATCGGTCACCGATTATCTGATGTGGGCGAGCAGCGTTATCCAACGCCTTTATGTGCTTTTCGAGTCTCGGTATGTCATCTATGGTCACCCATAATAACTTTAAAGATCTGTATGAGTAATACATTTGCTATAGAATGGTGCGGCTAACAGCTATACCTATCCTTTTCTCACATCTTAAAGATGTATATTTTCGTCCTGCTGTCATCCTACCTATGATATGCCAAAAAAAAAAACTGGGCAAGTGCGAGTCGGACTCGCGCAATGAGGGTTCCGTGCAAACTACAATTCCCGAATGGAGTCTCGAAGATTTTTCCGAATTGGATTTTTATTTTTTGTGACTTATGTAACAACAAAGGGGATTGCCCATTTGAGGCCATGAGCGGACAATTAACTAGAGAAAAAATACTTTGTTCATTAATTTTGCCTTAAAAAAATATGCATTCCCTTAGTTCCAAATGAGCGCCACTATAAGAAACAATAAGTGGTAAATAAAAAGTAACTTTATGGAAAAAAACAATAGTTTTATCATTGATAGTATATTTGATGTCCGTCTTTGGCCTGAAACACCATAGAGGCTGGGTAATACCCTTTACTATTTTCAGATGTATTCCTATACCTGTGCTATAAGACCTTGCTTTGTGCCAAATTTCAGGCTTCTGGGTCAACGGGAAGTACTCTATGAATTTTGATCTTTAAGAGTAGTTCCGTTTTTTCCTTTTGAGGTATGGAACCCTAAAAGACCTTAGTCACGATCTCTTCAACACCTCACAACCATCGGAGATTTACAGGAAGTTAATTAATTGTCCCAAGGGACAAAACAAACCCCCTGCTAAACCCCAGTTTCGAATGGTCCTTACTTAGCTATAGTACCTACACGGTACCAGTTCCTAATAAATAGAGGGCCTACCTAATGGCTATCAGAACCGCAATGATAAAGCGTCTTGGTGACCACAGACAAGATGATACTCGGTTGTCCATCACTTTGAGATGTTCCGGTTAGTAAGATGAATCGTTGAGCGTTGGAACTGGCTCGGTCAGATGAGTTAATTTAACAGGAAGCTTACTTAGCATCACGACTCTATTCTTCGATGGAGTAGGCAAAGGACTAAAGACACTGGTGTATTTTACCGGCTATGTAATCTAGATTCGAGTAATGTAGTGCCTGATTGCCATATTTTTTGTTTTCACACTCATATTCGTGAGTTGTATCGAAATCACCAGATAAGGCTAAAGTTAAAAGGGTGCGGATGATGGCGGAAGATGATTTCCTACCATAGAAAAAGATGCTAAACAGAGACTATGTCATTGTTTGGCATCTTTCTTAACCATAACTATACCTAACTGCTCGAATTCCGGCAGTTAAAGTTATTGTTATTTGTGACGTCATTTTAACAATTGTCACATTGATAGTACCTACCCATATTTTCGCTTATGAGGGTCCTTCTCAGTCCATCTATCATCAACGTAAGTATGGTTTAAAAGCTTGTTGTTACATTCAACGCAATCCAACACAATGTTTCATAAAAAGGCAATGTGAAAAAAGGGAGATAACACGTGGACGCTCTGTCGGCATTCAGTAATTTCTTCTTGAAAATAAGATAGATAATATCCACAAGATATCTATATTTCCAAAATATCTAGAGAAAGATGTGCAATAACATCATAATCAAGTAAGAGCGGTTACCTATATGAAAATGTATCCGCTGGTTGGGCGCTCGGGGCGCTCTTAATGAGAAATATGACAGCTGACAGCTCTTTGACAGGTAATGGTTATGGTTTAGTTAGTAGGTACAACTCAACCTAAGTTATTTTGAAGGTTGCTATGACAATGGCAAATTAGGTACTCTCGATTCAAGGATGATGATGTCAATAAATAAAATGTAGGTAATAACGGTCAATTTGAATTACGAAGTCTCAGTCGAGAAGATTTTGAGTGGGCCCATAAAAGCTGAACTAATAAACCCATCAACAATTTTACTTTTTTAAAAAAAGAACACGTTCCATATTCAAACCTTTTTGACCAACGGCACGTACAACTAAAACGTCACAATACATAGTACCAACGTGACAATAAAATGTCGCGTTCACATGAGAGGGACATTTGTACAATTTTTTTATACGGCCATCGATGCAGTGCTATAATTTAGCCGCGTCATTGCGTGGCGGGCCGCAATCAATCGTGACCTAGTAGAAGGGACAGTTACGGTGCTTTATTATAAGTTCTAAGTTTAATAGCATAGCATAATACGCCTTTTAGACCTTTTATTATCATAGAAATCCTACATCACTGATATAGTCAAACAAGGAATGATATATATCACCAAATGTTTAAACGATCTGGCCAGTTTTAGTTGGACATGTCATTCGAGGTGTGCCCTGCTTGGGCGGAGCATCGCCGTGCCCTCGTGGGGGCGATCGGCGGCGGAGACCTCTCGCGCCGGGCCTTGGTTGAGGCCATGGTCCGGAGCGAGGAGGAGTGGCAGGCGGTCGCCGACTTCTGCGAAGCAGTAATGCTCGCAAAGGAGGAGGCCGAACGCATCATGCAACGGCGTTATCGCCGCCGCCGCCGCCGCCGGGATTCTGATCCCGATTTCCGGCTACCGTAGGCGCGGGCTTGCGGACAGTGAGCAATGGGTAGCTCGCTGTCCGGCCGTCCGGTAACTGCCCGGACCAAGCCCAAGTCGTCGACGGCGCGCACTGTTCCCGCGCACCTCAAGGAGTTGTCAGCAACAGCAGGGACCCAGCCGGGTCGAAGCCTACTGGGGCCAGGGTTATCCGAAAGGGCGCTCGAGCCCCGGTATGAAGGCTAGAAGAAACGGGGTGGGTCTTTTAGTCAGTAAGAGTCTGACACTATCTCCCGCTCCGCCCAAGAGCGGGGGATGTCAATGTATGATTTTTCCCACCATAAAAAAAAAAATTGGACATGTCATGAAGTAATCAATCCTAAGATCTGGCTACGACATCGACAAAGCTACGCGTTCGTGGAGACCTAGACCATGACGTTTAAAGTAAGATTGTTTTAATCTTGTTTCAGTGTGGGTAAGAGACAGAACTATACAGGTTGTCTAGCGCCATCTCTTACCCACACTGAAACAAGATTAAAACAATCTTAACTATAACCTAGGGGTCTTTAAGTCAATAGTGAACAGATTGCTTCTAGGCAAGCGTGTTCCATCGTCGGTCACATCATCGCTTACCATCAGGTGAGATAGTGGTCAAACGCGAGCCTATCCAATATAAAAAAAAAAAACTTACTTTGAACGTCATAGTAACCCCGGGTATATAAATGTTACATCAACATTAACTTAACCTGTTTGCCCAGTAGTCAAGTCAAAATCCCTATTTCCTTACTCAAGATCCTTAATACAATCACTCATACATTATAGAGTTTAACCCAACAACGCTTTGTGAAAAACCATGGCTATCATAAAGGGTATTTTCGGCCTAACGTATTCATGTATTCAGCCAAAAGGGCCCAAGGGTTCGCTAACAAAAACTTACAAATTGTTTTTGCCTGAATAACGTTTGCCCTCTGACCGACTGTTGCCAGTTTTTTTTACCCCACAGTGTAAATCTAAATAGAGGGATATTAGATTTGTTTAAGGATAAACTTTTTGTTAAATATTGTCGGAGTTTTCATTTTGAAGTATTAAATTGTTGAATGAATTATTTTGGTTAAAAAAGGAAAAGGTTCTCTTATCGAATGTTTATTTTTTTGTAATTTGTTCAGCGATTTATTCGCTAATGTAAACCGTTTTCTTTTGTTTTTATTATGTATAGACCTCTGAACAGTAGTGGCCGTCGAGTGGTAACGGTCCCGACTTTCGAGTTGTAGGTCATGGGTTCAAACCCAGCCAGGCGCATTACTGTGTGAAATTTATTTTATCACACGGAAACCGGCATGACCTAGAACCAAAAATTCGAAGACATTTAACATTCACCAACCCGCACTGGGCCCGCGTGGTGGATTACGGCCCATTCCCTCTCCTAGAGAGGAGGCCTGAGTCCCAGCAATGGGAACATTATACGGCCGACTATGCTATGCTATTATGATTATGTATGTATGTATGTATTGTCCTCTGGTGATCTCATTTTAGTCTGATTTCTTTTTTTTAAGACTTTGGAGATACACCATGGTATCTTCAATATATAATAGCGACTCTTCAGGGATTGCTGCAATCTCACGTCAGTTTATTGTATATTGTATAACACTATTTTATAAAACCAGTGTCATGATAGACTATTGATTATACTTTCTGGCGTGATGATACCACAATATTACTATCTAGTAAGAAATTCTAAATAAAATTACTTACTTGAAGAAATCAACACAACAAAAATCACATCCGTTATCAGCTTATCTTTAACGTTATCAGTGAAATGAATAGGCTTTTTTTATATTTATAATATTGCTAAGTCCACGCAGTCACGTCCAACGAAATGGGATCACGTACTAAACGCATAATTACAATGAACGCTCCCCGTTAGATGCAAAGGACCGTGGAATGGAACGTTTAAAAAAAAATATTAGTTGGGTTATTGGCGCGAACGTTGGCAGTTGGCGCCAAATGTTTTTGACGTAAAGAATTTGAATTTTGAATGTTATGATTCTGAATTTAAAAAATATTCTTTGTTG
Organism: Mythimna ferrago; assembly: GCA_910589285.2. NCBI lineage: Eukaryota > Metazoa > Arthropoda > Insecta > Lepidoptera > Noctuidae > Mythimna > Mythimna ferrago. Next base: position 5,757,995 of record OU342689.1, read on the forward strand.
CTAGCAGTATTAATTCTTATAAGCACCTGCTAGGACTGTGGAATCTGCCAGAGCGGCAACATTGCGCGCTGAACCACTACGGCTTTGGAACGCGAAGGGCAATCGAAGGAACACGGGTGGGTTTTAATCAGGCCAAGTCTGAAACTTCCTTCCCAAACTATCAATTAACTTCCTACAGTTAATTGATAGTTTCCCATCTTCAAAATAAAAGGATCGGATCAGCTGATAATTAGGTCTTCATAAGATCGTTAGCTTCTGTACCAGCGGCTTCACCCTCGTGAACGAAGGAACTTCGCCCACGTGAAAGTAGAAATTTGCCCCAAGAGAACATATTCCTGCGATAAAAAGTATCGTATGTGCTATTCCAGGACATGGACTAGCCGTGAACCCAATTTTATACAAATCTGTCTAGTCGTTTGAGCCTGAAGAAGTGACAAACACACACTCAAACTTTTGCTTTTAAAATATTAGTGTGATTACTAATGCAACAGAACCATAGATCTAAATGTGTGTTACTCTAGTAACAGAACGTGTCAAATTGTATATATTCTGTAGGTTGGTACTTATGAAGGGATCAAGGAGCCAAGGAACTGATCGAGGGCATAGACTTTAAATTAACTGACATTGATAGACAAGAACGAGTTACAGTACCTAAGCATTACATTAAAATAACTTATCCGCTTGGTAATTTTATATCGCTTACTTAATCAGTAGTTACGGCATATTCCACTGAGCAGAAAACATTATATTAAATGTTAACTATGTACCTTGCAGTTAACTTTATAGGTTGGTACCTAGTCTATGGTTGAGCAATTTGTCTTTGGGCAAAGGACCTTGTAGTACAGTATTTTATTCTAATTGTCCATTATTAACATTTTATTGTTGGATTTTATTAGAATAATAGCGACTATAATTAAATCTACTATAGATTTGCCAAAATATCTTTCTTTATTTTTGAAACCTAATATTTATTTATTTACTTAAAGTTTTATGCACATAAAATTGTATAAAGGCGGACTTAATGCCTTAGGCATTATCTACCAGTCAATCTTAAGCTGGTGCAGAAACATAACATGGCAAGTGCAACTTAATAAATAGTTAATAAGAAGAGAGAGAAATACAATAGATAAATAAATACAATAGTAAATACATACATACAAATGAGCAAAAAACAAATCCAACCAATCAGTGCTGTTGATGATTTTACGAGTACCAACTTCTTGCGAACGTGCCTTCACCTTCAAATATTATAGGCACTTTGTTTACCAATAGAATGCGAATGTTACACATTCTAATATGTACTCGTATTTGTAGTATTTTGCAGCAGATGTATTAAGTCAGTCCTATAAGCAAGCTTCACTGAAGTAGTCAATATCGCAATAAAATTATTAGCTCCATTTTAACGAGTTCGCACCTGTGGCAATGCTTCCACATATTGTCCATATTGTCCTTCTAAGTATTGATATTTGTGATACAAAAGTACACCTTTAGGGCCGACGCTGCGTTTAGCGTGCGCCCGCGCGGTCCCATACAAAAGCGTTCCGTTGCGTGCGTGCCGTGACCCATGCCTTTTTTCTACGTAATAAATGTAATAGTACATTAAAGTTCTTCACGGACACGACTACAAGCACACCGTTAAAGTTGAAGTAGCGACACTGCGCTGGCAATAATCCGGTGTCTGCTACGGAGACCGTCTCCTATCCACTAAGAATCAATTAACGAATAAACAAAACAGACACTGAAATGCACTCGAAAAATCCTGCCAAAAAATGACCAAAATTTCATTCAAACGTTGTCCTGACTTTGACAAATGAGAATGAAAAAAAAAAAGATTTTTCATACATTCGTCAATATTTAGGCTTAGAGTCGTTTTTCAAGTAAATCTAGTTGAAAAACGAATAACTTTATTGTACACCAAAATAGTAGGTATTTACTAGCAATTTTACAGAAACGTAAATCTATGGGCTGAAAACAGACATTTTAATATTTCTGATTGCGGATATTTACTAACTGTCCCAAAAATCTGAAAGCCAATGTTGAGCAAACATTGGTCCCAACATGTGAAACAGGGGTAATACGTCAGTTTTTAATCCGTTTTCAAACGCGAACCGTTTGGGTTTTATCGTTTGCCAGTTTTATTTATCTTTATTCTGCCAAAAAGGTCTAGGTACTGAATGACTTTTTCGTAGATTCATTTTATTCACGGCTTTCAAAGAGATTTTGAACAGTTTGGATTATGAGTAGCCGCTCTATGGATTTAAGGTTTGATTTTAATATCTATGCAAAAAAAAAACTAACTCTGAATTCTACTACTGTTTACTTATTGAGTTTTCGTTCTGTTCTTCAAAAATATTATATTTTATTACATCTAGCCTATACTGTGTCATAGCTGGACAAACGCCTCCTTCCATTCTTTCCATTGTTCTTGGCTCTGGATTACTTCTTGACAATTGCTAAGCAAGATATCTGAGTCATCCTTAAGTGAACTGCCGCAAATCTGATTTCAGTGCACCAATTTTTGGTTATACGGGCCACGTCAAAATTTTGTTTTGGAGCGCAGTATCGTATTTCGAAAGCCATCAGTTAGTCAATCACTAAGTATGTTGCGCTCCATAGTACGTTGGCAGTCAAATACCAAGTCTGTGCACTTTAGGTCAAAATGAGGAGAAAACACATGTCCATTAGCTTGCAATCTACGTTTCGCTGATGTTGTCCTTTTATCACTTCAGCCGCTAGACCAGAGCAAATGTCACTAGACCTTAGCAACGCTAACTTTGAGGTTGCACTTATGATGAACGTCGAAGGCCAAGACCATGACCAATAGTTCTACTAGGAACATGTACATAAGTGGGGAGGGTATACAATATGTCCAAGAACAGCAGGCCTACCACTAGGTCCATTTTATGACCTAAATTGAACTGTTAAAGAGAACCTGACCCTCTTTAAAGTACTGAAAAACTAACTTGAAAAAAATAAAAAGAAGTTTGAACTAGGAAATTAACAAAACATCTTGAGTAAAGTTACACATTACGTAAAATATACACATTATAGCTAAGGCGGTTATCACACTGCTACACACTACGCAGCGTAGCGCGTGGAAACGCACCTACGCACGTACTTGCGGGAGTGCAGATCTGCATCATCGTGCGGGTTTTTTACGCACTCACGCGCGTAGGTGCGTTTTGTAAATTCACGCAGGCACGCACTTATTTCATACAAAATCACGCACAGTATACTACGAGACTCAGTGTGGCATACCTTGCGTGTCACCCCGCACCGACGCGCTTATATGTTTCTCCGCATGTAGCTGCGCGATCTGCATGATCGCGCATGGGTGCAGTTTCAGTATGTTGGACTGTGCGTGTTTTCTATACAAACGGAGATACTTACAAGCAACGTTAAGACACGCATTCACACACTCCGCTGTGTGTGATAACCGCCTAAGGGGAGTAAATTAAAGAGACGCTAAAAAAAAAAACTTAATTTATTCTATTATCACGGTACTATCTACAATAAAATATAAAATTATACTGGACATAGTTGAAATTGGTAGTGTTAGATATTGCATTACAAAATTAAGCATTCGTCATACGGTTAGAGAAGCTGGAGTGATGTAGGTCGATAAAATGAAGGTACTCGTATTAGACATTGCACAATTTATACACAATATAAAACCTGTCTTTATTCTTTCTTAAAAATTAAAGTCGCCTACCGCGTCTGTCTGTATGTTCGCGATAAATTCAAAAAGAAACTGAACGAATTCTCATGCAGTTTTCACCAATCGACAAAGTGATTTATGAGAAAGACTTATGTGTACCTATAATACATGAATTATGAATACACATAAACCTTCTTTATGAACCACTTTCATAAATTCACTAAAATTTACCGCTTCTCGTCTTTTAATTCGCGTCTTTGCTGTACTACTGTATTATTAATATGAATGCATATTACAGTACAGAAAAGTCGCGAATTACAGCGATTTTTAACACCCGTGAGAACCTGGAGCGGGTCGTCATTAAAATATATATAATTTACTAGTTTTTGCCAACAGCTTCGCTCGCATACCTACATAAAATACACTCAGGAATAAAGCAGATATCTATCGGTGAAAAACCACTAGTTACAGAGATTACCTGCTACAAACCTTAACCTACGACCTTATATTTTATTGATCCAAAATAACTCTTGCTTCCCTTCATGTGACGTTTGCTTGGTAATCACAAAGATAATGTCAGATCATTACGAAACCGCTTAAATAATTAGTATTATTATGTACCTACTTGTCTATAATTGCTTTGTATTATTTGTACATTCAAAACTATATTCGAGTTACATTTAATATTTATGAAAATACAATTTTTTGTACCAGTTTTTAGGTTTATTTTATAGGAAATTCAATAAAAATACTATAATGAAAGAAACGAACATTAATCGTGGTACATCTCGTCTCATTTACTTTTACATTATTGTCTTAAATAATCTTATCTTCCTAATATTTTAATTTGACATGTATTTCAATATTGATAGTCACAAGCCTTGCTTAATTATTAAAAGTAAATTGTTTATCTTCATGACACAGTTTCACTTAAATTAGCTTAGCTGTTTTTTACAAAAAAAGAGGATGATATTAAGGGTTCCCGTAACGATCAATTGCGACTGATGATGACTGAACCAGAGTCCTTACCACGAGTTCTTAATGCGATCCATTTGACGACCAAAACTGAACTGTCAAAGGGATGAAGTTATATAGGGTAGGTATATAGCTCCATTCCGCACGCTTGACAATTTAACACTTCATGGTAAGGCCTAATGTATTGGCAATTACTTCAATCGTAAACTATACATTTTTGCATCATTTATTGTCAATCACGTCATTATCATCACCAGCCTTTTTAATGTTCCCACTGTTGGGACTCAAGCCTCCTCTCTAGGAGAGAGAATTGGCTGTAATCCACCACGCGGGCCCAGTGTGTGTTGGTGAATGTCACATGTTTTTTCTAGGACATGCCAGTTTCCTCACTATGTTTTCCTTCACCGTTTTGAGAGCAGTGGTGATGAAATAAATTACACAAAGTAATGCGCTTGGCTGGATTCGAACCCGCGACTTACTCGTAAGTCGGGGCCGTTACCACTCGGCCACCACTGCTCTCGTCATCGTCAATCACATAAATATTATCAATCGCAATTGATCGTATCGGTAATCCTTAAGATTTTAAAGTGGGTTCATGAGCATACGTCATATTAACGTAAGATTAGCATTATTAAATCAAGAAAACAAAAAAAGATTATGATTCTCTTTGATGAATCTGAAAACTGCGTAGTGAAACCGACCCTTAATTTATGAAATGTCACAGTTTTTTTTTTGACTAAGGCTATGCTGCCATTCAGCCTCTTCACAAAAACCACGGTTTGCTTTGTTACGTTTAGTTCACTATTTTGTTCCAACAATTCTTTGGCCTAATACTTGCTACTCGTATTAAAACCTAGTTTTATTGTCTGCCGTTTTTTCTACTTTTTTCTCAACGTTTTTTCTTTTATCTTGATCCTCTGCATCTTTCAAAGAGTCTGGTAACTTAAGATTATTTGTCTCTGGTAATGTGAGTACGAGGAATCCTGATAATGCCGCCATTCCTCCGAATATCATTGTTGGAAGGAATTCGTAGAACCTTGTCTGGGGAAGGAAAAAATGAAATTATATGTTAATCATTCTAATATTAAACCAATTAATTTGTCGCCAGAAATAAAAAAATTAGCCTTTTTTGCATAATCCTTGTTTGTTATTGTTATTAAAATTGACATAAACAGGCAAAGGTCGTGAAATTATACAGCCTTGTCAATCGTTTTTTTAAAATGTTACTTTTTTACCGGCTTGCAGCACGAAGGTATTTAAAATATTCAAAAAAGTTAAAAAATAATAAAAATAATATTGCACAACTTTCACACAACGCCGTCTAGTCTCAAACTAAGCATAGCTTGTGTTATGAGTACTAGATAACTGATAAACATACTTATATATTTCTAAATACATACATATTATAGATAAATTACACCCAGACACAGAACAAATGATCGTGCACTCACACAAACATTTGCCCTGGGTGGGAATCGGAACCACAACCTCTGGCATAGCAGTCAGGGCCACTAACCACTAGACACATGAGGCAGGCTAGTCCAAATGCTTGTAAAATGTTGTCATTTTACTAATGAAATGAGGTTGACTTAGAAATTACCGAAAAAGGAACCAGAATACTTACAAGTAAAGGTGTTTGAGGGGCCACAGTAGACCCTATCCTTCCAATAGTAGAACTCATGGCTAATAATGATGTCCTGTAGTTTGTAGGAAACACTTCAGCAGCGAAAACATATAACGAGTTATATGCTAATGTTATGAAGAACTTCCCTCCGAGGTAGAGGAGTATTGACCAGTTGCCGGCTGTAACAATACATAAACAAATCATTTTTTTTTATTTCTTATTTTACACAGGCCTACATGAGCATTTATAAAACGTTAAAAGCTAGCGCGCGGTTTTAATTAGTCGTTTCCTATGTAAGAGAGCCGGCAAGAAACCCCATGGTTACTCTTTTAAAAATGATTGTTCTTACAATATTTCCATTAATAATAATTAAGTATCTCATTAATTAGTATTTCATAATAAGTATTTCATTAATTAGTATCTCATTAATAAGTATTTCGTCGATATAAGGCTGGTTTCTGAATTGAGTGGATATTATGGAGTTAAGAAAGTGTTAAAACCCTACTTTACTGCCAAATTAGACCTCGTCACATATTACCTCGATTTCTGATTTCAGAAAACCTGTCTAGTTTATTTTTATCATTATTTTTAGCAATGAAGTTTTTGGTTGACTGGCTTCCTACTCTCCTCCTCCTTGCGTCGTATTCCTCAATGCTGAGGGTCGTGACCTCCCTGCTTCATCACTTCAACCTTTATGATGTTCCTCCATCTGTTTCTGTATCTGGCGGTGTGAAGGGCATTATACATCGTAGAGTCAAGAGCGGTGCGGATCTGGTCGGACCAACGTATTGGGCTGCGCCCGCGAGGCCTTTTTCCATCCACTTTACCGGTCACAATGAGCCTTTCGAGGTTGCCACCGTCCTTCCTACTCTAAGCTTTAAATAAATATAATTTTCTTATATGATGTTTTTTTTTTGTTGGGGAAAATCATACAATGACAACCCCTACTCTTGGGCGGAGCGGGAGATAGTGTCAGACTCTTACTGAATAAAAAACCCACCCTATTCCTTCAAGCCTTCATACCGGGGCTCGATCTCCCTTTCGGATAACCCTGGCCCCAGTAGGCTTCGACCCGGCTGGGTCCCTGCTTTCTTATATGATGTTGAGTCTATGTCTAAGCCGCATCTGGTTAGACTGGAAGCCGACCCCAAGCTAGTTGGAAAAAGGCTAGAGAGACGATGATCATCCAATAACTTCTGCTCTTGGGCGGAGCGGGAGGGCGTGTCACACTTTTACTGCCTAAAACCTTCTTTTGTTTCTTCTTTGATTCGTTTCAAGGTTCCAGAGCCTTTCTTTCTTTTTCTCTTTCGCACAAGCCATGGCCCCAGTAGGCTTTTGTGGTTTGCTGACATCACTTTGACATCGTCTCTATATCAGATCACAGGGAACCATTGAATACGAATGGAAACTAGTTAGATGGTGGCCTTAAGAAGCCTTTGAAAACAATATGTCTACGTAGACCTCCACAAAGTCCAATCCTTAAAGTTAAACAAGATGATGATGACATTCCAACAATGTACGATTCTTGCACTAATAACTAATTTACAATTGATATAGCTTTGTTTATTATCGATCGTATGGAAGTCGTTAAATTAATGACATAGATACATCAATAAAATTAAACGGCAACGATGATGTTATGTTATTTATCACATCACATCACATCATCGTCGATCGTATGAGAATGTGTTTAACTTGTTTATCTAATAAAATAACGATTTGAACAAACACATTACACAGTAACACTGATTATGGTACTCGTATTATTACCATTTAACATTTAAATACATTGAGTACTAGCTTTTGCCTGCGGCTTCGCTCCTGTACATAAAAAACACCACAAATTTTTAATTAGTACACACTACACATATTTAAAAGGCTTATTAGAAAAGCTCTTGTTATTTTATAAGTAAAATCTCAATAAATAATATTCATAAACAGCAAAATTATTAGCGTTGGTTTATGTCCCAAAATGTCACTCAATTTATGGAAATATTGTGCAGGCTATTGATTAATGAATGAATTAGTGACAATTATTAAGGAAAAATACAGCTCGCAGTATTTTCTATTAGCAATTGTTATGTAAGATTGATTCTATGATGAATTTACCTTTTCGTGGTCAATTTTAGGATTTCGGTTTTTTCTACTTTTGACTACAAAAATATGATCAGTAACGGGTACAAATAGAGCCCCATTTTTTGTGTACTAATTAAAAAGTAGGGGTGTATAGCCTATGTCACTTAGGAATAAACCAGTTTTCTATCGGTGAAAAACCACCAGTACTTCCAGAGATCACTTCCAACAAACAAAAAAAACAAACTTTACCTCTTTATATTAAGTATAAGTATAGATAAACGTAGTAACATCGGTAGTGTAAGGTTAGTTCAAATCAATAAGCTGTATCAAGTTAGGAGTGTAATTATAAATATTCCTTCAACACATATTGATATATTTTTTTGTACTATTGGTTGGCAGACAAGCCGATAGCTGATTGGGTGATATGAGAAGTGCATCGTTATCATTGGCATCTTAGTTGCACTATAGAGTAGACTATGTCAATGTCTCTTGTGCTTGAAATTAAAGCACGCACAGTTCCTTTACTCAATTTCTTTCATCTCGTCTGTTATACAATCTACATAATAAGTAAATAGTCTTATACCTATTATATCAAAAACATTACTATACCTGGAACAAATCCATAGTTGATCAAAATCAACCCAGTCAAGAAATATGCTGTAGCAATCACTCTCTTTCTGCCGAATCTGTCCAAGAATATCAATTTGCATATATTCGCCGGAGCTTCTATTACTAATATTACGATATAATTCACATAGCTGTTCCCGGACAACTCTATGGCATTTATTGAGAGCCCATAGTAGACTAGCGTCGAAGATATCCATAGGAAAGAGCATGTGAATAATCTCTTCCAAATCATTGGTGAAGTTAGGAGCTGGTTGAATGTTGATTGATTTCTTTCTACGTTTTCAAATTTTCTCTCATCTCTCTGCTTGGTAGCATGCTTCTCAACTTGTTCATAGTGTTCTTTTGGGACATTAGCTTTGTTCATCTTCTCTTGTTTGATAAGAACGTTTAAACCTTCTTCGTATCTTCCTTTGCTGAAGAGCCATCGGAAACTTTCAGTAAGAGTCCAGATGTAGACGAAGACGAAGACGGCAGGGGTGTAGATGATGAAGAGGAGATAGCGCCAGTTGAGAAGCCACCAGGATAGTAGGGTGACGGTGACTCCTCCGAGGATGAACATAGTGTTAAAAAGGAGGCTGACAAAGACTCTCCCTTTAGGGCCAACCAGTTCTAATGCTGAAACAAAAGTAAATAATATAAATTAGATTTTATATTAGATAAAGACTTTGCTATAATATTTGGAGAAGAAAAAGTTTTGATTAAGTTAAATTGAGATGTTAAAAACTTCTTCTATTTTAAGCGTACTGACGAATTTAAAGAACGTTCAAGTGTCATTGACTTTCTTCTAAATCTTTTATAAATAAACATGCAATGACTCGTGATTCCAATCTTGCTATGCATGATTAAGTTTTCGCAAAAAAGGAAAAAGGTGTGAATGGCAAATTTTTTGGTCCCCATGAAGCAACAATGCCTAACTACCGGTTTCCCATGAATGGTGCAAGAAAGGATCTAAAACAAAGACCGGAAGATGAGCCACAAAAAACTGTAGATTAGTTTCAACCGAGTTATAAAGCAATCAATCACGAAGGTTATTTGGGTGCAGATGATTAAACTTGGATTGCTAATATTGGTGACAATTGCAATAACTGTTAATCTTTAATTCGCAAGGCGGTTGATGAGGAAAACCGTGCTTGACAAAGATTTCAGTGATTCTTAGAATTTAAAGAGTCATTTAATTCGCATATCGATTGAAAAAAATCTATTTTGACTGCAGTAAATTAAAAATTCCAAGAGTATTATGCGACAAAAACTATCGCATTGTGTACTGATAAATAATTTTCAGATATCTGACTTGCAATTGCATGTCTAATTTGATTTGAATCCTTTTCGCCACAATATCCAGTTTAAACTGAATTGGGATCGAACGATATTAAATATAAAATTGCCTTTTAACAATTCATGTTCGTAATAAAAGAAAAAAGTACAACGGCGAAGTGAATGTTAGTCTTTTTATGAGCTATAAAAACTGCTTTAAATTATTCAAATAAAAGAAAAGCAGTAACAAAAACATAAGGCAGTTGATAAAAATATTCTGAATGAAATAACTGAGACAGTTCAAGATTGCTAAAACGGGACTATTAAAGTCAATGAAGTGGCAAATTGTTTAATTTGTCTAAATCGGTTCATTGGTCTTTTGGTCATCAGCGTTAATGCTTCAGATTTTTCACCGCTTCAGACAAAGGCTTTCATTCAGTTAGAAAGATCTTAGGCATTTGTTTTTGTACATCACAACAATAACAAATACTCATCAAGACTTGAAAGAAAAACATTCAAATACTCCTCATAATTTTGAAATTATCCGTTGCGTTGATTTCAATTATACCTATTCAAAGTAAATATCATAGTAATCAGTATCATAGTATCATAGTAGTAGTAGTAGTTTTTTTTTTTTTGTTTTTTTTTTTTTTTTTTTTTATTTTATTTTTTTTTTTATTATTTATTCAGGTTTCATTTTCAGTACATTTTAAACTTTTATGATTTAGTTTATTTAATGTGACGTTAACTATATAGGTATAGTTATAATGAATGAATGTCAATACAATGTTTTTGTTTGTTTGTGCTTTGTGTGTTTTTGTATTTGTGTCAACCTATGTGTATTTCTATTTTACCTGAAATAATTGTTCATTTTATTATTGAATAGATATGGATTGATAGGATACATGGTGACAGTTAATTCTGGTTATGAACAAAAACTAATTGGTATATAAACTATACCTAACTAGAAAAAATGTAGGGAACAGCAATTTTTACGCAATTTATAAGCTTGTCTTACAGTAAAAGTTGTAACGAACAAATTATATTGTCAATTTTTATTTTTTGTTAGTTTTAATAAGTTCTTGTGTACAGCACAAATAAACATTTTTTTTTCTTTTTCTTTTCATATTCATGAGATTCTTTAGGTTTTTTCTCAAATTGAAAGACTGCCCACGTATAAAATATTCTGATAAACCGATTTTCACTTTATGATATTTTCCCCTCACATCACAAATTCTTTGAGGTCACGATAATTTCGAGTTATCTAATAATATGCCAGGGTTGTCAGGTACTTAGGTTGGACACCAGTGTTTGTTGAGGAAAGGCCCTAACTGTGTCCTAGCCAGTTTGTTTAGGACAAACTCTAACTAATTTTGGTATTTGCTTTGACATTAATTTGGTGACACAATTTAGGTAAATACTGCTGCTTTACTTTTTTAATTGAGTTGTGTGTTAATTTGGTTAAATAAAAAGAGATTTTATGAATTGGTAGTCGGTACGAAAATAGATCGAACTGAAATAGATTTTGTAACTTTGACCCCTGATTGAAAGAATTCTGAACTTAAGTTCTTAATTGTTATTTTGTAGAATAAAGAGTTTATATAGTATCAAGATCCTTCAAAATCCGATTTCTGTATGTTTTAAATTATATTCAAACTTAGTAAGAATTCAGGGTTTGCCAACGAGGGTTTGCAATGGTATACAATTACACTTGGTGTTAAATTAATGGATCGAGTTCAAAACGCAATATTGCGCTCCGAAACCAAGACAGTTGATGTGGCACAAAAGGCTGTCCAACTGAAATAGAACTGGACAGGACATATCTACCGTATGTCCGACAAACTGTGGGCCAAAGTAGCACAAAGTTAGGGACAGAAACAGTGTGACGGGGTCGCGGTAGAGCATGAAGAAGATGGCGGGATTAACTACGCCAGAAGTAGAAGAAAGAAGCGCAGCCCCGTGAAAGATGGAAGGTGTGGACGGAGAAATTTGCCTAGAAATAGAAGCTAAGAAAAAAAATTATAGTTGAATATTTCGTGTGATGAGCACGATCAATTGTTCTATGTCTGGGTGTAACTGTAATCATCATCATCAGACATTTTAATGTTTCCACTGCTGGGACTCGGGCCTCTTCTCTGAGAGGGAACGGACCAAAAATTCGAAGACATTTGACCTTCACCAACCCGCACTGGGCCCGCGTGTTAACTATAATATGTATATGTATTTAGAAATGTATAAGTATGTTTATCAGTTGTCTAGCATGCCACAAACTCTGCTTAGTCCAAAGATGGCGTTGAAAAGTTGTGGAACATACTATATTATATTACTTTTTTCTCCGGTCTTTCATAACTAGGCTAATACCAGTTTAGTATTTTCCTCATACTACGAAATACTTGTATTAAAACGTCATATTAAGTTTACAACATAATCAATATCTATGGCTAGTTATTTCCGTTAGAGCTGTCACTTTGCCTTCGCCGTTCCAATCTCAAGGAAAATGGTGGTACTTCAGAAGTCAGTGTTCCGCGTACAACGACCTTAGTTATTCAGCCGTGCTTGTGTTAGCGGTATGTATTTCGATACCTCGATTTACTAAAGATAATCTATGCATATATATAAAATAACTTTGGAACCCTTTTCATTACGCTTTGTGCCATATTTTTCGTAAATCGAGCACCCCACGCTTTTTTCACAATGATATTAATATTTTTCGTTCATTTATTTTACACTTTTTAGTTTTATATAATAGCGTGTTTTTTTTAGTTTTTTTAAACTATATTTTTATTTTTCACTAAAAAAAAACGGATAATTGTATTGTCACCGGTCTTTGATGGGTGTGCAAAGTTTAAAGAAAATTTGATCGCCCAAAGTAGGTCAAAATCGACCTCAAAGGCGTTGATTACAAACATACAGGTGAAGCTAATATAAGCGTGTTAAAAATTTTGGAAAATCGTCTTAGCACTCGTCTACGTCATAGAAGGAAGCCTTGTGCCAAATTTCACGTTCTTAGTGCCAGTATTTTTGGCTGTGTATATGTAAGTCAGCCATTTTCTGACTGAACAGAAGAAACTGACTGACTGACATATCAACGCACAGTCGAAATTATTGGGACAAGAAGCGTGAAATTTAGCACGAGGTTTACTTTAATAACTTAAGCGAGGGCCGAACCGGGGTTCAAAGTTTGTACGGAGAAAATTACTTACACGCGGGCGAAGCCGCTGGCAGAAGCTAGTATTAGATAAACAGATTTATTAGTAATAAAAATTACATTTACAAGTCACATAAAAACAATAATATCGATCTTTCAAAATTCATCATTCAATAATAGAAAATGATCTTTAAAAAAAATTAGGAATCTAATGATTGCAAAGGTTTTCGCGATTGTTGTAATTGAATGAAATAACATTTACCTATAAACGGATGTATCGTGTATATTTTTTGTAATTGCCTGACGATTCAAGCACGTTGCAGTGTCCGTGGTCACAGACTTTTTTTTAAATTCAATTTATTTAGGTGTTAACAAAAAGCAAGAACAAAATTAAAGGACTATTTTGGTACTGTTATGAAACACATTTAGATTTGACCTGGTTTAGTTTATTGATACCAAACCAACGCGGTACTATTGTTTAGGACCTATTTACTCAGCGCGCTCTCAACTTTTCTAATGGGCGCGAAATAGCGAAACGGATGGACCCATCTGATGTTACATTATTTTAAAAATGAATTGACATCAGATGGGCCAACAATAAAAACCGGCCTGAGGGCATTTGTTGCGGCCCTCAGGCCGTAGGTTGAGTATAGTTGACTTAACTCCACGAGATAGACAATAGAATCATAACAGCCAATGTGGTAAATTAAAAAGTTGATTGGTAAAGAATGCCTTGTAGTCTGCCTATGTACCGCTACTGTACATGAGGTTTAAATAAACAAATAAAATCGCTAGGTACACATACACAAAAATGGGTTGTACAGCAGCAAGAAATTGGTGGAAGCAAAACGCTGGAAGGTAACGCCAATTCCTTTGGAACACCCAAAAGGAGTTGGTGCAACCAAAGTACTGCTTAAAGTGTTACTTATCAAATAAACTTACTTACCAAGAACAAAACACGCTGTATAAACGCCTCCACCGAGCGCAGGTTCCAAAAACTCAAACACAACGAACATGTCGTAATTAACCGACAATGCCCGAATGACTCCGAAGACGCCATTGGAGACCGAAGCGAATACGAGCGCGGGAAGGCGGCCATATTTATCGGATATCAGTCCAGTTAAAGGAATAGCGATAAAGAATCCTGCGTTGTGCACTGTTCCCACTAGGGACCGCTTCCAGTCTTGGCAGGCGAGGTCGAACTGGAAATAAAGAAAGGTAATTTATAGTTAAATATTTAGTTTTAGGAGTTAGTCGATCAATGGCAGAAAGTAGAACTTTCCACGAAGGATAGTTCGGGAAAGAGTAAATGTAATCACAAGGCTAGACTCCCAGGAGGTGAATTCAAATTTAGAACGTTTTAAGAGGCTCCTTTTCCATTCGCCTATCCTCAACATCGAGCATAGTTTTCCATTCGCCTTTCGTCAACATCGAGGCTTGTTGCTGTTTCTAACGCAATCGTACGCGATGTAAAAAAAGAGAGATAACTCCTGCAAACTCTGTTGGCATTCGGTAAATCCGTGTTTTACTAGAATATTTTACAAAACTTGTTCCAGGAAATACGTTTTTTTTAATCCCTGAAAAGTTAAAAAAAATTATTGTTGTCATTGTCGAATCTTGATAAAATTGGCAAGGCTTAGGCTTTTTTGACTAAAAAGTATAACAATAGAAGCCTTGCCAATTTTTAATTTTTGAGCAAATTATGAAGTGTCAAAGTTCATGCAAAATGGCACATTTTCAGAGATTTACACTTTTTAAATTGATTTCAATAGAAGCGTAGATAATATCCACAAGATACTGTGTTTCCAAAATATCGAATGAAAAATGTGTAATAACGTCATAATCGCGTAAGAGCGGTTGTATGAAAAACAGTGAAATTGCATGTCGAATTGCATGCCCTTAATTCTCGTACAAAATGTTTACATTTAAGTTTCACTATAGTCTAGTAACAGCGGTAAACAGTGTCAAAAACATGCCAAAATAAAGGAAAAGGTTTTGACGTTTTGCGGGTGAAATGTTAATGTAGACGGTTCTTACAAATACTCTAACCTCTGATAAATTTCGTCGCCAATATGGATGTAAGATCAGAGGTGTAGTTGATATGGTAGGTCAGTATCTATCAGTATCTCATACCACAGTTGATATCGAAGGAGATCGCATGAGTTTATTGCTCTAATTAGCTGGCGGACTGGCTAGCTAAATAAGCTTTTTTTTTTTGAGAAAAGAATAGAAAGAAAGAAAGGAGAAAGGAAAATATTTTGGCGTACAAAACATTGTAGAAAACAAAAACATGTTAAGGATTTTGCAAGATTTTTTCAGTCACTGGTGCCACTTTCAAACTACCTCTAATGTGCTAATTTCTCACTTTATCTATTCTCATGACTTCACACATCCATCTCAACATTCTCATTTCCGCTAGATCCAATCAAACCAAAATTCGAATCCATATAGCATTACAGGCTCTATCACGGACCAAAAATTTTGTGATCAGCCTATGTAAAAATATGTATTAACGATTAAAACGACGAGGTGCTGATAGTTTGATTTCTTCAAGAACACATTTCGGGAACCAAAGACAACGTACCTGAGCATGATCATCATATAACGCAAATTACATGGGAAAATCACAAATAAATAACATATTAAAGAAACTTATAGATAGGTGTCCTAGAACCAAAAATACGAAGACATGTGACATTCACCTACCCGCATTGGGCTCGCGTGGTGAATTACGGCCCAATCCCTCTCCTAGAGAGAAGGCCTTTTTTTTTTCGATTGGTAAAATCATCCTATGACAACCCCCGCTCTTGGGCGGAGCGGGAGATAGTGTCAGACTCTTACTGACTAAAAAACCCATCCCGTTCCTTCAAGCCTTCATACCGGGGCTCGAGCGCCCTTTCGTATAACCCTGGCCCCAGTAGGCTTCGACCCGGCTGAGCCCCTACTGTTGCTGACAACTCCTTGAGGCGCGCGGGAACAGTGCGCGCCGTCGACGACTTGGGCTTGGTCCGGACAGTTACCGGACGGCCGGACAGCGAGCTACCCATTGCTTACTGTCCGTAAGCCCGCGCCTACGGTGGCCGGAAATCGGGATCAGTATCCCGGCGGCGGCGGCGATAACGCCGTTGCCTGATGCGTTCGGCCTCCTCCTTTTGCGAGCATTACTGCTTCGCAGAAGTCGGCGACCGCCTGCCACTCCTCCTCGCTCCGGACCATGGCCTCAACCAAGGCCCGGAGCGAGAGGTCTCCGCCGCCGATCGCCCCCACGAGGGCACGGCGATGCTCAGCCCAGGCGGGGCACACCTCGACTATGTGTTCCACCGTGTCCTCCGGGCATTCCGCACAGTGGCGACACCCGGGCGTCACTTTCGCTTTAATTCGGAACAGGAACCTCCCGAACGAACCATGTCCGGTGAGGACCTGCGTCATGCGGAAGGTAAGGACGCCGTGAGGTCTTTCCAGCCACGCCTCAAAGAGGGGACTTACCGTAGGGAGGAGGCCTGAGTCCCAGCAGTGGGAACATTAAAAAGGTTGACGATGATGATGATGATAGATAGGTACAAAACATGATATATTTATACTCTTACTGAACTTACTGTAATATATACTCCAGTTCTTGAAAGGATATATTTTTAGAAAACGAATACTATTAAAGTTGGGACAAGTGTCACAGTTTTTGTATTTCCTGCATATTTTTTGTATTGTACAGTAAATATATAAATCGAAGTACAAGGACATTAAAACAAAATACATTGTGTGTTTTCCAACAATCATAACATCCAATTGAAACATGAGAGAAGTCACGGCACATTACGACACAGGTCGCATAGGTACTGTGAAATTCGATTATTAATGCGTTTCTACACTAGTACGGAAATCAAAACGGGGCTTTATTCACGGTCAACGAATCAGCGAAATGCCATCGATTTGGTCTTTTGTGACAACTATTTTTTGTGCTGTGTAGCCTTCAGCGTGTACTTTGGGAGTACAGAAAGCGTAGAATTATGATGTACAAATAGGCTCTAAGTAGTCTAGAAATCTAATGATTGCTTCAGAGTCAGATTAGTAAATTTTTGGCTGGTTGATACTTATTATGATGCACTATATGTAGAATCACTGAAACAGTCGCGACCTCGATAAAAAGAAGCTGACAATTTTAATGTACTACTAGCTTTTGCCTGCGCGGCTTCGCTCCCGCTCTTCCCTACTTCAGCCCACTATACCCTACTCTACCCTACTATACCCTACTCTACCCTACTATACCCTACTCTACCCTACCCTACTCTACTCTACCCTACTCTACCCTACTCTACCCTACTCTACCCTACTCTACTCTACCCTACTCTACCCTCCTCTACCTTACTCTACCCCACACTACCCTACTCTACCCTACACTACCCTAATTTTCATTTTTTTTTCCATAAGAACCTTCTCCTCATAATAACGAACACAACAAAAAAAAAAAAATTGCGAAATCGGTCCAGGCGTTGTTGAGTTATGCGCTTACCAACACATTTTGCGATTCATTTTTATATTATAGATTACCTTAGCGAAGCTTGTCGAGAAGACTAACTTGATATAGTCCGTCTAAAAAGTCAACCGACTTGGGAATTTTGTATAATATTTAATCATTTATGAAATACTTACATTCGATACTTTTTATAAGGTTCTTCTGTTAGTAAACAATGATCAATATCTTTTAATCAACCTTGATTATTGAACCAGTGTTGACTACATCAGATTTCTTTATATCCTAATAATTACCCAGGTTGTTTGACTTTTTAGACAGACATTTGCTGTCAAAAACTGCAAAAACATTAGAATGTGTTACATCCACATTATAATGGAACTCAAAATGACTACTTCATACGAAGACATGGCATAAGAGGCTGCTTTTCCACTCGCCTATCGTAAACATCGAGCATGGTTTAAAAGCTTGTTGCTTCATCTAACGCAATCCAACGTGATGTTTGACGAAAAGGCAACGTGAAAAAAACGTACGTCGCTGGCTGACCGCAGATAGTTGGGAGCTCTAGTAATGTGCCAGCTATGAAAGGCTCTGCCCCACTAACTGTCGAAAAATCCTGAAGTGCACCATCGTGCTGGTTAGCGACCATCCAACGTGATGTTTGACGAAAAGGCAACGTGAAAAAAGAGTGATAATACCTGAATACTCTGTTGGCATTCAGTTATACCGTGATTTACTCGAAAATTTTACAAAACTTGTTCTAGGAAATACGTGTTTTTTTTAAACCCTTAAAAGTTTTTGAAAAACATTGTCATTATTTAGAATCTTGATAAAATTTGCTAGGCTTGTATTTTGTACTTTTTTGACTTTATTCATTTTTAATTAAATTATAAAGTGTCAAAGTTCATGCAAAATAGCAGATTTTCAGAGGTCTTAACTGGATTAGTTTTGCACAAATTTATAAACTGATTTACATAGAAGCCTAGATAATATCCACAAGATACTGTGTTTCCAAAATATCTAATGAAAAATGTGTAATAACGTCATAATCGCGTAAGAGCGGTTGTATGAAAAACAGTGAAAATGTATGTCATGATGTATCTCCTTAAAGGACTAAGTCTCCAGCCAGACACATAAAAAAAGAAGACTTGATGATAGACCGTCGTCGTAGGCTTTAGGAGTTCCTTATACATATATAAGCGTAAATAGTTGTCTAAAAGTCAATTTGGATTGATGAAGTGACGCGCTTGTAATCCCGTTAGTATATTATAATGGGATATATGGCATGGAATATTTTTTTTACTTTAAACAATAGATATCGATGAGAGACTGCTGTTTTGTCTATAGCCAAAGGATGACAGGATATGCCTAGGCACCTTTGTATGTAAAAGAGACTGTTAGCACAGACCAGCATTGTTTTAATGGCCTTCACCCTCGATTGTGTATGACTGCTCCTTTTTTTTACTAACTTTATGCTGTTGTAGGTACTAGTTGCGCTTGCGGGATTATCCGCTTGCGCACGCGATATTTTTTTATTGATTTTTTTTTAATTTTTAGGTACTTCAAAATACAGTAGTCTCCGTTTTCAAGCTAAGTACATGTCAGCTCCTGTTCTCATCATCATTCTCATGATAAATCATTTAATTAACGTCAACGAAGTATATCTTCTTCTTTCTTCCGTATATCTCTTTACTTCTCAATAGTCACGCTGTTTCTAGCCATATCATCTTTCACACAGAGCTTCCATTGATTATTTGGCCTTCTATTTTTACACTCAACTTTCCAATATCATCCAAACAACTCATCATACAAACAAGTTTCTCATTGCTCCACATCTCATTCTCATATATCATGAGCTACGAGATTGTTGTGAAGAGTTATGGCCTTCCGTATTCACACCCATCAATCGAGTTTGAACGACACCGATTTTAATGTCGTTTGAAATTCGTCGATTTAAAAAAAAACTGTATTACATTATCCTGGTAGAATACTTATTAATGTAACTGGAAATAAGTCGATGGATCGTGAATACCGCTGTTGGATAGGACTTCGATCGAACGACTATAAAACTTCAACGATATTTGGCTTGTTTGATTTTACGTGAATCAGGCTACTAGTCTAAATTCTGAAACTCCCTTTTGCTCCACCCAGAGTTAGAAGAGTTATTTTATGATTTCATACTTCAAATAGGTGCCTAATGAAAACCGCTCCTTGCACCTAATTAAAACCATTCACCTAATAGGTATAAACCGCTCGCCTAAATAGAAACCGCTCTCCTAATGAAAAACATTCACCTAATATTAGCCCCTTACTTAATAAAAACCGCTCACTTAATGAAAACCACTCACCTAATAAAAATCGCTCGGTCGTCTACATTTTATTATCAATCAGATTAACAGACAAAATAAGAATATCATAAAAGTAAGCTACTATAACTTCTAAATCATTCCTGATCTTTAATAAAACTTACAAAAAATAAAACAAACGCGCGACTCCATTTCTTTTTTTGTTCAGCGATATCGATATTAAAATTCCTTATCGTTGAACCATATCGGATCCATACACGCTTGCATCGGTTTCATTATGTGCGTTTGCGCTGCTTTAAGGCAAATCGCTACACGTGCAATAGAACATTGATTCGATACATTTAAGGCTTTTGATTAGGATACAATACTCTCTAATACTTCATAATGAGGAAGATGGAAAGATTTCAAAATTCATTGAGCAGAAAGTGTAGCCTCAAGAAGCGTATAAAAGTGCAGTTTGAAGAAGTTGTAGTTGTTTGGTTTTAGGACAGTGTAGATTTTATTTTACCCTTGAAAATTTTTTTATTCAAATTCTTGATATTATTATTAACAAATATTAAATTCTTGAAGTTAAACAAATAAATGTATAACTTAAAAGGTATTTGTACAAACTGAAAATAATAATATTTACAAACAGGTAAAAAATAACTTATTGGGCATCAAAGAATTCAACCGCATCGATGTCAATGGGAAAAGTGTCCAGAACGCCGGTGCGCAGCATTGCCACGTTGGATAGCAATACTGATTCGTTGACCGAAGTTTTCTTCGAAGTTTTGGGTTTTTGCCCAGCCCTCTGGTCCCGCGAAGAGTCGACTAGTTGTTTGCTGATATCACGCACAACTCGATGAGCACTCGGACTCCATGGCCCATGTTTTAACCCCAAACGGCTCAAACATATAACATCCGATAAGGTTATACAATTTACGCCGTTTGAGGTTTTCTGCACTTGCAGCAGCCGCTCCAGCACAGCTTGCCGTACTCAGAAGATAGAATAGAATAGAATAAACTTTATTGTATACCAAAAAGTAACACAACTTATTACATAAACTTAAAATGGGTACAATGGTGGGAGGGTGTCGACACATGTTGTATCCCACACTAAAGGCCTACTCAACTTCCAGGGTATTATGGTAGTAAATTTGAGTTTTAGTCATCATCATCATCATCCTGCCCTTCTCCCGTTTCATTTTTTAGCTGTTTCACAGCTGCAGCAAAAGTGGAAAATATTTTATTTTTTGCAGAAAAAATTAAAACAAGTCAGTTGTAAGTTAATGTATTCGTATTGGTTTACGTTGCCTGGACAGTATTTCCACATATCCAGTTTGAGTATCACTTTACTTTTTTAATTTTATAAACAGTGTCATTTATCTGAACGGCATTCTCGACAATCTCGACTTTGTTATGCTAGGTAACATTGACTCTGGATAAAATATGCGTTATTCTATTGAATTCTAATACATAAGTGTGGTAAATGGATTATATTATCAATATCATAGCGACTGTTTCCAAGACATTCAACCAATGTCGATGTGTGACTAATATGAAAATATAAAAGGCACAATTGTGTAAATAATAATATTATCTTATATAATGTTTTATTATTTTGTATAGTAGTCTAGTCTTTTATGTAAAGATTCATTGGATTTCAATGACAGACGTATTTATCGATTTTGTTGGCAGTAGAGAGAAATTTAATGTTTTGCTGGCAATATGGGAATAATATTCATACTTCGTGCAATATTGCCACCAATATTCATACTTCGGGCAACATTCCCGGCAATATTCCCTTAGAGATGTGCCGTTGCCGGCAATATGGGAATAATATTTATACTTCGTGCAATATTGCCACCAATATTCATACTTCGGGCAACATTCCCGGCAATATTTCCGTAGAGATGTGCCGTTGCCGGCAATGTGGGAATAATATTCATACTTCGTGCAATATTCCCACCAATATTCATACTTCGGGCAATATTTCCGGCAATATTCCCGTAGAGATGTGCCGTTGCCGGCAATGTGGGAATAATATTCATACTTCGTGCAATATGCCCACCAATATTCCCACTTCACGGCAATATTGCCGGCAACTGCACATCTTTACGCAGAACTCGACGGAGATATAACCACGATCACTCTGTCAAGAGGGCACGAGAATAAAAATATTTTTTCAATTTGTGATTACATATTGCAACAAAATTCACTCTTTCTTTCTCTATAAGTTAAGATAACTAAGATTAGCATAGCATATTATAGCATAGTTGGCCTTATGTTCCCACTGTTGGGACTCAGACTTCCTCTCTAGGAGCAAGATTTTAACTAAGATTACCTATATTTTAAAATATAGGTTCTTTAAAGATTGTTATCGTATAAACAATCAATCAAAATACATATAAACATCATTACCTGTTCAGTTATCATTAAAAGGCAATTTGGTATTGCAATATGGCGGATAAAGTGTACATTAAGACTCGGGTTTTACGTAAACATATAACACAATAATATGTCAAAGGAAATCATAAATTAAAGCGTGAGACACTATTATTAGCTTCACAGAATTATTGTTTTATACTAAGAAAAAATCGGCCAAGTGCGTGTTGAGCCACGCGAAGTTTTGAGTTTCCTGAAGGTACAGACATCCTCACGCCCCAAATGCCGCCACAGGAGAACTAACACAGGAGCTCCGGGTATCACAAGGCGATTTGGATTGTTTGCGGACGACGAGCAATAGGTAGGGACGAGCTCATCGTCCAACCTCCGGAAAGGACCGAGCCCGAGTTGTCGACGGTGTGTAGTGTTCCACGCGCGCTTCAAAGAGATGTCAGCAACACCAAAGGAGCCTAGTAGAGCCGATCACCCTAGAAGTACGTCGCAGTTCCTAATTCAAAATTCAAAATTCAAAATTCAAAATTCAAAATATTTTTATTTCACTGGCCTACAATTGATGATTTTCAACTTCAAAAAAGAAAAGGAGGAGGCCGACCACGCAACTGCGCTTACAGCGCCCCAGCCGCCGCCGCCGGGATTCCGATCCCGACTTCCGGCCACCGTAGGCGCGGGCTTGCGGACGGCGAGCACTGTTACCGCGCGCCTCAAGGAGTTGTCAGCAACAGTAGGGGCCCAGCTGGGTCGAAGCCTACTGGGGCCAGGGTTAGCTCCGAAAGGTAGCTTAGCCACGGTATGAAATTTGACATTTAGAATAAATATTGTTATTTTGGTATTGTGAACAGACAGTTCAATTTTATTTATAGGTATTACTATACTATAAAATA
Organism: Mythimna ferrago; assembly: GCA_910589285.2. Classification (NCBI taxonomy): domain Eukaryota; kingdom Metazoa; phylum Arthropoda; class Insecta; order Lepidoptera; family Noctuidae; genus Mythimna; species Mythimna ferrago. Next base: position 5,781,400 of record OU342689.1, read on the forward strand.
ATGAATTTTCATAACGATTTATCATTGATACGATCGTTTAAAATTAATAACTGAATAGGAGATTATTAACAAAATATACTGGTGATCCAAATCAACATTCATTTCATTTAAAAATTGGGTGCCTAAAAGAAGATTAGGCACACAAAGTGGATCGATGACCTGGTGCCCTCACCAGGTGGGGTGGGTGGTTCGTGGGAACCCTATGGAAGCAGATGTATGGGATCACTTGTGGTGGCGATACTTGGGGAAGGCTTATGTCCAACAGTGGACGTCTTTCGGTTAAAATGATGATGAGGTAATAGTGTTGTTGGTTCCAATTCCCACTACTTATAGAAACCGGGCAATTTGTCCTATTCAAAATCACTAGCTTTAGAAGGCTTAAAGTCATCCAAAGGGTAATGGAAAGGGCTATACTCGAAGTTTCCTTCCGTGATCGAATCAGAAATGAAGATATCCGCAGGAGAACCAAGGTTGCCGACATAACACGAAGAATCGCTAAACTCAAATGGTAATGGGTACATGGTAAAAGGGCACATTGTTCGCAGAACAGATGGCCGTTGGGACCGAAAGGTTCTGGATTGGCGACCACGTATCGGAAGACGCAGCATTGGAAGGTCTCCTGCAAGGTGGACATATTACCTGGTGAGGGTCGTGGGAATCTGATGAATACGAGACGCACAGGACCGCTCATTGTAGCGAAACTTGGGGGATCTAAGTACAATAGTGGATATCTTGCAGCTGAAATGATGATGAGGTAATAGTGTTGTTGGTTCCAATCCCAACTTCTTATAGAAACTAGGCAATTTGTACCATTCAAAATCACTATCGATCATCGAAGAAGGAACTGGCTCCTGAGACACAAGTATTTATTTTACTTAGATAAGGAGTCAAATGTTCGTTTTATTTAAATTGATCAGTGTTTGTACAAGAGGGGAAGGGGAAGACCTCAAACAACCTGGCTGTCAAATGTCCAGAAAGACATGAAAGTATTGGGACTTCACGAACAAGATGTTCGAGATAGACATAAATGGCGTCGCATGATTGGGAAAACCGACCTCGTGCAACGGGATAAAGGCGAGGCAAAAGAAGAAGAAGAGTGTTTGTACAACTATTATATCTGTTCATGTCATTCTATACTGTTACTGTGTGTGTTAAATGTATATTTTTTTATATGTGTTGTAAACTAGTACTTGACTGCGATCCCACCTGATGGTAAGCAATGATGCAATCGTTGATGGTGAGGCGCACTAGTTTATTATTCACTCTAGCCTTGAAGACACCTCAATTATAATCGGACGGGAAGACCGCAAAAAAGATTATTATTATTTCGTTAATTCATAAATATACATATAAATTTAATTTTTAAATATTTCAATAAAAACATTAAAAAATATAAAAAATAGTAGCCCACCGGTATCGGGAACAGGGTCAAAGCTACGGCGGTCAGGACTCCAGAGAGAGAAACCTCCTAACTAGCCGTGTCCAGAAGTAGGTACAGCTTTCTGAATCAAGCCCTTGATCCAGCCGCCTAACGAGAGCCTCCTAAGGTATTGGTCGAGGCTCCTGGCTATTAAGCCATTGGCTGAAACAATTATCAGTACAATGATCGCCGAGTCCACATCCTACATGTCGACAACCTTGCGAGCCAAGTAATTATACTTGATATCTTTATCTTTCTCGGCTTTCACGAGGTTCTCGTCATGCGGAACGGATATGTCAACAATCATTGCACGCCTCTTGCTTTGGTTCACCACCATTAAATCAGGTTTATTGGCTACAATAGTCCTGTCAGCGATGATGGACCGTTCCCAATACAAAGTGATTTGACCATTTTATCGATAACTGGGTCGGGCTCATAGTCCTATAGTATGGCACTTCCGATTCCACAAGAGAGTATTTCAGAGCAAGTTGCTGATGGATAATCCTTATTATTATTACTAGCCGGCAAACTTCAACCGGCTGAAGAGCAATTGGGGGCAATTTGAGCATTTATACGAACAATGTAGGTATTACCGGCATAGCAATTTACGCCGAACCTATTTATCACGGAAAATTATAATAATGATTATGATTCTAATAGTTAGGTTGCTCATAGAAGCGTTACCACACGTTTTAATAAAGGAAAAAAATAATAATGAAGTTGTTGTTGTTACATGCATTTGACGTTTTTGATAAACTTGAAGTTTATGGGGGACATTTTGTTTTTAGCCTGTGATTATGGTGATTGGTCAATCACTACTGCTATTACTTACACTAATGATATAAAAGGCAAAGGTTTATGAGTGTGTTTATATTTGTTACTTATTATTATTTTATACACGCACATTCAGTAACCATTTTTATTTTGTAATCCTTCTTAAAATTAAGTTAGTTTAAGAAATATGTTATGAAGTTGACAACAACGTAAGGCATGGAAGGAGCCTGGATCTCACGTCTCAGGGAATCCTAGTGTGAGTTCTAGGAAACCGACTTATATAAATGTATCGTCTGTAATAATAAATTATTCTTATTCACACTCGAAAGGCGGAACGTATTTCTATGAAACTTGATGAACAGGTAGATGATGTTCTGGTATAGCATATAGGATACTTTATATCCAGAGATTCATGTTCCTTGAGATAATTTCCTACTTTCACGCGGACGATGCCGCTGGCAACTGCTAGTAGTCTATAAGCCATTAGATAGAAATCGACGCCGAACAATTCCAGCATTGAGCCTCCGGCAGGACGCGTCTGGATCCCCTAGTTTGAGCAGGAGCCGCTTGAGGGCAGCCCCAGTCCGATCCAGTTCGGGAGCCACGCGTCGGAAGTGCTCCTCGAAATCTCATTGGTGGTAGAAAAGCAGGTATGTGACTTTCTCCGAATTATCTGCTATTACTTTAATTAAATAAAGCTATGAGCTCCTGTTGGCATAAATACTTTTTAGGTAATTTTTTTTTGGTGTAATTATATTTTATCAGTATTGGTTATCTATAATATGTATGTATTTAGAAATATATAAGTATGTTTATCAGTTGACTAGTACCCATAACACAAGCTCTGCTTAGCTTGGGACTAGACGGCGTTGTGTGATAGTTGTGGAATATTATATTATATTATATTATATTATATTATATTATATTATATTATATTATATTATATTATATTATATTATATTATATTATATTATATTATATTATATTATATTATATTATATTATATTATATTATATTATATTGTATTATTCAATAATAAAGTATTACAGAACATCGACCATCTTGACGTTAATATGGCGGGTGTACCTTAATTTTAAAATTATTTTTGGTACCTAGCTTAAATATATCTGTACCTCCTTCCTTGTACAGATATTTTTGAGCTAGGTACTGGATAGTACATTTGAGGTACATTTTAACGGTAATTACTATAATTTCTTTCTCTGAGGTGCACCCGCCATTCTGACTCTTTCGTTTTTTTTCTACCATTTTGTACGATCGACCGACACGTTATCACTAACTCCCTTTTTTCATATCATAGTTCAAACAATCCATTCAGTTTTTCTTTCTTGAATTTATTTCTACTTTTGTGATTGTTGTTTAATGTTATTCTTGCTGCTATTTCTAACTATAACTCTTTTATCTATTTCTATTTCTAACTATTTCAATGTGCGTTTAGAATAGCTACTAATCATGGCTCAAAAGACAAGATAATAGCCATGTTCAACATTAATCATTTGGTTGATAATGGCAATATTGTAGCGACGGTAACTAATTGAATAAACATGAATTTGTTTTTCTGAAACCACTTTAATATTACCTTCGTTTAACAGGATTTCAGAATCCATTGTTTTAAAGTTTTTTGTTTTGGTGACTTTATAAAAATACCTGCAATGACAAAGTTTTAGTAAAAACTAGTATCTACTTAAATCAATTAATGATAGATGTCTATAACACTCGTTATGTAACTAGCTGTTTGCCAGCGGGTTCGCCCGCGTGACAGTGAATTATCCTAAGTCGAATTATCCTAAAGGGAATATAATATACCTACTCCTGGCATAAAATAGCCTAGGTCTATCCGTGTAGTTAAGTTGTCAAAAAAGTAAAAGGTCCGACATTTGTATATGGATTACCTAGGTCCTAGCGGCTTGTCTAGTGTAGTGTAGCTGCTAGACAAATAGCTACAGTTGCCATCACGGACCTTGAACACTTGCGCAGAAGTCAAATTTTCGGTCTCTTTAGTGGTACGAAGTGCGACGCGGGGGCGGGGAGTGTCATAGACGTCACTCCTCATTCGTTCACTGCGTTGCTGCATGTATCTAACAACGAAGACGATTGGCTCGCTAATGTATAGAATGCGCAAAGCGATCCCCACTCTGACGCCGAGCGTTCAAGAACCGTGATGGCAACTGTACTACTACACCGGGCCCCTAATGATTATTTTATTGTTTCTTTAAGTTTGGTTTCAAGTTACATTCTAGGGTTTTTCTTAAATGTCAAAACGGGCCTTTTATTTTAACGAGTTTAAGTACCACTCAGCCGTTTGAATACGAAAAACACACACAGGACAACTGAAAGAACAACGGTGGGTTTTAGTCAGTAAAATTCTGACACTTCCTCTCACTTAGCTCAGAGCAGGAAAAGTTATTATATTATAAGAGATCTACGCTTTGGGACGTGCAATTTAGCTTCACTTTTCTTGGACTGATCGACATTTGACTATTCAAAAGTGCCTGCGAAATTACAAATCGCTCCTCCCACCGAATAATATCGTTATCGATAAATTCAAATTTTACAGGAAAAATAAAACAGTGTTTTTTTATGATTATTGTAAAAATTGTCCAACCTAAGAGAATGATTTATATATCAAATGAAAGTAATTTTTTTATAGAATCATTCTAAATAAACTTATTATTTTTTTATTTTATTAGAACCAAGTTATTAAAGGAAATATATTTTACTGAATACGCTAGAAAAACATTATTTCGCAAACAAACATAACGATATTATTCGCGTAAAAACAAAAGGACAGCGTGCACAATAATAGTATACTATAATGTTATTCGTTAAACAAAGATATCCAAACATAAACGGTAATAGACTGTAACTGGGTTTTTCGCCGATATAATACTTAATATATATTAAATTATTGTTTTAATACTATTTTATTCTTCAATTGCCTATTAAGTAATATCATTATTAGAAATATAACTTTCAACTAAACTATGGGTTTATGATTTATATAGATTAGATCTGTCATAAACATCTCAGTAACATAATAGGTCTTCGTCATTATCATAGTCATCATTAGATTCCGAAGCTGGTTGTGGGTTTTCATTACAGATTTGGGGCGAATTATAAAACGAATAATAGTGAGCAGGTATGGCTTCAGTTCTGCATAAGTAAATCTGCTAGCAGAGCTTGGCTGGCAGCAATTGGTTCAGAGTATGCTGGCTTTAGACCGGTCACTTCAAAATTACCTGTTCTATTCTGTTTGCCTCTTCTTAATCTATTGATACAACTTTCCGTGTTTCCGTGTTTAACTCAAGGTATTGATCATCATAATTGAACTATATTGGGATTGGAATTTGAGACCTTTACTAGTACGATTTTGGTCTATGCGATTTTATTGCCTTGAGTATCTGGTAGTCCAGTTTTTACCAGCGATGAGGTCTTTGATATTGTAAAAATCAGTTTGTTCCATTTCTATTAAATTATATTTATCTCCAGTAATTTTGGCATTCATTATAAAACCATATACTCGGTCAGATGTATACAAAACTTTATTTTTCATGGCTCGTTCAATCAACGAATGCATACTGTCACTTTCGTTTTGACTTTGACCTGTTTCAAAAAAACGGTGGGTAATAGTTTCTATAAAACCTTTTTTACGGCATGTAAGTAAAGACATAACGGTTTTTATTCTGGCCCGTGCAACCATCCGAATAAAATTATATGCATTTGATTCCTCGTTGTCCTTCCATATTTATGAACTTTAGTAAGCAGCTCCTTATTTCAATAGCTTCTTTTAGCTATAGAAAAGTGCCACACATAACTATGTCCAAATTTATTCAAAGCATTAAGACACTAAAATTACGAGTATAAACTAGGTATTTTCTTTTGTAGTGAAAAATTACCACTTCTGATTGAGGCACATTAAGCACTTTCTCTAAATCAAAAATAATTACTGATGTATCATCCTTATCTGCTGTCACTTTTCCTTCTTCTTTTATTTGACGTACTGTAGTCTTTCGTAGTAAATGCTGTCGATATTTTTCTTCCAATAAAGCTTTATTTATTTCGTTAGCTTGTTCATACAAAGAGCATGTTTCACATAAATCTTTCTTGGGTATAAAAAATAAGTAATTATCACACAAGGTGTACAGTCGATATATTTTGGAAATGTTTAGTTCTTCAGATAAATATTGGCGCTTCGATCTTTTGCTTGTATAATGAGATTCAACAGATGAAAATAGTTCAATATGTGTCATTATACTCTTTCTTGTAACTTCGGACATCCTATGAGATCTGTTATGAGTTTTTATGTTGTATATTAAGCTCTCGTCCTGCCTAATTTTCTCTAGAGCTGTAAAAACTACCTGTTCTGAAATTCGCAGACTACTCAAAAATAATACTTTACAAACTTGAATAGAAGTCTGGTCCTGCTTGAAATAATATATTTAAGTGTTTGTGTCCTGTTATTTTTTCTTTCTGAGGTCATACGTTTTACAGGTTGTGCTTGAACGTGTCTCATGCCATTGGAGTTCACGATCTTTCAGTCTATAAGAAGTGTCAAATATCTCCTGGCGTTGTTCCATAGAAAATATTATGCCACAGCGTTTTTTGCATGAGCATGAAGGACCAATGGTCTTAGCAGCCTATCGTTTTTTTGAACGTACACCTTCCTAAGATTTACCGCTATTTTTGAGTCTCTTGTTTTTGTTGTCACACCATTCTTGCTCATTACATACATACATCTTTTCCTAGTATTTTGTTTATTACTAGAAGTTAAAACTTCTTCAGTGTTTGTGTCAGTAGCCACGTAGTAGTTTGTATCAAACACGGTGACTAGACAGCACGTGCCACGGACTCGGTATTATTCTATCCCTTTCTTTATCATTAGAAAAAAAGAAAGCGATGCGTAATGATAATACAGCAACCGTAGATTGAATGTAGATATCGCCTCGGTAAACTATTGCAAAAGTAATTGCTATTTTTTTTTTATATCATTAAAATAGTAACCAAGCATTGCCATATTTTTCAAATAAAATGTCAACAGGAATAGTATTGTTAAAATACTTTACTACAAAACGAGTTTGCTGTTCTTACTCGAATAATATCGTTATCGTTACATATTGAAAAACTTATTTGCAGTGCTATCCGTAATCACTAGTAGCGATGTTATTCACGTAAATAAGTACAAAAAATTTGTAACGGAATATTATGGCTATGGTTATTATAAAAATACTAGTTTGTAATGTATTCATGGGAAAAATGTGAAAAAAATTGACAAAGTGTAAGAGAGTGCCTACATGATGAATATGCAATAAAACGCAAAGTATCGTTTTATCACATTACGATATTATTCGGTGGGAGGAGCGAAATGGTCTATTTGAAGTAAATGCTTTTGATTTGATTTGATATTGGATGATTTCCTACCTAAACAAGGCATGAAGACATGATTTTTGGCAAAAAGGCCAAAATACCACCTGCCTAGCTTACCTGTAGGCGAAATTATATGGGTTGACAGAAGCAAAGCCGTTAGCTACTGTTTAGTCTTCACCCATATAAATAAATGCGATCATGTAAATATTTACATAGACTAGTGGACTTAGACTAATGAGCAATGACACTCAATATGAAGTGAACGGTTGTTTGTTTGCATTGACTAACAATTACATTGTGTGCGATCAAAACAATAATACGAATGACCTCTCGTCGTATAATATTATGACATTATAATATCATTGATTATGACAATGTTATGTAAAGATTTATAGGAAATTTGAAAGTAGCGTCAGTGACTGAAAAGTTGAAAGGGAATTATTCGTATGGTCGTGTGAAGAGGAGGGAGGAAATGCATGTTACTAAAACTAAAAGACTTGTAAGTATACATGTGGATGGTTGAAGAGGGAGAGGGACGCCAAAGAAAAGATGGGTGGTTTGAGGGAGCAGTGATATGAAAGATATGGGAGTTAGTGATAGCGCTAGCAATGGGTGATAGGACAGAATGGAAGAAAAAAAGTGTTGCGCTGACCACAAGTAACACGGGATCAGGACAGGAAGATGATAATTGGAAGATTTAAATAGATAACGTGTAGTACTCTACATGGATTAATTTCCAACTCAAGATAAAAATAAGGAGTAAGGACTGTTGATTTGGGATAAGAACAAGAGAACGATGATGATGCAGATTTAAAACTAGCCAAGAAAGAGACAGTAAAAACCGTTATGAATTTTTATATATGTCGGGGCCCCTATAACCCGGGGGCCCTGCGTTATTACTACGGCTGATTCGGCGGTAGCTATGCTCATGCCATAAAATAAAGGGGCACAACACAAATTCTTGCAGTTTTAAAAGTAAAGTAAAAGAACACTATCTTTCTATTTCGTCATACATGGTTGCATATTAGTACGCATTATTTTGTGTATGTATATAATTATGATACCTTATATTATCTCTTAATTGCATGTTATATTATTTCATTGATAACTACGTTGTATGTATTATATGTTCCTATTTTTCTTACACACGGTATCTACATCTTTTCTTCAACTCTCCTTTCGCTACCTGCGAAGGCATTTCTTTAGAAATAAGCATACCTATTTTTCTGTTTCCTTCTTCTTATTTTTTATTTTATGTATAAATAGTTAAATAAATAAAGTGCTCAACGCGCATAAAGAACATTACCTCCCTACCATCTCGTAAAGTTATATTTTATAAATATTATTTATATAATTTAATTTATGTACTGTTTATACGTATTTATGTATTTTATTTATTGTTTTAAATTTCTTGTATACATATTACAAAACTTTTTGTATACATTGTGTCTACGAAGAAATAAGCAGTACTTTTGTGCTCTTCCATCTGTTTTTGTTCTTTTCATTTTAAAGTATGTGTGTACATATATGTATTTAAATAAATAAATAGTTTTCAATTTAAAAAATTCTTTCTTACCTCCTTCACAATGGAATGCTCCTCCAGATACACGTAGGATTCACAACCAATCTCCGTGGAAGTATCGTAGTAGTGTGGAGAGCATTGGCTCAGGTTGGCAAAGTGTGACGCGTTGGTGAAGGGAGCGTACCGCAGGCACTTTGATGGTACCCCGTCTATGTCGTTGGGGATGGTGAAGTTTATATGATCGGGGTTGTCTTCACATTCTGGTACTGAACATCTGGGGAAGAGAGAAAATACCGCGTTACAAAATAAGTTAAAATCGTGCTCCATCGTCGACCAGATCATCGCGTACCCTTAGGCAAGCGCGAGCCTATCAATATATAGGGTAAATGGTAATTAGTGACCGATAATTATACACGTGATTGTCCTCATGATTACAGACAACTTTCCCAGAGAAACTTGTTTTTATAATCATTAATTAACTTATAATATTTAACCGGAACATGTAGGTACGTACACTGATTACATACACCGATGGGTTTGCAAGCGGCGCGGGAGATCTATCACTATTGTAGGTAAGGTACATGAGACAATGGCGCGGCGTTACGCGGTTGACAGCTGAGCGGACGCAGGCACGCGCGAAGTTGAGCAGCTGTTTTGTTATATTGATAAAACTAATGATTATAAAAAAAAGTTTTTTTGGGAAAGTTGTTTGTAATCATGAGTACAATAATGTGTATAAGTATCGGTCACTAATTATCAGTCACCCTATATTTATTTTTTAACCCGTTGTATGGCCGGAACGCGGATCCAGGCGGGACACAATAACTTTTTAATTGTGTCTCTAATTACGGCATACGAAAGTTTAAATCATTTGCCACTAGTCTTTTCTCATGTAAGATGGGGTCGGCTTTCTGCCTATCAGGATGCAGCTGGTCATCAGTATTCTTAATGGAGTGACAGGTTGTGGAAGTCACAATCAATATTTGGGTCAAAAAAATTTATCGTATTTTTGTTTAGTTTATCAGACTTTCATACAAAAATAAAAAGATTTAAATTGAACGTTCTAAATATAACGAAGTCTATGCGAAGCAAGCGATAGTACAACAGCGGAGGGGAGCGGAATCAGGCGGTAGGGGTGCTTGATACGCTAGCGTCGCGTCATATAGACGTAGGTAGGTATAGCAAAATACAGAGTTGAAATGTGTTAGATAGAACAACGAAATCTTAAAGGTTTGTTTTTGGTAAGTGAGTTATGTTTTGTAAAAAGTCATAGAATAAAAATTTGTTGTTTATGATGTTAGTAATTCAGTCCTGCAAGATTGTTAGTGTTTTACAAATTAACTCTGTAGACTGTCAAAGATCTACAAATAATAACCGGGACAAACGTCATAGCGTGCTATCTAAGGCACGAAGGAATCTCGGTGTTAAGATGGTCATCTATCCATAGACCGACCTCGGCAAGATTCAAGAAAGCATTTATTTCAAATAAACTATTTACAGGCACTTTTGAACTGTAACTGTCCAGACCAAGCCCAAGTCGTCGACGGCGCGCACTGTTCCCGCGCGCCTCAAGGAGTTGTCAGCAACAGCAGGGACCCAGCCGGGTCGAAGCCTACTGGGGCCAGGGTTATCCGAAAGGGCGCTCGAGCCCCGGTATGAAGGCTAGAAGGAACGGGGTGGGTCTTTTAGTCAGTAAGAGTCTGACACTATCTCCCGCTCCGCCCAAGGGCGGGGGATGTCAATGCATGATTTTTCCCACCATAAAAAAAGGCACTTTTGAACTGTTAAGAAGTCAGTCAGAAAAATGATGTTAAGAGGCTCCTTCTCCACTCGCTTATCGTCATCATCCAGCATGGTTTAAAAGCTTGTTGCTTCATCTAACGCAATCCAACGCGGTGTTTGATGAAGAGGGAACGCGAGAAAAAGAAAGATAACGTCTGTAAACTCTGTTAGCATTCTGTAATTCTGTGATTTACTTGAATATTTCACAAAACTTGTTTTAGCAAATACGTGTTTTTTTAAACCCTTAAAAGTTTTTGATAAAAATTGTCGTCATTCATAATCTTGATTAAATTTGGAAGGCTTCTATTTTTTTTTATGACGTTTTTAATTTTTGTGTACACTCTGTGTTTTGGTCAAAGTTCATTGAAAATAGCAGATTTTCAGAGGTCTTTACTGGATTAGTCTAACACTTTATAAATTGATTTCAATAGAAGCCTAGATAATATTCACAAGATATCTATTTTTCCAAAATATCGAATGAAAAATGTGTAATAACGTCATAATAGCATAAGAGCGGTTGTATGAAAAACAGTTAAAAAGTATGTCGAATTGCATCCCCTTAATTGCACATTTCAAAGCGTAGATCTCTATGGAGGAGAATGTGCAAGAAACTCCATGGACACTTTTTTAAATCTTGTTATGTATTACAAATATCTCGAGGATTGCTTATGATGTATTGTTATCTCTATTATAAGTTGTAACGAAATTCCAATACCTAGTATATTTACTACCTAGATAGACGTTTCCAAATAGATTACTTTTAAAATACTGTTGAAATCTTACTCTATGATTAGAATATCGAGGAACACACGTATTGTTACAATTATTTGCTCAATCACAATATAATCTATTTGAAGTTAACATAATAGAGATATGACACGTTCTTGATCAATGTATCGGAGGAAACCAAGATTATCTAGTTCATCAGAATCTCTGCTTTGGGCTGTAGGTACATCAACTATCAGTAGTAGCGAATGTCAAAATACATGTTTGGGATTGATTACGCTGGCTGTGAGGTTTTTCGAAAGAGTTACCGCGCCCCTGGAATGCAAATGGCAACTGATGGAGCATAGGTGGGTTTAGTCAGTAAAAGTCTGACACCTGAAGGTGGCTTTTACTCAGTAAATGTCAAAAAAATCATATCATGACCATGTAGGCCAGGGAGACCATGTTCCAGGACCATGGTATCCCTTTTTAACGTTTCCGCAGACCTAGCAGGCATCAGCCCTACTGGGCGCCTTCAGTTTTGCGGACATATCTTTGAGATCTTTAACAAACAGTGAAAAGTCGTGCTATTACCTGCATTACCCTTCGTCCGCTAGTCCATTATGGTAGTAAGGGATCGCCGGTAAGCTCTCTACGCCCGAGGCGCCTTCTGTGGCAGCGGTTGGGGCGGAGAGAGGGATCGGAGAGAGGGATCGGAGAGAGGGATCACAGAGAGAGATCGGAGAGAGGCCCAACATGCTTTCCGAGGCACACAGAGATCTTCACACCTTAGACTTTCAAACTATGGGTTGCTTGCAAAGGTGTTATAGGTACCTAGTGATTTTTACTAAGAATTTCTCAGTTATGATGTTATCACTATTACCATAGAGACTTCTGTTCATTATGTGACATATTTGTTTGTAGGTTATCGAAGAATGCACAAAGAAAAGTCGCTATAAGTACTAGGTACTAACTATATGGTTAGATATTTGTATATTGACATATTCCACGCATGTGTTAATTTAAGGACGGAAATGTACTACAAAATGTGCTTATTATCGCTCGCGCTCTTCGAATTACCTAATCAAAACAAAAACTTTGATTTATTCGGCTTCATTTCCATTGTCATCATATACGGCCCGTTCATGACCTTGCCGCTGTGTGTGTGTGTGGCTAAGTGCGGGGTGGCGAGCGGTAATAAAAAAAGTGTAGCGACATCTATGGCGCCACATAAGAACTACGGAGAAAGTACGAAATTCTGCATCGCGCAATCAAAGTTCTCCGCGCGAATTGAACATATACGACAGCCCGAAATCATCTATCGGGCAGTTGCCTACCAGACCATAACACCTGTCTGGTCGGAGGATCCTCCCTTTTCAACGGAGGTATGTGGGACTTTACTCTCTGTTCCGCATACCTCCAAAAAAGTATGAAAATGTTTGAAGCACGCCACGAGACGCTCACCGCCCCGCTCGCCGCGCCACTCGCTGCTAAGACCGAAGTCGTGAATAGGCCGTTAGAGCGAAGAGTCGCCAAAGTTAAATCAACAACTGCCAGTGTCAGAAAATTTTACCAAGGCCATATACTTCCGAAGTTCCGACATATAAATTACCCTATGTACTATACCAGGACATGATAAGAACACGAACCTTTGGAGCACCGAATTCACTGATGGACGCCCTGAGCATACTGAAGAGACTCATCTGTTTCTGGAATGAAGTGGGCTGGTTGGAGTAAAGGCCGCCACGGCTCATGTACAATGGTCCAATAAAGACTAAGTGCGGAAACCAGACCACAAAGAAGAAGAAGAAGATACCAGGACATGGTTTACCCGTGTGCTACATCCAAATCCGTTAAGCTGTTCGAGTGTACAGAGTAACAAAGAGAGAGTAACAAATATATACACAAACTTTCATTTTCAGATATTAGATTACCAAATTACTTCTGCGATAATTAGATTGATCAATATATTTTTCAATACACTTGCTCATAAAGTGACTCTTATTGCACTGCACTTAGGCATATAATGGCACTTGTTACCAAACCGTGACATTTTGATTACGCACTAGTGCTATAATGTAGTTAAAACCTTCCTCTTCCCCGCCATAATTTTATTACATTTATCCTATCAGGAAGGGCGCGTGTCGTCCCCCACGACGAAAAGAAAAAAAATTGGGCGCGCATATGAAAACAGATTACCGCCGCAAAAGTTTACTAGTCTTACAGTTATTTTCATCACAAGTGTATTGAAAAACGTCGTTTGATACACGTGAGTAAATAATGATTACCGCTCTCGGCTCTCTAGAGACCTTCGCCATGGCTCGGGTCTAAATACCGCCTCGACGGTAATCACTAACATAACACACTTATATCAAAATATACTATTTTAACTCATTGAACTGCATCAGATCAATACATCACCGAAACATCAAAAGAACATTGTATACATAATACATATACTTCTAAATTTAGAAAAATCACAAGTTTTCCGAATCTCAGTTACGTTTGTGTCTCAGTGTAAGGCGATCTCCTCCGAAACGGCTTGACCGATTTTTATGAAAAATTTTTAATGCATATTTGGTAGGTGTCACAATAGGTCGTAAGCTATTTTTACTCTCCTGCCCCTACCCCAACTTTTAATTTGATAATTTATATGGCAGAACAATTATGTTTGCCGGTTCGGCTAGTCTTTACTCAATCTATATATTTTTAGTCTTTTTACTAAAAGACCACGAGACAAATTTGGCTCATTGTCCAACAGAGTTACGGCATATGGCCATTGTGAAGGATTCGTTGGTACTTTTTAGATCGAGTTTTTGAATAGGGCATGTGTATATAATAATTCTATTTAATTAATGAATTTGAGTCTTCGAATAAGAATCGGGAGAGGGAGGCCAAAGAAAAGATGGATGGATTGTGTGAGAAGTGATATGAAAGAAAAGGGAGTTAGTGATAGTGTGACGAGTAACAGGACAGAATGGAAGAAAAAAACGTGTTGCGCCGACCCCAAATAAAACGGGACAAGGGCAGGAAAAAGAAGAAGAAGAAGAAGAAGTCTTCTGTACGTGTGTTTGTCACCTAACTCCTCCTAAATGGCTTGACCGATTTGGATGAAATGTGTGTTTAATTGAATGTGAATGTATGAATGGAGGTGGCAATCGGGTTCTTAATTTAATTTTCTGCCAAAAAGTCAATTTTTCGAGCAGGACAACGTCTGATGGGACCGCTAGTATATTTACAAACATCATTATTTCTCGGCTCAATCGCTAAGTATCATTACTATCGACATGCTAATGTATGTCAAAGTGTGAAGGATATTATTACACAAGAAGTAGATTGTGTACTAAAGTTTGGGTAAAACCACGGTATGAAGTATGTAAGTAGTTTTAACCCCGTGCGAGTGCCTATGGGTTTTCCAAACATATTTATATGGTATGATTTAATTTTAGCAGTACCCACAAGGCTATGCTAAGGATTATTTTGCGCTGACTTGTGATAAATATAGAACCTTGTTAGATATGGGACTTGTAACGTAAGTTGTGACAAAGCATCGCCTTAAGCGGACTTCAGGAGCTATTAGCAAGTTTTATAATGCGCAAAAGTACTCGTATATGATCTACTGGAATAAACAGAATCAGAAAATATATATTATTCTTCAGGTTAAATGCTAAATATAATATGTACTGCTAAGAGGAAACGAAAGGGCTATGCTCGGGGTTTCTTTGCGTGATCGAATCAAAAATGAAGACATCCGGAGAAGAATTAAATTTGCCGACATAGCACGAAGAATTGCCAAATGTAAGTGGCAATGGGCAGGGCACATTGCTCGCAGAACAGATGGCCGTTGGGGCCGAATGGTTCTGGAGTGGCGACCGCGTACCGGAAGACGCAGTGTTGGAAGGCGTCCAACAAGGAGGACCGATGACATGGTGAAGGTTGCGGGAAACCGATGGCTGCGAGACGCACAGGATCGTTCGTTGTGGCGACACTTGGGGGAGGTCTATGTCCAACAGTGGACGTATATCGGCTGAAATTATGATAATACGGCTAATTTAATACGTTAGAAACAAATCATCACGAAGATGCCTCTAAAATAGTTTTATCGTTTAAAAACCGAAATAAATACATGTAATCATTCTGATTCTTTGTTAGATTTTTCTATAAGCGATGTTTTACCATCAACTAACTATAATTTATATACACTACTATTTTTTAATTAGTACAAATACTTAAAAGGATTATTAGAAAAGGTCTTATTATTATTTAAGCAACGTCTCAATAAATAATATTCATAAACAGCAAAGTTATTAGCGTTTGTTTATATCCCAAAATGTCACTCAATTTATGGATATATTGTACAGGCTATGAATGAATAAATGACGATCGAAATGGAAAAACCCTGCGCGTAGTATTTCCTAGCACCAATTGTTATGAATGATTGATTCAATTATGATTTTGCCAATTATGACAAATTTTCGTATGCAATTTTGACTATAAAAATATGATCAGTAATGGGTACGGAAAGAACCCCATTTTGTACTAATAAAAAAATAGGGCTGTATTTGAGTGCACCACCAATGTTGTGTAATTTGGATACATTTTAAGATGCTAAGTTATATATGACATTTCAAGTTATTATCGTAAATATGTTACGTCGTATCGTCATCAACGATACTGGTGAGTCATTCCTAAAGACACTTGCGAATTAAATGAGCCGTCATTAATAGCGTTACATGTATCTAAACTGTTTTGTGTAAAATTAGTACGTGCAAACCGAGGTTATGTTTTTTAAAATGTAATAAATTGAAAATTACTAAAATCACATTCTCGACCTTATAATTATACACCCTCAAATTTTAATCGTTTTAATCCCGTGGAGGGTCGATCCGGTACATGAAACACTATCGATTTGTAAAGATAAAATTAAAAAATAAAGTACCTTTTTTTTCAAAACTCGTATTAATTTACGCATGTACGAAATTAATTTCTTTAAGAAAACTTCAGCTGAGTGAGTTCAATGACCTGTAGGTAGTAATCGGCGTTGCGTACAAACTGCCTAAAGGTTATTGAACTCGCTCAGCTGACGACTTACAAATCGATAGTGTTTCATGTACCTGATCGACCCTCCATGGGATTAAAACGATTAAAATTTAGCGGTGTATACAGCTGTGAAGGTATATAGTTTTGGGAATACTTACGCACAGCTAAGGAGTAAAATTACCTGTCGGAGACTGATTTCCTATAGTTACAACCAGAGGTTTCTCAATCTTTAGCGAATAGGTTATTTCTAGGTAAGCGTGCTCTATCTTCGAATATATTATCGCTTACCATCAAGTGAGATAGCGATTAACTGCGCTGCGAGATGTAGATAGAGGTACAACAAATCTAAGGAGCATATAGAAGTGCTGATTCTGTGTTTAGTAAATTTTCAACTAAGATAAGAGTAGCTTCATTATCATTGTATGTAGGTGTAAATATATTTTTTAAATTTATTTAGTCTATAAAAACTATTTACAAAAAAAAAAAAACCAACAAAATAATTTTAATTTCGGAAGTCGGTGTTTTTCGATATTGTTTGTTCCTTATTTAACGCCCACATATACACTTTCCAAAAAAAAAAAAAGAATTTTTCAAATCGGTTTGCATGCGACGAAGTTATTCGCGAATATACATAAAAAAAAACCGGCCAAGAGCGTGTCGGGCCACGCTCAGTGTAGGGTTCCGTAGTTTCCCGTCCGTCACAATAAGTGTACCCACTTATGAGTTTAAAAAAATGCATATACGATTATACTACAAACAGTCCAGAAATTATTTTGTACAACCTTTTTGTCTTTTTTGTACAAAAACTGTTCTTTCCATCAAGTTCAAAACAATTTTCCTAGAAAGTCCTTATAAAGTTCTACTTTTCAGATTTTTTTCATATTTTCTAAACTTATGGTTCAAAAGTTAGAGGGGGGGGACACATTGTTTTTTACTTTTGGAGCGATTATTTCCGAAATTATTGACATTATCAAAAAATGATTTTAGTAAACCCCTATTCATTTTTAAATACCTATCCAACAATATATCACACGTTAGGGTTGAAATTAAAAAAAAATCACTTCCCACTTTACATATAGGGGGGCTACCCTAATAAAACATTTTTTTCCAATTTTTATTTTACCACTTTGTCGGCGTGATTGATATACATATTAGTACCAAATTTCAGCTTTCTAGTGCTAACGGTCACAGAGATTAAGCGAGGACGGACAGACAGACAGACAGACAGACAGACGGACAGACAGACATGGCGAAACTATAAGGGTTCCTAGTTGACTACGGAACCCTAAAAACATACAAACATCCGAATTGAGAACCTCCTCTTTTTTTAGACGTCGGTTAAAAAACTGCTGTTTCACGAAGAGCCGTGGTAGCCCGGTGGTAATGGCTCGCAGTGTCTGCTCTTAAAGCGGTAAAGGAAAATATCGTGAGGAAACCGACATGTTCTTGAACAATATTTGAAGGCATGTGACATTATCGACCCGCAATGGGCCCGCGTGGCGTGTGGCGAGTGTGGTGATTACGGCCCAATCCCTCTCCTAGACAGAAGGCCTGAGTTTCAGCAGTGGGAACATATTCCTCTCCTAGACAGAAGGCCTGAGTTTCAGCAGTGGGAACATATTCCTCTCCTAGACAGAAGACCTGAGTTTCAGCAGTGGGAACATATTCCTCTCCTAGATAGAAGGCCTGAGTTTCAGCAGTGGGAACATATTCCTCTCCTAGATAGAAGACCTGAGTTTCAGCAGTGGGAACATATTCCTCTCCTAGACAGAAGACCTGAGTTTCAGCAGTGGGAACATATTCCTCTCCTAGATAGAAGGCCTGAGTTTCAGCAGTGGGAACATATTCCTCTCCTAGACAGAAGACCTGAGTTTCAGCAGTGGGAACATATTCCTCTCCTAGATAGAAGGCCTGAGTTTCAGCAGTGGGAACATATTCCTCTCCTAGATAGAAGGCCTGAGTTTCAGCAGTGGGAACATATTCCTCTCCTAGATAGAAGGCCTGAGTTTCAGCAGTGGGAACATATTCCTCTCCTAGACAGAAGACCTGAGTTTCAGCAGTGGAAACATATTCCTCTCCTAGACAGAAGGCCTGAGTTTCAGCAGTGGGAACATATTCCTCTCCTAGACAGAAGGCCTGAGTTTCAGCAGTGGGAACATATTCCTCTCCTAGACAGAAGACCTGAGTTTCAGCAGTGGGAACATATTCCTCTCCTAGACAGAAGGCCTGAGTTTCAGCAGTGGGAACATATTCCTCTCCTAGACAGAAGGCCTGAGTTTCAGCAGTGGGAACATATTCCTCTCCTAGACAGAAGGCCTGAGTTTCAGCAGTGGGAACATATTCCTCTCCTAGACAGAAGGCCTGAGTTTCAGCAGTGGGATCATATTCCTCTCCTAGACAGAAGGCCTGAGTTTCAGCAGTGGGAACATATTCCTCTCCTAGACAGAAGGCCTGAGTTTCAGCAGTGGGAACATATTCCTCTCCTAGACAGAAGGCCTGAGTTTCAGCAGTGAGAACATTCTATGGCTGATTTATACGTTATGTATGATTAACCAGCATGAAAAACAAGACGAATACCCGCCACCTGGTGGTCATATATGCAAAAATCCAGCAAGTGAGTCTGAGTTCTCAGACAAGCTAGAACAGATCTTTCTGGCACAAACGTACAAGGAGACTCAACCCTAAACTGGGAACAGGGTTGGACAAAAAAGTAGATGTATGATTAACCAAAAAAATTGCCATAACGTAAAATATTTTATTCATAAGCGTGTATTCAAATAACATTCATTCATGGAGTTAAGTTACAGTTTGTGCAAGGCGACGCGTATTGACAGAAACATTGTGAATCAGATTCCGATGTATAGTGAGCTCATTTATGTAGGTAAAATTTTTTCGTAGTTTGTTTACAACATTTTGATTAACTTAAGGATGTTTTGTCTATCATCATCATCATTATGCTCATCATGTAGCATGTCATCTGCTCTCCTGTGGCCAATCAGGAACAGTGCATTTTTCCCAGAATACAAATGGCTCTTTAGCTCTTCTGCATTGTTAGACTAATAATAATAATCTTTTTGTCGACATGTGGAATGTGGACTCGGCTATCAATGTGCTGATTGTCGTGACCGTCAATGGCCAAAAGATATAGACAAAAGCTTCGACGACCATCTGTCGAAGCTGTCGTTGCGCAGTTGGATCAAGGGCCTGATACAGAAGGCAGTACTCCTCGATATTACCAGCATTGTGAGGAGGTTCCTGTCTCTGGAGCCCTAACCACCGGTAGCTTGGACTCTTGGTTGGTGGTTTTAGTTAGTAAAAGTCTGATCGTACTCCCACTTCGTCGTAAAGCGGGGGAAGTAATTGGATGATTAATTTCACACCAAAAAACGGGTAGACCATGTTCCGGATTAACACTTATGATATTCTTTATTCTGAGACTAAATTCCCTTTATTATATATTTATATAAAAAAATTACTTTATTTTTATTTTATTTATTGAGAGATAATAAACAGCTACAACATAAAACTCATGCTTATGAATAACACTTTTAAGTAGGAAGTAATGTTACAGCCAAGTGCATTATCCACAGATAAATTTTAAACATAGTTATTGAACATCGAATTTGTAGTCGCAAACAATAATATAATAATATATTCCACAACTGTCACACAACGCCGTCTAGTCCCAAGCTAAGCAGAGCTTGTGTTATGGGTACTAGACAACTGATAAACATACTTTATATTTCTAAATACATACATATTATAGATAAATTACACCCAGACACAGAACAAATGATCGTGCTCATCACACAAACATTTGTCCTGGATGGGAATCGAACCCACGACCTCCGGCATAGCAGTCAGGGTCACTAACCACTAGACCAACAGGCCTGTCGTGTTTATAACTGAACATTATTTTATAATTATATATTACACTAGCTTTTTACTATACCCTACTCTACCCTACTATACCCTATTCTACCCTACCTTACCCTACTCTACCCTACCCTACTCTACACTACTCTACCCTACTCTACTCTACACTACTCTGTCCTACTATATCTACCCTACTCTACCTTACTCTACTCTTCTCTACCCTACAATACCCTACTCTACTCTACACTACTCTGTCCTACTATACCCTACTCTACCCTACTATACCCTACTCTACCCTACAATACCCTACTCTACTCTACACTAGTCTGTCCTACTATACCCTACTCTACCATACTCTACACTACTCTACCCTACTCTACTCTACACTACTATGTCCTACTATACCCTACCTACTTTACCCTACTCTACCCTACACTACCCTATTTTTTTTCCATAAGATCTCTTCACAATAACAAACGCAACAAAAAAAGAATTAGCGAAATCGGTCCAGCTGTTTACGCGTGGTGGCGTGACCAAGGAAATAGGGATTCATTTTTATTTATATAGATAGAAGATACTACAGAATTAGCTCGAAACAAAAATATGTGATTAAACGGTTTCATTTACATAATTAACAAAAAAATTATAATAACACAACATAAATAACAAAGAGCGAACAAGATTTTTTTTACATTCACGAGAGCAAAAAGAATCTTTGCTTGTTGTTTACGTGACACAAAATCTGATTTACGTTACTTTCTAGTTTTTTTTTTACTAACAAAAAAAAAAATACTATAATGGTTAAATAAACAGTTTGTATAACCTTGGCTAAACTTGGCAAAGAAATTAATTGGAAATTGTATTGTTTGTCACTGACTGACAGCTAGGTCAAGAAAAGGTTCTATTGTCCAAAGAAAATGTCTAAAAATAAAGACACTACAATAGAGTTTTTATGAATCGAATTGCTTATCTCGATCTGGTTGTTTTTCTCGTAACATACTTTACGAGCACTAAAATAATAGTTACCCTTGAAATTGACAATAGAGGTTAACTTAAAAGAAAAGAAATAAAGAAAAGTATTTATTTTGGCGCACTATAAAGCGATAATATATGTAGTGTAAATATACAAGGTGTAAGGGACAGCCCTCCACAAACTTAAAGGGCTTGCTCAGTAGACGAAACTGAACCACCTAACATAACATTTTTTTTTAGAACACGAAAAAAAAAATCCGCCTCACCATACAAAATTATTAACTTGATTGGACAGTTTGTATGGAGAGGCTGAATATTTTTTTCGTATCCTGAAAAAAATTTTTATGGTGGGTTGTTCAGTTTCGTCTACTGAGCAAGCCCTTAAAGTTTGTGGAGGGCTGTCCCTTACACCATTTATATTAAAAGGAGAAACTGACTGCTCCTCCTCCTCCTTGCGTCGTATTCCTCAATGCTGAGGGTCGTGACCTCCCTGCTTCATCACTTCACTTTTTAAGATGTTTTTCCATTTATTCCTGTCTCTGGCGGTGTGAAGGGCCTTGTATACTGTGGAGTCAAGAGCGGTGCGGATCTGGTCAGACCAACGTATATAGTCACGATTAGCCTTTCGAGGTTTCCATCGTCTTTCCTTGCAATGTGACCGAAGTATTGCAGAATTTTGCGAAGACACTCGGATGACAACCGCGAGGAGATTTGAGAAGAAATTGACTGACATATACCTAATCATAACCACACAACACACACAACATAAAAAAATAGCCTATGTCCGTCTCCAGGGTCCCAACTATCTCTGTACCAAAATTCATCAAAATCGGGTTTGTCATTTAGGCGTGAAGACGTAACAAACAAACAAACTCACTTTCGATTTTATAATATTATTAAGGATTTATTAATGCAGGATTCTTATTTCTTCGTTAATAAACTTGAAACTTGGTACAAATTCTAACCAAAATGATTTTTTTATGGCAATTGAGCCGAATCAAAATGATGGATAAAGACCGTTAGTTTTTTTAAAACTATTCTCAAAATACTGTTTAAGGGGTGTTCAAGTTTTTATTAAAACATTTTTCCGAATGAAATCACTAGTCTTACTTATATAATAATAAATAAAAATATAATAAATAATACCGTAGTGTTGAAAAATTCGTTCTCATTGCATTCGACTAGTAATGTGCCCAAAAAATTGGCGGCATAGCTTTCTTGTATGTTCAGCCCATGGATCAAGGGAAGAGTCAACTATTATTAACCGACTTCGAAAAGGAGAAGGTTCTATGTTCGGTTGAATGTATGTTTTTTTTAATATCTTTTTCAACAGAATATGAGCGTTTGTTATGTGTGCTCATATTCTGTGTCTAATGCCTATGTCCAACAGTGGACGTCTATCGGCTGAAATGATGATGATGATGAACCATAAGGAATAAGGGTTGCCGCAGGAGACGCCTCGGGCATCGAGAGTTGCGGGGCGATTGCGGCCACCGTATGTGCGGGATTGCGGACAACGAACAATGGGTAGGTCAACGTACGATAAGGGCCAATCCCACGAGCTATGCGAGCTGTCGGCATAATTGACGGAACCGTCGAGCTTGGAATGCAAAGGGCAACTGAAAGTACACGGGTGAATTATAGTCAGTAAGCAATAGTCTGTCACATTCTCTCTCTCCACTTAGAATGGTAAGAGTTACTAGAATATTTCTCGTCATAAAAAAAATGGTTGAAAAATAATTTATGGACTTTATCTTTGTATGTGAAAATGTTGTTGTTGAAAACTTCCTGAGAATTCTTGAAAAGAAAATTGGAAAAATTGTACGGAAAACTGTAAAAAAAAACACAATTTTGTTATTCCTTACATTCAATCTCAAACATAAGAACTTCATTTGAGTGTCCATAGTGACAACGCGGGCGAGGGAAGCGTCGCGAGCTGCTCAACGCGGGACGCGCGCGGGCTAATAATGCCATAGCTCGTTCATACAAGTGACCACAATGAGTGAGCGGGCGGCGAGTTGAAATCCTGTACCAGCCCCCCTAGCCAAGTTACAATCGAATTCCGTTCTCTAATCGGTAACGCCTCGGTGACAGCAATTGTAGAAAACGTTAAGTTGGTGGCCATGTTGACGCGCCTGAGTCGGCCGCTCGTTCTACAATGTAGCGTTTGTATAACAAAGGATGTAGCGTTAAATATTGTAGAAACGATTTTAAACGATGTGAACTTGGCTACGAATTGTCTACTAGTGTGTTCTGACCACGCGACTTTACGTTGAGATGACGTCATTCCCATACGTTTCATCACTTTTCGACAGCGTTAACGATTGCAGAATAACAACTTGGCTAAGCGTGCTGAACGCGCGCCCCGTACCGCGCTGCCAGTGTGGCCAATTCAATTCAATTCAATTCTTTATTGCTATAACACATGTGTTACATAAGATCTTAAAAAGTAGTTAAATAAGTGCACATGGACCCTGTCGGGCACAGCAATTTCATATAGAACAATTTTAAGAGAATTATAATTTAAAAAAAGTAAAAAATAATCGGATATACAACTCAAATTAAATGAAATACAAATGTCACTAACATAGAAGATAAAATTAATAAATGTCATAAGTTCATTAAATGTCAAAAATACATTCTTACAATTGTCAGAGCCGTGTTCATTATAAATGTCGAAATAAATTCATTATAAATGTCGAAATAAATTCATAATAAATGTCAAAATAAATTCATTACAATTGTCAAAATAAATTAATTGTAAATGTCAAAAATAAATTGATTAAAAATACCAAAATAATTCATTACAAATGTCAAAAGTTTTATTACAGATGTCAATATAATATTTAAAAAATATTATACTCTTAAAGAATATCTAGAAGATAAGTCAATAGAACCTGTAATGTGCAAGTTAGATTCAGATTAGATTAATTGACGACACTGACTGTGAATATATTTGCACGCCATGTTATGGCAGGATATGCTGAAACAAATTTACTGTAACACCTTATGTACCATATTCTAGCAAATAAATGATTTGATTGATTGATTGATTGATTGATTGAAGAATATTACAAATACCAGAATAAGTTAATGTCAAAAAATAAAAGGTAGAATAAAACCGTAACAATGTCAAAATAAATTCATTGAGAATGTCAATATCGATAAAGTTCACAAAAATATACAGTTACCAAATTTTAAACCAAATATGGAAAAGATGTCAAATATTTAAAAGTCATTATAGGTGTTATTAATTTTTGAAGTCGTCATCAAGGAATTCTTTCAGTGAATAATAACATTTCTCGACTAGTAGTTTTTTTAGCCGTTTAATAAATTTTATGTCGCTTTCCTCAGTTTTAAAGTCATTCGGTATTTTGTTATATATTTTTATTGACCCTACATGAGGACTCGAACTGTGTAGTTTTAACTTTGATTGAGGTATCACAAGCGTGTTTTCATATTGTGAACGCGGTGCGTATCGGCGAGTTTGGTCTGTTATTTTTTTATAGAAATTAGGGTTTTTTCTTACAAATTTACAGCTTTCTAAAATATAAATTGATGGTAACGTTAGAGTTTCTAGTTTACGGAAATGCGGTCTACAAGTTTCATCATTGTTAATATTTACAATTATCCGAAGACATTTTTTTTTGTAAGATAAACAAGTCATTGCTATCTACACTGTTTCCCCAGAGAATGATACCGTAAGAAAGCCATGCGTATGCGTATGCATAATAAGCAGATAGTGCGGTTTCGAGATTAGTTGTTTTTTTAAGCTCACGTAAAGCATAGATAAAACTAGATAACTTGGTTTTAATTTTCTGTATATGTGCTTTCCAGGTCATGTGAATATCTAAGTCCAGACCCAGCAAGGTAAAAGTGTCGACACATTCCAATTTTATACTGTCAAACGTAAAATTAATATGTAAAGGATTTTTTTGGCGGGGCCTAAATTGCATTAATTTAGTTTTTGTAAAATTAATCTCCAAATTGTGGTCTTCCATCCAATTTTGTATATTAGTCATTATATTATTTAAATTGTCAGTTAGGTGTTGAGAGTCAGTACAAGAAGTAATTAAAGAAATATCATCGGCAAATAGTACGCACGAATCCGTCATAATCTTAGGGAGGTCATTGATATAGATCAAAAACAGCAAACACCCGACAACACTACCTTGCGGAATAGAATGTCCAATACAAAGCCCCTTTGAACGTATCTTCTTACAAGCAACACGAGGGCGTCGTTCTGCCAGTGTTGTCGAGCACTTTCAATATTATAACGTTTTGTACTTTTTGTGAAAACACGTCAGTCGGGTCAGATAAGTACTAGCGTAGGTACTTGTCCTTGTGATTTCATATTGGTTGAGTGAGAGGAATTCCTAGCGACACTGCATAAAAAAATATTGTAGGAACGTAGTTTATATTACCATTTTAGGAAAAACTACAATAGTTCTTCATCAGGTGAGATAGCGGTCAAGCGTGAACCTATCAACAATAAAAAAAAAAGTTTATTAAATACTAGCTTTTGCCTGCGGCTTTGCCCGCATACATGCAATATAGCCTATGTCACTCAGGAATAAAGCGACTTTTTAACGGTAGAAAAATTTCCGCAATCGGACCAGTAATTTCAGAGATTACCTCCTATAAACAAAACAAAAAAACATAAAAACAAACTTTACCTCTTTATAATATTACTAGCAGCCCGTCCCGGCTTTGCACGGGCAATTAATATAGCCTATGTTACTCAGAGTGAATGTAGCTTTCCAATGGTGAAAGAATTTTTGAAATCGGCACAGTAGTTTTTGAGTTTATTCAATACAAACATACACACAAAAATACAAATTTTCCTTCTTTATAATATTAGTGTGGACAAAGCTCCGCGCCTTCGCCCGCATAGATACAATATAGGCTATGTCACTCAGAAATAAACAGTTTTCTATCGGTGAAAAAATTTTCGCAATCGGACTAGCACTTTCAGAGATTACCTCCTACAAATATAAAAACAAACTTTACCTCTTTATAATATTATTGTAGACTAGCTGTGCCCGCGACTTTGTTCGCGTGGACTACAGGATTTAGAATTTATTTTTTCTAAAATATAATATACATCAGCTACCTGCCAATAAAAGTCCCGTCAAAATCGGTCCAGCCTTTTCAGAGATTAGCCGGAACAAACAGTCAGACAGACAAAAATTTAAAAAATGTTATTTTGGTGTATGTACCGTATTTATTTATCGTATATATTCATATGCATGTAGTAAAAAGCGGTTATTTCAATATTACAAACAGACACTCCAATTTTATTTATATGTATAGATTTTAGGATACACGACGATCGTTTATTAAATATTAACACTTTAGAACCAACACCGCTTCTGACGTCAATAAATCGCAATATTTAATGATGACGTTTTATTTAATGTAATGGAAAACCGCAATGTGTAAAAGTTAATATATTTTTACTAATTTATTTTAATGGTAAGGAGAAACGATTTGTATTTTTGCTTGATATTATCATATTATCATTTCAGCCAAATAACGTCCACTGTTAGACATAGAACATAGGCTTGTTTGAAATTAATAAACTCAGAAACTATTGGACCGATTTTATAAATTCTTTGATAGTTGAATGTTATACTTTATCATTGAGAACAGCTTGTACTATGTTTAGGCAATTTATTTTCTACCTTCACGCAGGTGAAACCATTGGCTGAACATATTTTAATATATACACTATGGAAATACCGCTAGATTTTTGAGCACATTTCGAGAGCGATCCGGAGGAAACTATTGATGGTGCTATATATTAATGACTCGCTCGTGAATCGAGACAAAGGGGCAAAATTTAGGAGGTTAGTTCTATCAGACAACACTTCATCTTCCAGAAATCTAAAGATAACTTAGAAGATCTAAGGCAAGATCTAAGCAAGGCGGAATTGCTCCGCATGCGGGGCTGCCCGATAGGACCAGCCTAGTGGTAACGGCTCCGATCCGATTTGTAATTCTAAAATAGCCAGGTGCATTACTTTGTGTAATTTATTTCATCACCACTGCTCTCAAAACGGTCAAGAAAAACATCATAAAGAAACCGACATGTCCTAGAACCAAAAATTCGAAGACATGTGACATTCATCAACCCGCTCTGGAACCGCGCGGTGGGTTACGGTCCATTTTCTCTCGTATAGAGAAGGCCTGATTCCTTAAAATGTTCCCACTGTGCCGAGGCAGTGAGAATATTATAAGACTGATGATGATTAAGCTATCTAGATATCTGTGAATATAGACAGGTCACTCGACAAGAAAGTGCTCATTTCTGCGTGGAAACAATAACGCGCATCAAATGTCTTTCATCGCATCACTTTGTGTTTACTAACACGACCGTTATTTTTATACCCGACCTATCCCCGTGCTTATAAGTTGACACAACAGTATGAGTATTCCTCATTTATATTTTCAGTGACTAACTTATAGATCGAGTATAATATTTCTGTCATAATCGTCATTATCAGCTTGACTCCGTGGAAAGGCGTGCGATCAGGCTAATTGATGATCCAGATTTAGCTATGTCCAATCTTCAAAGCCTGGAGCGCAGGAGTAGGGTAGCTGGCTATTCGATATTTTACAGGATTCATTTTGGAGAGTGTGCGCAGGAATTACATGACTTGATTCTGTTATCACCTTTCTAACATCAGCCACCCTTACGTTGTTAACAGTACCTCTTCGATCCGGACTAAGCGTTTCGCATCGTCATTTATATCGCGGACATCGAAGGATTGGAACAAATTACCTGCTGCAGTTTTCCCGTCTGATTATAATTTAGGTGTCTTCAAGGCTAGAGTGAATAGGCTCTTAATAAAACCAATGCACCTCATCATCGACGATGGTATGGGAGGCTTACTATCAGGATCACAGTCAAGCACTGGTTTATATCATAAAAAGAACTCCATCCCAAGTCCTCATCCATGAGATTCCCGAGACCCACAGTAGGTCATGGATCAACCTTGTTTTTTTTTATAATGGATAGGCTCGCGTTTGACCACTATCTCACCTGATGGTAAGCGGTGATGTGGCTGACGATGGAACCCGCTTGCCTAGAAGCAATCTATTCACTCTTGACTTAAAGACCCCTAGGTTATAGTTATCAAGAAACACAGACTCCGGCAGGGAATTCCACTCCTTAGCTGTACGTATAATGAATGTGTTCCCAAAACGCTTTGTACGTATGGGTGGGATGTCCACCATGTACCGGTGGCGCAACGCCGTACGTCTTGTGGTCCGATGATGGAACGGACTTAACGCAATTAAATTGTGTAACTCTAGTGCACACTCCCCGAAGTGTAAACGATAGAAAACAGACAGGCTAGCAACTCGGCGTCGATGCTCAAGCCTTTGGAGTAGGAAGCCTATCAATGCATCCGTCCTCCAGTATACAATCGCTACTATAGAACCTTTCGACTCCATCAGCCATCCATCTATTCTGCTAGCAATGTGCCTGCTCACCACCACCTAAGTTTGGCGTTACTTCGGGATATGTCGGTAACTTTGGTTCTCTATTTGTGTGTAAAGAGAGTTCTGAAACTGGCATCAATGTAAAGCTCCAAAGTCTTAAGCATCGTCGCCGAGTTGCAATAGCCGATAGAGTAATAACTCTGTCGGTTTACTATTGCTTGCATTTCGGGAAGTGTGCGTCGGTATTACATAACTTAATTTCGCCAAGTGTTATCTATCAGCAGACGTGTACATAAATTTTTTCATCCCACCATCTCGGAAAGAGAGTTTTTGCTCTTCGGTATCTGAGAGCAAAAGCCGTTTTTATTCTCTAGAGAGATAAAGTAAATTAAATTTAGAACATCGCGTGTACTATGTTTATGTATTCAAAACATCTTTAAACCTATTTACTTCTACCTCCATGGTACCAAATTCGTCATACAACTTTTTTTTAATTTGTTAAAAACTCAGACTCAGAACCTTTTTGGTGTAGGTACTTTATTTTACATTTAGTCATTTCCTCGCTGAGGTGGAATGAAAAGTTACGTGTTGCACTCGACTGCAAAGATTTTTCACCTCGTGCTCTTTTGATTCTCTCGCTAACGCTCAGGATTCTAATTCTTGAGTCACTCGCTACGCTCGTGATTCAATTTTAGAATCCTTCGCTTGCTCGGTCATCAAAATTGAGCACGCGGTTAAAAAGCAACTTTGCACTCTTGTATAACAAATAACTATTGATAGATTAATTGTTTTCTAAATAATATTTTCTTTTTTTATGCACCTCCGATATTGTTGCTCCATCACTCTAGGTTGACTGATAGAGAGTGCCTAAGGCATTAAGTTCACTTTTGTACCTTTGGTTGCATGAAGATTAAATGAATAAATTAATTATACGTACAACTAACGTTCTTCTCCATAGATACCTACTCTTTGGAACGTGCAATTTAGCTTCACTTGTTTGACTGACCGACATTTTGACAATTCAAAAGTGCCTGTAACTGGTCTATTTGAAATAAACGTTTCTGATTTCTAAAAAGAAGTATTCCCTGCCGGATTCTAAGTTTTCTGATACCTAAGGGTCTTTAAGTCAAGAGTGTGTGAGTGTGTCTAGGTAAGCGTGCTTTATCATCGAACATATCATCGTTTACCATCGTGTGAGAAAGTGCAGTGACTTTTTGTGGAAATCGATGGTTATTTATTTATTTAATTAATTAATGACAACGGTTAGAAAACCAATTATTGTAATTAAACAACAAAAAAGGAGTGTTTCAGTATGAGGAATGTGATGTGGTGAAAATATGTAAATAAAGTGTGGTACCGGTGTCTTAGGATGGCCATAAGAGGGGAAGACTGAAGGACTGTGTGGAAGATAATATGTCCAGAAAGGGGGTGACTAAAAGATGACGCATAATAGAGAATTTGGTATAGAAAAAGAAAGTTTTTGGCGCCGATCCCTCAATTGGAACAGCAAATAATGATTTCTACTTGAAATCATTATAGAAGACCGATAACTACAGAATCAATCACAATAGCGATAGGAGATAAAACGTTACAGTTATTGCGGCATAATTAAATTTTAATGGCTTATCCAAGTGAATAAATTACCTCGATCTCTTTTAGGTGGAAAAGAAGCTTATAATCCATTGGGATGAGCTCAAATGAAATCATCAAATCAAGATTCAAATGCCTCTTTATTATGGAGAAGTATCTTAGACCAATTTTGTTAAATCCATCTTTTTGTGACCCCTTTCTTTTGGTCTTTTATAAGGATAACACTAAGATAAACAACCTCTTTGCTGTAATTTGATAAGATAGATCTTAATATAAATTCTTACACCAACAGACCATAAAGGAAGACTTATACCTACTAAATGTACTATTTCCTCAGCATCACAGTTATTAAATTAAATAATTTCCTCAAGAAAGTTATAAAATTGCATACCTGTCATAAATTGCATCCGCATGAAAATAAGAATGTATTTTTTTAAAGGAAACGATGTAATGTACGATGTATGAAAATAAAAATAATATATTTCACGTAAATGCATAGTATGAACATTGTTTAGTGATTGGAATACAAGTATGTTTCGTAGATTCAAATATAAATGGAGTAAGATTTTTGGAACTAGATTTTATAATTTTTTGCCCCAAAATATTTAGAAATTTTGATAAATTGTCAAAACCAGCTCACCTGTATTTGAGATCCATAACTTCAAAGTTATAAACCGAAGAGTACATTCCCGCCAAAAACACAGGAAACAATATCAAAATGTAACTGTAAACATTGAACTTCCCAAATGGTCCCAGAACTGTCAAAATATCGTCCACTGACACTTCCGAATTCGGCTTTTTTTCAGGATCCATGATAGCACAGCACTATAAAGATTATTAAAAAAAAAATAGCTTAAACACTGGTACGTAATAATTAATTGTTAATTTAGTTTGAATATGGAACGCGCGCGCGGCGTCGGTCGCCGGCTCAATAATGCGCGCGACGAACGCGATCTATGCTTTTATTGTACAAGTTAAATCCTATCGTAGCGCAGTTTACTTACGATAACATTGACTATGAAACTTAACACTATTTACGACTACTTTTACTATGAGAAGTATTATAAATATACAATCATTTTCAGTTTTAAAAGTATATTTGTAACTAAACCGTTTTTATTACAGACTAGCTTTGCCCGCGACTTCGTTCGCGTGGACTACAGGATTTTGAATTTATTTTTTCTAAAATAAAAGTAGCCTATGTTACTCCTTATTACATCAGCTACCTGCCAAAAAAAGTCCCGTCAAAATCGGTCCAGCCATTTCAGAGATTAGCCGGGATAAACAGACAGACAGACAAAAATTGTATGTACCGTATAATATTCATATGCGTGTAGTAAAAAGCAGTTATTTCAATATTACAAACAGACACTCCATTTTTATTTATATGTGTATAGATGTATACATGTATAGATGCAAAGAAACAGCCATGTCATTAATAGCAAAATTAAGATTAAAAAAAAACTCCGAACTGATTAAGACGAGTCTAATGAGCCTAAACTCGACGTGTTTACTAGTATTCCAGGGTTTCATTAGTCACCTTCTAGTTCTAGCATCAAGTCCTCGTCATCATTAAAAATATTTAGAACTGGTTAAGACGAATCTAATGAGCCCAAACTCGATATGTTTACTAGAAGGCATTCCGGGGTTCCATCAGCCGCATTTCCGATGTCTGGCTCCCAAACTCAACCGGCCTGGGGCTGCGCTCAAGCGGCTCCTGCCTAACCTTGGGGGGTCCAGATGCTTCCTGCCGGAGGCTCTACGCGGGGATCGTTCGGTCCATGGCCCTCTACGGGGCGCCGGTGTGGGCGCCGTCGCTGCAAACGCGACCGGTGGCCATGCTGAACGCCTGCCAGAAGGTCATGGCAATAAGGATGGTGCGGGGATACCGCACGATTTCCCGCGAAGCGGCGAGCCTTCTGGCTGGCCTACCACCGTGGGATCTGGAGGCAACAGTCCTTGCACACATGCATGATATGCGCGTGGAGATGCAACGCCGGGGTGAAAGTCCACTGCCGCGACAGGTCACGGCATGGCGGACAGAGCTCCGGCGGGATCTCATGGTGAAATGGCGTCAGCGACTATCGGCACCCAGTGCTGGGCACGCCACAATCATGGCGGTAAGTCCCCTCTTTGAGGCGTGGCTAGAAAGACCTTACGACGTCCTCACCTTCCGCATTACGCAGGTCCTTACCGGAGGTACCTGTTCCGGATTCGAGCGGAAGAGAAGCCCGGGTGTCGCCACTGTGCGGAACGCCCGGAAGACACGGTGGAGCACACAGTCGGGGTGTGCCCTGCTTGGGCGGTGCATCGCCGTGCCCTCGTGGGGGCGATCGGTGGCGGAGACCTCTCGCGGCGGGCCTGGGTTGAGGCCATGGTCCGGAGCGAGGAGGAGTGGCAGGCGGTCGCTGACTTCTGCGAAGCAGTAATGCTCGCCAAGGAGGAGGCTGACCGCATCAGGCAACGGCTTTCTCGTCGCCGCCGCCGCCGGGATTCTGATCCCGATTTCCGGCCACCGTAGTCGCGGGCTTGTGGACAGCAATGGGTAGCTCTCTGTCAGGCCGTCCGGTAACTGTCCGGACCAAGCCCAAGTCGTCGACGGCGCGCACTGTTCCCGCGCGCCTCAAGGAGTTGTCAGCAACAGCAGGGGCCCAGATGGGTCGAAGCCTACTACTGGGGCCAGGGTTAGTTTCGAAAGACAGCTCGAGCCCCGGTATGAAGGCTAGAAGGAACGGGGTGGTCTTTTAGTTAGTAAGAGTCTGACACTATCTCCCGCTCCGCCCAAGAGCGGGGGTTGTCATTGGATGATTTATTCCCACCATAAAAAAAAGGGTTCCATCAGCCAGTTCCCAGTTCTAGCATCAGGTCCTAGTCATCAGGTTCTCATCGTCATGAGTAACGAACTATTTTTAAGATAAATCTAAATAAGCCGAAACTGGATGGGTTTATTAACTAGGCATTCCAAGGTTACGTCTCTTACCTCCGAACTTCATCATCAGACCAGCTTTATAGCGTCGGCATGTAGGTACCAGAGTATTTCAAACTTCTCAAAACTCAAAATTAGGTCACATATATGTGTTTATTAGTAAAGTATACATTCATTAAGTGTTTAAGATCCCTGCCAAAGCCAATAAATGAGCTGATGACCTTGAACACCTGAACAGATCTTCATAAATTGTATCTAAGAACTATCTCGGTAACGTCAGCTTTCAAATAAAAAAAACCGCATCAAAATCGGTCCATTCGCTGAGGAGCTACGATGCCACGGACAGACCACAGACACCTCAAACTTATAACACCCCACTTTTTCGTCGGGGGTAAAAAACTTTATCTATGGAGATGACGAAAGAGTCCAGTTGTAACCTACCTCCTCACTCTAACTCTTCAATGAGGCGTCGTGGAGGTCGAATTGTCCTGGTACTTCTTCGTAGTATTGTTGTTGCTATGTCAGCTGTATAATTCTCAGGTGATAATGATGACGATGTATTAAGTGGTGATGTAGTTGTGAATGATGATGGTGATCCAGCCGGCGTTGCGAAAGGGGTTGAATTTAAATTTTCTGTTGTTCATTCAATGAGGGTGTTCAGGAAAATTAACACCATCAGTTGGCGCCACTGAACCGTCAACCGTCACATGACTTCTAATGTTTAACGTTGACGTTGATGTCTAACTAATGTCACTAACATAAGCGTTTTGACAGGTGCCCGGACCTGACGCTTCAATGCTGCCACCTGGTGGACATCACTTTAGAACACCCTCATTGTCGTTTCAACTCTTTGTCTGATGTGATCTGCATGTCTGCGTTTCAATATTACTTCAGGTGTTTTGATTACGTAAGAATACCTTTGCGTTCGTTTTTCAATTTCTGCTGGCTCCCATCTTTTCTGATCTTTAGTTCGAATGTATACTTTATTACCGGGAAGGTAGTTAGGCGTTCTATTCTGGTTTTCGAATGTAAGGTGTGCTTTCACTTCTTTGTGTCGTAACATTCTCTTGGTGCTGGGGCGCGTATTGTCCAATAATAAAAATCAACTGTCTTCCGAATATCAAATAAGTTGGAGACTTAAGGGTAGTACTAGTAGTATAACGGGCTGTTTTTCGTAACTCCACGACTAAAGCGCGTATTTTCCGTATGGGTGGGACAAATGTGACATTCGATCCACCCCGGCTCCTCAAGGAAGGCCAGCAGTGCCTTGATGTTACTGATCATTTCACGGAGGGTACCTGGATTTCCGAAGTACTTTGCCCTGTATCCAGCGACTACAGGGTAGCTAGAAGCAGATGACCTGCTGCTTTGTCCTCCTTCATGCAGGCTCTGCAGAGTGGGCTGTATGTAACTCCTATGACAGAGAGGTGCTTATTAAAGGTCCCGTGGCCAGTTGCAACGGCCGTCACTTTGCGTAACTGAGGTTTGGTCAGTGTTTTGTGAAGCGGCCATCAATGGAAGGAAGTGCCTCCTTGGCCTGCCTGCACTCACCATGTTCCATCCATAGTTAGTAGTAGGTCTTTGGTACGTTTTCTTACCAGATTGCGTAGGTATACGCAGGGAAGCGGCACAATGGGTTCAGGCGCTATCACTGCCATACTCAAACCCCTTTTGTCGAGTTCGTCCGCTGCATCGTTGCCTTGGGAATCGCTGTGTGCTTAAGGGTAGTAGTATAATAAATAAAATCCCTTAAACGTTCAGTTGTGCTGATGCTTTGATTTCCACTACACATGCGAGTTTTGAAAGTGCACACTAAGCGTTCAGCTAGACCGTTGGTACGTGGATGATACGGAGATGATGTTATGTGCGTTATTCCTCTCTTTGCAATACGCTTTGAATTTATCTGCTGTATACAATTGCTACTGTAATTGTGAGAACTCCAATTGGTTTTTAGTAATTGTATGACTTTTGTTAACGTTGCATCTCGTTTGGTGTGTCTTTTATTGTATTATTAAATTTATTCAAGTGTTCTTTTAGTTTGTATCTTTATTGATAGCAATGTCTTAAAATTTCTTGTCATTTAAACATTGTAAGATATTATTGATGGCATATTCTGCCTTCGATGGTTGGTCGTGTGTGTTTGGCATTCTGGATAATAATGAGTCGGCAAGGATATTATTCTCTCCTTTAGTATAGATAATGTCGTAATCGTATCTGCCGATCATCAACGTCCATCAAATTAGTCTATTGTTCACCAGCTTGTTTCTGTTATTAATGTAAATTTAAATCCGCGTAGGTATTAGTCAAATTTTTTTACTCCGAAAAATATCGCGAGAGCTTCTCGATCGATAACTGAGTATCGACTTTCTGCTGGCTTTAATTTCCTTGAAGCAAATGCTATTGGTTGTTCGGTGTTATTCTTTTTATGATGTAAGATAACACCAACTCCTTTTTCGGCTGTATCGCATGCTAAAAACAATGGTTGACTTTCGTCTAACGCGATAAGATGCTTTGATTTTGCTATATTTTTTTTGTTTTTTTTTTGAATATTTTGTTTTCGTATTCTGTCCACTTCCGCTTTTGTTTTCCTCCTGTTAATGTATGTAAACATACTAGGTTTGTTTGATAGGATATAGTCAATTTCATTTTTATAATTATCGTTTGGTGAACATCGATGTTTTGAATCTTAATTTTCATCAGATCATCGACCACTTAGAGCAACAATACCACTCTTGAAAGTTAAAAAGAATCGAAAAGAATTAAAAAATACCACACTTAGAAACGCTGAAGAAATAAACAGATACAAGGAGTGTATCACAGCCCACTTACCAAACATACTAGAATCTTAAGAAAATATTTCAGTCCAATCCCACCACGATAAAATACTAAGAACTATCACTCAAAGTCTCCAGGAAGCTCTTATATCTATCAAAAATACAAGACATAAAATTTTATCTGAGCGTACTCTAACTCTTTTGAAGAGAAGACAGCTACTGCAAAATACCAAGAATAAAACTTGGTTAATGAAAAATGAGCTCTCAGCGCTATACAAGCTAGTTACCAAACGTATAAAAAGCGACTACACACGATAAAGATCACGATAAAGTAGGAAGTCCAAAAACAGCTTACAAAGAGTTGAGGACAAACAAGACATGGATAAAAGATATAAAATAGAAAGGAATAACCCTAAATAACCTTAAGGATGTCATAGGAATCGCAAAACTTCTACAAAAAACTCTACAAAGCATAAGAGAGCGAAAATATTGACGAGAAATACTACCAGTAGGACGGGATTCCAATGAGGTGTACACCGTTTGCCGTATCAGAAGTTACACAAGCAATAAATAAACTAAAAACAAATCTGCCCAAAGCCCTGGTTCAGATAACATCACGAACGAGTCTATAAAATTGGCCCACTCATTACTGGCTCTACCACTTACACAACTGTTTAACCACACTTTGGAAAATTCTAAAACACCGACATAACGGTCAGAGTCAGTTATAATACTTATCTATAAAAATGGTTACCCTTGCGATGTCGCAAATTATAGGCCAATAAGCTTAGGCTTACTGCCATGTTTATACAAATTATTCTCCTCGCTCATAAACCAAAGAATAAGTATCACATTGGAAGCAGAACAACCCATAAAGCAAGCGGAATTTAGAAAGAATTTCTCGACTACAGACCATATCCATACTTTGGAACTCCTGATAGAGAAATACCACGAAAGACAAAGACCTCTATGCTTAGCCTTCATAGACTACAAAAAAGCCTTCGACACCGTCTCGTATTCAAGCATTTGGAGAGCACTACTAGAGCCCCTTGCTCTAGTAGAGGAAGAGTACACACAGGTATTAAAAAATATATATAATAACAATAAGGGAAGAGTAAAACCCATTGAAAGAGGAGTGAGACAGGGCGACCCCATCTCCCCGAAGCTGTTCATAGCTATCCTGGAATCTATAATAAGGAGGCTGGACTGGGAAACTAAAGGCCTGTACTTACATAGACGGCAAATACCTCTGCCACCACAATTTTGCTGACGACTTAGTGGTTTTTTTTCTGAATCAAGTTGTCAATTACAAGTATGATTCAATCACTAAACATGACTAGTAAGAAGGTAAAACTTGAGATGAATCAAGCAAAAACAATGATAAAAAGCAAGA
Source organism: Mythimna ferrago (assembly GCA_910589285.2). Classification (NCBI taxonomy): domain Eukaryota; kingdom Metazoa; phylum Arthropoda; class Insecta; order Lepidoptera; family Noctuidae; genus Mythimna; species Mythimna ferrago. The sequence continues at coordinate 5,819,002 of OU342689.1, forward strand.
AAAAGAAAATATCAGTTGACAACGAAATATTGAAGTTCACAAACAAATATGTGTACTTAAGAAAACAAATCAGTTTCAACAAGGACAGTAACTATTCGGAAATCGAAAGGAGAATTCAAATTACTTGGAACAAATATTGGAGCTTTAAAGAAATTTTTAAAAGAAATATGCTAGTCAACCTAAAAACTAAAACCATGTCAAGTTGTCTTCTACCGTGTCTAACTTATACCTGCTAGACTTGGAAATACACAGAAGTGGAAGAAGAACAACTCTTTGACATTTTCGGGTGCTGATGTTTTTAGTATAGCCTCTATTTTTGAATGAGTTGGCTTGATACCATCTTTGTTAATAGTGTGACCTAAGTATTCAATTGCGTTTTGAAGAAAAGTACACTTCTTTCACCTTGAGTCCTGCTCCTTTAAGTTTATTAAAGACTAGTGCTAAGGTTTCAAGATGATTAATGTCATTTTTTCCAGTGACTGCAATGTCATCAAAGTATATTGCAATGATTAAAATGTTTTCCAATAATTTTTCAAGGTAGCTTTGAAAAATTGATGGTGCTATTGTTATACCAAATGACATTCTATTATATTTGAAATATTCCTTGTGTGTCGATATTGTTAGGTACTTTTTTGACTCTGGTGTTATTTTAAATTGCAAGTATGCGTCTTTCAAATCAATTTTTGAATATTCCTCTCCATTTGCAAGATGCTGTCTTAAATAATCAAAATGTGGCAGTGGATGTGTATGTGATGTAAGTACTGGATTGAGAGTTGTACGGTAATCACCACATATTCTTTTTTGATCATTTGGTTTGACAACGTTTACGATTGGTGTTGCCAATTCAACCGGCGTTACTTTAGGGTCTACATTTTCAGTGATACCTTCCTTTGTTAAGCGATTCAGTTCTATCTCAACATTCTTACGTATGCTGGACTTGATTGGTCTTGCTGGTAAATGTTTTGGTTCCGTTCCAGGGTTTACTTGAATGTTAACTTCATAGTTCTTAACTTCTCCCAGTTGATTTTCGAAAAGTTTTATGTTGTCGTCAATGATTTGTTTCAAGGATATGGTTTGCGATTTATGTTTAGATTTCAATTGCATGTATTTTTAGGTTAAGTGGAAGAGTGGAGTCACCTAAAACAAGCATTTTTTTGCTTAAACGGTGATCTCCTAATCTTGTTTGCAAAAATAATGTGAAATTGAATTTTACATTTTTTATTTTTTTTTATTTAATTGAATAAACTGTTTCTAGAAATGGCAGTTAAAATTTTCGCTCCGTTGCAAGCCAAAAAGCATAGGGTTCGCGTTCACCCTTTAAATTACTACGACTGGAAAGATTTTTTGTTTGCCATCTATTATAACAGTGACATCTGTGATTCCTTTTGGTGTGAGTTTGTGATCGCAATAAGCTCGCAGTTTCGGTCCTTGTACTCTCTCTGGTGACCCAATTTGTTTCCAGAATGATGTACTAATAATTGAATAAATTGAGCCCGGATCCCAATCCATGGTACACTTTTGACCGCTGCATCATTTTTTTTTTGCACCTCATATTAGTAGTGTTAATTTTGTATACATTCGCATTCTCATCACTGTCCTTGGAAGACGTGCTACTCGATGCTCTTTTTATTGCGAAACTTTTACTTTTGATATACTTTTTATTCTCTTGTATGTCATTTCTTGTTTGATGTTATGTATGCTCTTCCTAACTTTAAGCACCAGCTTTCGTAATGAGCTTTTACTTGGCAAGCTTTACAGGTATGGCTTGCAGCAGCGCAGTTAGTAATACCATGTTTCTTAGTACTTCCACATCGTAGGCATTGATTTTTTGTAAGTGGGCGTTTTTTATTACAATCGTTTCTATTGAATTTTGTTGTACTGTTGTGTTGTAATTTCGTTCTCTGGTTGGTGCTTTGTACTGTAAAATCATTTGTTCCATTTTCATTTTCTGCCAATTCCCTTGACTGAGCGACAGTAAAAATTTGTTCGAATGTGATTTCTGTTAGTTTTCCATCACAGTTTAGTACCTGGAGGTCTGACCACTTTTGTTTTAAATCTATTTCTATTTTATGATTAAGGCCTGTGACAAAGCGATCACGTAATTTTCGCTCTAGCAAATTGCCCTTGTAGCCACAGTCTTGACAACATTCTTTTAATTTGTTGGCATATGTTTCCATGGATTCAATATCTTTTCTAGTTCAGTTCCAGAACTCAGTTAGAGCTTTGTATCTGGTAGTTTTCTTATGGTAAAAGCTGTAAAGTTTGTCTTTTATTTCTTTTTTTTATTTCTTCGCACATTCGTAATGCCAAAGTTCCCACAAAAGCGGTTTTAATTTTGTGAAAGACATTCGGTGGTAGGGATGTAATGAAAAGGTCTTTTTGTATTTTTGTGTATTCAGTTCCATAAATGTTGCATTTTGTTTCAAACTATTCGATAAAATTTTCCACAGATGTAGTGTCTGGGTTGTCATTAGAAAAATGTTGGATCTGAACACTTACGTCACTTTTCTTGGCCGCTTCTAGCTCTGGTTCTATTGATGCAGTCTGTAATAGTAAGATTCGTAAGAGTTCTGTTAGTTGTTGTTGTTGGGTCTGTTGGACCATAAGATCTTGATTAAAGAAATATCCGTAAATTGTTGAGAGTTCATTTTTTTTTATCTTTAAGACGTTTTTAGACAGATGCAAAGAAACAGTCATGTCAAAAACTATATCTATGGAGATGATGAAAGAGTCCGGTTATAACAAGAAGTACACTTATTGACAGGAGGTGTCAAGCTGTTTAGTACTGGTCGTTAATTTGTGATATGAGGCATTCACGACGAGCAGTTAAGTCCGCATCGTATGAGCGGGCTCAGATGCATAGCTAACTAGAAGTCTGCATTGACTCAGTACAGTTTTAATCTATTTTTTTTTCTTAACTTCTAAAAACCACTTCTCGTACTTGTGAAATTTTTCGCAACATGAGCCCATGGTTCAGGCCCATGAGTTGTCTGAAAAGAAAACCCCGGGGTTATAGGTCGCGAGGCAAAGAAGGAACTTAGGAGTGGGTTTTTGTCAGTAAAAGTCTGATACGCTCTCCCGCTCCGCCTTAGAGCGAGAGAAGTCATTGGAGGATTTTCCACCTAAAAAAGGAAAATGTCAGCTCGGTGACAATCGAGGTTACAAAATTGTAAAAATGTATACAATCATAAGTAGGTACACAGTCTCTATACTGAGACTAGAACGTTAAAGTTCTTCAAAAATACGAAATTTAAGATTTTTTTTACGTGGCAAGGGTAGGATGATGGACTAAAATATGCATCTATATGAGAGAAAAGGATAGGTAGCTACATTGTATGAATCTGACAGCTGTCACCCCCACCATCCTATAGCAATGGCAGCTATGTCCGCTCTTTCTCCCGCTAGTTGGCGCCTGTGTGTTTGGAGGTCATTCATTTTGACAGCTCCTTGTATCGTTGTATGGTGGTTTGTTTGTTTACGTTGATTTATGTGAATTATGGTAGAAAAATACGGATCTTGGACTGTTTCTGAAATAAAAAAAGAATTAAGACGAAGAAATGATTATAAATTATCAGCTCAGTTGATTATCTCTGTTCTTGATGAGCATAAAGGCACAGCACAACACTGAGGCATTTTATTTTTACAAAAACGATGGTTATTTACTTGAATACACAATATTTCCTTGAAAATCAATTGAGTTTGACAGATAGTATGACCTCCAAGTTCACTAGCGCCATCTACTTTGAGCTTCTCAGATTACACGCCATTGTAGCGTAGCCATAGACACATGATAAGTCTGAGACGGAATTTAATAGCAATTATTAGTCAATATTATTACAACTAATATTAGTAAAAAAGTCACTATTCCAATGAAAGTTCAGGAAAATTCACACCACCAGTTGGCTCCACCTAGCCGTCAGGTCTTTTATTTTGAAAACGTATACATAACGTTGACGTCTGACGTTAGACGTTGAGGTTGATGTCTAACTAATGTCATTAATATAAATGTTTTTACTGTTGTCTGGACCTTACGGCTCAGGGCTGCCACCTGGTGAATATAAGTTTAGAACACCCCCCCCCATTTTCATCACCCACGATACAGGAGTAATGAGGGTTCATTGCTCGTGTATCGTGGGTGATGACGTGGTATTGACGAACATGTAAACTCAAGTCACCCAGATCAGAAACAAATATCGTCTATCTGTATGTAGGCCATACCAATATTTGTTCCGTGCGGAAATCAAAACCACGACACGCAGCGCTGCAGCCAATCGGTTAAACACTGCATCAACCGTGCCTTCAATGTCATCATGCCTCTCTGAAAACTAAATAAATTGACCGGGTTAATAGTGTTTATCAGTAGCCATAACCAAAGTCTGAAGCGTGGCAGCGTTTCCGTAACTAAGCATTTCGCCTCGTCGTTCATCGAAGGATTGGAATTAATTATTTATTTATAATTTTTATTGTACACCAAATATACAAAAATACAGAACAAACATTTAAAAGAATAAGTACACAATGGGCGGTCTTATCGCACAGGGCGATAAGACCGCCCATAAATAATTAAAATAATAATGATTAATTATAATTACTTATTATTATTATTATTTATTAATTATTATTATTATTATTTGTTTATTAATTATTTTGTTAATTTTTAGTTTATTTTATTTTTAGTGTATGGGAGCATTATCAAGTTAAAAAAAACTGGGCAAGTACGAGTCGGGCACTGAGGGTTCCGTACAAACTTACATAAGTAAACAGTTCTGCTCCCGAATTTTTTGAGTTACGAAGATTTTTCCGAATCGCAAAAAAGGATTTTTTTTTTGTGACGTAACTACAAAACAGTTTTCTGATGTTTTCCTATACTTGTATGTGCTATGAGACTTGGCTTCATGCCATTCAGGATTCTAGGTCAACGGGATTTTTTTTTTCCTTTGAGAGGTTCGAAGTATACGTTTTTTGCGACATAAACGGCCGAAGACCTCAGCAGGTTTCCAGTCTAACTAGATTCTCTTGGATACTAGTATTTTGTCATGAAGTGAGTATACTGTGTCCCAGACATCGACGTACTTAGCCAAATTATTGCCTCAAAATCCTCCCAAATCTAACGGTTCACGAATTTAGGTAACTGTAGTGCTTATAAATCGCCTCCAAATTAAAATGGAACTGGGCAGGCCACATCAGCCGCATGTCGCAACTAAATTTGGCAATCCACTGACTGGATCCCGAACAGCAGGAGCTGGCGACGCGGTAGACCTAGAAGGAGACGATTTTCGACCAGCCGGGTCGAAGCCTACTGGGGCCAGGCTTATCCAAAAGGGCGCTCGAGCCCCGGTATGAAGGCTTGAAGGAACGGGATGGGTTTTTTAGTCAGTAAGAGTCTGACACTATCTCCCGCTCCGCCCAAGAGCGGGGGTTGTCATAAGATGATTTCTCCCATCGAAAAAAAAAAAGGTCGTAGCGGGTGTTAGAAAACAGTGCACAGCTGGGTGCGGGAGCAAAGTAGCCTTTCAGTTACCCGGATGGCCAGGTAACCATATATTTGTTTGGATTATTATGAATTAGCAGATTACGAACTTTTAGCAACGTGTTGGAATGATGAATTTATAAAACTATCAGACTTGGGCCCCAGATGCTAAGAACTACACACACCAAAAGTTTCTAGAGACCAAATTCGTTTTAGAGTATAGCTGCAACTGAAGGTTTAATACTAACTTAGCTTTGCATGGACACTGGCTTTTACCTTGGACAGAGGATGAGTATTGCCATACAGCGTGGCAATGCCGCCTCTTTTAGGATCATTACCATTTATCAGTGACAATATTTCACCACTATAACACAACGCCTTCTAGTCCCAAGCTAAGCAGAGCTTGTGTTATGAGTATGAGACAACTGATAAATATACTTATATATTTCTAAATACATACATACATATTATAGATTACACTCAGACAGAACAAATGATACTGCTTATTACAAAAACATTTGTCCGGATTTTCTTTTCAGAAGCGAACCCATGGCCCAAGTAGGCTTCGACCTTGCTGGGCCCCTACGGTTTGGTGACATGTCCTTGAGTCGCGCGTCACTACGCGCTGTCGATGACGTCGCCATTCCATCATGAGATCGCACCGGGGCTCTGTCTGCCATGCCACGACTTGGCGCGACGGCGGGGTTTCGCCCCGGCGCACGGCGTTTCATCTCCACGCGCAAATCGTGCATGCGTGCAAGGGCTGTTGCCTCCAGATCCAGATCGTGGCTGTTACTTATGGTTACACAATAGAAAGTATTTCGACTATATACTCCTATCAGTCCTGTTATCAATGGATAAATTATACTCGCATTGTAAAAAAACTTAATTCTGATTTTATTAGCTTTTGAAGTAAGTTGTGGTAAATTAAATATTGTATTCTAAATGCACGTATTATGCTAACAACACTATTGTGAAAGAAACTCTATCTGTCATAATCCTTACGCCCGAGTGTCACGGTCCAGCCCTGCAGGTGTGCAGAGTTATTTTTGATTTACTTTTCAAATTATGAAATAATAGAAATATCACATCAGGAAAGTGAACTGTAGATGAATGTGCCTATTTGAGAACTTGTTTGCATGGGTCATTGATGCGGCCGACGAATAAATATCAGTATCTTTAAGAGCCGCTCCACAACCAAAAAAACCGGCCAAGAGCGTGTCGGGCCACGCTCAGTGTAGGGTTCCGTAGTTTCCCGTCCGTCACAATAAGTGTACCCACTTATGAGTTTAAAAAAATGATTGCATATATACGATTATACTACAAACTTAGTCCAGAAATTATTTTGTACAACCTTTTTGTCTTTTTTGTACAAAAACTGTTCTTTCCATTAAGTTCAAAATGATTTTCCTAGGAAGTCCTTATAAAGTTCTACTTTTCAGATTTTTTTCATATTTTCTAAACTTATGGTTCAAAAGTTAGAGGGGGGGGACACATTGTTTTTTACTTTTGGAGCGATTATATCCGAAATTATTGACATTATCAAAAAATTATTTTAGTAAACCCCTATTCATTTTTAATACCTATCCAACAATATATCACACGTTAGGGTTGAAATTTAAAAAAAAATCCCTTCCCACTTTACATATAGGGGGGCTACCCTAGTAAAACATTTTTTTCCAATTTTCATTTTACCACTTTGTCGGCGTGATTGATATACATATTGGTACCAAATTTCAGCTGTCTAGTGCTGACGGTCACAGAGATTAAGTGAGGACGGACAGACAGACAGACGGACAGACAGACATGGCGAAACTATAAGGGTTCCTAGTTGACTACGGAACCCTAAAAAGAACGGAATATTTTTCCTTAACAATTGAAAACAAATGATACGAGAGTGAGCGAAGCAATTCATTATAGTATAGCATAGTATAGTCGGCCTTATAATGTCCCCACTGTTGGGGCTCAGGCCTCCTCTCTCTAAGAGGGAATAAGGCCGTAATCCACCACGCGGGCCCAGTGCGGGTATGTAGATGTCACATGTCTTCGAATTTTTGGTTCTAGGACATGCCGGTTTCCTCACGATGTTTTCTTTCACCGTTTTGAGAGCAGTGGAGATGAAATAAATTACACAAAGTAATGTACCTGGCTGGGTTTGAACCCGCGACCTACAACTCGTAAGTCGAGGCCGTTACCACTCGGCCATCACTGCTCCTATTAAAAATTCGTATCGGAGGCGTGGCCAACTCGATGCGTTCGGCGCAAGAAAATCGAAACGAAATGGTCGTAACTTGGCTAGGCCTGCTGTAGTACTTTTCGTGAGTTCAACCACTTCTTAGCTGTCGTGATTGAATTGCCCGTACTCTTTAGCTCTTGCACGTGGGTGTTAAAGTCCCGAGCACCTATGAAGTTAGCGCCACTGACTGACCACGCATCAAACTTTAAACTGCAACTCATAATAACAAGCCTAAACATGTTTACTTGACTTTGACAATTCTTAGAGCCTATTACCACAAAATAGATAGGTACAGAAGACAATCTACATACAAAGCATGCTCGAGCAACGCACACGGACACGATATCTCGGATCAATCGCCCGGTGGCACTTGTACAGTTTGGAGCAATGCGCTGACGTGTGTGCGTTCGCTTAGCGTAGGTATAAAAAGTGAAGTACATACATGAGATTGACTTCTGTACCTATCTATTTTGTGCTATTGTGTAATAACCTTGCCAACACAACAAAGTACGCATCTTCTAAACGAACCTAAGTAACTGTGCCAACAAACAGGGAAGGTATGCTTGCGTATATAATGTTTACCTCCGTTGGAATGTCCTTAATTTGTAGCTCACTTTCTAGTGTTTCCTAAGTCTAATTGAGTGGAAAATTGAAGGGTACCGAGTATTTGCAAGGATAACCTAGCGTGTCAATAATGAACTGTTCATAATTATGAACAGTATTAAATAGTAACAATTCGTAGTAAGTAGTAACAATACGGTGGACCCACACATTCATATAAATATGTAGATTAAGCAACACAACAGCGTTTGCATTCGTGTGACCATTTGATATAGGTAGCTAATAAGTTAAATAAAGCACTGATATTTCAAAACTTTTGACAGGCCTGTTGGTCTAGTGGTTAGTGACCCTGACTGCTATGCCGGAGGTCGTGGATTCGAATTCCACCCAGGACAAATGTTTGTGTGATGAGCATGATCATTTGTTCTGTGTCTGGGTGTAATTTATCTATTATATGTATGTATTTAGAAATAAATAAGTATGTTTATCAGTTGTCTAGTACTCATAACACAAGTTCTGCTTAGCTTGAGACTAGACGGCGTTGTGTGATAGTTGTGGAATATTATTATTTTTTATTTTTTTATTATTATAAATAAATAAATAATAAATAATAATAATATTCGATTATTAAAACGGATTGTTTTGTTGTTTTAACCTTAGTGTTTTACTTCAAAGTCGTACTAATTTATCTCACAACAAGGTTATGATAAATCCAACTAGATCATTAGTTAAAAGAAATTCACAAACGATGTTGCCGAGAATGTTAAGTTTATCTCAATACAACAACAGTACAGTTATAATTCTGATTATCTTCAAACGTTAACAATGAACGTAATAGCCGTTGGTTTAAAAAACAAATCATGACTTCTAGATACTGTTACAACTTATCTCATTTCAATAAAAGTAAAATGAGAACTTGTAAGCCCATAGCTCGAAATTACACTTGTTAGGAAAATAGGAATACCTCTTCATTCCTTCAAAAATCACTATCGTCTTTACTGGATCAGTTGATCTCCTCAATGATCAGGAAATCATAAATCAGTCCCCGTTTTTCTATGCATATACAAGGTGTAAGGGACAGCCTTCCGCAAACTTTAAGGGCTTGCTCAGTAGACCAAACTAAACAACCTTCCACAACACTTTTTTTCAGGAAACGAAAAAAAAATCCGCCTCACCATACAATATTATTAACTTGATTGGACAGTTTGTATCGAGAGGCTGAATTTTTTTTTCATTTCCTGAAAAAAATGTTTAAAAGGTAAACAAAATTAAAATCAAATCTAAATCATTTATTTCAAATAAACCATTTGCACTTTTGAATAGTCAAATGTCGGACAGTCCAAGAAAAGTGAAGCTAAATTGCACGTTCCAAAGCGTAGATCTCTATGGAGAAGAACGTGCAAGAAACTCCATGGACACTCTTTTAAATCATCTTTTAAACCTTTGGTATTTTTTTGCGGTGGTATCATACAATACCTCTACCGCTCTAAGATGGAGCGAGAAGGTGTATCCAGCCCATACCTGTGTCCTTCATTTGCCCTTTGCGTTCTAAGACCATGGTTTTTCTTACGAAATTTCTCAGTTCATGTGACGAAATAGGAATAAATGCAGACTTATACTGATCTGCAGACTTATAATTATAACTCGTGTATCCCTGCACTAATGTTCAGGCTAACCACAATACTATAATTTGTAATTTTATTAGCTAACTCTAAACCACAATGCTTTATGGAAGATGTTTGTCGTGAACAAAACCTATTTTGAATTACCTGAACTGTGGGCGCAATAGTAGAAAATGTCATAATGGAGGTGCTTGTCACTTAATATTAATGTTTCAAGTTTATCTAACAAAAAATTACAGCAATTTTTTACATATAATACCTAGTACGAGCAGGTACCGGGCCACTCAGAAAGTTTTGCGATAAAAAGTTTTTATGTTTAAGGCATTGGCCACTTGTAATTATTTTGATAACTTTGGTTATTTAAAAGTAAAAATACTATTGTTCGAATTTTGAATTTCCCTCCACATTTTTTCAAGTGCAAAATCAAATTATGGTGTCTCATTTATTTAAAAATGGATCTGCATCGAAAACATTTTCGTGGCCTAAATCCTGACGAGTCATTTGATCGACTTCAAATTGCTTTTATGGATGAAGGGCCTTCAAAAGCAACCATTTACCGCTGGTATAGCGAGTTCAAGCGCGGTCGTCTTACTTTGGGGGATGAACAAACGAGTGGTCGTCCACGTCCACGTCTGCACCACGACAACGCGTCCACGCACTCAGCGCTCAAAATGAGGGACTTCCTAGACACCACACCCGTTAGGCGGTTATCACACTGCCACGAACCACGCAGCGTAGCGCGTGAAAGCGTGTCTTAACGTTGCTTGTAAGTATCTCTGTTTGTATAGAAAACACGCACAGTGCAACATACCGAAAATTCGTCCACACGCGTTCATGCAGATCACGCGCCTACATGCGGAGAAACATGCACTTACGCGCGTGGGTGCGGGGCGACACGCAAGATATGCTACACTTGTCTCGTAATACCGTGCGTGATTTTGTATGAAATGAGTGTGTGCCTGCGGGAATTTACAAAAAGCACCTACGCGCGTGAGTGCGTAAAATACCCGCACGATGATGCAGATCTGCACTCTCGCAAGTACGCGCGTAAGTGCGTGGACAGGCAACATGCAGCATGATGCGTGGCATTGTGATGCCGTAGTTAGAGTCTTGAGGCACCCTCCTCACATTCCTGATCTGGCACTGTGTGCCTTCTTTTTATTCCCTAAAATAAAAAATAAAAAATCTGCTGAAAGGGATATAGTTTTTCTCGCCGCATATATATTTATTTCAGACGAAGCACACAGTAATGATTCAAGTCCATATTATGTTAGTAGGTACGCACTTATAACTATTTGAAATAAATACTTAATGTTTTCGACATGCATGATTGACCACCGCCTCGGTTATAACTCTGATTTTGTATGCATATCAGCGGTACATGGTTCGTACAATTGACATTTATATTGAAAAACACCTCTAATCAGCTATTTTTAAAACACAAAATAAAGTTCTTAATAAAACTGATTTATTTTAATATAGACAGAACATGAAAAGTAAATCTAAATGCCTAGAAAAGCGAGAAATAAAACAAAAATATGGTAAAAATTACTTTTATATATTTATGTGTAAAAATTCATTCTAACAAAAGATTGTTTTATCGGGTTTAAATAAAATTAAGAATATTTCGGAAAAGGGGTGGTCGTTGGCGGGGTGTGGTCCAACCCCATAAACATCCCCTTCTGGCTACGCCCGTGGCTCCATGTAAAATATTAGTAGTCAGATGCATCGGGGCAGACTGGAAATCGACTTCAGCACCGTGGTGAATTGCCTAGGTAAGTTGTTTTGTAGTTGCAAATGTTGCAATAATAGCATTTACTGAATTATCTTAGTTCAATCACAGAGCAAAGTAATAAAATCACAGAGCAATCAACAGTAAAGACTACTAATTCAGTGGCCATAGCGTGATAGAATCTTTAATGGATTTACTAATCAGTTTCATTGATAAAACATTGTCTTGAGAACTTGATCTTTCTGGGTATACATCCTTTTTTACGTGGGAATTTTTTTTATGACTCCGCCCACTCAAGGTGGAGCGAAAAGAAGTATAATAATATATTCCACGATTATCACACAACGCCGTCTAGTTCCAAGCTAAGCAGAGCTTGTGTTATGAGTACTAGACAACTGATAAACAAACTTATATGTTTTTAAATTCATTTATATTACAGATAATTACACCCAGACAGAACAAATGATCATGTTCATCACACAAACATTTGTCCTGGGTGGGAATCGAACTCACGACCTCCAGCATAGCATTTAGGGCCACTAACTACTAGACCATCAGGCCAGTCACTAAAACAGTCCCTATTATAATAATTTGTACTTTCTTCTTTCTTTTATTTATCTGTCTATTGTATCTTGCTTTGATTTAATAAAACTTATAACTGGCCTTATTTCAATATATTTCAAGTAGGTATCTGTAACCTAGCTGTAAGTTTTCCGAAGATAATAAAATAAATAAATACAATCATTTTCCGGAAATAATGAAATAAATAAATAAAATAATTTTCCTCAATCATTCTATTGGAGTCAGGATCCAGGGTTGTGAGATTGTTCGAAAGAGTCACCACGGGTTGGAACGAAAAGTGCAACTGAAGGAACACGAGTGAGTTTTAGTTAGTACAATGCGTTCCAAATGAGAATAGGATTGATTGCCATGTTGTAACGTCACAATTTATTTATTTATTTATTTATTTTTATTTATTTAACTATTTATGTACACACATGTAAATACAAGAAAAGAGGAAGGAAACAGAAAAAAATAGTACAAAGGTGATGCTTATTTCTAATGAAATCTCTTCCAGCATACCTGCGACAGGAAAGTACTTACTGTCAAATCGAGGTAAGAAAGTTTTGAACTTTAATTAATTTACAAAAAAATTAATTTATTTACGCACTGTAAACGAAAAAAGCTTAACCAGAATCCAGTTCTTCAATTATACTCATCTCTGATTTCTGCAATTTTGCCTAAATTTCTTCGATTTGACAGTACGACGTGACGTCACAACATGGCAATCGATCCTATTCTCATTTGGAACGCATAGTAAAGGTTAACACTCTCGCTCCAACTAGAGCGGAAGGAATGATTCGAATACTTTCCTCCAAAAAAAATCCATTCTAAGATACAAAGATTCAAAGCATTTATTTAAAATTATCATATTATCATATCTTTTGCCCGCAACTTCGCCCGCGTACCTACATAAAATATAACCTATGCTACTCAGGACTAAAGCAGCTTTCTATCGGTGAAAACATTTTACCAATCGGACCAGTGCTTTCAGAGATTACCTCCTACAGACAAAAAACAAACTTTACCTCTTTATTATATTGGTGTAGATAAATAATTTACAGGCACTTTTTAAATGTCAAGAAGTCAGTCAGTCAGAAAAATGACAATAAAGCAAAAAATAAATAAATAAAAATGGTGCTGGTAGATCTATAGGGCGAAGAATGTACAAGAAACTCCACGGACACTCTTTTCAATCATGTTATGTATTACAAATATCTCTGTTATATGTTTCTTGTCGCTACTATGTGTGAGAACAATGTAAATAAAATAAGTCACGTGCAGCTTAAAGATGACCAGTCTTAAGGCTTATAGTCCCTTGAACCATCTGGTCGAAATTAAATGGACACCACTTACGTACCCGCATAGGCGTACGCGTATTTTTACATTTAATTGCGGCTAGCGGTGCCCGGATAGAGCGCGGCTGACCTTTAAATCCATTTTTTTGCGAAATATTGATTGATTTACATATGCTATGTTCACTTTGAAGAATGTTTAACCACCAATTTTTATGTGTAAAAATATTTCTAAAGATTCAAGCCGTTTCGAAGGAGCAGGGAAAAGTTGCGAAATTGCTAAGTAAATATTTTTTTTAGACAAAAGTATTAATCGCACGAAAAAATCAAATGTTGATAATGTTGTTCATAAATCTATAATTAACATATATTTTTTTCAAACCTGTTAACCTGGTCGTTACCGAGGAGTAGGCTTCCGAAAGTCACTGTTTTTATCAAGTACGGCTCAGCTCAACCATTTTGAAGGGAATCGAATGATCCAACACACTACTATATAAATCATTTTCACCTTTTTGTTTCCTGCTTCCGCACCTACTCTTTAAGATTTATTATTCCACTACTCTTCAATCAATCGTCTCACTGATTGGTAGCTTGCCAACTGCCAGTTTTTTATTTCCGACCATAAAGTTATAGAAACAATGGCCTTATCCGTAACTCTATGGTGTCTAAGATTAACATGGAATACAAATAAAATACATTGAAAAAGTCAAATGTGTGCCAAGTTTTAAACTCACAATATAAGGTGTAGGATTGATTGAAAGATTGACTGACCTGCCTTGACTGGCCCGTTGGTCTAGTGGTTAGTGGCCCTGACTGCTATGCCGGAGGTCGAGGGTTCGATTCCCACCCAGGACAAATGTTTGTGTATTGAGCACGATCATTTGTTCTGTGTCTGGGTGTAATTTATCTATTATATGTATGTATTTAGAAATATATAAGTATGTTTGTCAGTTGTCTAGTACTCATAACACAAGCTCTGCTTAGCTTGGGACTAGACGGCGTTGTGTGATAGTTGTGAAAAAAAAAATCCGTGGTCCTGAAACGCAAATTGAAGGAACACAGGTGTGTTTTAGTTGAAGCAGTAATGATAGCAAAGGAATCGGTCGCACGCGCGAGCCCAACGGCCCTCACGCACTAGCCGCGGGGATCCCAATTCCGATTTTCGACCACCGTAGGCGCGGGCTTGCCATTGCTCGCTGTCCGACCGTCCGGACCAAGCTTAAGTCGTCGATGGAGCGTAGCGTTCCACCCGCGCTTCTAGGAGATGTCAGCAAACCGTAGGGGCCCAGCAGGGTCGAAGTCTGGAAGTCTGCTGGGGCCATGGGTTAGCTTTTGAAAAGAAAACCCGGCCCTGGAATAAAATGAATCGAAAGAACTAGGAATAAGTTTTAGTCAGTAAAAGTCTGACACTACCTTTCGCACCACTCAGAACGGGAGTGGTTATTTGGTGATTTCCTACAAAAAAAAACAATGGTGATCATCATCATCATCTTCCTACTCTTGTCCCTATTTTGGGTCGGCGCAGCAAGTTTTTTTCTTCTATTCTACCTATCCTGTCAGCAGTCACGCAATCACTCACACAATCCGTCCATCTTTTCCTTGGCCTCCCTCTTTCAAAGTCTCAATTCACTATCTTACACAACGCCATCTAGTCTCAAACTAAGCAGAACTTGTGTTATGACTATGAGTACTAGATATACTTATATTTCGAAATACAAATAATTATAGGTAAATTACACCCAGACACAGAACAAATAATAATAATAATAATACTCTCGTCAGGCGACTGGATCAAGGGCTTGATTCAGAAAGTAGTTCTTCTGGACACGGCTCGTATCGTTAGGAGATTCCTTTCTTTGGAGCCCTAACCACCGGTAGCTTGGACCCTGTTCCCGATACCGGTGGGATACAGTTTTTTATATTTTTAAATGTTTTTTTTTAATTGTTTTTTAAGAAATATTTAAAAATATATTGTAACATGTTAAAAAAATGAATAAAGGAAATAATAATAAATTTACAAAAAAGGTACATTAAGCCAACAGTATTATATGGATATTCATACAGTTCAGTGCCTAAAAATATACTAAAACTAAAATATTATTAAAGGTGCAAATAATCGTGGTTCGGATGTGCCATGTTTCTAGTGGACCGCCCGAACTAGGTTAATCGTCCTCATCACATAAACATTTGTCTTGGGTGGGAATGGAACCCACGACCTCCGGCATAGCAGTCAGGGCCACTAACCAATAGACCAACAGGCCAGTCGAAACTAGTGGTAAAGGATTTTTAATGCTCAATTTCATGTGAAAAAGTAACGTAAAAATGTATCCAGCTTTTTTCTCCCAATTTTTCTTTTAAAGCTGAATGTCTTCAGCGTCAAAACTCGGCATATAAAACCGGATTCCCTGCCAGCATCAGATAAGCATATAATGCAATAGCACCAACAATTTACATCGGTGGGCACACGACTCGTATTGCAAGAGATTTCCGTGTTTTATATCGTTGACGTGAACTAGTATTCGATATTGCGCGTCCTGTGGTTTAGTGATGTACCAACACTTTATCGATACTTTTGTAGAGGTCATGATTTTTTTGGTAAAAGTAAACGTATTATTTTTTTATTATACATGGGCATCGCCGCCGAGTTGCTAGCCTGTCGGTTTTCTATCGTTTACATTTCGAGGAGTGTGCACTGGAATTGCACAATCTAAGTCCGCCAAGTCCGTACGGCGTTGCGCCATTGGTACATGATAGACATCCCACCCATACGAACAAAGCGTCTTGGGAACTCATTTATTCTGTATTTTTTATTTTTTAAAGCTACAACTAAGGGGTCTTTAAGTCAAGAGTGAATAGGTTACTTCTACGCAAGCGTGATCCATCGTCGTGAAATGGTGTTCAAACACGAGCCTATCAATAATAATCATAAAAAAAATATTTATTATTTATGGATACCTTGCGACTACTTTCTTTTCACTTGAAACCCTCAGTTATTATTAATAATAAATAATAATAATAAATAATGCAACGACCTTTCTCTACCTACTGATCCACAAGGTGATAAGATGGATTATGATAGAGGCGGCATTGATAAAAAACTAATTTATTGCTTAATTGAAGTTATTGTGTTCAAAAGAAATAAGGCTGAGTAAGCGATTAGCCAGTATTTAGGGCCAATTATAGCAGTTAAACGACATTTTTAATCGCATATTATTTTTCCTCTTGGTTATAAATCTTTGCAAATGGGTGGTGAATTGTAGTAGGTACTATCTAATCCATTTATCCCCAGAGAAGCATAATATCACACTAATATTAAACTCGTTAAAAAACAAGAGGTCCGTTTTGATAGTTGAGAAAAACTCTAGGATGTAACTTGGAACGAAACTGAAAGAAACAATAAAATAATAATAAGGGTCTGTGTAGTAGTAGCTATTTTAGTAGTATCTACACTACACCGGACTAGCCGCTAGGTAGTCAAAATACAAATGTCAAAACGAGCCTTTTGTTTTTTGACATCTATATAAACGTGAAAGTTAGTGTGTGTGAGATTTTTTTTTGGTGTTTAAAAGTCATCCAAGTAACACCGCGGGGGATGGGTGGAGCGGGAAATAGTATCAGACTCTTACTGACTAAAAAACCCACCCCGTTCCTTCTTGCCTTTCGCCAGTAGGACCACTTCTTGAGGCGCGCGGGAACAGTGCGCGCTGTCGACGATTTGGGCTCGGTCCGGACAGTTACCGGACGTTCGGATAGCGAACTACCCATTGTTCGCCGTCCGCAAGCCCGCGCCTACGGTGGCCGGAAATCGGGATCGAAGTCCCGGCGGCGGCTTAGGCGTGAGCGCCGTTGCCTGATGCGGTCGGCCTCCTCCTTTGCTTGCATTACTGCTTTGCAGAAAGAGGCGACCGCCTGCCACTTCTCTTTGCTCCGGACCAAGGCCCAGCGCGAGAGATCGCTGCCGCTAATTGCCCCCACAAGGACACGGCGATGCTCTGCCCAAGTGGGGCACACTTCGAACCAATTTCGAACCGTGCACTAGCTTCTGACGTTTTATAAGTGCCCATGTAGGCCTATGTGAAATAAAAATCTTTTGACTTTGACTTTGACTACTACCGTGTGCTCCACCGTGTCCTCCGGGCGGTAAACACAGTGGCGACACCCGGGCGTTGCTACCGCACGAATCCGGTGCAGGTACCTCCCTGCCGAACTTACCATGCCCGGTGAGAACCTGTGTCATGCGGAAGGTGAGGACACCGTGAGGTCTTTCTAGCCACGCCTTAAAAAGGGGACTTACCGCCATAATTGTGGCGTGCCTAGTGTATGTGTGTGGTTATGTTTGTTACTTTTTTATGCTCGAACGGCTGAACGGATTTGGATGAAATTTTATACACGGACAAGCCATGTCCTGAAAAAAAGAAAAAAAAAATTACTTTCAACTCAAAATTAGTCTAAAATTACGCTTAAAAACAGTCACCAAAAAAACAATAAATCATTTTAAATTAGTATGCAAGCAATAAAATCAATAATTGAACTGATCACGACAACTATCAATTAAACATCAATATTTAGTTTTTCCTTAGCGAGTGAACTAGCTCGTCCCTAATACTGAGACTACTGCATTTTTTAGAATTATAATCGAGATTGTAATGGTCGTGACACGATTACGTTTTATTACGGCTTAACTGATGCACATCTGCAGAACTTTACAGTTATGTCGTACATAGATTCTGCACAGAAACCAGAAAATTTCGACATAATGTAGTTTAAGAAAAGTTTAATAATAGGCTAGTTGCCGTAAAAAATGTAATTGGTCCGTCTTTTAAATTATTCAAAAATAAGGGACACGTATTTTTTTATTTGTAAATTAAACCAAAAATGACAAAGATAATGCCCGTTAAAGTTACGTGTGACGTCACACCATGCTGCATTTTTCGCACTGGGTGACGTCACACGTAACTTTAAGGGGCTATATCTTTGTTATTTTTTGTTTAATCGAAAAAAGAAAAAAATACGTCTCCAATATTTTTTTATAATCTAAAATACGGACTAAATAAAATGTAATTATTTTGACCCTGGAAACTACCCTATTCTACGAGTATTTCTAGAAGGTTTTTCTAAACAAATTTTCCATGACATATTTTTTTCTAAAAAAAAAAGGAATGAATGAGTCATACATAAAGTTTTTTTCTTAAACTCTGTGCTAATGGACTATGAGCAACAAAATTTTTTTTTTTTATCTGATATAAACTAGTGCTTGACCGCGATCCCACCTGATAGTAAGCAGTGATGCAATCGTTGAGGTGAGGCGCACTAGTTTATTAAGAGTAAAAAAATTAAAATTGTAATCAAAATCAAAATCAAAGCATTTATTTCAAATAGACCATTTACAGGCACTTTTGAATAGTCAACTGTCGGTCAGTCCAAGAAAAGTGAAACTAAATTGCACGTTCCAAAGAGTAGGTCTCTATGGAGAAGAACGTGCAAGAAACTCCATGGACACTCTTTTAAATCATATTATGTGTCACATATAATGCTTGGTTACATATTACTTTTTGCTTCTATCATGTGAGCACAATGTCGATAATGAAATAAAAATGTAAAATAATTAAAAGATAGAAACTGAATTAAGCCACTGGCAGCTAAGAGATGTCCAGTCCCATCTGACGGCACCCGTTCACGAGCATGACGCGTGCATCAGCCCCACTCAGCTCAATTATTTTGAAGGGAACTGAACGACCTAATAACACGTGCCACCAACAGCGAGACATTTGAGTGAGCGTGACAAACTCTCAACTGCCATGCTCGTAATGTCAAAAAAAAAAAGTTGTAACCTAATAAAAATGCTCCATGGTGCTTCACATTCACAAACTAAATTTTATTAAATTCAGTTTAAAGCCATTTATTTTATCTCTACATTACGGGTTTTCTTAAAATTTAACAATATTTTTCACATAAAAACTATACTCCAGTATTGTAAGAGATCGATGTGGTTTTTGAAAAAATCTGTATTACAGGTAACAATTCGCTGAAAATTAATTACAATTTTTTTCCAGTGCAACTTGCCCTGTGCTGTGCGATATGATAGCCCATTGTACACTTATTTTTAATTCTGTGTGTCCTCTATTTTTTGTTTATGTGGTGTACAATAAAGAATATAATATATAAATAACTTTTAAATTGTGTCGTATTAACATACAATAATGTGAGGAGGAAAACACGGCGCAATAATGAAGTGATGCTGGCATTTGTCTAGTAACAGGTACAGCTTTGGACCATTAATAATTGAGAGTGGCTAACGATGCGTGGTTCTGAAATGACTCAATAATCGGTATTTGATTTGTGTTGACAACATACTGGATGCCGTGAGGATAAAGCAGCTTTGATTGAACTATCGAGTTTGATTGCAAATTTTGCCCAGTAATTATTTCTATGACATTGCTTATTTTGCTAAAATTAACATCAAAAAGCTTAAATTTAACATCAAAGCTTGGCATATATTGACAACTTTATGTATCAAAGTTTCAATCATTGGGTTCGCGATAAAATTTAACATAAATATTAGCAGTACTAGCAATAGATATAAATAAATTAGCATGTTAGTGAAAATAATAAGCATTCGATTTTATAGTACCAACGCACTCATTTCCACACTTAATCAACTTCTAAAGGTTGTCTGTAAGAGATAGCCATGTGCGATAAGACTTGATTGTACACTTGTTATTATAAATGTTTGGCTTGTGTATGTAAAGTGTAATAAGAGAGGTACACCCTGTCGTATATACTGCGCGTTACACTTCCAGCCGCTATGATATGTATATATACTTTCTGTAGTTGCAGTGCATTTCTGGAACTCTCTCCCATACTCCTTTCGCGACAACCCTACTCTGGATGTCTTTAAGAGCACTTCTTTTGTAAATTGACATACTATCAGTATTTATTATATATTGATAGGTATTTATATATTTCATTTTTTATGTGAATGTAAGAGGTATTTATGTAAGTTTATATTATACACTGGATCCTATTTTTGTTCGCTGGGAGAAAACTCATTGTTGAGTTAAACTCGCCTTTCTACATAAATTGCCAAATCACTATGTCACAAATAAGTTATGTGTAAAATAAAAACCTAGAAAAAAATTTATCGACATTTTCACCGCCATGTCTCATCCCTATTCAACTCTATTCTGGAGCCAAGCTCTTTGTGGGATTGAAACTTTTTGACTCTGAGGGATTGTTATCCGACAAGTAGCTTCAAATGTATGCTATGCTTCCCACTTGCTATCTTATTCGTTTGTACAGCTATGATTTCACCGGCTATTTTCATTGAAATATCTGGAAATTCATCCGATGTAAGAGCGCAGTTTTTCTTGCAAGATAATTATTAAGATTCTGAACGGAATTATGAATTCTGAGTGGAAACGGTAAATCGTGATTTAAAACGTCATTAATAACTAAATTATTGATATTATTAATTATTTAATGGCGTTAATAATTCTTACTTATGAATGTTAATTGTAAACCATTGTAATAGACGTAATAATTGTATCTATTACCTCGTTGATTTATGTTGGAATATTGTCAAGCACGAAAGTGATTTGAATAGATGAAGGGTTACATGATTGAGGGCCTTGTTCAGATAAATCTCTGAATTGTTTTGAAACTGATTAGTGGATTAATAGTTCAAATGCGACATAGATTTAAATGGATGGACGATGGGGCCGAAAGGTTCTAGAGTAGCACTACTAGATCGTGTGTGAGACGCACACGATCGGTCGTTGTGGAGACACTTGAAGGATGGGCACGCCACAATCATGGCGGTAAGTCCCCTCTTTGAGGCGTGGCTGGAAAGACCTCACGGCGTCCTTACCTTCCGCATGACGCAGGTACTCACCGGACATGGTTCGTTCGGGAGATTCCTGCACTCGATTCATGCGGAAGTGACGCCCGGGTGTCGCCACTGTGCGGAACGCCCGGAGGACACGGTGGAGCACACAGTCGAGGTGTGCCCTGCTTGGGCGGAGCATCGCCGTGCCCTCGTGGGGGCGATCGGCGGCGGAGACCTCTCGCGCCGGACCCTGGTTGAGGCCATGGTCCGGAGCGAGGAGGAGTGGCAGGCGGTCGCCGACTTCTGCGAAGCAGTAATGCTCGCAA
Organism: Mythimna ferrago; assembly: GCA_910589285.2. Classification (NCBI taxonomy): domain Eukaryota; kingdom Metazoa; phylum Arthropoda; class Insecta; order Lepidoptera; family Noctuidae; genus Mythimna; species Mythimna ferrago. The sequence goes on from OU342689.1 coordinate 5,840,630, forward strand.
AGGAGGAGGCCGAACGCATCAGGCAACGGCGTTATCGCCGCCGCCGTCGCCGGGATTCTGATCCCGATTTCCGGCCAACGTAGACGCGGGCTTGCGGACAGTGAGCAATGGGTAGCTCGCTGTCCGGCCGTCCGGTAACTGTCCGGACCAAGCCCAAGTCGTCGACGGCGCGCGCTGTTCCCGCGCGCCTCAAGGAGTTGTCAGCAACAGCAGGGACCCAGCCGGGTCGAAGCCTACTGGGGCCAGGGTTATCCGAAAGGGCGCTCGAGCCCCGGTATGAAGGCTAGAAGGAACGGGGTGGGTCTTTTAGTCAGTAAGAGTCTGACACTATCTCCCGCTCCGCCCAAGGGCGGGGGATGTCAATGCATGATTTTTTCCCACCATAAAAAAAAAAAAAAAAAAAAAAAAAGACACTTGAAGGAGGCCGATGTCCAACAGCGGACGTCTTTTGGCTAAAGTTATAGACATGAACTAAATATTTATTTGCAAATCCGTCGCTAAATAGTTCGATGTTTTTTGAATACATCTCGAGAAGCAATTAAGAGTACCTATAATGCTATCTGACTATCAATACCTATCTATGCTATAATAATATAAAACTGAATAATTTGTTTGTTTTCTCCAAACTACTCGTAATCACAAGAAGTACTGGTTCGAATCGAAAAAATATTTTACTGTTAGCCCATTTATTGAGGAAGGCTTTCACCGATATAAAGCTGCTTATTACTGAGTGACAGGCTATATTTGATGTATGCGTGCGAAGCTGCGGGAAAAAACTAGTACATAATAATTTTTCAAAACCTGGGCTTCCGATTTTAACCGACCTTCACCAGGGGCCCAAGTCTGCTATTTTTATAAATTCGTCATTCCAACACGATCCCATTGTCATTTTGCTAAAAGTTTGTAATCTGCTAATTCATAATGATCGATCATTGATCGGTCAATAGTCTTGTAATAGAATTGCGGTAGAATGATAATTTCGAGCATATTAAAACTAATAACTGCACAATAACGTTCTAATGGTAAAACACTGATCAAATAAACTGTCAAAGTTTTAGCAGATTACCGCAAACGTCAAATATTCATTTGTTAATATGTACGAGATTACCATTCTATGTCACTTCTTTCAATGGAGTGTCAGTGGTTGACCATTGGAAAGTCATTTATATAAATGACGCCATTATATTAGTAGATTACCAAACTTGTCAAAATCGACAGTTATGACTTCAATGATAGACCATTCTGACACTATTGTAATAGCAGACTTAAGGCCCAGGGTCGCAGTCTATTTAGTCATCTAAAGCAAAATCTACGGGAATCCCAAGCTAAAAATAACCACTTAAGTCGTTGTACGTCGAAGCCAATTACAATTACAAGACCTTGGCCTTTTGAGTACTCCAATAAATTATTTTATACCCTCAATAAACTGCCAATAAAATTAAAATACGCTGATTCACTGGCAGTAAAAATATTAACGATAATTTCAGTTCTAAAATTATTTCATACTTCCAACTAATCACGGTTAAGTACTATTATTGTAAAAACAAAATGGCGTTTGGGCAAGAAAAAGGCAACTTTGTAATTATGGAATGAGAACTTGTAACTTGAAGGTGGCTCGTAGGGTTGACAACCAACTATTGTGTTTCTGACACGTGCAAGGTTTTAGCATTTATCACTAGGAGACCTCAAAAGCAGATCGAAAAGGCAAAATAAACTGTAGTAAGTGGGTCAAGTGAAAACAAATGACAACCATTGGAATATAATGTCAATTCTGACAGATTTAACATTAGTTATGTATTACGATGGGATGGATGCGAGACGTACAGTAGCCCGATTCACGTAATCAAAACCGTAACGATATCGTAACGATTTTGTCGTTTAGACCATTTCCGTATTCACATACAACAATCGAGTTTGAACGACACCGATTTTAAAGTCGTTCGGTTGAAGAGTCGATTTAATAAAAAAAAATCTGTATGACATTATCCTGGTAGAATATTTATTAATGAAACTGGAAATAAGTCATCGATAGATCGTTTAGTTTCGAACCAGTTGAGTTGTCATTCTACCCAATCCCGATTAAGGAATACGTGAATACCGCTTTTGGAAAGGACTTCGATCGAACGACTATAAAACTTCAACGATATTTGGCTTGTTTGATTTTACGTGAATCAGGCTACTGGACCGTTCGTTGACACGACGCTTGGGGGAGGAGTATGTCCAACAGTAGATGTCTTTCGGCTAAAATGATAATGATGATTATGTACTATGATGAAGCATACGAAACACTGAAGAGCGTTCACTCCAAATTACGCGCTATTTGGCTAAAACCATGAATAATTATTAAGAAATCATGGGTAAATAAAATGATAATTTGCACTGATATAACTTCTTTTTATCATTAAAACAATAGCTTATTCTAATAGAAAACATTTATTTTAAAATATAAAATTCAAAATTTGACTTAATATAACTTAAAATATCAGTTTTTAACTAAATACTAATATTTTAAAAAGACCATAAATCTCGGCGCACGAGCGTCGCAAATTTAGTCGCCCAACTATAATCATCACACGCTTGCGCGCCGAGATTTGAGGCATTTATAAAAAAATGGCAAAGCTATTTTAATTCAAATTTTAAGTGGTAAGTTTTAAACGTACTTCTGTATTTCGAGTTTTTGTAGTGTGGGGCCATGGTTGGCAAAAAAAAGAAACAAATAAGAACTGAAAAATTTCGGCTGTGGAAGCATCCTACTTATAACTTAATCCTATCGTAGGCGTAAGGTACAATTAATACATTATCCCTGGCAACCCTAACCCCAACCAAGAGGTCTAAGGACGAATGGTAATTTACTTGAATAACTTCTGAATTATGAATACTGAAAATCTGACCCGAGAGTGTTGTGGAAGTTTCCTCAAATTATAAGTACTTTCCTGGGTAAACAGATTACTCGCCCTATTTGAGGTTCCTGAGGAGGAAAGTGTAATGATTTATACCCCTTTTGTATGATAAAATTATTTTATTTATTAGCTTTTCTGCCTGCGTGATAATTGAAATTATCCCTAGGAGGAAATTGAAAGTATCTGTCATCAGGATAATAAGATATTTTTAATATATCTTAATCTATTCTTGTATCTCATTTCAGTATCTAAAACGTGTCATGTGTATGTCAGGTCACGTCAAATTGTATATAAACTATGAGTTATATTTGGGTCACCAAGATACAGGCAACGCCTAGTTTGGGACCCTTTGCTAATTTTTAAGGCCATTGTTAGTTTAATTTGAGTAGTGTTAATTCGTAAACTTTGTTCGGTAAATAAATTATTATTATTATAAAAATACTAGCTTTTTCCCGCGGCTTCGCCCGCGTGTCATTAGGTACTTAAAGATCGGAAGAAAGGTAGCCTACGTTCTTTTCCATGTCAAAGGCTATATGCATGCTAAATTTCATCCAAATCCGTTCAGCCGTTTTTGCGTGATTAAGTAACAAACATCCAAACATCCAGATTTTCACATTTATAATATTAGTTAGGATTAGGCCAGTCGAATTAAACATGTTTTTTTGTTAGCCTGTTCTGCCCCACTCCTGGACAAAGGCTTCCCTCCACTCCTTCCATATTTGCGGGTCCAAGGTTCAGTTCTTGTCAGTTTTGACGAAGTCTGTCTAGTTTGTAACGTAAAATATCTTAGGTCGCGAAAAAAATAGCACTGGGCTACATTATTGGGATGTTGTTTGGTATCTGATCAGGTTTACAGCGATGTAAGACCTGTACCAACTGCGTGGTGCTCAAAAAACTTCGTAATTTACGATAATTTTCAGGTGTTGGATTATAACGTCTAAACGGCGAATCAAAAGAAAAATGACAATTATTTTTCTATTAATGTAGACAAAATTAGCTACGATTTGAGTGAAATCTTAGCTCTGTAAATAGTTGTAGCCTAAACCCAACTTTCAGAATATATAGATAAATGACAGACTGGCAGTAGAATTATTTGTTGTCAAAACATTTATAGTAAATAAATAATTTTCTCTATAATATGTATGTATTTAGAAATATGTTTATCAGTTGTCTAGTACCCATAACATAAGCCCTGCTTAGCTTGAGACTAAGTGGCGTTGTGTGATAGTTGTGGAACATAAAAAAAAAAAACAAAATTACTGGCACTTTTGAAATGTGAAGTACTGGGTCAGTTAGAAAAGGATGAAGGTAATTGCACATTCTAAAGCTTAGATCTCTATGGAGGAGTACGTGGAAGAAACTCCATGAACACACTTTTAAACTATGTTATATATTGCAAATAAGAGATTATATAGAGGTTATATAAGTAGTCGCACCATCGTATCATCGGCCGTTTGATGACATGTCAATCCACGTTGGCCTTATCATTGATGTAGAATTTCTATAACAATAAAAGGCCTAAAGAAAATAGACTAAACAAGGATTGACATATCATCAAACTTTGACGTTTAAAATAATCTAGCCAGTTTTACTTGCGAAGTTGTTAAATTCTAAGATGTGACCACGTCATGTGTATGTTTGTTATTCTTTCAGAATATGTCTTGAACTTCCAATGGATCATCCATTAGAATAAAATAATTTACCATTATCACGCAAGCAAAGTCGTTGGTAGAAGCAAGCAATTATTATTTCATTATTTTCTAATCAACAACTCTATATCTACCTATGTACCGTGTGCTACTGCAACAATTACTCGTATTATCTCAAGACAGATCCTCCAGATGAGTTATTATTTAGATAGCGCACATCTAAATCCCAGTAGGAGCATAATTCTCTGGACGTAAGTGCGTACTCGTGTAGGGAATATCATACGAGCCTGGAGTTATTTCGGTACACGATTTAATTACCCGACAGCTACTTATATTTAGGTTCGTGCCGAGTATTAACAGCCGTATTCAGTGTTATACAATATTAGTTTTAGCTTATGCTAAACCTGAAACACGTGTCTAGTAGTTTTCTGTAAAGAATCGATGTACAAAATTTCATAACTGTATCATGAAAAATCACAAAGTTATAAGCTTGTTATCTTGCCTCGTTGTCCGCAAAAATATATGGTCACCGGCCTATCCGGGCGACTTCGGGGTGTTTTTGGTACCGCAATCAGCTGTGCGCTGGCTCTATTGCTCGCTATGACCTGCCGTGATCTGTGTTGTACTTAGTGTTGGTTGTGTTCAACTTGTGACCTTTTTTAATTATTTTTGGGAATAACATATGATGATTCTGAATAAACTGTATTCAGGCTTCGCACGTACTTAAAATAATGTTGTATCACTACAACAAAAAATTAAAAGTCACGATTACTATGCTATTCAAGTAAAGAATAGAATGGATTTAGATTGACTGTTTGCACGCTGGATTACATCCGTGTGGCCCAAGCTTAATAAATAATAACAATAATAAATAATATAATGTTTCTTGAATTGTTTGATTTATATAAAAGGTACAAAATTGCATTCTATCTGAACTAGGTATAAACCTGTACCTTAGGTAACTTATTTAAGTGCTTAGCGAAGGGGAGTGGGGATCGTGCGCAGGAGGCGTAGTTGGATACAGCAAAATACAGAATTGAAATGTGTTAGATAGAACAACGAAATCTGGAAGGTTTGTTTTAGGTAAATGTATTATGTTTTGTAAAAAAGTCATAGAACACAAGTTGTTGTTTATGATGTTAGTAATTCAGTCCTGCAAGGTTGTTAGTGTTTAACAAATAATCTGTATATATTTTTTTATTATTTTATTTCTTAATGATGAACTTTTATTACTGTTGTCAATTTTATAGTGAGGCCAAAAACTCGAATAAATCGAACAGGTAAGATGTCAACTAGCGCTCAGCACGATAGATTTTAACGAGAAAAGTGTCATAATTGCTTATTTAACGTCAAGCCACAATAAGTAATCGGTAATAATGGTAAATGATTTAATTTGTGCGATCAATTTTATGAATGAAATAACAAAAAAACAGCCATTGTTAGTCTTTAAAAGGTCGTTGGAAAATTGTATGATCGTAGACCACTTTATTGTTGTGGAAAATCTTTAAATAGTCGCTAAAAGATAAATTTAAATAAAGAGTAAATCAAAATAGTTACAGAAATATAAATCTAGGGGCACAAACACACATAATTAATTAAAATTATTTACAACATTGCAAATATTTTGAAAATACACCGCTAAATTTTGATCGTTTTAATCCCGTGGAGGATCGATCCGGTACATGAAACACTTTTGATTTGTAACGATAAAATTAAAAAATAAAGTACCTTTTTTTTAAATCTCGTATTAATTTACACATGTACGAAATTAATTTCTTTAAGAAAACGTCAGCTGAGCGAGTTCAATGACCTGTACGTAGTAGTCGGCGTTGTGTACAAACTACCTAGAAGTCATTGGACTCGCTACATCAAAATTTAGCGGTGTATATAAAATGTATTCGAACTAAAAATAATGTTGTATAATTATACATTATTTTTAGTTTATGCGAAACCTGAATATATTTTGTTAAGAATCAGTAACTGAATGGATTCCAATAGTTTTTACACCATGTTATATTTTTTCCCAAAAATATTTAAAAAGAACCCAAGTTTGACACCGCCTTCACCAAATACCTACAACATAGGTCACGGCCGGTCATAGCAGGCATAAAGCGCCAATACAGCTGGGTGTAAGAGCAAAACAACCCGTCAGTCGCCTGGATGATCCGGTGACTATATATTTTTGCTGACATAACAAGCCAAATTTTATACATTAAAATTGTGTGTAATTTTATACATTACAGGCTTTTTTTCATCGCATTCGGCTGACTATATCGAAAGATATTATATTACATTCATTGACTGTTAGGCGATATGAAGTTCGTCGGTCAGCTAATACGTATATCGTTTAAACTTGTGAATTATGACGCCTTTTATGTAGTAAACAAAATAAAGCAGTGTATTATGCAAGTCCATAAGTAGGTAAATAATATCATACTTAGCACCTTCTCAGTAAAAACAAATATTTCTAGAGTTGTTTACGAAGAATTAGCTTACGTTAACGGTTACTATTTGTGTACAGACAACGTAATTAACTTGGTTTAGACATTTATACCATAATAGGTATAATGTAGTACCTCGGAGCGTATAGCGTGGAGGTATCGAGTAGAAATTAAAACCATATACTCAGGTCTGCGGTCCCTTGAAGCTGTGAAAAATCAAACTTGTAAGTCAACGAAAAAAAGATACTTACATATACATACATACGAGTACATATACTTTTTTAACCCCTCAAAGTTGAATATCCTAAAATTCTTTCTTAGTCCCTTGAACCATCTGGCCAAAATGAACGCACCTCTCGCACCCGCCTAGGCGGCAGTACGCAAATCTGTGCGCTTTCCGGAAAGCGCTTTAAATCCATTTTCTTTGCGAAATATTGATTGATTTACATATGCAATGTTCACTTTGAAGAATATTTAACCACCCATTTTTATGTGTAAAAATATTTCTAAAGATCCAAGCCGTTTCGAAGGAGTATGGAAAAGTTGCGAAAATTTGCGAAATTGCTAAATATTTCTTTTAGACAAAAGTATTAATAGCACGAAAAAATCAAATGTTGATAATGTTTTTCATGAATCTTTAATAAACATATATTTTTTTTTAAACCTATTAACCTGGCCATTACCGAGGAGTAGGCTTCAGAAAGTCACTGTTTTATGGCACTTTTCGGGCGCTTGGGCCTTAATGCTCGCCTACATTACAAAACGAAGCCTTGTCCAAAATTTTACATTCTTAGTCTCAGTAGTTTCGGCTATGCGTTGATACGTCAGCCACGCTGTTTCTCCTTTTATTTAAATACATTATATCATTTTAAAAGCTATTCCAAATTCACATGGCATATCAAAACAAGGCAGAATATTTTTTTTCTAACTCAACTGTAAGATTCTCTTCAGCAAGCAACCGTCACAGCACCAACCTAAGTATAAGTATCTGTCTCTTGTGTTTTATCCATGTGTGTGTATGAATATTTGTTCGAGGTTGATATTGCGGGGTGGTGGACAGTAATTGAACATTCCTGCCGCACACAGTCGTGACACTGCGGTCATGGTGTGGGCGGATGGCGGGTACAAAGCGGGGAGTGCTTTAAAAATATTTGGAGCTGAAAAAATTCGGAGTAATGAATTTCTCGTTAGATTGGATTCAAGTGAAATATATCTAGCAGCTTCATGTGATCAAAATGGACAAATATATTGAATAATTTCACAGAGAGGTACACCTAAGATAAAAAGTATCCTATGTTTTATTCCAGGACATAATCCATAGTCCAAACATCCGAATGAGCTCAGTCGTTCGTTCTTGAAGAAGTAGGTAACAAACATACAAACACTTCCAAACTTATGCCTTTATAATATTTTAAAGTAATCAAACGCAGAAAAAATGTATGCACCGATGCGGCAACGGATAGGAAGTGACGATGAGATAACAATGCGCAGGCCGTATTTAATTGTAAAACTATTTTTTTTAATGGTTGGTTGTCGCTTTGTCGCGACACTTAATTTGTAGGCGTAAATGTCCAGGGGCCCAAGTCTGCTATTTTTATAAATTCGTCATTCCAACACGATCCCATTGTCATTTTGCTTAAAGTTCGTAATCTGCTAATTCATAATGATCGATCATTGATCGGTCAGTGGTATCGTAATAGAGTTGTGATAGAATGATAATATCGAGCATATTAAAACCAATAACTGCACAATAACGTTCTAATGGTAGAACACTGATCAAATAAACTGTCAAAGTTTTAGCAGATTACCGCATACGTCAAATATTCATTTGTCAATATGTACGAGATTGCTATTCTATGCCACTTCTTTCAATGGAGTGTCAGTGGTTGACCATTGGAAAGTCATAATGACGCCATTATATTAGTAGATTACCAAACTTGTCAAAATCGATAATTATTACATCAATGATAGACCATTCTGACACTATTGTATTAGCAGACTTGAGGCCCTGTTTTACAACCACAGAACAGATGAAAGAGGTTAGAATGGCCTTGTGGGCGGGGCAGGCGCACCTCAAAATATGATCATGATCATAATTGACACAACCAATAGCTTTGCGATCTAAGTGTGCGTGGTCTGTTAGTTGCGTAATGCGCGTTCGTATTGATTTATTACTTGTATTGGAGTTAAAGGGTGGGAGACAAGCGGTGACACTCTTTCAAGTACAAATCGGAAAGTATTTCCTTTCTAACCTGTTTTATCTTTTCTGTGTTTACAACTAACGCGTAACGTGTAACGTAAAGCTTAGGTCTCCTTCTTTTTAAATCATTGGTAAACTCATGAAACTGGTGGGGCCCAGTAGGTGGGTACGTTAACTGCAGCATCGGTGAGACTCTTTAAATTCTCTTAAAATGCGGGTGTATGGGCACTTAGGCACTAACATGTGGTTCATATTTTGAACAGGGGCACAGCATTCTCATCGAGTATCCGACGGGTCTATAAAACCCCATTTCGTCAAGTTGTGTTTGCAATGGCCTACCTGGGTGCGCAACCAATTCAGTGCTTTTAACGACCACTGCAATTCACGTCCAGGCCGAAGACGTTTTAGAGTTTTAAAAAGTTCAAACTATTGGTAAAAAACATCAGAAAACATTTCTGAACTCCGTAATTGTATTCGAAATTATAGGATATCCGAAATAAAAAAAAAATACTACCGAAACTGATCTAAAAGTTTCGGGTAGGTTCAGATAAAGGCGGAGTGCGACAGGTTTTTATTTGGGTTAGCTACCTGGTCAAACAAATGACAATCTCGACTACAAATAAAAGTGATTTCTTATATATGTACAGTACATATAAGAAATTTAATACAGTACATATAAAAAGTATAATTAATTCATTAAACCCCAAGCGAACACGCATCTTTTGTCTTACTATAGTGTCTCGATATCTGAATGGTTAACATGAAATGTCTGAAGTAATATAACTTACATGAAATATCTGAAAAATAGCTGGTATATGTATAATTTCTTTTTGATATACAACTTGGACACGTTCGCTTTCGATGCTGTCCCCAAGCAAATAGGTCGACTCCACTCCCGCGTGCTTCCGTCATGTCAGGATGACCATTGTTCAAAATTTGAGTTGCCAGTGTAATAAATAAAATGACAACGATTTATTAATATTTAAAAACAGCAACAAAACAGTACCTAAACTAATAGATAATTTGAAATAATTTCATATCAGTAATCGAATCTGAAACCGGTATGTTACTATTCCTATTACCGTATCCGCTTTTTATAAAAAATTCCTATCCTTAACATCCCTGGTACATATTATGAAAAGTCTCTGCCAACTCCATATTCTATGGCCACTCTATATTGCAAATGTGCTGCCGGCTGAAATCATGAATTGTCAATACCATACGTCAGGAAAAAAAAAGATAATCTTGACTAAAAAAAAAGACGTGTGGCACTCGGGGACTGCCGCGGTAAAGCTATTGCATAGAATTTTTTATCAACTCATGCAATATACCTCGCCAACAGCTGCTTAACCCCACCCATTCAAAACCAGACCTCGCCAACAGCTGCTTAACCCCACCCATCCAAAACCAGACCTCACCAACAGCTGCTTAACCCCACCCATCCAAAACTAGACCTCGCCAACAGCTGCTTAACCCCACCCATCCAAAACCAGACCTCGCTAACAGCTCCTTAACCCCACCCATCCAAAATGAGACCTTGCCAACAGCTGCTTATCCCCACCCATGCAATACCAGACCTCGCCAACAGCTGCTTAACCTCTTCCATCCAAAACCAGACCTCGCCAACAGCTGCTTAACCTCTTCCATCCAAAACCAGACCTCGCCAACAGCTGCTTAACCTCTTCCATCAAAAACCAGACCTCGCTAACAGCTGCTTAACCCCACCCATCCAAAACGCCGACAGCTGCTTATCCCCACCCATCCAATACCAGACCTCACCAACAGCTGCTTAACCTCTTCCATCCAAAACCAGACCTCGCCAACAGCTGCTTAACCTCTTCCATCAAAAACCAGACCTCGCTAACAGCTGCTTAACCCCGCCCATCCAAAACGTCGACAGCTGCTTTCACTCATTTGTTTTCTTATCGGTCACCACGCTCAAAAAACAAATGAATTGGGGGTGTTAGGTTATTTTCGTTACGGAATTTCTGGATTCGATCTCCACGCTCAAGGCCCGCGATAGAAGCTATGCAATAGCTTAATAAAAGTCAAACCTCGCTATTTGTATTTTACTTTTATAATTTTAGTATTCTAAAACCGTTAAACATATTTTTAAAAAAGACGTGTGGCACTCGGGGACTGCCGCGGTAAAGCTATTGCATAGCATTTTTATCAACTTAATTATAATTATTTATTTATTTTATTTAAGCAGTATTTTTTTTTCTTTGATATTAATTGAAGTTACACTTTCACACATTGAATTGAATTTTGATTGATTGTTCACTCATTTGTTTTCTTATCGGTCACCACGCTCAAAAAACAAATGAGTGGGGGGTGTTAGGTTATTTTCGTTACGGAATTTCTGGATTCGGTCTTCACGCTCAAGGCCCGCGATAGAAGCTATGCAATAGCTTAAAATAAAATGTCATGTCTTTAACATCCCTGGTACACATATTTAGCCTCTGCCAACTGTATATTCTGTGGCCACTGGACATTGCAAATGTACTACCGGTTGAAATCATGAATTCTCAATAACAGACGTCCGTAAAAATCACGATAAATACGTAAATTATAATAATGTTTGCTGAAAGCACGTGCCATGCACGTTGGTCGGGCGTGTTTTAGAAATAATTCGGCACACGCTGCCTGTCATGTTTCTCTAGAGAATAGGTACATAATGGATTCGTCACCACTGCATTGATTTCCGTAAAGTAACACCTGTTTAAATTACGAAGTGATTTCACTGTTTGCAGAAATTTTACTTAGTAATTATTTCGTTTATTCATTTAATAAGTTACACTTTTATTTATTAAAAAAAGAAATAGAAAAAAAAATGAAATAGAATCTCACCAGTATGAAGAACAGAGTCCCTACCGATGCATTTAACGATCTAAACTGAACTGTTAAAGGGATAGAGCTATTTAAATAGGGTGTATGGCTCTGTCCCTCTTTCTCGATTGACATAAAATGTCATGGTAAAGCCCCTGGGTCCAAGCCACTGGTCAGGGCTAAGTTTTTTTTATTATATTTCAACACACACGCTCATAACCCTATAGCTTTTAGGCACGAAATTTACTGTTTTTTGTACAAGTGTGGAAAAGTGCGCCATTGAACTCCGCACAATTTATTACTTTTAACGTATCGGGCTGGTCGCCAAGCAGCCCACGAGTCTTACGGCAGTCCCTGCTTATTTATTTCTTAGTCAGTTGTACCTATTGAAAAACATCGTTCCATACTCGTGGAAAATCACTGCAGCACTCGGCACCCTACCACCCAAGGCTGCGGCTCGGATGAATTCCACCTCGGTCGCAGTATCAAAGACTTTCACTTGTATCAATATGTACTATTTTTGTGTCTTTGGTTTCAGTGGTCACTTCTTAAGGTTATTACTGAGTTTAGACTGTGTTTAAATATAGCGGCACAAAGGGCACAGTTGGCGCCGTTGTTGAGCGATTGGATGCTGCACTGCGAATCGCTGGTTCGATCCCAGCACAGAACAAAAATTTGTATAGCGTACAGGCTGGTGAGGTTTGCGGGAATCCGATGGATGCGAGACGCACGGGACCGCTCATTGTGGCGACGCTTAGGGGAGGCCTATGTCCAACAGTGGACGTCTTTGGGCTGAAATGATGATGATGTACAGACTGGTGTTCCGGGTTTGGGTGATTGGTGTATGTGAGTTTACATGTATTTTTTTTTTTTTCGATGGGAAAAATCATCTTATGACAACCCCCGCTCTTGGGCGGAGCGGGAGATAGTGTCAGACTCTTACTGACTAAAAAACCCATCCCGTTCCTTCAAGCCTTCATACCGGGGCTCGAGCGCCCTTTCGGATAACCCTGGCCCCAGTAGGCTTCGACCCAGCTGGCTGAGAACGCACCCACGATAATTATGGAGTTACTACCCACCTTTTTATTGCATTTTCCAATAGCATAAAACTCATTCCATATCTTTGTAGTACACATTACTGTAAACAGTTACATAAGTACAGCTGAGCTTACCGGTTTTAAATTATAATCATGCGTAGGTGAGTAATTATAAGTTGAGCCCTTATTTGCATGAGGAAATTATGCAAACAGTAACAACAACATAAATGTTAGTAAACATAAACACCCACATCTAAGGTAACTAACATTATGTACATAAGTTTAATTTTCTTGTCTTGAAATATCTTGTAACTCCAGGCAATTACTGAAACTACACTTAGTCCAAACCGTAGCGGTTTCTACAAAAATTACTAAATTACTTGCTGTTCATCTCATCGCTTCCACTGTGACGAAGTCGTCAACAGCCTTGGATACTACGGTCTATCATGCAGCCGAAATGCGGGTCACATAGCGCGACACGCGAATATCAACGACATCATCAGACGCGCTCTTGTCACCGTGGGCGTTCCAGCCGTATTGGAACCCCATGGCCTGGCACGCGACGATGGCAAGAGACCGGACGGCATGTCGTTATTCCCTTGGAAGATGAGAAGGCCTTTAGTATGGGACGCTACTTGTGTCGATACTCTTGCGCCTTCCCATCTTCGTAGCTCGTCGTATCGTGCTGGTGCTGCCGCTGCGGCTGCGGAGAACCTTTAGCGGCGGAAATGTAACAATCTTGTTAGAAGTTACATTTTCGAACCGTTTGGGGTTGTTTCTCTCGGATCGTGGAGTCCGAGTGAAAGAAAGAAAGAAGAAAGAAAGGAAAATAGTTTATTTGCACACACTGTAAAAACAAAATTTTTGACAAAAAAAGAAAAATACACTGACACAATGTGTCTCACGGCTGCGCCAAATAGGTCCAGTTCAGCAAAAATGCTAAGCAAATTACATGGAAGTCAGTGGCTGAGCCTGACGCTGGTTATCAACTGAAACTTACTGAGAGTGAACTGCACTTATTTATTATTAGTTATTTACTTATTAGTATTATGTGTAAGGTAAAATAAATATATATAAATGTCAATGTATGATATATGATAAATAATAAACATGTGTTAGCGTTAGATGTGTACGAAATAATGAAACACTAAGATAAAAAAATAGCAGTCAGGGCATCTTTGAACAACTTGTGAGCACTCGCTATGCCGGTCGATCGTGGTTTTTGATTACCACCCAAGTCAAATATTTTTGTGATTTGTCTTGTGTCTGGGTGTAATTTATCTATAATATACATGTATTTAGAAATATGTAAGTATGATTATCAGTTGTCTAGTACTCATAGCACCAGCTCTGCTTAGTTTGGGACTAGATGGCGTTGTGTGAGAGATGTGGAAAAAAGAATAAAAAAAATGTACCGCAGCAAACTTATATTCACGTTTCTTGTTTTTGCATTGACAGAATACTTTAATGGGAAATAAAGTGCAGTTTTTGATAGCTTTAATTTGCATACCAAAGGTATTCCTTTTCGCCTGTGGCGCATATCCTGCTTCCTGCAATTCAAAAGGGAGATTTAAATATTTCATGACGGTCGTACAGGTATTGTTTACGACATCTTTTATATTTCGATTTGCTTTATATTAATTTAACTTTTGAATATTCCTTTATTGATCTGTCGAAACGTCTAGGTGACACTTCGCGTGACCCAAGGGCTGGCTTTTATCTCGGACAGAGGATTGCCATACAGCGCCCAAAAGACTGGTGGCATCCATTGTCATCGCCAGTCTTTTGGGCATATTACCAATCGATAGCGATGTGGAAGAGTTTTTTAACGCAAGAATTTTTTATTTTTATTTTTTTTATTAAACTTCATGTACAATAGTGGTACACAGGTGGACCTAATGTAATAAAGCATTCTCTCCCAGTCAACCTTTGGGTTAAAAAAGAGATCACTGTGATAGGTTTGCACAATAAACAAATAATGAAAACGGAAAAAAAAATAAGTTATTTATATATAATATATAATAAAATATATATATGCTAAAATAATAAACTAACAAATACTATGAAAAATATCAAATCTTAAAGAGAACTTAATAACAATTCTGACGAAGAACAAACTAAGGTTGAGAGGACTTCAAGTAGTAGTTCCGAATTTTACGTTTGAAGGAAAATTTACTTTCGGCTTTTTTGATGTCTAGGGGAAGTAAATTCCAGAGTTTTAATTATTTATTAAAAAATCTTGCAACACAAAGTTACAGGCGGACTTAATGCCTTAGGCATTCTATTATGGTTTCAGTTAGTGGCAATTAGCTGAGTTTTTATTACTATTTTTCGTTTTACTGTAATTATAGTTAAATATTTTTTAAATGTAAATTATTCGTGTAAATAAATAAAGTAACTTGTAATAATGGTTCTGTAAAATTACACTTTGGAATTCTCTTTTATACACGTTAACTAGCCATAAACGACTAGGCCTTTGTTGAAAATCTCTAGAAGAAGAATTGGGGATCATTTTCTGTCAATATGACCCATAAATATGTAAAAATCGTTGATGAGCTACCAGTAAAGGTAGATATCCCACTTGTACGCACAAAACGTACAAGTCGGATATCTACCACTTTTGGAACGCATTAATTGTGCGTACAGTTAAGGAGTGGAATTCCCTGCCGCAGTCTGTGTTCCCTCATAGCTACAACGTGGAGATTTTTAAGTCAAGACTGAATAGGTTACTTGTAAGTAACGCTTCATCGTCGACCACATGGTCCCTTTCCATCAGGTGAGATAATGGTCAAGCGCGAGCCCAATAGCCACAATAAAAAAGACCTAAGGGAAGGAAGGATTTTTGTATCAATCAACTTACTTCAATATTAACTCTGTAAAACGAGGTGAACCAAACTTTGGATTGGTTTTTGATACCAAATAGTCGGCTTCTAACAAAGCATCAAATTTTTAGAATAACAATTCATTAATAAATTGATATAGTTAAATGCTGCAAAAAATATTCAAATATCGTGAAAGTACCCTTTGACGTTTGTTTCTATTCACCCTTGAGTTGAGAGCAATAATGACCGAGTGGTAATGGCCCCGACTTACGATTTGTAGGTCGTGAGTTAGAACCCAGCCAGGCGCATTACTTTGTGTAATATTTCATCACTACTACTCTCAAAACGGTGAAGGAAAACATCGTAAGCAAAATCGGGATGTCCTAGAACCAAAAATTCGAAGACTTGTGACATTCACCAACCCGCACTGGGCCCGCGTGGTGGATTACGGCCCATTCACTCTCACAAAGAGGAAACCTGAGACCAAGCAGTGGGAACATCAAAAATGCTGATGATGATGCTGACCTCTGAGTTTCTTTTCACCCCATTTGATTGAACTCTAAAGGATGACCTTATTAAAACCTCATTTTAATTACAGCAAAGTTTACACAGTTCTCTCTAATATGATAACAAAAATGTCTGTCGCTATAAAACTCGTATCAAGCAAATCTGTTTCTAATATCATTGGATAGTAGTTTGGAGCGCCTTGCAGGAAACTTATGCGCTTGGCTCCGCTCACTTACGTATATTGCAGTTACAAAGTACGAACTACAAGCACTGCTTATTAACCGACTTTGGAGTTTGTAATCAAATGACAGAATTTAGTTCCGTAGAGATTTGAGGAGAATTTTAGGGCTTTGTGGCTGTTTCTTTAGAAAGTGGACTAGTTACTACCAGCAGCTTCATGCGGGTGCTTCCAGAATAAAAAAACCAATGTGCTACCCCAGGGATAGTAAACCATGTATTAGAATAGTACATAGGATACTTTTTTGGATGGGAAATAGATATAGAAATAATTTATTTGCCAATAATGTAGGTAACAGATATGGTGTTAATTTATGGAGAGTCCCGAAATGATTTAAGTTTACATTTACTTAACATTTCTATACAATTGAGACACATAATGACATAGAATTTCATCTAAAATTCAGATTACATGGTCAGATTTCATGGGAGGTCGTCGCCTCTATCTGCGATGCAGTAATGCTAGCGAAGGAGACCGTTGCATGCGTGTGAGAACGGACAACCTCACACCCAGTTGCTTCGACCCCGACCCCGACTACGAGGTAACAGAGGCTACCCGGTCGTGTGGTAACTCGTCCGAACCGAGCTCGAGCTGTCGGCGGTTGTGTTCCTCGTGCACCTCAAAGATGTCAGCAAACCGTAGGGGCCCAGCAGGCCGATGCCCGCTAGGGCCGCGGGGAATGGTAAGCGAACAACGAATGATTTCTTACCTCAAAACCTAAAAGGTAGTTCAGTAAAAGTCTGACAAGCCCTTTCGGTCAACTGAAGAGCATTAACGTAAAATAAAATCGCATTAAGCCCTCTGGAGTAGGTTTCCACTGCTCTATGGTTAAAGACGAGTTTTAAATCTCCGAGTATACTTTGCAGATTTATGTGCGTAGCCTGTGATAAACAAAAATATGAAAGTTTGGGTAATGACTTATGTTGTCAGGCCTTTACTAATTTAAACCCACTTGTAGGATGTATCCTTTTTTTTTTCGATAAAAAAAAAAAAAAAAAAAAAAAAAAACAGTTGCCCTTTGCTTTCCAGGACCGCGATTACTGGTTATATCAAAATTTTTCTACTCATGCCTAACTTACCTGTCCATCTAATACCTCAATGACACGCCATGCTTTTTTTTTAAGGTGGAAAGTCATCATATAAATCCTCCCGCTTCTGGTGGAGTGAGAAAGAGTCTCAGGTTATTATTAACTAAAACCCGCCTGTGTTTTTTAAGTTGCTTTATGCGTTCCAGCTAGGGCCACGGTAAATCTTTCAGACACACGGCACGGTTGGCACAGTGGTTGAGCGATTGACTGTTGCACTGCGTGTCACGGGTTCGATTCCCGCACGGAACAAATATTTGTACGGCCTACAGATATTTAGAGATGTTCCGGGTCTGGGTGTCTGGTGTAAGTAAGTTTACGAGTACATTTTTGTAATCGCACATACGATACAGGAGTAAATCCTAGTGAGGGGTAATGCTTTATAAAAAAACATTTTAGTGTTTTTTTAGTATCAAATCAAATAACTTTAATATAGGATAAAAATAACTTTAATTTCGGAAGTCGGTGTTTCTTGGTATTGTTTGTTTCCAGGAGCATTTTTATTAGGTTACATCTTTTTTTTTTTGACATTACGAGCATGGCAGTTGAGAGTTTGTCATGCTCAACTCAAATGTCTTTCTCTTTACTTACCATTTTTAAGGGAACCGAATCCCCCCGAACCCATCATTCGGTTCCCTTAAAAATGGTTGAGTTGAGTGGGGCTGATGCACGCGTCATGCTCGTGAACGGGTTCCGTCAGTTGAGACTGGTCATCTCTTAGCTGCCAGTGGCTTAATTCAGTTTGTATCTTTTTTTTTTATTATTATCTACATTGTGCTTACATTGTGTATTAGATATACAAGCAACATGAAAATTTGTAACAAATAAATACAACCGAATTGATAACCTCCTACTTTTTTAAGTCGGTAAAAAAATACCCATAGGCCACACCCAAGTTTGCCTACCTTCTGAGCTAAGACCGTATAGGCATGTCAGTGCAGCACCTGTAATCTTGATCAGCATAGTGTGCTGATAGCAGATAGGCGACGGTCTCCGCTTCAATCACACAAAGAGCCTTTGTACCGGTGTCAACTTGTAGGGATGGCGACGTTGGAAGTTGTCGATATCGATAAAAACGTTTTATATGTTTAACTCCCTGTTAACCAAAGCTAACCTAATTATATGCCATGATTCTTGTTGTAGCATTGATAAATTTAAAGGGTTGGAATAACATACCATATTGCTTTGAGAATATTATATGCACTCTCGATATCTTAAATGAGGTAAACTATTTGAGACTGCGGAATTGTTGCACCTACCACTAAAATACCTAGGGCATTAAGTCCGCATCTGTGTTTTTGTTTGCATAAAGCAATTAATAAAAATATATCATCATCAGCCTTTTTAATGTTCCCACTGCTGGGACTCAGGGATGGGAATGGGCCGTAATCCACCACGCGGGCCCAGTGCGTTTTGGTGAATGTCACATGTCTTCGAATTTTTGGTTCTGGGATGGGACATGCCGGTTACCTCACGATGTTTTAAAATATATATATATATATATATTGTTTTAAAGAGCCACCGAGGCCTTGGAAAAGGAAGGGCGACTGAAGGTCCAAGGATTGGTTTTACTCAAAAACGTTCGACACCTGCGTTTCAGATAATGTAAATATCGAGATAATACCAAGCTAAAAGATTTTATTCATTTCCTCGTTGACGCATTATTTACATTTATGTTATTCTAAAATTGTGATACTGGTATCTACTATTATTTTATTAAATCTTTTTGTGAATTTAATCATAAATGTTGCAATACTAACATAGTTAATGAATACGATACAATATTAAACACTATAAACAATATACTACAATATATAATACCTACTAATAATATATAATTAAAAATATATAGATATACTAATACTATGCATACATACAATATGAACATAGTTAAAGACCTTTGTTGCCAACATTATGTGAACGTTATTTATTTCCGAATAAAAGTACTTTTTTAATTCTTTTAGTAACACTAGCACATATTTCACGCTTATTTAAATAGTCACTCCGCTGAAAATCCAATTGGCATTATATGTAGGTATATCATGGCATTATAATTATAAAAATGCGGTCGCTGTGGCTGAAATCGGCTAGATGGCATCATCATCATCATCATCATCATCATTTATAAAAATAAAAAGCATTTTTATTTAATTTCTAACAGAATAAAACAAGAACTCTAGACTTTTTCCAATTAATGTAATGAGCCACATCTATGCAAAATCTTTTTACTATTATTTTATTTATTATCCGTAACTAATCGAAGCAACGTAAACCGATACACATATTATTATATTTTCTATTGTTACGCAAATCAGTGTAGAAATACGTTATTTAAAATACACGGGTAACTCTTTATGACGATATCGTATTTTACGCTCGTTTGGACCACAAAAGATAATTCAGCGTCGCTTCAATCAACGGACTGCAGTAATTTAAATTAAATCACACAATAAATATAAACGTTGCGGTTACTCGCAGGTAAAAAACATTTTCGGATGTTTATTTACGAAGTGTAGAGTTTATCAAATAATATAGGAGGTTTGCAACATTTTTAGATACATTTAGGACGATTGAGATGCTAAGGACATTTACGTGACGATTTTGAAAAAATCCATAATGTGAGAGAATGAAAAATGTTAGATAAATATTACGAAGTAAATACCGAAGTATTTTGTTTATAACTTAATTGTAACAATTTCCCTGCTGCGGTCTTCTCGTCCGGTTATAATTTAGGTGTATTCAAGGCAAGAGTGAATAGGCTCTTAATAAACTAGTCTGCCTCACCATCAACGATTGCATTACTGCTTATCATCAGGTAGGATCGCAGTCAAGCACTAGTTTTTTTCAATATAAAAAAAAAAACTGTTTAAAAAAAAGAACTTATAAATTGTTATAATTCCTGACATAATTATTTTTTTGTTTTCTAATAACTAGCACTTAACATAAAAAAAAACACACTTAACTTCCATTATAAAAATTACTCAAATTAATTAAATCTACACTAATATAATAAAGAGGTTTGTCTTTTTTTTTGTAGAAGGTATCTCTGAAAGTACTGGTCCGATTGCTAAAATTTTTTCACCGACTTCTAGCTGCTTTATTCCTGAGTGACATAGGCTATATTTCATATACACGGGCGCAGCTGCGGGCAAAAGCTAGTACAAAATATTTTGTAAAACTGTCATCACTGACAGAATTTCGCTTTGTCCCCATTGACATTATATCGATAGTTCGTACATCGATAAACTTCACAACACTGTGTGGCGATTTAGAGAAGTGCAATATTTTGGGAGGCGCCGCGACCTGAGTGTTACATACAAAAGTGCCGGGACCGCGCCATTGTTGAAGCGAGATACCATCCCTCGACTCAGACTTGGAACACGCACTGAAGATGTTCCTAAAATAAAACGAGATGTGGCATTTTTTTTTTTATTTCTTACTTAACATCAAAACAAAATATCAAGGTACGCTTGTGTTAAACTGCGGGAACGCTTAAATGAGTGACCACGGCCCCAGAACGCAAAAGGCAACTGAAAGACAGGTGGGTATTAGTCAGTAAAAGTCTGACACGTCCATTCGTTTCCTAATGGAGCAGGAGTAGTCATTTAATCATTTCCCACCTCAAAAAAGGTACCTTACACCTTACGCGTACGCTTGTGTCCTTTGGATTTAAAGTACGCGCCAAATAAACGTGGAATAACGGTCATTGACCCTCCTACATTTATTGACATTCTTAATTTCAAAACCGGAATTAAAGACAAAGCTGTCTTGAGTCGACATCTATCGTGATCCTTAACCTTTTTTGAAAAAACAGTTCATAGATGATTTATCGGATAAGCTTCGATTTGCAAATAAAGTCTGTCTAATAAGTTAAACGACTTGGGTAATTATTAGGATTTAATGAAATCTGATGTAGTAAACACGGGTTCAATAATCAAGGTTGATTAAGAGATAGAGATCATTGTTTACTAACAGAAGAACCTTATGAAAAGTATCGAATATATGTATTTTTTAAATGATTAAATATTATACAAAATTCCCAAGTCGATTGACTTATTAGACAGACTATATTATCAAAATACCAATGTACTTTATTTTAGGTTTATCTGGCACCTTGCATAGTTATTTACAGATATAATATATAATATAATATTCCACAACTACCACACAACGCCGTCTAGTCCCAAGCTAAGCAGAGCTTGTGTTATGGGTAGTAGACAACTGATAAACATACTTATATATTTCTAAATACATACATATTATAGATACATTACACCCAGACACAGAACAAATGATTATGCTCGTCACACAAACATTTGTCCTGGGTGGGAATCGAACCCACGACCTCCGGCATAGCAGTCAGGGTCACTAACCACTAGACCAACAGGCCAGTCACAATTTACAGATACATATTAGTTGAAGATTTTTTTCCGTTATCATGGCTGCTGAGTCTGTTGGTTTGAGGAAATCTTCAAAAAGACTTAGAGAATAGCTGAAAGCATCTAATCCTTTAAATATCGTCGTGTAATAAAATATGCTATGCAAATCAGTTTAACTGTAAGGACGATGAGAACGTTTAAATGAAATGGCTTACAC
This sequence comes from Mythimna ferrago, assembly GCA_910589285.2. Lineage (NCBI taxonomy): Eukaryota > Metazoa > Arthropoda > Insecta > Lepidoptera > Noctuidae > Mythimna > Mythimna ferrago. The sequence continues at coordinate 5,862,934 of OU342689.1, forward strand.
GTGGACTATTGGAAGCCTCGTGTCATGACGACTGAAACACAAAGTAGATAGGTACAGAAGACAATCTACATACAAAGCACGCTCGAGCAACGCACACATAGACACTGCTCACGGACACGACATCTCGGCTCAATCGCCCAGTCGCGCTCATACAGTGTGTGCAATCGCCTAGCGTAGGTATAAAAAGTTAAGTATACACATGACCCGGAGGACACGGTGGAGCACACAGTAGAGGTATGCCCCGCTTGGGCAGAGCATCGCCGTGCCCTCGTGAGGGCGATCGGCGGCGGTGATCTCTCGCGTCGGGCCTTGGTACAGGCCATGGTCCAGAGCGAGGAGGAGTGGCAGGCTGTCGCCTCCTTTTACGAAGCAGTAATTCTAGCAAAGGAGGAGGCCGACCGCAACAGTCAACGGCGCTCACAGCGTCCCAGCCGCTGCCGGGATTTCGATCCCGATTTCCGGCCACCGTGGGCGCGGGCTTGCGGACGGCGAGCAATGGGTAGCTCGCTGTCCGAACGTCTGGCAACTGTCCGGATCAAGCCCAAGTCGTCGACAGCGCGCACTGTTCCCGCGCGCCTCAAGGAGTTGTCAGCAATCGCAGGGGCCCAACTGGGTCGAAGCCTACTGGGGTCAAGGTTAGTTTCGAAAGATAGCTCGAGCCCCGGTACGAAAGGCAACGAAGGAATAGGAGTGGGTTTTTCGTCTGAAACTATCTCCGCTCTGCCCAAAAGCGGGGAGTGTCATTAGATGATTTACCCACCGGAAAAAAAGTACATACATGAGATTGACTTCTGTATCTATTCTATATTGTGACTGAAGGATTCGTTACTGTATGTACCTTACCTACCTACCTACCTATATTGAATACAACCTTCTAACAACAAAGAACAGACAACCTCGTCAAGGGCCTTTGTTTCTATGGCTTCATTAATTGCTGTAAACCTTTTGATCTAATTGTATATTTTGATAATTATTTTGTTGTTGTTTTGATGGGTGACCATTTACGTCATAGTACAGGTTAAGGGTATTACATTGCTCAAAGACCTGCTCCTCTCTGCTCCCGAGATTTGATGCTTGATGCTTACTGCACTAATATTTGTAACTTTGGGCGCCACCTACCGATATACAAAGTTATTGAAGTACTCGTAAAAAGGACAGGTAACGGCCCCGACTTACGAGATGTAGGGCGCTGGTTCAAACCCAGCTAGGCGCATTATTTTATGTAATTTATTTCATTACCACTGCTCTCAAAACGGTGAAGGAAAACATCGTGAGGAAACTGGCATGTACTAGAACCAAACATTTTAAGACATGTGACATTTACAAACCTGCACTGGGCCCGGGTGGTGTGTGTGTGGATGCTACAGGTTAAGAAATAAAAACTAATCGATGTATTATAATAAAATAATAAAACTAGAAATATAAAACCATATAACTAATTAAAACTACATATATACTAAAGGCAATAACTCCTAGCTAAAATATCGTATCTAAATATTCCTCAGCATCGTTTTCTATTGAAAATGTGCCCAAAAGACTGATGGTATTGCCATTTTGTATGGCAATGCTGAAGCTCTGACCGAAGTAACAACTAGGCGTTTGAATAATTCTTTCAAAAGCATTTATGAGTAGTGGGGTCCGAATAGATCCAAGTTTTTCAATTTTCAAAGGCAAAGTGTTTCAATTCCAAACAGCTCGAAAATATAACTACCGATGAAGTTGTTATATTTCGGCCGCTTGGGGTTCTCCGTAGCCGCAGCGGCAGTACCAGCACAGCATGACGAGCTAGGAAAATGGGATGGATTATGTACTTGTATTTTAATTAGTCAAGATCATATAAGCACTCTGCTGGAACGTTTGAAATAGTTATCGTCACACCTCCTTGAGTGGGAAGAGGTATTTGATGATATCCCCAAAATAATGTAACAATGGAAAGGTTGCGTATCCAACTTTCCAACATCAATGATTCATTCCTTCTAGCTGCATTGTTAGGTAGAGCGCTAAAGTTTGCTGTAGGCCGTTTTCACACCCCAAAAAACACGGTCTGCGGCCATGTGTCTAGCTCTAAATGAAAAACAAGAGAAAACTAGCACTGCCTCCGTTTCTAGAAGGCAATTTTTGTGAAATTAAAATGCTTTGTGGCGTGTAGAGAGCCTTCTTTTTAATGTATGCCTTCCCTCGGAGCGTTCTGGGGTTTTAAAGATATTTTTGCTCGATGGTAATGTTGGAAATGTGAATAAAAGATATTCTGAGGAGCTACTTTACATCCTTGACTTATTTATTTAGAAAGGATAAAACATGGTTTAGCTAAAGATTCTATTCTCATCGTAATTTTTTTATAGAAATTTGAACTGTTTTCTATCCTTATGTGTTTACAAATACAAAAAGTTTATTTGTGCACGCAGGTATTAAGTTGTTACAAAATATTTCTACGTGTCTCTGTGTTCTGCCACAGTAAGTGGCATACAAATATTAATGAAATAGTTACAGTTAGGTTTAATAATTATTAGATATAGATTAGCCTAATGAACAATATTTAGTAAGTAAACACCTATCTACTATAAATACTTATTAAACATTATAAAAAATCCAGGTTTAGTACCTATTTCTTCATATTTATGAATATTCATTACAAATGTATTTTTAAGATAAAATTGCACGTTTTTGTTTAGTTAACTAGTGAGCCGCCCTAGCAAACAGGCTTAGGTAAAACTACAATACACCGACTAGTAGTTTTTTTTTTTTTATGGTGGGAAAAAATCATGCAATGACAACCCCCGCTCTTGGGCGGAGCGGGAGATAGTGTCAGACTCTTACCGACTAAAAGACCCACCTCGTTCCTTCTAGCCTTCAACCGGGACTCGAGCGCCCTTTCGGATAACCCTGGCCCCAGTAGGCTTCGACCCGGCTGGGCACCGACTATTACTACGATAAAGCTACAATAGACCTACGCCCACGTGTAACAAGCCTAATTTGTACGAAGAACGACATCGCGTGGCGTGGATCATGTGTAGCTCTACAAGTCTAGTTTCCATATGAAATGTATGGAGACCGATGTGCCCAGATCGGTGTGTGTGGCACACGTGTACGCAGTGCAGTTCTACCTTTATATATACCTTATTCGTTTGTTGCTTTTTTCTATTAGTAAAATCCGTATCAAAATCCTTTGTGTGGTTTAGGAGTTAGCAGTACATACAAAGTGCGCGGGCTTGCGGACAGTGAGCATTGGGTAGCTCACTGTCCGGCCGTCCGGTAACTGTCCGGACCAAGCCCAAGTCGTCGACGGCGCGCACTGTTCCCGCGCGCCTCAAGGAGTTGTCAGCAACAGCAGGGACCCAGCCGGGTCGAAGCCTACTGGGGCCAGGGTTATCCGAAAGGGCGCTCGAGCCCCGGTATGAAGGCTAGAAGGAACGGGGTGGGTCTTTTAGTCAGTAAGAGTTTGACACTATCTCCCGCTCCGCCCAAGGGCGGGGGATGTCAATGCATGATTTTTTCCCACCATAAAAAAAAAGTTACATACAAAGTGAATTTGTTTTATACTATGTTAAATAACTAATCTCGCTACAAACTTACTAAGACATAAATGTAGGTTACATTTTGTCTCTACAGTACGTTTTCATGTAATTGTTTTTAGACGAAAGTAGTCACTTTCCTACAAAAGTTAGATTATAACATAAATCATCATCATCATTTCAGCCTATAGACTTCCACTTTTGGACATAAACATATCCAAGTGTCATCACAATGACCAGACCTGTGCATTTTGCATCCATCGGATTCTCGTGGCCTTCCAACGCTGCGTTTTTTTGGTATGCAGTCGCCACTCCAGAACCTTTTTGACCCATCAGTGACCGTCTATCTGTGAGTTCCGCTCACTGCCACTTAAGTTTGACGATTTTTCAGGCTATGTCAGTAACCATTCGATTACGTAAGGAAACGGTAAGCATAGCGCATTCACAGAATAACATAATAATCTCCACATAAATGCCAAACCCCTGTTTCAACCAGGCGTTTAATACAAAAGCCTTGCAATGCTTTTACATAAATTGCACAACGAAATCATATAAACCTGTAATAGTCCTGGAGCAATAATCGTGATTGCGCACGACCCCGTATCGAACTTAACCTGTCAAATGAGAGTGACACATCATCGGCCCATTAACTACCACATAACAGTTATGTTCAGAAGTCAACTTTATATAAGTTAGACTAAAAAGTCAATGAATGAGCGCATCCCTAAAGCTGCGTACAGACGTCGAGAGGCGTGCGCCGCGAATGGTTCGTCAGGCTTGTCTCAACCTGAGGCATACGACGGTTTTATGCGTACGTCCCGAACGACACATGCTCAAGCTGAGCACGCAAACTACCACGCACAGCGTTCGTCAGTAGAAAACGCAAACCACACCTATCCACATGGAGCGCACGGGTCGTACTGAAGCGGCGTTCGCAACGATCGTACGACGCGAATGCTCACTGTGAGCACACTCGTCCACACAGCCCGAGGCATGCGAGACGAACCATTCGCGACGCACGCCTCGCGATGTCTGTACGCGACTTAATGTTATCCCGCATCATCGCCCCCGCACTAGCATCTGTGACAGTCGAGCAGAGATTTACGCACCCTTTGGAGTTATACGAGTAATGAAATAATTTGTGTGTTACGGTATGTATTTCAGATATCAGTAAACCGTAGGGGTCCAGCAGGTTCGAAGCCTAGGGCCATGGGTTGGGAGAAAGTGTACCCTGGGGCCTTGGAACGAAGGCATAAAAGGAACAGGTTTGGGTTTTAGTCAGTTAAAGTCTGACAAGCCTTCCAGACTAACTGAATGACTTCTTTTGGGCAGAGTGGCATGCCAGGCGTTTTTACTGAGTAAATCTCACTCCTGTTCCTTATTTGCATTCGTTATAGTGCCCCGGGGTTTTTTTATGGTGGAGAAAATCATCCAATGACAACCCACGCTCTTGGGCGGAGCGGGAGATAGTGTCAGACTCTTACTGACTAAAAGCCCACCCCGTTCTTTCGTGCCTTTCGTACCGGGACCGAACTTCCGTTTCGGATAGCCCTGGCCCCAGTAGGCATAACCCTGGCCCCAGTAGGCACAACCCTGGCCACAGTAGGCAGTGCCCCGGAGTTCAGTTTCCTCGTTCCAGAACATGGCCTGTATCCCGAGACCTGGCGCGAGAGGTCGTTGCCGCCGATCAGCTCCACGATGACATGGCCGTGCTCCGCTCAAACGGGGCAAACCTCTACCGTGTCCTCCGGACGGTCCACACAATGGAGACACCCGGGCATTTCTCCCACACGAATCCGGGCCTCCCGAACTTACCATACCCGGTGAATTAAGACTGCGTCATTCGAAAGGTGAGGACGCCGTGAGGTCTTTCCAGCCACGCCTCAAAGAGGGGACTTACCGCCATAATTATGGTGTGCCCAGACTGGGTTGCGATAGTCGCTGACGCCATTTCACCATGAGATCCCGCCAAAAGTCTGTCCACCATGCCGCGACCTGTCGCAGCAGCGCTTTCGCCTTTTCCGCCACTTTCGCCCCGGCATTCCGGTGAGGACGCCATGATGTCTTTCCACTCCTTAAAGAGCCCCTCTTTAAGGAGTCACTAGGAGTCTCTACTTTCCGCCATAATGTAGATTGACTTCTGTACCTATCTCTCTTTTGTGCTATAACATCTAGTACCACGACCATACTTTGCAACAATTAATCATGAGTAGGTAACATCAACGTCATCGCACCCCTTGCATACTTAAGTAATTACTTAAGCTTAGTTAAATATTTAAAGTAAGTTGGAACGTTGCGGGGAAGTTTAATGAGCCAGGTATGCTCAAACTATTACTATGGTAATGATACTTAAATGGAGGTTCATGTTCCGTTGTTGTGGTTGAGAAGCGCAAAAGACTTATAAGTAAATTAAATTACGTCTTCTTTGAGAATCAACTTTAATTTGTTTTTTGTAATATATTTGGATCTCTGTATTTTTTTTTTATTGATTCAAGATTTAAAGCATTTTATTTCAAATAAACCGTTAACAGGCACTTTTGAAATGTCAAGTCAGTAAATTAGAAAAAATTGGGCATGTGCGAGTCGGACTCGCGCGCTGAGGGTTCCGTGCAAACTACAATTCCCGAATGGAGTCTCGACGGTAGACGACGACGTAGTACGAAGACGTAGGTAACAAATTTACTGTTTTCAGATTTATTCCTATATCTGTGCTAGAAGAATGCTTTGTGCCCAATTTCAGGATTCTTAATCAACGGGTAGTACCCTATGAATTTGCATTTTTGAGAGTAGAGAGATTTGAGAGATTTTAGAGAGACATAAACGGCCTTATCTTTTTTATTCATTAACTTAGAAGTTTGATTTTTTCACAGCTTGAAGGGACCGCTGACCTGAGTATATGGTTTTAATTTCAACTCGATACCTCCACGCGTTCTCGAGATTAAGGGTCTTGACAGACAGACAGACAGACAGACAGACAGACAGACGGACGGACAACAAAGTGATCCTATAAGGATTACGTGTTTTCCTTTTAAGGTACGGAACCCTAAAAACGATGCTTATTGCACATTCTAAAGCGTAGATCTCTATGGAGAAGAATGTATGTAATTACAAGGTCTATTATTGCACTAGTTCATTGATATAAACGAGTGCTTCACTGCGATCCCACCTGATGGTAAGCAGTGATGCAATCGTTGATGGTGAGGCGCACTAGTTATTAAACCTATTCGCTAAAGCCTTGAGGACTCCTAATAAATTGGTTTTGATTCATTCTTTTTTACGGAAACTGACTCTAACCTTTACGGTTTTCAATTATTTGAAATAATACGGTCCAGGTTGTCATTCGTAGTTCTTACACAGAAAGGGCTGCTGTGGGCTAGGAACGCAAAGGGCAATTGAAGGGTGGTTTCTTGTCAGTAAAGTCTGATACGCCCTTCAGCTCTATCCAGAGCGGTAAAATTTTATTAAAATTATTTATTTATATATTATTATTATGATTTATTTATTTATTTAATCTTCATGCAACACAAAGTACACAGGCAGACTTGATGATTTCCCATTCCGAAAAAATGGGGAGAAAAATGAAATTTCATATGAACGAACGCACAGTCACAAGCTAGTGTAGTTACATTTTTGTAGAAATATATCGAATTTAGTAATTTTCTTGTTATTAAAATTGAAAATAAAGAGTTACAAAATTACAACAATGGGTGCAATGGGTTTTTTTCTGACGAATTATACAAAGAGTATTTTACAAAAAGTTTATTATACAAATTGTGTATTCAACAAAAGTGTATTTGTACCAAATACAAATCAAGTAATAAATAGTAATAGGTATCATAAAAGCACAATAATGACAATCACTGATTCTATACTCAATAAAAGTAACATTATTACAGTAATTACTTACATTTATAAAATACCAAAAATGTATTTTAAGATTAATTTTAAAACTAAAAATGCTGGGTGCAGTAGTAATTCGGTAGTATCACTACAAAAGGTATGTCCATAAACTACGCTGTTAGGAAAATATCCTTTTCCAAAAGGTTTTAAATGTTTTGTATAAATATATATCTAAGCTTAATTTTTCAAAGCTAAATTAACAGGCAAACAAACTTGAAAATAAATAAAGCGAAAGTAAAAAAGAATTAGAAGAATAAAGAAAGAAAAAGAAGTCAAGAAGAGAAAAAATGAATGAAGAAATAGATTCAATTCTTATTTTTAATAAAGTAATAAATTCATTTTCTTTCTTTAAAGCGCCAGGGTAGTCCGTGAAATTATTTGTTTAAAAAGTATTTTTACTTTTTGCAGGTCAGTATCATCATCATTACAGCCGATAGACAGTGTCATGTTGAATGTTAATTAAAATATGATTGGCGGTCTTAACACGCATTAATTTATTAAATTGTAATAATTAAAAACATCAATGCAACCTTCTCAGTTCGTTTAACCCTATTAATGGTTATTTCATGGAAAAGTCATTCAATCAGGTTAGTTTATTTTGTTGTATTTTTCAATCTTTTGGAATAGTGTGTTCTTTATCTTTACTAGGAATGGTTAATAACTAAATCCTTACTTAATGACTATTCACAGAGTAAAATGACATCATTTTATTTAACATATCACAATATCTCACATGAAATTTGACATTATTCATTGCGTTAACATGCCAGAGCTCTTAACTGTAGGTACATTAATATGTAAATCCCCGCTAAATAGCATTAACAATGTATTTGACAATTATCTATAATTTCAAATCTGTCACAACGTTGTGATAATCTAACACATCAGAGTAATTACAATTATAACGATCCAATCCAAAAAGTGATTAAATATACATTTAGTTTTTACATAAGTTTCGTGTAAATAATAGATGATAAATGGTAAGCTGACATTGTTATTATGTACAACAATGAAATCACAATAAATGTAATAATGAAAATAATGAAGCAATCAAGGTGGCATCATAATTACGTGATAATTTAGTCATTAGAAATGAATTCATCATTGTATTCATCATTAATTTCATCTAGCCATTAGTTTTGCATGTTAAGAAGTGCCATGCGTATTGAAAGATTTCGATTTAATCAAATCTTTATCGAGATTTGTAATGTTTACGTAAACTTGGGATTTTAATGTTTTGTATAAAACTCTTTGAATGCGTTAAAAGATAAAGAAAATATAATCATTTTTGTACCCATATTTCTGTTTCCTTCTTGTTTTTTTTTTCTATATATGAGTGTGTACATTAATTGTTCAATATATTTTAGTATTGAAATCAATAATAAATTTTAGGAATAAATTTTCATATAAAAATAACTATGCTTCTCAATTGTAATGGTTTCAAATTATTAAAATATACAAACGTAGTTTATGGACGATGGTTAAATTATATTGGTCCCACACTAAACTTAAAAACTACTAATTATGAAAAGTGGACACTTAATACAAAAATACTGTTAAAAATTAAGGTAAATATAATGAAATAAATTAATATTGATGATGGTACAGTTGATGTTTTCAGCACAATTTGTTCGCAATTTTGAGAGTAGCATTGTCACAGGATCATTGGAAACACATTTAATTTCTTCCTGGAATAAGCTCGTATTATGACGAAAATTTATAAACAAATAAATTGCAATTATGATTATTTAAAATGTATTTCACTTTTTATTTATTTATTTACTAAATACTTTATGCGCACATAAGTACACAGATGTACTTAATGCCTTAGGCCATTTTTTTTTTTAATTTTGGGCTTATTTACTTTACAGAGCTATACAGATTATGTAGCGTCATCTTTTACCCACACTGAACTACTTTGAACGTCAGGGTAGACCCTCAAGTTATACAAAGCCCATAATGAATGCTTTTGGGAGGATGACAAGATCCTAGATACGAATGCCTCCTAACCAAATAGCATCCTTTAACCTTTCGTATGCCGTAATTAGAGACACAATTAAAAAGTTATTGTGTCTCGCGTGAATCCACGTTCCGGACACACGAAAGGTTAAGCTAGAAAGAACTACGTTAGACCGACTCACATGTGTAACACTCCGGATATGTACGTAGAACGACGTCGCGTGGCGTGTATCAACTGTAGTTTCCATATAAAACTACAAGTCCAGTTTCCATATAAAATGTATGGGGACCGACACGCCCAGATCGGCGTGTGTGTCATACGTGTGCGCAGTGTAGTTCTAGCTTAAGACCATCAGACTTAGAAACGTTGTGAAATCTACCCGAAATAGAATCTCCAAAAATTATACAGTGTTAAGTTCGCCTCTGTAAATGAATGGCCATAAAGAATTGAAGAACAAACTTTTGTGCTGATAAAACCAACGTCACCTTGCCCAACATTGGACTACACCATTGTTTTTTTTTTTTACGTTTTCATTTTTATTCAATGATTAATTATCCACCTCTGCAATGCAGAGAACTGTGAATGTTTTTTTTTTTAACTAAAAATAAAATTAATTAAAAATTAAGTGATTTGTGTATCATATTCGAGTTAAGTAACCAATTAAATCGTAATGTTTTTGAATATGTGAATAAAAAGTTATTTTACTGATTTTCCTATAGTGACCCACACCGGTTTCGCGCGGGTACAAATTGTACACACAAACCTTCCTCGTTTATAGTTCTTTTTATTAAAACCTCATCATAATCCGTTACGTGGTTTAAGAGGAGTTGGCGGATAAACAGACAGACAAGGAAACTTGTTTTAGAGATCAGTGCCCGATCACACAGTCATAATCACCATCATCATCGTCATCATTTCAGTTAAAAGACGACGTCCACTGTTGTACATAGGCCTCCGCTAAGTGTCACCACAATGGTACTGTGCGTCTCGCATCCATCGCATTCCCGCGACCCTCATCAGTTCATCGGTTCACCTTATGGAAGGCCTTCCGACGCTGCGTCTTCCGGTACGTACTCGTCACACTCCTGAACCTTTCGGCCTCATCGACCATCTGATCTGCGAGCAATGTGCCTTGCCCACTTAAGTTTAGCGATTCTTCGGGCTACGTCGGTAACCTTGGTTCTGATGCGAATACTTTCATTTCAGATTCGATTACACAGGAAAACTCCGAGTGTACCCCGCACTATTGCCCTTTGAGTGACTCTAAGCCTTCTGGTGAAGCCTATTGGTAACGACCAGGTTTCAGAGCCATATATCAGCAGGAGAACCAGCGGATATCTTCACTTCTGATTCGATCACTTAAGGAAACTCCGAGACTAAAATTCTATGCAGTTATTACACTTCCGATACTTCACGTTCGATTAAACCATGACATATTAAAAATATGGTCACGTGTATGAATATCGGATAATAAAACACAATGTATCAAAGGAAAGGAGGAAGGCTTAAGTATCCCTCTTTGTTAGAAAACATATCAAAAAGATCATAAAATTGCGATTCGATTTTAAAATGTATGGTATGTTGGTGAAGTTGTGAGAGTTCCAGATTCCCATTGCGTTTGCAGTGGGTTTAAGTCGAATGGAAAATTATTTCATAGCCACTTTCTTTTCGTATATTTTTAATATTTTTTGTTTTCACCTGATGGTAAGCAGTGATGCAATCGTTGGTGGTGAAGCGCACTAGTTTATTAAGAGCCTATTTACTCTTGCCTTGAAGATATCTGCGTTGTAATAGGACGGGAAGACCGCAGTGGGCAAATTGTTCCAGTGTCTCTCATCCAGCGTATTCCCGCGACTCTCACCAGGTTGTCGGTCCACCTTGTGGGAGGCTTTCCAGCGCTGCGTTTTATGGTGTGTGGTCGCCACTCTATAACCTTTCGGCCTCATTGACTATCCGTTCTACGAGCCCTGTCCACTGATACTTTAGTTTGGCGTTTCTTCGTCTGATATTGACTGACTGACTAATTTAGGTACGTCAGCTAAATCAGAATGTGTATTCGGGCACTGATGTATTACTTAACTTAATGGTATAATCTTATCCATTGTAACCAGTTTCAACTATTATTGTAATGGTTTGATGAAATTGTTTTATTTCGCAATGGCAAATCGCTAAACATAATTCATTCACAGTCATTAGATTTTTTATTTCCGATATTCTTTGTAAGAGGAACTTAAAGCCTGGAATTCCAGTGATTTTGTAAAGAGACTTAAGTTATTCAGAAGTAAATTGTTCGTGAGTAATGATAATGGCTTGGCAAAGTGTCTATAATAGTCTACGAAGTTGTAAACGAGAATCAAAGCTCATTGAATTGTGTAACTTCACCGACTTGAGAACAAGATGTCGCGGTAATGATTTTATTTTAGAATTTAATTTGTGAATCTTTGTAGTACCGCAAAGTGGGGTTAAGGCTCAAAGACATAAATACGTCACGATGATGTAACGTGCCACGTGACGTGTAAATCGACGTATAGCAACATAAAAATCAAAGACATTTCTAGAATTGCCACAACTAATTTTGACAAATGGACCCACTAGATGTGTTCTTCTCCTGCTAGGAGACGGATAAAGAAGAAAGATATACAAAGAGAATACTGGATCCATCTATATCTTACAGAAATCAAAAATGTGAGATTTTACATACATCACGTAACGTGCCACGTTATGTCCTAACGTGATTATTTACGATTCTCGATAGCGATATGGACTTCCACGTCACATTGCCGTGCCATGGCACGTTGCATCGTTGCAACGTGTTTATGTGTTTAAGCCCTGAGGTATAACTGTGACCCAAACTCATTAACCAATAGAATCATAGTAAACACAGTTTCTCATGTACGCATTGGTTAATAAGCTTGTGTCAAAGTTACCCCAGGGCCAAAGGTTCCCCACTATACTCCGTATCTCTACCTACTTGAAATTTATGAGAAATTTATACTGCCAATTTTGCAGCGGTTTCGGGTATACTGTATAATTTGTTTGTGTTAATTAGGTATTATCTTTAAGTATTTTGTGTAAGTACTTAGTCTTGTAAGATCAGTAGTATAAGTAACTAAAAATAAAAGTGCATTGTAAACAAGGACTACACATAATATAACACGACGACACATTGGATCATCTCTATACAACACGATCTCACCGGATCAACCGGGTATCTAAATATATTGGCATATTCTTAATTCGCCCTAAAAATTCTCACACTTGGTAAGTTAGGTGCCAGTTAGCTGTGGAATAACGGTCATTGGCCTTTCTACATTTCTTGATTTTTTTTTATTATTGATAGGCTTACGTTTGATCACCATCTCACCTAAGCGATGATGTGGTCGACGTTGGGGCACGCTTGCCTAGAAGTAAACTATTCACTCTTGACTTAAAGACTACCAAGTTGTAGCTATCAGGAAACACAGACTCTGGTAGGAAATTCCACTCCTTGGTTGTACGCATAATAAATGTGTTCCCACAAAGATTTTTTCGCTTTGTGCGTTTGGGTGGGATGTCTATCATGTACCGGACATTATTAATTTCAAAAACAGAAGTATAGACCTAAAGCTGTCTTGAATCGACATCTATCGTGATTCGATCTTTTACATGATTTAGTAATGAAAAGCTATTCATTATTTGTTTTTCGGGTACTTAAACAGAGGCATTAGGAAAAGGTCAATGTACTTTATTCCACGGTTATCTGGCGTTTTCTTTAAAAAAATTTCACAAGGATTTTTTTTTTTAAGTAGGGTATGAATACAGACGTGGCAAATTAAGAACATACCTCACAATTATCTTTAATTTAAATTTTTACAAATCAGGCATTAACAAAACCATTTCTCAAATTATCAGCTGCATTTTAATACAAAATGATTTCTAATGTCTTTATAATTTTGGACATTTATACCTACTTAATTTACTTTTTAGGGTATACAGCCTTAATTCTTGGTTCTATTCTTGGAGAGGGCCTCTGCTTCCTCGATGGTGTCTGGGAGCCTCATGTTACGTGTTTCTGGCAGCATCAGGACGAGAGTACTGGATATCAGGCACATGGCTGCGAAGATTACTGTCGGCATGGATTTGTGGTACAAGGACTGTAAAAGAAAAAATATTGGTTACTTTCTAAAATGTGATTGATATGTTAGGCTAGAAGACTGTTTTGTATTTCTAGATGAATCCCAAAAAAAAACTCAGCTTACTTCCACAAAAATGAAATTATTTAACGACGATTCGGACACAGTGTCCATTCGGACACAGTGTCCGAATGGACACATTTTATTTCAATATTTTTTCACTGATGATTCAGACACACACTATCTAGTACAATCAGATAAAAAGTTTTAAAATATATATATTTTACGTTGGATTTAAGGCGGCAACTTACGGGTAATATATTTTTAAGACTTTTTTTTATCTGACTGTACTTAATAACTTCAATAGTGGTGTCCAAATCGTCAGTAAAAAACTATTGAAAACTAGCTTTTATCCGCAGTTTCGCCCGTGTACGTAAAATATAGTCTATGCCTAGGTGAAAAAATTTTAGCAATCGGACCGGTACTTTCAGAGATTACTTCCTACAAACAAAAAAACAAACTGTACCTTTTTATAATATTATAGTGTAGATAAAATGTGTCAATTCAGACACGATATCCATTATATATTGTGTCCGAATCATCAATAATTCTTTAAGTGCGGACCTAAAAAGGCCACATTGACAACTCATCTAAAAGCAAATCATTTCTCGAATTTCGAGCAGATCATTAGCTAATGATTCATATTATGATTCTACTAAAACGGCCTTTTTAGGGCCTGTGCACACCACGTTTTTTAAACGCGCCGTTGACGCGCGTTTTAGAAACGTGCGTCGACGGCGCGTTTTTATCCTATTAAAAGTCTACAGGCTGCATCTGACTCGCGTGCGTATCGCTACAAACGCGCGTCAGCGGCGCGTTTAAAAAACGTGGTGTGCAAAGGCCCTTAGACCCGCAGGTCACGTTACTTACCAATAAAGGCGTCATTGGTGCAATGAGCGAGCCAATTCTGCCAGCTGTGGAGCACACGCTGATGAGCGTCTGCCGCATGTTGGTGGGGAACACCTCCGACACGTAGATGTACACGGAGCTGTAGGCCAGGGTCACGCTCCACTTGCCGATCAGGTACAGAGGGATGGACCAGTAGTCGTCTGCAAGAGAAGTGGGAGTTAGTAGCTGTAAGTTAAAATATTGCGGTAAGAGTTTTTTTCTGAGGTTCTTCTCGCAGGTCAACCTATTAATGAAAGGCTCTAGCCAGGACTTACAAAAAACTTAAAACTGAACGACTAGGTGCTAAGGGCATCTCCTGCTGGGTATTGACCTCGGCTTAACCTCTCAAACCCAAGCGAACGCCGGCGTTCACGCGTAATTTCGCGCCATTTGGTTAACACTACGATTATTAAAAGTCCGCATAGATTATTAAAATATTGAACGTTTTATTTATAGGGTATATATATCTAAGAATGTAAATAAGAAGTTTATGATAAAGTAGTCTGTAAACATCGAAAATAAGTACCTAACCTTTTCATTTATCTATGTTTATACCTACTTAAATCCTCAAGATCGGAGCGTTGGCGTCTATCGCTAGGGGGAGGTACGGACCTCGGTTTAAGGCGTCGCTGGGGGGGACGGGGGGACAACAAGGGACAGACTGGATCGAAATCGGATTATTATTATTATTTAGGAAATTTAAGGCTACAGGCTCGACGGCGTGGACTGGTAAGCAAGACACGAGGAGGATAACATGTTAAATAAATAAATAAATAAACATTGGCAGGCCTGTTGGTCTAGTGGTTAGTGACCCTGACTGCTATGCCGGAGGTCGTGGGTTCGATTCGCACCCAGGACAAATGTTTGTGTGATGAGCACGATCATTTGTTCTGTGTCTGGGTGTAATTTATCTATAATATGTATGTATTTAGAAATATATTAAGTATGTTTATCAGTTGTCTAGTACCCATAAGACAAGCTCTGCTTAGCTTGGGACTAGACGGCGTTGTGTGATAGTTGTGGAATATTATATTATATTACTAGCTTTTGCCCGCGCGGCTTCGCTCCCGCTCTTCCCTACTTCAGCCTACTATACCCTACTCTACCCTACTATACCCTACTCTACCCTACCCTACTCTACTCTACTCTACCCTACTCTACTCTACCCTACTCTACCCTCCTCTACCCTCCTCTACCTTACTCTACTCTACTCTACCCTACTCTACCTTACTCTACCCTACTCTACCCTCCTCTACCTTACTCTACCCTACATTACCCTACTCTACCCTACACTACCCTAATTTTCTTTAAAGAACCTTCTCCTCATAATAACGAACACAACAAAAAAAAAATTAGCGAAATCGGTCCAGGCGTTGTTGAGTTATGCGCTTACCAACACATTTTGCGATTCATTTTTATATTATAGATTATTATATTGTAGAATTGGTCTATAAGGTTTGCGTCTGTGTAGGCCATCTCGTTTAGCTCTTCAATCCCTGTAGACAGAAGAGCTGACAAGATGGAGTATTTGGTTATGGATGTGCGACCTTAGCAGAATAAACATGAGTGTTTTTCGAATATATCTGACGGTGGTAAAAAAGTTAATCGTTGATCGGAAGAAGTCAAGGAGAAAGCCAAAGAGAAGATGGTAGCAATGGTGTCAAATTTATAATAATAATAATAACAAATACTTTTATTACACCTGATTTCGATTAAGGTCGAACCTAAGATCGTGATCGTACATTTACGAAGCTAAGCGAAGTACACACGTGTAGAATGTTTCGCCACATTCGCAAGGTCGACGCACTGACGCGCCTGCGAAGACCGCTTTCACATTCACGATTTATTGTGCGACTATTGAAAGTAACTAGACATTTATGTTAAATGGTAGATTTTTACTAGATAGGTACTTTCGAGTTTAGTTGAGGCTGTCTAGGTTAGATTGACTTCTGTTAAATAAATAAATATCTGTGGATTTCTATCCAATCTATTGAAGGAATTTGCGTGAATGGTCTTTATTTTACTCCTTTGTATTTAACCTCCTTGAGACATGCAATCATTATCATTTCAGACGAAAGACTGTTGAACATCAGTTTTTCAATTTTTGTCTCTCACTCGTTAGCCTGACACTTTAACAGGTCATGGTAAGGGTTTAGAAATTAAACGTTAATTTTTATTACAATATTTTCCTTCCTGTCTTTATCTTCATTCATTTAAGGTCAGCTCAACAAGATTTTTTTTTGTTTACATTTGTCTACAGCCATTGAATTATATTTGAGACAATGACAACAAAAACTATTACTACTGTGGCTTTTTTTACATTTCATTGTTAAACGTTATCATAATAGTAAACCCTTTTTACATCCTTCAAACAGTGCGCCCATTATTTCTTTGATCTTCTTCTATTCTTATTACATTACTATTTAAGAGATTCTAAAACATTATAGTTATGTTTAATCACTAAAACATTCAATTCTGTTCGTGGCTTTCGCGTCATGGATGTTAGTCGCGCGATTAAAACCGCGGATGTGTAACCAGCCTTAATTAAATCAACTTGTAAACTAAATTCGATATATCCGCATTTAGTTTCCGTAGTAAACAAAACATGTTTACAGACTTATGATGTGTTTACTGTTGATTCATTATTTACATTCTAATGTTTTCTGTAGGCTTGTTTATGTACGGATATAGCCTTGTCAATATATGAGGCAATGATTTATAACTTAATATGAATTAATCGGTATGTAATTTAAAAATCGATGTTAATTTTTCTATGCCCTTTACATTTTTTTTTAAGGTATAGTACGTGCGCTCAAATGTTTTTTAATTTATTTTTTATCCTTTGAGCTTTATTTACTTAGGAAGGAAATCACCAAAATGTTATATATTTATTTTAAAACCAATTATATACCCAGAGGACCCTTAGGTACTCCACATGACTGTCAGCAAAAAGAATATGCGTTATTAATGTAACCAGATGTATCTTCGATTGCTTATTGGAATATACAACTTGGTGATTTTTTTATTGCTATAGCCTCAAGATGGTAGTTTGTTGGCAAATGTTCAGATCTTTACGAGTTACAATAAATATAAAGGAGTACATCTTTGACAGTTAAGGTTAGAAAATAAAATATAGTATAGGCAGAAATAATGATATGTCTATGATAAAGATCAATGAATAGATGGAAGGCCAAAGAAGAAATGGATAGTTTGTATAAGGTATGATATACATTTAAATGAAAAATATCACCATGCTAACATTTACTTACTGATGTTAGCATGACGACTGATAGAGCAGAAATGAAGACGAACACATGTTGCGCCGACCTTAAGTAACATAATGACAAGGGCAGAAAAGTGATGATGAATGATATATCTATTGCGCACGTATTAATTTCTATATCACAATAGCGTGACCAACTGGCGATAGATTGAAATATAATAATAAAGCTTAATAAAAGTGATTCATTGTACGATCGAACACGAGTTCTAGGAACACATAATAAATATTAATATTATTTTATGGCATTGACCTAGTCTCCTTTATCGCTTTTAAATTGGTAGTTAAATATATATATTTTGATATTAAATAAGTAGGTATGAAGAACTAAAATAGAAACTGGTGAGGAAGATTTTTGTAAATTACCAGCTTTTTTGATATAAGACATAAAGAAGCAAAGAAAAAGAAACAAAAAATTTAATGCTATATAGGTAATGTACGAATATCTACTTAAACGTGAAGCTAAATTAAAGAGATAGAAATATAACAAATACTTACTTCTTGGCAAGAACGCGAACAACAAGCTCATCAGCGAACAGGTTAAATATGTGGCCACCAGCGTCTGCTTTCGCCCATACTTGTCCAGCACTATCACAACCACGATGTACGCCGGTATCTCCACCAGCGTCACCAGCATGAAGCTCACGTACCTATTGCTACTCAACGACACAGAGTTAATCGACAACCCATAGTACACTAAAGAACACGTCATCCACAAGAACGAACAAATCATCAGTCTTTTCCATATTATACTTGAACGTATTGCCTTCGAGAACTGGGATTTCTTATCTGTAGTTATACTTTCCGCTTTCAATAACGGATCACCTAAATAGTCCAGCTCAAGTTTCCTAGGATCTAAATTGTTGATCTTTGCTGCCTTTTTGAGGACCGTCACAGCTTTGTCTCTTTTGCCTTTACTAAGAAGCCAACGGGCACTTTCATTCATGAACCAGATATAGATGACGACAATTAATGCTGGGCAGTAGAGGATGAGGATGTAGGTGCGCCAGCTGTCAATGACCCAAGCGAGCAAGGCGATGAGGACCACGCCAATGACGAAGGTCATATTGCACATGGCAGATACTATGACTCGCTGTTTAAGGCCGACCAGCTCGATAACTGTAAATAATAAATTAGTATTAATATGGGCATGTCGTGAGAAACGCCGTGTATGGTAAATGATATTGAAGATAGTGCATATTGTGATATCTTTCCTAATAGGTTTAATAGAAACCGAAACGAAATTAATAAAATAACGTTTTTATTGTTTCAAAATCTTCATCGATCTTAAGTAAGCTGTTATCAAATAAGCGTCATATCTTGATTGTCTCCATTTAGAGATTAAATCTTAATATGTCGAATTACTTTATTTTATAATTATTATCAGAGTATCAAGAAGTGCTTCACCGATGTTGATCTTTTAGATTATTTCATTGTCGTTACACATCATCGATATTAGTAAAAACTACATCGTTATAATCGAGGTATATAATAAATGATTAGGTGTGATAATATGGTATGTGATTGTAAATTTTAAAATAACGTTAACGTTAACCTAATGATCTAGAAATTAGAGCACGAATTATTAGCGCTAGGACTTTTTATAGCTGCTACTCCTAAAATATATTGGTTTACGTAGCCAACTAGCTAACTTGGCTAATTCCGAAGTTGTTATCTAATTGCAAATGCTTCCCTCGAGAAAAAACTTAGCTCCCCCGAATAATTATGTTTTTAATTTCATTTATTAAATTATTCCAGTAGTATCTGGCATAAATGAAGTGGAATTATAATGACTCAAATAAAATAAAAGTACTCACTAAAAACATAAGCTGACGGATACAATCCACCACCAAACGCCGCCTCCAAGAAATGCAACGCTACATAAGTCAAATAATTTGGCGCAAAAGATCTCGAGAAACCAAATATAAAACTGGTGGTAGCTGCGAAGCCCACAGCCACTTTCCTTCCGAACCGGTCAGATATTGCACCAGTGAATAACATGGCGACGAACATTCCGCAGTTGTGGATGGTTCCGACCAAAGCCCTCTTCCATTCCTGGCAGCCGAGGTTAAACTGAAAGATGAAGGAGACTTAGAAATTGCTCAAGTGTCTTAAAATTAAGTAGCATGTTTAGAGCGTGGAGTTACATATTTCGCGCTGTGGCGTCCACCTCCTGTACTTCGATTACTGCGGACAAATATAGTATTATTATGTAAAGCCAATAACTTGGTTAGGAGTCTACGTGTAATTTGTTAGAAATTTCAAATTACATATGGACTCGGACTACAATTGCCCACATAACAAAAATCTGGGCGAGGTACTAAATGCAAAAGTAAATGTATCAGATAAAATTGAATATATACATTTCAGTGATACAAGGCTCTTTTTTGGCGAAATCAACAATATTCACAGAGCAGTTGACATAAGAAAGTGGAATACGCAAACAGACACAGTTTCATATTACACAAATAAGGATAAGAGTTTCTTTCGCAAATATTTTAGTATTACTTCACGTAAATGCTTTACGAATGTGGAAATATTTTCAGCGGTAGGCTTGATACGAGTATCAACTGCTATGTTAAAAGCTAAACAGCTTTTTGAGTCTGTATTCTAGAATGAAAATCAAGCATTTATAATTTCTCCTGTCATGGGATTATTTACGAAGAGATGAATGGTGTGCATTTTGAGGGATGATATTGTTATTTTTGCGGGTAAAAATGTGCCGATTAAAGGAATCTGCCCACTGCACCGTACCATACATGATTGTACTATGACACTGCTGTGAATGTCTTAGGTAAAAAATATTCTTTGTATTGAAAAGTAAGAGAATTTTCTGTGTTGCCTGCCATGCCTGGCGCTCTGTTCGTAGCTCGCAACTGCCGAAACCGTCTATTTGACACGGTTTCTCTTGTGTCGTTTCTTATAGTGACATTTTGAATCTTGCAGAATAATTTATTAAATTGAAATAATGTCAAAACAAAAAACACATAAAATTATTCTTCGTCATTAACTATCTCCCTAAATATATAATGTTCACTTCCATATTCTCGCTACATATTCACGTGAATGGTACACGGATTCACTATTGATATGTTCTAGCAACTATTGTAGTTCGTGTCGTGTTTATTTTGGTGCTTGATACGTTCCTAGCATAGCCACGGTACGATACAGTGTACTGGGTAGAATCCTTTAAAAATAAATTCTCTAAAGAATCGTTCTAGAATACGAGCCTTAGACCAAGCATTTCGTGCATTACATTGAAGGCATTGTAATAAAACTTAGTCTAAAAACATAAAATCTGCACTCTTTTACTGACCTCCTTAACAAGCGAATATTCGTCCTCATATACAAATTTCTCACAATCCATGGTTTTGTTCAATTCGAAATTGTGTGGAAGACATTGGAACTCTGAGTTGTTGAGTGGTATGTACATCTTGCAAGACTCTGGCTTGTTGTGTATCTGGTTTGTCGGGATAGCATATTTGATCCAGGAGGTATCGTTGAAGCGTTGTTCACAACCATCAATTTCGCATCTGTTGGCAGAATTATTATTCCATCAGTTAAATGATCTAAAATTTCATTTACAACTTGGAAATCTTTTTCTTCATCACTATCATACTGAATTTAATGGAAATGCGTTGTCATATTTACTCATTAAAACGCTTTCTTCAAGGAAATAAAAAAGAAAAGATAGCAATTGATTATAATTATTATTAACTTCTTGAAGAAAGTTGACTATGAGCAAAAATATGAACACACAATTCCGTTGCACCCTGTACACATCCTAAAATAAACTAGCGTACAGGTTTAAATATAGGTTTTATAATAAGTAATTTTTTTTTATCATTTGATTCTTGGATTGCGTGCAATCTGTAAGGGCCATAAAAAATAATGGGGGAAATCCTGACTAACCTAGTAATCAAAATAATAAGCGACGTCTTTACATCATTCCTTAGGTAGAACAGTTGGAACAAAAACTTATAAGGAAAATGAACTCTGAGATTATTCTGGTACACTACGAGTGCAACAACCGGAGCAAATTGAGACAGTACGTTAGGTTGCGATCCTTAAAATAACTTAAAAAACTATAGTTCAATCACCTACTAACTAGAGAGATTGATCAGAAGATGCTTGAGTATAAAATTAAAGCGATGCAGCTAATATACTCGTACAACTCAAGATAAATAACAGGTGAGACATTTATATGAAAAAAAGTAAATCTGAATATAATAGGGAATTTAATTTTTTTATTGATTGGGTGTGAGAGCTCAATGAAAAAAATTATACTAGATTAGTATAATTTTTTACTAATCTAGTATAATTTTTTTCATTGGTCTTTAATCATTTCCATTTTAAACACAATTGGAGAAGTTTAACAGCTGTTTCATTTAACATATAAATGAGTCATTCAAGTGAATAATTACAAAGTATCATAATACCAACATGTGTAATTAATACCACTTGATCGCTGATATAACTGTTTACAGTGGTCGATGTCATAAATACGAATAACGTTGCAGTAAAAAGATGCTAAATAGTACTACACATGAGTTTTTAGAAGTTAAATAAAGGAGATACAATTATAAAAATCACTGAAAAAGTATCTATCTGAGCATGAATAAGAACAAGAAGATCAAAATAATTATACAATGGAATGGAATTAAAGTTGCTAATATTATTTATAACCTTTTAACTGGTTACATAAGTAGTCGCTCCATGTAAAATGCTGATGTTCAGCTGCATTTAATTAGTGTCAAACGCAATCCTAACTTAGTCAAGCAAAAGGTTAGTCAGACGATACAAAAACATAAAAACACAAAATAAAAATAATTCAAAAGTACAAAGTCCATACAATCTTTTTTCCTAGCATTGATAGAACTTCTGAAATACTTTCCGATGTAGGTATCTACATAACTATATGAAACATAGCCATGTAATGAAACTTCACATGAGGTCATTTGTAAGGTCCTGAGAAACAAAATTATACTTAGCATCGCGCAACATCCGTAGAAGGCGATGTCTTAGTATATACAAGTCTAACCAACTACGAAGGCTAAAGAGGATTTGTTCTTTAGATAATTTATAATTGTTTGTAAGATTATCCAAGGTAAGTTTTATGAATCATAAAGATTTAATGAATTTTATATTTCAACTCATAATAACACAAACATGACGGCTAATTTAAAATCTAAAATGGACAGTACATTAGATTACGATCATCTAAACAAAAAACAGCTGCGTAGTCATTTGAATGGTAAATTATACTCGTGTTTTGGTGCAAAATAAGGACAAATCGGTCGTTACTGCAAAAACAGACTTTTGTTTATATATTAAGAGAATAATTTAGACATACCTATAAGCCAGTTCTTGGGCTTCAAATATGAACCCACATTCGAAGAAGCTGCTCAGCAGAACAGGGAAGAGAAGAAGGACGAAGTTTAGCAGGTTGTATCTGCCATAGGGTCCCAAGCTTTCGAGGACTGAGTCCAGGTTGATCTCTTTCTTGATTTCTTCCATGATTTAGAATAGAGATGCTTCGCTCGGCTTGAAGATTATCTGGAAAGTAAAATGTAAGATTAGAAATGATGATAGTAAACGATATCTTTACAAGGAGTATCGTGTTGTCCAGTAACTGGGTTATGTAGATCAGATTGGCAGTCGCTCAGACTAGCTTACGCTAAACAGATGGTGATAGTGGTTGATTAGACTTGAATGTTGAAGATATTAACGTATGATAATATATGACCGAAAAGAGTGGAATAACGGAAGGGAGGCCTTTGCCCTGCATTGGACACAACGGACTCAATAATAATAAATAATAATAATAACATCTACATCACAACATCTTTGGTTATTGCTCCGTTCCGATTAGACGTAGCGTGATGGTCCAGCATTAAAATAGGTTTTATCATCATTAATTTTAATTGATTATAATTTGATAAATTTAATTTTATTATCATCATCATCATCATCATTTCAGCCGATATACGTTCACTATTGGACATAGGCCTCCCCATGTATTGCCACAAAAAACGATCCTGTGCGTCCCGCATCCATCGGTTTTGCAACCTTCACCAGGTCATCAGTCCACCTTGTAGGAGGCCGAGGAGGAAAATGGGTTTGTCAATATTCAGATATTGTTTTAATTCTGTACTTCCAGAGATTATTGTGTCCTACCAAAGAAACAAACTCTTCAACCTCACTATTTTGCACTAAGAAAGTTTTTCTTCTGGAACGTGCATCTACCTATAACCAAAACATACCTATAATGTTTTGGTTATAGATATTACAGTTAAAGACACTTTTAGCTACAGATAAAACATGATTCAAGCTACAATTTATTACACGAGTGAGATCAAGTCTATAGATGCTATCTATGCGTCACCTATGTTTAATTATTTATCTATTGTTATCCATTTAATGCTGTGCTTATGCTTAACTAAATACTTGCATAAATGTTTTGTTCTTATTCTTATCATTGCATTTCATTAGGATTATATGAATATTGTTTTGTAAATTCGTATAGTACTACAATTTGATATGGAACTTGCACATGCAAAGTCATGAGCTGTTAATTCGTCATGCTTTTCAAGATTAGAATGTTTATTTTTAACTATTTGAATTTATAGGTCTTTAACTGTTGGTTCTGCTTTATTTCTAGTAATCGCTTTGTTTTTACACGTACTCAGTTTTTATTAGGTTGTTGTTAGATCCTTAGAGCTTATCGAATTGATTTGATTCAACTTAGTCGTATCTATGGTTTTGCTTGTTAAATTCATTAGTTACGTATGTCGCGATAAAAAATGCTTGAGAATAAACACAGCAAGAAAACAGACTTTAAAATAAATCAGGCAGATTATATGAAGGCAAAACGGACGAAAGTAATCTGTATCGTAAAACAAAAGATAATAATGATACTTATAATACTTATGATGTTATAAAGGATTAACCTTTTATAACCGCTTGCGTCGGATTGCTCCGCAAGTGTTTTCATGTCTTATATGCCAGGATCGGGTGTTTAGTGACTGGGTATTCCAACTCGTTTAGCTCTGAAATCCCCATAATAGGTGACAGAAAAGCTAACGAGATGGAGTATCTGTAGCCTGACTCACGTAAATCAAACAAGCCAAATATCGTTGAAGTTTTATAGTCGTTCAATCGAATATCCATATCCTATCCAAAAGCGGTATTCACGTGTTCCTTAATCAGGATTGGATAGAACGACAACTCAGCTGGCTCGAAACTAAACGATCTATCGACGAATTATATCCATTTACATTAATAAGTATTCTACCAGGATAATTTAAAACAGATTCTTTTTTTTTTTAAATCGACTCTTCGACCACATGACTTTAGAATCGGTGTCGTTCAAACTCGATTGATGGATGTGAATACGGAAATGGTCTAAAAGACTAAATCGCTACGATATCGTTACGGTTTTGATTACGTGAATCGGGCTACTGGTCAACCCTGGCGGAATAAACGCGAGAGTGTTTGTCAGATATATCCGACGTTGGCAGTTAAAAAGTTAATAGTTAATGTCATCAACTAACTGCGTATATTAAGTAGATAGTTATGAATTTACTAAAAAACTTAAGAACTGATATTGCCAATATGAGATTTGCATAAGAAGATCTGCTACTGATGAACATTATTATTACAAGTTCGCTATTGTTTGTTTCTCATCATCAATGCTATGTAATACATACTAAAACAAGTTTATTGATGGATCACACCGCCTTTTATTATATTATTAATGAAATTCATTTGGCAAAGTATTTAGGTCACATTAAAATTATTATTCAAATTCATTATTCAAGTTTTTAGTCACCCACTCGCTGTGATGATGTAAATGAGGCATTGTGTGCATGCTGTGTTACTTTATTCTGATTATTGTTGTGACCAATAGTCTCTTCGTTTCATCTTTATTACTTGTGGTTTTCATTCTATTTTTATTTTATGACTGTTTTTGTTTTGCTATGAATTTGTCTTTGTGTATATCTCTCAAAAGTTCTTAGTCGTCTTTATATCTAAACTTGCTTGTTTTGGATAATCTTTTTGAATGAGTTGGTATATTAACGTATGATTACGTTAATACTAATCCTCCTATTTATGGTAAAAAGCTGATGCATTTTACCATGAAATAGGAGGAATGGGCAGAGACTTTTTCCTAGGGTGTGACAGTTTTTTTTTTTAATGATATAGACCAGAGCTTGACGGCCTTGCCACTTGATGGTAAGCAGTGATACAATCGTTAATGATCCAGCTCATTAGTCCATTAAGAGCACATTCACTCTAGCCTTGAAGATGCCTAAATTCAAACTACACCACCTAACTTCAGACTTGACTTTGAATTATTAAAATCTGAAAAGACAAATATATCAATCGTAAAAAGAACAACTATAGGAACTTTCAAAGAATCTATAATTTGGATAATACCGACGAGCTGTGGTCATTGACATTATCCATATTAAAACGAAAATGGGTGGTCATAGACCACGTAAGGCAAAAATAAATATTTTTGCTACTCGCTCCATTTTTTCACTATTTTATTCCAAATCAAATCATACTTAGCACTCCCTAATCCACAAGAAATCCTGTGAAGAGATGACGTGCTTATTTGTACTTAGCAATTTGCTACACTAGTGGTTCGTCCCTTCCTGGTTCAAATCCCACATCGTCGCACGCTGTCATGTCATAAGAATATTAATGTGTTTGTTGGTACGAGTATCTGCAAATGATTCACACACTCAACATAATAGCATGGCTTGTGGCGCTTATTGTATTAATTGTAGCTTATTATTATAGTACGATGTTATTAATAACAGTTCTTTTATTATTAAACTTGCTGTTGCTAACGGCTTTGTTCGCGTAACTATGCGTTTTGAGCCTGTTAGGTTATTCTGTGCTGTTCCGTCGGGTCAAAGAGTAATGATTCATGCATCTGTTGTGGTTTATTTTTAAAGTTCATAGATTAGCACCACAGTATTTTATTTTATGTCTGTGTAAATTAATTGTTTTCACAAACATCGTTCTTTAACATAATATTAAATATACAACTTGAATAAACTCTCATAAATGCTTAAAGTTGTACACGTGTAAGTAATTATTATTTATTTGACTTTTCCTCAATAGGGCGTATTAATTATAATATAAATAATAATTTATTTCAACCAATAATATTACAATTTTAACAAAGGTACTTAAGTAAAATCATTTGTTTGTTGCTTACAATTGGAAATGATTTCAGTTGTTGTAGAGTCGATTTGTATTGAAACAAACGATCTTTCTGATTACAATACTCGTATACATTCACATAAAAGGAAACAATAGAAATCAGATAGGCTAGGAATCCAAACCTGTCATTTAGGTTCTGGTCAGGTTTATGTTTATTTTACCCAGCCAATTAAATGATTAAATAAAATCGTGCTGATTGCGTTTTATTTTACAAATCCCACACCGTCAGATAACTGAAAAGCCAATACTGGCGGATAATCTGATATATTTTGACTGGCCTGTTGGTCTAGTGGTTAGTGGCCCTGACTGCTATACCGCAGGTCGTGGGTTCGATTCCCACCCAGGGAAAAGGTTTATGTGATGAACATGATCATTTTGTTCTGTGTCTGGGTGTAATTATTAAATTTAGAAATATATGAGTATGTTTATCGTTGTCTGGTACCCATAACACAAGCTCTGCTTAGCTTGGGACTAGACGGCGTTGTGTGATAGTTGTGGAATATTATTATATTATTTTATTATAATTTAATATCTATAACCATATCCGAAACCGGTTTAATATTATTATTATTTATGATTATTTTATATATATAATTTTTACCCTAGTTTTCTTCGTAATCCATTTTTTTTATGGTTTTTATGCACCTGCCATGTCTCTTCTTCACCACCCAAGGTTTACTGGTAGAGAATGCTTAAGGCATCAAGTCCGCCTTTGTACCTTTGTATTACATGAAGTTTAATAAATAAATTGTATATATTGTGGGCAAGGGCTTCGTTGGAAATTTTCAGGAGAAGAATTAAGAAACATTTCCTGTCAACATGACCCATGTGTTATATATTTAGGTATAGTATGCTGTACACATATCTGTTTAGTATGTTTTTAGCTCTAAGTTTTTTTTTTTTATTGTTTAAGACTTTATTAACTTTAAATTTAATTCAACAACTAAGCCTTAATAAGTTCAAATCATTTGTAAAACGAAAACTTTGTCAAAAGGCTTTTTACACTGTAAAGGACTATATTCAGGACGACAAGGCTTGGGATTGACCTGCTCCAGTACCTACTACAACTGTTGATATTTTTATTTTTCTTCTTTTTGTATTTTTTTTAATTATTTTTATTTTCAAATGTGCTTTTTCTTTTTATTTTATTTAATTTTTTACAATTTGACATTCGAGATTATTTTTATTTTAAAAATTGACGTGTATACATTTTAAGTACTTAAAGTATTTTTTTTTTCTTTGACATAAATATTTACTTTGCTAAATATTTTGTAAACTATCAATTTCCTTAGATTATTGTAAATGTGAGGACTATGTTGATTGCTTTTTCTTTTCTTTTCAGTAATTTTAACGTATGTCTGGCAATTTGAGTATTTTCTGCGGCCTACCCAAATGTCCTTTCTTTGGTATTGTTCGGCAGGTCGTGGAGCTCCTTAGTAGTCCTAAGTTGAGCTTTTCGAATACTGACAAATGCTTACACTGATTGGACAGGTCCACTCAAATCTGTATGGTTCTTTCTTCAAAAGACTATCTCAGACAAATCTGCATGGTTCTCATATGATTTGACCATTACATATTTACTGTATAAACTTTAAAAGAGACTTTGACCTCTGAGTTTGTTTCGGTGTTTCTTCTCAGGGTAGTCAGATAGAAAACACCGGCCTCATCTAGCATATACTGACGAAAAAAAAATTGACGTGTAAAAGTGTTTTTTAAACCTATTTACAAAATAAATATCATTTATCATTTATCATTTAAATCATTTTAACTTATTACATACACAACTAAAAACTATAATTAATGTAAATTAAAAAAATAATAATAATAAAACCCTACGCTAATTACAACTAATTAAAATCAAACTAAAATCTGGCGTCAAAAAACTCTTCCACATCGCTTCCACAGCTCTAAGTTAGATTTAATTTTTGTGTTTAATTTTTTGCTGTACATTTAAAGTTCCATAAATGCATTTCTTTACCACTCATATGGTTTGCTGTAAGTAAGCCCAGTTGTGGGTTAAGCTCGCCTATGTAAGTCCTATTTTTATTGTCTGTTTAAAATTGTGTGTACAATAAAGAATAAAGAAATTATTTCTATACGGATATATCCGAAATTGAGTATCCATAACTTGAGTATCCATAACTTCCCTGCTTTAAACATCACGTGGGCGCACCCAATTCCTACACGCAGAGGTAATCTGCAATAATCTTCATTGTATAAATGAGTCGTCCAATTGGTAATTGTGGCGATTAGCAGCCGCTCGATACTACTTGACCTTTTAATTTATGAATGGGAGTGACTTTATTAGCTAGGATTGTTAGGCTGACTCATTAGGTGGGAACTTAGGAATTAACTTTTGGTTTCTATAGCCGTTAGTACAATAGTACCGCTGTTGCTGGGTATCGTTTGTTTTACTAATGCTTTGATTTGCTTTGTTAATATCGACTGGTCTACACTGTTTTCACATAGGTAT
Organism: Mythimna ferrago; assembly: GCA_910589285.2. NCBI lineage: Eukaryota > Metazoa > Arthropoda > Insecta > Lepidoptera > Noctuidae > Mythimna > Mythimna ferrago. Next base: position 5,892,356 of record OU342689.1, read on the forward strand.
ACAATATTACTTTCAGTTTATGCGAAATCTCAACATAGTTTGTTTAGAATCAGTAAATGAATCGATTCCAATAATTTTTTCACCTTTTTATATTTTTTCCCAAAACTATTCATAAAAAGGCACTAAGTATAACTCAGGTCACGGCAGGTCATAGTGGGCTTTAGCCTCCAGTGAACAGCTGGCTGCGGGAGCAATATAACTCCTAACTTGCGTGGATGGTCCGGTGAACATGTGTTTTTGCGGACCACCAAGTAACATAACAAGCTTATAAATGTGATTTTTCATGATACAGTTATGAAATTTTGTACATAGAATCTTTACATAAAAAAAGTGGACACACGTTTCGGGTTTTGCATATAAGTACTAAAACTATAGTTGTTTAATTATATATAATAATTTCATATTGTAAGTAATTATTATTACAATATGAAATTATTCTAAAACGTTTTTTTTAACGAGTAACCACGGAGTTTCTTTCCGGTTTCTCCATAGGAAACCAATTGAAACCGTGTAAAAAATGGTGAGTCCCGTAAGGACCCATATGGGTACCTACGGCAACTCACCATTTGTTTTACAAGATAATAAAGTACTTCCCTTCCATATATATGGAAGAGAAATACATTATTAACTTATATGTAGTCATTTCTGTGAACACTACCATAATGAACAAAAAAAAAAAAACATCTGCTCGTACAATAACCGCAATTTTATTTACTTAGAAATTGACATGATAGTGTTAAAAGTGATTCATGGTCCGTACATGGTTCTGCTTACCAAATACGGTACGATAGCGTGAAATATTTCGCAATGCGGCGACACATACCGGCTGTAACCGGTTATCAAGTTTCCGAAACCGGATTAATCCAGTTCAGTTCAATTTTTGTTGCAGTATATTTTTGGAAACGCCGAATTTGGTTATTTTGCGTTGCCAACTGGCATTATTTCGGTGTTCTGACTGCTTTTGATATTTTAATTTTGAAATAAATTTCAAAATTTAATTTTATTGGTTTTTTAGGTGTTTGGTGTAAATAATCTACCTTTCTTGTAAATCACTCTGTCTATTGGTGAAAACTTCATGAAAATTCGTTTAGTAGTTCTTGAGTTGCGGACAGACAGATTGACATATGTGATGGGGACTTTATTTAATAATATGAAAGTTTAATAATGTAAGGAAGGTCTAAGCAAGTGTTTTTTTTAAGTGACTTACCTATGTCCTATAATCTTCAAAGTAAAATCTCTCAGTGGCGTTGCAAACGGTGTGCGTTGACTTTAAATTTCTTGAACGCGAGTTATGAACCGTGATTAAGAATAAATTACTCTGTGTTATTTAAATTAATTTTCAGATTGCTGCTCATATGATTTGTCAGAAGCTCATTGATTCGTAAGAAGGTATTAGAAAATATACTAGATTTATACTTATACTTTTTAAGATATCAGTGTATTAAGGTAACCAGCTTTTATGAAACACTAGTCTAAGGAGCAAAATTCAAATTTTGTACTTCGAAGAAACCACAAGATATGAACGAAAAAATCTATGGCTTTAGATCTTAAAATACCTATGAAGTATTTACGATTTACGCCAAAATTTAATAACGTTCTTACAGTATTATGCACGGTAACCACAAAAACCAATGAAGCCATACAGAAGCCATACAAAAACCCCGAAAAATCACATCCATATCCTACAAAAACGCAAAAGGATGTCCACATAATCAATTTAGTGCTCAGCTGTGCAAGGTACAGTCCCCAACATAAATACTGAGGTATAGCTAGGTATTTAACTGTGATGGGCCATACAAGCAATTGAGTCGTAAAATAACGAATATAACATTAATAAATATCCAGGTATTTCGTAATAGTCTGGTATCATACATACCTACTATGTTAATAATAAACTAGTGCGATTCACCATTAACGATTGTATTACTGTCTACCATCAGGTGGAATCGCAGTCAAGTGCTTGTTTATATCAATAAAAAAAAAAACTTTATTTCAGACTACCATGGACTGGTCACGGTCCATTTTGTGACGAGTGGCATAAATGACAAATGGTGATAAATGATATTAATTTGGCAAATTGCTTAAAACACATGTCATTTTAGACTAGATGGCCTTATCTAGTTTAAAATGACGAAAAAGTAATTGACTACAGTCCAGCCGACTAACGATCATGCTAAGGATGCTGTTGATACTGCCACGTATTCTATGTACCGGGGATATAAGCATCTTTTATGCATCGTAGCATCAAAGCAGTCCACACTATATATATTCAGCAAACATCGAACTGACTATGCTCGTAATACCATAAAATGTTAATCAAAAATGGCTTTATAATTTTGCGTTATTAAATGATTGTGCTCGACTGTACTTTGTAAGCATTATAAGGCATTATTGACGATGATGTGCAGTGCACTGGAGCGCGATTCCTCGTAGTCGCACCGCGAAGGTCGGTGTCGGGTGACAGGCACGTCAAAATACTTTGTAGTACAATGATATGAGATTGAGTGTGTCATGACATGTATCAGAAGATTATGGTTGTGATTCTCGGGCGATACTTGAATAGGAACAGTATTTTTATTTAAAGTTATAGAGATATGACACGCTGCGCTCTAAAACGTGCATAATAGACGTGGGTATAAAGGCTGCCAGGCTTAAATGAGATTGGGCCGGTCACTTCAGCCGCATGTACAGAGGCCGCTGGGTAAGCGTTGCCACGCAGTGATGGCAGGCGTTTTTTGGAAGGTAAGGCCAGAAAAAGTAAAGTATTCAGAAAAAAATAATTATAAGGATTGACGATTCCAATTGCGATGTGGTCCGCATCACATCCATCGGTTATGGAAATCAAAATCTCACTTTTTACTCACAATTCACTTATTGCGCGATACTGATTAATTAAAATTCGAGTGTCAATTAGACTTTCAGCTCTCCGGTCCTAATGTGCTATTAGTCAGCTGTTAGATACGAAAGGATGTTACCTTACAACCCATCTGTTTAAAATAATAAGCACTGTTTCATCCCATCCTGTATCTTAGAACCTCATTAAAATAATCTGAGGAAGTCATGGACCGGTCCATTACGAATTATATGTAGAAATATATTTACTAGTTTTTTTTTTCATATTGATTGTCTCTGAGGTCAACCTATGTGGTTGTCGTTTACTTAAAACTGGACTTGCCTGTGGTGCTCTTCATAATTTAAAGCTGGCTGGAAAGCGAGCACTTACAAAAACTCCGTGGAGTATGGACCTCGGATTAGGGCGTGTCGTTGGGGGGCTTTCACTCTGCCTTTCTGTTCGTTTGCTTAGTATTTTTTTAATGTAATTTAACATAGATACAGCGGTAGACCTGAAGAAGGACAAAGATGTTTATTTAATATACTGTTCTGCTGGGGGAAGTTATTAACACTTTTGAACCCAAGAATGCAATAATTCGTTCGTATTCCGCTTCCAAAGTCACTGTTATACATTGCTATGGTTGGCTTGTGTTCATATCCAAGACCAGACTAGCGAGTCAAACTAAACAAAAAATCTAAGTAAGTACGTAAAACATTCTTAAACCTTTTTAGATTTCAAATAGTATGACCCCTAAGCATCGAAAGACTCATACGACTCATATGCGCTCTTTCATACGTAAGAAATCAAATGACTTCGCCCGCTCTGGATGGATCAGAAGAGTGTTAGCATTACTGACTAAAACCCACAGTGCTTCTTTATTTGCCCTTTAGCGAGGGCCAAAGTAACTCCTTCAAATAATCCGCAGCCTCGGCAAGGACTTAAATGCACCACTAAAAATAGGCATGTTAAAATTATTCTATCTAATTTGTCTTCTTTCTATTGCACTTAAACACAACCAATAATGCTAGAACAACACACATGTGCCACACACGCGGATTTGGGCGCGTCGTTCTCTATACATTTTTTATGGAAACTAGACTTGTAGAGCTACACTTAATGCACGCCACGCGAGGCCACACCGATGTCATTCTACGTAAAACTTAGTGTTACCTGTTACACGTGTGCGTTAGTTCTAACTTAAATGTCTCTTATACACGAGGTAGATCTGCATCAGAATTTTGTACCTAGTGCAGAATTATCTCGGTAGATAGGCCTGGCAAGTTGCATTCGGCTGGCAGCACGGAACAAGGCGAAATGTGTAGGCACCAAATAGGTATTATGGCAGGCAGTGTAGAAGTAGTTGCTAATAAGGTCGAAATTAGTTCGTGGAATACATCCACTGGATGCTCTGTAGTCAGCTACAGTTAGCTGCCGGCTGCATATCATGTCGCGTTTGACGGGATTATTTCCACCCGAAGCACTCTGTGCGTGCAGTTAAGGAATACAATTCCCTGCCAGTCTTTGTTTCCTGATTGCTATAATTTAGAGTCTCGAGTCAAGAGTGAATAGATTGCTTCTCGGTAAGCGTGATCTAACGTCGATCACATCATCGCTTGTTAATGGTCAAACGCATCCATAAATGCGTAAATGAAAAAAAAACGCGGGGGCAATCATTCAAAATAAAGATGTATAGTTTTACATTTTAGCATTTATGAAGAAGTCCAGTGGCTATAGAGGTGCTACGTCATTCTCGAATTCTTCCAGACGCAGGTCCTAACAAAACAGTTCGGGAGGTTCCTGTTTCGTATTCTAGCGGAAGAAAATCCCGGAGAATCCAATTCACCCGGAGGACACAAAGACGCATACGGTGGAAGTCTGCACCGCTTCAGTAGACCACCGCCATGTCTTTGTGGATGTGGAGGTGATCGGCGGCGGCAACCTCTCGTGTACGGCTTTGGTTCAGGCTATAAGTCGAGAGCGAGAGATTGAGTGGGAACCGGGTACGTCTTTCTGCGAAGCAGTAACTCGAGCCAAGGAGATGGTAACCGTAAGGTAACGGACAACGGGGAAGGACCAAGTCCGAGTCGATGATTCCCACCTCAAAATAAGCTAACCATCATTGTCATACGGTTGTCGTATAACCTGACAGTAATTGCAAGTTTCCCAACATGTAACTATCGTAATTTTACATAATCAGTTGCGCAATTACCTAAAACCGGTTGTTGGTCGTTGTTGATGAATGGTGGATCTGGTCATGAGAATTTCGGTTAAATGATTTTGAATGATGATGAGTACGTTGTAAGATATTTCGATAAGTGAATTACGTTACGTATATATCGATTTAATTCTTTATTGGGCGCAAACCATTCATGTAGGCACAAAGGCAAGCTTAACTCAACAAAGAGTTTTTTCCTAGCAACCCTCATGTATGTAATATTTGTTACGGATTTGAGTAAATAAAAAAAAGAACCTGATAAGTTTAGGTCGCATACCTGAATTCAAACCTGCCATTACTTTTTTAATGGTTAATCACCTAATTTTTTTTTTGCTCCAAGTAAAAGTACGAGGGTTTGTCAGACTTGTATTGAATGAAACCCACCTGTCATTTGCCCTTTACGTTCTAAGGTCATGATAACTCTTTCGAACATTCCCACTGCATTTTCTCTTTACCTTTTACCATATTACTTATATAAAATGCGAAAGTAACTCTAAACATATCTTGAAGGAGGACAAACATAAGATATTATAAATCCCGACGTTCCCTTGCGATAATTTCTGACTCACAAGCGAGCACCACTGCTAGCAAAAGCAAACGATTTAATATTTTTACTTTAAAACTGCTCAAAAGTAAAAACCTCAAGATTGATGTTTGAAAACCTCAATAACCTGGCATGAAAGATTCTAATGTTATCCTAAAGCACTTTGAAGCTAATTAAAGTAAGGCTCATTCAAAAAGCGGATCCCTGGCTTGAAGCCAAGTTAACGGTACAAGTCGAGTGGACAATCCGAACGGATCTATTGGCGGAATTTAAACGAATCTCGATGGAGAGATTAAAAGTAGATCTACTAATTTATTGTTGCATCACACGACAACATGCTGGGAAATGTATCACTGGGATAAATTGAATACTTGTTTAACAATTGCACAAGAACGAGAATTCGGTTGCATTTCGGGGAGTGTGCATCGGAATTGCATAACCTAATTCCGCCTAGCCCGTTCCATCATCGGACTACTAGACGTACGGCGATGCGCCACCGGTACATGGTGGATATCCCACCTACACGCACAAAACGTTTTGGGAAAACATTCATTGTGCGTGCAGCTAGGGAGTGGAATTCCTTGCCGGGGTCTGTTTTTCTTGATAGCTACAACCCGGGAATCTTTAAGTCGAGAGTGAATAGGTTTCTTCTAGGTAAGCGCGTTCCATTGTCGACCGCATCGTCGCTTTCTATTAGGCGAGATATTGGTCAAGCGGGATCCTATCAACAATAAAAAAAGGAAAAAAAATTAGAGAAGGCACACGTAGACAAAAAATGAAACATGGAGGGCATAATATGTCAGTTCTTTACTGACTAAAACTACACCTATGTTCCTTCTGTGCCTTGCATTCTAGGACCCTGGGTCCCTTTTCGGAGGAGTATATCGGCACACAGAATGAGATTTCACATACAAACAAAATGTCCCCTTTTCAGCTCCAAATAAACCCCTAAACCCCTTCTTAGTATTTGTCAACGTCATAAAACGATATTTTATGCAATATTTCATGCTCATAGTCCCAGTAGTTTCGACTGTGCGCTGATATATATGTCAGTCAGTCGGTTGCTCCTATAAATATATAGATAAGTTGCTTCTAGATTTAAAAACCTATCTACTCTAGCTCCTTAAAAGTCAACTCAAAATGACTGATTAAGTAACTTTACGCTATCGAAGATCTACATAATTAAGAAAATTCCAATACATTCATGTTGTATTTATGCACTGTCGTAGTATTTAACGTATTTGTAATTTATTATTCATGAATGTATATGACTAAGATAATGACTAATTGTTTGGTGTTGTGTCTAGTGTAAGATAAGTAAGACAAATGGTCCTACATATTGCACCGAGGATAAGTTTTTTTTTGTTAGTTTATTTTGTCTCACTTTTGGGCGAAAACCTCTCACTCTCTCCATCCTTCGCGGGCTCGCACTTCCTCCTTCTAGATTTAGTGAAATCGATCTAGTTCATCCCAACATCTCCTTCGAAGTCTGCCACGACTTTCACTGTCTCAGGGGGCCTAATGTGCTACTTTGATCCGCAATTGGTCGGGCATGTGGCAGACATATCCCCAGCCCCATGCAAGCTCGAGGAGGAGTGGCAGGCGGTCCCCCCTTTTGCGAATCAGTAATGCTAGCAAAGGAGAAGGCTGACCGCATACGGCAACGGCGTTCACACCCCTGCCGCCGACGGGATTCCGATGCCGATTTCCGGCCACCGTAGGCGCGGGCTTGCGGATGGTGAGCAATGGATAGTTCGCTGTCCGATCGTCCGGACCGAGCCCAAGTCGTCGACGGCGCGTACTGTTCCCGTACGCCTCAAGAAGTTGTCAGCAACCGTATGGGCCCAGCAGTGACGAAGCCTACTGGGGCCAAGGGTCTTCTTCTGAAAGGAAAGCTCGGCCCTAATTTGAAAGGCAACGAATGAACGTGGTGGGTTTTTTAGTCAGTAAAAGTCAGACACTATCTCCCGCTCCGCCTAAGGGCAGGGGATGTTATCTGGATGATTTTTACCTAGGTACCGAAAAAAAAGACCCATGCAAGTTGAGCCTTTTGAACCACATTAGCTTCTACATTTCGGGGAGCACGCTATGGAATTGCACAATTAAATTTCGCCAAATCCGTTCCATCATCTGTCGACTAGACGTACGGCGTTACGCCACCGCGATGACGGACATCCCACCCGCACCCATATGTACAAAGCGTTTTGAGAAAATTTTCATTGAGTGAAATTCCCTGCCGGAGTCAGTATTTCCTGATAGCTTATTCAGATTAATCAAGTGGTCTTTAAGTCAAGAGTGAATAGATTACTTCTAGGCAAGCGTGCTCCATCGTCGGTCACATCATCGCTTACCATAAGGTGAGATAGTAGTCAAGCGCGAGCTCCGCCATAATAAAAAAAAAAATACATTGATTTAGTAGATAAACAAGCGGCAACATAATCAGCCACCTTTGGGTAACGCAAATGCCTCGCTGCGCATTCCTAAGGTCCAAGCGGCAGCAACGTGTTTATAAGAATGCAACATGCATAAGCCAAGTCTACGAGATAACGAACGAGTGGTTCTCAGCACCACACACTAAGTTAGTTCCTTCTGTCTGTTTTAGGGCCAACGCTACGTTAAGCGTGTGCACACGCGGGCTCCCGTCGCGTGACTATGCGCGTGTGTCGTGTGCGGCGGTCTCCGTAGCGGAAACCGTCTCCGATTATGACCTGCGTAATGTCGCTAGTTCAACTATAACGGTGTGCAACCCCTCGAGCGCCAATTGTACATACGTCTGTACAACTTGAATTACCTTGAAAAATAAAATTTTCGTTTCGTACACACGTTTGGATGAATTTTTTGACCGAAAATTTTGGTTTCTATATATTTGTTTTTCTTAAAAAAATACAGGAAAAAGTTATTTTTAGTTTATTTTATTGATGATTTACGTAAAAACGTGCAATTACGTAAAATACCATGATTAACCCCCCAGGCGCGAGGGGTTAATCTATTATTACCAGCAAAAGGTGCGAGGCACGGCTGCCCGTGACGAGCCGCGACAGAACACTTTTGTATTGGCCTGCGCAGGCGCCCGCTTAACGCAACGTTGGCCCTTAGGCGATGAATGCAGTATTCATTCATATCTACACAGTACAATCCTTTAACGATATACAATACCTAATTACAGCACGTCCGGTGAACTCCAGTCAGCGTTTTCAAACATATTGCTGACTAGCAATTTTTTTTTCTGACGCAAGCGCTGATACACCTGTTGTTTGTTATGAATGATTTTTAAGATCAACACGTGTGTCTCGTACAGTAGGTCGCATGTAAGTGGCACGAAACTTGTTTAAGTTGACCTAGCATAATAAAGAAAACGTAAACAATGCGAATCTAGCTCAAAATTGAATTTATAATCTGATATGTCGTCGCGCATTAGACATATGATGTTAAGAAAGAAAAATATTTATTTGGATTCCAGATCCATAAAACAAATATAGAAAAGTAACATTGACGGCACGATTGTTGCAGGTTGCGCTGCGTGTCGCGGGACACCCTTATAGCTCCATCCCTTTAACAGTTCAGTTTAGGTCGTCACATGGATCGCATCAAGAGATCGTGGCAGGGGCTTTGTAGAAACTACAGGTTTAGACAAATGACTTTTCTTTTAGCTTTCCCGCTAAACGCTAAAAAGTATGTCAATGTCCTGTCAAACCTGTCACGTCATTTATCAGGTGACTTCTCCAAAGGCTTGCTGGTTAGATTTAAATCAGTAAGCTATCTGATCAATTTCTCCAGTATCATTTTAAGTCTAGACATTCCAGATATCAGTTGCTATAAAGATACCGCGGCCTTGACCAAGAGATTTAAGATAATGTCACTGATATTGAAGGAATATAATCTGTTTGATGATTAGAGTTTTTTTGTCACTTGACTTTTACACCTTTGCATAATCAGCTTTATAATATGCCCAGTGCTAGGACTCAGGCTTCCTCTTTATGAGAGGCAATAGGCCGTAATGTCCCCGAGCCCAGTGAGGGTAGTAGGAAGTGACATGTCTTTGAAGTTTTGATTCTATGACATATCGGTTTTCTCACGATGTTTTCCTTTACCGTTTCGAGAGCATTGATAATGAAATAAATTACATAAAGAACAGCACCTGCCTGGGTTTGCTACCATGACGTATATCTCATAAGTTGGGGCCGGTACCATTGGACCACCCCTGATTTTACTTTAATAGAGGTACTTTTGACTAGACATGAAATTCGAATACTAAATACCGCACTGTTGGATGACCTCCGATAAGCTGGATGGATAACCTGGTGAAGACTACGGAAACCCGCTGGCTGGGCGGAGCTCAGGGCCAGTCGTTATCGCGACACTCGGGGGAAGCCTATGTCTAGCAGTGGACGTCTTTCGGCTGAAATGTTGATCTAAAGACTCAAAAGATCAATCTAATTTGTTTTAACTGCTGATTTATAAAACTCTGAATTCGGATGTGGGTGCTTGGAAAAGGTATTTTTTTTTCATTTTTATTGAGGTTGGGCAAACATCAAATTTTTTTCCCAACCTGTGTGAGACGACACTGGGTCAGCACTGTATCAATGTGAACATGTTTCAATCCAGTCCAGGAATTATTTACTACAGTGTTCATCCTGCGCTGCAATCCAGTGATGCTGGCGCCAGCTACTGTTTCAATGTAAATCAGCCTTAAAACCGGATATCTATGCTTAAAACCCATCCTTATTCCTTGCGCTATGCGTTGCAGGGACGCGTCGACCTTACACTTTTAATCCCGTAAAAAAATTAGTTACATATAATTGGCGGCAAAAATTGTTGTCATAAGTAACACCGTTGCTCATCCTCTTAAAACTATACGCAATGTTAATCTTCTTCTTCTTCTTCCTGCCCTTATCCCATATTACTTGGGGTCGGCGCAACACGTTTTCTTCTTCCATTCTGTCCTGTCACCCACAGGCGACGCGCAGGGGCAGCAATGTTAATCGAAAATGCTAATAATAAAATAAGAAATGCATTGTCATTAATTGATTACTTATCTGTTATAGCAAACGCTCGATTAATTAACAGCTAGCCTAATTTGTTTAATACTTAAGCCAAATATACTGACATAGTTTCGTTCCTATCAAACATTTTTTTTAAAGATTAAATTTAACGAATCTAACCTTGGCCCGCAGTAGACTACCGTACTATGGAACGATCGCACTCGAATGAATCGTGATCGAATCATTTAGGACATTTACTTGTACATGCTTTTGTTTCTCGAGATTTTACGTGTCGAAATTGTTATCTGTTACAATATTTTTTTTGTTGTTGTTACGATTACCCTTGACTCCGGAAACATGGGTGCGTTCATAAACTTGTAAACTCATATGCACATGACTTGGAACAATTATCTGTAGGACAAAGTGTTTCGTTTAGGAATCGAAACAATTTACAATTTGTCTATGCAGGTTGACTGGTAGAAAATGTCTTAAGGAATTAAGTCCTCCTCTGAACTTTAGTGTCTTTGTGCACACTAATTAAAAAAAGCGAACAGTGCCGTCAAAAGTGAAAGAAAAAATTGTTTGCTAACTATACCTTCGCGATTGTGGAATTTCCAAGAGATTATAGTTTTAGGCAGTAAAAGTCTGTGATAATTTTTCGCTCCACCCAGAGCGAAGAAGTTTTTAGAAAAAAACATCAACTTTGTAAAGTGATTACTACATCCTAGTCACTAGGGTGCAGTATCTACTAGATTCTAGTGAGAATAGGAAACTAGGAATCACTGCTACAGGTGTTTTCCGAGTTTATATTTATAATTCTTAAGACACAGTTTGTATAAATGTCAGTTGAGGTGAAAAATCATTAAATAACTCTTATTTGAGAATTTTTCGCCTTAAAATGGGGGTCGACTCGCAAATAATTGATATTGATCAAATGACGAATTTAAATTCTTTTATTGACAAAAAGCAGCACTATATCTGAGTAAAGCAGCACTATATCTGAGTGCCTGGTTAATTAATATATATCCTGGATAAATAGATGTTTTAACAAACCTAACATATTGTCTGATTAATCACTTAGTTACTGTCTTAACTTACATTTTACCAGCAGCGAACTCCTACATGTCCCTCATGAAACGGTAGAAGTATAAAGTGCATCTTGCACTTTCAAAAAGATCGCGTTTTCATTCATCGCACTTCCCTTAAAAAAGTCACTTCCCTTGAAAAAGTCACTTTCCTTAAAAAAGTCACTTTCACATTTTTTCATCAAACGCTACTGCACTAAAATGTATCTAAACTTTTATTACGAAATAATTACTATTCAAGTACAATTTTATAGAACACACGCGTTGCTCAATGTGTGGATAAAGAATTACTGATACTAGCGACAGAGTGAGGCAAATAATGAGTGAGAGAGATGCAATTTCATATGAAATATTGAACACTAAGGGAATTCCCATTATGAAAAAGGGGTGGCTTTGGATATTCTCGACATATTTGACTGGCCTGTTGGTCTAGTGGTTAGTGACCCTGACTGCTATGCCGGAGGTCGTGGGTTCGATTCCCACCCAGGACAAATGTTTGTGTGATGAGCATAATCATTTGTTCTGTGTCTGGGTGTAATTTATCTATAATATGTATGTATTTAGAAATATATAAGTATGTTTATCAGTTGTCTAGTACCCATAACACAAGCTCTGCTTAGCTTGGGACTAGACGGCGTTGTGTGATAGTTTGTGGAATATTATTATTATTATATTATTATTATATTATATTATATGCATTTGATAAATAAATATGATTGTTTTTCGCGTTTACGTTCCACAGTGACTAACTTATTAAGTAGGAAAGTATTTTTTTATTTTAAACTTCGCTTCTCTTCTCACTCTTTTGAAACGGTTGAATGGATTTGGCAGAGTAGATGATCTGCCCGTCCTAGACTAGAGAATAGGATACTTTTTATCTAGGTGATAGATATTTATGTTTTATTTTGTATTTTTTATTTTCTAACCTCCCAACGGAAAAGAAGGGTGTTATAAGTTTGAGGTATCTGTGTATCGTCCCTGGGCTCCCCCACTGACTCAGAGTCTCCGGCCCCAGATCGTAGAGGGTGCGGTGAACGCTCTGTTCCCTGCGCGGGGGGAACACTCCCCCCCGCCCATGGCTCCGCCTTCACCGCCAGCGGTGTCTGACGCGGACCGCAACAGCGACGACGACGACAATGCTCCAGAGGTGACCGAGGTAGAGATGAGAGTGGCGGTGCGAAGGCTGAGTGCCAAAAACACCGCCCCAGGACCCGACGGCTTGCCTGGAAAGGCCTGGGTCCTGGCCATGGAGGCTCTAGGGCCTCGACTGAGAGGGCTCTTCAGCGCATGTATGGAGAGGGGCCAGTTCCCACTTTGCTGGAAGACGGGGAAACTGGTCCTCATAGCGAAGCCAGGGCGCCCTACGGACTCTCCGTCCGCGTACCGGCCCATTGTGCTGCTCGACGAGGTGGGCAAGCTCTTAGAGAGAGTTATTGCAAACCGCCTCGTCGGGCGCCTAACACGGGTGGGGCCGGACCTTTCGGACGGACAGTTCGGCTTTCGCAGGATGCGCTCTACGGTGGACGCCATCATGCGCGTGCGAGCCTTCACGACGGGGGATGCGGTGTCCCGGGGCAGGTGTGTCGTGGCAGTGTCCTTGGACATTGCCAACGCCTTCAACTCCCTGCCCTGGAGTACGATCCGGAGGGCACTCCGGTACCACCGGGTGCCCGAATGCCTCTGTCGAGTGGTCGAGGCCTATCTGTCGGATAGGTTTATAGTCTACCCCGGTCACCAGGGAGACTGGAAACGTCGAGAGATGTCGTGCGGTGTTCCGCAGGGGTCGGTACTAGGGCCACCCTTGTGGAACATCGGGTACGACTACGTGCTGCGCGGCGACTTCCCTGACGGGGTCAGCGTGGTTTGCTACGCAGACCACACGCTGGTTCTAGCGCAGGGAGAGTCGTACCAGGCGGCGGTCGCTCTAGCGACACGCGGGGTTGCGATGGTCGTTGACAGGATCTAGGAGTTGGGACTCGAGGTGGCGCTTCACAAATCCGAGGCGATGTGTTTCCACGGTCGCCAGTCTCGGAACGCGCCGCCATTGAGTTCCTAACTAACGGTAGGAGGAGTTCACATCGGTGTCGGGTCGACGATGAAGTACCTGGGACTCGTCCTCGACAGCCGGTGGAATTTCGTGGAGCACTTCCGACGTCTGGCTCCCAAACTCAACCGGGCTGGGGCTGCGCTCAAGCGGCTCCTGCCCAACCTTGGGGGTCCAGACGCCTCCTGCCGGAGGCTCTACGCGGGGTTCGTTCGGTCCATGGCCCTCTACGGGGCGCCGGTGTGGGCGCCGTCGCTGAAAAAGCAACCGGCGGCCATACTGAACGCCTGCCAGAGGGTAATGGCGATAAGGATGGTGCGGGGATACTGCACGGTCTCCCGCGAAGCGGCGAGCTTTCTGGCTGGCCTACCACCGTGGGATCTGGAGGCAACAGTCCTTGCACACATGCACGATATGCGCGTGGAGATGCAACGCCGGGGTGAAAGTCCGCTACCGCGACAGGTCACGGCATGGCGGACAGAGCTCCGGCGGGATCTTATGGTGAAATGGCGTCAGCGACTATCGCAACCCAGTGCTGGGCACGCCACAATCGTGGCGGTAAGTCCCCTCTTTGAGGCGTGGCTGGAAAGACCTCACGGCGTCCTTACCTTCCGCATGACGCAGGTCCTTACCGGACATGGTTCGTTCGGGAGTTTCCTGCACCGGATTCGTGCGGAAGTGACGCCCGGGTGTCGTCACTGTGCGGAATGCCCGGAGGACACGGTGGAGCACACAGTCGAGGTGTGCCCTGCTTGGGCGGAGCATCGCCGTGCCCTCGTGGGGGCGATCGGCGGCGGAGACCTCTCGCGCCGGGCCTTGGTTGAGGCCATGGTCCGGAGCGAGGAGGAGTGGCAGGCGGTCGCCGACTTCTGCGATGCAGTAATGCTCGCAAAGGAGGAGGCCGAACGCATCAGGCAACGGCGTTATCGCCGCCGCCGCCGCCGCCGGGATTCAGATCCCGATTTCCGGCCACCGTAGGCGCGGGCTTGCGGACAGTGAGCAATGGGTAGCTCGCTGTCCGGCCGTCCGGTAACTGTCCGGACCAAGCCCAAGGCGTCGACGGCGCGCACTGTTCCCGCGCGTCTCAAGGAGTTGTCAGCAACAGCAGGGACCCAGCCGGGTCGAAGCCTACTGGGGCCAGGGTTATCCGAAAGGGCGCTCGAGCCCCGGTATGAAGGCTAGAAGGAACGGGGTGGGTCTTTTAGTCAGTAAGAGTCTGACACTATCTCCCGCTCCACCCAAGGGCAGGGGACGTCAATGCATGATTTTTTCCCACCATAAAAAAAAAAAAAAAGGTGTCTGTGTATCTGTCCGTGGCATCGTAGCTCCTCAACTAATGGACCGATTTTGGTGCGGTTTTTTATATTAAAATCTCCCTTTGGACTCTTTTAGAAGTCGAATTCACCTCGATATCTCTATCGAGCGAGACCAATTCGACTCCTAAAAGATTGAACCGAAAAAAATGGAAAGTAGGGAAGGAGGCATTTAGCATACAGTGGGACACTACGAACTTGTGACAATAATTATTTCAGTGGAAAATATTACTACACAGTCATATATTTGTAGGTATAAAGCCATTTAATTAAAAAACTGTTTATTGGTAGCACTCAGGCGCGTCGTGTACGAATCATTCAGCCCATTTAGATCCTATTGTTCAATTCTTATTGACTATTCAACAGTTCCAATCTTCGCAGTGGATTTATCAGATGCGGCGTGTGTTCTCATGGAATACGGACACCTTATAAGTAGGTACAACACAATTTATGGTTTAAGCGAACCTGAATATAGTTTTTCAGAATCAGTAACTGAACGGATTCCAATAGTTTTTACACTATATTTTTTTCCTAAAAATCTCAATCAATCTCAAGTTGAACACCACCGACACTAAGTACAACAGAGGTTACGGCAGGGCCTCAAGTCTGCTATTGCAATAGTGTCAGAATGGTCTATCATTGATGTCATAATTGTCGATTTTGACAAGTTTGGTAATCTACTAATATATTGGCGTCATTATGACTTTCCAATGGTCAACCACTGACCCTTCATTGAAAGAAGTGGCATAAAATGGTAATCTCATACATGAATATTTGACGTTTGCGATAATCTGCTAAAACTTTGACAGTTTATTTGATCAGTGTTTTACCATTAGAACGTTATTGTGCAGTTATTGGTTTTAAGTTTTAATATGCTCGAAATTATCATTCTACCACAATTTTATTACAAGATCATTGACCGATCAATGACCGATCATTATGAATTAACAGATTACAAACTTTTAGCAAAATGACAATGGGGTCGTGTTGGAATGACGAATTTATAAAAATAGCAGACTTAGGGCCCAGGTCATAGTGGGCATTAGGCGCCAGCGGACTACTGGGTGCAAGTGTAAAATAACCATCAATCGCCTGGATGGCCCGGTAACTACGTATTTTTGCTGACATAATAAGCTTATAACTGTGGTTTTTCATGATACAGGTATGAAATGTACATGGATTCTTTACATTAAAATACTACACATGTGTTTCGGGTATCGCATATACTGGTAATGGTAATCTTATTTAAAAATCTGTTTCGATTTAATTCTATTAGTTTGTAATTTTAGCACTTAATTTTAATAATAGATACTTCAAGATAGTTTTTTTTAAACCCAAAGGTTGATTGGTAGAGAATGCCATGTTGCTTTTAGTCTGCTTATGTGTTGTATATAGGCAGACTATTGTACTTGAAGTTTAAATAAATACATTCTAGAACATTCCAGAATCCCACTTCACACGGTTTTAACAATGAATGTCTTTGTAAATTGTGGAATGAATGAATACACTGTCCTTTGAATAATAATACATCTGGCCTCTAAAATATTTATGTTGTTCTAAAAATAGACGTACTTATTTCTTTTAAGGGCCTGTGTCCCTAAGTGGTAAAAAAAAATAACTTTCTCTGATACTATATTAAAAGTAAGTAGGACGAAAATAAATGACCAGAGCGTGTTGTTAGTGATGACATATGGCTCTGAAACGTGGTTGCTCACAATGGGCTTCGGAGTCAATAGGTTGGAAAGGCTCTGGAATGACGACCACTTACTGGAAGACGTAGCATTGGAAGGCCGTCTACAAGGTGGACCGATGACCTGGTGAAGGTCGGGAATCCTATGGACGCGAGATGCATAGGACCGGTCGTTATGACGACACTTGGGGGATGACCTTTTTAAGTAAGTAGGGTCTTTAAGTCAAGAGTGAACAGGTTACTTCTACGCAAGCGTGCACCTTCGTCGACCACATCATCGCTTAACGTGAGGTGAGTCAAGCGCGAACTTATCAATAATAATAAAAAGTTAAAAAAATATTTTATTATACAAAGGATAAAAAAAAAGATCTTACTCTTGGTTTAATTTCCCTTGCTTTACTATTTTTGACACAGTAGAACTGTTTTCCATTATTTTTATCGGTAAACTGGAGTTAAATTCCTAATTTAGCTCGTAATATACCTTGCACAGAGGACATCGGGGACAATACAAAGTAAAAACAATAGATAAAACAAAATCTCTGAACAGTTTATTTTTGTTTTTCCGTTGTAGTAAGCTTTTGAAGGGAGATAAGATAAAACTGACAAGTTTAACTAATATTGATCTACACTAATATAATAAAGAGGTAAAGTTTGTTGTTTTATTTGTAGGAGTAAAGTACTGTACTGTGAAAGTACCGATTGCGAAATTTTTTTTACCGATAGAAAGCTTCTTTATTCCTAAATAACAGGCTATATTTTATTTTCGCGGGCGAAGCTGGGGGGGTAAGCTAGTCGTAAATATTTACCAATTTTAATTATTAAAGTATGTGGCTCGTGGTTAAATTTTTACATATTAAGTACTAGTTTTTGTCCGCGGCTTCGCCCGCGTGGCATTAGGTACTTAAGGAATCGGGATAAAAGGTAGCCTATGTTCTTTTCCATGTCAAAGGCTATATGCATGCCAAATTTCATCCAAATCCGTTCAGCCGTTTTTGCGTGATTAAGTAACAAACATCCAAACATCCACACTTTCACATTTATAATATTAGTTAGGATAAAAAAACACTAAGTCTCCCATTGCGTTTGTCAATCTGTTTGTTCGCGATAAACTCATGCTGTTTTTACGAATAGACACAGTGATTCATGAGAAAGGTTTAGATATATGTACAGTAAGGCCGCAAAAGTCCATAGGAACGCTAAAGATTACATTGCTACGAACCGAGCGAGCGCGATCCTTCCGTGCGTATGTGTGCGCATGTATGAGTATCCACATTCCACAGATAACACACACTAAGGAACTGTCGTCGCACTGAGCAAAACATTTATTATTTTTCTGTTCTTACCATAGCATTAATAAAATTCGCCCAAATACGTCATGTGCTGGTAGCCGTGTGAACTAAGTGTTGGATTCGCAAATCACGTAACCCGAGTTCAAATCATGGTCGGTCCGTTGCAGTTATTTCTTACTTTGAAAATTCCCAATCTATATTGATATAGTTGTTTTTTTATATTTCTATGAAAAATACTATTGCATTTTTTGCACTAAATAGTTGCAAATTACGAATGTGATCTATTAACCACAAGAAGAATCACATTCGTAATTTGCAATTATTTAGTTGTTACATCTTTTCGATGTTATAAGGTGGAAATAAAAAGACGTGTTTAATAAAAATGTTTATTCTTTATATTTACAAATTAAACATTTATGAGAATCGTGACGTCGAATTGTTACCTAGACAAAAAGTTATCTTGTAACCGTTATCTATGTTACGCCTAAGATTGTTTGTTGGAAGTATACCCACTTAGACCATTCATAATATGAATAACGTAACAATGAACGGATATTCAAATTTTAATAAAATAAAATATAGGTAATTGTTTATATCCAGTTATTTATTGAAAAGTGATATATGATTTGGACTTTGTAAATATTTTATTTTTGTGTAACGTCACAATGAATGTATTGAGGTCATAGCTTAATTGTTCATTTTCTTGACGAAAAGAAGATTGAAACCAAACCTCAATTTCTGTTAAAAGAACTTTAGTTCTCACAAGATAATCGTCAATTAGATGAGAAAAATAAATTGAACTATAGTATTATGTTAAAACAGTGCGGGTAGAAGAATAAAAAACGAAATAGACTCATGATTATTGTCAACAAAATTGATAGCGAGTTCACTGCATTCTTAAGATGAGGCGATGGCACAAGTTAAAAGATATAGCTGTTTTAAACGAAAGTAAACACAATATAATACAGTGTTTGTTAACGAATAATCACAGATATGTTAAAATAAAATGGTAGGCCATTTAGTTTAGTTAACATTAAATATTTAGTGCGAAACGTAATCGTTCTTGTTTGTGCCTCTCTGTCAAGTACGGCTTTTTAGCAGGTTTTCTGTGATGCACGCCTTCAGCGTGAAGTGCACGGCGAACAGTATCCATCGAGGTGTCATATAATTCCGCAAAATGTCTCGTTGGTGCGAAACCATTCGTTTCGTATACGTCCACCATATGTCGCCGCTGCGCCTCGCTAATAAGCTTCGGTCTCCCACTTCTCTTTCGACTAGCAAGGCTACCTTCTTCCTCATATCTTTTTAGCCAAAGATTTACAGTATTTTTCTAAAATAAAAAAAAATATATATTAGGCAGCTATACCTACTTCACTTCATTTTCATTATATAAAATGTTAATAATCATAATTATTTAATATAATTTTAAAATAAAACTGCATTTATTAATCCAATAACCAATCCAATAAACCCAACGATTTACGTATTTCTCTTTTAAACCTCATAAAGATACGATGAATGGATTCATAAATGGCATACGTTTTAATTAGAAGATTAATTTGTAATAAAGTTACAATTCATTAATAGCTATTATACTCACATTCAGTCCGGTTTCTTCAGATATTTGTGTTTTATTAAGACCACTTTTATGCAGCCCAATGATAGTCGCCCTCACTTCAATACTAATATTAGCCTGCATTTTGCGAATATTACAATACTGTCAACCTCACGTCACTAACCAACAACTACAACCAAACGACAGTTCATTTCGGTTAAGTTAAAACTCATGTCTACCTCGCAGAAATCTAATTCTTTATTTAGTTTTTTTGTGATCTACCTTTCTAACTCTAAGAAATGTGTGAACAAGTTAAAGAATAATTTAATATATGTAATGCAAATACATAACTTCCAATCGGGTAAGAACTTACAAAAAGTCAATAATTGCGTGGGATTTGAACTTGCGGCACACTGATTTGCACTTCAAACTGTGTGCCTATACCACTGGGCCATCTTGACTTATGATAAGTTGATGAAATTGTGAATTTCAATCATTTGTTGGCGAAACTTGAAAATAAAAGGTCGTAAGTCAAACTAAACGTCAAACGAATAAGTTTTAAGAATTCTTATGGACTTTTGCAAGTGATAGTACATATAATTAAAACAGGTATATTATTATTTCCCAACTGAAAATCAGTGTTTTCTGATGGCTACAACCTAGGGGTCTGTCAAGAGTGAATAGGTTACTTCTAGGCAAACGTGCTTCATCACTTACCATCAGAACATAAAGCAGTCAAGCGCGAGTCTATCAATCTAAACTAATATTACAAAAAGGTATAGTTTGTTTTTTTGTTTTTTTTAGGAGGTAATCCTTGGAAGTGCTGGTCCAATTGCTAAAATTTTTTCACCGGTAGAAAGTTGCTTTATTCATGAGGTACATAGGCTATATTTGATGTTCGCGGGCGAAGCTGCGGGCAAAAGCTAGTAACTAATAGACAGAATGATTCATGAGGAAGGTTTACGTGTAAAATACGCCGACTTCTGCGAAGCAGTAATGCTCGCAAAGGAGGAGGCCGAACGCATCAGGCAACGGCGTTATCGCCGCCGCCGCCGCCGGGATTCTGATCCCGATTTCCGGCCAACGTAGACGCGGGCTTGCGGACAGTGAGCAATGGGTAGCTCACTGTCCGGCCGTCCGGTAACTGTCCGGACCAAGCCCAAGTCGTCGACGGCGCGCACTGTTCCCGCGCGCCTCAAGGAGTTGTCAGCAACAGCAGGGACCCAGCCGGGTCGAAGCCTACTGGGGCCAGGGTTATCCGAAAGGGCGCTCGAGCCCCGGTATGAAGGCTAGAAGGAACGGGGTGGGTCTTTTAGTCAGTAAGAGTCTGACACACAGAAATCTTAATAATAAGGCATGCCTTATTATTAAGATTTCTGTGGTCTGACACTATCTCCCGCTCCGCCCAAGGGCGGGGGATGTCAATGCATGATTTTTCCCACCATAAAAAAAAAAGCATACTCGTATTATAATTTCCTTGCCCGAAATCAGTGTTTTCTAAAAGCTACAACCTAGGGGTCTTAAGTCAAGAGTGAATAGGTTACAGCTGCCACTATGAATATTGAATGCTGGCTTCAAGTTGCGCAGAAGTCAAAAATCGGGTTTCTTTAGGTGGTGCGACGTGAGACGCGGGGTTGGGGAGCGTCAGTGATTGGCTCGCTGCGCATCGCCTCATAGACGAAACTCGTGATTCGTTCATTGCGCTTGCAGCATGTATCTAACAACGAAGACGATTGGCTCGCCAATGTATGGAATGCGCAAAGCGATCCCCACTCTGACGCCGAGCGTTCAATATCCGTGGTGGCAGCTGTACTTCTATTCAAGCGTGCTTTATCGTCGACCCTATCATCGCTTACCATCAAGACATAAAGCGGTCAAGTGCGAGCCTATCAATTAATAATAAAATAAAAATCGATTCTATTCAACAATCGATTCGATAAAATACGCCGCACCAAACGGATGCTCTCAGATCAGGGTCATGCCCTACAGACCATTTCATTATATCGATAAAATGAATCTGTGACTCCTTTGTACATTAACAAGCTGATTTTATAGCTTTGTATGCAAGTTCAATAACTTAAATAGAGATAAGCGAAGATAAAAATAGGTTTTATCGATATCGATATCGATAAATGAAGATAGAAAGTACTCGATAGTGTTGTACAAGATAACATAGTTTTTCGAGAAGCACGGAGTTGCTAACATGATTGACTTTGATTTTGATGAACGTACAGATTTCAATAAATAAATATATGTAGAATGCAATGTTGTATGTTGTTTGATATGACTAATAACAGAGTAAAAATACTACGTACACAAATTCTTATCTACGTAATCCGATAAGGCAGCCGTAAAACTGTTACTGCTACTGTTTATTTCGTTTACCTTTATATATTATAATACTTACGAGTATTTTAAATAGTAAATTGGTATCTAAATAAAGTTTACCATTAAAAAGTTACGGGACTTTGGTACTACAAAATAACGAATTCCCAATTTTTTTTTTGGTATTTCCCATAATTATACTCACTTTTTTTTCAAGAAAATGAGCAGTGGTGGCCGAATGGTAGCAGTCCTGACTTGACTGACGAGTTGTAGGTTGCGAGTTCAATCTCTGCCAGGAGCATTACTTTGTGTAATTTATTTCATCACGACTGCTCTCAAAACGGTGAAGGAAAACATCGTGAAGAAACCGGCATGCCCTAGAACCAAAAACTCATTCCCTCAACTAGAGAGGAAGCCTGAGTCCCAGCAGTGGAAACATTAAAAAAGGCTAATTATGCTAATTATGAATAAATAATAGTCTATAAAACCGCGAGTCTACAAAGTTCTCACAAAGGAACCAGAAACTACATGTACCTATACACAATACACAACAAATTGTTGTAAAATCTTGTCAAACGACAAAAGTAGATGCACAAATGAGTACAACTAAACACAAGACTGTCGCAACTGAGTATTTAAACAATGAAGACACACAAAAGTTCAAGTACAATAACTGTGACGTACATGTCACACGAGTAGGCATTAATGTAGGAAGTGTCACACATTGTGTATGTGGGAGGGTGTGGAAACAACTGGAAATAGTTTCCGCCACGATGGACCAATAAGTACCTACACAATAGTATAATAATAATAAGTTTATTTCTATAATTGTTCACAAAGGTTCAGTAATAGGATACAATATAATTTGCATGAACTATTATCTCCTGGTTCCCAAACTAGGTTTATAGCCTGTGACTTGGGGACCAGTGATTCCATGAAAGCAACAAAAAAAGCAGAAATCTGTTTTCACCAGTAACGTGTTTGACATAACAACAACAGTATGTTGAAGAAATTCAACGAGTGTAAATTACTTGTAAGTTTGTAACTAATAATATTAATAACTGCACACGGCGTTATTAGGAGATTCCTCTCTCAAGAGCCCTGACCACTATTTTTTATATTTTTAAATGTTTTTTTATTTTTTTATTGAAATATTTAAAAATATAATTTATATGTTTTATTAATGAATAAATGGAATTATAATAATTATTTATTAGTCCAGTGTCACAGAATGTATCTTAACCTTTCAAATATCGTAATTAGAGAAACAATAATAATAATAATAAACTTTATTTTGGATATACTAGAAAATCCATAATGTGTTAGTAACAGAAATACACAACTATGTTAGTAATAAAATTAATAAAACAAAATAGAATAAACAAAAACAAAATAAAATAAATCAAAAACAATAGAAAGACTGAGAGAGCGAACGAGCGAGCGTTCGCTTGGGGTTTAATGTATTAATACTAAACTTATTTTATAGGTATTAACAGTAACTGGTACAATATTATCATTAAATTGAACTGTGGTCCTCTAACTAAGCGGCGGCGCCTGTATCTTGGAGGTCGGAGTTACGTTACTTACTTTTAGTCCAAGACATGCTAACTATGTATAACTACATATATCTTCTTTGTCTTCTCGAATCTTTTCTCTCAAAGTTTTTGGTCCCAGTAAGGCTTGCCACGGTTGTTACAATCGGCCTATGTCATAAAAGTATTATGATTTCGTCTCAAATTCACTAGTCAGCCACTTGTCTGAGCAATTTGTTGGTTTCGCCATCAATTGTCCTTAAATCGGGAGTAGCTTTTTAGTAACCCTGTCAATAACTCTGGGGCCTTACCACGACATGACATCTCTGTCAGTCGAGCGACAGAGTAGGATGGAGCTATACACTCTATACAGGGTGTATGAGACAGCCCTTCACAAACTTTAAGGGCTTGCTCAGTAAACGAAACTGAACAACCTTCCACAAGATTTTTTTCAGGAAACAAAAAAAAGAAATCGTCCTCACCATACAAAATTAAAAACTTGATCGGACAGTTTGTATGGACAGGCCATTTTTTTTTTTCGTTTCCTACAAAAAAATCTTTTGGAAGGTTGTTCAGCTCCCCTAGCCAAGTTACAACCAGTTTGTGTCGAATTCCGTTCTCTAATCGGCAACGCCTCGGTGACAGCAATTGTAGAAAACGATAAGTTGGTAGCCATGTTGACGCGCCTGAGTCGGCCGCTCGTTCTACAATTTAGCGTTTGTATAACAAAGGATGTAGCGTTAAATATTGTAGAATATATATTTTAACCTATAAAATAGGTTTCTTCTAGGCAAGCGTGCTTCATCGTCGACCACATCATCGCTTACCATCAGGTGAGATAGTGGTCAAACGCAAGCCTATCATTAATAAAAAAAAAAAGAAACGATTTTGAACGATGTGAACTTGGCTACGAATTGTCTATTCGTTTGTTCTGACCACGCGACTTTACGTTGAGATGACGTCATTCCCATACATTTCATCACTTTTCGACAGCGTTAACGATTGCAGAATAACAACTTGGCTAAGCGTGCAGTTTCGTCTACTGAGCAAGCACTTAAAGTTTGAGGAGGGCTGTCCCTTACACCCTGTATAACTCCATCACTTATACATTTAAACATTCCAGCTTAGGTCGTAAAATGGATCGGGTAAAGAATTCGTGGTAGCACTTCTGATATATATTTTCAATTTGATATAAACTAGTGCTTGAATGCGATCCCACCTAATGGTAAGCAGTGGCGTATTTGTAGAGGGTGATGCGCACCAGTTTATTATGAGCCTATTCACTCTAGCCTTGAAGACAGCTATATTATAATTGGACGACATCATCCAGTTACTGAAAAATTAGTTTGGCCCGACATGCATGACTGCTGAGCTGATAGGTAATTAATTAGAGCTAATATTATAATCCCCTTATCTTCACTTATATGGATGGCCATAGATAACTGTGTGGTATATATTAGGAGAGCTTCCATGAATGACGTAAACATGAAATAAGTTATGTTCCAATATAATATGACGCGTCCAGGTACCAACACGGTCATTTCTGCTTGATCACTTAAAAAAATTTTCGCTTAAATCCTGCGGCGCGGCGGCAAACCAAACTCTGAAGATTACGTTTCGAGTTCAAGCAGTAATGAATTTAGCGGTGGTCAGGTGCAAGTGTTTTTGATGGTACATATGGAAGGGGAAGGTAAAGTCTGACATTACCTCTTTCTCCACCTAGAGCTAAAGAAGTTATTTGATGATTTCCTACTTCCCCCAAAAAAGGAAAACAAATAAAGTAGACATAGTGATTCAAAGGTAATTTTACATATTCTTGGCTTATGAAAAAATGTTTATTTTAGCGATATGATCACCCATCATTACACCCCGTTAATATTTATTAAAATTTCATGGTCGTATTTAGATTGGAGCCCGAACACAGCGACGCGGGGCCGAGACCGACCACGAAGGAGATGGGACGACCTGGATGGCTTCCTTAAGAATTGGAACGAAAAAGTGAGGAACCGTGATCGTTGGAAGGGGTGGAGGGAGGCCTTTGCCCAGCAGTGGGACAATATGGGCTAACTACAATAATGATAGAATATAATGAAGAATCGGCAAACTCAAGTGGCAATGGGCAGGGCACATTGCTCGCAGAGCAGATGGCCGTTGGGGCCGAAAGGTTCTGAAGTGGCGACCGCGTACCGGAAGACGCAGCGGAAGGCCTCCTACAAGATAGATACGCACAGGATCGATCATTGTGGCGACACTTGGGGGAGTCATATGTCCAACAGTGGATGTCTAACGGCTGAAATGATGATGATGATGATAATAATGATATAATAAGTCATATTTGACTACAGATTGCATACACAACAGTATATTTATTAATCGAATCGCGCATCTATTGTCTTACTATGTCAGTTCTTAGATTGAGCTACAACATAAGATTAATAGGGACGTAATGGAGAAGATGTAGGACTACATTAATGATTAATTCAAAATAGTAAAACTCTGGTTAACCTTACCTTAAACGAGACTTAAATATGTATTTAGGTACACATAAGTTAACATACATAAATTATATCTTGCAGGGGTAATAAATTAAGTATTATCTTATTAATTACCGTTAATTACCGACACAAGCCGAAGATTATCGTCTCAATGAATAAACGGACTGTTTGGTTTAAACTCATGTTTCAATGAGGAGACTGTGAGGAACTTTGTTGAAAAAAATATATCAGTAAAATGATTTTTGACCTGTGTTATGTAATAATTTTTTGAAAAGAATGAACTGATTATTTTTTAGTTCTGTATTGAAACATTTGGAACAATGACACGTAATTTATAATGATTTGTAGTCTGTCTAAAAAGGCAAACGACAAGGAATATAAAAAAAAAAATCTGTTATAAATACTACTTGCAATACTTTTAATAAGATTCTATTAGTAAACAATGATCATCTCTTTGCAACCTTGATTGTTCAACCAGTGTTGACTATATCAGATTTAAAGAATTTGATTAATTGATTAGATTACCCCAGTCAACAATCCCAAAAAAATATTTACCATAAACATATTATTTAAATTTATCCCGCTTAAAAGAATTTAGCCAAAAGCAATACATTTGTAATTTTTTTGACTACACTAAATTTCTGGGCCGCAACTACTTGCGCCTAATTTTAGCACATTGGGTCGTTATGTATATCGCCCTAAATTTAGGTTGGACCTTATGAGGATATTGTACTAGCTTCTGCCAGCGGCTTCGCCCACTTGACAGCAAGTTTTTCCATACAAAATTTGGATCCCTGTTTCATACTCATGGGTGAATTTAGAAAAATGCCTTCTTAGTTCTCACCTACTTCTTAAACGAAAACCTTGTGCAAAATTTTAACGTTCCTAGTCCCAGTAGTATCGGCTGTGCGTTGTGTATGTCAGTCAGTCAGTATCTCATTTTATAGGTACTCGTAGGTACATAAATAGATATGAACTTGAGATATTGAAAAAAAAACTTCTTGTTTGGAGCTCACTGATCGTCAATTCTTTTCAAATGCATTTTTTAAGCTATTGCATAGCTTCTATCGCGGGCCTTGAGCGTGGAGACCGAATCCAGAAATTCCGTAACAAAAATAACCTAACACCCCCCACTCATTTGTTTTTTGAGCGTGGTGACCGATAAGAAAACAAATGAGTGAACAATCAATCAAAATTCAATTCAATGTGCGAAAGTGTAACTTCAATTAATATCAAAGAAAAAAAACAAAGGAAAAAGAATACTGCTTAAATAAAATAAATAAATAATTATAATTGCATACGTTGATAAAAATGCTATGCAATAGCTTTACTGCGGCAGTCCCCGAGTGCCACACGTCTTTTTTTATCATTTTCCTTGTATTACTTTTTTCATAGTTTACAGATTACTGTAAACAATAAATTAGTTAACAGTATCTTTAAATTATTAAGTTTCATGATACTGTTAACTAATAGATTGTCAGTTATTGTCGTATTAGCCTTCAATGGTTGAAGAAGATAATTATTTATGTCGTCATTAATTGTCAGTTTTAAACTAAACAGATAACTAACAGGAATACAAGTAATTAATAACAGATAACTGTTCAGGTTAAAACTAATAATAAATTACTACATAAACTATCCTCTTCAACCATTGAAGGTCAAAACGGATATTATTTATTACCTGTTTTTCTATACTTTGAGTGTAACGATAACACTTTCATTATTCCGCCAGAATGTTTATCTACTTTTACAAAGTTCAATTCTTGATAATCTCACTGATATTTTACTTATGAAGGTGTTTTTGTTACATCTTTATTACTAGTTTATTGATTTATCTAATGTTAATATCATTGAAGGTAACTGTTTATAGCATTCTTTCTAAGTAATTGGAAAAAGTGACAATACTTCTTGATAATCTCACCGAAAATAGGTCATTGAATCTCACTGACATTTTTCTTACGAAATCTTATTTGTAACGTCTTTATTAATAGTTTATTGGTTTATATCTGGTGTTAATGTAATTTTTGATTTCTATCTGTAATTTTGCTAGTGTTAGAAAGTATCCATTTTTAATTATTGATAATCTCATCTTTTTCTTATCAAATCGATGTAAACTCGTTGAACTGTTTAGGCCCAGTCGGTGGCTATGTTGACAGCAGCATCGGTGGCATTAATTGAATCCTCCATAGTGCAGGTGTGTGCAGGTAGTTGGTGTACTCGAACATGTGGTTCATGTTTCGAACACGAACACCGCACTCTCATTAAGTATCCATAATAAATCAGAGCAGTGGTGGCTGAGTGGTAATGGCCCCGACTTACGAGTTGTAGGTCGCGGGTTCGAACGCAGCCAGGCGCATTACTTTGTGTAATTTATTTCATCACATCGTGCGGAAACCGGCATGTCCTAAAACCAAAAATTCGAAGACATGTTACTTTCACCAACTCGCACTGGGCCCGCGTGGTGGATTACGGCCCATTCCGTCTTCTAGAGAGGTCTGAGTCCCAGCAGTGGGAACATTAAAAAGGCTGATGATGATGATGAATAATAATCAGATAATCTCATTGACATTTTTCTCACTCAATTTTATTTATAAAGTCTTTATGAATAGCTTATTGGTTTATCTAGTGTTAATGTAATATTAGATAACTGTTATAGTATTGATGGTAATGGATGAAAGTGATACACGTTGCTATCGTAATAGTAATATAACGCTGACGTCTATTTATTTATCTATCGTAGCGTACCAATGTGTACATAAACGCATGTGATGAGAATCAATAAATTGCATATGAATGAAAGGGTGAAAATAATTATTATGGGTGAATGAAAAGATTGAGTGGTGGTGCATAACATAACCATAATCAGCCTTTTAATATTTCCACTGCTGAGACTCAGGCTTCCTCTCTATAGGAGAGGGAATGCGCCATAATTCACCACACGGGCCCAGTGCGGGTTGGTGAATGTCAGTCTTTGAATTTTTGATTCTAGGACATGCCGGTTTCCTCACGATGTTCTCCTTCACCGTTTTGACATATTTCTCATTCAATTTTACTTACAACGACTTTATGAACAGCTTACTGGTTTATCTAGAGTTAATGTAATATTAGATAATTATTTACAGTGTTGATAGTAATGGATGAAAGTGATACACGTTGCTATCGTAATAGTAATATAACGCTGACGTCTATTTATTGATCTATCGTAGCGTACCAATGTGTACATAAACGCATGTGATGAGAATTAATAAATTGCATATGAATGAAAGGGTGATAAAAATAATTATTGTCGGTGGATGGAAAGATTGATTAGTAGTACATAGCATAAGCATAATCAGCCTGTTAACGTAGGGAACGTTAACAGGCTGATTATGCTCTCTAGGAGAGGAAATAGGCCGTAATCCACCACGCGGGCCCAGTGCGGGTTGGTGAATGTCACATATCTTCGAATTTTTTGTTCTAGGACATACCGGTTTCCTCACGATATTAGTAGTAGAGTTGTGGTGACCTAGTGATAATGGCCCCGACATACTAGTTGTAAGTAGTTCAAATTCACTCGTGCGTTATAATCAGCGAAATTTATTTAATGGTAAAGGAAAACATCGTGAGGACTTTATGAACGTGTTATAGGTTCTTCAGGCTTCGTGAGATTGAGCATCGATGCCGAGTTGCTAGCCTGTCGGTTTTCTACGTTAGAATGAGTGTGCGTTGGAATTGCTTAACCTAATTCCGACAAGAATGTTCTATCAACGGACCACCGCGCGTACGGCGAAGTGTCACTGGTACATGGTATGATGGTTATCCTACCCATATACAGCTAAGAAGTGGAATTCCCTGCCGCAGTCTGTATTTACTGATGGCTACGACAAGCCTAAAGTCAAGACTAAATAGATTACTTATAGACAAGCGTACTCCATCGTCGAACACATTGTCGCTTTTCATCATGTGAGATAGCAGTGGTCAAACGCGAGCCTATCAATAGGAAAGAAAAAGTACACGTCATATAGCACAAACTACACAACTGAATGATTTCCATAAATGAATTCAATTCCCTTAGAGATAATTAGAGAGTTCTCGTAAACTCAGTATTTACGCAGTTATCAACTTGAAGACTTATTAATGTTTTATTTGCTTGCCCCGAGTTACGTCTGGATAAAGTTCCGATTTCTGTTAGCATAAATCTCGTCTTATTTATTATTTGTTTGTCGATCTTCGTTGAACGGAATTAAATTATATGTATTTATAAGTAGCCATCGGCATTCATCATTTTGGATTGCTTTGGAATACAATTATTTGATGTCAAAGTAGGTACGAAAAGGTACTCTAAATCGGTTATTTGCTGGTTTTATAGGGCAATTTAAATGGTTTGAAAATACACAGATGGGCTTAGTTGCCTGCTGGGGCCAGGGTTATCCGAAAAGGAAGCTCGGCCCCGGTACGAAAGGCAAAAAGAAACGGGGTGGGTTTTTTTGTCATTAAGAGTCTAACACTATCTCCTGCTTCACCCAAGGGCGGAGAATGTCATTGGGATGATGTAAAAGTTTAACACTTTAAAAGTTAAAGCCTAAAAGACTTATCGAGGAGTTTGTTGACGATTTTTCAACTCAAAAAAAAGGACAAAATATTCGAATTGGCTATTACTAAAGTTCGAAACAAAAGTACAGCCTTCAGGTACCAGTTGTTCCATCATAGACTGAGGGATTGATTCCAGAACGTGGATTTGTTCGTAAGAGTTACTGAGGCCATGGAATGCAAAGAGCAACTGAAGAAACACGGATGGGTTTAAGGCAGTACAACTCAGACTCTGCCTCTCACTTCACTCATAGCAGGAAAGTTTTCTAATTTGATGATTTCTCACCACCAAAAAAAAAAAATAGAAGAACTTCTCCATCTCGTTTTCTTTTAGATAAAATTAAATTTAATAGTTTATCACGAAAACAAAACTAAAGTTTTGGGATGACAACTGATGAGACCGGTCGTTATGAGACACTTACAAACATAGGAGGAAGCCTGTGTCCGATGTCGGCTGAAATGGTAATGATGATGATCACAACTTGTGCAGACCACGCTGCAAAGGGGAACACCACAAAGGACGCGATGAGAACGGAAATGTAATCACAAAAGCTGATAATGAAATATTGTGTAATCAAAACGTCATAGCCCGATCGATAGAACAAGTGTTAACAAAGAATGCGCTAGATCATAAATAAGCAGTTTGGAGAGTGCTACGTTTTTCCTCTAATGTATTTAGTGCATTAGCTTTGATGCGTCTGAAAACATTATTCGGAGATAAACTAACGTCTCACGTGTCTATCGACCGTCACCTTGACTTTGAAGTTTCAGCTGTTGCCAAAAGGCTCATAAAATTTACGGTTACTTCTTCTTGTATCGGAACGGATGTTAAGAGGATAAGTGAAGTCAGACAGATTGTCAGTTGGGTAGATCTAATTTCGAGAAAGAAGTCAACCTTCGAATCCGACTCGGCTGGGTAGCGTTCGGGAAGTTGCGCGGTATCTTCTCGTCCAACATACAACAGTGTTTCAATACAAAAGTCTATGACCAGTGCGTGTTGCCAGTGATGACATATGGCTCCGAAACGTGGTCACAATAGGCTTGCTCAGGTTTAAAGTCACCCGAAGGGTCTTTACCCTTCTCTTTTTCAATTGCTTTGGCACAAAAGTATTATTTAAGTAGTTTCATGTGGTCGCCTCCTTCTCTGAAGCAGTAATGTTAGGCAAAGGAGATGGCTGCATGCATAAAGGAACGGACAACCTCACGCCGTCGTCGTAAGATAAGCCATATGATCTTTGAAACACTCCATTTTTTTCGGGTTAACCTATCTTGTGCTAGCAAATATGCATTCTTTTAAAATTCAAAGATAAGAAATGTGTTTTTAAAAGGGGATATTTACATATTCTGTTTTGTTAAACTGACTATAAATTATTCTCGTTCATGTTAAAATACATCAGTTTACAATTGAACAGAAATGTTTTATGTAGCCAATTGGACTTGAAAAAGTGTGTTCGAAACAAATCAGGATATTTTTTCTGTTCATTCTAAACTTAAGGATCTCAAAAAAAAAAAAAAGATTTTTCGATTTTCTAAAAATTAGAAAACATTTTTTTTAATAATTTTTGAAAAGATTCTTTGTGACGTCTATCAAACCTAACTAGGTCTGCGCCTGCGCCTATTGAATACGACTTGCTCCAATTTACAGAATGGCAATCGCCCTCCTAGCAGGTGGAACTTTATATGCTAATTTTGACATGCTGTTTTTTTTTGTAGCGATCGGATCGAGCTGCGGGCGGATAAATGCAAAACCAAAATTGGAGCGCCGATTTCGCAAGATGGGGTCGTGGTAGACTACCGAAGAGATGGTAGGATGATTTCCAGCGTTACGAATTGTTATATCGTGAATTCGACTAAAATAGTCACAAAATAATTGAGTAATAATTTCTACGTTGCGCGTTGGTCGGATTCGCAATATTATCACTTTTATCGCAATTGGGAGCGCATGGTGTGATGCCTTCTTTAGGAATTGGTAAGAAGTAGCACAGAGCAGGCTATCAATAGAAGAAATGAAGGGAAACCTTGTCTCAGCAGCGGGACGGTCTAGATGTGATATAATATTAAAAATATTTTTTTTTATATTGTCCTACTAATATACCTAATTGATTTATTTATCAATTACAATTTGCTTTATCATTTAATTAATGTTTACTTGTGAAATTCCAGCCTTAGAATATTAACACGGCATAGAAAATAGATTGTACGGCTTAGTTGTACCTACATATTTGCGATTAGATACAGCTATCTCGTCGTTGGATTGTAAGCAAGGTAATTTGTAAGTTGTAACAAATCATTGATTGATTAGATTCGTTTATTTTGATGGCAATGGAAGGTATATATATTTGGAATCCAAGTAAAAGTCTACTATATCTACTAAAAAAGGCAAGAGTGAATAGGCTCATAATCAACTAGTGCGCCTCACTTTCATCGATTGCATCATTGCTTACCATCAGGTGGGATCGCAGTCAACCACTAGTTTATATCAATTAAAAAAATATATATAGCTTAGTTAGCTATTTTTTATGAGGTTAGGTAATTATTAATAACTTCTTTCACTTTGGATGGAGCAAGAGAGAGAGAGCGCTAATTAAAAAATATACCATTTCACAATATACAAAGTGAATCTTATCGTGATATTGACCATATGGCCTTCAAAACCGCATCAATCAACCCGGTCAAATTAATAGAGTAAGTTTAACAGCCTAAATGGATCTCATTGAAAGCTTTAGTTAATAATGTCTCTATTTTAGTACATGTACAAAGTGATAGATAGAAAAAAAAACAGTATTTTTTTCCGGAGTATTCGTAGTTTGAGTATCTTATAAGTAAAGGATGATAACAACGGGGTTGCCATGACATTTAAAGTGAGATTGTTTTAATTTTTAATCTTGTTTTAGTGTGGGTAAGAGATGGCGCTAGACAACCTGTATAACTCTGTCTCTTACCCACACTGAAACAAGATTAAAACAATCTTACTTTAAACATCATGGTCTAGGTCCAGGTCAAGGAAAAGCTTTGCCACATAAGATCCAGAGTTCTTAAACATATTACCGCTTTTTACTTCTACATCAACATGTTTATCCTTTTTGTTGATCTCTGGATTTTAAGTTCCCACACCCAATTAAGACAGTCCCTCCTTTATTCCCGTTTTGAACCCCTGTTGAAATTTAATCGAACCTTACCTGCTCTGTTCATTCCACAAGGGATTATCTTGGGTCCCCTCAAGATTGCTCGCTGTATTAAGTAAAAAAGGGTCCATTTTGTTTATAGATATTTAAAAGAGTATTATTATATTCCCCAGAAAGTTGAACCGAGTATTAGACGCTCGCTTCTTTATAACTTTGTTCATTGGAGAGTGAAGAAACCGCGGAATGTTTAGTGCGTGCAATAAAAACTGAACAATTTAATTAATTAATAGACTTCCACTTAAACCCATTTGAAAGTAATAAGTAATATAAAATATATTGCTGTGACGTCGGTGGGTTACTTGGTGTAATAGACTTCTCATGCGGGCAAACAATGGAAGACTTCTATAGGAAATTATAAAGTGGTTTCACTTAGGGTAATAGAAAAGTTAAAATAGGTACAATTAATTTTAACTTTTCTATTGCCCTAAGTGATACCACTTTATAATTTTCTATGGAAATCTTCCATTGTTTGTGGAAAAGTATTTTACGAATAAGTTAATTGTATATGATATTTATCAATCTTACTTATTCAAAAGAGAGTCTTAATAAGACTCTCTTTTGAATAAGTTAAAAATGAAATCGAAAATTTTTGCTAGAAATTTTTGAACACAATCATTTCAAATACTCGTAAATAATAATTATTGTAGTATTATAACATTAAATGTGTGTGTTGAAAACTACAGCACAGATTAATCCTTTAGTAACCATAAATATTTAAATTTTTATAATTGAGGCACGCAAAATCCGAAATATGCTCGTTTCGAAATAATACAAAATTTATTTACAGATAATATGCGAAATATTACTGAAAAATATATTTTTGTAATTTGTGATGCAAATCATGGACCTGTGAATATTTTGGTGAATTTAATATTAATAATGTATTTCATAACCTCGAGTGTAATTAATGAACAACGTGCATCATTTAAATAATACTTTAGTGTGAACGATCGCGAGATATTTTTTGTAGGTATTGTCATGCAAACAAAACATGCATGAAATGAAATGGCTCTGAGACGTCCCTAGACCATGACGTTTAAAGTAAGATTGTTTTAATCTTGTTTCAGTGTGGGTAAGAGACAGAGCTATACAGGTTGTCTAGCGCCATCTCTTACCCACACGAAAACAAGATTAAAACAATCTTACTTTGAACGTCATGGTAACCGGTCGCTCACTATGAGCCTGATTAGAAGGCATAATGTCAAAACAAGGGCTATGATTTGTTTTCCTTTTGTGAATCAGGAATGAAGATATCCGAAGAAGAACCAAGGTTACAGACATAGCTCGAAGAATCGCCGAACTAAAGCAGCAGTGAGTAGGACGTATTACTCGCAGAACTGATGGTCAATGGGGCCGGAAGATTCTGGGGAGCCGACCGCGTAGCATGAGACGGTAGACCGCTGACCAGCAGGGTTACCATGACGTTCAAAGTAAGATTGTTTTATTCTTATTACAGTGTGGGTAAGAGACAGAGCTATACAGGTTGTGTAGCGCATCTCTCGCGCGTCGCGAAATACACAGGACTTGTCGTTATGGTGACCTGCTGCGGGAGGCCTATGTCCAACAGTGAACGTCTTTCATCGAAATTGATGATGCATAAAATGACTTTTAGACTTATTTTTCTTCATGGGCCATTTCTTGACCTTAATCTTTTCTGATGTTAGGATGGCTACAGGACCTAAAGCTAGATTCACAATATCACGCTAAGATTCACTTTGTATATTGTGAAATGGCATATCTTTAAATTCCATAGCTAATTGTATTGCTAATTGTAATAGGCTAATTGGTGATCCAGATTTGGTTAAGTCTAATTTTTAAAGTCTTGAGCACAGGCGTTGAGTAGCCAGCCTTTCGGTGTCTTACAGGTTGTATTTTGGAGAGTGTGCGCAGGAATTGCATGAATTGATTCTGCCATCTCATTTCTATCATCGAACAACCCGACGTACGGCGAGTATCCACCCTTACGTTGTTGACACGCGTTGGACTAAGCGTTTCGCCTCGTCGTTTATACCGCGTACTGGAACAATTTGCCTGCTGTAGTCTTCCCGTCCTATTATAATTTGGGTGTATTCAAGACTAGAGTGAATAGGCTCTTAATAAACTAGTGCGCCTCACCATCAACGATTGCATCACTGCTTACCATCAGGTGGGATTGTAGTCAAGCACTAGTTTATAACAGGTAAAAAAAAAATTACATAATTAATGCTGTGAAATAAGTTTGATATCGATGTTAGTTTTGCTGTTTCTCATCACAGTGTTGTATCCACATGTTTGACGAATTATTATTATCACGTCCGGGATGATACTCGCAGTCTGTTTGCTTGGCCAGAGTTGTTCAACATTGAGAAATTATTTATTGTAGTTATCAAAGAAATATGTTCCGTACCGATTGCACACAAATCGGCATCTCTCAAATTCAAGTAACTAAGCTTCAATATTATAGCTCTGGATCACGCAATCGTTAAAATATTGGAACAATCATAGGCAAGCATGTTCCGTAGTTGACCTCATCATCGCATACCAATAGGAGAGATAGTGGTAATACGCGAGCCTCAAAAATAGTCAATAAATAAATGAAAAACCATTTTTTTTAATTCCTCTGAGTTGCAAACTAAAGCCGAGAATAATTTTTAGATAGTTATGACCACGTCAACATTAATAATAATTATAAATTTGTTTATTTGGAACAAGAAACACGTACAGAATATAATCAATTTTCGTAATTCGTAAATTCGTAATTACTATCACGCACCAACAATCAAATCAGCAGCAACGATATCACATCCGTTTGGAGCCCAAAACCACAAAGTACACCTAAAGCAACAAAAGAACCACAGCTGACAATGGACAATAACAAGCCAACATTGATGCGGAGCGAAACAAAAATATTGCTGAAACGTTAAGCGTAACTGTTCTGGATTGTTCGACCTTTATTTAAACTTTTGAGACACCATACGATTATATTAGAGATCGTTTTAACTTGGAAGTAGTGGCGGGACTTTTGAATGGAACTCGTCTTCCTTGATAATGGCCTGATAATGAATATGATTATCGAAAGGATTAATATCGAAAAGCTAGGAATAAAATACAAATTATGATAAAAGGTATAATTTAAGAAAACTAAATATTAACTAACTAAATATTTATACAAAACCAAACTACGAACATATTACATACAACAACAAAATATACTCTGGCGTTGAAGTATTCACACCACATCAAAGGCAAAAGGTTGATTATAATGTTACATATAGATAGAATGTAAATGGTGTAGGTGGATAAGATCTTACAGTATTATAATATGTACGTATCTTTGGGAGACAAAAAAAGTGAAAGAAAATTGTGAATGACTTATGAAAACTATGACAGACAAAGTAGAATGGATATATCTTCCAACCACATTCCAACTAACAGGATATCAGCAGACAGAAGAAGAATGTAATGGTCCTTTACGCAGGTAACTAAGAATGCGTCATAAGACTTAACTCTCAAACTAGATCCATCTTTATAACACTCAATCGTCCTCGTTGACTGCATTGACATTCGTTGCTTATCGAAAACCAAATATTGTGATTCATTCATCGCTATGAACAATGTTGCGAAAATTATCTTATGTATGTAATGTGTGTGTTAATATTATCTGTAAAGTGATTCTTGCTATTAATGGATATAGCAGAGTTTTATCCAACGTCTTATTTATTATTTATTTATTAGAACTTCATGCAACACACAGGTACAAAGGCGGACTTAATGCCTTAGGCATTCTCTTTATTTATTCTTATATTATCTATATTGTTAACAATAATTAATTGTTAAGTGCTTTCATAGACGTAACAACCCTTTATGTGGTGATAAAGTCTGTTGAGTTTATGGACCTTAAACGATTTAATATTTCTACTAATTCTTTTATATTTTCTTTTGCGATAACGTCTTCGTTTAAATTATTTCGTTTTCTATATCGGAATAATTATTGCAATTTATATAAATATATCAATCATGATCTCAAAATTTCTGAAGCATGTTTTTCTGATGCTATCTGGTTTGATTTGAATGATAGAATTGGGTCGAGTAAAATAAAGCTTCGTACTCATAATAACTGTGTTAATGTATACAGATTCACTTACCTATTAGATACTTCTCGAAATATTAATATTAACATATGACCTTCGCGGTAAAACGGTTTAGTTAAAACGAATATCGTGGGTATAATAAATAATATTTAACCAATATTTAACTAACCGAACAGAGTACGTTGAATATTTATTTGAACGGTCATTTGATTTGCATGATAAAAATAATGAGCGTAAAGATTTTTACGTTGATTCTAATTACGAAATTTGAATTGCTTATAATGTTTATAGTGACTCAAATATTTTTTTACTTCGATTTGCTGTTGCTATAGCGGTATTTATATGTATACATTAATTTGCTATCTATTTTTATCAGTCTTGGGGATGAAGATATCAATGTTAAGTGTGGTGTCCTGGGTGCTGCTACGTTGATAAATAAAAGTCACACACAATGGTTTCACTACGCTGCCGTAGACACGTGCGCACCCGCTGACGGTTGAGCAAGTAAAGTTCTAATGTTCTGTACCTTCCACGTGTATACGTCACTTGCCCTTTATTAGTACGTCACACCTCTCACTTTTTTTGAGAGTTTAAATAATCAAATATAATAAGTGATTAATCATTTTAATTACACTTAATTTCTAACAATACTACTTTCTAAGATGCATCAGGTGTTTTCTATATGCATGACCAGTTTCTTCGTTATTGACTTTACTTTGATTTCTACGGGAGGTTATTACAGTATGTAGTTTTGGATTAAAATCTCATTTTATTTTGTTTTTCCTTATGTCGTAATTTTGCTTTTCTATTCTGGTCCTATTATGTTTTCCCTTCCTCTTTTATTAATATGTCTCAATCCCTCGTTTTACGAACAACTTTATTCTTACTTTCGACTACAAATCGAGAATCTCGACCTTTTTTCTGTAAAGGAAAAGTTTACTCCGTGTTTTGCTCGAAGCACCATGCAGAGTACTGTCATACGTTATTAGTTAGTTAAAACTCAGATGTCATACTTGCAATTTTATAGGGTGACTGGTAATTAGTGACCGATACTTATACCCATGATTGTACTCATGATTACAAACAACTTTCCCAAAGAAACTTTTTTTTTTACTCATTAGTTTTATCACAATAACAAAGCTCAGCTGTTAGCCGCGTAACGCCTTTGTCTCATGTATCTTACCTACAATAGTGATAGAGAACCTGCGACGCTTTCAAACCCAACGGTGTTCGTGAAACGCGAACGTGAACCAATGGGTGACCGTGGTGGGCGCGAACAGATGTTTTGTTATTATCATAAAATTAGTGAGTATAAAAAAAAATTTCTTTGGGATAGTTGTTTGAAATCATGAGTAGAATCACATGTATTATTATCGGTCACCAGTCACCCTATTTATTGCCAGCTACTGGCATTACCTGAACTGGCATAAATCATTTCAAATGACATTTTAATTAGAGATGGCGTTGTATTTGGGTTTATACCGTTTAAATTTTCCCTGAATGGTCACGAATATTTCAAGACCAAAATTAGCCAAATCGGTCCAGCCGTTCTCGAGTGTAACTAGTCAGCGGGACTAATGAAAAGCTGTTCATTAGTCCCGCTGACTAGTTACTGAGTAGCTACTTATTTCATATGTTCCAAATGAGAATAGGATCGATTGCCAGGCAGTGTCGTCGCGTTGAACTGTCAAATCGAAGAAATTTTGGCAAAATTGAAGAACTCAGAGATGAGTAAAATTGAAGAACTGGATTCTGATTAAACTTTTTTCGTTTACAGTTCGTAAATAAATTAAATTTTTCTTAGATTATAAAAGTTTAAAAATTTCTTTCCTCGATTTGACAGTAAATTTTGACGTCACAACGTGGCAATCGGTCCTATTCTCATTTGGAACGCATTGTATATATTGGTGCAATTGGACTTATCTGCTTAATCGTTACTAGAGAGTACTAGTGACATTCGAATCACTTTAAAACGAATAAATACTGTCACGGGATAAATCACACTTGATTCCTATTAGTTACATTAAATCTACGTTACAAGTTCTAGAAATGTCATTATACCTACTAAGCTTACTCTATGAGGAAAAGCTGACGATCACTGTCCGTCGGGCAGGTAAAGAGTGCGGGTAGGCACATATCTTAAGATTTTGAATAAAAAAAAAGTATATCTCCAGTGTGTGTATATATGTTATCTACACTTAATATTATAAAGACGGAAAACTTGTATTTTTTGTGTGTACCTATGTTTGGAATGAATAAACTCAAAAACCACTGCAACGATTTCAAAAATTCTTTCACTATTGGAAAGCTACATTCGCCTTGAGTAACATAGGCTATATTTATTGTCCGTGCGAAGTGTAACAATAATTTTATCAGACATTATTTTAACGACGCAACACAAAGACAATGAGAGAGCGAACGCCAGCGTGCACTTAGGGCACAAAATATATAGGTATAGAAGTCAATCTACATACAAAGCACGTTCGAGCAACGCAAACATTGACACCACACACGGACACGATATCTCGGAGCGCCTCGGCCCACTCGTCGAACAATTCCGGCTCAAACGCTCATTAGTGTGCGTCCGCCGAGCGTAGGTATAAAAAGTGAGGTACATACTTACATGAGATTGTCTTCTGTACCTATCTATTTTGTGCTTAGGGTTTAATTAATTAATATTATTTAAGGAAAGTAAGTATTCATTGCTTTTTTCTTATATTGCAAGAGGTTTACAATTTAATCATAATAATAACCTGTCATTAATCCGGTCAGAAAACTAACCCTGTTTATTATAATTCTGTTATTTATGATGTTTGTTTGTGCTTGGATAGTGGATAGATAGGTCCATATACCAATTAATCGATAGCGCTATAAACCGTGAGGTTATTAGCGTGTGGTGTCTAGGCTAGGTTGATAAATAAAAGTCACTCACAATAGGTTCATCAAGCTGCCGTAGATACGTGCGCACCCGCTGACGGTTGAGCAAGTAATGCCCCTTCTGTACCTACCACATGTATACGTCACTTGCCTTTTATTAGTACGTCACAAGTGGGTATAGCAGAGTTTTATCCAACGTCTTAAATTATCTGTGCTGTTAATTATTATTGTTAAGTGCTTTCATAGACGTAACATACTTTATTTGGTGGTAAAGTTTGTTAAGTCTATGAATCTTATCTTTCTTTCAATTTCTTTGTTCTTCACACGCAAGGAATCTGCGTTCTTCAAACAATCTCCTTCTGCTCTGTCCTTCTCGTACTTCTGATTTTGTTCATTCTTCCTTCTATATACAGTCCATCCTTCTGTGGAATGCGCTTCCTCTCGATATCAGGACGGCCGAAAGTCGGTATGCATTTAAGCGGAGGTTGCGGAATCATTTTCTACACCAATAGCAG
Organism: Mythimna ferrago; assembly: GCA_910589285.2. Classification (NCBI taxonomy): domain Eukaryota; kingdom Metazoa; phylum Arthropoda; class Insecta; order Lepidoptera; family Noctuidae; genus Mythimna; species Mythimna ferrago. The sequence continues at coordinate 5,933,474 of OU342689.1, forward strand.
AATCGTCTCAAAACTTCTGTCCTTACTTTATATAAATATATATATGTAGTATATATATTATATTAAATATATATGTATGTGAATTTTATCTATAATTATGTATACTTTTTACTCTTGTTTTAATACCAAAATTTTCTTTTTGTGCGCCTACCATATTGTCTCTTCACCACCCTAGGTTGACTGGTAGAGAATGCCTAAGGCATTAAGTCCACCTATGTACTTTGTGTTGCATGAACATTAAATAAATAAATCTTAAACGATTTAATATTTCTGATGGTTATTTTATATTTTCCTTTGCGATAACATTTTCGTTTAAAATTATTTTATTTTTTATGTCGGAATAATTATTGCAATTTATATAAATATCATGATCTCAAAATTTCTGAAGCATGTTTTTCTGATGATATCTGGTTTGTTTTGAATAATAGAATTGGGTGGAGTAAAATTAAGCTTGGTATGTACTCATAATAACTGTGTTAATGTATAATTTACCAATTAGATACTTCTTGAAATCTTTAGATTAACATAAGACCTTCGTAAAACAGTTCAGTTAAAACGAATATCGTAGGTATAACAAATAATATTTAACCAATATTTAACTGACCGAACAGAGTACGTTGAATATGTTTGAACGGTCATTTGGTTTGCATGATAAAAATAATGAGCGTAAAGATTTTTGCGTTGATTCTAATTACGAAATTTTAATTCCTTATAATGTTTATACTGATTCAAATACATTTTTAATTCGATTTGCTGTTGCTATAGCGGTACTTATATGTTAAGTTAATTTGGTATCTATTTTTATCAGTCTTGGGGATGAAGACGTCAATGTTAAGGATACATAATTTAGAATATTTTCCTAATTTAGAACAAAGACTGATAAATTATTGCTTTGACTAGTCTTATAACTTATCATTTATCTTTGCAATATCTGAATGATATCTTTCTAGAAACTGACATTCCGATTGAAAGCATCGGAATTTAGAAAAAAATAAGACTTCTATTCACAATCGATTCTTAGCAGACCAAGGAAACTAAGGCCAATATATCATCACTGTGGGATCGTCTTCCCTGACGACAGTGAATCACTAAGTTATTTTTATAACAGCTGTTAACGGAATAAAAGCTTTATTTCAAAGGTTGGAACGCTGTTTTCAGATAATTGCCCTTAAATACCGAAGTAGCAAAGTGGTGCTATATTAATCTGGTTTTAATTTTAGACTTTTGTACGTTTTACAGTTTCATATACTGTTAGAAAGTAACCTTGATGTACGCATTTAAGCATATTGAGATACATCCTCATGCAGTGTTTTTGTGATGCTCTTAAAATTGACCATATTCGCTTGATTTTCAAATGTGTTGTGTTGTTTTAATTGTACAAGTTTTTTAACGTTCCATGAGACATCTCAAACTCAAACGTTCCATGTGTAGTCAATGTCAAATTTATTTTTGATACATGTTATTTTTTTTTTAACAGGTTTTGGAGTTTTGTTTCTGTATTAATCAGTTGGTCAGTTTTTGCACCTTGCGGTCAGTAAGTTAAAACCGTTAATTATGGATATTCATATCGCAACCCAACTCCCATTGTGTCGGCATTGTAAGACGTGTCAGGTAATTTTTAACACGATGAAACACGCTAACCCAGACAATAAAGTTTGCTCACGCAAAAATACGATTTTACAACGTAAATTATTAAAAGAGGCAAAGTTTATCTGAGTACTACTCGAATTGTCATAAATGAAACATTTTGGCTGCTCGGCTACTGTTCGATTTATGAAACAGGAGTGAGTGACAGTTATGATGAAGCACAAAAGAGTGACTCGAGACACTAGATAATTCTTTTTTCAAATTAAATTAATGGCAGTAGAAAAATATATTTTCACTTTTAAGTATAGTCTCAAATTATGAAAAAAAAAAAACAGCAGTAATAGCAGATTACGTTGACGGTTAAAAAGAACTGTATGTTACGATACTCGTTATATTTCTGGTGTTACGTGGAATGTGTAATCCAATTTATTTGAAACATACTACAGAAAAAAATCGTTTAGTAATAATTTTCTAAAAGGAATGAATTTTAAAAATAGACAAGAAATTTTCAACTCCGTATCGACTAAAAATAATCGATTTAATCGAGCCGTACTAAATTAAGGTACACCGCCACCACTACTCTGATTTCACATTCGATTTTGGTAATTTAAAAAAAGTAATACTTACAGAGAAACGTTTAAATTGTACACCATGACCCAATTCACACAACACCACGTTGGAATGTGCAGTTTATAACCTTAAACTATTCACGAGGACACTTGGAAATGCACCTGTATTGTACACGATGTGGGAGAATGAAGTCTTAAGAGCAGCGGGAGTTATATCGACACGGGTTTTTGTACGATATTTAGGTAAGAATGGCCGGCCGGCGAAGCGTGCGCGTCGGACTGAGGCGAAACGTCTAGCGGGCTCGACTCTGCATTGGTTCCGAGCGAGTTGGCTCGTCACACAAACGTCATTTTATCGCGCGACGCGCTTACGCCGCTTTCCATTCCAATCGTTGGCATCGCTTGCACGTTCTCCACGTCTGTTTATTCTAACGGCTTATTTACGTATTCCCCTATGCGAGCGGCATCGTATACTGAATTTCAAGAAATCCAATTGTGTTGTTTCGGATTAGTGATGTTGAAGTTGAAATGCAATGTGCGCTGTTTAATGCATTTTAACATAATCTCGTCGTGTTGTGTTGCGATGAGAAAAATACCACAAGTGCTTACAACTATATTAGTATTGATTTGCTATCTAAATGAATGAGTGACGATGACCCCATTTGATATTTTTTAGGTGAGTCGATAGCGTGATAGTCACGTGATCGTGTGTACGAAAAAACATGCGTAGAGAATGTTCAAGCAATTATGATTTTTAGCACTTTAAAATAGGGTATATATCAGTAAATATTAATGAATCAGCTGTTAATGAGGCAGAAGGAAGTCAGTTTTAGTCACACGTGGCGTGAGACGTTTACATAATTTTGTATGGAAATAAGCAAAAATTACACAAATAACATAAACAGAGAAATAATGAAACATTTTCATGGAAATATAATTATACACTTATGAAAAGGACACTTCTGATTGCATATGGTACATTTTTAAATACATTATTTTCCTAAGCATTAAAAAAAAAAACTCCTACGAGAAGTCGTCAGGCAGATACTTCTGATATCTATACCGTTTTTATAACAATCGACTCATTCCTATTTATTTAGCATAGATAATTTTAATTCACAGTGATTATACTAAAAAATCGACATTCATTCTTTATTCTTCAAATCAAATTTGTTTTTCCTGCTTCAATAACTGATAAGACTTTAATTCTATTATTGGTGTTCAAAACATAAAATAACCTTTTTTCCTTTTTGTTTTATAGCCTCAATTCAGTAGGTAGTTTGATGTCAATGTTACACCTAATCGTTGTAGTCTAGTTTTCATTATCTTAAATAGTAACTGTTTTCATTGTTTTATTTTTTAATTCAAATTGGGTTAAGGTATTCTCTAAATAAAAGTTCTCTGTTTGTTTTTACAACACTCTCTATAGTGTTTCAAATTCCCTGTTTTCTTCTCTTTTTATGATTGCTTTTGTTACTGTCTTAATTTTATCATCTTTCTTTTTGTGTTTTAGTTCCTAAAGAATGATATCTGTAGATATTGCCACGGCATTTATATATTTTCATCTAACAATAAAATATGCTCCTAATATTTCACAGTATCATCGTCGATTTCACTAAACATATCTTCAAATCTACATCGTAAAACCAATATGGAACAAATTCGTTAATTCCCAGTTTCTAGTACCTCGTACGCGTTGCGTTCATGAGAACTTTCTCGAATGTCGGTTTTCCCTTATAAGGTTTATTGCTATAAGCCATGGCATCGTATATGGTAGGCTCTGTCTAGACAAGGTTCTCAAGCCAGGCTTGTAGACGCACTGACACGTTTCAGATGAGTCATCTGTTTAATATGATAGTACGTTCTTATCAGTTTGCTGTGTGATCTCATTGGCCTATCAAATTAAAGGGATTTCATGTGTGATATGGTTAGAAGGTTTAGTCAAGATGTGTTCGAGTATATTATCTGGCACACACAACTAGTTTTAGCGTTCTTTTTAGGGTTCCGTAGCCAATTGGCAAAAAACGGAACCCTTATAGATTCGTCATGTCTGTCTGTCTGTCTGTCCGTCCGTATGTCACAGTCACTTTTTTCCGAAACTATAAGAGCTATACTGTTGAAACTTAGTAAGTAGATGTATTCTGTAAACCGCATTAAGATTTTCACACAAAAATAAAAAAAGCAATAAATTTTGGGGGTCCCCCCCATACTTAGAACTGAAACTCAAAAATTTTTTTTTTATCAAGCCCGTACGTGTGGGGTATCTATGGATAGGTCAAAAATGATATTGAGGTTTCAGATATCATTTTTTTCTAAATTGAATAGTTTACGCGAGAGACACTTCCAAAGTGGTAAAATGTGTGTCCCCCCCTCTAACTTCTAAAATAAGAGAATGATAAAACTAAAAAAAATATATGATGTACATTACCATGCAAACTACCAACGAAAATTGGTTTGAACGAGATCTAGTAAGTAGTTTTTTTTTTAATACGTCATAAATCTAAAAAAATACACTATTATTAAAACATCGATCAAAATTACAACGAACTACAAAAACTTTTGTATTATGTTACTTGCTGCTACGGAACCCTCCATGGGCGAGTCCGACTCGCACTTGGCCAGTTTTTTTTAGCCTGCAATATCTCTGTTTTGAACCATCTGTTCTTAATCAACTGCTACATCCTCTTAGTAACATAGTGGCACGCGTTATCTTTCATTCAACTTTTAGCCTCTATATTTAAAATTATTTTAACTGAAAAACGATGTTGAAAAGACAATATATATACCTACATATATATCATCTTTTCGACATCGCTTTTTATTATATGCTGTACCTTTAATGTATTTATAATCAACATGAATAAAAAAAACAAATTATGTAAATAGATTTTTTTTATTATTAATAGGCTTGCATTTTACCACTATATCACGCGAGGATGTGGTGTGTATAATACTTAAGTGGTATAAAAATGTACTCTTTCATTTATTTATTTATTTATATTAAGGTACTCCAACGACTTATTCACTAATAACATTTAAAAAAAAAATAACTAGCATATTTATATACCAATTATTGTGGTGAACTTGTCACTTAAAGAAGTACACAGCTTACACATAAATAAAAAAATACTTACAATTAATGAGATCTATCATTTATAAGAGTGCTATAATAATGAATTAATTATTATTTTATATTACAAAATGAATTTAAAAAAAATTAAATTGACATTTAAAATAATAAAATTTTTAATGTTAATAAATTATAGGAATATGGAATTAAAATAAATAATAATACTCGGTTTAAATTAAGGCGAGATTACATATTTGAGAAACGATTGCAATAAACGTGATCAAAACGCTATTTACTGTTAAATGTCATAAGATTCTTACAGAATTGGTAATTTTTTTTAACTTTCATGATCTGTTGAACTTTGATCTCACTAGGTTCAGAAGGGCAGTCATTAATCATCCACAAAATAGATAGGTACAAACAAAAACTCCTATCTTATAATATGGCGCCAAAAATTCATCCGCAACTAGTGTGCCCAAAAAACTGGCGGCATTGCCACGTAGTACGTATGACAATTAATCTGTCCCCAAGGTAAAAGCTAGCCATTGGGTCACGTGAAGTGTCCACTAGGCGTTTGGGTAAATATTTAAATAGCGTATGAGCACTCGGACTCTACAGTTCAAGAGTTTCAACCTCAAACTGTTCTCAAAATGTAATTGCCGACGATACTATGATATTATTACCGTGATGATACGGTATATATCATCTCTGAGGACAACACAATACACATTATTTCTAAACATTACATGCAATATATAATTTATCATGTCGTTCCTCTATTACGGAGTAACATAACACCCCATAACACTAAGTATTTATACAAAATGAGCGTTATGTAATTACCGTTTACCCGTCATCACTACATGGGCAAAGATGTGTTTGCATACAATTTGTATGTGTGTTAGATGTCCTTGTTTTTGGTAGATGTATTGTCTATTTATCAACTTGTGTTTGTTTGCTGTAAAGCTTGTGTGTTTTTTTATTTTTATTTTAATCTATCAGAAATGTACTTTATTAGTACTTATTTAGCGTAAACAGCCTTAAACAACATTATTTTTAGTATATTCGAAACCTGAGAATATAGTTTGTTCGAATCAGTGACTGAAGCGATTCCAATCATTTTTATACCATGTTATATTTTTTTCCAAAAATATATAAAAAGAAAACCGGCCAAGAGAGAGCATGCCAAAATTGGCTATTTGTTACATTACCTTGAGTTGACATATTCGTACTTACAAATGTAACAGAACCCTTAAATTACGACGACATTCAAACAATTTTTCCTCGTACAAATTAAAAAATTAAGCCTAAAAATATTTTACTTAATAAACACAAAATTACAATTTCCCACTATACCAAATATTCTTTTTAATAACAATAAAAGACAGACTACGAGTAAGAACAAATACCACCAATGCCAACGAGAGACCAACCGAACAGTTCGACCATATAATAGCTCATACCCATCCCGACCCCATCAACTCAGAAAATCTTAACAGCGCAAATTATCCCAAAGTACAGCGCCATCTCTCGGGAAGTTGGGTTACTAATTTATACAAACTACACGGGTTATGTAGGTATGTTGGGATTTCAGTGGTAATTTTGGATTGCGTGAACCGATTTAAATATTTTTTTCTTATTTGAAAGATGATACGTTCAGAATAATAAAATAAGCAAACTAATTTAAAAAAGAATGCTTGCATATACGGTTAAATTACCAACTTATTTCAGAAATTATCTTGTACAACTTTTCAAAAACTGTTCAACCCATCAAGTTCGAAATAAATTTCCTAGAAAGTCTTTATAAAATTCTAATATTAGAGATTTTTTTTTTTTTTTTTTTTCTGAACTAAATGTGTACATCTTAGTGATCTCTATAGGGAAGAACGTGCAAGAAACTCCAAGGACACTCATTTAAATCTATAAATAGTTACAAAACGATGATGACATCGTTGTTGTTGAAATCATACATACAACATTAGCTTCAGTAAATGCTAAACCCGAAACACGTGCCTCGTATTTTTTTTGTAAAGAATCTATGTACATTTACAGATTTTTCATGATACAAGAATGTATCATGAAAAATCACAAAGTTATAAGCTTGTTATGTCAGCAAAAGTACATAGTCACCGGGCCATCCAGGTGACTGAGGAGTTGCTTTGCACTTGCACCCCCCTGTTGACTGGCGCTTAATACCCGCTATGACCTGTCGTGACCTGTATTGCACTTAGTATCGGTGGTGTCCAGCTTGAGATCTTTTTAAATGTTTTTAGGAAAAAAAATAACATGGTGTTAACACTATTGGAATCCATTCAGTTACTGATTGGCATAAACTAAAAATAATTTTGTATAAATGTGAGAATATTCTAGAAAGATGTTATGTTAAAACCGCCCAGAGAAAAAAAAACAATTTACAGAACAAATAATTTTAAAATAAACTGTGGCTGGTGAGAGATGACAAGTGTCAACCGAAAACACCCATTCTCGAACATGACTCATGCACTAGTACCATTCAGCTCAATCATTTTGAGGCGAACTGAATGATCCAGCACATACACCGCCATCAGCAGGAGACCAGAGTGCTACCGCTTGACACTCCCAAATGCCAAGGTAAATTAAATCAAAGTCACAATAATACGAGTATTAGTTTAGGTCGTAATCGTTTCAGCCGAAAGATGTTCCCCGGATGGGCATAGGCCTCCCCCAAATGTCGCCACAACGACCGGTCCCGTGCGTCTCGCATCCGTCGGATTCCTGTGACCCTTACCAGGTCATCGGTCCACTTTGTGGGAGGCCTTCCAATACTGCGCCTTCCGGTACGTTGGTTTAGGTAGATGTATGTAATTTCTAACACCGTTTTCATAATGGTCAAGGAGATATTATTACGTAACAGTCTTCAATCTCGACTGGCCTGCTGGTTTACTGGTTAGTGGCCCTGACTGCTATGCCGGAGGTCATGGGTTCGATTCCCACCTCTTTGGTCATCATTTGTTTTGTGTCTGGGTATAATTTGTCTATAATATAAATTCTTATTTTCTATATTTATATCAAAATATATAAATATGTTTATCAACAGTCTAGGACTCGTAACACAAGCTCTGCGAAGCTTGGGACTAGACGGCGTTGTGGAATATTATTATTATTATTCAATAGTTTTGTAGTTTTAGACCAGACGATTGGCTTAGTGATGAGCGATTGCATGCTGTGCTGTGTGTGTGTGTGTTGCGGGTACGATTCTTACATGTAACAAATATTTGTGTGGTGTAAGTATAGATAATTGTTTTGGATCAAGGTGGCTAGGAGTTTACATGTTTGTGAGCGCACCAGCGATACAGAATTAATTTCTAGAGTAAGGCAACGTCTAATAAAAAAATAAAGTTCTACCTAGGTACACAGTTTTTTTTTAAGGTGAAAAATCATTCAATGCCTTTTCCCACTTAAGGCTACAAGCTCTCCAACTGAGCTTGTCAGACTTTTACTGACTATAAGTAACCACTCCTATGTTCGTTCTTAGTCTTGCGTTCCAGGATCTCGCGGTTCCCTTTCAGAAGTCAACCCATGGCTCCAGTAGGCTTCAGCCCTGTTGGGCCCTATGATTTTGCTGACATTTCTTTGAGGCGTGCCTAAAACACTCACCTACTTAATTTCTATTGTTTTTTAATTTATGAAACCCCAAGCAAACGCCGGCGTTCGCTTCTCTCATTGTCTCTAATTACGGTATCTATTCGAAAGGTTAAAGCTAAGCATATCCCAGTTTTTTTTTGTGTTAGAAATATATTTTGTTTAAAGTAATGGTTTACTTTACTATTGATAAATCAATGATTTTACTATTTACATCCAAGACACTATATCAATAACAAAAAAAGAGTTGCTTGATGGCTGTTTAATGATCTTAATATAGATGAAGGCTACTACATCATTAAATGGCCGAACTTTGATCAATTACTATGCTGGTCCATTGTCTGGAAACCCCTCAAATATATGGGGCCCTTGACCATGATTCTAATTTTAGAACAGTTACACATTGTTAATCCAAGTGTTACTGTTGGATGTATAAGTATAGTATTGTTATATTTGTTGTATTATTAAGTACGTAAGATTGACTTGTTTTTATTATGAGGTCATCCACGTATTCTTCTTTAGTATCATAACATTTTTCACGTTAAACAGAACAAAAGTCGACCAATATTCTGCGATTTTGGCGGTTTATCCAGTTCCTGTGCCTTAGCTCTCGCTAGAACGCCCACACCGATCACGGTCACTGAAACAACTTGTGACCCACAATGCAACTCAAGTTGAGTGGTAGTTAAAACTTACAAGTTCGTGATAAGACCTATTGTACTGAATGGCTCAGAATGTTGGATTGCATGTGTGCACCACACACCTATCTCAATACTCTCACGGAGATGAGGGTATTAAGATGGGTGTATGGTGTAACGGAAATGGATAAAATGAGAAATTAGAATAAGTATTAGAGGAAGTTTGAAAGTGGTGCCAGTAACTGAAAAGTTGAAGGTTAATCGTTCGTCTAGATATGTTCATGTGGAGAGGAGGGATGAAAGAAAGAAGAAATGAATGGATTGTGTGAGAAGTGATATGAAAAAAAGGGAGTAAGTGATAGCATGACGGGGGACAAGACAGAAGGAAAGAAAAAAGCAATATTGCGCCGACTCCAAATAACACGAGACAAGGGCAAGAAGATGATGGTGATGTTAAAATTGAGAGATCAATGGGTCAAATGTGGTACTTTTAGTTATTTCTTTATATGGCTGCTATAAATTAGTACTAGTACTTCTATATGCTTTCAGAAATTCTTCCAGTCAAAACGTCTAAAGTGGTTAATTCGACGTTAACACTATTCTTAAAGTTTATTGGCCCTTGAACATCTGGCCGGAATTAAATGCACTGATACTCGTACTACCGCCTAGGCGGCAGTATGTGGCCAGCTGCGCCCGAATAGAGCTCCGCTGATCATTAAATCCATTTTCTTTGCGAAACATTGATTGATTTACATATACGCAACCAGCAATTTTTTTTGTGTAGATATATTTCTAAAGATCAAAGTTGTTTGAAAGGAGTAGGGAAAACAAGCGAAAAAATATCACGTTGTTAATGTTGTACATGAATCTATAATAAACAAATATTTTTTTCAAACCTATTGACTTAGCCATTACTGAGGAGTAGGCTTCAGAAAGTTGTTTATTGTTGACTGTTTTATAGCAATGCTCCGGACTTGGGCCTTAATAGTCGTTGGGCTTACTATTTGTCGTCATTTCGTGTCGTTTTGTTGATAGTAGTTTTTTTTTCTAGGCATTACTATCCCACCACTGCGTAAAGGCCTCCTCAAGTCCTTCCCTGACATTCTTCTCCAGCACCATCTCGCACTAGTTCTCGTGGTACACGTCCGAATCATCACGCCTCCTCTTTGTGTTGCTTTTTATAGTTTGAAAATGATTTTGTTTACAGTCAGTTAATTGGCAAAATTTCTGTGATTGCGTGATTCAATCAAGGTTTGATTTAATGGAGCTCTGTGCGGGTGCTCATTGTTGCTTTGTTGCTAACTGACAATGAATTTTGTTCCATACAATTGTTTGATAGGTATTCATAATATGGTAAATTTATATCTGAGTCATCATCATCCGAAAGACGTCTACTGTTGGACATAGGCCTATTATGAGCCAAGCTATGGGACTATTTATGAGTAATAATAATAATATAATAATAATAATAATATTCCACAACTATCACACAGCGCCGTCTAGTCCCAAGCTAAGCAGAGCTTGTGTTATGGGTACTAGACAACTGATAAACATACTTATATATTTCTAAATACATACATATTTATAGATAAATTACACCCAGACACAGAACAAATGATCGTGCTCATCACACAAACATTTGTCCTGGGTGGGAATCGAACCCACGACCTCCGGCATAGCAGTCAGCGTCACTAACCACTAGACCAACAGGCCCGTCAGTAAGTAGATAACATTTAAAATTATATCTACTTAAGTGGTGAATACTTGACTAAACTAATTCCTTAAATTTAGCATAAATTCTGAGACAGGATAATCGTAAGTTTAAGAAGCTTATGGGAAACAGACAACAATGATATACAATGTCAAAAAAAAAAAATTGGAGGCCCTACTCCTACCACAAGCTCTTAATGCGATCCATTTGACGACCTAAACTGAACTGTTAAAGGGATGTGTATATATAGCTCCTTCCCTCTTTCTCGCTCGCACGACTAACATTTTACAATTACCGGAACGGATCTTGAGCGCTCGGCGTCAGAGTGTGGATCGCTTTGCGCATTCCATACATTGGCGAGCCAATCGTCTTCGTTGTTAGATACATGCAGCAACGCAGGGAACGAATCAGGAGTGACGTCTATGACACGATGGCGCGGCGAGCCAATCACTGACACTCCCCGCTCCCGCGTCTCACTTCGCACCACTAAAGAGACCGAATATTTGACTTCTGCGCAACTTGAAGCCAGCGCTCAAGATCGGTGCCGGCAATTGTAACATCCTGGCTGGTCGCTATTACGGATATGATAACTGTGGCCTTAGTGCGATTATTTTAACGCAAGTTCTCGATGCTTACTTTAAGTAAACATTTTAGTTTGTATTAAAACTTTATAATCACCGGCTGTTGATTTTATACAATTTACATAAAGAAATGTTTGCGTTAACGCGATCGAATACGTTAAAAACTCTCTTTAGGCCCTCGTGCTAAATTGAGTTGCGCCTGTAAATATTCTCATAGCAAGTTGTATAAATGCAACTGTTGATATTCTCATAGCAATTTGTTGTGAACTTGGACAACTCTCAGAGTGATAAATCTGTATTATGAGGATGACACAGTTTAATTATTTAAAATTATAGTTGCATATAGGTAACTAAGTCCTACTGTTGGTTGGATTCGCAGATTGGTAGCTAAGTGTAGACATCACGTTAGGATGCATGCTCCACAATCCATTCAGTACGGAATACACAATCCGAAATTAGTTTTGACGGAAAGGCCAATTCCGATTTGCAACAGATTACGAATTCCTGATTAATTTTGACAAACGCGGCAGTTGATTGTCCTTGTAATGTTTTGATTAATGTGCAGTATAAACTTATAGCGGGTCCTGTTGCATTGGGAACTGTTGCTATAAAAATAATTGTAGGCGCTTATGACTTTTTAATGACTTTTTTTAAGCTATTGCATAGCTTCTATCGCGGGCCTTGAGCGTGGAGACCGAATCCAGAAATTCCGTAACGAAAATAACCTAACAACACCCACTCATTTTTTTTTTTGAGCGTGGTGACCGATAAGAAAACAAATGAGTGAACAATCAATCAAAATTCAATTCAATGTGTGAAAATGTAACTTCAATTAATATCAAAGAAAAAAAACAAAGGAAAAAAAATACTGCATAAATAAAATAAATAAATAATTATAATTGCATAAGTTGATAAAAATGCTATGCAATAGCTTTACCGCGGCAGTCCCCGAGTGCCACACGTCTTTTTTTTATTATGCATAGGCTCGCGTTTGATCACATATTTCGCCTGATAGAAAGCGATGATGTGTTCGACGATAGAGCACGCTTGCCCAGAAGCAACCCATTCACTGTTGACTTTAAGATCCTGGGTATTAGCCATCTGGAAACATAGACTTCAGCAGAAAATTCCACTCCTTATGCGTACATAATGAATGAGTTTCCAAAACAATTTGTAAGTATGGGTGGGATGTCCACCTATATTGGTCGTTATGACGGTGACGATAGACAAAATTTTAAATTCATGATTTTCATGCTTTCTATTTGCATTATTAAGCAGCAGTCAATTTTAATATAATTGTAGTGGTATTTAAGGTATAAATACTTAAATAAAACTCATATTTTAAAACTGTTTGAGGTAATTCTTTATTTGTCTGAGGTTTAATTTGTACCATTGAAGTTTCTTATAGAACAGAAAACAGTTGGAAAAAAAAAGTGAAAAGATTTTTTTTATTTTATTCTAAACTGTTTGAGTAAGTAACAATTAGTAGCAGTAGGTATTTATAATATTTTCAGTAACATACAAGCTCAGACGATTATGCACGAGGTTATGAACATTAAACTTATTAATAACATAGTTTTTAATCATTAAATGATTATTTACTGATTATTATGGCACATTTGTGCAAAACATTCTCATCTAGCCACTCACTGGGGCTTACAATCATTTCTGAGAAGCTTAAAAATATAAATGGAATCCTAATATAAATATATTGTGATTAATTTCATATTGCTATGCTTAAATATTATAAAATACAAATATTTTCAAGACAATTTTCAATACTCTTTAAGATTGCTTGATTGTTAATGAATGTCTTAAAATAGTCTCACTTATTATAATTTCCATCATAATATACATAAATAGCCTGCCAGGGTTGCTGATTGTTCAAAAAAGTTACCGTGAACTTTGCAAATGGCAACTGAAGGAACACTAGGTTTTAGTCAGTAAAAGTCTGTCATTCCTTTTCGCTTCACTCAGAGCGGGATAAGTCACTTGATGATTTAACAAGTAAAATAAAAGTATACTAAAAATAAAGCATGGAAACCTATTTAAACCTTGTTTAAAATAAATTAATAAAAAAGGAAGACTCCTGAAATATAATATAGGTTCACATCACAACGCATCTCACTCATAGATTACAATGCCCCTGTGAATGCACAAGAACCAGCTTCCCTAACAGTAAATACCTATATTAACCCTATACATCTAGTTATTTCATACTGAGCAATAAACTTTGTGCGAAAGGTACTAGCCTAACTAAATACTAATAATAATGTATATAAGAGATATCTGGAAAAGGATTTGCATGCAACAAGACTGATATTGAAATCTTGAAAAAAGAAAAAATCATTTCTAATCCAACAGTAGTTTTTGCAATTTTAATAAATATTAAAAAATTAACAACTTTCATGTAAACAATTATAATTATCAGTCATTATACAGTACCTAAATTATGAAATGCAAAATTTAGTATCTCTGGGTTATAAATAGGTTTTAATAAAAATTTTTACCCTAGCTGAATAAAATGAAGAGCTAGCAGAAATATATCGCTCTCTCTCACACAGTTTTTAAATTCTTTGTTAAAAGCGAGACAACACTCTTTCCTACTATAGAAATTAACCTTTTTTTAGTTAAGCATTGTTTTTCTTCCGATTAGTTTTGGATATCATTTCGGCTTCTTCTATGGTGTCTGGTAGAGGCACGTTGATGGTTTCAGGTAGTGTGAAGACTAGGAGACCAGCTAGGACGGCCAACGTGCCGAAGAATATTGATGGTAGGTTGTCGTAATATAATGCCTGGGAAAAGAATATTTCTGTTAGTCACAATATCAGCTTCTCAGCGTTGTCATCTTTATGCTGCATTTTGGTATCACTATCATCTTCATGTCTTTATACCGATTGGAATTATGGTTGGGTAGTCATATCTTCTTTTCCTTATTCTTCTTCTTTAATTCAGTCAGCAGCAGATATTATTTACATAGCATGCTAGACTTGAAGAAATCTAGCATGGTATTATGTAAATAATTATTACAGTCTCATGGCATTATAAAATTATATTTGAGTGATGCTACATCGACATAATAATAGAAACGGAATTATGGGTCATTATTTAATATATTGCCCCCTAAATTCCCCCCTATTACCCCTTATATTGCCCCCTAAATTCGACAGCAACCGAATACGAAATAAAAGTAATAATTACTATTATTTAAATAAAAGAAAAAGATCATACACACACATAGTTTTAGATGATACAGAAAAAAAAGATTTTTAATCACTTACCAACAGAGGAGTTAAAGGAGCCAAAGTAGAACCAACTCTGCCTGTAGATGAACAGATAGCCAGCAGTGACTGTCTGACATTTGTAGGAAAGACCTCAGACACGTAGATATAGACGGAACTGTAAGCCACCGTGATGGAGAACTTGCCGGAGAGGTAGAAGATGAGGGACCACCAGCTTTGATCTGTTGGTATGATGTCACAAAAGTAATTTATGGACTTGATGGTATTTTGACTAATAATGGTGAAAAAAATTAGAAACGATAAATAACTTAAATATGTGGCCTTATAAAAAATATAACTATGGTAGGTATTTGTAATATTATTTTTTGTTAGAATCCTGAGGTAACTGGGTCCACAAGTTATTTAGAGAGAAGTAAAAAAATCAAATTGAGTTTATAAAATATAGTACACATATGAAAACAAAGCGCATTTCTCGTTATTTTCGACGTTATATAACCGTCAACCCTTGTTTTAAGTAAGCTCCCAATTAAATTCCAAAACCAACACTAGAAATAATCAAACTTTATCAACGCAAATCAAAGATCATGATAACTGCTTTTCGATTTGTAAAATCGTAATCCCAAATTCATTTATTCGTTCGACTGTTTGCAAAACAAACGATTTCGGACGAAAACGCCAAGTTTGTTAAAACCGCGAAAATTATTTATGTTTTACTATTGCCGTTTGCGCCGTCGGATTTGAAATCGGTTTAACTTGAATATTCCATTAATTCAGGCTGTTATACAAGCAGTGATTACTAAATAAACACTGGAGCAAAATTCTCTCAAAACTCGTGTCAGAGTTTGTTTCCATTATAGCACGAGAACATTTTGTTTGTCAGATACTGCATTCGATTGTGAGAATCAGCGATGACGTAGTCAAATATAATTCAAACGTTATTTGAATCTATGCACCAGTAGATTGTAGTTAAATATCCTCGAGCGAAACGGACCCTCAGCCATCGATCGCTGTTATAATCACTCCTTGGAGGATACTGCGTAATCACCGACCCTTGCTTCACTAACGTAACTTCCTACTTTTCGAACAAAGGGCCCATCGAACTAACCACATTGTCGCTACACAATGGGAACACTCCTACGCCTCGTAAACTGTTCCAGGATTATCTAACTCGCCTTTTGTTCCCGTCAAATTATGTTTGTTCGTTTGATTGTAACCGAAGTAATTGTGAACACAAACTATAACTCGTTTGGTTATAAAATTTACGTTAAACTAAGTTTATTCAGATAAAAACTGGATTGTCTGTGAATTTTTGGGATAAATTAAAATGTTTTTATTTAGAAATTGATATCAATACGCTTGAATATACATTCGCGGTTTGCGGGACGGGTATTGTTCGCTTGAAAATTTTAAAATAAGTGAAAATAGATAAAATTTCCGATTTCGTCTAACTGAAAATTAATTTAAACGATGCTAAAAGTTCACTCACCTTTAGGTAGAAACGACAAGCTGATACACAAGATGGCACTTAGAATGTAAGTAATGATCAGGACTTTCTTTCTTCCAAATCTGTCCAGCACGAACAAACAAGTGAAATTGGCAGGAATCTCTATGAAAGCCGCTAATATAAAGTTGACGTACTTATTGCCTGCCAAAGACACCGAGTTAATTGTCAGTCCATAGTACACAAATGTGCAAGTGATCCATAAGAAAGAACATGACAATAATCTCCCTATAATAATGTTTGATCGAATAACTTGCAGGAACACTGATGTTTTCTGCTCATTTACGACTTCTTCTTTTTCTTCTTTTGGCTTTTTGTCCATCTCTTGTAGCGGCGCCAGACCTTGATCTGATAATTCCACGTTATTCATTTTAGCTGCTTTCTTAATTATTTCTATTGCTTCATCATGCCTTCCCTTGCTTATCAACCACAGGTCACCGCCGCTGATCGCTTCCGCAAGGACACGACGCTTCTCTGTCCAAGCGGCGCACACCTCTACCGTATGCTCCACCACATGATGAGCATACGGTATCCTCCGGGCCATCCACATAATGATGACACCCGAGTGTTTATTCTACCTGAATCCGGTGAGGGTCTTCCCGAACTTACCATGTCAGGTGAGGACCTGCTTCTTGCAGAAAGTGAGGACGCCGTGACGCCTCTCCTACTCCTCAGAGAGGGAACTTACCACCAATACCATGTGCTCATTGTGCAAAGGTTGCCCATTGCTATTCAACGAAGCAATGCGACGAATGAATGTGATCTTTGCACCGGGAGCAATCAGGAGTAGATTATTAAATGAAGTGGTATATATGAAAACTAATACATATATATCTCAAAATGTAATAATATTGTACGATAACATTTGATTGTTTGCAAGTAATAATAGAACACACAAGTAAATAACTCATTCTCATCTTAAAAGCAAATTGTTAAAACGAGCATATTCTGGTCGAAAGGCACAGTCACTGCCAGGCTCGCCATGCACAGTATTAGCATACATTTGCATTACTCAAATCATTCCAGCTGTGTTCTGCATTACCGGCGCGGAGTGCCATTTTATGGAAGTTTTGGCCCTGAGGAATATGGAAGGCTTTCTTCCTGTCTGCGATTTTTTTTATTGATATAAGTAAATTAGTGCTTGACTGCAATTCCACCTGATGAGAAGCATTTATTTCAAACTAGCTTTTGCACAAGCTTTTTTTCGTCTGCAATACCTAAAATAAAATATAACCTATGCCACTCAAGAATAAAGCAGCTTTCTATCGGTGAAAAACTTTTAGAAATCGGACCGGTACTTCCAGAAATTACCTCCTAAAAATAAAAAAAAATAAAAAACTTTACCTCTTTATAATATTAGTTATATTGTAGGTAAACCATTTACATGCACTTTTGAATAGTCAACATGTCGCCCAGTCAAAAAAAAAGTGAAGCTATAGATTGCACGTTCTAAAGCATAGATCTCTATGGAGAAAAACGTATAAAAAACTCCATTGCCACTTTTTTAAATCATATTTATGAGTTACATATAAATCTTGGTTCCATATTTCTAGTCGCTTCTATTATGTGAACACAATGTAGATAAATAAAAATAAACTATTTAAAAATAGAAATTGAAATAAGCAGAAATTTAAAAATAGAATTATGTTCGTGATTCTCGACCCGAATCAATAATAAAATGAGTAGGTATTTTTTTTCTTATATATGGAAATCGGTATGTGTGAACTACCTTTTTTATAAACTCTGCTAGTCTGATACCTCCCTTATAACCGCGCTTTCACACACACAAACGCACCATTATTTAAACCGCGCTTTCACACACATACACGCAACGTAAAGCACCAATAATCTCCCGCACGACACACCCTAGCCACGCCCCCGCGCCATCGATCAATCGATCATGTTTAGTGTAACTGACGTCGCCGACGTGTGCATACACGCGCTTGCAATATTCGCCCACAGCGCCTTCGGTTAACGGTTGCGGTATCTAGTGATGAAAGATGACAGACCAATACTCCAATGTAGAGTTGGTGGAGATAGTCCGCTTGTATGCTATCAGTGGAAACATCGTAACGTCCATCTCAAAGGGTAATGCTGGCTGCTACGCAAAGACTCCGCGAGTTTCGACGATTCGGCGTTCCCCGGCTTGCTGACGGTCGCGGCAACGAAGGCCTGCTTGTCGCCTTGCAGGAAAATATCCTGGAATACTTCAAGCGAGAGCCACGGGCCAGCACGCGGGATGCTGGTCTACGGTTTGGTTTCCTCACTACGGTCGGCAAGTACGTTACGTGAAAAAGTGATCACTAGTGATTAGTGCTTTCGACACTTTAAAACGAATGTGTTTGTGCTACGAAATTAAAAGAAAATCAGCAACGTCGTGCTAGACTGCTGTCTGTTTGAACAACACCTCCAGGTAACATAAGTACCTGCTTAGGTATTTATTTTATTTTATTAGTAAGTACATAAAAAGTCATTTGTAAATACGTTGTTAGCCGAATCAATTTGATTAGTGTAAATAAATTGATTTAAAAATTTTAACCACGGTAAAAATACCTACCTAACAGGCAAGATAAATCACTTAAAAACCTACCTATCTACGTAACTAGCACAAATTATCTTGAAGTGTTTTTTGTCGGTCCTCAGCCCATTAAAAAGTACGAAGGGAAATTTCACATCCACCAATTTAATCTACAAATAAAAACGAAATTATTACGGAAAACTGACCTTGAGAATGACATTACGTTCATGTACCACTGCGTATCTAAATCTCGAGCGCGCGCGCTGCATGATACCTACGGACGGAGGCACGGACGCCTCATAAGGTTTATTGATCTCGGCCTAACATTTTATTCATCAGCTGATACGTAAGTACCTATCGACGCGACGTCAACGTGACTTTTAAAAGATTTTCACATTGTGATGAAGCTTAAAAGCGAGTAATTAAATAGCGAAATTTAAGACATTAATGTACATTATGATCATCGAATTCGATCTACATCTAAGGTTAAATTATTCATTTCGTAAAATAAGTGGGCGGAGCCTCGTACAGGTTGATGCACTCACACACACAGTGACACGGCGTGCGATAAATCGCAACGGGTGATTCTGTATTTTTTTAAGAAGTTTATTTAGAGAGTTATTCTGAAAAACGGTTAAAATTAAAAAAAAAAAATAACAAGTTTTACTGATTATTGACCAGGTATCGTATTTTTATATGATTATTTATGAGTTTTATTACAACCTCCTGAAATATTGTGCAGTTTTAAAACTGCACCTTGTATGTTGCTTGATATTAGAAATTGGACTGGCTTGTTGATCTAATTGTTGGTGGTCCTGACTGCTGTGTCGGAGGTCGTGGGCTTGATTTCCACATAGAACAAATGTTTGTGTGATGAGCACGATCTTTGTTTTGTATCTGGATGTAACTTATCTACATAATTTTAACTAATACTCTAACAGCTTTCTTAACTCTAATAATTGTTACCGTGACAGTTATTCTGAGAAACATACTGCATTATTATTTCATCATATTATTTTGCGCATAACTACTTATAATTTGTATGAAAACTTGTAAGCTTCCTGCGGGACAGGCCTCGCTTAGTGCAGGAAGTCTTCGGAAACTATGTTATGTTAATTAAATAATATGTAAACAAAACGTTGTGAACTACCCACACCCTGTAACCTAATTTTCTTAATAAATTATTATTATTATATCTAAATATAAAAAGAATAAACTGAATGACTGACATATCAGCGCATAGTGGAAAAGACAAAGACTAGGACCGTGAAATTTTGCACAAAGCTTTCTTTTATAACGTAGTCGAACATTAGGAGAGGATTTCCCAAAAACCACCCCCTGAAGGGATACTTCTGCGAAGCAGTAATGCTCGCTAAGGAGGAGGCCGACCGCATCAGGCAACGGCGCTCTCGCCGCCGCCGCCGGGATTCCGATCCCGATTTCCAGCCACCGTAGGCGCGGGCTTGCGGACAGTGAGCAATGGGTAGCTCGCTGTCCGGCCGTCCGGTAACCGTCCGGACCAAGCCCAAGTCGTCGACGGCGCGCGCTGTTCCCGCGCGCCTCAAGGAGTTGTCAGCAACAGCAGGGGCCCAGCCGGGTCGAAGCCTACTGGGGCCAGGGTTATCCGAAAGGGCGCTCGAGCCCCGGTATGAAGGCTTGAAGGAACGGGATGGGTTTTTTAGTCAGTAAGAGTCTGACACTATCTTCGGCTCCGCCCAAGAGCGGGAGTTGTCATAAGATGATTTTTCCCATCGAAAAAAAAAAACCCCTATAGGGATGAAACGAGGGTTCAAAGTTTGTATGGAGAAATCCACTTTCACGGGGGCGAAGCTGCTAGCAGAAGCTAGTCTATTTTAGAAATACATAAGTAAGTATGTTTATCAGTTTTCTAGTACTCAAATCGCAAGCTCTGCTTAGTATGGAACTAGATGGTATTGTGTCAAAGTTGTGGAATATTATAATTATTTTAGTACAACCAAAATATTTATGGATGCCATAAAAGCAGTGGCTAGACGCACGTGAACAAGATTTCCAAAAGACAGATAAATGGAGATAGAGGAGGCCTTTGTCAATCAGACATTCAAACAAGTAAGTAAGATCCAAAAAGGACTTGCATTTTTTTTTATATCTCGGTATTCCAAATAAAAAATAGAAATATTACAAAAAATATAATATCTATTGTCTGGTTGAAAGGTTTAATATTATTCCATTTATTTTGCTTAATTATATACATAGTAGTTACATATTCAAGGCTTCATTGTGAAAAAAAAAATGTTTCTTATAAACATTAAAAAAATTAAGAGGTGCTGGCTTATTTCAATTTCTATTTTTAAATAGTTTATTTTTATTTATCTACATTGTGTTCACATAATAGAAGCGACTAGAAATATGGAACCAAGATTTATATGTAACTCATAAATATGATTTAAAAAAGTGGCAATGGAGTTTTTTATACGTTTTTCTCCATAGAGATCTATGCTTTAGAACGTGCAATCTATAGCTTCACTTTTTTTTTGACTGGGCGACATGTTGACTATTCAAAAGTGCATGTAAATGGTTTACCTACAATATAACTAATATTATAAAGAGGTAAAGTTTTTTATTTTTTTTTATTTTTAGGAGGTAATTTCTGGAAGTACCGGTCCGATTTCTAAAAGTTTTTCACCGATAGAAAGCTGCTTTATTCTTGAGTGGCATAGGTTATATTTTATTTTAGGTATTGCAGACGAAAAAAAGCTTGTGCAAAAGCTAGTTTGAAATAAATGCTTCTCATCAGGTGGAATTGCAGTCAAGCACTAATTTACTTATATCAATAAAAAAAATCGCAGACAGGAAGAAAGCCTTCCATATTCCTCAGGGCCAAAACTTCCATAAAATGGCACTCCGCGCCGGTAATGCAGAACACAGCTGGAATGATTTGAGTAATGCAAATGTATGCTAATACTGTGCATGGCGAGCCTGGCAGTGACTGTGCCTTTCGACCAGAATATGCTCGTTTTAACAATTTGCTTTTAAGATGAGAATGAGTTATTTACTTGTGTGTTCTATTATTACTTGCAAACAATCAAATGTTATCGTACAATATTATTACATTTTGAGATATATATGTATTAGTTTTCATATATACCACTTCATTTAATAATCTACTCCTGATTGCTCCCGGTGCAAAGATCACATTCATTCGTCGCATTGCTTCGTTGAATAGCAATGGGCAACCTTTGCACAATGAGCACATGGTATTGGTGGTAAGTTCCCTCTCTGAGGAGTAGGAGAGGCGTCACGGCGTCCTCACTTTCTGCAAGAAGCAGGTCCTCACCTGACATGGTAAGTTCGGGAAGACCCTCACCGGATTCAGGTAGAATAAACACTCGGGTGTCATCATTATGTGGATGGCCCGGAGGATACCGTATGCTCATCATGTGGTGGAGCATACGGTAGAGGTGTGCGCCGCTTGGACAGAGAAGCGTCGTGTCCTTGCGGAAGCGATCAGCGGCGGTGACCTCTCGTGCCTGGTCCTAGGTCAGGCCATGGTCTAAAGCGAGGGGGAATGGCAGGCGGTTTTCTGCGAAGCAGTAATACCAGCCAAGGAGATGGCCGCACGCTTCGGACGTCCTCATGCCCCAGCCGCTACGACTCTGACTCCGACTAACAGCCACAGTAGGTACAGGCTTGCAAACTCCGAGCAATGGGTGGGTTGTCGTCCGGCCGTCCCACAATTATCCGGACCGAGCCCAAGTCGTCGACGGTGCATAGTCTACGCAAGCCTCGAAGAGATGTCATCAAAACCGTAGGAGCCTAGTAGAACCGATGCTCACTAGGACCACGGGGAATATCTAAAAACAAAACACTGGTCCTAGAACGCAAAAGATAACTGAAGGACACAGGTTTGGTTTTAGTCAGTAAAAGTCTGACACGCCCTTTCACTCCACCATAGAGCGGATTTTTATTTTATTTTACGGCACCTATGTATTTTAGAGAGTGTGCGCGGGAATTGCATGACTTAATTCCTCCATCTCCTTTCTACCATCAGGCAACACGACGTAAGGCGAGTATCCTTACGTTGTTGAAACCTCAGCAGTCCGGACCAAACGTTTTGCCTCGTCGTTTATACCGCGTACGTCGAAGGACTGGAACAATTTGCCTGCTGCAGTCTTTCCGTCCGACTATAATTTGGATGTCTTCAAGCCTTGAGTGAATAGGCTCCTGATAAATTATTGCGTGAATAGGCTCCTGATAGATTAGGGGGGATTGCAGTTAAGCACTAGTTTATATTATTATTTAAAAATGAGTGCTAGCCCTCATCTAAGATTTAATCAGGAGGATTGGTAAATAATATAATATATACATTTTTTATAACAACCTAGATTTCATAATGCCACTGTTTAATAATACACTTCAGTCAATATTTTAATCGCTTTGCAAACAATATGTAATACATTATTATGTATGAAACTTTGTCAAAATATTGACTGTTCGATGTAATAATGTTATATTTGAATAATATTGTAATACTTAACTGTGTTTATTTGTTTTCTAATATGCTTGCTATATTACGGGGAATGGTAAATAAGATACCTACTATGATAATATGTGTTTTAGGACCCGTTTATATTGATGTTCGTTCATTGCGATATTGGCAACTTCTAATATAGTTGGCTACCGTTTGCACAAACATCAAAGGAGATAATTGAGTGCGCAAGTCAGTGGCAGCACTTTAATCTTTAACTGGCCAAGCGTAGTGTGTGGTTTGGATAGAATAACAGGAAGGCTTAGAGCAGGGGCGCTGGGTTTTAGAAAACCTCATGGGTGCTCATGGTCATTTGATGACTCGAGAAAGTGGCGAAGTGTGAGAAGAAAATAAATGTCCTACTTACATCCTGCGTCCCACACCAAGGTTTATTCTTTATACTATGGGAACCAGGAACAACGGAGGTAGCACAAACACCCAGACCCAACACAAATATATTTTTCATCAACAATCATTTGTGTTGGTGCGGCAATCGAACCCTACCCTTGAGTCTTAACCGGCGCTGTAAGCCAATGAACTAAGCGGGTCGTCGGGTCATGAAAAAACGCCCATCCCTAAAAGGCGATTACTGATCTGTTTCTTGATGTCTATTCTCAGGTGTGTTCGGCACCCACTATTTATTTCTCATGGGTGCTCGAGCCCCAAAGCGGACCCCACGGAGCGAACCCCACAGAATCGGCTCCCCTGGCTTAGGGTGCTTTTCACAAGAGGTGGGCTTTGCTTTGTTGCTATGGCTGCGTTTGATATAGAAACAGATTCAATTAAGAGCGGCAAACCCGAGAGACATTTCCATACAACCGCTTTTATGTGATTATGATGTTATTACAAATCTTTCACTAGATACATATTTTGAAAACATATCTTGTAAAATCTATTTTGTTTAAAACTACACCTCAAAAATATGCTTTTTTTAACGTGAATATTGGTCATTCAAAATGTACTCATAAAATTTTAAAAATAAATTTAGAGAATCCTTGATAATTCAATCAAAATTCTGAATGATCTGTGTTTCCAAAATATCTAGAGAAAGATGTGTAATAACATCATAGTCACGTTAGAGCGGTGTATGAAAATGAATCTCAGCAAGCTATAGCTAGTCCGGTTATGCAGACGACAACCTAATAAGTTGACTTAGGAGAGGCCACACATTCAAAATATAAATGACTAGCTTTTGCCTGCAGTTTCGTCCGCGTACTTAAAATATAGCCTAGTGAAAAAAATTTAGCAATCGGATCAGTACTTCCAGAGATTACCTCCTACAAAAAAAAGACGTGTGGTACTCGGGGACTGCCGCGGTAAAGCTATTGCATAGCATTTTTATCAACTTATGCAATTATAATTATTTATTTATTTTATTTATGCAGTATTTTTTTACTTTGTTTTTTTTTCTTTGATATTAATTGAAGTTACACTTTCACACATTGAATTGAATTTTGATTGATTGTTCACTCATTTAAATATATAAGTATGTTTATCAGTTGTCTAGTACTCATAACACAAGCTCTACTTAGCTTGGGACTAGACGGCGTTGTGTGATAATTGTGGAATATTATATTATATTATATTATTTGTTTTCTTATCGGTCACCACGCTCAAAAAACAAATGAGTGGGGGGTGTTAGGTTATTTTCGTTACGGAATTTCTGGATTCGGTCTCCACGCTCAAGGCCCGCGATAGAAGCTATGCAATAGCTTAAAAACAATTTGCTTTTAAGATGAGAATGAGAGTTATTTACTTGTGTGTTTTATTATTACTTGCAAACAATCAAATGTTATCGTACAATTTTATTACTTACTAGCATTTGCACGCGGCTTCAACTCCGTACATAAAATATAGCCTATGTCACTCTGGAATAAAGCAGCTTTCTATCGGTGAAAAAAATTTTGCAATCGGATCGATACTTTCAGAGATTACCCTCATACAAACAAAAAAAAAACAAAAAAAAAAAGACGTGTGGCACTCGGGGACTGCCGCGGTAAAGCTATTGCATAGCATTTTTATCAACTTATGCAATTATAATTATTTATTTATTTTATTTAGGCAGTATTTTTTTTTCCTTTGTTTTTTTTTCTTTGATATTAATTGAAGTTACACTTTCACACATTGAATTGAATTTTGATTGATTGTTCACTCATTTGTTTTCTTATCGGTCACCACGCTCAAAAAACAAATGAGTGGGGGGGTGTTAGGTTATTTTCGTTACGGAATTTCTGGATTCGGTCTCCACGCTTAAGGCCCGCGATAGAAGCTATCTTTACCTCTTTATTATATTACTGTAGATTCTCCTCGGTAACAACCGTTTGCTTTTAAGCATACTTATTATGAGACAAACAATGAAGGTTTCAAATAAAAATTCAATACACAAAGCGTTACGAAAATTTTCATTTCTGCCCGCCATGTTTTACGTCAAGAGACGTCAAAGACGATATTGTCACGTGTTTGAAATCGCGCGATTGCATCGCTGCAGGTGTTCGTGTGTATGGAATCTAATATTTGTCTTGTTATATTTCCTTGTCGTAGCTAGACCTTCGATGTGTCTATTTGTAGTTTGTTTACTTTACTTGAGGTTATTTGTTGTGGTTGTAACGTTAAAGTGACGGTTTTTTTTTTGAAGCAGAATGGTGTGGTAGTCTTTTACTGATTAAAACCACAGTTGTGTCCTTCAGTTGCTCTTTGCGTCCTAGAAAAGGTGGTTTCTGAAAAGAAAATCCACGGGGTTTCCTTTCCAGATATTCTCATGGCCCTAGCGGGGATATATGCCGGACATATCTAACGTCAAGAGCCTTTAACAAAAAAGAAAGCGAAAAATCACTTTTAGCAACAAGACCGCCCATTAAGACACCCTATAAATATAAGTTCCTATTACAATTTTCATTATTGGTGTACAATAAAAAGTCTATCTATCTGTCTTCAAAGACGATAATGTCACGTGTTCGAAATCGCGCGATTGCTTCGCTGCAGGTGTTCGTGTGTATGGAATCTAATA
Source organism: Mythimna ferrago (assembly GCA_910589285.2). NCBI lineage: Eukaryota > Metazoa > Arthropoda > Insecta > Lepidoptera > Noctuidae > Mythimna > Mythimna ferrago. The sequence continues at coordinate 5,960,026 of OU342689.1, forward strand.
TTAATGTCTTGTTATATTTCCTTGCCGTAGCTAGACCTTCGATGTGTCTATTTGTAGTTGGTTTACTTTACTTAAGGTCATTTGTTGTGGTTGTAACATTAAAGTGAAGATTTTTTTTTTGAGGTAAGGAATCATATTGACTTCTTCATCTATTGCTCTAGGGTAGAGCGGGAATCATCTATTGACTTCTCTTGCTCTAGGGTAGAGTAGGTGGACCTGTCAGATTTTTTGTGACTAAAACTACAGACGGCCTGACAGCGAACTACCCATTGCTTGTCGTCTGTAATCCCATGTCTCCTGTCACGGCGCAGGGTTGATCGGAGCCAAAAGGTTCTGGAGTGCAAACACGTAAGTACCGGAACATGCAGCGTTGGAAGGCTTCCCACAAGGTGGACCGACAACGTGGACCAACGATCTTATGAGAGTCGCGGAAATTCTATGGATGCGAGACGCACCGAACTGGTCATCATGGCGACACTTGGGGCAGGCCTATGTCCAACAGTGGACATCTGCCGGCTGAAATGACGATGATTGTTTACTTTTGTTTGTCAATCACTAATTACGTTATCTAAATAAGGCGACGGCGACGTGATCATTTGTTTAACTTCTTATGACACAATTACATTGTTGCTACTTGGTACAATAAAAGTAACTCGGTAACAATGAAGTAAGACTAATCATGAGTATATGTCATGGTGACGCAGATCAAATACTCGTATAAAACAGCATGTTGAGCAATTTTTTTTAAATTAAATAAACCTGTGCTTGACTGCGATCCCACCTGATGGTAAGCAATGATGTAATCGTTGATTTAGGAAAAGTATTCGTAGTTTTGACTTTGTTGACAAAAAGTGTTGCCTCTATGGCAGCTTTTGTATCTTCTAATCTAATCAGTACCCCTAGCCAAGTTGCTAATCTGCAATAGTTAACGCTTGTAGAAAGCTTCAAATGTACGGGAATGACGTCGTCTTAACGCTCAGTCACGTGGTCAGAACAAAAGAATTGGCGGCAAGGTCAACTAGAAGCGTTCGGCGCAAGCGAAACGGTTGTAACTTGGCTAGGGGGGCTGAATCACAGACACACTAATATTATAAAAACAAAAGTTATTTCTGCTGGTGTGTATATATTTTTATTACTTCTTAGTACTTAATCGGATGGACGGATTTGAATAAAATTCAGCGTACTGGTTAACCATGTGTCGGTATAGCACGTTAGATAATTTATTTTTACGTGGGTAAAGCCGCTGGCAAAAGCTAGTTAAGATTAGAATTCATTTTGATGTTCGTTGTCTATATTATATCGTTGTTATTTTACAAGAAGTCTAGTTTGTTGGTGTTTGTTCGTTTTTTTAATGGTAAGAGTTTTTGTTCTCCTCGTCTGTACTTATTATATGCTAATAATGTTTGTGTATACTTTTATCACCGTGTAATTTAGTTGTGGGTATATTTAGTTCGATTATTTTAATGACTGACTAGCCTGTTCGTCTAGTTGTTAGGGGCCCTGACTGCTATGCCGGAGGTCATGGGTACGATTCCCACCCAGGACAAATGTTTGTGTGATGAAAATGATAATTTATTCTGTGTCTGATTTATCTACTCGTATAACATACTAGCTTTTGCCCGCGCGGCTTCGCTCCTGCTCTTCCCTACTCTACCCTACTCTACCCTACTATACCCTACTATACCCTACTCTACCCTTCTCTACCATTCTCTACCCTACGCTACCCTACCCTATCCTACTCTACCCTACTCTACACTAGTCTACACTACTCTACACTAATCTACCCTACTCTATCCTACTCTACCCTACTCTACCCTACTATACCCTACTATACCCTTCTCTACCCTACTCTACCCTTCTCTACCATTCTCTACCCTACGCTACCCTACCCTATCCTACTCTACCCTACTCTACACAACTCCACCCTACTATACCCTACTCTACCCTACCAAACTTCACACAAACCATCTACTAAATAGTCCGAACAAAGCCTAAACATTTGGTTTGGATAGGTTAGCCCGTTCTTGAGTTATAAAATTACAACGAAAAGTGGCATTGATTTTATAAAAATAGATACGTATTTTTCGAGAAATATATTTACGTACGTTTATCAATTGTCTAGTACTCATAACACCGCTCGGCTTAGCTTGGGACTAGATGGCGTTATGTTAGTTGTGAAATATTAAAAAAAAAATGATTTTTTTTTATTAAACTTCCTAACTCGTTTTTTGAGTAGGAAACTAACTCCGATTGTAGACCAGAAGTTCATAATTTAGTCTGCAATCTTATACAGACTATAGGCTAGAGAGTTTTTTCAGTTGCCCTTTTCAAGGGTCACAGCAACTCTTTCAAATAATCTGCAGCCCATCAATCGTAAAGAAACATAGAGTTTAAGAGCCTTACTTGAAAAATTTAACCTTGTAATTTATTTAAATACTGTTTAGCAAGATCCTTACTCAAAATAGTCATGATCATCATCATCATTTCAGCCGTAAGACCACTTGGACATAGGCCTCCCCCAAGCGTCGACACGACTTGTCCTGTGCGTTTCGCATCCAACAGATTCTCGCTACCCTCACCAGCTTATTGGTCCACCTTGTAGGAGGCCTTCCAACGCTGCCGCTGCTACGTGGTCGCCACTCCAGAACCTTTCGTTCCCATCGACCATCTGTTAAGCGTGCAATGTGCCCTGCTCAATGCCACTTAAGTTTGGCGATTCTTCGAGCTATGTCGGTAACCTTGGTCAAACTAGTAAAAAAAATATAATGTCGAATTTAAGAAAATTAATACTTATTTAAATTAAGTATGTATATGATTAGCGAGTTTTATAGAAAGAAAGATAAAACCACTATAATGTGTTTGTATGTTTTATTTTCATAATAATCATTTGTGCTACCGGAAATAACATCTACGATTTTCTGTGGTGATGTACTATGTTGGTAACCATAAGTATATACGTTTGGGGCACCATGGTGGCGCAACCAGTCGCCGCTACCAACAAAATGTTTACAGCTCTACAGAGAGGTTCTCACCTAGTGTCTGTTTGGTTGGGCAACCAATTTGGCGGCGCGACCAGCTGTAGTTGAGTTATAGGTTGCGGGTTCAAACCCTGCCAGGCGCATTACTATGTGTAATTTATATCATTACCAATGCTCTTAAAACGGTGATGGAAAACACCGTGAGGAAACCGGCACGTCCTACAACCAAAAATTCGAAGACATGCGAAGGCTGATGATGATGATGACCAGCTCGGATGTGTGGCGACTCTGGTGTCTGTTTCTATCCATTTATATACTTATCTAGTTTAGTAGCTTAGCTAAATTTGGTGGCCTGATCACGACTCGGTCTTAGCTGCGAGCGGTACGGCATCAGTAAGCTAGCGCAGGGCGCTATGAGCGGCGCGGCGTCTCGTGTCGTGCGTCAAACATCTTTATACTTTTGATTTTACCGCTCGCCGCCACGCGCACTGCTCACAGCGGCAAGGTCATGAACGGGTCGTTACGTCTTATTTTCAATGCAAATAATAGATACTGTATATTTATTGCAGTAAACATATATTTTTTATTTGTATTCTAGTATTCTCCACCAAGGTGACTCACTAGAAGGCCGCCAGGTCGTCTTCTGACAAACTTTTCCAGTATTATGATACTAAATATTTACTATATCTTCAAATAGCAATATTGTGTAAGTTGTGATAGTAGTTGGTATGTAATAGTAAGAGGTTATTTTAAATATGATAACGTAGGACAAACAAATGCAAGTATTTATTTATAGCTTTTGCCCTTGGCTTCGCTCCCGTCAACTGTCTGCTGTGTTTTACTCTACCCTACTCTACTAAACAAAACAAAAAAACTATCAAAAAACCAACTTTACCTCTTTATTATATTTTTTTTTTTTATCTGTTATAAACTAGTACTTGACTGCGATCCCGCCTGATGGTAAGCAGTGATGCAATCGTTGATGGTGAGGCGCACTAGTTTATTAAGAGCCTATTCACTCTAGCCTTGAAGACACCCAAATTATAATCAGACGGGAAGACCGCAGCAGGCAAACTGTTCCAATCCTTTGATGTACGCGGCGATAAATGACGAGGCGAAACGCTTAGTCCGGACCGTAGGTGTTTCAACAACGTAAGGGTATCCACCCTTACGTTGTTGAAACACTTGCCGTGCGTCGGCTTGTCCGATGGTAGAATTGAGATGGCGGAATCAAGTCATGCAATTCCTGCGCACACTCTCCAAATATATACATTAGTGTAGATTTATTCTCACAGCATCGGGTTTATATCTACCTCTTGCACTATCTCTACTAGAAAAATTTGCATTGTTCTTCCCCTTGAAAAAAAAAAGCTGAGAGCAAATACTTTGAGCGTCAAATATGAAACTGGCACTTAAAGTCCTCTCAAACTTAGTTTGATCTCCGTTCTTGAGTGCTCGGCGTCAGAGTGGGGATCGCTTTGCGCATTCCATACATTGGCGAGCCAATCGTCGTCGTTGTTAGATACATGCTGCAAGCGCAGGGAACGAATCATGAGTGACGTCTATGACGCGATGGCACGGCGAGCCAATCACTGAAACTCCCCGCCCCCGCGTCTCACTTCGCACCACTAAAGAGACCGAATATTTGATTTCTGCGCAACTTGAAGCCTGCTTCAAGTTGCGCAGAAATCAAATATTCGAAGAATGCTTCATATTTATCGTAATACCAGCTGCTGTTAGTGGCTTTCCCCGCTTGATATTAGAAAATTACTCTAAGAAAATATACTCCCAGGATAAAAAGTCCTATATAGTTTATTCTATTCTATTCTATGCTATTCCAAGATATGGTCTACTCATATAACAATCAGAATCCGTTCGGTCGTGAAGACGTAACAGACATCCACACACACACAAATTTTTGCCTCTATAATATTGGTGTGATTTATTAGTTTATTATCTTAGAATATAATTTGGTATTTTATTTATACTTTATTAAACAAAAAAACATATTGCGCCGACCCCAAATAAGATGGGACAAGGGCAGGAAGAAGAAAAAGACTTTATTACACATCAAGATTATAAATTTACAAAAAAAACATATAGTAAAAAACACACAATTGGCGGCCTTATCGTACTAGGCGGTTTCTTCCAAGCAACTTTGAATGGACAGAGATTGCCTGGACACAAAATGGGGTTGCACTTGGTGCAAATATAAAAGTAAGAAAGCTTAATAAATACTTAATACTAAGCAAAATAATAAGTGAAGAAACGTAGACAAGATCAGTGTCAAGTAATCCTTCACAAACCTTTTAAATACAGGCAGTGTATTTTATTAGTGTACTATTTAGTATCTATGATATAATATGTATATTTAATTATAATATCTACTATTTACTTTTGTATTATAAAGGTACAGAGCCGACTGTTAGAGAATGCCATTATACATAGAGTCCGACTATGTAATACTACTGTACAGGGGTAACAAAAGTGCAATTCATCATTACAACTAAAATATGTCCACTGCCGAACATAGGCCTACCCCAAATGTCGCCACAAGGAATGGTCCTGTTCGAGAGTTAAAGTATTGAGTAAACTAGTTGTGGATTATTGAACAGTCTGTTGATGGGACCGAAAAAAAGACGCAGCCTTGAAAGATCTCCCGCATGGTGGACTGATGACCTGATGATGGTCACGGGAATCCGATAGATACGAGATGCACAAGACCAGTCATTATGGCGATACTAGGGGAGACATTTATGTCCAACAGTGGACGTATTTGGACTGAAATTATGATGACACAAAATACAGGTAATCAACTTATTTGAAGCCCTGACTCCTAAGCTAAGCAGCAACCTGTGTTACGGGAGTTAGTGTCTTTACCCAGTTGCAAGTGGTACACTTTATAACATTATTAAAAAAAAAAACGGTCGAATGCGAGTCGGACTTGTACTCGAAGGGTTCCGTACCGTTTAGCTCGCTGTCCAACCGTCCGGTAACTATCCGGACCGAGCCCAAGTCATCGACGGCGCGCACTGTTCCTGCGCGCCTCAAGGAGTTGTCAGCAACAGTAGGGGCCCAGCTGGGTCGAAGCCTACCGGGGCCAGGGTTAGTTTCGAAAGACAGCTCGAACCCTGGTATGAAGGCTTGAAGGAACGAGGAGGGTTTTTAGTCAGTAAGAGTCTGACACTATCTCCCGCTCCACCCAAGAGCGGACGTTGTCCTTGATGATTTTCCCACCATAAAAAAAGGGTTTCGTACCGTTCGGATCAAAACACGAAAAAAAGAACACGTTTGTTGTATAGAAGCGACACTCAAATATACATTTTATTCCTATAGTAGTATTTTTTGTTATAGCGGCAACAGAAATAAATAGTCTGTGACGACTGACTGGCTATCACGGTTTATGAGATACAGCCTGGATACAGATGGACAGCGGAGTCTTAGCAACAGGATCCTGTTTTAACTTTTGGATACGGAATTCTAAAAAATAAAATACAGAAATTGATTCAAAAATGATTAATGTCATACGCCTTCCAAACGTTGGTTCTTTTATATACCAGTTTCCTCAATCTGTTTTTGAACACGTTTTGTGTTAGTTTATAAAATATCTTTCCTATAACATTCACGTTTTTGGCGTTTTAATGATTTAGGTATACATGAGACGACGCACAAAAACTTGTTTCTCGAATTTATAATTAACTTTGTACCTAAGCTTTGATTTTTGAAGTGAAAACTTCTTTAGCGGCGTTGAGCAGTTTTTCTGTAATGGGTATAAAATCTTAAACTCGCGTCAGGACACGTGACCTGATCGAAAAAGCGTAAGACGGATGGAGAGTAGACAGCTATCCCTTATCGCGCGTTGTGAAAGGGGGCTAGACGGAAAAAATTCTCACGAAAAATTGTACCGACACTTTTACTGTCAAAATATAAATCCAAGATGGCGGCTGCAAGAAATTATCAACTTTTTCGTCATGGGTGTCGTTTTCATGGTTTTCGAGGGTGTTGAAACCGATGGTACTGTCAAAATATAAATCCAAGATGGCGGCTGCTAGAAATTATCAACTTTTTCGTCATGGGTGTCGTTTTCATGGTTTTCGAGGGCGTTGAAACCGATGGTACTGTCAAAATATAAATCCAAGATGGCGGCTGCAAGAAATTATCAAATTTTTCGTCATGGGTGTCGTTTTCATGGTTTTCGAGGGCGTGGAAATCGATGGTACTGTCAAAATGTAAATCCAAGATGGCGGCTGCAAGAAATTATCAACTTTTTCGTCATGGGTGTCGTTTTCGTGGTTTTCGAGGGTGTTGAAACCGATAGTACTGTCAAAATATAAATCCAAGATGGCGGCTGCAAGAAATTATCAAATTTTTCGTCATGGGTGTCGTTTTCATGGTTTTCGAGGGCGTGGAAATCGATGGTACTGTCAAAATGTAAATCCAAGATGGCAGCTGCAAGAAATTATCAACTTTTTCGTCATGGGTGTCGTTTTCGTGGTTTTCGAGGGTGTTGAAACCGATAGTACTGTCAAAATATAAATCCAAGATGGCGGCTGCAAGAAATTATCAAATTTTCCGTCATGGGTGTCGTTTTCATGGTTTTCGAGGGTGTTGAAACCGATAGTACTGTCAAAATATAAATCCAAGATGGCGGCTGCAAAAAATTATTAAATTTTTCGTCATGGGTGTCGTTTTCATGGTTTTCAAGGCTGTTGAAACCGATAGTATTGTCAAAATGTAAATCCAAGATGGCGGCTGCAAGAAATTATCAACTTTTTCCTCATGGGTGTCGTTTTCGTGGTTTTCGAGGGTGTTGAAACCGATAGTACTGTCAAAATTTAAATCTAAGATGGTGGCTGCAATAAATTATCAACTTTTTCGATATGGGTGTCTTTTTCATGGTTTTCGAGGTTGTTGAAGCCGATAGTGCTGTCAAAATGTAAATCTAAGATGGCGGATGTCAGAAATTATCAACTTTTTCGTCATGAGTGTCGTTTTCATGGTTTCGAAGATGTTGAAATAGTGCTGTCAAAATGTACATAAAATAGGATAGTATTTTTTAGTTATATTGTATTGGCTAGACGGAAAAAATTCTCACGAAAAGTTGTAACGACACTTTTTCTATAGTAAGCTATTGTAAGCCGTGCGGCGTGCGCATGTTTCTCTGTCTTTCTCTCTTTCTCTCTCTTATAGAAAGCAAGCCAGAACGGAACTTCGTTCCATCCGGGTGTCCCTTGACACCTCAGTAGTTTTTCGGAGAGATAAACTTTTTAATGTAAAATAATTGTAATAGTTTTAAAGTGTTAAATTTTTAATGTAATATAAATTGTCATGTTTGTGTACGATAGCGCAATAAATGAATATTGTATTCTACCACATAAATGATAGTACTTTTATACTGATAAAGCAATTGGTGCAAAATTATTCCCTAACCATTCCAAAATATCAAACATGCTCAACGTTAATAATCAAGTTTTCACTTCTGCCGGCACTCCCGGAGTGCAACCCGTCTTTTTTTTTTTGGTTTCATACAAAAAAATAAAAACGGTAAAACTCGTTTTGTTGGTGATAACATAGGTAAGTTTATGTGAGAGACAGATTTATTGAACAATATTATCATAGCTTTAACCAGCGGCTTAAATCTTGGGAAATTTCCCAAGATTCCGGATAATTCCAAGATAAAAAGCATCCCATTTACAACCTTATTTTTAGTATTGCGAATCCTGAAACACCTGACTAGTATTTTCATGTAAAGAATATATGTACAAAAATTCTAAATTTTATTACGAAAAATCACAAAGTTATAAGCCAGTTATGGTACTTGGTGACATAAATACATGATCACCGTACTAGAATTTTCATGTAAAGAATCTATGTACAAAAATTCTAAACTGTACTTCTTAGAAAAAATCACAAAGTTATAAGCCAGTTATGGTACTTGGCGACATAAATACATGGTCCACCGGGCCACCCGGGTGACTGAGGAGTGGTTTTACACCTGCACCCAGCTGTGCGCTGGCGTCTGATATCCACTACGACCTGCCGTGACCTGTATTGTACTTGGTTTCGGCGGTGACCAACTTGTGACATTTTTTTTTTAAATATTTGTGGGAAAAATATAACATGGTGTAATGTAAATTAATGGAATCGATTCTGCTTCTGATTCTGAACAAATTATACTTAGGTTTCGCATAAACTAAAAATTATGCTGTATATAACTTACGCGTTTCTCCAGGATATCATCTATCTGCTAGCTAAATTTCATCCGATTCCGTTCAGCTGTTCAAGCGTGACGAAATAACAAATACACACGACACAAACTTGTAACATTATAATTTACTAAGATTTACCTACAATTATTCAATATTCTTACAGATATTACGCAAACATTGTTTTCTAATAGCAATTGTTTGATAATATTGCCTATTACAGTTATGATATAACTTTTCCTGTACTGACTGACTTCTTTCTGCATGCTAAACTCCAATGGTCACAAGGATAACCATGAAATAAACTTCAATGTTGTCGATTAACTTCATGGGATACAAAGCTACTAATATTTTACAGTAATACTTAACAATAAATTTATGAATGCAAACACGCTACCATTTATAAAAGTACCTAGTCGCATGGTTTGGCAATGGTTTACAGAAGTAAGAGTTAGACGACCATTAAACAGTCATGCAAGCGTCAATCAATTCCATCAATCGTGAATTATGGTTTTCGTCAATCAGTAAGTACTAAAAACCGTCAATCAAAGTTTTGACTGTGGCAAAACTGACAGCATTACCTACCGTGTAATGTTCGTCTTACAAAAGCCCGAACAACCCTATATTTTTCATCGACGTCAATACGCATGCGTGATCTTGCCCAAGGGTGGCGTGGCCGGCAGCCCGGTGTACGTCAAAATCCAAAGCAATATAACCCCAAAACGAAAACACACCACATCATATTAATTTACACAATTTACCGGAGCTTTTAGATTATCAGAAGATCAACCGCCTAAATAGAAACAACTTTCGATTATAATTCTGTTCACTTTTAGTCTTAAAACAAAAAATTGAAAGCTAGACTTACCTGTAGTCAATGTCTGCTGCCTCGAACACGAACACAGAACCATACATTCCAGCCAAGAAGCACGGAAATAAAAATAATGCATAGTTTATGACGTTATACTTCCCAAAAGCACCCAATTCCTTCAGGATCGCATCTAAACCAACTAACGTCGTTTCCTTCGACATTTTTGCAGAAACTATATTATCAGCCTTAATTAGAACACTTTTAATATCACTTGGAATGTTTTTAACAATATTTTAATTTATAAAAATACGTTTCAACAACACGCGTCGTCGAAACCTCACGATTTTGATATGTAAAATTTGACAGCTACGCACGCATGCGTATTTAGACGCTATGCCGTCATTTTAGCGAACAAGTTGCTCTTTTTTCGACGAACGGGCGCACTCGGCAGATGTCTAAACTTGTATGCGTTTGCATCAAAAATAAACAAGAAAAACCGGCTAAAGTCTGTTGTGAACGTAGAGATATTGTTCTGATTGTGTGAAAGCGACGGAGTATATATCCAGTTAGTGTTTACATAGGAGGGAATGAGATAGATACAGAGTGATTGTTTCGCCTCGAAAATAACAAGGACTTATTAAATTGTCATCCGAATAACCGTAGTATTTTTGATAGCATGATTAGTTATTTTAATGATAGTGTGAATTTGTAGGATAGGACGAGAGTAGGTCAATGAATTTCAGCATCCTAATTGTGATAAGAGAGATTTATTTTTAGGGCGATCAGTGATGTAATCTTGGAATATATTTTTAAACTCAGTTGTTTGATTACAGCGTGAAATTATTATTTTAAGCACGTAGTTTATATAGGATGTAACGGAATGGTGGGACCATATTTTAAAAATTGTACCTGCCGTACTGATCAGTTGATGATAATTTGGATAAGTACAAATTGTTTTTTGGGAATCGATTGTGGTAAAATAAATAGGTATGTTAGTTCTACCTTTAATTTTTTGCTTTAATATAAATGTGTTGTATTGTAAGATGTCGTGTTAGACGGAATAAATATTATTACTTAATTAATTATTTTATTTCGAACATACACTCAATTTTACCTAAAAACTATGATAGTACCTACACATAAAATTCAAATTCATACATTGGCCTCTTCAAGGACAGGTAATGGGCCATAATCTCTCACTCGAGCCCAGCGGTTTAGTAATTGTCACATGTCTTTGGCGAGGTCCCGAAAAAAATTTTGCTAGCATATTTTTCCATAGCAGTGGGACAGTATAGGCTATTAAAAAAAAAAAAAAATTTGCGTCTTGTGGAACAATATACAAAGGTATACAGATTCAATTTCTAAACAATTTTGTCTTGGACATCTATTAATAGATACCAAGTAATAAAGACATTCTAGTTGAATGTTGGTGAGATTACGTATATTATGTCAATAATACCTACGTACCTCATTATAAATTTAAAAAACGCATTTTTCAAATGTCAAATGTTATGTTTTCTTTTTCTCTATGACTTTAGGCTGGATGGCTGTTGAAATGTCTAATATCATACTTTTTCTGGTATTGTGATTCTCGATATTGTATTTATTGTTGTGACAACATCTTAGCCACTATGTTCTAAGCACAAACAGTTATTTTTATTTTTATGTTTTATTTTTACGTTTATTTTTTTTAGTTTGTTTTTATGTTTATTTTTTATGTTTTTTGTTTATGTTTTTTGTGTATTTATTAACAATACATAAAGCATAGCATATTATGTTACTTGCCCAAGATTTATATTAGTAGCAACATTAAACGTTCAATTTACCCAAAAGCCATGAAAGTCATGAGCAAAAAAAAAACTAAGCCATTAAGTCCGCCTTTGTACAGTTTTTTTGTGCATAAAGCTTTAAATAAATAAATAAATAAATAAATATTATTTATTTTTGTTAAAAATCTAATCAATTCAGTTTCCAATATGACGACATTTTTTGCAGTCCTTAATCGGCCATAATCTTGATTTGATGAAACAAAGTCGATTATTTCGTTGGTATATGTCATGGTGAGTTATACAAGGAAGTACTTATATAAGCTGACTCTTAATAATTTCATCAAAAATTTCCTCGCCGTTGTTCTTTTAGTTCTTGTATATCCTGTTTCCTCACCACGTTTTCCTTTACTCTTTTGAGAGCAGTGGTGATAAAATAAGTTACACATAGTAATGCGCCTGGCTGATTCCTTAAAAAGAATCTAATTCTTTTAATTGCCAAAGGTTTGTGTAGTTTTTTTCGTGAAATTTTTAATGTTGATAGCTCGCTTGACCCCTATCTCACCGATGGGAAGCGACGATGTGGTCGACGATGGAGCACACTTACCTAGACAAAACTTACCGAAACCGGCATGTCCTAAAACCAAGAATTCGAAGCCATGTGACATTCATCAACACGCACAGGGCCCGCGTGGCGGCCCATTCCCTCTTCCAGAGAGGAGGCCTGAGTCCCAGCAGTGGGAACATTAAAAAGGCTGCCGATGATGACCCATAGGTAAATATTCCGTTGTGATAAGTTTTCGATATTCACATGGTTAAAGCCAGAGCTTTCTATTGCTTTGATTCAGGCCACCCCCCCCAATTGGTTTAGGTGATAAACGTGGGCCAAGGACTCCTTAGTCCTTGGTCCACGTTTATCACCTAAACCAATCAATTATATTCAAATTATCTGTAGAGAATTTGAATGTAATTCGCTTATCAGTATTTAAAATTAAGTACATGCTTAGCGAGTTTTATAAAATAACTCGTAGCCACCGGCAAATCTTATATTAATTCTAAACGACTCGCTTTTTTACTAAGTATGATTATTTTTATTGTGTTTTTGGGTACAATATTGACTGGTCTACACTGTTCTTACATAATATATACTCGTATTAATACTGTACTATATGAAAATATTGTAACAACCAAGTTAAATTAAAGACTAATCATAGAGTTTCTTCCCGGTTCTTTTCCATAGGAAACGGCCAATTTGGAACCATGCATTAGCTTCTGACGTTTTATATGTGACCATACATATGTGAAACAAAATATATTCTTGTTTTTTTTTTTTTTATAAAATCCGTGAATGTCCAAATTTTCGATCAGTTTTAAATTTTTGAACTGTTTTTTATTTATTCAGAAAAAAAAAAACTATAAAAATTAGTTGAAAAATTCCTCTATATTATTGTTACTAAAAAAATAAAAGTTATTGAAATCCATGAAGCCGTTTTTGAGTTTTGTTGAGATTAAGTACCAGCAACCGGTGGAGAAGGAAAGCTGGATTTTTTGGCGAGACTTTTCGAGTGAATTTCAGTATATGTTTTAATTAAGTATTCTCAAAATATTTCCTAGTGTTTTCTAAATAATTGGTCAAGATGTGTATTGGTGTCATCATTGAAACAGGCGCGATCAAGGTAAAATTGTGCTGAGAATTTTATTGTATTATCAGCGAAGCTTGTGGAGAAGACGGACTCGAAGTACATACATATTATCAGCTAAATACTACAAAAACGTTAAACGTCGATAAAGATCATAAAATAACTTTTTATTTTTTTTATTTTTTTATTGATAGGGTCGCGTTTGACCACTAACTCACTGACGGTAAGCGATGATATGGCCGACGATGGAGCACGCTTGCCCAGAAGATATCTATTCACTCCTCACTTAAAGACCCCTAGGATGTAGCTATCAAGAAATAAAGACTCCGACAAGGAATTCCACTCCATAGCAGTACCTACGCATAATGAATATGTTCCTAATACGCTTTGATTTTTCTTGAGGCGAGGGGTAGTGTCAGACTTTTGCAGACTAAAACCTAACAACTACCAAACAAAAACCCACACGTATTCCTTCATTTGTCTTTTGTGTTTCACCGCCACGGTGCCTCTTTTGAAATATCTCTACCATTACAACTGATTTCCATAACAAAACCTAACAATACATTTTTTGAGTAAAGGTCGAGTAGGTAAGCGTTCAAAAGAGGAATAGTACTTACGAGTACCTAAACAACTGGCATCTTTTGTGTCCCTAATTACTATAGCTCTTGTAGAATAAAGAGCTATGGTGAACCAGGCATATATGCCCCAGTTGGTAACATGGCCCACTTGCAAAACTAAGACACACATTTAAAATATGAATTCAATTACTATTGAATATTTATTAGTATATTTTCAGTACTGTATGAATTGCAAACCGCCTCGTCGGGCGCCTAACACGGGTGGGGCCGGACCTTTCGGACGGACAGTTCGGCTTTCGCAGGATGCGCTCTACGGTGGACGCCATCATGCGCGTGCGAGCCCTCACGACGGGGGCTGCGGTGTCCCGGGGCAGGTGTGTCGTGGCAGTGTCCTTGGACATTGCCAACGCCTTCAACTCCCTGCCCTGGAGTACGATCCGGAGGGCACTCCGGTACCACCGGGTGCCCGAATACCTCTGTCGAGTGGTCGAGGCCTATCTGTCGGAGAGACTTATAGTCTACCCCGGTCACCAGGGAGACTGGAAACGTCGAGAGATGTCGTGCGGTGTTCCGCAGGGGTCGGTACTAGGGCCACCCTTGTGGAACATCGGGTACGACTACGTGCTGCGCGGCGACTTCCCTGACGGGATCAGCGTGGTTTGCTACGCAGACGACACGCTGGTTCTAGCGCAGGGAGAGTCGTACCAGGCGGCGGTCGCTCTAGCGACACGCGGGGTTGCGATGGTCGTTGATAGGATCCAGGAGTTGGGACTCGAGGTGGCGCTTCACAAGTCCGAGGCGATGTGCTTTCACGGTCGCCGCTCTCGGAACGCGCCGCCAATGAGTTCCCAACTAACGGTAGGAGGAGTTGACATCGGTGTCGGGTCGACGATGAAGTACCTGGGACTCGTCCTCGACAGCCGGTGGAATTTCGTGGAGCATTTCCGACGTCTGGCTCCCAAACTCAACCGGGCTGGGGCTGCGCTCAAGCGGCTCCTGCCCAACCTTGGGGGTCCAGATGCCTCCTGCCGGAGGCTCTACGCGGGGATCGTTCGGTCCATGGCCCTCTACGGGGCGCCGGTGTGGGCGCCGTCGCTGAAAAAGCAACCGGCGGCCATACTGAACGCCTGTCAGAGGGTCATGGCGATAAGGATGGTGCGGGGATACTGCACGGTCTCCCGCGAAGCGGCGAGCCTTCTGGCTGGCCTACCACCGTGGGATCTGGAGGCAACAGTCCTTGCACACATGCACGATATGCGCGTGGAGATGCAACGCCGGGGTGAAAGTCCGCTGCCGCGACAGGTCACGGCATGGCGGACAGATCTCCGGCGGGATCTCATGGTGAAATGGCGTCAGCGACTATCGCAACCCAGTGCTGGGCACGCCACAATCATGGCGGTAAGTCCCCTCTTTGAGGCGTGGCTGGAAAGACCTCACGGCGTCCTTACCTTCCGCATGACGCAGGTACTCACCGGACATGGTTCGTTCGGGAGTTTCCTGCACTCAATTCATGCGGAAGTGACGCCCGGGTGTCGCCACTGTGCGGAACGCCCGGAGGACACGGTGGAGCACACAGTCGAGGTGTGCCCTGCTTGGGCGGAGCATCGCCGTGCCCTCGTGGGGGCGATCGGCGGCGGAGACCTCTCGCGCCGGGCCTTGGTTGAGGCCATGGTCCGGAGCGAGGAGGAGTGGCAGGCGGTCGCCGACTTCTGCGAAGCAGTAATGCTCGCAAAGGAGGAGGCCGAACGCATCAGGCAACGGCGTTATCGCCGCCGCCGTCGCCGGGATTCTGATCCCGATTTCCGGCCAACGTAGACGCGGGCTTGCGGACGGTGAGCAATGGGTAGCTCACCGTCCGGCCGTCCGGTAACTGTCCGGACCAAGCCCAAGTCGTCGACGGCGCGCACTGTTCCCGCGCGCCTCAAGGAGTTGTCAGCAACAGCAGGGACCCAGCCGGGTCGAAGCCTACTGGGGCCAGGGTTATCCGAAAGGGCGCTCGAGCCCCGGTATGAAGGCTAGAAGGAACGGGGTGGGTCTTTTAGTCAGTAAGAGTCTGACACTATCTCCCGCTCCGCCCAAGGGCGGGGGATGTCAATGCATGATTTTTTCCCACCATAAAAAAAAAAAAAAAAAAAAAAAAAAAAAAAGTACTGTATGAATGTATTTGTGTTGTTATTTCTTTTTAGTATTATTTCTGATGTTGTACACTGACAGCCTTAAATCTTTCTTTTTTCTTTCAGTCCATCCAAAGGTAGTCTGTAAGAAATTGCCCTGTGCGACTGATTTTACACTTATTTTTAATAATGTTTGTCTTGTACTTCTTGTTTCTGTGGTGTACAATAAAGTAATAATAAATGAATAAATATGGTGCTCTGGTTAGCGCGATCTGGTTAGCTTATGAGTATGACAGCAATGTAAACTACTCGTATATAAGACAAGTTTGACTTGCATTGTATAGTTTATGTAATTTTAAATGCGTGCCTTAGTTTTGCAAGTGGGGCACGTATGCCTGGTTTATCCTGTAGTAATTAGGGACTCGTTCACATCTACAAACACATCTACAAACAAAAAGGAAGTAGTCATCATCCAATTTGCTCACTTTGTGGTAAATTAGTTGCTCTATTAGATTGTAAGACTACTTTTGTAGTTTGAGGGAAAAAAACACAAAATAGATAGGTACAGAAGACAATCTCATGTATGTAATTCACTTTTTATACCTACGCTCGGTGGACGCATACTAATGAGCGTTTGAGTCGGAACTGTTCGACGAGCGGGCCGAGACGCTCTGAGATATCGTGTCCGTGAGCGGTGTCTATGTGTGCGTTGCTCGAGCACGCTTTGTACGTAGATTGACTTCTGTACCTATCTATTTTGTGAAAAA
Organism: Mythimna ferrago; assembly: GCA_910589285.2. Classification (NCBI taxonomy): domain Eukaryota; kingdom Metazoa; phylum Arthropoda; class Insecta; order Lepidoptera; family Noctuidae; genus Mythimna; species Mythimna ferrago. The sequence goes on from OU342689.1 coordinate 5,976,886, forward strand.
ACGTTGTATCATTGTATCATGTAGTAAATTAGCGACTACTTTAATTACCTAATGTTTACTCTGTACAGGTATTATTTCTTTTGTTTTTTCAATGAATTATTATTAACTAAAGCTAGCTGCTGCCATAGACTTCGTCCGCGGTTTCACACGGTGCTCCGGAGTGCTATGATGCCACACGAACCCTAGTTTTTTGTTTTATTATTATACATATGTAGCGACATCTATGAGGCTATATTGGAACTAAAATTCAAAGGCTTGCATCTCGGTATTAAAGTTCCCTGCATGATTAGAATATAATAATAGTCCGAAATCAACTTTCGTACAGTTGCCCGGACCAGACTTCCCTTTTTAATGGAGTTATGTAAGACTTTACATTATGTTTCATGTTTTTATTGAATTTTTCTCATTATTCCGTTCGCATGTTGTATTTATCTCAGTTAGAGAGGGAAACCTGTTATTATCCATAGATTACTGTAAAACATTTACTTTGTAACATAATTACTTTGTGTATTGTTGTTAGTTCATCATCACCATCAGCCTTTTTAATGTTCCCACTTCTGGGACTCGGCCTCCTCTCTAGGAGAGGGAATGGGCCGTAATCCACCACGCGGGCCCCGTGCGTTCTAGGACATGCTGGTTTCCTCACGATATTTTCCTTCACCATTTGAGAACAGTGGTGATGAAATAAAATAATACAAAGTAATGCGGCTGGCTCAGTTCGAACCCCCGACCTACAACTCGTAAGTCGAGGCCATTACCACTCGGCTAGCACTGCTCCGCTGTTGGTTACCTGAACATAATAAAATAAAAATAAATATCCTGCGGGGTATCGACCTCAGTTCAGCCCACCTAGCGAAGTTACAACCGTATCGTGTCGAATTCCGTTCTCCAATCGGTATCGCTTCGGTGTCAGCAATTGTAGAAAACGTAGCGTAGTGGGTAGCCATGTTGACGCGCCTGAGTTGGCCGCTCGTTCTACAATGTAGCGTTTATCAAAGGATGTAGCGTTAAACGTTGTAGAAATTCTTTCTATCATTTTGAACGATGTGAATTTGGCTACGAATTTTCTATTCGTTTGTTCCGACCACGTGAATTAACGTTGAGATGATGTAATTCCCATACATTTGATTACTTTTTGACTAACGTTAACGATTGCAGATTATCAACTTGGCTAGGGGTGCAGGCACCAACAAAAAACTCGGTTTTACACTCAAAATACTCTAACGCGATAATACATGAACACAAACCCAAAATAGTTCCAAACATCAATACAATATCTTCCAAATCGGAAGCAACAAACGAAGTGTCTCTAGTAAACTAAAACCCTGCCTATCAGGGAAGCAATCTCGGCAACAATGAAGGGACTACCAAGATTATCAGCTCGAAGTGAGACAATGGAGCATGGCACGATGCTCGCCACGTGGAATAGATAACGTGGTACCATAGTGCCTTATAGTTTCTTATGGGGATAGGGTATCTGTGTTTACTTCTGTATTATTTTGGTGTATGTTGTTAAAGATTAAGTTTGGGTTTTATTTTTTTTTAATATTTTTAGGATCGCGTTCCATCAGTTGAGATAGTGGTTAACCATCACTGAGACGCACAGAAACGTTCGTTGTGGCGACGCTTGGGGGAGGCCTATGTCCAACAGTGGATGTATATAGGCTGAAATGATGATGATGATCACTGTCACTGTTCTGTCTCGCTTAATGGTAAGCCGTCGATAATTTATTTGTTAAAATGAAAGGAAATCATCTAATACAATTTAGCTTCACTTTAATAGTGCCTATTTGGTCTATTTGAAATAAATGCTTTTGATTTTGATTTTTTGGGAATGATTTCTCCCACTCTAGGGTAGAACGAAAGGCCGTGTCAGACTTTTACTAACTAAAATCACACATAATTATGTTCAGTGGCCCTTTGCGTTAGGTAGGGGTGAAACCCTAGAACGCAAACCCTTTAGAAGTCAACTCAAGGCACCGGTCGGCCCTGCTGGGCGCATACGGTTTTGATGACCTTTCTTTGAGGCGCGCGTGGAACTCTACGCGTCGTCGACGACTTGGGCTTGGTCCGGACGGTCACCGACCGACCGGACGATGAGCTACCCATAGCTCGCCGTCCGCAAGCCCACGCTTACGGTGGCCGGAAATTGGGGTCGAGATCCCGGCGGCTAGGGCGTTGCATGATGTCCGTTCCCTCGCGCGTGCTGCCGTCTTCTTGGCTAGCATTACTGCTTCGCAAAAGGAGGCGACCGCCTGCCATGCCGGTCCACGAGGACATGGTGGCACTCTGCCCAAGCGGGGCAGACCTCTACCGTATGCTCCACCGTGTCCTCCAGGTAGTCCACTAAATGGTGACACCCGAGCGTTTTTTCCGCACGAATCTGGCGCAGGAACCTCCCGAATTTACCATGACCTGCGTCATGCGGAAGGTAAGGACGCTGTAACGTCTTTCCAAGCACTCTTCAAAGAGGTTACTTTGGTTATCTTTTATTTTAGAAAAAAAAAATCATTCATTAAAAAAAAAAAAAAATAATTTCTTTAAGAAAATGTCAACTGAGCGAGTCCAATGACCCGTAGGTAATAGTCGGCGTTGCGTACAAACTACCTACAGGTCACTGGACTCGCTCAGCTGACGTTTTCTTAAAGAAATTAATTTCGTACATGCGTAAATTAATACAAGTTTTGAAAAAAAGGTACTTTATTTTTTAATTTTATCTTTACAAATCGATAGTATTTCATGTACCGGATCGACCTTCCACGGGATTAAAACGATCAAAATTTAGCGGTGTATATAACACAAAATGAGGAGCATCTGTTCAAAAGGTCGTATTTCTATGATAAACAAACTTTACAAAAACAGAAAAAAACATCTAATTCCTATTATAAAAATTCTAAAATTAAATTAAATTTAGATCATTGTGAAGATTAAGACTACAATATTACATGCATTTTTAAAAATAAAAAAAATACACCATAACTTTTTTTTTATTTAATTTTAGTTCAGAAATAAGACTTATTGATCGGAAAAATCAGAAACACGACCTTTTGATTTGTCACTTCTAGAAATATGCCCTTTTGATTTGACACTTTTAGAAATATGGCTTTATGAATGGACTTTTTGGAAATACAAAATAATGAGAAATGCTAGTGAAGTTTTTTAGCATTCTGTCAGAAGAAAAAATCCTATAAGCAATACTTTTATGTTTATTATCTACCTCTACTTTGAGTTGAAACATACAAAATTATTTTTCACATCATTTATTTTTTTATGATTAATCATTACAAAATACACTTCTGGACACATCTATTGGCCCACCTTAGAGTTTAGGTTTCGATGGCCCCTACCGAAATATGATTGCTAGATTGAACAAAAACTGTTGATGCAGTTTTAAACCTGATACATTTTACCATCTTTTTCGATCGTTTTGTTTTAAATTTGAATTCAGAATACCATACGACATGGAGCTACGCCTAACAAGTCGGATATGCGCCTTGTTAAAGGCAATTGATTTTTGAATAAAAAACATGTTTTATCAAATAAAGGTTTAATTTAATAACGCGTGTTGCCTCCATGGGCATCTACCACAGCTCTCATACGATTAGGCATAGAGTTTATCAACCGCTCTATGAAATTTTGAGGGATCATCTCCCATTCCTCTTCTATGGCAGTTTTCAACTCCTGCATCGTCTAGGCAACTGGCTGACGACCCCTAACACGTCTTTTTAGCTCGTCCCACATGTGCTCAATGGGGTTCATGTCTGGGCTTCTGGCTGGCCAGTCCATAACTGTGATGTTCACATCCCGAAGATATTCCCTGACGATGCCGGCCACATGGGCTCTTGCGTTATCATGCATAAAAAGGAAATTTGGGCCCACATAGTCCGCGTATGGTATCACGTGAGGTTCTAAGCACTCACGAATGTACCTTTCAGCATTTAATGTTGGCAGCCGTGGTCCTGTAACAACCTCAAGTTGAGTTTTGCCGCTCGCGGATATACCGCCCCAGACAGTCCATGAGCCACCGCCATAAGCAACCCTCTCTTCAAAGCAGCATTGTGCGAAACGCTCTCCCTTACGTCGGTAGACCTTCTTCCTTCCATCATTGCCATGTAACACAACTTTAGACTCATCAGAAAAGAGTACACGGCTCCAATCTTGCTGTGTCCAATTTAAATGACTGCGTGCGAAATGAAGGCGCGCTGTTCGGTGGGCTCGCGTTAGTTTGGGCCCATTAGCTGGCTTGTGTGGTACCATATCGCGTTCTTTTAACCTTCTCCGAACAGTTCGAGCGCTCACAGATACTCCGTGGAAATCGCGAAGTTGGTTTTGTATCTGAATGGAGGTAAGGTGACGATTTCTCAAGCTGGTCGTCACGATGAATCGATCCTGCCTTTCAGTTGTGACTCGAGATCGTGGCCTTCCTTGGCGACGAACAAAGCCGCCAGTCTCTAGGTACCTCCGATAATTATAATATAATTATTATTATATAAATATATATATTAATTTCGGACCGCAGATCGACTTAAGTTGAGCACTCACGTTTCTTTGGCTGTGTACATACTCGCATCGAAAGACAGAACGTCAAGAATAACATCTGTCAGTGTCATCTGTCGACGTCGTTAGAGAGATGCAGTCATATTTTTTTTAATTTTTTTTTTATAGGGTTGCTATTGATAATGATATTCAACATACAGCCGTCATCTTTTGACTCGATACCGTTATTTACTCGAACGAAACAATTTTTATTAAAGTTGTTATGTATGGAAAAAAAATATGACCTTTTGAACAGAAAAATAAATAAAAGATGCTATTTGTAGAAGAAATATGCCTGTTTTGTTTAAAACAATCCAAGGGAACATTTTAATGCAGAAATACATCCGTTTTGATTGGAATCCAAGTTTTTTGGATTTTATTATATGGGAAATACGCTCCTTTTGAACAAGTTTTTACGCTCATTCGATGGAGTTTTCTGCTATGAGTTCAAAAAAAAAATAAAAAAAATAAAAGTTGAAAAGTGAAATACGACCTTTTGAACAGACGCTCCTCAAATATACTGTTTATTTTAGTTTATGTAATTAAAAGTAATGAGATTATGCAGTGTTAAAAGGTACGATGGGGTTGGTAAATCTGTTTAGATAAAATCCTAAAATAAATAGAGAAAAAAAGCAAACTTGGGCCCCAGGTTTTACGAGCTACATATATCATTAATACTTCATGTGGCGATACTGTACGAAAGTCAAAGGTCTTTCAATATCAAAGTCACTGAACCTTTCGATAATAAAGTACCTATTTACTAAGTAGGTAGCAACACCCAGATATTCCTGGGAATCAATAGTTTGATATTACATAATGGCGAGAGACGGATTGCATCGGTTGATTGCACACCATTCAAACAAGATAACCTATTGAGTATTGATCTTGGTTATCAGTCGCAAATAGTTTTAAGTAGGTTGATGATTGGAGTGTTGTCTTATGAGTAACCATATATTTTGAAATTTGTTTTGTTGATTGTCACTTACATAATGAAGTCCTTTATTTCGAAACATTAATATTTTTCAATTCAACCCTAATTCTAAACCATTTAAGGGCCAAGCGCCCGAAAAGTGCCATAAAACAGTGATTTTCTGAGGCCTACTCCGCCGTAACGGCTAGGTCAATTGGTTTGAAAAAAAAAATATGTTTATTATAGATTCATGAACAATAATATCAACATTTGATTTTTTCATGCAATTAATACTTTTGTCAAAAAAAAAAAATATATATTTAGCAATTTCGCAACTTTTCGCAACTTTTCCCTACTCCTTCGAAACGGTTTGGACCTTTAGAAACATTTTTACACATAAAAGTTGGTGGTTAAATATTCTTCAAAGTGAACATTGCATATGTAAATCAATCAAAATCTCGCAGAGAAAATGGATTTAAAGCACTTTCCGGGCGCTGCTGGCCGCAAATAAATGCACAGATTTGCGTACTGCCGCCCAGGCGAGTGTGAGAGTTGCGTTCACATAATTTCGGTCAGATGGTTCAAGGGACTATACGCCTTAATATGGTGTGCCTATTGGCAGCGGTGAAGAATCATGGGCAGAGCACATTGCTTGCAGCACAGTTAGCTGATGGTGTAGCTCTGGAATGGCGACGATGAATCGGAAGACTCAGCGCTAGAAGGCCTCCCACAAGTTGAACCGATGACCTGGTGAGGGCGGCGCGAACAATACCGTAGGTGCGGGCTTGCCGACAGTGAGCAATGGGTAGCTCGCTGTCCGGCCGTCCGGTAACTGTCCGGACCAAGCCCAAGAGTTCAATGACCTATAGATAGTCGGCGTTGCGTACAAACTACCTACAGGTCATTGAACTCTCTCAGCTGATGTTTTCTTAAATAAATTAATTTCGTACATGCGTAAATTAATACGAGTATTGAAAAAAGGTACTTTATTTTTTAATTTTATCCTTACAAATTGATAGTGTTTCATGTACCGGTAAACGATTAAAATTTAACGGTGTATATATATACATATAATCCACAACTATCACACAACGTCATCTAGTCTCAAGCTAAGCAGAGCTTGTATCTTGAGGACTAAACAACTGATATACATACTTATATATTTCTAAATACATAGGTACATATTATAGATAAATTACACCCAGACACAGAACAACTGATCGTCTCATCACACAAACATTTGTCCTGGGTGGGAATCGAACCCACGACCTCCGGCATAACAGTCAGGGCCACTAACCACTAGACCAACAGGCCAGTCAAAAGCCATCATTAGCCGTCTCTTGCGTAGTCAGTGACTCTCTTGCTACATCTCCACACTTATCAGTCACCACATGACTAAGCTCACTCCCGTTCCTGCTAGTCGATTCGCATGATTACGTCAGGGAGTTTTGATACAGACCTTATATTAGTTCTAACTAAACGTTTGTAACTGGTCCTAATTCTCTACTTATATACTGATCTCCGTACTGCGCCACGAACGCCTTGTTATAAAGGTGGACGGAACAAGGCCGCGTAGCAGAACACCGATACGATGGACTGATCTAATCAAAATGGCTATTGGTGGCCCATTGAACGAGTGCGCACGGATGAATGTCAGCAGGCAAAAATGGGGGGAAGTTGTGCGACGCACTTTGACGGCTTCCGGAGAGCTACCTTCGTGATAACCACGACCACTCTGTCAAGAGTGAAACCACCAATAAGAAGAAATACTACTGCAAGCTCTACTCTTAATTTTTTTGTAAGAGCCTGGTAACCACAAAGGAGTTTCGTTAACACTAAGCGGTGCAGTGTTTGATTGCGGCACCGTATTGTTCAGGCGCTGCGTTGTCCATTTTGAGATCAGTCTTTAACCAAATGGTTTTGCGAAATTGTCTCGCCTCACCACGTGGCATTGTATCGTGCATTCATTCAGTATGACTCGCCACTGTACCAACTTGATGATTTCCCACCCATAATAAACCGCGTTCTCATTTTAATCCGTTCTAAGTTAGATCACTACTACGCACTCACAGCGCAATATATAGAGGTACAGAAGTCAATCTACATACAAAGCGTGCTCGAGCAAAGCATACAAAGACACCGCTCACAGACACGATGTCTCGGTCGCGTCCAGGGACTTAAAAACACCTTCATAAAGGTTACAGAATTATAAGTGTTACATGTTGAATTGGTAACAGAATCAAATATGTAACACTTATTAATGTGTTTTCAATGTCTTAACCCAAAACACTTACAAAAGTGTAACCTTAACATATCTGTAACAGATATAAAAGTGTTAACAGTGTTAATAACTGTAACAGGTAAACGCAGTGTTGCCAAAGTTACAATTTACAAAGCTATACTAAAACTGATTATTTCAGTTACACATATTAACACTTATTAACACATATAAACAGGTTACAGTTTGATTCGGTAGCACTCCATAACACATATAAAAGGTTACAGTTTCATTCGGTAACAGTATTGTATCTGTTACATTTAAAAGTGTTTTTCTGTTAAAACTGTTTTAAAAACAGTGTTAAAACACATTATTACGGTTACAGTTTGAGTCCCTGGTCGCGTCTTGGATCACTCGTCGAACAATTCCGGCTCAAACGCTCATTAGTGTGCGTCCACCGAGCGTAGGTATAAAAAGTAAATACAGACATGAGATTGTCTTCTGTAGGTACCTATCTATTTTGTGCTTACAGTATAATCACATAAAAGTATTTTAACTACCTTTCTAACTATTCTAGCAAGAGTGAGTGTAAGCATTTTAAAGACTATAATTCACCAGTGTACCTTCTATGCGTTTGCGTTCCGAGGCCGCGGTAATTTTTTCGAACATTCTCTCAATTTTATAACGAACCAGTCGTATAAATACCAAATTGCATGTTATGTACCTAAATGCAAATAAGAAACATCCAATATAGGGTTGGGCCTAGTTAGTATCTTTAATATAAGTTGTCTTGGTAACTTAGTAAGGGTGCTGGTGTCACCGCATTATAGTACAGGCGATCGCCTCCTTCTGCAAAGCAGTAATGCTAGCAAAGGCTGCGCTCTCGCCGCCAGCGCCGCCGGGATTCCGATTTCGATTTCTGGCCACCATAGGCGTGGGCCTTGCGGACGGCGAGCAATGAGTAGCTCGCTGTCCGACCGTCCGGTAATTATCCGGACCGAGCCCAAGTCGTCGACGGCGTGCACTGTTCCCGCGCACCTCAAGGAGTTGTCAGCAACAGCAGGGGCCTAGGTCGAAGCTGGCTGGGGCCAGGGTTAGTTTCACGGCACATGATACATTACATATTCACATTATTTTATATTTACTTTAAACTGTATGTACTACCATGTATTTTATGTAAAATATAAAACTAAAATAAATTATTAAATTAAATTATTATTAAACTAAATTTTGTATACTATCGGTATTTTTCGAAGTAAAAAGAAATTAACATTACTTTAGTATCACTGAACTAAAATTACAACGGCATTCTACAGTTATTTGTCTAAGTATAACTAGGTATAACTAAGTTATGAAAGAAATAAAAAATAATGAAGGAACCTCTTCAAAGACAGCATGATATGTTAGGAGTTCTCTTAGAAAACAAATAAACGGCAGGACTTTACGAACGATTCCTGCGCGTATCGTGGTGTGTAGCTTGTTAACTTTTGTAGTGACGGGCGGGTATCGATAATTTGAAAAAAAAAAATCTATAAAAATATTTACAGTACAACTTATTTTTTTAGGTGGGAGATCTTCAAATGACTTCTACTGCACTGGAGTGGAGTAAGTCAGACTTTTACTGACTAAAAATCACCTATGTCTTTTAGTTGCTCATTATAACATCCTTGTCGATAGTTTTTTGTTTGAAACTAGCCAGTATAATACCCAACAGACAGTACTAGAATGTTGATAATACTGTCAGCCAAGTGTTTTGTCTGTTGGGTATTCTCCTCAAACTTACCAATGTGATTTCAAAGTGTATACTTGTAACGATTGATATAGTAGTGGTAGAAGAATTAATTGTTGCAGACTACATAGACAAGACAAAGGCTGAGGATGACGATAATGATTAAGGGTTTTGATTAAGGGGATTAAGGTTACTAAATTGTATTAAGCAGCTGGCTGGCAGAGACTTACCTAAGTCAACACAAATATAGATCATTTAGTTCTCTCTTTAGTCTTCATAGAGTAGAATCTAAATTGTTTTAGAGGTAAGCTGTAGACAGTGTAAAGTCCCACAAACCTCCGTTGAAAAGGGAGGATCCTCCGACTAGACGGGTAAAAGAAAAGAAAACTATTTTATTTGGCATACACACTCGTAGATACACACAATGTAGTAACAACATGTAGACACTAATAAATTATTATATATATAAAAAAAGAGACAACTAATAATGTGTGTCTCACGGCGGCGCCAAATAGGTCCAGTTCAGCAATAATGCCAGATAACTACATGGTAGTCGACTGACGCTGGTTTTCAACTGAACCTAATGTGTGTTTTATGGTGTTGTATTTGGTCCTAGCAAATACCCCATAGTTGATTTCGGACTGTTAATTGTATCCTGATCGCGCGGAGAACTAATGTCGCGGTGTAGGATGTAAAATTTTTAGTACTTTTATGACGATAAAGGTCGCAAAATAGTTGATTTTGCCTGATAGGGATAATGGATTGTTCGAAAGAGTTACCACGGCCATGATATGCAAAGGGTAACTGAAGGAACACAAATGGGCTTTAGTCAGTGAGCCTGATTCTTCATTTAGCTCCAGTTAGAGAAGGAAGAGCCATTTAATGAAAAAAAAGTGTTAATGCTTATTGCACGTCAGTTTATCGATACATATTTTCCCAACATTACCTTGTTACCCATAAGCCATGATAATGAGCGATCTATATTTTATAGTGGGACAAAGAGCACATTTTACGAGAACACCATCAAAAGCATACAATTCTGATGAAAGCACTACTTTTTCTTTATGGGGGATTTTTAGTAGAATCCACCGATTTTTCCCATAGTCTGCTTGTTATGGTGAAATGTCCAGCTTTTGCTATCGAGTTTATTTCCTTGGAACATCGTATTCTTCCAATTCTGTGTTTTATGGAAAATTGAATGGTCATCTGTCTGTTATTTTTTATATTATTCGTCTATAAAGTGTAAGAATAGATATCTATATATAGAAGGCGCATGAAAAACATGGAATAAAGCTAGTACATTGACTGTTTCCCAATATCTCTGCGTGGGTACTCGAAAAAAAAAACAATGAACTGTTTTTCATTACTAGATCATGTAAATGAACACGATACAAGTCGATTCAAGACAGCTTTATGTCTTTATCTCGGTTTTTAACCGACTTCGAAAAGGAGTTGGTTCTATGTTCGGCTGAATGTATGTTTTTGAAATTAAGAATGCCAACAAAAGTTAGAGGGTCAATGACCGTCATTCCACATTTATCTGGCAACTACCTTACATGACTTAAAATTTCGTTCAACATCCAAAAGCATAAGTATGTGGAAAAACATGGTTTCTTAACATTTGAGTTATCCGGACAAGCAAAGAGAGACTACAATCGTTTACTTCAATAGTATTTAAATAATTTTGAATATTGAATCAAAACTAAGCAATAACTGATAAGTCCAACGGATTTCCATCAGATCCAGCACTGCAATGCTAGTAATCTGATGGAATTACATCTACGGAAAACGGTCCGGACTAAGTGTTTCGAAGGACTGGTAAAATTTGCCTGCTGTAGTCTTCTCGTCCAACCATAATTTAGGTGTCTTTAAGGCTAGAGTGAATAGGCTCTTAATAAACTAGTGCGCCTCACCATCAACGATTGCATCACTGCTTACTATCAGGTGGGGTCGCTGTCAAGCGCTGGTTTATATAAAAAAAATTAATAAGCGAACTGATAAGCCCAACGGATTTCTACCAGATCCAGCTCAGCTTTGCCAGCAATCTGACGGAATTATAAATAAATCTACAGAAAACTGGTAGAAGTTAGTGATGATAAATAAAGTTTTCGATACAGTTACTCGAAAATCCGCTCAAATCCCAACGCTTTTGGGCACGTAATAGACTGTTTTCCGCACTGATGTAGAAAAGTGCGCGTGCTCTCCCCCGCCTCAATTTTTACATTTATCGTTTCAGTCTGGACGCGCGTCGACCCTCACGAATTGCTGGCTAATCCCGGTTTATTCGTTCGTGCGAATTCCGCCTCGGTTGTAATCACAAACTTTCTGCACTTGTGTCAAAACGTACTATTTCCATTACCGTAAAATCCGGAAGAAATTTAATACGCCTACAAATTTTTTCAACCTCATAACTTCAAGCGTTAATTGGCTACCATAAACCTTATTGTAGCGAAATTACGATACATCAGTGTAATATAATTATACAGGGTGCTACAGCAGTAAATTATACAGGCTGTTATCTGGCGAGGACACACGCACGCGTCGATAGCGTTACGTTATTAGTAGTAGGTACATGCCCCTGACTTTGATTAATCGGAGCTGTGAAGCTTTGTAGAGTTGAACGAGTGAGCAGATGATGTGACGGAATACTTTAGTTTTGAGTGCTGTCAAGAGGATCTTATGGGTTGAGTCGAGTTTTTTTAAAAATGTGTGTTGGGTTTTGCCAATGGAAGTTGGTTACTCGTAATCATAGTTCGTTGTTTTCGATCGACTATTAAAAAGGAAGAAGTTTTTTTGTACAAGAGACTTCTTTTTCGTTATTTTAAGATGATTCAAATGAAAAAAACAAAACAAAAATCAGAAACGTTTATTTTAAATAAACCATTTACAGGCCCTTTTGAATTGTCAAAATGTCGGCAGTCAAAAGAATAGCCAAATTGCACGTTCAAAAAAAATTTTTTTTTTATGAGAGATATACCTACATACTTACATCAAACATTATGGGACCATTTTGTGTTAAAAAAATTTGAACAATATCTAGCTACAAGCTAGAGTTTCTGTATAGAAAAGTAATGGATTAACAAATCAGGATTTTATTTTAATTTTTTTTAAACCGTAACATTGATTTTTTGCACGCTTAGTCTTTATTTACTTATTGGTTAGGATCTTCAAACATTACAGGCTGGAATATTATAGGTACATCATTTTTAAACTCTTCTACTACTGTAACACTTAAAACATTTTAAAAGAAAATTCAAGGCTTCTCAATTTGTATAATGTCTATAATTTCATAGCAGATACCGGGAATATTCACATCCTGTGTATGCTAACCACAGATTAACTAATCTATGTATGTACATCTGATCTATCACAAACACGCAGGTACATCTCCGTCGATGCAAAGGCAGGAGCCGCAGCCTAGCTTATTGTTTTGAGATATTAATTATCGCATCACAGCTATTCCCGGTAATTAACTCGATTACTAACCGGTTCAGTTAATCTTAACAAAGGATTGCCGACTAATTAAATATCTTCTGTATATACTTGTGGGCGAATGTTGGGAGAAGATTGTTTAGACCACTAATAGACCAGGCCCTTTTGAATTGTCAAAAAAGAAGCTTTTGCATTAGCTTTTGAATTGTCAAAATGTCGATCAGTTAAAAAAGAGTGAAGCTGAATTGCACGTTCCAAAAGAACTGAAATATGTGAGATATGCATCAAATAAATGGGACAAAATTTTATTGTGAAATGTATTAGAATCTTTGAACAATACCGCTGAATAATAAATATTTTTTCTTTCACAATACGTGAAATCAAGCATCTAGATACTTCTGTATACTACTTGGAGAATATTGTCTATACCACTAATTGGCATTTTAATGGAGGCAGTTTTCGTTGCCATTTTAATTTTTAAGAGTCTTATCTTGTCTGTTTTGTCTGTCTGTCAATACCCTTTATTTAAGACAGATGGACAACTATGTGATCCTCATAAGGGTTCCATTTATGCCTTTTGAGGTACTGAATCCTAAAAAAATGGTAAAGTAAAAAATAAAAGATAAATTGTTGATAAAAAAATATTGAATACTTAAAAGTTACTTTTCAGCCTGCCTGTCTGTCAGTCAAGACCCTTTATCTTGGGAGCGAATGGAGGTAGAGTCTGTCTAATAAGTCAACCGACTTTGGTAATTATTAGAATAAAATGAAATCTGATGTAGTCAACGCTGGTTCAATAATCAAGGTTGATTAAGAGATATTGATCATTGTTTACTACTAGAAGAACCTTATAAAAAATATTGAATATAAGTATTTTTTTAATAATTAAATATTATACAAAATTCCTTAGTCGGTTGACTTATTAGACAGACTATATTGCGGTACAAAATGTAACACTTTACATGAATAAAAATAATAATTATTATTATTATCAACGTCAAATGTTAAAATATTTTTTTTTTCATTAAGAAGAAGGTTATTGACATTAAACCAGTGTACTATTTTAGAAAGAGCGAAATTTATATCGTCAATATCCGATTGCTAACGTTTGAGCTTAAACAAAAGTGAAGTATCGTCTGCAAACAACACTAAGTCATGGTTATCCTTTATCAGGTAAGGTAAATCATTTACATATATAAATTAGAAATAAAAATGGTCCAAGAATTGAGCCCTGGGGGACACCCATTGTTACTACAGATCCGGGTGATCTTTTTCCGTTTACGTCAACTCTCTGAATCCTATCACTCAGATAAGAAGTAAGAAGATCCAAAGAGGAGTTCCGAATCCCGTAATGGCGGTGCTTTCTGACTAAAGTTTCATCGAGATAACAATCGAAAGCCTTGGACAAATCACAAAAAATGCCCAGACCATCGCATTTGTCTTCCCATGCATTATAGATATGTCCCAAAAGTTCAACACCGGCGTCGGTTGTTGAACGACCCCTTGTAAAACCGAATTGCTTAGAATGAATCAATTTATGTCTATTAAAAAATCTTTGTAATTGTTCTAAAATAAGTTTCTCAAATATTTTAGTAAAAGTAAGTATCACCGAAATGGATCTATAATTTGTAGGGTCAGTTACTACTACTATACTACCCGTTTTAAACAATGGTATTATATACTTATTACTATACTTCATTAAGTCAGGAAACTCACCACAATCAATACAACTATTAAAAATAAGTGCTAGACTAGGAGCTACTCAGTTTTTACGGAACACTCAGTGTGCGAGTCCAGCTCACTTTTTTTTTTTTGACTTTCTATAGATATATTTACTCATAAGAAACAATTAGATATTGTTACTTAAACAATTAATAAAATGATTCTTAGCATTTTTTCAGTCAATTTACTTGCTGTTTTAGGGAGAGGGGTGTAAAAAAAAATGGACCAATATACCTCCTAGCAACATCCAGAATATGCATGCTTTTCTCAGTCTAAAACTATTCACACAAGGTGGTTCTCATATTTTGCACACTCAACTCCCTTTGGCGCCCGCTCTAAAAAGTTATCAGCTAGACAATTTTATGCATCATATCAACTATAAGTGAAAGTTCATAAATAAGGATAATATCATAAGAAAACTTAAAGAAGTGAAAACTTTATCTGTTTTGTGTGTTTCGAGTGCCGGAAATAAAAAAACAAATTCATCACCGGTGTCAACTTGCCCAGATTTAAATCCAGGCGTAATGCATAGGTATATGTTTTACTTCCTCTTTATTTATTCGTTATTGATTGTTTTTTAATTTATTTTTCTTTTCCCTAAAAAAATATTTTTATTTGTCTATTTTTTTCGAATTTTTTGGCACACAGCACCTTGCTGACTTCTATGTCGACACCGTTATCGGCCCACGCTGAAAACCAGCGCCGTAGACTCGTCGCATTTTGCGTTGTGGTCACAGCATTATGCTGAGCGTTTGGCCGTTTTGCTCGGAAGTGGCGGATTCTTTTCTTAAATGTATCTATATAATTTGTTTTAATACTTTTCGGCCTTTCCGACAAGTAAAATGTTTTTCTTTCTTTCTTTCTAGAAATGCTAAGACGTTTGATTCTAAACCTCATGAAGAAAGTTTAGAAATAAGCAAGTAAATATCGTAGTTTTCACAGGGCACGCCACACTCCAGGGGCTATTACAGCAATCATGTCTGCCTGTCAGTTGGACTGTTTGCGATCACGCCATGGCTGCCAAGTCGAAGGCGATCGATAGTGTTTATTGAATAATGGCCTCTGTCCAGTGGGAAAGGGTAAAATTAGATTCAGAAGGCATTGTTTAGCTTTCCATTATTTGATATTTTATTTCAATTAAGTATGTAATAAATAGTTCAACATTACCCTGACATTTTCTTTAATGTTTTGAGGAGGACTTGGATTCAAATCGGATTTTTTTTAAGATGGAAAATCGTTCAATGTCTTCTTCCACCTTTTTCTGACTAAAAGCTCACCTATTTTCCTTCTTTGCCTTGCGTTTTGGGACCCTGGGGTTTTCTTTGGGACTACCCATGGCCCCAGTAGGCTTAGGTCCTAGCCATGGCTTGTACCAGGGCCCGGCGCTACATGCCGCGCTGCCGCCGATCGCCCCCATGGTTCAAATTGGATCAAGCTGAATACCACTGTACCTCAGAGGTATACAATAGTAACTCCACTTTTTTGAAAATATGTTTTTTTTTTAATGTTAAAATTGTAAAGATCAGTTCTAGTTAATGGTATAGGGCATCAAGTCCTACGACGTCTAGGAAGAGAAATATATACGTTTGTCAAAAGTTAGTAAGTTAAAGAACTGGTAAGAGTTTTCAGAAGTCACGATTCTTAAATGTATTCGACGAGACAACCAGCTTCGATACTAGCCGTCAGAATTGCCGATGATGATGATGATGATGATTGTGTAAGATATAATAATATGTATAATATAATATTTATAATAATAATTTCGTCTTTGATTAATCTATTAGCAGTACACCGCAGACTACCCCTGTATTGTTTTATTCGTTTCAATCAATCCTAAGGTTGTCTGGTAGAAGTCGCTGTAAGCGATAAGACTGCCATTGTACTCATAGATTTAAGTTAATGTTCATGTCATATTACTTTTTGGTGTACAATAAAGTTTATTGTATTCTATTCTATTCTATGCCGTCAACTGGTTAATATTCCTTTTGAATATTTTAACTGCCTTATTTTTCAGCTCAGAAATATTGAATGCGTTGGCTAAAATGCTCCCTGTTCTTTCAGTTGCTTTTTGCGTTCCAGAACCGCTGATGCTTATTTTAACTAAAGGAACGTTGGGAAGAGTTGCAGATAAGAGCAGATGAAGACTTAAGCTTGTTCATGTTACTCTCCCTATATAATTAATTCCAAGATAGTACAAGCAAATAACAACACTACCAATTTTGTTCACAAACTCAAACGGATGCATCAACATCTACCGTGTTTTCATACTTAAATCCATCGTGTACACAACCCACATAATAAGCTTAAACCCATCCCAAACGGCTCACAACAACACTCATGTAAATAAAACTATAGGCAAACTCGATTACAATACATTTTGCAATCAACCATTGTTATCGTTCGACAATACTTCATGTTCGGATCTACATAATTCACTGCCCCCGGATTAAATGTATGACGAGGACAGTAAAGGCTCGTTTTGATTAGTCGATGCACGCATGCGAGGTGCGGGTGATTTTGTAACGCATGCCATTGAGCTAGCATGCGTCAATAGGGCACGATGCGCGGTGCGCGGTGCGGGGGATTTCCGATATGCATGCTTGGCTGTGCTATAAGGCCCGCATGTAGAGAATTGTTTGTGTTTTTCGATAGGACACGCGTGCAGGATGCATGAGTGTTTCTGTAATGCATGCTATGGCAGATTGGTCAGAGAAAGTATCCGCAAGCTTTATACAGACCAATGAGTTTATTTGGTCGTATACTATTTACCAACAGTATTATCGACTAATGTCTTTCGTTAGTCGTTAGCCTTTGTTATAATTCGACTTTACTTCATGCTTAGATCTACATAATTCACTGCCTCTGGATTAAATATATGACGAGGACAGTAAAGGCTGGTTAGTTGCGTTAGTTGATGCACGCATGCGGGGTAAAGAAGATTTCTGTAACGCATACCATAGAGCCCGCATGCGGGCGCTATCGACCAATAATCGTTTTTATTGGTCGATAGGCACGCATGCACGGCGCAGAGGATTTCGCGTTACATCACCTGCAGGAAGTCTCCGCATACGAATTATCTACCAATGAATATGAGCCTTTATGAGAGACAATCCTATCGGAATAATAGGATAGCAATACCCGTTAGTTCTGGGTTTTCGCCTGTTGAATTTGTCTGTATTGTGTTTTGTAAGACTACTAAATGTAGGGACATTAAAAAAAAATTTTTTCATTCTTTAAAATTCGAGGTGGTAAGAAGCTACGAGTATAATGATTGTGAAACTCGATAAAGGCAATTTACTGGAAGTGTGAAGCTTTCCTACTAAAGTAAAGTGAGTAGTACCTTTTAGTGTAGGCACTAATAGGTGTTTGTGGGTATCATTTGTATTGCAACCATTTTAGACTTACAATCGTAAAGGACTGGGAATTTAATGTTAAGGTAATGCTTTACAATTGGTATTTATAATTTTTTTACAAGTATTTTACTTTTTGCCAATTACGAAGTTTACCGTGATCTTTACAATACAAAGTAAAAGTAAAGAAATTACTTATTTACCCATCTGCGTGACGTTAATGTGTTCAGCTTATACGTGTATACATTAGTATGTATTTAGTAGTATGAGTAGGGATTTGTTCGAGCCAAATGCGTGAGCTGATTTGTTATTTTTTTTTTTGTAGGTAAATTAATCGTTTTAATTTTGCGAGTATTAATAAAGACATGACTGAAATTAACATATTTCTATATGACGACCACCTATCTGGTAGATTAATTGTTAGCTAACTTTAAATCGTTACATGCCATTCAAAAGTTAAAAAAATATTAAAGCGCGTCTAAGGATGATTTCAAAATACTTTTTAAATGATACTCACTTGCCATATTGTAAATAAGAAAAAGAATAATAAATGATACTCACATACTCACTTGTCATATTGTGAATAAGAAAAAGAATAAAAACAATAACTCATGATAAGCCAATTGACAATCAAAATCAAATTCGGTACTTCAAAATTAGCCAGAAAAATGAAGGCAGAAGTCTGCAAAAAATTAACTTTGAATAATCTTTTTAAGGTTCCGACCCTCAAAAGGAAAAAACGGAACCCTTATAGGATCACTTTGTTGTCCGCCCGTCTGTCTGTCTGTCAAGATCTTTTATCTCGGGAACGCGTAAAGGTATCGAGTTGAAATTAAAACTATATATTTAACTTCTAAGTTAACAAAAAACGTCGCATAAAACCTTCGTATTTAAAAAAAGTTCACAAGTTGAACACAACCAACACTAAGTACAATACAGGTCAAGGCAGGTCATAGCGTGCACTAGAGCCAGCGCACAGCTGATTGCGGTACCAAAACCACCCATATGTCGCTCGGATAGGACTGTGACCATGTATTTTTGCGGACAATGAGGCATCATAACAAGTTTATAACTTTGTGATTTTTCATGATACAGTTATGAAATTTTGTACATAGATTCTTTACATAAAAAACTAGACACGTTTTTCAGGTTTAGCATAAGCTAAAACTAATATTGTATAACACTGAATACGGCTGTTAATACTCGGCACGAACCTAAATATAAGTAGCTGTCGGGTAATTAAATCGTGTACCGAAATAACTCCAGGTTCGTATGATATTCCCTACACGAGTACGCACTTACGTCCAGAGAATTATGCTCCTACTGGGATTTAGATGTGCGCTATCTAAATAATAACTCATCTGGAGGATCTGTCTTGAGATAATACGAGTAATTGTTGTAGTAGCTCACGGTACATAGGTAGATGTAGAGTTGTTGATTAGAAAATATGTTTTTTTTTTTATTATTATTAAGTATTTATGTTCACCGATATCTCGGTCAATTGTGGACCGATTTTGAAAATCCTTTTTTTGATTGAAAGGATATGCTTCCAAGTTGGTCATATTGAAAGATAGATAGATACATTGATTGATGATTGATTAGATAGAAATATTGTTCTTCGAAGATATGGCACAGAACTCCTCATAGGATCACAGCAGAACTGACGCAACGAGTAAAATTGCTTTGTTTATACGTGTAGTCGATGACTGGCTGAAGGAAAAGGGGGAGGGTATGTATCGGACTGATCTGATGATGCAGCCAGAAGGTAAATTAATGTAATTTAACCGTGTTTGCGATTATTAGAATCGTTATGAGATGCTTGCTGTATTTAAGATTGGCTGAGAGGTACTTTTTAGTGGTGGTACCATACCTAAAAATTATAAAAAAAAAATTACAAAAAAAAAAATACAATCGACTTCAATGTTAAAGAAACACTGAAAAGTACAGAATAACTTTAATTTCGGAAGTCGGTGTTTCTATAATAGTTTTGTCTCTTCGTTAGTCGGTGTTTCTAAAATAGTTTTTTCTCTTCGTTATTTAACACCAACTTCCGAAATTAAAGTTATTTTGAACTTTCAGTGTTTTTTTAACATTGAAGTCGGTTGTTTGTTATTTTGTAAAAAGTTTTTTTTTTATTTATTGATTTATTTAAACTTCAGGTACAATAGTGGTGTCGCAGGTTTTCACCAGAAATGGTCAGTTCAGGATTCGTGCGAAAGTGTCGTCTTGTAGTCTGATTCACGTAAAATCAAACAAGCCAAATATCGTTGAAGTTTTATAGTCGTTCGATCGAAGTCCTATCCAAAAGCGGTATTCACGTGTTCCTTAATCGGGAATGGATAGAACGACGACTCAACTGGCTCGAAACTAAATGATCTATCGACGACTTATTTCTAGTTACATTAATAAGTATTCTACCAGGATAATGTTAAACAGAATTTTTTTTTTATCGACTCTTCGACCAAACGACTTTAAAATCGGTGTCGTTCAAACTCGATTGATGGATGTGAATACGGAAATGGTCTAAACGACTAAATCGCTACGATATCGTTACGGTTTTGATTACGTGAATCGGGCTACTGGTGTCACCATTGTGTGGACCACCCGGAGGATACGGTGGAGCATACTGTGGATGTGTGCCCCGCTTGGGCAGAGCACCGCCGTGTCCTCATGGGAGCGATCGGCGGTAACGATCCTTCGCACCGAGCCTTGGTACAGGTCATGGTCCGAAGCGAGGACAGGTGGCAGGCGGTCGCCTCTATCTTCCAAGAAGTAATGCTAGTAAACGAGGAGGCCGCACGCGTGAGGCAACGGCCCTCACGCCCCCGCCACCACCGGGATTCCAATCCCGATAACCGATCACCACAGGCGCAGGTTTGCGAACGATAAGCAATGAGTAGTATTTAATATTTATAAATTTCGAGACTCTCAAAGATCGAAATTCATAAGGTACTTTCCGTTGACCTAGAATCCTGAAATTTGGCACAAAGCAAGGGGTTATAGCACAAATATAGAAATAAATGTTATATTTGAAAATAGTAAATTTTTTGTTAAGTTACAAAAAAAAAATTTTTTGTGATTCGGAGAAATCTTTGAGACTGCATTCGAAAATTGAACTATTTACATAGGTGAGTTTGTATGAAACCCTCAGGGCGCGAGTACGACCCGCACTTGCCCAGATTTTTTAGCATAATAAAATTTTTGTCCCATCTCCACAGTCATGTAAGTCGGAACACGCTCCATTTTCGTCTCAAGTACAATCGAAGACCACGGCCATTGAACCGGACACCTATTGTCTGAGATATGCAGCTATTTGCTTGCACCTATTTATGCATGTAAAGATCTTGTGTGAACCTGTGTATTGGGTTTCGTGTTCGAATAATTGTTTGTATAGTTGGGTGAAAGTTCTGTTTGAATTCATCTTATTTTTTTGCACATGTTGGAAAATTTTTAGTCAAATAGTGAAACAGTCCTTTATTTATTATTATACGCCTTGTTGCATTAAGTCCACCTATGTACCACTACTGTACTTTTTTTTTAGGTGGGAAAATTATCTTATCACATCTCCGCGTCAGATATTTACTGACTAAAAACCACTCCTGTTCCTTCGTTGCCTTTCGTACCGGGCCCGAATCTACCTTTCAGAAGCAGATCCTTGGCCCTAGTAGGCTTCGACCCTGTACGTCTTGGCCTCAGTCCGGACGGTTACCGGCCAATTAGACAGCGAGCTACCCATTGCTTGTCGTTCGCAAACCTGCGCCTGTGGTGGCCGGTAATCGGGATCGGAATCCCGGCGGCGGCGGGGGCGTGAGGGCCGTTGCCTCACGCGTGCGACCTCCTCGTTTACTAGCATTACTGCTTGGCAGATGGAGACGACCGCCTGCCACTTGTCCTCGCTTCGGACCATGACCTGTACCAAGGCTCGGCGCGAGAGATCGTTACTGCCGATCGCTCCCACGAGGACATGGCGGTGCTCTGCCAAGCGGGGCACACATCTACAGTATGCTTCACCGTATCCTCCGGGCGGTCCACACAATGGTGATACCAGTAGCCCGATTCACGTAATCAAAACGGTAACGATATCGTAGCGATTTAGTCGTTTAGACCATTTCCGTATTCACATCCATCAATCGAGTTCGAACGACACCGATTTTAAAGTCATTTGGTCGAAAAAAAAAATCTGTATTACATTATCCTGGTAGAATACTTATTAATGTAACTAGAAATAAGTCGTCGATAGATCATTTAGTTTCGAGCCAGTTGAGTCGTCGTTCTATCCAATCCCGGTTAAGGAACACGTGAATACCGCTTTTGGATAGGACTTCGATCGAACGACTATAAAACTTCAACGATATTTGGCTTGTTTGATTTTACGTGAATCAGGCTACTGGACGACACTTTCGCACGAATCCGGTACATACAGGAACCTCCTGAACTGACCATGTCCGATGAAAACCTGCGACACCACTATTATACCTGAAGTTTAAATAAATCAATAAATAATAATTTTTAATAATAATAGTTAAAAACAACCACATTGAAAATAACTCAATTATGTCTGCCTCTCAGAATGGATGTAGGAACGGGTCACGCGGTACTAAGGAGCTACTCCTCATTGACATGGCCATAAGTCAACAAGTTCGTCGATCCCGCAAGGATTTGTCGACATGCTGGATAGATTATAAAAAGGCCTATGATTCTGTTCCACATACATGGCTCATGAGGGTGTTGGAGTTGTATAAAATAGACGCAACTCTACGCACCTTCCTTGAGTCATGTATGGGGGAATGGAACACAGTCCTTCGTTATCCAGGGTGTCGATCGATCCGGGGGGACGATGAGCCTATATGGATTAAACGGGGAATATTCCAGGGCGACAGTCTGAGTCCACTTTGGTTCTGTTTAGCCCTGAATCCTCTAAGCACATTGCTGGAGGATTCAGGCTTAGGCTATCGGTTAAGAAGAGGAGGTCAGGTTCTATCTCACCTTCTTTACATGGATGATCTGAAACTCATTACCCCCAACAAGTTGCAACTGATGGAACTACTGAAGGTAACGGAAACTTTCAGTAGTGCCATCAGGATGGAATTTGGTGTGGATAAATGTGCAGTCATGCATGTAAAGCGAGGGGAGATTATGGAATCTGAGGGGATTCAACTCTCGTATTCCATACACCTTAGATCACTCTCCTCGACCGAAACCTACAAGTATTTGTGTATGTCGGAAGCGTTGGGCATTAACGTTACTGACATGAAGCAATCGTTGAAGGAGCCTTTTTTGGCCGCCTGAAGAAGGTATTAAACAGCCTTCTGTCAGGTGGTAATAAGGTGCGCGCCTTCAACGGTTGGGTCATGCCGGTCTTAATGTACTCTTTCGGCATACTCAAATGGACTCAGACCGAGCTAGACGCTCTGGATAGGCGGGTCCGTACACTGCTGACCGCAAATCGGATGCATCACCCACGATCGTCGGTTATGAGACTGTACATCCCGCGGAAGTGTGGAGGTCGAGGTTTTCTAAACGCGAAGACTCTACACAACCGCGAGGTGTGCAGCCTCAGAGAATACTTTCAAAAAACCGATGTGGGTATGCACCGAGATGTGGTCGCAGTGGACAAAGGACTCACCCCGTTGTCCATGGCTAAAGAGAACTGGCGCAAACCTGTGGTACTTACAACTGATGACCGTAGGGAAGTATGGAAAAACAAGGAGCTACACGGGCGCTTTTATCGGGCTCTTCATGAGCCTGATATAGATTTTAGAGCGTCCGTCGCCTGGCTACGTTTCAGCAACCTCTTCGGGGAAACTGAAGATTTTACCTGTGCAATTATGGACGAAGTCATCTTGACGAATAACTACCGGAGATATATAATGAAGGATGGGACGGTGGACGTGTGTCGGGCATGCCATCGACCTGGAGAGTCCATTAGACACATTATCTCTGGTTGTTCTCGTCTGGCTAACGGCGAGTACTTGCACAGACACAACCAAGTGGCCAGGATTATTCACCAGCAACTTGCTTTGAAATACAAACTTATGGAATCAGAGGTACCGTATTACGGGTATGTGCCCGACCCAGTTCTCGAAAATGACCATGTCACGTTGTACTGGGATCGGTCTATCATTACTGATCGGACTATTATAGCCAATAAGCTGGATATAGTAGTGATAGACCGATTAGCGCGCCGCGCAATGATAGTCGATGTCACCATCCCACATGACGAGAATCTCGTGAAAGCTGAGAAAGAGAAAAAAATCAAATATCTCGACTTAGCACACGAGGTTGTCGACTTGTGGAATGTGGACTCGGCTGTCATTGTGCCGATTGTCGTGAGCGTCAATGGCCTTATAGCCAAAAGCTTCGACGACCATCTGTCGAAGCTGGCGTTGCGCGGATGGATTAAGGGCCTGATACAGAAGGCAGTACTCCTCGATACTGCTCGTATTGTGAGGAGGTTCCTGTCTCTGGAGCCCTAACCACCGGTAGCTTGGACCCTGCTCCCGACACCGGCGGACAACTATTTTTTATATTTTTAAATGTTTTTTTTTTAAATAATTTTTTTAAGAAATATTTAAAAATGTAAATGATATGTTAAAATGGAAAATAAAGGAGATAATAATAGTTAATAGTAATTTGTAATAATAATATTTGTAATAATAATAATTATCCATTGATATAATTTTAATAATTGTAGTTATTTTATTTTATTTTATTTTGGTGAATGGCAATTAACATACTCTAATATTATTTCTATTTTTAATGTTTTTTTTTTTATCTGATTGACTTGATATTTATAATTTATTCTATTTACCTTCTTGGCTTTTTGCCTTAATTTTGTACGCCATTCTTTTGGCAAAACATAGTGCACTTATTTTTCATTTTATGTACTACCTTAAACCACCTATGTTTAACAAAATAAATGATTGATTGATTGATAAAAAAAAAACTTTTTACAAAAAAAAAAAAATACAACCGACTTCAATGTTAAAAAAAACACTGAAAGTACAAAATAACTTTAATTTCGGAAGTCGCAAGCAGCTCATTATTATTGCAGTTGCCTAAGTGGAAGGTGCACAATTGGTTGCTGCGCACACGTTATGTGTGTAGTGTGGTTTTTGGCATGGGCTAGACATCAAGATGGGGACATATTAAGTACTACCGGCGGCATCAGAACTTAGTGCTATTATTACACACGAGTAGGTTTTTTTTGTAATATTGGCTGTTTTGTCGTTTAATAAGTATTATATTTCATAAGCCAATAAGTCATTTCCTCATTTTAAGGCTGGAAATAATAAGTTAGATTATATAAAAAGGCCGGTAAACAGTAAAACTAAAAATGTGTATAATTCGGTTCATAATTACACCACAGAGATAAAACTTCTCCAGGGTGATTTTAGGACTAAGCTACACCAAAAAGTAATATTTTTGGTCTTGGCCGCTGATAGACCAAACGCCATATAATTTCGCCCATTCTCTTTTTAACTTTGTCTTTTGTGTTTTGAAGGATCTTCTCGTTTTAGACGCCAATAGTAATCGCCTAGCATAGTTGTATCCCAACGGCCTTGAAATCGTTCTTCAAGCTTCTTTACATCTTGGTGAAACCTCTCACTCTCCTCATCACTGACCTCACCAAGATTAGATGGAAAAACAGAAACGTGTTTTTAACGACATTCTGCAACCCAACTTTTCGTATGCTTTTAACATAGCACAAAGCCCAAAATAGCTTAAAATAGCGCGCTATTCATACTTTTTATTGATAAATAGCACGTCCAAAATAAAGCAAATATATTATGCAGTTCTCACATTTACATAATTTTTTTTTGTATTGTATAGTATCTACAAACGTAACACTTATTTCATGCATTTTTGCAGTTACGACAACCAGTTAGTTCTATAGTCATGTAGGATTTTCAAATAAATATGTACAAAAATAATCGCAGTTATCGAATAAAACCGATTTTTAAACAAAACGAAACAAGAAATATGTATTACTCATCAAAAACGTCGACTGTTCCTTTAACGCTTTCAGTGAGGGTAGTTGAAATATTGATTGGCATGTACCTCGGAAAGTAGACGTGATAGGTACAACATATGTTTGGAACTTTTTATCTGTGACTCATTACAATTTCATTTCAGCTATTAGTTAAGCGGGTACCAAAATCGTGTTGCACAGTGTTATCCAAGTCGTTTGACTTTTTAGACAGACTTGTAACATGTAACACTAAAGGGTTTTTTTTTTGGAACGAAGTTCCTTATTTTTTTTTTTTTTTTCGATGAGAAAAATCATCTTATGACAACCCCCGCTCTTGGGCGGAGCAGGAGATAGTGTCAGACTCTTACTGACTAAAAAACCCATCCCGTTCCTTCAAGCCTTCATACCGGGGCTCGAGCGCCCTTTCGGATAACCCTGGCCCCAGTAGGCTTCGACCCGGCTGGGCCCCTGCTGTTGCTGACAACTCCTTGAGGCGCGCGGGAACAGCGCGCGCCGTCGACGACTTGGGCTTGGTCCGGACAGTTACCGGACGGCCGGACAGCGAGCTACCCATTGCTCACTGTCCGCAAGCCCGCGCCTACGGTGGCTGGAAATCGGGATCGGAATCCCGGCGGCGGCAAGAGCGCCGTTGCCTGATGCGGTCGGCCTCCTCCTTAGCGAGCATTACTGCTTCGCAGAAGTCGGCGACCGCCTGCCACTCCTCCTCGCTCCGGACCATGGCCTCGACCAAGGCCCGGCGCGAGAGGTCTCCGCCGCCGATCACCCCCACGAGGGCACGGCGATGCTCCGCCCAAGCAGGGCACACCGCGATTGTGTGCTCCACCGTGTCCTCCGGGTAACACTAAAGGGTGAGTTGCACCATTTAACTATAACCATAACAAAGCCGTTAACAGTTGTCAAATCGTCGAATTGACCAATAGGCGGACGTTTCACGGCTGGTTATGGTTTGGTCATCGTTATAGTTAAATGGTGCAACTCACCCTAAATCTAAGATGCGTTCAAATATGGAATTCGTGACGTCACAAGTTTTCATAGCATCATTTCGTACATTACCTATCCACTTCATCCAAACAATACTTCGCGAAAAAAAAACAATTTATAGATTGATCAATAAATTAAGGACACGAGAATTCGGACGAGCGATGTAATAAAGTAAATTGCGCGTAAAATTAACCTAGCATCCGGTAAAATATGGCTTCGCTAAGAAAAACAGGAGGCAAACCCGGTTACAATGTTATTACGATTAATTCTATTCGTATTAAGATTTGTTGTGCTTTTTAGTTCAGTATTTTCTTTTTGTTATAAAAGCAATATATTGATTCAAAAGATATTTCTTTGTTCTTGAACAAGTCAGCTTAGTTGTTGGTTACTATCTGCTTTGCCTTTTTTTCAACTGTTGGTGTCAGTTTCCAATCTAACCAAATGCAGCTCAGTACGGTTATTTTATCTGGAGCAACGGTCCATCTTTTTTTTTTCAATTTTGGTAGGCTCGCGCCTGACCACTAGGTAATGGTTGTCAAACACTGGATGGAAGGCACCCTGTGTTTGACAATGAAACACGTTTACCTAAAAATAATTCATTCATTGTTGAGTAAAAGATCCCTAGGTTGAATAGGCACACAGACTCCAGCAGGAAATCTGACCTTCATAACCCAGTAACTGGTCGACCACGACACCTCTCAGGAAGACTGGTATCAGACTTTCTCTAGCGTCTAAGTCTTAACTATCAGAGATGGCCAAATAACAACGGCTTGACGTGCTTTGTGAGGCAGGGGGGAATCCGTCCGGTAACTGTCCGGACCAAGCCCAAGTCGTCGATGGCGCGCGCTGTTCCCGCGCGCCTCAAGGAGTTGTCAGCAACAGCAGGGGCCCAGCCGGGTCGAAGCTTACTGGGGCCAGGGTTATCCGAAAGGGCGCTCGAGCCCCGGTATGAAAGCTTGAAGGAACGGGATGGGTTTTTTAGCCAGTAAGAGTCTGACACTATCTCCCGCTCTGCCCAAGAGCGGGGGTTGTCATTGGATGATTTTTCCCATCGAAAAAAAAAGGCAGGAAGGAATCTCGGTAGATATGTCAAGGATGGTCACCCATCCACGGACCGACCTTAGGAAGTGTTGCTTAACTTTGAGGATTGACTCGTACATCTGTTATTATTAACGCTTTGAATGTTTTAAGTTACACAGTTCGACATAAGCAATTGTCTTTCTATTGTGTCTCTAATTACGGATTCGAAAGGTTAATCCACAAGCTACTCTTATTTACTCGACTTACAGTTACTGAAGGAGTTAATTGTTTAACTTTGGAGGAAACTTGACAATAAAGAGTCGGAGTTTTGAATAGCCCTCGAATATCATTTTTTTAGAGTTCCGTATCTCAAAAGGAAAAAATAAGTGGAGCCCTTATAAGATCACTTTGTTGACAGTTTGTTGGTCTGTCTGTCAAGACCACGGAACAGTAAAAACAGTGGAAGTAGCTTGAGAAAATGTTTGTTCCAGAACCGGTGTCGCCAAACTCATACATTTACAATTTACTCTCACTGCAAACCTAAAAATATGATTGGCTGAAAACAAAAACAGGGCGTAGACGAAAAGCAAAAAAAAAATTATACGAAATGCAACTTTAATTTCAAATGACTATAAATCAAATTGACAAAAACAAGAATGAAATACATCTTTGACTACCAAGTACTGCCACTCGTCGCTAGATGGCATTGTTCAGTATATAATATTCAGTATGAACTGTAATTACGTTAAAATAAGATTGGTATTTGAATGGCGTATCACTGACGCGAGTGCGCTCGCTGCTACTCAGATAGGGAAGTGACCTTATTCGATCGAAATATGTATCGATTGTATGAAAACGTATTTAAAACATATCATGCAAAAAAAAATTGTATGCGATAGTGTGATAGTATTAAAATTATGAAATTAATATGATTAAAGGCAATTTTTAAACGTAGTAAAAAGGGTATTTATTTGCATAGTACATCAATTATCATCATCTCAGCTGAAATCATCGTCATCGCCCACTGCTAAACATAAGAATATTAAGTATAATTCAAACGCCCTATGTTGTTCCTAACTCTTTAACTAAATTTATTTAAAATACATCACAAATATCATACCACAATTTTTATTTTATTATATTTATTAATTTAATAATTATCTGTATTATATTACTTACAAAAACTATTAAACTATAATATATATTTTAAAAAGGCAATGTAATACATATTATACATATCGATTGATTTTATCGATAAAGTCACGCACTATTTGGATAGCGTCAAAAGTATAGGTAGACTAACGAATATTCCAGAAAAGCTAATAACCGAGAAAAGAAAATCAACTTTGTAGTGATGAGACTAAGGACTAGTTTTGTTTGTATATTCTGCGCAATGTTTCACGTAATTTTATTTTTTCATTTTATTGAAATAAATCCGAAAATAATACTTTTCGGTAGTATGATACACCTCCATGAGTTAGATTTTTAGTCAGACTATGGTTTTTAAAGTACAGTATGGGACAATAAGGCATTTTAATATTATTTTTCGTTAATTATTATGTTGCGCAGTCTAGTTAGAGAATGAGAGCGCTTGAACAGCAAGTGCGCAACGCGATTCTTAAGCCTGCAATACATGTTGGCCGAGCGTTGCCGAGTGATGGCCAATACCAATATGTAGACAGTATATTTGCCTTGTCTTGCCATCGCTCGGTGTCGCTCGCCTAGTTGGTTGAGTAGACTTGCGCCAATCAAAGCAAATGTGCGCCAATGTGTATAGACCTCATTTGGAGTAGCTTGTCACGACTCGCAGCCGCTCGCGATCACTTGCCTCACTTCGGAGCGGTGTCGGTTTTTCTGCACAAATCAAAGGCGCTTGCAAATGTGCGCCAACGTGTATAGACCTCATAAAGAAACAATTGTTTCTTTCAATGAAAAAAAGAAATTGTTGTTTTTTTCCGTTTTTTTCACATGTTGCATTGAAATTTTGCGGAAAAAAACGTTTGGGAACAAAATAGAAATCTTTCGAATGTTTTATTCATTGTTTCGGTTAATTTCATGAAAAATTGAAAAAAAAACAAGTTTTATTGAAATTGAAATATTATAGTGGGCGAAAATGTACGAGTGGTACATTTTCGCCCACTATACACATAATAATAATAATATTCCTCAGCCAAAATCTCGATTTCACAGTCGTCAGCTTGATCAGAATCGAACTCCCTCAAGCCTCCCCCAAGTGTCACCATAATGATCGGTGCCCACTGTTGGACACAAGCCTCTCCCAAGTATCGCCATTTAGGGCTTTAATGACTGCTGTCCACTGTTGAACATAGGCCTCCCCCTAGCTATAATGACCCCTGCCCACTGTTGGACATAAGCCTCCCCCAAGTGTCACCACCTAGGCGTTATAAAAATTGATGCCCACTGTTGGACATAGGCCTCCTCCCGCGATAATGACCTATGCCCACTGTTGGGCATAATCCTCCACCAAGTGTCACCACCTAGGCGTTATAATAATTGATGCCCACTGTTGGACATATGCCTCCTCTCGCGATAATGGACTATGCCCACTGTTGGGCATAAGTCTCCCCTAGTGTCATCATCTAGGCGTTATAATAATTGATGCCCACTGTTGGACATATGCCTCCTCGCGATAATGACCTATTCCCACTGTTGGGCATAAGACTCCCCAAGTGTCGCCATTTAGGCGCTATAATGATCGATGCCCACTGTTGGACATAACCCTCCATCAAATATCACCGTTTAGGCGTTATAATGACTGATGCCCACTGTTGGACATAAACCTCCCCCAAGTATCGCCATTTAGGCGTTATAATGACTGATGTCCACTGTTGGACATAAGTCTCCCCTCGCTATAATTACTTGTGTCCACTGTTGGACATAAGCCTCCCCCAAGTATCACCATTTAGGCGCTATAAGAATTGCTGTCCACTGTTGGACATAGGCCTCATAAACTAGTGCGCCTCACCATCAGATTGCGTCATCTAGTTTATATTAATTTAAAAAAAAGTACGCATTTGAAAAAAACAAACATGAAGTTTTCGGTTCTTTTCATACTTTTCCGTTTAATGATAATAATTATAAGCGCTTATTAAATAAATAGCAGCAGCCGCGATGACTTCTACATCGTCCATATTGTTTAAATGCACAATAACAACTGACAGGGCCCAACATGTGGGCGTCTCCTCAAAACTCGTCTTATTGGCCATTTGCATTGGTTCAAGCTTGCCGAACGTGTAGAGAGGCGCTTGCCGAACGTGTAGAGGCGCTTGCCGTGTGTCAATTTGCCTATATTTGCTTAGGCTCGCCAAGGCTCGCGTTGGTCTCAGCTCGGCCAACGTGTATTGCAGGCTTTACTAGCGGCGACAGTGCCACGCCTACTTACTTCTTCCACTGTTTTTACTGTTCCGTGGTCAAGACTCTTTATCTCGGGAACGCGTAGAGGTATCGAGTTGGAATTTAAACAAAAATAAAACTTTTTTGCGATTCTGAAAAATCTTAACTTTCATAGATACTCGTATAATTTTTATAGGGAAGTTTGCACGGAATCCTCAGTACGCGAGTCCAACTCGTACTTGCCCGGTTTTTTATTATTATTGATAGAAGTGACCACTATCTCACCTGATGAGGCACGCTTGCCTAAAATGTAGGTAACCTATTCACTCTTGACTTATAAACCTCTAGGTCGTAACTATCAGGAAACACTAACTCTGGCAAAGAATTTTACTCTTTAGCAGTATGCGCAAAGAATTTGTTTATACTCTCAATCAGTAATGAATATTTTTATCAACTTTACAAAGAACAACCTACTTTTTAAAACATTACTAGCTCCGGTATTTATCAGAAGTTAAATCAACCTTTACAACAGACCCAGTAAACGAAAATTGAACGAAAAAATCCGAGTTAAACAGTCTATTATGGCAAACAAAATAATGAGTATTCAAATACTTGAACATAATCACATTCAGGCTGTTGTAAAATTTCGTTTTATCTCGCGAGCAGGGTTCGCGAATTTCGATTAAACCTTCAAAGGTTTCTGGTACATTTATTCGGTGAAGTTAGTTTGGGAACGAGTTCGAAAGTTTATCAGCGGCACCTACTATTTGTTTTGTTGATAAATTATGTAATGTGGAACGGGGTAGATTGGTAACATGTTAGGTAAGTATAGAGGCGGTATTTGAAGATTTTGTAGGGATAAACACATTAAACACATAATATATGTTCTTACGGATAAAATTAAAGAAAAAACTACACTACTTGGAACTTTTAATTTAATTAAAAAGTAATAACAAATTACTTAAAAATTATTACGATAATATAATTCAGAAATTATGGCCCCTAAAATACGTCCAACGCATCCGAGTACCCAAAAAAAAGTGACAAGTGAGCACAGCGCTCATAGTGTCTTGCCCCCTCCACTCGCTGCGTCATCGCTGTCACATGATGTGTAAAAGGATTTGACAGCTGAGATCAAATCAAACAAATCCTCTAACATAAGATAACAGTGAGAAAGAGACATTGAACGACGTGAAGTTTCAGGTTGCAATGAAAACAAGACGTAT
Organism: Mythimna ferrago; assembly: GCA_910589285.2. Lineage (NCBI taxonomy): Eukaryota > Metazoa > Arthropoda > Insecta > Lepidoptera > Noctuidae > Mythimna > Mythimna ferrago. The sequence goes on from OU342689.1 coordinate 6,009,357, forward strand.
AGAGATACAAAAGGAAGGGATAACTGGAATGTGATGGATAAGTACAGGAAAATAATTTGAACTACAATTCCTATCAGTGGCTCTGCCCGCGTGATAGAAGGAAATTATCTCAACGAGAAACGAACTCCTAGGATAAAAAACCAGTTTATCAATGTGCTATTAAATTTTATAACAAAATTTATTAAAATTTGTTTAGCGGATTGTGCGTGATAATGTTACAAACCGATAGTTACTTTCGCATTTAATTTTGTATTATGTAAGCATAAATCATCATCATCTTCCTGCCCTTGCCCCATGTTACTTAGGGTCCGTACAGCACGCTTTTTTTCTTTCATTCTGCCCTGTCAATCGTCACGCTGTCACTGACTCCCTTTTCTTTCATATTATTCCTCACAGAATCCATATTTTTTTTTGACCCCCGTCTCACTCTCCACCCACTAATACAGTCGTAACTCTTTTAGTGACACGCGTTTCATCCCTGCTCCGTACATGACCATACCAAAACAAACGATTCTCTTTAAATTTTTCAGTCACTGGCACCTCTTTCAAACTTTCTCTCATTTATTACATTATCCATTCTCGTCACTGCACGCATCCATCTAAACAATCTCATCTCCACTACGTCCAATATTTGTCATCCATCTTTTTCACACATACAAATATTTGGTATGTATGGATATAAAATATTTTCCTGATTTTGGAATTTTCGGAAAAAACTGTAATGTTTAAGGAGTAGTAAAAAGGTTTTTTATATCTCTCGTATCTTTCAATTATTCACAGATTTGAGCCTTTTAAAAGTCCCGTCGTTTTATCGAGGTTAGTCATCTTAAATTGAGTCTCTTTAGCACCGTAGTAGGGGTCTTCGTAAACCTTCCAAGAAACCGGGACTCGTCCCGATCCACGGATACGTGCCACGTTTAAGTGTTTAAGATCTCGATTACGTGTTGCTGACTTTGTTTAATGGCTATCAGGTGTAGTCGGCGTATGCTTTCAGGTACTGAAGGACAGTTGTTACTGATTTTTGTCCCTTCCAGCCTGGGAACTGTTGTTTTGTTCCTCATAGTAGAAGCTCAGCTTAGTTTGAGACTTGATGGCTTTGTGTGAAAGTTGTGGAATATTATTATTATATAATATAATAATATTCCACATATATATTTATTACAGCCCCATATCATGTTCTGACAATTACTGTCTATTCTAGGTTGCCTGGAAGAGATCGCGGAATGCGATAAGGCCGCCCACAATGGGCGAGTTCGAAATTAACTATCGGGTAGTTGCTAGGACCAGACACAACGCCAGTCTGGTCGGGAAATCCTCTCCTTTCATCGAAAGTGTGTAGGACCTCCTTACACCATTGTACACCCTTTTCTGCGTGCCACTAAAATGATACCTATCTGCAGTAACAAGGACAAATTGAATGCGGAAAACAGATTACCAGAACTTATGAAGTAGATTAGAGAGGAGTATGTCTGTCCAGCTGTGGACAACAACAGGCTGTAGTTGATAGAACAAGGTTATCAGGTGTTGCCGACTATAGTCTCAGGATTCCAAACTCTTGAGCATCGACGCCCAGTTGCTAGCCTGTCCGTTTTCTATCGTTCATACTCGTAGTTTGGGGAGTGTGGTGCGCTGGAGTTACAGAATTTAAATCCGCCAAGTTCGTTCCATCATCAGACCACAAGACGTACGGCGTTGCGCCACCGGTACGTGGTGGACATCCCACCCATACGTATAAAGCGTTTTGGGAACACATTAATTACGCGTACAGCTAAGGAGTCGATATCCCTGCCGGAGTCTGCGTTTCCTGATAGCTATAACTTTGGGGTCTTTAAAGGGTGAATAGATTGCTTCTACAGCTGTTTCAGTCGAAGGTTAGTGTCTTTCATCACGTCTGGCTCATCTCACCACTTTTACAAAGTCAAGTAGTGGCATCTTTTGGCTGAATCAGCACTTAACAAAAAAAAAAAACTGCTACAAAATAAACCAATAGCAACCAAAAAAAAAAAAAACTTACAATAAATCCCCATTACTCGATCACGGATTTGGCAAAAAAATCTCATCGTCGACAAAACACGTAGGTACTGATTCGCGCGCTTTTCACACGGCGTCAAAATGGCGGTAGTGCCGAACTAACGAAGTCCTTTGTTGCACCTGTTGGGTCGCGAATATAGAAAGAGGGCGACGTTCTATAAGTGAGAGGTAGTTTGGCATTTATGGATCATTTAATCAAGACTGGGATGTGGATAGGGGAAGTTATTGGAGGTACGAAAGGTGTCGTCTTTAGGAGGATCGGTTCAGATCGAGAGTATGGAAAATCTTAGGTTTATAGACAAAATATTGTAATTGTAATTGAAAAAAGATTAGTCTCACTGTATTTCATTATACACTTATTATTATTATTTATTTTTATTATAAAGACGTAAAGTTTGGTTTTATATTTTTTTTTGGTTTGTAGGAGACACTGAAAGTACTAGTCAGAGTGCTAAAATTTTTTCACCGATAGAAAGCTGCTTTATTCTTGATTGACATAGACTATATTTTATGTACGCAGTTACATAAAATATAGTATTATAGTATATATAGCGGGTAATAAAATTCCACCCATCATCAAGCCCATATCACAATTTATTCATAATTTAATTGCATACAGCTAATGAGTAGAATTCGCTGCTGGATTCTACGTTTCGAATTTGATGTAGTGACTAGGTTATTTCTAAGCAAGAATGCAAGTGATATAGTGTAAATTAAAAAACAAATCATGATCATTTGATCACGATCATTTGTTCTGTGTCTGGGTGTAATTTATCTATAGTATGTATGTATTTAGAAATATACAAGTATGTTTATCGGTTGTCTAGTACTCATAACACAAGCTCTTCTTAGTTTGAGACTAGACGACTTTGTGTGATAGTTGTTGAATATATTATTATTATTATATTATTAAATCACTGGCTGACAACACAGCATGCATTTTTCTTCAATACTTCTTTAATCACTGCAATCATAATAGTCACCTCATTTTTAGTCATGTCATCTTTCTCACAAACCCTCCATCGTTTTCTTGTACCTATAACAAAAGGCGGGCTTGCGGACAGTGAGCAATGGGTAGCTCGCTGTCCGGCCGTCCGGTAACTGTCCGGACCAAGCCCAAGTCGTCGACGGCGCGCGCTGTTCCCGCGCGCCTCAAGGAGTTGTCAGCAACAGCAGGGGCCCAGCCGGGTCGAAGCCTACTGGGGCCAGGGTTATCCGAAAGGGCGCTCGAGCCCCGGTATGAAGGCTTGAAGGAACGGGATGGGTTTTTTAGTCAGTAAGAGTCTGACACTATCTCCCGCTCCGCCCAAGAGCGGGGGTTGTCATAAGATGATTTTTCTCATCGACAAAAAAAAAAAAAACCTATAACAAAAGAAATCTTAAACAAGTCATTGAAAACCAGCCCTCCACAGAAATAAGAAGGCTCTCTTTTATTTTATCGGCAAAGTAAGAGTAAGTATATTTACTTACACGACAGAACTTTTTCAAAATTATTGCATTTATAGCCAACATTAGTAACACAGGTCCCATTCAGAACTCAACAAAACCTGGACTCAACAACTTAGAAAGTCCCAGTCCCTTTAATCTCAAAGTCTAACCTAAAAAATATAACATTGCCAAAGTTAGAAAGCGACTCCAAAGTTTTCTATATTCTACGTTAAAGGTAGAAAACCAGGAAGTCGAAACGAGACCATTATTTTAGGCTTTGCTGACCATTCGCGATAGCTGCACAGATTTATAAAAAAGCCTGTGAAACCGCCGCGGAATACTTTACAAGCCTAGTGCTGTACGATTGGCTTTTACCGTATTATTAGACTTTATTTTGACAGTTACGGATTTGTACAATTGTTTAGTGATCTAAGATTTTGAATACTACATGTTTTGGGATTCATTACAGCATGGAGTACTGCTCTCGCAGAGCAGTGGTGGCCGAGTGGTAACGGCCCCGACTTACAAGTTCAAACCCAGCCAAGCACAATACTTTGTGTAATTTATTTCATCACCACTGCTCTCAAAACGGTCAAAGAAAACATCGTCCCAGGAATGGGAACATTAAAAGGCAGATTAAGCTTCTGCTATGCTTCAGCTCTCATCTTTGGTATGTATTTGCCAAATACCAGCTTGATGCACTATAGTCGATTGAGAAGCGAGCTAAAAAAATTCATCAGCTATGATGCTCTTGTCAAATCAAAACTCCAAAGTCTTGAGCATCGACGCCGAGTTGTTAGCTTGTCGGTTTTTACCGTTTACATTTCGAGGAGTGTGCATTAGAGCTGCACAATTTATTTCCGCCAAGTCCGTTCCATCATCAGACCATAAGTCGTGAAGGGTTGCGCCACCACCCATGGTGGACATACCACCCATATTACTGGGGCCAAAGGTCAGTCACTGGGGCCAAGGATCTAGTTCCGAAAGGGAGGATTGGCCCCGGTATTAAAGGCAACGAAGAAACGGGGTGGGTTTTTTAGTCAGTAAGAGTCTGTGTTGTGGATGTGCACCGAAAAAACAAATCCCACCCATATGTACAAGCCTACTGGGGGCCAGGGTTAATTCGAAAGATAGCTCAAGCCCCGGTACGAAAGGCACGAAGGAACGGGGTGGGAAAAGTCAGTAAGAGTCTGACACTATCTCCCGCTCCGCCCAAGAGCGGGGGTTGTCATTGGATGATTTTTCCGACCATAATAAAAAAAACCCATTTGTACAAAGCGTTTTGGGAACTCATTCATTATGCGTACAGCTGAAGAGTGGAATTCTCTGCCGGAATCTGTGTTTCCTGATAGCTATAACCTTGGGATCTTTAAAGAGTGAATAGATTGCTTCTAGGCAGCATGTTCCATCGTCGGCCACATCATCGCTTACCATCAGGTGAGATAAAGACCCCTAGGTCTTTAAGTCAAGCTTGAACTCCAAGGATGGACAGGCTAGGTTACTTTTTATTTGACTTCGAATTCGCATCCGTAAAAACCAACATTCCCGCGAACGAAGCCGTTGACAGAAGCTAGTGTTTTATAAATAACAGTACACATTACGAGTATTATATTCTTATACCTATATATAAAAAGTGGAGAACCACTCTCTGATTAATCAAATCTCAGAAAAAAGAAAATCTCAGAAACTATAACACCTACAAACTTAAAATTTAGCAGGTAGGTTCCTTCGGCGCGCACTGTTCCCGCGCCTCAAGGAGTTGTCAGCAACAGCAGGGACCCAGCTGGGTCGAAGCCTACTGGGGCCGGGGTTAGTTTCGAAAGACAGCTCGAGCCCCGGTATGAAGGCTAGAAGGAACGGGGTGGGTCTTTTAATCAGTAAGAGTCTGACACTATCTCCCGTTCCCGCCCAAGAGCGGGGGTTGTCATTGGATGATTTTTCCCACCGTAAAAAAAGGTAGGTTCCAAAACTCCACCCTTTAGGGTATGAAACGGGGGGCAAAAGCTAGTACTATTTATAGTCTAAGATCCGATTAAGAACGACCTTCACCGGTCTGTACAATGGATGAAACGTATTTTATGACAAATTTAGTATAATAAATAATATAACGCCACCCACGTTTTTATTTTATTTATTTATTCGCTAAACAAACCGGTGCATTTTTCAAAAAAAAAAAACAGTTATTTCATAAGCAACCCACCCGCGTTATATTATTTAATATACTAAATTTGTCATGAAATACGTTTCATCCATTAAACAGACCGGTGAAGGTCGTTCTTAGTCATATCCTCTACTATTAAAGACAACGTGACAATTGCAAAGGGCCAATTACGCCTACAATATCTGGCTTATTATTGCAGATATAATTAAACACATTAATTAAATTAATTAACGTATGTTACTGACTAGCCTATCCGTAATTAGTTTAGTGAGAAATATTAATATTTCTCCTTATCTAGCAAGACTATCCTACATAATAATTTTGTTTGTTTACTTGTTGGCCCAGTATACTGAGTTATGATCTACACTCATATTATTGATATAGAGCCAAAGTTAGTTTTTTTGTTTGTATGAAGTAATCTCAGGAAGTACTAATCCGGTAGCTAAAATTTTTTCACCGATAGAAAGCTGCTTTATTGCTGAGTGACATAGCTATATTTTAAAAACGCGGGCGAGGGCGCAGGCAAAAGCTAGTATTGTATTTTCTTCATCATCACTACTCTCAAAACATTGAAGGAAAAGATCGGAAACTGACATGTTTTAGAACCAACAATTTGAAGACACAATATGACATCCACCACTGAGATTATTATACTTTTAACTAGTTTTAATAAATAAACAGTTAGTAGTTTACATATTACAGTATGTCTAATAGGTTAAACGACTTGGGTAATTATTAGGATTTAATGAAATCGGATGTAGTCAACACGGGTTCAATAATCAAGGTTGATTAGGAAATAGAGATCATTGTTTACTAACAGAAGAACCTTATGAAAAGTATCGAATATAAGTATTTTTTAAATGATTAAATATTTAACAAAATTCCCAAGTCGGTTGACTTATTAGACAGACTATAGGTACATCTTTTGTATATTTTTAAAGCTGCCCGTTGAAAATCATTAACAGATATTTTTTTTGTAAAACAATTGTTAATATAAAAAAAAATAGTAATAATTTTTTAATTAAAAGCGCAGCACCTGACTGACATTTTCAAAACAACGTTTCCTGTTATCAAAGATGGAAGAATATAAGATTGCAAGGAAATTAAAACCCATAAAAATAATCTTAAAACATCCTAATCAAATGTCATTGGCCGTTCAAAATTCTTGTATGTCGTTGATGTACATAATGACACATCATCAAAGCAATATACTTTAATAAGGCCCCCGCCGATCCGCGATGCAAAGTCGACGTTAACGATTCCGCCATCGTTTTGATTTCGCATCCAACATCGTTATTTTACTTGTGTGGTGTGGTACAAGTGATGTACTTGTGAATCTAAACTAAATATGTTGAGGCTTTTTTTTGTAGGTGGGAAAATCATCCAATGGAATCAATCAATGGAATGGAATGGATGCAATCATCAGCGCTGTGGCTCTGTTTTACATGAGCCCCAGCATTTTGCTGAGCGCTGGCCGTTTTGCGCGGATGTGACGCATATCTTACGTGCTACTTTTAGTCGATATTGTTATTTATTTTGTTATGATATGCGTCATGTTTGACGTGAATAAGCACTTTTTCTTTCTTTCTTTCAATGACATTTCTTGCTCTTGAGCGGGGAGCGCATGTCAGACTTTTACAGACTAAAAACCCATTCCTATTCCTTCTTTGCTTTCAACCCTGGGTGTTTTATTTTCACACTACCAATGGCCCCAGTAGGCTACAAGCCTACTGGGCCCCTACGGTTTGCTGACATCTCTTTCAGGCGCCTGTAGAACAAGGCGCCGTCAAGACTCGAGCTCAGTCCGGACAGTTACCGGATGGCTGGACAACGAGCTACTCATTGCTTGCCGAAGAACAGTGACTCTTGAAATTACATTAGCTAAAATTAGATGATTTTATAAAAAAGACGTGTGGCACTCGGGGACTGCCCCGGTAAAGCTATTGCATAGCATTTTTATCACTTTCACACATTGAATTGAATTTTGATTGATTGTTCAATCATTTGTTTTCTTATCGGTCACCACGCTCAAAAAACAAATGAGTGGGGGGTTTAAGGTTATTTTCGTTACGGAATTTATGGATTCGGTCTCCACGCTCAAGGCCCGCGATAGAAGCTATGCAATAGCTTAAAAATAAATTTCAGACTATCGACAACGTATCCCGTATTTGCTGAAATTGTGACTGAAAATGAACGTTTCAATTCGCTGTCAACCTATAAGTTAAACCGCTTTTTATTTTATAAGACTTCGTTTTAATATACAGAGTATATCGTCAGTATTAAGATGTTTATAAAATGTTAGTCAATAGAAGGATTACCTACTTTGTAACAAACATACGGTCCACATACTATACGTTGATATAATGTACCTTACGAAAGTTCACTTCCAGATCTTTACCCATTTATGTACTTGCTTAAATACATGGAAGGGGGTAACGAAGAGGAATTCAATAGAAGTAGGTACGAGTACTAATATATTAATTACACTGAGTTTCCAAGCTATTGATGAACATCTTTTAAAAAGAAAGAAAAAACATTTCGAGAATCTAGAACTGGCACATAATAAACAAAAGACTAACACGAACACATCACACGTTGTACATTTTATTAATCTATTTTGTTCGTGTCTGATTCTAGAGTGCCCGGCTTTTATCTAAATCACTTTCTATAAATATCTAGAAAATAAATAAATTAAGAAAAGCTTTTATTCTAGAATTGTAAGTCATTTATTTACAAAAATAGAAATACATTAAAAAAACAGTCAAAGGCCAAGGATGAGATAGAATTGTACGCAAATGTACACTCGTATTCACAATGTTGACGATTTTTGATGTTGCATATTCAAACTTTTTTTTTTTTTTTTTTCGATGGGAAAAATCATCTTATGACAACCCCCGCTCTTGGGCGGAGCGGAAGATAGTGTCAGACTCTTACTGACTAAAAAACCCATCCCGTTCCTTCAAGCCTTCATACCGGGGCTCGAGCGCCCTTTCGGATAACCCTGGCCCCAGTAGGCTTCGACCCGGCTGGGCCCCTGCTGTTGCTGACAACTCCTTGAGGCGCGCGGGAACAGCGCGCGCCGTCGACGACTTGGGCTTGGTCCGGACGGTTACCGGACGGCCGGACAGCGAGCTACCCATTGCTCACTGTCCGCAAGCCCGCGCCTACGGTGGCTGGAAATCAGGATCGAAATCCCGGCGGCGGCGAGAGCGCCGTTGCCTGATGCGGTCGGCCTCCTCCTTAGCGAGCATTACTGCTTCGCAGAAGTCGGCGACCGCCTGCCACTCCTCCTCGCTCCGGATCATGGCCTCGACCAAGGCCCGGCGCGAGGGGTTTCCGCCGCCGATCACCCCCACGAGGGCACGGCGATGCTCCGCCCAAGCAGGGCACACCGCGATTGTGTGCTCCACCGTGTCCTCCGGGCGTTTCGCACAGTTCGACACCCGGGCGTCACTTCCGCTTTAATTCGGAATGCATATTCAAACCTCATTATTCCCTAGGGATCGGCCATACTGCATTATCTCCCTAGGGATAGAATGACTGGCTCTAAGTAAAGTTTGTATGACGTAATAAAACGACATTATCGAGCAGGTGGTGTAAAAAAATATTATCAATCTCACTAACACATTCATTTATTGACACGACATACATAACTTATCCCAAACGAATTCGGGCAAGATACTCCCAAATCTGTAAACTGATACGGAGTTCCCCCCTTCCCTTTTGTAAGTTTAAAAGTTAGCAGATGGCTCAACTAGATAGATATAATTCTCAAAGTTTGGATAAGGTGGGTCCCCGGGGTATTTCGCGATATGTAGACTCTCAAATCGAAGTATTTATAGGGGGTTTAACTTTATTTATGAATGAAAGGCTTCTGAATGCTGAATTCGATGTTGGATCTTTGGAGTTGAATGTACTGTAACTTCAAGTAGGTTTAATAACATCCTTATTCTTCTTCTTTGTATAGTATAATAACTATTTCAGGATGTTTATTGGAATTACGGCGTTATTGTAGCGTGTCGGGTATGTTCGCGTCTGCGCTTACCGATGATTTTTACGCAATGAAACGAAAAAACCAACCAAGTGTGAGTCGAACTCCCGTACGAAGAAAAATCAGTCTATTGTATGGGAGCTCCACACAAATATTTGTTTGTATTTGCTGTTATATCGGCAACAAAAATACATCATTGTTTTTTGAAAATTTTAAGTGTCTTTCACGGTTCATGACATACAGCCTGGTGATAGACAAACAGATAAACGAACGGACAACGGAGTGTTAGTAATAGGGTTCCGTTTTACTTAAAATTTAATTACCCGAATGGATAGAAAAAACATATACTGTGTAATAAAAAAAATAACTACACGTTGAAAAAACTGTTTTTCCAAAAAAAATAAACCGACTTCAAAAACAAGCTATTACACACATCGATTCACATTTGGCGAAGATATCGCTGAACAAGATACAAAAAAACATTCAGATGACTTGAGAACCTCTTCCTTTTTGAAAGTCGGTTAATAATTACAGGACATTAGTAAGTCTATGTCCCTGTAACTGGGTTACGAACGTGACATGACAATCGCGTCGAGGAAAATATTGATATTCCACCGCTATTTTTACTTTAGATTTAGCTATAGCGACTCGTTTTTATTTTTTACCGGCATTAACTTGGCCATTTAAGTGATATGAAAGAAAAGGGAGTTAGTGATAGTATGACGGGTTTTTTTTATGGTGGGAAAAAATCATTCAATGACAACCCCCGCTCTTGGGTGGAGCGGGAGATAGTGTCAGACTCTTACTAACTAAAAGACCCACCCCGTTCCTTTTAGCCTTCATACCGGGGCTCGAGCGCCCTTTCGGATAAACCTGGCCCCAGTAGGCTTCGACCCGGCTGGGTCCCTGCTGTTGCTGACAACTCCTTGAGGCGCGCGGGAACAGTACGCGCCGTCGACGACTTGGGCTTGATCCGGACAGTTACCGGACGGCCGGACAGCGAGCTAAGTTTGACGGGTGACAGGACAGAATGGTAGAAGAAAACGTGTTGCGCCGACCCCAAGTAATATTGGATAAGGGCAGGAAGAAGAAGAAGAACTTGGTCATTCAAAAAACAATGTAATTTTCTCAATTCGCTTTTATTTTAAGACTAGCTTTTGCCCGCCGCTTCGCCCGCGTACATAAAATATAGCCTATGTCACTCAGAAATAAAGCCGCTTTCTATCAGTGAAAAATTTTTAGCGATCAGTACTTCCAGAGTTTAATTCTTTACCTCTTTATTATATAAATGTAAATAGATGTAGAAAAACATTATTAATAAAATACTACTACTGCTACTATTGATCAAGGACTTTAATTCGTATAGTATTTATTTTTTATTTAGAAGAAAATAAATCTTTTTCTCGTGTCGATCTGTTTCAAATTTTGTCCGACCAATATTTAGCCACCTGGACAGCTCTGTCTGTCTGAAGCCAAGCTTCATATAAGTCGTGGAGGGTGCAGGTAGTTGTGCATGCTGGGCAGAAAAGGTGACGCATATCCTGTGAAGGGGCTCCACACTGGCACTGTATTGAAAGACTACTTTAAAGTCAAGTCAAGAGTGAATAGGTTAGAGTCTGTCTAATAAGTTAAATGACTTGTTGGGTAATTATTAAGATTTAATGAAATCTGATGTAGTCAACACGGGTTCAATAATCAAGGTTGATTAAGAGATAGATATCATTGTTTACTAACAGAAGAACTTTAATGAAAAGTATCGAATATAAGTATTTTTTAAATGATTTCAAATTATACAAAATTCCCAAGTCGGTTGACTTATTAGACAGACTATACTTCTAGATACGCGTGCTCCATCGTCGATTACATCATCGCTGTCAGGTGAGATAATGGTTTTTTTTTTACATGGGAAAAATTATCCAATGACTACCCCCGCTCTTAGGCGGAGCGGGAGATAGTGTCAGACTCTTACCGACTAAAAAACCCATCCCTTTCGGATAACCCTGGCCCCAGTAGGCTTCGACCCGGCTGGACCCCTGCTGTTGCTGACAACTCCTTGAGGCGCGCGGGAACAGCGCGCGCCGTCGACGACTTGGGCTTGGTCCGAACAGTTACTGGACGGCCGGATAGCGAGCTACCCATTGCTCACTGTCCGCAAGCCCGCGCCTGCGGAGGTGAGATAATGGTCAAACGTGAGAATAAATAATAACAAAAAAGAAAAGGAAATTCATTTATCTGGCACATAGATAATTATGTACACAGAATTAAGAAAGAAGTAGGTACTATGACGTATGACAATCCTTAAATGAAAAAAAGATATACGCCTCTATAGATGAAATACGCATCTCTCACACTGTTTTGTACTAATCGATTGTCGATGGTCAATGAAAAAGAAGAACACATATTGCTACATCATCGTTAGTAAATCTGTATCATTAATTGTTGAAGAAATCATTTTATTTTATTTATTTGGGGCAATAAACACGTATTGGAAAAACACATATACATATTGGAAAAATAAAAAACAGTACAAACGAAAAATATTTAAAAAAACCAACGAACGAAACCAATTTTTTTTTATATTTTAAATTTTTATGTCCAACTGAATCTTAGTTGTCAACTTCAAGGCCAACCTTTTTTACCGTTTTACATTTTAGCAAAGTCGGGAAGAGGTAATATTGACATTTTGTTCTTATTTTAATTAGTTCAAAACTTTCTTAGAAAGCCCTTTATATAGTTAAAATTAATTCAGTTTTCCAGTCTCCTTTTGATCGTGATTTACAAACACGATTCGCTTTAACCACAAAACATTCGAGAGTACAAAACTTTTAGTTGTTCTTTGGAATCACAGACTAACCTCTTTCAAATGCACACATTCACAACTCACTTTTCAACTGAACATGTAATTACTGTATCTGTTAATAGATGGCGTTACTTGTACGTACCAAGACAATTTATCTACCGCGGAAAACGTACAAACGATTTTGTTTAGCCACAACTAAATACACAAAAAGTTTAACTTTTGTATAAACATTGTATAGTATGTATTATATTATATGTATGCTACGAAACCGTCAGTACTTCAGTCCGCTACGAGCCGTCGTAGCGCTGGTACGGGTCTACGGCGGTGCTACGCTGGTGTTACATAAACTTGCTACAATATGACAATGCCGGTAAATAAAAAATATGTGATAAAACCTTATCTAATGAACATGAAAATACATTCTTAATTTGTTAAGGTTATAGTGACTAGAATTGTGTTAAAATCAGTGACAAAGTCGTGATTATGTAGAGGTTTTCGGTTCCTTCCTTTCGATTTTGAAATCGGAAATAAGGTAAGGAGAATTATATTTTATCGTTTGTGTGAGGATTTCCATTCAGGTCGTGCCATTAAAGAGGAATGTGTTAAACATTTATTTAAATGGGTTTACAAAGTTTAATCGAATGGAATGTGTTTGCCGCTTTCCGTTATATTTTATTTACGTTTGGTATTTTCTTGTTTAGATTTCAATTCACATACAAAATATGTTTGGATATAACTTTCATGCGTTTATTAATAAAGTGTTGTGAAACTATTGCATATATTCTGGATACTATTTTTTTGTGTTTGATGGATTTTTTGTCTCCAGTCATTGTTATACTTAGAAATTTATTCGTCATGAGTTTTTATTTTTTATTTTAAATTTAAGACTAACACTGATAAAAAAAAAATGGCGTTTGAGACTAATACTACTACTGCACATATTATAAGTAAACTTTTTGTCATTATTTTATTACTTTTCCCCACATTCTTTTTTTTTGGACCTTTGACAGTTTGTTCCATTATTGGATCATAAAACGTATGATGATGCGTCACCGTTACAAGGACACCTACCCATAGGTACCAAACGTTTTGGAAACATTCATTGTGCGTAATGAGGAGTTTCCACTCTTTAAATTGTAGCTATCAGGAAACAGAAAAAGAAGGAAAACAAGGAAGAAGAAGAAGGAGAGGAGGAAGGTCAAAGTCAAAGTCAAAAACATTTATTTCAAATAGACCATTTGCAGGCACTTTTGAATAGTCAAATGTCGGTCAGTCCAAGAAAAGTGAAGCTAAATTGCACGTTCCAAAGCGTAGATCTCTATGGAGAAGAACGTGCAAGAAACTCTATGGACACGAAGGTTGACTGGCAAAAATGCCTAAGGCATTAAGTCCGCCTCTGTACTTTTGTGTGCATATAGCATATAATAAATAAATAAATAAACAGACTCCCACAGGGAATTCCTTCCGTAAAGTTTGTTTTTTTTTTTTGTAAGAGGTAATCTCTGAACGTGCTGGTCCGATTGCGAACATTTTTTCACCGATAGATATGTAGTTGCTTTATTCCTGAGTGACGTAAGCTATATTTCATGTACGCAGGCGAAACTGCGAGCAAAGGCTAGTTTATAATATGACATCTATAGTATATAATATGTCTCAAAGGAATAGATACCACCATAGGGATATCAATATTGCTTACTAATCAGGTTGGGCTGGCCATCACAGTTATTATTTTTGTAATACTACCGTGTTAAAACACCTAGCATTGTCTTAACGATGTTAGGTTTCCAGACCCCAGTAACTGGGTAACATAGTATCGTTTGGCAAGACTAGTGGCTGATTATCGGGTGTCAGATGCCCGTGATTGATTGAGATTGTGAAAGATCTTTGAATGACTGTCGGGATTAAAATCGTGCACTAAGTTTTTTTTTTAAATTTTACCGTACTTATTTCATGAAGTAGGTACTTAATTCAGCATCTGTATTAATAATTTTCCACAACTATAACACAACGCCGTCTAGTCCCAAGCTAAGCAGAGCTTGTGTTATGAATACTAGACAGCTGATAAACACACTTATATTTCTAAATACATACATATTATAGATAAATTACACCTAGACAAAGAACAAATGATCATGCTCATCACCCAAACATTTGTCCTGCGTGGGAATCGAAACCACGGCCACGACCTCCGACATAGCAGTCAGGGCCACTAACCACTAGACCAACAGGCCAGCTAAAAATGAAAAGTGGTTACCCATCTATTCCAACGCATTAAGTACTACCAAATCTGCAGTTTAAGCAAAGTTTTGAAATTCGAATAGTGCTTTTTCTGGCGTCGTTGAGATAGTCAACACTCCCAAGTCGTCGACGGCGCGCACTGTTCCCGCGCGCCTCAAGGAGTTGTCAGCAACAGCAGGGACCCAGCCGGGTCAAAGCCTACTGGGGCCAGGGTTATCCGAAAGGGAGCTCGAGCCCCGGTATGAGGGCTAGAAGGAACGGGGTGGGTGTTTTAGTCAGTAAGAGTCTGACACTATCTCCCGCTCCGCCCAAGAGCGGGGGATGTCATTGGATGATTTTTTCCCACCATAAAAAAAAGGTAGTCAACACTACATTAAAATTCTCAGGCTCCATTTTACCAAAATCGCGTCTATTTCAATGATACTACGTATTGTCCAGCTGATATAATGTCATACAAAACTACACCAATTTAACATCACAATATCTACATGGAATCAATTTGAAATTTGCATATAATTGAAACAACTACTGGACTTCACTCGAAAAATTATCCTCAAAAATTTTCTACTTTCAGTATAGTTCTATTAACATAATTTTGAAATTGGAATAGCGTAATGATTCACTTTCGAATTTCAAGATTCGACAATGAACAAAAGTGGCACATAACGTGCGAAGCCAAAAGAAAAATAAAACAAAAATGTTCGATTTTTAAATTATGAGCAGTTATAGAATTTGAATGTTTTTTTTTTTACTACAAGTACTGGGCTTCTTGCGTTTACAGAATTGATAATGATTTAGTTTGTATGAAGAAATTAGAAATACATCCGTGCACTAGTTGTATTGTAATAAGTCCATGACCCTGCGAACCCTCGGGATGTCGATATTGCATAGTAATGGGGTTGGATAGGTCGTGTCGGGTTATTCTGTCGTATCCATTCTGTAGTAATAGGGGTAGTAAGTATTATCTTAAAAATATCAATTTGAAGATAGTGTCGAGATGTGGAATTACTGGACTGATCGTCAAAATAATTACGGACTTCATTAGTTTAAAGTAATGAAATTGGAATTTTGATTTTCACTTAATATTGGGATATTTAGTATTTCTTTTTATCATAGCAATCATTGGCATTTCCCTAACATTTCTTTGTACAGGTAGATAACCAAACAAAAACCTGTGTACTTATTGCTTTTCATTTGTAAAAAATGTGAACAATCACGATAGGTGTCGATTTAGGGCAGCTTTGTGTCTGTATTTTTGTTTCTTTTATATTTAGAATGATTTATATGTACTTGAACACAGAGCTGCATGGCGTCGTATTGCGACAGAAGCGATATTGCAGGGTTCGACCGAGACGTGACCACGACCACTTTGTCAAAAGTGTACAACTTAGAAGATATGTACTTGTATTTGAATCAGTTATCATTATCACCATCAATTCAGACATAGTCACCCCCAAGTGTCGCCACTACGATCAGTCCTCACCAGGTCGTCGGTCTACCTTGTGGAGAGGCCTTCCAACGCTGCTTCTTTTGGTACGCAAGTAAAGTACCTCTAGGTGATAGCTACAACCACGCTTAATCGCAACAGTTATAGATACCGGCACGAATCTTGAGCGCTCGGCGAAAGAGTAAAGATCAATTTGCGCATCGTACACATCGTCGAGCCAATCACTGTAACTACAAAGATGTACTCCCAGCTCCCGCGTCTCACTTCATACCACTAAAGAGGCCCAATACTTCACTTCTCATTCAAGTCTGCGCGATTTCAAGTTCAAGTCAGCGCTCAAGATCCGTGCCGGTATCTGTATATCATGGGGTCATTGGTGTTTCAAATGATAAAACTAGATAACTAAATAAACACAAAATAATCTCGATAGCAATTAACGGAAAACTAGCTTCACACATTCAACGATATTCAACCATCTATTAAAAAAATACTACTATTATTAATCAACGATACCAATACAAATTATAGTTATAACAATTCTTCTTTTTTATTTCTGATAATTTAAAATATTTTGGCAGCAGTGGTTGCAGAGTCGTAACGGTCCCTTACAAATTGTAGTTCTCGGGTTCAAACACAGCCAAGCGCATTTTACTTTGTGTAATTCATTTCACCACTTTTTTTTTATTGTAGAAAAAAATCATGCATTGACATCCCCCGCCCTTGGGCGGAGCGGGAGATAGTGTCAGACTCTTACTGACTAAAAGACCCACCCCGTTCCTTCTAGCCTTCATACCGCTCTCAAAACGGTGAAGAAAATATCGTGAGGAAACTACGTCCTAAAAAAAAAAATCGAACACATGTGACATTCACCAACCCGCACTGGGCCCGCTTAGTGGATTATGGCCCATTCCCTGTCCTAGAGAGGCGGCTAGAGTCCCAGCAGTGGGAACATTAAATAGCTGATTATGCTGCTTATAAAATATTTTTGAACAAAACGACGTTTTTATATCAATATATAAAAATATAAAATATATGGCAAGAGTGAATAGCCTCCCTCACCATCAACGATTGCATCACTGCTTACCATCAGGTGGGATCGCAGTCAAGCACTAGTTTATACCAATTAAAAAACAAAAAAAAAAATCGATGAAATGCGTCATTATTATTTTGCAGTAAATTGTAACCGAATCTCATTTTGTCTATGCAGGTCCATTGTTAGCGTTTTTTTAGTCTGGTCACGTCCTAGTACTTAAATATTATTAGATAGTAATAATACAAATTGTACTTAATTGAATACTGTTATTAACACAACTAATTTTATTTGTTTATGTACACAAAAAACTTAAAAACGAAAAGAACAAATACAGATAGAAGAGTACAAAAGATAGGAGTTGTAATATAACTTGTTTCAATCAAATATAAGTTTCGTCTAATAATAATCATAAGTATATTTAGTTAAATGGAAATAGTAATAATAATTTAACAGGCCTGTTGGTCTAGTGGTTAGTGACCCTGACTGCTATGCCGGAGGTCGTGGATTCGATTTCCACCCAGGACAAATCTTTGTGTGATGAGCATGATCATTTGTTCTCTTTTGTCTGGGTGTAATTTATCTATAGTATGTATGTATTTAGAAATATATAATAATGTATGTTTATCAGTTGTCTAGTACTCATAACACAAGCTCTGCTTAGCTTGAGACTAGATGGCGTTGTGTGATAATTGTGGAATATTATATATTATAATAGTGGCATAGTTAATGCATTTAACTATGCTTTATTCCAATGGAGTGGGCACCTTATTTATATAATAATATAGAACCTATTAATTTAAATTTGAACCTACTATATGCAATACAGTTTATCAGTAGCGTAATATCAGTCAACCAAGATTGATATATAGTGTCATAAGTCAGTCACAGTCTATTTATTAAGTGACTTAGTTAATTGTAGTTTATTTATTATTTGACGTCAAAGCGCCAGGGTAGTCCGGCCGTCCGGGAATCGTCCGGATTGAGCCCGAGTAGTCGTTCCACGCGTGCTTTAAAGAGATGTAAGCACTCAGAAAGGCCGAAGCCTACTAAGGCCATGGGTCGATTTCTAAAAAGGTTACCCGTGGTCCTACAAGGCAAAAGCAACTGAAGGTATCAAGGTGTGGTCTTAGTCAGTAAAAGTCTGACACGCCCTTTCGCTCGACCCTAGAGCAGGAGAAGCCATTTAATGATTTCCCACCTACTTACGCGCTACTTTAGTCGAATTTGTTATTTGTTTTATTTTAAGGTATGCGCCATGTTTGCCGCAAATAAACACTTTTTATTTTTTATTTTTTATTTTCGTTCTTTTCTTCCTTTCTTTTTTTTCTTTCTTTTCTTTCTTTAAGAAAAAGAAACACACAACCTCGTGAGCTCATTCCAGTCTGGATTCAGACCTGGCCACAGTACAGCCTCCGCTCTTCTTAAAGTGACTGGCGATATTAGAGAAGCAATGGAGGACACAATGGTTACTGTGTGGGTATTAATAGATTTCTCCAATGCCTTTAACGCCGTCAGTCACGACATACTCCTATCTATCCTTTCCCATCTTATGGTTTCTTCCGAGGCGCTGGAATGGTTCTCTTCTTATCTTCGGGGACGTCAGCAGTCGGTTCGCGTTGATGACAGCTCATCAAGTTGGCGTGACCTGGATGCTGGTGTTCCACAAGGCGGTATTCTTTCTCCATTATTATTCTCCATCTTCATAAATTTTATAACTCTCTGTCTTCGGTGTGCGTATCATCTTTATGGCGATGATCTTCAATTGTATGCAGTTGCGCGGGTGGATAGTTTGTCAGACGCTATAGAGGATGTGAATCGAGATTTGAGTGCTGTTAGTGACTGGTCTGATAGGTTTGGCGTGTCTGTAAACCCCGCAAAATGTCAGGCCATTGTCATTGGTAGTGCACGCATGATGAGTAGAGTGGCGGTTGGTTCTCTACGTCCTATTATTTACAAGGGTGCAGTCATTCCCATCAGCCCTACGGTAAAGGACCTCGGTTTACTCCTTGACTCGACGCTTAGCTGGCAAAGTCAGGTCTCTAGTGTCTGTCAAAGGGTCAATGAGACTTTGCGATATCTGTATCGTCTGAGAAACTTTCTGCCTGCAAAGACGAAGACAATGCTTGTGCAGACTTTAATTTTCCCTATAGTCGACTATGGTGATGTGTGCTACTATGACCTGAACGCAGTCTTGCTGGATAAGCTTGATAGGCTCCTGAACAACTGCATCAGGTTCATATTTAACCTGAGGAAATATGACCATATTTCAAGCTTCAGATCGGAGCTCAAATGGTTGCCTATTCGCCAAAGAAGAAGTCTGCGAGCTTTGACAACTCTTTTTTCTTTGCTCAACTCTCTTGCCCCTCCTTCTTATCTTATATCTCACTTCCAATATCTCTGTTCTTCACACGCCAAGAATCTGGGTTCTTCTAACAATCTCCTACTGCTTTGTCCTTCTCATACTTCTGATGTTGTTCATTCCTCCTTCTATATTCAGTCTATCCTTCTATGGAATTCGCTACCTCTTGATATCAGAACGGCCACGAGTCAGTATGCATTTAAGCGGAAGTTGCGGAATTACTTTCTGAACAAATAGCAGAATCATCTCAAAACTCCTTTTCTTTGTGTATATATATAGTATATATTTGTATGTATGTATAGCTATATATTTTATTAAATATGCTTTTGTATATGTATGTTTAGTTTTATATATACCTAATTCTATAATTGTTTTAAATAATGTTTTCTTTTTTTTTATGCACCTGCCATTTTGTCTCTGCACTACCCTAGGTTGACTGGTAGAGAATGCCTAAGGCATTAAGTCCGCCTTTGTATCTTTTGTTGCATGAAGATTAAATAAATAAATAAGAAAAAAGGGTAGCCAACAAAAACCTACGAGTAGAAGAAAGAAATTAATTTAAATATGATTTGCAACTGAAACAAATATGGATTTACTGATTTATAATCATTTAAATCATCAATAGAATCTTTTAACATTCAGCTCTTTAATTACATAGCCTTTCAATAGGGTTACAAACTGGAAGGGTTATATTGTCAATTTTAATGAATATAATTCCGTAAATTAACGTATTTTACGGTCGCAAAGCTGTGAGAGTAGCGGTGATCCTAGATTGACCCAGCCAGGCGCATTGCTTTGAATAATTTATATCATCACCACTGCTCTCAAAACGGTGAAAGAAAACAGCGTGACAAAACCGGCATGTCCTAGAACCAAAAATTCGAAGATGTGACATCCACCAAGCCGCACCGAGCTCGCATGGTGGATTAGCTTCTCGTAGAAAGGAGACCTGTGTCGCAGTATCCCACTGCTCCGACACAGGTTACATTACAAGGCTGATTTATGTTCTACTAGCTTTTTCCGGTGCGGCTTCGCTCCCGCTCTTCCCTACCCCACCCTACTATACCCTACTCTACCCTTCTCTACCCTTGTCTACACTTCTCTACCCTTCTCTACCCTACCCTACTAGAGTAGGGTAGGGTAGAGAAGGGTAGAGACAAAGTAGTAGTAGTAGAAGTAGGGTAGACTAGACTCTACCCTACTATACCCTACTCTACCCTTCTCTACCCTATCCTACCCTACTCTACTCTACCCTATCCTATTCTACCCTACTCTACTCTACACTACTCTACCAAACTTTACATAAACCATCTACTAAATAGTTCGAACAAAGCCCAAACATTTGGTTTGGATAGGTGAGCCCGTTCTTGAGTTATAAAATTACAACGAAAAGTGGCTTTGATTTTTTATATATATGCAACGGTCGTAAATCAAATTTTAATGAACTTAGAAAGAACACAGCTAAGGAGTGGAATTCCCTGTCGTCTGTGTTTCCTGACAGCTACCACTTAGGGGTCTTTAAGTCAAAAGTGAATAGGTTATTTCTAAGTAAGCGTGCTCCGTCGTCAGCCACATCATCGTTTACCATCAGGTGAGATGTGCAAAAAGTCTAAGAAAAATCGAATTTCAGGCCGTCAAAGAAACAAACTACAATATCAATATATACAAGGTGTAAGGGACAGTCCTCCACAAACTTTAAGGGCTTGCTCAGTAGACGAAACTGAACAATCTTCCACAAAAAAATTTTTCACGAAACAAAAAAAAAATCGGTCTCTCCATACCATCTGTCCAATCAAGTTTAGAATTTTCTATGCTGAGGCGGATTTTTTTTTTTCGTTTCCTGAAAAAAATTTTTATGGTAAGTTGTTCAGTTTCGTCTACTGAGCAAGCCCTTAAAGTTTGTGGAGGGCTGTCCCTTACACCTTGTATAAATATCCGGCACATAATATAAAAAAAATCTTTTTTATCTGTAACATAATTATAAGCGTGTGCAATGCTCAGCCTTTCATGAGAGCGAACTCGAAATATTTGGCCCGCTTTTGTACCCACCCCCTCATGCGTGAATGCAGTACAAAGCGTTTAATTGTGAAAAATTAATTAAATTCCCTGTTTTCCGAAGTGTATGTTGTTTAAAAAAATAAATATTTATATACAGGGTTCTTCGTAAAATACTAATAACCTTGCAGGACTGTAGGTAGGTATTTGATGCCATCTAGCCGATTTCGGCCACAGCGACCGCAATCTTTGTCTCCTCATAGTGGTTGTGAACTCAGTATCAAGTTGCTCTGCGTCATGTGGAAGGTAAGCACGTCGTGTTGTCTTTCCAGTCACTCCTTTAAACAGGGGACTTACCGCCATAATTATGGCATGGTAGGACAGTTATGGCAGGTATTGGGCCCACTAGTAATCCGCTAAATAATATAGACAACATGTATGAAAGTAAATAATTATTAACCCCTAGCGCGCAGGGGGTATTATTATTACGTAATTGTACGTTTTTTTTTAAGAAAATTAAAGATATAGAAACCGAAATTTCCGGCCAAAAATAATTCGTACAAACGTGTATTCAAAACTAAAATTAAGCGCTTTTCAAGGTAATTCAAGATGTACAGACGTACAATCGGCGCTCGAGGGAGGAGAAGAAAATAATAATATATTCTACAACTATCACACAACAACAAACCGCCTAGTTCCAAGCCAAGCAGAGCTTGTGTTATGAGTACTAGAAAACTGATAAACATACAGCATACTTATATATTTCTAAAAATACATTATAGATAAATTACACTCAGTCACAAAACAAATGATCATGGTCATCACACAAACATTTGTCCTGGATGGGAATCGAACCCACTTACCACTAGACCAACATGCCAGTCATAATAAATATTATGAAAAGAACTGTCAAAAAAAGATCTCTGTTAATATCTTTCTAACTGAGCATAGAGGAACATTTTAATGTTATCGGCATTGAACTACTATCGAAATACTAATACTAAGAAATTCCAGATGGCGAAATCCAATAAGACTTTGCCCGTTCCCGGAATTGAACTCAAAATCTCATCATCGTATAGATACTGTTATGATCGGATATAATAATAGCCTTATACTCGTTTGTATGTAGGATTTATTCCAATGAAATACCTCTTAATAGTACATTATGATACAAGTGATGTTGGTGATTACCGCTGAGGCGGTATTTAGATCCGAGCCGAAGGCGAGGATCTTAAGAGAGCCGAAGACGGTAATCGCCAATATTCACGTGTATCATACGACGTTTTTCGACACACTTGAGAAAAAAAAAATTACAAATTAATTAATTATTGCTTTATCAGCAAAACTGTTTTTTTTGTAGTTGGAGGCAAAAAATTGTTCTTTCTTCTTATGCGCGCGCACCCAAAATGGCGACTATAGACTAGCTACTCTAGCTAGGCTGTTTGAATAAAAATAAGAATGAGATTGCTTATGTGCATAAACAGAAAAAAATAATCATGAAAGGTTTTATTTATTAAACATGTATAAGTTAAAATAGTTTATTTAAACACAAATTAGCATAAAATAAGCAAGCAAGACACTAATTTGTACTATTCAACGCAATAATCGCCTAATGTATTTTTTTTTCAAATTCAATGTTTGATTTGAGAACAGAGGTTTAACAAAAAAGGTTATCACTACATTATCACACTTGTGCATAATGGTAATCAAAAAGTCACAGTTTGGTTACAAGCTAGATTATATACCTAAGTGTAGTGCAATTATAGTCACTTTCTGAGCAAGTGTGTCGAAAACAATATTAAAAAAACCGGCCAAGAGCGTGTCGAGCTACGCTCAGTGTCGGGTTCCGTAGTTTCTCGTCCGTCACAATAAGTGTACCCACTTATGAGTTTAAAAAAATGCTTGCTTAAACGATTATACTAAAAACTTAGTCCAGAAATTATTTTGTACAACCTTTTTGTCTTTTTTGTACAAAACCTGTTCTTTCCATCAAGTTCAAAATGATTTTTCTAGAAAGTCCTTATAAAGTTCTACTTTTCAGATTTTTTTCATATTTTCTAAACTTATGGTTCAAAAGTTAGAGGGGGGGGACACATTGTTTTTTATTTTTGGAGTGATTATTTCCGAAATTATTGACATTATCAAAAAATGATTTTAGTAAACCCCTATTCATTTTTAAATACCTATCGAACGATATATCACACGTTAGGGTTGAAATAAAAAAAAAAATCACTTCTCACTTTACATATAGGGGGGCTACCCTAACAAAACATTTTTATCCAATTTTTATTTTACCACTTTGTCGGCGTGATTGATATACATATTGGTACCTAATTTCAGCTTTCTAGTGCTAACAGTCACAGAGATTAAGCGAGGACGGACAGACGGACAGACAGACAGACGGACAGACAGACATGGCGAAACTATAAGGGTTCCTAGTTGACTAAGGAACCCTAAAAATCTAACGACCCGTTTGTTGCACGGGTGTGATCTTTGAATATTCTCGATTTTTGTTTATTATTATGAATGTATTATACATCTAATCATTTCGCATGAAACGCTCTGTAGACACATTGGTGAAAACCACATCCAACTTTGTTCAGTCGTTTTTGAGGTTAGCGGTGGCTGGTTTTGATTTATGTTGGTTGTCTGGCCCGGAAGCTTGCTTCGGAAATAACTCGTCAGAAAAAAATGAGGACCCATTTATAGCGCCATCTACTGGGTTCAATTTTATTTTCAAACCGTTTAGGAATCTTACTTGAATTATACACACATAGATTCGTCCAAATCGGAGGAGTTAGGTTACAAAGACACGTACAGAAGAATTATAAATATAAAGATGAATAAAGATTATTCACGGCACGGCTTGCCTAGCGTTCGACTTCATAACCTTTCTAAGTTTCATCTGACAACATTCTTTATTTCAAAATTGGAATCAGTGTTTATTTATTTTTTATTTTTAATGTGACATGAGTTCAAATACATCTAAAAAGTTTCTGATAAAAGAGTCTCAATAACAATTTGCTTGTAAACGACTTCCCGGTTTCAATATTTCACCGAAAGCTATTAGTTAAATCTCACTCTCACGTATCAAACTTCGGCAATATATTATTATTCAAAGGCACATAAAGATAAGACAATTATGTACGTAACCTTTCTTAATCATTTTAAGCTTCATAAGTAGATTTTATATAATAGCTGAACACATAAAGGTGTGGGTTTACTTTGTAATTTCATAACTTCTCAGGTTTAAGGGCGCAATTAGTGGAAGAATTTAAAATTAATTGGCCTTTAAATTAACCATTATACTCCAAGTCTAAGGAAACAAGGTTTAATTGCACTTAATTTATTATACGCTGTGTTTTGAGGTTGAAGTAGAATTTGACTATATTTTTCTTGGAATATTAGAGGAGTAATTATTTTACGGAACATATAATTAGTAGCAATACTTCCTAATTTGAACATGTCTGTTATCGTGTAGAGGACTTTTCATAACGTATCATATCAATTCTGTTGTGTGTTGATATGTCAGTCAGTCAGTTTCTCCTTGTATTTATATAGGGTGACTGGTATTAGTGTACGATACTTAAACACGTGATTGTGCTCATGATAACAAACAATTTTTAGTATGGGAGCAAAGCCGAAATCGCGAAAAAAATATCAGCTGTTCAGTACATTAGGCAAACATAAATGTACTGAACAGCTGATTTTTTTTCGCGGTTTCAGGTTTGTTCCTATAGTAAAAGTTGTTGGTTATCATGAGCACAATCACGTGTTTAAGTATCGTACACTAATTACCAGTCACCCCATATATGAATCAATTTATTGCATGTTTTTGTAATGTTTCGGCTTTTTTTTGATGTGAATATCATCCAATAATTTAAATCCATCCAATAACTGCTCTTGGGCAGAGCAAGAGGTTGTGTCAGACTTTTACTGACGAAACTCCCACTCCTGTTCCTTTTTTGCCTTCGACCCTGCTGGGCCCCTACGGTTTGCTGACATCTCCTTGAGGCGCGCGTGGAACAATACGCGCTGTCGGTGAATTGGGCTCGGTCCGGACGGTTACTGGACTGTCAGACGGCAAAGTATAATGTTTCAGCTTGGATGCTAAGTCCTTTAAGCCATATCTTCATATGGAATCTTCGTATGGAATTTTGGAGGTTTTGAGTATGATTCATTGGCGGTATCATTATTCGCAATGTGGTTCTTAGTGAATATTAAAATTAGTTTAGTTTAATTTAGTGTCGTGTCTACACAACTGGATCGTATTGAGAATCATTTATATGGCGTAATTTCTGTAAGCTGGAGTTGAGAATTTTATTACCGTACAGTATTGTCTATGCTAGTGAAAGTCGTCGACGAGGATGACTCATTTTGCTGCCAAATACAATATGTTACATCATCATTCTAAAATAAAATAAAATAGCTATGTCCAGCATAAAAAAAAAACTAAATACTTTCTTAACTTGACACTGGCTACACACACAAACCGTGCTATGCAAAAAGAAAAAGAAAAGCGAGATCAAATTCGAACTTTTGAATTTAGAAGCCTGTACTAAACAGGGTCCACGAGGTTCGGTCTGATTGAATTTGTTTACATGGAATTTATTTCATTACTGGCTGACCCGACGAACTTCGTACCGCCTAAAACGTTCAATAAATAGTATACTAGCTTTTGCC
Source organism: Mythimna ferrago (assembly GCA_910589285.2). Classification (NCBI taxonomy): domain Eukaryota; kingdom Metazoa; phylum Arthropoda; class Insecta; order Lepidoptera; family Noctuidae; genus Mythimna; species Mythimna ferrago. The sequence goes on from OU342689.1 coordinate 6,035,523, forward strand.
CGCGGCTTCGCCCGCGTACATAAAAGACCTTCCCTCTTTCTCCTCCTTTTCTCACTTATTTATAAAAAAAATTAGCCTATGTCCGTCTCCAGGGTCCCAACTATCTCTGAACCAAAATTCATCAAAATCGGTTTTGCCATTTAGGTGTGAAGACGTAACAAACAAATAAACAAACAGACTCACTTTCGCTTTTATAATATTAATAAGGATAAGATTTTTTCTAAATAGTCAACCGATTGCTATGACACAAAGCCAAAGTAATATATTAAGTTACACACACATTTTTAACCGACTTCCAAAAAAAGGAGAAGGTTCTCAGTTCGGTTGTATTTTTTTTTTATGTTTGTTACCCCAGAATTCCGTCGTTTATGGACCGATTTGCAAATTTTTTTTTCCCCTTACATGATGTGCTTCCAGATAGGTCTCATTTTTTTCAAAATTCCCATTATGGAATCCATGAGGAATCGAGGGAACTCCTCAAATATTATAGGCAACCATATAGTTATTTTGGTATTTTCATAGAGGACTTACATTAAAAAAGTGACATTATTTTGATGAAGCGGAACTGGTGAAGAAGACCAGAACAAGCCAACGGAACTTCAAACTCAAACAGATATCACAATGAATATAGTTAAGCGACTATGACAATACAAATAAATGAATAATTCTGAATAGTTATGTTGAAAATGGTATCATCGAAGTGATCTGATGATGATGATGGATCCGGAAAATGGGCATGTAACTCCGTAATTAATCAATGTATCCTAGCCATGTTTGGGATTATTAGAATTGTCATGAAATGCACTTTGGCTATAAGGTACTATCGAACTGATCTGATGATGTTGATGGAGCCGGAAGATAGGCACCGGAACTCCTTAATTAATCAATGTATCCTATCCGTGACTGCTATATTGGAGGAAGTCCTGGGTTCGATACCCACCCAGGACAAATGTTTGTGTGGTGAGCACGATCATTTATTATGTCTGGGTGTAATTTATCTACAATATAAATTATATATTTTGAAAATATATATTATGTATGTTTATCAGTAGTCTAGTACTAGTAGTAATAGTATTTTGTTTGTGTCATTAAATGCGGTGTATTTTTAGAAATTTTGGAAACTGTAAGTGTCTTTTTAGATGTATCTTAAGGACTGTCCTCTTAAAAAAAACAGTCCATTATCAATGTCAACGGCCCTACTTACTAACCTTTGGCTTTGAAGTGGAAACCGTCTCATCTTGTAGAAAAGGACACCTTACGACAGTAATGCATTGATCACACGTACCGAGTAAACGGGCGAGACAGTACTCTCGGCCGAGTACTCGGTACGTGTAAACACAGCGCCGAGTGCTCGGCCCACCATTTATCTCTACAACTCGCTTGCATCACTGTCTCGGCCGAGCAACATTTTACTGTCTCGCCTTTTTACTCGGTACGTGTGATCAAGGCATTAAGGATATATCGGAACCTCAACCTGCCGAGCATGAATTATTGCAATAGTTTCTTTCTACCTTTTCTGAACAGGTTTATTAGGAAACCTTTTTATAACTAGCTGCTTATGCCTAGGCCAATTTGGAACAATGTACCCATCAAATTATGAAAAAATCCACATGATATGTGTATTTTAATCGTTTTAATCCCGTGGAGGGTCGATCCGGTACATGAAACACTATCGATTTTAGAAGTTAAAATTAAAAAATAAAGTACCTTTTTTTCAAAACTCGTGTTAATTAAAACGTCAGCTGAGCGAGTCCAATGACCTGTAGGTAGTAGTCGGCGTTGCGTACAAACTAATTATTAACGTTTCCCGTTCTAGGTGGGGTGAGAGAGAATGTCAGACTTATTGACTAAAACACACCAGTTTCTCTTCTCTTCTCTTCCGTTTGAGGCCCACGGTGACTGTTTTAAATTATTCTACAGCCCTTGTATTTTTTGAGATAGGACGTCAATCACATATCTCTTGAGAGCAAGAGAGTGTGTCAGACTTATATGTACTAACTAAAACTCACATGTGTTTCTTCTCTCTACCTACTCTTTACGTTCCAGGGCAGTGACTGTCGAACAATCTTGTTGCCCTTTTTTTTTAATAAAACATCAAATAACCCGTCCTGTTCTGGGCGGAGCAAATTAAACACTATGAGCCGTCGATCAGGCCTTGTCTTTGTCGGACTACGAGCTACCTATTACCCGTCGTCCGGAACCTCTGCTACCATAGCAGGACTGGATAGAACTGATTGATTTCACCCTAATAAGTTTACTTGCTTAGCGACATTTAATTCTTAGAAAATAGTTGTTTAAAAAGAAATCAACAATAAACTTTCATGGTCTATTATCGGAAATATAATAAAAATTGACACTAAATGAGCGTCGGTTTCATAAAGACCGACAAAACGGGAAATCTTAAAACCTTAACTTGTTCTAATTCAATTTATCCATTAGATCTAAACTGAGTTATAGCTAAAGTTAACCTTCTCTCGGAACTGTAAAATCTTTTCAAGATAAGACCCCATTCTTCGGAACAAAGTTCCTGAAAAAAACTAAAGAGTCGTCTTTAACAGAGAAACATTTTTATTTTCTTTCTTATATTTGGGCACGTCGCATTTCGAGTACACTCTTCCGTGCAAATATTTAAGGTAGAAAAAAAAATACAGTGATTTGATTAAAATTGTTTACTTAGGAGCCAACAAATGGACGGTCTTTTGCTCAGTATTTTTCATCGGCCGAAATTAGGGTTTTTCACGGGGTACCCTCGAGATGTAATTACTCCATTCGGCTGGGAGAAAGGGCTCTCCCTTTTAGGCCCTTAGGTTGCGTTTTTGAAAAGGGCAACATATTGTGTCGTTGAATATGTTCGAATTGCATTGAATATTGGGTTCGGAAGATGGCGTAGGTCAAATAATGTAGAGTAGATTTATGGATGAGTATTTTTTAAGAAAAGAAAGAAAAAAGTAAAGGAAAGTAATAAAAGTTTAGAGGTAAATAATGCAGCCTAGAGTCTAGTGAGTAAAATATAAGGGCCCAATGGTAAACAGCTTTGACTTATGAGTTGTAAGTCACGTGTTCAAACCCAGCTAGGCGCATTACTTTGTGTAATTTATTTCAACACTACTGCTCTCAAAACTGTAAACAATTAAAAATTCGAAGACAGTATGTGAATGGTGGATATTTAGATTTTTTAACCTCTTACACAATTGAATCCTTATATTGTATTTCAAAAGACTTGTATACCATTTTGACTGCGAATAGACTAATATTTACAATAAGTTTACCTAAATTAAACAGTTACAATTCGAGGAAATTCTAACATCATTCAAAACTGCATGCGGGAGTTTTACTTAGGCGCCGCGCAAATGTAGACACTTTTAGTTCACAGTTACCGACACCGAACTCCTTTTGATCGTCATGAGCATGTGTTAAGTAAGGACACAAAAAATGTTTACCTATACGCAGTGAGTGGATGATTTCATACAGCCCCCCTAGCCAAGTTACAACCGTTTCGCTTGCGCCGAACGCTTCGAGTTGACCTTGCCGCTAATTCTTTTGTTCTGATCACGTGACTGAGCGTTAAGACGACGTCATTCCCGTACATTTGAAGCTTTCTACAAGCGGCTTTAACTATTGCAGATTAGCAACTTGGCTAGGGGTACTGGTTCTATAGAATCGATAGCTAATATTGACACAAGACACGTTTGCGCTCTGCCTTAAGCTAGGTGGCTTAGCGTCCTCGCACACGGGCCACAAAAAACAGCAGCCGCAAAAGAACGCTAGAAGCGGCCACAAAACAAAGCTAGAAGCGGCCGCAAAAAAACAGCTGAAGCGCGCGATACCTAGTGTACAGAAAAGCTTGAAGCCGCTTCAATTGTTTTTTTGTGGCAGCACCGCCGCACACAAGCCACAAAAAAAAAGCCGTCTCAAAAAGAAGCCTAAACCGGTTTTTTTTTGTGGCCCGTGTGCGGAGACAGTAACAGAGAGTTTAACTTCAATCAAAGGCTTAATTTCTATCAGCTCGAAAACTCCTCTTTTGTATGTGGTCATGGATTTGTGGTATTATTTTTTTAAGATCTGGAGTAATTCAATGACTTCTCCCACTCTGGGCGGAGTAGGGAGGCGTGTCAGACTTTACTACAATACTGTCTAAAACCACACCTATGTTGTCCTTCTTTGCCTGGCATTCCAGAATCCCAGGGTTCCCTTTTAGGCTATCCTCAGTATGACCTCAGTAGGCTTCAGCCTTGCTGGGCCCTTACGCAGCATCGACGGCCCGGTCTCGCTCAGTAGGTTTACCGGGCAGCCAGACGGCGAGCTACCCATTTCTCGTCGTTCGCAAGCTCACGCCCACGGTGTCTGGAAGTCAGGGTCATCAGTCACGCACCAGCGACTGGGATCCTGTCCCGGTGGCTGGTGCGTGAGGAAATCTATTCCCTCATGCGTTCGGCCGCCTCCTTCGCTAGCATTACTGCTTTGCAGAAGGAGGCGACCGCCTGCCGTTCCTCTTTGCTGCGGACTGTGGTATGGATATGTATAGTGAATTTTTATCGTATGTGCGTAGGGAATAATTTTGTCCTCTAAGGTATAAGGATTTTGATAGTCGAGACAGAAGTCAAAAAATCTGTTACTAGTCTTACCAAAAAGTATCGTGTTATCCAATTACTAGATTTTATAGGTCAGATAGGCAGTAGTTCAATGTAAGACATTGGTAGGCGACCCTAACTTATTCGGGAGAAGACTGGGTAGATTGATTGATGAACCTAATAAATATACCGTCAATCATAGTAAGTAGGTCGGCCTTTCTTTGCTAAATCCCTACTTTAAAAGTCTGTAGTTAGAAAGAAGTGCCTAAAATAGTTTGTGGCTATCAGGAAAGGTATCCTAGAATATGTAAAAGCGAGGTCGGTCGATACAGAATATTTTAGGCAAAGTTTGGACACGTAATTGTAACGAATTTTGTTACGAAAGACGAATAAAATGGTGGGATTTTGTTGGAATATAGTGATCTATTTTTTATAGTGAGTTTTAACATTTCAATCGTGTCAATTAGAGACACAATAGAAAGACAATGACAGCGAGTACAGCGAGAAGCGTTCGCTTGGGGTTTTAGAGGCGTATATAAGATTTTTTTTAAACTGTGATCCTGGTTATGGAGTTTGACGTGTTTCCTGATAGCTGCAACCTAGGAGTGTTTAAGTTAAAAGTGCATAGGTTACTTCTAGGCAAGCGTGCTTCATCGTCGGCCACATCATTGCTTACCATCAGATGAGATAGTGTTTAATCGCGAGACTATAAAAAAAGTTATTCTCTGCAGTTTTATTTTAGTTCCTGTTCCACTACTATTGGTTATATAGCCTATATAATCTGTAGCTTATTTTTTTTTTATGGTGGGAAAATCATCTAATTACAACCCTCGCTCTTGGGCGGAGCGGGAGATAGTGTCAAACATTTACTCACTAAAAACCCACCCCGTTCCTTCAAGCCTTCATACCGGGGCTCGAGCTATCTTTAACTAACCCTGGCCCCAGTAGGCTTCGACCCAGCTGGGCTCCTGCTGTTTCTGACAACTCCTTGAGGCGTGCGGGAACAGTGTGCGCCGTCGACTACTTGGGCTGGGTCCTCGATCCGGACAGTCGGACAGCGAGCTAACCATAGCTCACCGTCAGCAAGCCCGCTTCTACGGTGGCCAGAAATCGGGATCGGAATCCCGGCGGTGGCGAGAACGCCGTTGCCTGATGTGGTTGGCCTCCTCCTTTGCTATCATTACTGCTTCGCAGAAGTCGGCGACCGCCTGCCACTCCTCTTCGCTCCGGACCATGGCCTGAACCCAGGCTCGGCGCGAGATGTCTCCGCCGCCAAACCTGTAGCTTCTTGAATATAATGGGCTAGCCAATATTAAAAAAAAAAAATCAATTCGAACCAGTAGTTCCTGAAATTAGCTCAATCTTTCGAAGCAAAGACAATGACAGCGCGAACGCTGGCGGTCGCTTGGGATTTAATGAATTAAAACAAACAATAACCGGAAGCTTTGAAACCAGTATCTGCAACTTCTGCGATTACTGTACATATGTTTTATTGGACTTATAATATTGTGAATGCTTATTTTTGGTACGAATAAACATTTTTTTTTTCAAACAAACAAACTCTTCAGCTTCATACTGTTAGTATAGATTTTGGCTCGTCTTATTCCTTAAAAAAAACGGTTCTTATGTGGTAACCCATTTCTTGTCGAACAATCCTATGTGACCTTTGGTAGCGTGTGGGCAATAATCAGCATTCCGTGAATAATAGCACTCACACTTCTCTATCATACAAAGAAGACTATGAAATAATTGAACAATTGATGGCCTTGACCTTTTCTGAAGTTAACAAAGTCAAGTGAAAACACATTGGAACACGCACCGTTTGTCTAAATTACTTCTTTGTAACTTCCACCAATGGCTTCGCCTGCGTAAAATATATTCTCTTATGGATTTTTTTTTTTTTTAAGCTTACACACTACGTCAGCTAGTCCCAAACTAAGCTTAGCTTGTGATATAAGTACTAGACAACTGATAAACATACTCATATATTTCTAAATACATACATATTATAGATAAATTACAGCCAGACACAGAACAAATGATCGTGCTCAGCACACAAACATTTTTGTCCTGAGTGGGAGTCAGAGCCACTAACATCTAGACCAATAGGCCTATCGAAATTATTATTATACTCTCACGATAAAAAGTGACCAATTCCAAAATATGGTCTATCTATGTGCTCCTTTAAACCTGTTCTGCCGTTTGAACTTGAAGGAGTTACAAACAAATTCATACAGTTAGGGATCAAAAGTGCAGTTGCACTAAATACCAATAATAAACGTAGTGTCTATTTCTTTGAATAAGAGAGACAATGGGTCATGACTATTTTAATTTGGCATGGAATCTAAAGTATTGTATAAACTAGTTGTGGAGAATTGAACTTCTACTACAAAGAAATATAAGACTCTATCAATACTAGTGTCTTAAATAGAATGACATTGCACTTTTGACTCCTGATGGTTTATGGAAACTTTTGCCTTTATAATATTACTAGTTACTGCCAGCTGCTTCGCTCACAAATTTTCTTCACAAAAATTTTGAACCCCTGTTTCACCCCCTTGTAAGTTGAATTTCCAAAAATCCCTTCTTAATACTACGTCATAAAAAGAAGCCTTTTGCAAAATTTCTCGTTCCTATTAGTATCGGCTGTGCGTGTTTCTTCTTTTATATATTATACAGGGTGGCCAGAACATTGACGTCCAAAAATAAAATTTAGGTCCCTCGTATCGTGGGGTATCCGAATCACCCCCATGTATGTTCCGCGACTTTTCATAGTTTTCGAGTTATGAATTTTTTTCTGATTTTTTGATAATGATCGACCAGACCAATCTAAAAAAAAATTTTTTTAAAAATTACATGGCTTTGTCGAGATTTTTTTTTTTGCAACTGAATATTCATGAGTAGTACTTTTATGCATAAAATAATCAGCTTCGTAACTGTGATGGAAGTTATGAAAAAAATGGTCTAAAGTGAAAAATTTACGTTCGTGAAATTATGACTTAGCTTTTCAACCTTAAATAAAAAAATTAAACAGGAGACTGCATGGTTCCTAAGTAGGCTCCAAAAATGCGCCAGACTCTCAGCTTTCAGAATCATAAAAAAAATAGCACTTAATGGGGCTACTTTGGCTTAAATCGGCCTTTAAAAACTGTGAGGTAGAAAATTCTTAAAATTAGCCATATGACGATTTTTTTTGCCTATTTTCTCGTTCCTAAGGTTAATTTATGAAAACAACCGAGAGTGAGAGAGATAGCAATAATTCGGTCTCTTATCCTCTCAGCCCATTGTTATTGCAGGTAAAAGAGTAGCGCCTTCGTTTACAACCCATGGTGCACGAGAAAAGATCGCGCGAAGTTTTTGAATCTTAGCTTTTCTTGCAGTCATTTTTGGTTAGCAAAGTATTCGTCAGATGGCTAATTTTAAGAATTTACTACCTTTTTTTATGGTGGGAAAAAATCATGCATTGATTGCCCCGCCCTTGGGCGGAGCGGGAGATAGTGTCAGACTCTTACTGACTAAAAGACCCACTCCGTTCCTTCTAGCCTTCATACCGGGGCTCGAGCGCCCTTTCGGATAACCCTGGCCCCAGTAGGCTTCGACACGGCTGGGTCCCTGCTGTTGCTGACAACTCCTTGAGGCGCGCGGGAACAGTGCGCGCCGTCGACGACTTGGGCTTGGTCCGGACAGTTACCTGACGGCCGGACAGTGAGCTACCCATTGCTCACTGTCCACAAGCCCGCGCCTACGATGGCCAGAAATCGGGATCAGAATCCCGGCGGCGGCGGCGGCGATAACGCCGTTGCCTGATGCGTTCGGCCTCCTCCTTTGCGAGCATTACTGCTTCGCAGAAGTCGGCGACCGCCTGCCACTCCTCCTCGCTCCGGACCATGGCCTCAACCAAGGCCTGGCGCGAGAGGTCTCCGCCGCCGATCGCCCCCACGAGGGCACGGCGATGCTCCGCCCAAGCAGGGCACACCTCGACTGTGTGCTCCACCGTGTCCTCCGGGCGTTCCGCACAGTGGCGACACCCGGGCGTCACTTCCGCATGAATCCAGTGCAGAAGAATTTTCTACCTCGCAGTTTTTGAAGGAAAGCTAAGATTCAAAAATTTTGCGCGATCTTTTCTCGTGCACCATGGGTTGTAAACGAAGGCGCTACTCCTTTACCTGCAATAACAATGGGCTGAGAGGATAAGAGACCGAATTATTGCTATTTCTCTCACTCTCGGTTGTTTTCATAAATTAACCTTAGGAACGAGAAAATAGGCAAAAAAAAAATCGTCATAATATGGCTAATTTTAAGAATTTTCTACCTCGCAGTTTTTGAAGGCCGATTTAAGCCAAAGTAGCCCCATTAACCCGGGGTCATGGGGGTGCAAAAGTGTTACACGGACGTTGGGGTGGGTCTCACAGACCCGTTCATTAGATAACAAATTATCCAATAAATTAAAAATAATAAAGTTAATTTATTCGTATTTAGTTTTTGAGGTATTAATGTAAATAAATTAAACTCAAACATCGCATTATAATATTTTTTGATCATATTTATTAGAGCTTTAAAAAAATAACGACTGGTACTACTCCTGGCAATTGATGGATTATGTTTTCGACTCTAGTCCTGACATTTTGTCGAAAAGGCGTCTTATACCACTTGTACCGTCTTTGCCACGATAAAAACCCGAAGAACACCTACGGTTTGCGTTTGAAGAACTAACCGATCCAGATATCCAATACTCCACCAGCGAACGATATATCGGATAGCGTAGACAGTGGAATATCATTATCAAACTCAGATTTTGAGGTATCTTGCTCTGTGTCACTAAGATAACTACGCTCACTCAAGCGATCTTCGTCATCACACATCTCCTGGTCAGACAAAGCTGAATCAGAGTCAGAATCTTGTAAATTCGAAAGAATACGCTGCCTTTCTATCCCTTCTGGATTAATTTTTTACTAAGAATCTTCAAAAACTCCAAATTCAATACATTAAATTATATATCAGAAACTTTAATTGTAAACAACAACAAAAAACAAATAAATATACGGATAATAAAAAAAATAACATCATACAAACTGGCGCGAAATTGTTACATGAACTGCGGGGATGGGTCTCACAGACCCTTTTCAATTTTGAGATCGTGTAACTCCCACTGCGTCTGTTGCACGTCAAAAGTGTTAAATGCGATGCATAGAAGAACTCAACAGCTCCAGCTATTGAGAAGAACAGCAACGTCGCACGCATAGTAATCGAACTAGAATCGATATAAAATGTGACGGGTCTCACAGACCCAACCCCCATGACGCCGAGTTAAGTGCTATTTTTTTTATGATTCTGAAAGCTGAGAATCTGGCGCATTTTTGAAGCCTACTTAGGAATCATGAAGTCTCCTGTTTAAATTTTTTATTTAAAGTTGACTAGCTAAGTCATAATTTCACGAACGTAAATTTTTCACTTTAGACCAACTTTTTCATAACTTCCATCACAGTTACGAAGCTGATTATTTTATGCATAAAAGTACTACTTATGATGATTCAGTTGCAAAAAAAAAATCTTGACAAAATCATGTACTTTTTTTTTAAAAAATTTTTAGATTGGTCTGGTCGATCATTCTCAAAAAATCAGAAAAAAATTCATAACTCGAAAACTATGAAAAGTCGCGGAACATACATGGGGGTGATTCGGATACCCCACGATATGAGGGACCTAAATTTTATTTTTGGACGTCAATGTTCTGGCCACCCTGTATATATTTGTGTGATTATTATTATCAATGGCCAGGCTAAGAATGACTGTTCTAGTCTTTTGCTATTTTGGGTTGTGACGGTCAGATGTATCTGATAGCGACTGTCCAGTCGCTCAATGTATAAAACTGGCATATAGTTCAACTGGTTTGAATGGAAGCCGATTCCAGCTTGGTGGGGAAAAGGCCAAGCAGATAGGTTTTTTTCTCTTGGACAGAGTATAAGCATGTGTATTTCCATACAGTGTAGCAATCATCGTACATTATCATCATTTCAATCGAAAGACGTCTACTGTTGGACATAGGCCACCAACGAACGTCTGCGTATGGCATACATCTATGCAAGGTGTAAGGGACAGCCCTCTACAAACTTTAAGGGCTTGCTCAGAAGACGAAACTGAACAACCTTCCACTAAAATTTTTTTGAGGAAACGAAAAAAAAAAATTCGGGCTCTCCATACAAACTGTCCAGTCAAGTTTATAATTTTCTATGGTGAGGCGGATTTTTTTTTTCGATGCCTGAAAAAAAAATTGTGTAAGGTTGGTCAGTTTTGTCTACTGAGCAAGCCTTTAAAGTTTGTGGAGGGCTGTCCCTTACACCTTGTATAATTGTATAAAAGGAAAAACTGACTGACATATCTACACACTGTCAAAAGTACAATTACCGGCACGGATCTCGAGCGCTGGCTTCAAGTTGCGCAGAAGTCAAATATTCGGTTTCTTTAGTGGTGCGAAGTGAGACGCAGGGGCGGGGAGTGTCAGTGATTGGCTAGCCGCGCCATCGTGTCATAGACGTCACTCGTGATTCGTTCCCAGCGTTTACTGCATGTATGTCACAACGACGACGATTGGCTCGCCAATGTATGGAATGCGCAAAGCGATCCCCACTCTGACGCCGAGCGCTCAAGATCCTTGCCGGTATTTGTACTGGGGCTCAGAGAGTGAAATTTTGCAGAAGGTTTCTTTATTTTACCCCTTCGCATAGTCGGCCTTATAATGTTCGCACTGTTGGGACTTAGGCCTCCTCTCTAGGAGAGGGAATGAGCCGTAATCCACCACGCGGGCCCAGTGCGGGTTGGTGGATGTCACATGTCTTCGAATTTTTTGGTTCTAGGACATGCCGGTTTCCTCACGATGTTTTCCTTCACCGTTTTGAGAGCATTGGTGATGAAATAAATTACACAAAGTAATGCGCCTGACTGGGTTTAAACCCGCGATCTACAACTCGTAAGTGGTAACGGCCCCGACTAATTCCCAAATTTCACCCCTCATGTAGATTAAATGGGGGTTAAAAGTTTGTATGAAAAAACCTACATTTGAGAGGGCGAAGACGCTGACAGAAGCTAGTATCCTATAGTATATAATAATATAAGACGTTGTAAATCCTTAATTACAGTGACACTGTCAAGAAATAGATCCTGCTTCATCTACAGAGACACACATGCACAATAACTCAAAATATCTCAATAAAATAATTTCAATTTATCACGTAACAATTTTTCGTGTGTCACCGCTTAGTTCCGCAGAATCACGTGCGGACAATTTATCTCTTCCCGAATATTCAGCCATGGAAATTGTTGAAAAAGTGCTTCGCCTGTTCTCCGTTTACGAACACAGTTATATTAAAAAAACTTCCGACTCAATATCGGGGACGATGCCGATTGGTGACGGCAGGTGGCGTTTTGATAAATGGTATAAATATTATTAGAATTATAGCTATGGAGAAAAAATAAGATTCCAAAAAGGATACTCAAACACAAAGTATTTTTTGCCTAGTTTTCAGACGATGTTTTTTGTTAAGTCTTGTCTATTTTTGCGAGATCCTCCACTTTACTGCGAGCTACTTTAGTGACTTGCAAGAATAAATATTTTAAGAAAAAATGTCTGAAGATACTAAGGAATATTTTCTACTAAATATATCTTCGTTGTGCTTCAACTGATGTTAAGTAATTCTATGCTGTTCTATAATGAAAGTTTTTTATTCATCTTTGCGGCTGTCACACTAATATAAAGTTAAGTGTATGTCAAGCTGATGTCCGCAATTCCACAAGAGCATCACTCGACTCACCCCATGTCCTCAAGGAATTCGAAAAAATCTTCGAGACTCGATTCGGAAATTCGAACTACTTATTTAAATTAACAAAGGAAATCAACATATAGTAGGCGGCCTTATCGCACCAGGCGATTTCTTCCAGGTTTATGTAGATAAGTTTGTATGTAGCCCTTTGTGCGCAATTTCGACTCACATTTGACCAGAGTTTTGGAAATCATGACATTTTTTTTTGAGGTGGAAAATCACCAGAATGCCTCTCTTGCTCGACCCAGAGTGAAACTGTTTCCACTCTAGTCTTAAATTTACTTCTTCTTCTTAGCTTGTCGATGGCAAAACTGATAAAATTCCTTGCCTGGCCAAATATCGGCCATGGCAATGACGTCCGCTGATGCTGTCATTAAGTAAGTCCCTATGTGAACCTGAACAGGTAACAGGGCACGTCATGCAGGATGGACTTACAGGCTTACTGAATAAAACTCACTCGTGTTCTTTCAGTGGCACTGCCAAAATAAATTCGCAAAACGAAAATCAATTTTCATAACAATTTCGTATCAAAAATAAATACAATACACAAGTTTTAAAGACTCCACCAAAACCGATCAACATAACGGCCGTTTGATAGAACGATTCAGATCCGAATAAAAAACTCCGAAACTCGAATATAAAAAAGAGTACAACCATAAAAATGTAGGTATTAAAACGTTTCTGTAATAAATTATTTATGGTTTTACCCGCTTCCGTTCCCTTGATAAAAGTTTCAAGAAAACTCCGAACGTATGGGTTTTTCTAACCATAACGGGTAAGCACGTATTACTTATCAATACGATAGATATATTTAAGGGCCATATTTTTTACAAAGTTGATGATTTTGGGTTTCATTGCTGTGTAAAAGAAAATGGAGTGAGACGCGTGGCGTGTTTATTTTGTTTGAGTTTTTGCTTAGTTTGCGGAGACGTAGCCGCATTTTTTTATGGAAGAATGGAGTTTCTTGCCAATTCTTCTCCATAAAAAACGACCAATTGAAAGTGTGCACTAGCTTTTATAAGTACCTATGTAGACCCATGTAAAATAAAAAAAAATTGAGTATGTCGGTAAGCTGTGTTTTTTTTTTGAAGTGACACATCATTTAATGACTTTCCTTCTCTAAGATGGAGTGCGAGTTTACATATCAAGGGCTGTGAGTGGGATTATTCGGAAAGGTCATCTGAAACGCAAAGAGGAATTGAAGGAACACAGGTGGATTTTAGGATGCGTTTCCAACGGACCTAGAGTTGGGTTGTTTGGACTTGCTCGAAATCTCCTCTACATATCAGTGAAAACAGTTTAAATTGAGCGGAGTGGAGCTGAGCGGACTTTCAAATAAAACAAATGAACACACAGCCCCGAGCTATACAGAATAGAGTTGGGTGCCGAGCAGAGAGCACGAAGAAAAGTGTAGCTTAAGATGGCCCTTCCCCATTCGTCTATCGTCAGCCTGAACATGGTTTAAAAGCTCAACGATTCATTCAACGCAATCCAATGCAATGTTTAATAAAAAGGCAATGCGAAAACAAAAAGCTCTGCTGGCACTGGATAATACCGTCATTCACTCGAATATCTCACAAAACTTGTTCCAGGAAATTAAATACGTGTTTTTTTAAAACCTGTAAAAGTTATTGGAAAAATTTATCGTTACTCAGAATCTTGATTAAAGCAAAGATTCTGTTGTTGTTATATTTGACTGACTATTGAAATTTTTGAGTACATTATGAATCATCAAAGTTCATGCAAAATAGCAAATTTTCAGAAGTATTTATTGGATTAGTTTTAAAAAAATAAATTGATTTCAATAAGAACCTAGATAATATCGACGAAATATCTCTATTTTTAAAATATCTAATGAAAAATGTGTAATAACGTTTTAATCGCGTAAAAGCGGTTGTATCAAAAACAGTGAAAAAATGAAATGTATGTCGGGTAAGATGCTCTCAAACCCACTCTTTAATGGAAACACTTGCTAGTTTTCATTGCTTTTCTCCACTCTACTCTGCACAGCTCCACTTTAGTATATATATAGTAGAAAGGTATCTTCAGAAAGTAAACCTCTGATACTCGTCGCGAAACGCCAATTATTGGCGGACTTAAGTCTAAACATTGTTCCTAGTACCGATAGTTGGAGTTCGTGGAAAAACCAATTAGTATCATTAGTGCCAATCAATTAGAAATCAGCCATTTTGCGATATCAAAGTATGTACTAAAATTAACTATTTACTGCCAGTGGGTTCGCACGTGTGAAAGTAGTTTGTCTCAAGGGAATATAGGTACTTCCGGCTTAAATTCAAATTGTATTTATTTCACATAGCATTTTTATTTAGCCCACATGCCTATGTGGGCTAAATATAATAAGTGCCTATAAAACGTCAGAAGCTAGTGCATAAAAAGAATCCTATGTGCTTATACAGGGCATGGCCGTGACTCGTCACCCATGCGCTAAATTCCATCCAAATCCGTTCAGGCGTTTGAGAAGTCACAAACATACACACACACACACACAATTTTCCGCCTTTATATTATTACTAGCTTTTACCCGCGGCTTCGCCCGGTAGCCTATGTCCGTCTCCGGGGTCCCAACTATCTCTGTACTAAAATTCATCAAAATCGGTTTTGCCATTTAGGCGTGAAGACGTAACAAACAAACAAACAAACACACTTTCGCTTTTATAATACTAGTAAGGATGGTGTGATTAGTAAGTACCAACAACGTGTAATATTACGAGGTCTAATATGCCCCGTACGTGTCATCCTTGCACATGAAGGTCGTAACTTCAATTCAGTTTAGTTTAGAAAAGAGATCAATATACTATAACTAAGATACTCTATAAAATAAAATGCAGTAGCGTATAGAATAGAACACAATAGAATAAAATGTATTGTACACCAAAATCACTTTGATCTTGTACCTTACTTAACCTTACCTGGTAGAAAAAACTTTTATTTTCTTAAACGTCACGAGGTCTAATAAGCCCCAAAAAATTCATCATCATGATAGTTTTCAAACAAGAATGGAAATAATACAAAAATAAATGCCGCTGGTAACGTGTAAAAAACACAAAGCTTACATAAAACAGTCGTCAATCACAAAAACAAACGTTTTGTTGCCACACCCTTCGATAATGTAGTCAAAAATTTTGTGTTGTCCCTAATTATGCAGCATGGGGCTTGACGCTATCGAACACGATCCAATATAAAATTCCAATTACTGGCCATCGTTAGAATATAAATTCCCGATATTCTTTGGAATAATCTGATGTAAAAGAACTGCGAATGCTGGATGGGGCGTATTATTTTTCTTGGAGTTTTATTTTTTTATTGAAAAAGACGATTGAATCGTTTTTCAAACATATTTGCTGGTTTTAACTAAAGCTTAATTTAGAGAACAGAGGTGGACTAGTAGAGAAGGTAGTAGTCCAGTAGTAACTGCCTTACGAGTTCGAGTAGGTCACGGATTCAAACCCAGCCAGGTGCAGGTGTTACTTTGTGTATGTCATCACCACTGCTCTCAAAACGGTGAAGGAAAATGCCGGTTTGGCATGTTCTAGAACTAAAAATTCCAAGACATGTGATATCCAAAAATCCGCACTGGGCCCGCGTAGTGTATTACGGCCAATTCCCTCTCTTGACGAAGAGGCCAGAATCTCAGCAGTAGGAAAATTATGAATTTGATTATACTATAATGCTATGCTATTTCTGAATACCAATTGAAATCATGAAATACCTTTTTTCCAAAAATTATGTTGGAAAAAGTTCTAGTTTTTTTTTTCATGTATTTCTCTGTACTTTTCGGTTTTGACGGCTTATCAGTTAAGTGGTTTTTGTTGACGACTCCCGATGCCCGTCAAACTTTTGTTACCGATCCTTATCTTTATATAATTATTATTATAAAACAAAGCCCCCTACCGCAACCATCTGTCTGTCTGTTTGCAATAAATTTAAAAATATCTGAACAGACTTTCGTGCAGTCTTCACCCATAGATAGAGTTGATTCATGGAAAAGGTTTAAACGTATGCATGCAAATTTCAGTAGACAAACCCAAAAATTTCAAAGGTTTCTTACACCCCTGCGATTCTGGGTCAGGACGTTAGTATTCAATACTATTTCCATGGGTAGTCCGAAAGGAAACCCCGGGGTTCCGGCACGCAAAGCAAAAAAAGGGTCATAAGAGTGGATTTTAGTCAGTAAAATTTTGACATCCCATTCCGATGATTTCCACCTAAAAAAAAAAACTTAATAATATTTAGTACTCAACGAAATTACTGAAATATGGACCTAAAAGAGTAATCGTAGCTGTCTTCTAGAATTCTACACAATAATAAAGATCTTTACAAATATATCCGAAAATCCCAGAGCACAAATTCAAACACGAGTATGATTTATTTAATCTCCTCCGCTCAATCACTCAAACGGCAACAATATCTCATCTTGCACATCGATATCCGCGGTCCATTGAAAGTGGAACTCTAACGAGCCCGAATGTATGCGCATACATTTCCCATCCCGATTGAATGGAACAACGTTTCGGATTTGTGTGTTTGTTGGGTATGTTCGAGATGAAGATAAAATGTTCGATGGTTCATCAATCATGAATCTACATCGGCGGTAACGGTTTAAAGGTTTTCGGGTGATTAGCGAGCCCCCAGGCGACCCAGTAGTTAAAGCAGTCTCTTCTCATGCATAAAGTTGTTAGTTCAAAACCGGGCACTTGCCAATGCGATTTTTTTAAAATTCATATTTAGTTTTCTCGACCAGAGCCCGGCTGGTCCGGAGTGAGGAGGAATGGCAGACGGTCGCCTTCTTCTGGGAAGCAATAATGCTAGTAGTCCAAGATCCCATAACGATAATAACTTATTTTCTCTTGGATGAAACTTTAGGTTTTCAGTAGCATCTCATGTGTTTTGAATACCTGTGTGCTTGTAGAGCTCCCCCTTGGGGCCCCTAGGCAAGTACCAGGTGAACTAAAAATAAGAGTTACCTATTTAACTTCAATTCTTATGGATGGTTTTTATATATGTTTTTTAGAATATTATTGTTAGTCATAGGTGTCAGACACTTTTCATGGACCAAAACTTAACCACACAAAATAAACGAACTTTACATATTTTTACTTTTATAATAAAGTTTCATTCAGTAGCCAGACAAATTGTAATAGGTAACCAAACATCACTTAAAAACAAACATTTTTCAGCCGAGAGAGTAAGAACGCATGCGTTTCAGAACGAGCGACACGATTTCATGCACTGATTGGATGTCAATGATAGTGAGAAGAGCGCCCAAAAGTGTGTATAGCAATGCTTTATCTCTGGCTGAAGTAAAAGCCAGCCATTGGGTCACGCGGAGTGTCAAAGTAGGACCCCCACAGCCCCACTTTCAACCCCAAACAGCTCAAAAAAGATACTCACACACCCACTTATCTACTTATATACAGATACCAGTATACAGATACCAGTACCTACTTCAGAGAGAGATATAAACCTACACACAACTACGTGCAAGGTATTGAATGTTCTCAATAGCCCTGTAATGATTCCTGGCAGGGTCATCACAACAAGTATCATTGAGCTACCCTCACGATCTTTAGAAATCAATTCAATGCCATTCATAAGCAACCGATGCTTCCTTATTTTTCTAACAAGCTGAGTTGGTTAAAATACACAAATAGAATAAAGAGAAAAAAAAATACCTTTTTTTTTTGCTTTTGGCTTGGCATGGTTTGTGCTTTAACCTTTCAATCGTGGAAATTACAGACACAATAGAAAGACAATAGGTGCACGAACGCCGGCGTTCGCTTGGGGTTTAATGAATGAATTAAACAAATGTCAAGTGTAGAAAGTATTTGGCGCTCAAAGTACCGGCGGGATCTCATGTGGAATAGCGACAGTGAATGTCGCAACCCAGTGCTGGGCACGCCATAATTATAGCGAAAAGTTCCCCCTTTGAGGCGTAGCTGGAATGACCTCATGGCGTCCTCACCTTCCGCATGACGCTGATTATCACCGGACATGGTCAGTTCGGGAGGTTCCTGCGCAGGTAGCGGTCTCTCCCGCCGGGACTTGGTACAGGCCATAGTCTGAAGCGAGGAGGAGTGGCAGGCGGTTTATTCCTCCTGCGAAGCAGTAATGCTAGCAAAGGAGGCGGCCGCACGCGTAGGGGAACAACAGACTTCCTCACACCCCTAGCCGCCAAGACCCCTACTCTGACAACCAGCTACCGCAAGCGTGGGCTTGCAGACGACAAACAATGGGTAGCTCGCTGTCCGGCCAAAATTTAACAATCTTTAGAACTCAATATTATATAGTTAGTAAATCCTGTAAGCGACATCAAGTTTGAAAAACAGAACTATAAGGGCCTTATCATACTAGCGGATTGCGAGCGTCCTCAAAACGAAGCGGGCGCGCAACGAATAAGTTACGGGCGCGCAACGAACACGCCACGCATGCGCAGCGAATTTATTGCGGATACGCAACGAGATCCGGCAACGAGATGCGAGTCTCCGGCCATCTTCGAAGTAACAAAGCCAAAAGCAGTGTCTCCTCGTCGGAATCCATTTTGTTACTGAGTGTATTATACGTCGGTAACTTATACAAACACGCGTTGAAAAAGTTGCGAATTTCCACGTATCCGCGACGTCTTCGCTGCGCAGCCGCGGCGTGTTCGCGACGCATTCGCTGCGTGCCCGCCCCGCCCCGCAGCCGCTCGCAAATCGCTAGTGTGATAACGCCCTAAACCCACCCGATTAATCCATTATTTTAATCAACTACAAATCTATCAGAACACAAATCTACACAAAACATTCACTGATAACGGACAAACAAATGATAGCTCGCAACATATTCCGAATCACGTCATACAATAGACCACGCAATGCATAAAATTCAACAAATTACTGTCGTTGGGTAGCGACCATTCCGACGGTCCCAACCGTCATGTGTACGCACATAACAGTAATACATAGTAGCGATTTGTGATTTATGTGATCGGCCGGTATTGGACCAACAAATTGATTCAAATGCTATAGGTATGTATTGAACTGTTACTGGACTGGGGATGTTTTTGGCTTTGTTCTCTGCGGTTTTCGATAACGTTTGGTTTTGAACGCTTCTGTGTGTAGTTGTGATTGGTATGCAAAAGGATTCAAGATATTAATTTAAATGTGTTGTGTAGGTTGTTTTTTTTTACCCGCGTATAGACATCGCGCGGCGTGCGTTGCGAGTGGTTCGCATGCCTCAGCCTGAAGCATACGATGCGACGGTACATTTATGCGTGCATCCCGTTTAGAAACTTACTCAATCTGTGCACGCACTACGCACGGTGTTCGTCAGTAGAAAACGCAAACAACACCTGTCCGTCCACACGGAGCGCACGGCTCGTACTGAGGCGGCGTTCTTAATGATCGTATGACGCGAATGCTCACACGTCCACACAGTCCGAGGCATTCGAGATGAACCATTCGCGAACGCACGCCTCGCGACGTCTGTACACGGCTTTTTAACTAGCTTCAAGATAATGATAGTTTGCATAAACATAAGCATAATAGGTTGTTCTCGCGTTTTTAGTACCGATACCGTTACTTTGCATTTTTTCCGGGTACCTATAGTATATTTCATTTTTCCTTTTTCCAAAGCCATCAAATAGTGAAAAACTCTGTTGATTAAACACTTTTTTTCGGATTAAATCAGTATTCAGACAGTTTTTTTATTCTATAAACTATGTATGTATATACTGATACTGAATGGAAGCCGTTATTAAGCTAATATTAATATATTCCACACAACTACATATCACACAACGCCGTCTAGTCCCAAGCTAAGCAGAGCTTGTATTATGGGTACTGGACAACTGATAAACATACTTATATATTTCTAAATAGATACATATTATAGATAAATTACCAGACACAGAACAAATGATCATGCTCATCACATAAACATTTGTCCTGGGTGGGAATCGAACCCACGACCTCCGGCATAGCAGTCAGGGTCACTAACCACTAGACCAACAGGCCAGTCAAAAGCTCAAGCTAGTTGGGAAAAGGTTAGGGAGATGATGAGATTATTTCCAAGTATATTAAGACCCGTTAAGCGGCTTAGGCGTGAAGACATTAACTCTCTTAAAAAACTCTGTAAAAAGTAACTCTCTTTGTTTACAAAGAGAGATACTTTCGCATTTATAACATAAATAATTCTCATCGAGTTTATTCTGTGTTTTTTTTTTTATTATTTTTCATAGGCTCGCGTTTGACCACTATCTCATCTGATGGTAAGCGATGATGTAACTACATTATGGCACAGTCTACATCTGCATCATTCGACTGACTATGGAGTATGCTTGTCAAGAAGTAACCTACTAATTTTTGACGCAAATACCCTCAGACTGTAGGTACCAGGAACACACAAACTCCGACAGGGAATTCCACTCCTTAGAATAGAATAGAATAGAATAAACTTTTTTGTACACTAAAATAGTAACAATTTTACAGAAACTTAAACCTATGGGTCAATGCTATGGGCACAATGGCGGTCTTATCGCTGAAAGCGATGTCTTCCAGACAACCTTGGGATGGAATATAAGAACTTAAACTAAAAAAGGGTACCCCCTTTTTTAGACTACCATCTGCGGTGTACTTCAAGCAATATAAATCAAGGGAAAATTAATTAAAGGAAAAAATAATAATAATAGTATATAAGTACACATATACATATATAAATATATACAATATAATATTATGTGTTACACAATTACACACCACCTTACCTTACCTCACCTTAGCTGTACGCATAATGAATATGTTCCCAAAACTTGGGTTTGAAGTGATAATGTGTTTATTTTCATAAAAACCCAAGCAAACGCCGGCGTTCGCGCTGCTATTGTCTTACTACTGCGTCTCTAATTGATGGTATTTGAAAGGTTAAACAGATTTCCAGAAATAAACCTATTTTTTATACAATGAGATCGACCGAATAATTCATCAATCAATTATACCGAATATATTCTAATGTAAATTTCCTGAAAACGCGATTTCGATTCCAGGAACAAATTGTTTTCAGTCTTCCAAGAAAGGTCATCGACCCAAAACTGCTCGAGGAAAGAGATAAACTCCTTAGAAACTCCACTCCCTATGTTTACGGACAATGAATATGTTTCCAAAACGTCTTGTGCGTATGATTGGGTTTGACGTGATAAAGGGTTTTTTTTTTTTAAACCGATTTAAAGAACTAAACCAATTTTTTTTTACAATGAGATCGACCGAATAATTCATACCAAATATATTCTAATGTAAATTTCTTGAAAACACGATTCCAATTCCAGGAACAAATTGTTTTCAGTCTCTCATTAAACGTCCAAGAAAGGTCATCGACCCAAAACTGCCCGAGGAAAGAGATAACAATAAGTACCTATTGTTATTTACGAACAAAATCCAAACTTTAAGAATCTTCATAATAACGAAACTGAGAGCTGTGAACAGATTCGTTCCTGAAAATTATCTGCGCAATTGAACGTGAACCGGCTAAAACGGACTTTATACTAGTAAATTGATGGATTATGAAAATTCCTTTAATATTCTTAGTCGACGTTGAATATCTAAAGTTTGAACTCAGCTATTGGCTTCGGGGAAATGAATTTCACTTTAGACTAATGAAAATACTTTGATACCTCCCTCGGATAAGCGTCAAAATCTTCGCCTTCTGAATATTTAAAAAGCCAAAGCCACTATTTATTAGGATTTTGGTGTTAAGTTTTGGACTTTGAGAAGATTCTGTGATAATGGTTGTGGCCTAAGTTTTAGTCGAAGATGTCTACTGGGAGTTTTGTAATGATAACTGGCTAAAACTTTTGTAGTAATTGACGAAGCTGACGTAGGTACCAATCCTACGAGTCTTGTCCCCAAGTACTGAGAAACTGAATGTTTCTTCTGTGATTATTATGATTGTTCACTATATATTATTGTTATCAGCCAAACATGATTTTAGGACTAGTTTTCCTTATCCCAAATCAGTTCTCCCAACATGCGTGACCACGAAGGTTAAGGCTGGAGCTCCGGCCTGCTCAGCTCCTATCTTAGGCATCTAACCTAAACTGTCCGTGGGTTGACATAAAATTCCGAGATCGCTTCGCTCGCTCTTGGTCTTATATCAAGGGCCTAGACGAAACTAATAAATTCGGGTTTGGGCGGTAACATTTAAGCAGAAAGACGTCCACTGCTAGACATAGGCCTACCCCAAGTGTCACCACAAAGACTAGTTTTGTGCGTCTCACATCCATCAAAATTCTCGCAACCCTCACGAGATCATCGATCCATTTTATGGGAGGCCATTCAACGCTGCATCTTCCAGTACACGGTCACCACTAAAAAAAACCTTTCAGCCATCAACCATCTGTTCTACGAGCAAAGCGCCCTGCCCACTGCCACTTAAGTTTGGCAATTCTTCTTCTTATTTCTGTGATAAGTGCATAAGAAAAATAACCAAGAACCTGCCCCCCTAGCCAAGTTGCTAATCTGCAATCTTTAACGCTTGTAGAAAGCTTCAAATGTAAGGGAATGACGTCATTTCAACGCTCAGTCACGTGGTCAGAACAAAAGAATTGGTGGCCAACTCGAAGCGTTCGGCGCAAGCGAAACGGTTGTAACTTGACTAGGGGGGCTGATCTACTTTTATATACTCGTAGAAATTTTAGAATTTCTCAGTACTTGTTCGGAATCAATATGATATTGAAACATCAGTCTCAAAATGTTTCACCTGCCAAACCATTCGTGGAACACATAGGGGATGTTTTGATGTTCTAGTACCGCAGTTTCCAAGATATCCAATTTTTTACTCTACAGCTAGTGATTAATCCTCTTGGATCATGGACACACAAAAGCATTCCTCCACACCACTTCAGAGATCAGAGATTACAAAAGGAAACAACGGTCATGTTTCGAACTCTTTGATAATACAATCTGTGTACATTTGATCCCAAGGATGCGTATTGAGTGAATGCGCGGTGAATGGAGAGGTAGCGAGTGGTTGGCGCGATAAGATGGCCACAGTAAATTATGAGTATTTGTAGCGGCCAAGCCCAAGTTGTCGACGGCGCGCATTGTTCCCGCGCGCCTCAAGGAGTTGTCAGCAACAGCAGGGGCCCAGCCGGGTCGAAGCCTACTGGGGCCAGGGTTATCCGAAAGGGCGCTCGACCCCCGGTATGAAGGCTTGAAGGAACGGGATGAGTTTTTTAGTCAGTAAGAGTCTAACACTATGTCCCACTCCGCCCAAGAGCGGGGGTTGTCATTGGATGATTTTTCCCATCGAAAAAAAAAAGGGTTGCTGCGTCACATGGAACATTCCAAGATGGAACAAATGTTCGTATGGCCTCCAAATTGTTGTTCTGGGTCTGGGTGTCTTGTTTATGTTAGTTTAATGTTTGCGAACGCACTTATGATACAGCCCCCCTAGCCAAGTTTCAACCAGCTCGTGTCGGATTTCGTTCTCTAATCGGTAACGCTTCGGTGACAGCAATTGTAGAAAACGATAAATTGGTAGCCATGTTGACGCGCCTGTGTCGGCCGCTCGTTCTACAATGTAGCGTTTGTATAACAAAGGGTGTAGCGTTAAACATTGTAGAAACGATTTTGATCGATGTGAACTTGGCTACGAATTGTCTATTCGTTTGTTCTGGCCACGCGACTTTACGTTGAGATGACGTCATTCCCATACGTTTCATCACTTTTCGACAGCGTTAACGATTGCAGAATAACAACTTGGCTAAGCGTACTGGAGTAATTACAAGTGTGGAGAGTTTTTTTTTCATAAAAAAAATTAACATTAATAAAAAAGCACAGTTGTGCTTGCCATTCGCCTCACCATTCGTCTCGCCATATGCCTTGCCATTCGCCTTGCCACTTGCGCAACTAAATAAATGCGGCTTTAGATTTCGTGCCCTGGTATTAAGGTACACCTACGCTTATCACTATGGACAAGGCCCAATTGTTATTCGAGCCCCACCAAAACACCGACCACGGTCCGAACCACGCTAAGTTTAACGTTAATTAATTCATGATAGCGGATGAAAGCGGATAGTCTTAGCGACCCCATCACATTTCGCTGGTACTGGGCAAAGGTCGCTGTCATTTAAATATTGAAACGTCCTGATTCAGAATGTTAAATTATGCCCCATTTTTTAAATTTATTTGTCTTTGAATTTATTTTGTAGAGCTTTTTGTGAATTGTAAGTAATTTGCTTCCTTTTGTTAGAATTATATTTGATCCTTTTGTACCTGTAAATCTGTTCAGCTGAGGTTTCCGCCTGTTGTCTATTTTTAGATTTTATATCTGCTTTCAGATTTCCAGCCCAGATTTATTTACTTCCATTGCCTTCTGTGTTAAGATTTTCGTTGATATCTGTAGCCGTAGGTATCAAAATAGATGATTGAGCCATTATTTCATAGAGTTTAAAGGCTCGCGTTTGATCACCATCAAACCTGCTAGTAAGCGATCGATGATATGGTAGATAATGAAGCACGTTTTCACTCTTGACTAAAGGCTGGTGGCTGTGGAGGTGTAAGCTATCAGGAAACACAGACACCAGTTTTTTTTTTTTTTATTGTAGGAGGTAATATTTGAAAGTACTGGTCCGATTGCTAAAATATTTTCACCGATAAAAAGCTGCTTTTCTGATTTCTACGTGGCATAAGCTATATATTTTAGGTATATACGCGGGAGAAGCTGTGAGCTAGTAAAAAATAAAGTTTAATCAACTGCATCAAAATTTCTTCAGACTAAAATAGTGTTATACATAAACTCTAACCCTTTAGTCACATAAAGAGTGTATTTTACGAAAAGCTACGTTTTGTGGAGAAATACCGAGACAGCCAAGCTTAAGTGGGGGAGTCGCGTAACGTTTACAAAAGACTTAGTACAATATTCATATTTGTCGAGCGGCGCCCCTAAACGCTAGGGTTGCCACTTACCGGATCTTTATGCATTGTTAGTCTTTGAGGGACGTGTAAGTTTTAATTGAACATGCTGTTTATGTTATAAGGCGACGAGGCGTGAGTCTTATCTTAAATGATGTGGAGTTTGTTGCAGAGTGAGTGATACATTCTACCCCCTCTCTATAAAAATGTCCATCTTTGGGAGAGCCGCTGCGGCTCTTCTGAATCTGTGCCTCATTATTTGACATACTTGGCAGTTACTAATATATTACAAGGTAACTATACATACCATGTACATATACATATCTTGTTAGGTAATTTAATAACGATTGGAATGATATAACTGGTAGCGAGCTAACTAACGTAGTTTCGAAGATATCATCGTTTTAATCAGACGCGTCGAAATTGCGCGCGAATAATTCGCGAATGCGTAATATATGTGTTGCACTGGCGCAATTACGGCGGGCCACACACGAACGGTTATTTGTTGAACAGTGGCTTTGCCCTCCGTGAAAGAAAGTTTCTCTACCATACAAACTTTGGCCTCTTGTTTCATCCCCTTAGGGATTTTTTTTTTTATGGCTGGAAAAAATCATCCAATGACAACCCCCGCTCTTGGGCGGAGCGGGAGATAGTGTCAGACTCTTACTGACTAAAAGACCCACCCCGTTCCTTCTAGCCTTCATCCCGGGGCTCGAGCTCCCTTTCGGATAACCCTGGTCCCAGTAGGCTTCGACCCGGCTGGGTCCCTGCCGTTGCTGACAACTACTTGAGGCGCGCGGGAACAGTGCTCGCCGTTGACAACTTGGGCTTGGTCCGGACAGTTACCGGACGGCCGGACAGCGAGCTACCCATTGCTCACTGTCCGCAAGCCCGCGCCTATGGTGGCTGGAACTCGGGATCAGAATCCCGGCGGCGGTGGCGAGGACGCCGTTGCCTGATGTGTTCGGCCTCCTCCTTTGCAAGCATTACTGCTTTGCAGAAGTCGGCGATCGCCTGCCACTCCTCCTCGCTCCGGACCATGGCCTCAACCAAGGCCGCCCCCACGAGGGCACGGCGATGCTCCGCCCAAGTAGGGCACACCTCGACTGTGTACTCCTCCGTGTTCTCCGGGCATTCCGCACGATGGCGACACCCGGGCGTCACTTCCACACGAATCCGGTGCAGGAACCTCCCGAACGAACCATGTCCGGTGAGGACCTGATTGTGGGGTGCCCAGCACTGGGTTGCGATAGTCGTTGACGCCATTTCACTGTGAGATCCCGCCGGAGCTCTGTCCGCCATGCGGTGACCTGTCACGGCAGAGGACTTTCGCCCCGGCGCGCGGCGTTGCATCTCCACGCGCATATCGTGCATGTGTGCAAATACCATTAGGGATGAATTTCAAAAAATCCCTCTCTTAGTGCTCGTCTACGTCATATAACAAAACCCTGCGCAAAAGTTTCACGCTCCTAGTCTCAGTAGTTTTGGCTGTACGTTGATATGTCACGTGTGTGTGTTGTGTATGTGTGTGTGTTAATATAGGTAGGTTATCTTTGAACTACGCACTAATCACTTCATAACACTAACACTGCACCTCAGACTACACTGTCCGGTTTGACCTCGTGTCTCCGCAGGATACTCGCGTACCGCATCAGCCTCATCTCGTCCAATCTCCTTCGTATCTGTTTATCATGGCACTTTTTTGCCAACTTATATAGAATTATTACAATTCCAGCCACTAATGTGCTACATATGATAATGAGCAAAATATTTGTAGTTTCGTGCTGCTGAACTTGTTGCGTACTAGCCGTGTTTTGGCCTCCGCTCTGTGCGATCACAACTTCTTCTTTTGTGTGGTTGCCTCCCATTTTTGTGGGTCAATTATACTTTCAGGAACGGGTTTCTGATATAATTGATGCGTTAGTAGTATACTGTGTCTTGGTTCTGAGTAATAACACATCTTGATAAAATTTATTTCGCACTTATTACATTGAAAAGTCACTGTTCTCAATAGATGTTTACATAACTTAGTCCTTAATGGTACGCGGGAATGCACTCGACCAGAGTTCGGGTATCACGGTCGCCATGTAAGGATTGGCGATAGGATAGAAATGAATCGAATGAATGCTGTGGTAAGACTGTCCGTTTATTGGGATAACATATCATTATATATGCGATTACAATAGTCTTAAAGTACTTAGATATACTACCACTACATCAGTCATTCAGTTTCTCCTTTTATATAATATATAAATTATAACAACTAACCCACTAACCAACCACACCAACAACAACTAACCATAAAACTCTGGAATTTACTTCCCCTAGACATCAAAAAAGCAGAAAGTAAATTTTCCTTCAAACGTAAAATTCGGAACTACTACTTGAAGTCCTCTCAACCTTAGTTTGTTCTTCGTCAGAATTGTTATTAAGTTCTCTTTAAGATTTGATATTTTTCATAGTATTTATTAGTTTATTATTTTAGCATATTTATGTATTTTATTATATATTATATATAAATAACTTATTATTTTTTTCCGTTTTAATTTTTTGTTATTTGTTTATTGTGCAAACCTACCACAGTGATCTCTTTTTTAACCCAAAGGTTGACTGGGAGAGAATGCCTTGTTGCATTAAGTCCGCCTATGTACCACTACTGTACATGAAGTTTAAATAAATAAAAAACCGGCCAAGTGCGAGTCGGCCTCGCCCATGGAGGGTTCCGTAGCAGCAAGTAACATAATATAAAAGTTCTTGTAGTTCATTGTAACTTTGATCGATGTTTTAATAATAGTGTATCTTTTTAGATTTATGACGTATTAAAAAAAAACTGCTTACTAGATTTCGTTCAAACCAATTTTCGTTGGTAGTTTACATGGTAATGTACATCATATATTTTTTTTAGTTTTATCATTCTCTTATTTTAGAAGTTACAGGGGGGGGGACACACATTTTACCACTTTGGAAGTGTCTCTCGCGTAAACTATTCAATTTAGAAAAAAATGATATTAGAAACCTCAATATCATTTTTGAAGACCTATCCATAGATACCCCACACGTATGGGTTTGATGAAAAAAAAAATTTTGAGTTTCAGTTCTAAGTATGAGGACCCCCAAAATTTATTGCTCTTTTTCTATTTTTGTGTGAAAATCTTAAAACGGTTCACAGTATACATCTACTTACTAAGTTTCAACAGTATAGCTCTTATAGTTTCGGAAAAAAGTGGCTGTGACATACGGACGGACAGACAGACAGACATGACGAATCTATAAGGGTTCCGTTTTTTGCCATTTGGCTACGGAACCCTAATAAATAAATAACAAAATCTCCTCACGATGTTTGCCCGTGCGTCTGCTAGATTCTGTAATACTTCGGTCACATTGCAAGGAAACACGGTGGCAACCTCAATAGGTTTATCGTGACTGGTAAAGTATCTACTTTACTTTTTTTCCTGGATTCTGCGCCCACGAGGCCTTTTCCCAGATGGTAAAAGGCCTCGTGGACGCAGAATCCAGGAAATCTAACACTAGTCATGCCAAACGGTATATCGTGGTACTAAATTACTGAGTTGTGGAGGTCAGATAGGCAGTCGTTTAATGTAAAATTTTGGTACTAAGCTGTACCTGATTAAACTGGAATCCATCCTCAAGATAGTAGTGAAAAACTTTGACAAGTAAAATAATGTGTGAGAAAAGTATTAGAAAAGCAGTGTGAGTACATTGCTTCTTAAAAAAAAATTAGACTAGCGGTCTAGACAGACATTGTGTTGTGATATTGTTTATATCAGAGAGAAAAAAAACAGGTGAGAATCAAATTGCACTGGACCCGGTTGGTGGCGCTACACCTTTTTTTTATGGGGGAAAAAAAAATCCAATGACATCCCCCGCTCTTGGGCGGAGCGGGAGATAGTGTCAGACTCTTACTGACTAAAACACCCACCCCGTTCCTTGTAGCCTTCATACCGGGGCTCGAGCTCCCTTTCGGATAACTCTGGCCCCAGTTGGCTTCGACCCGGCTGGGTCCCTGCTGTTGCTGACAACTCCTTGAGGCGCGCGGGAACAGTGCGCGCCGTCGACGACTTGGGCTTGGTCCGGACAGTTACCGGACGGCCGGACAGCGAGCTGCCCCTTGCTCACTGTCCGCAAGCCCGCGCCTACGGTGGCCGGAAATCGGGATCAGAATCCCGGCGGCGGCGGCGAGGACGCCGTTGCCTGATGCGTTCGGCCTTCTTCTTTGGGAGCATTACTGCTTCGCAGACGTCGGCGACCGTCTGCTACTCCTCGCTCCGGACCATGGCCTCAACCAAGGCCCGGAGCGAGAGGTTTCCGCCACCGATCGCCCCCACGAGGCCAAGCGCCCAATCGGGGCAAACCTCGACTGTGTGCTCCACCGTGTCCTCCGGGCATTCCGCACAGTGGCGACACCCGGGGCGCTACACCTACTGGGTCCAGTTTTATTGAGTGTCAGTGATCGGCTCGCCGCGCCATCGCGTCATAGACGTCACTCCTCATTCGTTCCCTGCGTTGCTGCATGTATCTAACAACGAAGACGATTGGCTCGCCAATGTATGGAATGCGCAAAGCGATCCCCACTCTGACGCCGAGCGCTCAAGATCCGTTGTGCCTACTGTATATCTGTACATTTTGGTTTCATATTTGGGTTGAATTTAAGAATCATTAGACAAAAATGCCCTGACCTTGCGCTCTACGACTTCGATTTGTTTCCAAAAATTAAAGACATACGTTTTACGAGCACTGAATCGGAGGCGAATGCGTTCCAGAAAGCCATTGAAGAGGTCCCTAAAGAAACCGTCCGGTAACTGTCCGGACCGAGCCCAAGTCGTCGACGGCGCGCACTGTTCCCGCGCGCCTCAAGGAGTTGTCAGCAACAGTAGGGGCCCAGCTGGATCGAAGCCTACCGGGACCTGGGTTAGTTTCAAAAGACAGCTCGAGCCCCGGTATGAAGGCTTGAAGGAACGGGGTGGGTTTTTAGTCAGTAAGAGTCTGACACTGTCTCCCGCTCCACCCAAGAGCGGGGGTTGTCATTGATGATTTTCCCACCATAAAAAAAAAACGTCCCTAAAGAAAACTGGTCCAATTGCTTTGTACAGTGGTTTCAGCGAACGTAAAAATGCATTAATTGCAAAGGAATATACTTTGAAATACAATAAAGTCTAGTCTACTCTTATTTACTAGAATCCAGAAACTTTCAGTATGCACTAAGTACGAGTACTACATATATAGAGGTAGAATAATATTTGTGTTGTATAGTATTTCGACAAGTTTGGCCTAAACCATTGAGTACAAAGGTATCACGTATCCTACATAAACCACACGAGATTATCGAATTAGATATTGTAGTGTATGTAGATCTAATAATATTTGTCTCGAGCGCATACGTCATTGTACGGGTGAAGTTTGGACAGTCTATGGTCCATAGATTATATTATGATATAGTCTGTAGTCGGTCTGGCAGAGATACGTCAAATCAAGTTTTTGGCGGGATTTCTGGGAGTGAAGTTCAGTGGCTGTTTTAATTATTCGCAAATTGATTTGTAGTAGATATTGTGATATAAAATCGTACCCTTATTGCAAAAACCAAATATTTATTTATTTTACTATTTATGTACACAAAAAAATAACAGAAAAAGATAAAACATAAGAGACGTTAGTACAAAGGTACCGCTTATTTCTAAAGAAATTTCTTCCAGCAGACCTGCGAAAGGAGAAATCAAAAAGAAATGTAGACCATGTGTTTAGGAAGCAAAAGAAGAATTTTCTGCATTTTTGTATTATTTATTATGTTATATTATTATATTCAATTAAATCTTTAGATTATTTGCTTTCGCCGACGCCATCTTGGTAAAGAAGTGTTATAGCTTACAATCAGATATACTTGCAGATTTATTTTGAGTCTTGGTGAGACGAGTCGATAGCTATAATTAACTTAATTTGGGTAAAAATGAAGATAGTTGGTTTTTGTAATAAGGGTACGAAATTGTTTTAGTTTCTTATTACAAGTGTCTGCGTAACTGGACTATATGTGGAATCATTGAAACAGGCACGATATCGGTAAATGGAACCTAGAAATTTATTTTAATACTGACTATTTCAAGTCAGGGTAGCTTGCCGAGATGGCGGACGCGACACTTTTGCTGCCACATACTGTAAAAGCATTAGAAGGTTTTACATCCGTATTCTAATGGACTCAAAGTGACTAAAATGACATGGTTTAAGGGACTTAGTATCCAAGCCATAAATGTTATACGTTATGTTATACGGATGTCTAGAAAATTTGCTACTACTGAGCGCTTGGACATTAACAATGCATAGAGGGAAAATAATCAATACTACATACTTATATATTTAACGCTCTGACACTCAGTTGTACTGAACGTAAGTGAATTTCGCTAAATAAATAAAATACGTTTTTTTTTAATTGTTATGTAGCGACATCTATGGCGCCACATAAGAACTACGAAGAAAGTACGAAATCCTGCATCGTGCAATCAAAGTTCTCCGCGCGATTTGAACATATACGACAGCCTGAAATCATCTATCGGGCAGTCGCCCACCAGACTATAACACCTGTCTGGTCGGAGGATCCTCCCTTTTCAAAGGAAGTATGTGGGACTTTACTCTCTGTTCCGCATACCTCCAAACTAGTGCTTGACTGCGATCCCACGTGATGGTAAGTAGCGATGCAATCTTTGATGGTGAGGTAAACTAGTGCAGTTTATTAAGAGCCTATTCACTCTAGCCTTGAAGACACCCAAATTATAATCGAACGGGAAGACCGCAGCAGGTAAACTG
Organism: Mythimna ferrago; assembly: GCA_910589285.2. Lineage (NCBI taxonomy): Eukaryota > Metazoa > Arthropoda > Insecta > Lepidoptera > Noctuidae > Mythimna > Mythimna ferrago. The sequence goes on from OU342689.1 coordinate 6,067,629, forward strand.
TTCCAGTTTTTCGACGTACGCGGTATAAACGACGAGGCGAAACGCTTAGTCCGGACCGTAGAGGTTTCAACAACGTAAGGGTGAATATTTTCCGTACGTCGGGTTATCCGATGGTAGAATTGCGATGGCGGAATCAAGTCATGCAATTCCTGCGCACACTCTCCAAAATTCGTCCAGTAAAACACCGAAAGGCTGGCTACCCTACGCCTGGGCTGGCTACCCTACGCCTGGTTTGTCCCAAAGTAAAGTTTGTCAGTTCAAGCCTTGAATTTCAAGTTCTTTCGTTGCTTTATAGTGCATTAATATAGGCAATATATTTTTATATTGCAACAATATTTTTAGTCAGGAATTTAATTCACACAGATTTTACATTATTTTGATTTGAAGTTCATCATGACGTCTTTTAAACCATTCGGAACTCAACAGTATCATCATCTTCCTGCCCTAGTCCCGTTTTATTTGGGGTCGGCGCAACACGTTTTTTTCTTCCATTCGGTCCTTTCACTCGTCACGCTATCACTAACTCCCTTTTCTTTCATATCGCTTCTCACACAATCCATCCATCTTTTCTTTGGCCTCCCTCTCCCTCTCCATCCATCCACATGTAAACTCATAACTTTTTTAGCAATATGCGTTTCGTCCCTCCTTTTTACATGACCATACCAAGACAAACGATTACCTTTCAACTTTTCAGTCACTGGTGCCACTTTCAAACTTCCCCTAATATACTCCTTTCTCACTTTATTCATTCTCGTCACACCACACATCCATCTTAACAGTATGTAATACAATATATATTTAGCTATATACTTGATATATGTATCGTTTAGTGCGAAATTGTTGTTTGATTAGATAATTATCTAACAGTACCCTTTTTCAGTGTAAGTTCTTTTCTCCTTTCCTGCCCATCCTCCTTTCATGCATAACTACGTGCACCCTCATGATTAGAGCTGTCCACGTGGCTGAATATTAGTCAGACCAAATTTGAGTCAAATCGACACGAGAAGAAGAAGTTTAAGTTCTTACAGTCCATCCTAAAATTGTCTGGTAGATATCGTTGTCAGGGATTGTACACATAGGTTTAAGTTTCTGTAAAATTGTTACTATTTTGATATCAGGGATGTTATGGATATAGAAATGATTATTATACCAGATACGAATACGGATATGAAAATATTTCGGATTATCCGTTAGTTTTGGATATATTTTACTACTAGATAATTTCGTTTACGGATATTAAATTTTTAAGGAATTTCAGAAGTAAAATATAATTACTATTTATATTTTACGACGCGACACGCTATGACAGCTTGTCATAACGTGTCGCAATTGATCTCCGCCCCTATCCGATATTATCCGAAACTTTTATTTCGAATTCGGTTACGGTTATGGATATTATTTTATATCGGATATCCGATAGTTTCGGTTACGGTTATGGAGTTCCCTAACATCCTTGTTTGATATACAATAAAGTGTTATTCTAATTCACCAACCAATAAGTTACCTTTAAATAATTTCTAACTTTTTGTTACACCTGTCTGTCTAAAAAGTCAAAGAACTTGGGTGATTAATTAGGGTACAATGAAATCTGATGTAGTCAACACTGGTTGAATTATCAGGATTGATTAGGAGGTTTTGATCTATAATTACTAATATAACATATCGAATAAAATTCCCATGTCGTTTGACTTTTTGGACAGACTATATACACATCTATCTTTTTCTTTTTCCTACCCTTATCCCATATTACTTGAGGTCGGCATATAACACTTTTTCTTTTCATTCTGTCCATATCTACACATCTATCTACAAAATAAAATCTAACCAGTTTCTAAATAAAGTTTATCCTCCAGCAATATTCGCACTTACGTTCTGATTCGTAACACCAGTCATTCCCCACACTATGAATGATTTATCAGTTCAACGACCGAGCGAATGAACGAATGAACCAAATGGAGCATGGCGCGGAAAAAAATAAAGATATTCTCTATGAAACCGCCGTGAAGGATTTCAGCGTTGAATTTATTCATAAAGAAACTTTTTTTTTTTCGTAAAGCTTTACGTGTTGACGTCGAAATGCTTGTTATTGATATTTTTAAACGAAAAAAATATTGTGAGAAAGAGAAAATATTTTCGGGTATTGTGTAAATCGAGGGTATTTTTGATAAAGTTGCTCAGATTTGAATATATCTACTAAGATTTTATGATATTTTTTTTAGTATTTAAGATATTGTTCATCATCATCATCATTTCAGCCGATAGACGTCCACTGTTAGAAATAGGCATCCCCCAAGTGTCGCCACAATTATCGATCCTGTGAACTCAAGTGGCAATGGGCAGGGCACATGCCTCCTACAAGATGGACAGATGACCTGGTGAAGGTTGCGGGAATCCGATGGATGCGGGACGCACAGGAAGATATTGTTAATAACAAAATAATTAATAAACCTTTTCTGTAATAAATGTTTATTATTATTATTACGTGTTATTCTGTGCTATGGTAACATTTTGCACGGCACAGTTAGCGCGGTGGTTGAGCGATTGCCTGCTGTTGCGTTGTGATTCGATTCCCGCACTGAACAAATATTTGTATGATCTACAGATAAATGTTCCGGATCTGAGTGTCTTATGAATGTGATTTTACATGTTTGTAAACGCACCCACGATACAGGAGTTATAGCCCCTAGTATAGGGGAAAGTCTTTTTTTTAAGTAGTCGGCTTCATTTATGAAAAAAAAAAAAATTCACATGCGTTTTATAACTAGCCAGGCATTAAATCAGGTGGTCTAACCTTCTGAGAATCTGGAAGAAACCTCTTTTTGTTATCATTTCTAGTATTTATTGTCAAAGAAATTACCTAAGGCCTTGCGGAAAATCTGTTCAGTGGGCCCGGGTTTCGAGGAACTCCACTTTTATTATTTCCATTTACCGGGAAAAACGTAAACGAAGCAAGTAGAGTAATGCAAGGATCGCAGTCGACGGTGCTTTGAAGTATGTGCCCTCAAGAGGAAAATGCGTTTAGTTTTCTTTTTTGAGGTCGCATCAAATACCTGTTTCAGTTCTGGGTGGGAGTGAGTGTCAGATTTTTGATGACTAAAACCTATCTATATTCCTTGAGTTGCCCTTTGCGTTCCGATACAAGAAGAATGAGGGTATCCGCAGAAGAACCAAGGTTACCGACATAGCACGAAGAATCGCCAATCTTAAGTGGCAATAGGCAGGGCACATTGCTCGCAGAACAGATGGTCGTTGGGGCCGAAAGGTTCTGGAATAGCAACCACGCACCGGAAGACGTAGCGTTGGAAGGCAAGGTGGACAGATGACCTGGTAAGGGTTGCAGGAATCCAATGGATGCGAGACGCACAGGACCGCTCATTGTGGCGACGCTAGGGGGAGGCCTATGTCCAACAATGGACGTTTTTCGGCTGAAATGATGATGATAACTCTTATATCGGTAGTCGTAGGGCGCTTCCCAGTCACTGTAGGAAGTGTGCGGACAGTGTCCGGTAAGGGTCGATGGCTCGTTGAGTTCTACATGCGTCTCAAAGTGATATCATCAAGATAAAAGTAGCCAGTTAGGGCCGATGTCTGCCAGAACACAATAGAAAGACAATAGGTGCGCGAACGCCGGCGTTCGCGCACCTATTGTCTTTCTATTGTGTCTGTAATTCTCACGATTGAAAGGTTAAACCCTAAGCAAAGCCAGGCGTCTTAGTGTCTCAAATTGACGGTATCTGAAAGGTTAAGATAAATAAATAAAAATATGGTCTTTATTTTGCAAATAATTCGTTACTCTACATAAATAAACAAACTTAAACTATTAATTCTTATATTCTTATATTCTTTATTGTACATAACTTTACAAATATATATAGTAAGAAAGCCGATGTACACAGGCAGGAAAGGCGATGTAGACAGGGGATAATAATATGAAGAGGTACCTCTCTTTGGGGCCCTGACTCGCTGGTAGTTTAGACCCTGTTCTTGATACTGGTGGACTACTATTTTTTTTTACTGCACAGCATTATTTTAAGTCTATGCGAAACTTAAATATAGTTTGTTCAGAATCAGTCACTAAATCGATTCCAATATTCCAAAAGTTTTTACCCCATGTTATATTTTTTCCCAGAAATATTTAAAACGGTCACAAGTTAGACACCACCAACACTAAGTGCAACAAAGGTCACGGCAGGACATAGCGGGCATTAGGTGCCAGCAAACAGCTGGATGCAAGTGCAAAACGACCCCTCAGTCGTCTGGATAGCCCGGTGATGGGGCGTGCCGTGGCTGGTTCACGAAGAAGGGTAGTAAAACTCAGTGGACTGTATAAATTGATGGTTTGTATTGTACGAAAGTACCGAGGTTGTACAATAGGAAAAGTCGCGTCTACGGAACAAACATGATAATAAATTAGGATGCGCGAGCGCGGACGTTCTTCTGGGCTTGTGACAGCTGACTGGCGGTCGGTGTGCGAAGCGGGGCGTGCGACGAGCTGGGCGGCCGTCGCCGGCCAGCTGATGCCCCGCTGTCCCCGCACCCCTCGTTCACTCCCACCGGCGCGCGCGGCGATGTTGAAGGAAGAGGTCTCAACACCCTGTGACTATGTATTTTTGCTGACATAACACGGTTATAACTTTGTGACTTTTCATGATACAGTTATGAATTGTACATAAATACAATAATTTTTTTTGTACATATTATACAAAAATACTAGTCACATGTTTCGGGTTTTGCATATACTAAAACGAATATTGTATAAGAAATATTTTTAGAAACGTAAACGATATACAATAACTATATTTTACATACCAATTCCTCATCAAAACAGCTGACGTCACGCCTTGATATCCATCTAAACTAGACAAAAAAAGAAACAATAGAAAAGCCAGCAAGAACGAGACAAAAAATCAGTAACCGTAGTATTTGACGTTAAGTTAAAACAATCTAACAACAGCCCCGTGGTTTGACAGTCCAATTACTATGGCGGCGTCTCGATCTACCCTCTGTTTTCGATGTCTGACTTTTTTATCAGTGAAATAAGAGATGAGACCGGAGAAATAATTGCTGCAGCTGAATACTATTGAAATAGGTACATAGTTTTTTCTTCAAAGTTTTTTGTAAAGAGTTTCGATTTCTTGCCTGGTTTTGTTAGACTTCAACAGTACTTATTGATCTTATTTTATTGTAGGTACTCTTTAAGAAAGGTAGAGAAGGGAGACCACACTTTTTTTCTTTTTCTTTCATTATCTGTTTATACACAACTATTTTTTAATTAGTACAAAAAAAATTAGGATTATAGAGTCCCGTTCTGTTACTGATCATATTTTTGTAGTCAAAATTAAAAAAAAAGAAATCTCAGAATTGTCCACGGAGTTTTGTTATAGTTGGTTAGTTAATAATACTCGTAGAATTTACATTTATAACAATTGCTATTAGAAAATACTGCACGTAGTATTTTTCCATTTTGATCGTCATTTAATCATTCACAATCAATAGCCTATCCAATATTTCCATAAATTGAGTGAAATTTTGGGATATAAACAAACGCTAATAACTTTGCTGTTTATGAATATTGCTTTTTGAGACTTTACTTAAATAATAACAAGACCTTTTCTAATGAGCCCATAAAGTATTTGTACTAACGAAAAATTATTAGTGTATTGTAAGTACTAGATTATGAAAACATTGTAGAATCAATGATTTTTTTAAAGAGTAACCATGGAGTTTCTTGCTGGTTGTTCTCCGTAGGAAACGGCCAATTAGAACCGTGCGCTAGCTTCTGACGTTTTATACCTGTCCAATGTAGGTTTATGTGAAATAAATAATAATAAATCAAGCATCTCGGCCCATAGATACATAGACCTTACAGATAAACACATACATTGAGTTAATACAATTTGTCGTTGGAAAAAATAATTAGAGTTTTCAAAAAAAGATTTCTTTATTAATTGACATATGTGCACTTTAAAAATATGAGATAAATATTTAAAATTATTGCATTGAAAAAATCTATTCACACATCAAACTGACATATCTATTTCAAATTCACCCTGTATTGCTAACCATTACGGATAGTTTTACCAACTTATTCCAACCACCAAACAAACAAAACCCGACCTTACACCCATCGAGATAGAGTGTAAATCGAATGCTTTAAAAGTGGTTAAGAGTATAGATCTATTTTCAAAGATGGGACAGCCAATTTCGTCGTATGCCACCCGTTTGAACATGCCCCTCTTGATGGCCAATGTGTGGATGTTCAGTGCCTGTACCTGAGTCTGACGTTTATAGATGAAAGCTTGAGGCCTGATGGGGAGACGGGTTACGGGATCCTTGGGCAAGTTTAGAAGTAAATGATATGTTTATTAATTTTAAGGCAAAATTGTCAAAATTGTAGACGAGCGTCGTAGCTAAAATAGGTCTGACAGATTGGCTGGAGACGACAGGATATAAATTGAACTGGATAAATACGAATGAGCCCTTAGGAGAGCGGTGGAAAATAAATTTATATACATAGAATAATTACATACAGACATGTATATTGTACTATGTATGTTTATTTATGTCCATTTTAACCGACTTCAAAAAGGAGGTTTTATGATCAGCTAAATGTTTTTTTTTCATGTGTTCACTGATATCTTGGGCATTTGTGGACCGATTTTGTTTTTTTTTTGTTTATTGAATGGTTATGCTTTCAAGTTACTCTCATATAAATATTGTTATGAGAAACTTCGAAGATATGGACCTCCTCATAGGTTCATAGCAGAACTATCGTATCAAGTAAAATGGCTTTGTTTATACGTGTAGTCGATGACTGACTGAAAGAAGGGGGAGAGGATGTATCGAACTGATGGAGCTGAAAGGTAGACACCGTAACTGTTTTTTGAGTTCTTTTTCTTAGTTTGAGATTATTGCAATTGTGATGTTGGTTATAAAGATGATTAGCTGAGGGGTACTTTTTAGTTGTGCTACCACAACTAAAAAGTGTAAAAAAAGTTTGTATATACAAACCGACTTTCATGCGGGTGAAGCCGCTAGCAGAAGCTAGTATATACTCGTACATAGATATAACTGCTATATAATTTTTTCATTTCACAAGCCTACGCTTTTGACATGAACCGTAAAAGAAACAAAAGATAAAGGTAAATTACCATAATAATAACTGTGGGTTAGCAAGTAATTATCTTCAAAAATATGACAGGGCAGGAAGGCATCGTTATCCCTTGACATAATCTCTTCGTTGTTTTTTAATGGTACCCCCGGTAAGGATTACTCTTTAAAAAGATAAAAAAAGACGTGTGGCACTCGGGGACTGCCGCGGTAAAGCTATTGCATAGCATTTTTATCAACTCATGCAATTATAATTATTTATTTATTTTATTTATGCAGTATATTTTTTCCTTTGTTTTTTTTTCTTTGATATTAATTGAAGTTACACTTTCGCACATTGAATTGAATTTTGATTGATTGTTCACTCATTTGTTTTCTTATCGGTCACCACGCTCAAAAAACAAATGAGTGGGGGGTGTTAGGTTATTTTTGTTACGGAATTTCTGGATTCGGTCTCTACGCTCAAGGCCCGCGATAGAAGCTATGCAGTAGCTTAATAAATTGTCTATGGTAGTAGTCGTCTCTGAAATATACACGGTTATTTGTAAAACTCAAGACTATGTTACTAACATCATAAACAATAAATTTTGTTCTACGACTTTTAAAAAATTATCATATTTTAGTTCATCAGATTTTCATACAAAAATAAAAATATTTAAATTGAACGTTCCAAATATTACAAAGTCTATGCGGAGCAAGCGATAATACAAAAGCGGAAGGGAGTGGAAATCGGGTGGCGGGGGTGCTTGATGCGCTTGAGTCTCATCATAGAAATGTAGGTAGGTGTAGCAAAACGCAGTGTTGAAATGTATTAGATAGAATAACGAGAAGGTTTGTTTTTGGTAAACATATTATGTTTTGTAAAAAGTGATAGAACGAAAGAACTTGTTGTATATGATGTTAGTAATATAGTCTTTGTGTTATACAAATAACCCTTCTTTGATTTGAATGAACTACATAACATAACATATAACTTATTGAAAAAAAAATTTCAGAAGATATTTACCGACAAAGATATTATGAAGTACGTGAAAAAAATGCCTACAAAATTAATAATAATAATAATACTATTCCACAACTATCACACAGCGCCGTCTAGTCCCAAGCTAAGCAGAGCTTGTATTATGGGTACTAGACAACTGATAAACATACTTAAATATTTCTAAATACATACATATTATAGATAAATTACACCCAGACACATAACAAATGATCGTGCTCATCACACAAGCATTTGTCCTGGGTGGGAATCGAACCCACGACCTCCGGCATAGCAGTCAGGGTCATTAACCACTAGACTAACAGGCCTGTCTAAAAAATAAAAAATAATATAAAATTGACTATAGGTACATACTTAATTATCCATATTTATTATCCTGCAAAACAAAAAAAAAACTAAACATTATACGACGTATGTCAGATTTTTGCTAGGTGTGGGATTGCGAACAAAGATTGTTATGGGTAGCTCGCCGTCCGCCCGTCTCGTAACGAGTCCGTAGTGTTCCACGCGAGTCCCAAAGACACAAAGAGCAACTGAAGGACATAGGTGTGATTTTAGTCTGACAGGCCCTCTCGCCCCAACCAAGAGCGGAAAAAGTCATTGGATGATTGACCTCTTCAAAACAAAAAAAACAGATCTCTGCTAAATATCACTGTTGAGACGATTTTGTTAACCTCTACGCGATACCTTAGCCTATTGACAAACGGTGCGCACTGTTCCCGCGCGCCTTAAGGAGCTGTCAGCAATAGCAGGGGCCCAGCTAGGTCGAAGCCTACTGGGACCAGGGTTAATTCGAAAGATAGCTCAAGCCCTGGTACGAAAGCCAACGAAGCAACAGGAGTGGGTTTTTAGTCAGTAAAAGTCTGACACTATCTCCCGCTCCACCCAAGAGCAGGGGATGTCATAAGATGCTTTTCCCACCGCTAAAAAAAAGATAAAAAAAGCCTATTGACCAATAAACTTTTCTGAAGGTGCTTACCGACAAGAATATTGTAAAGTACGTAACGTTAATAACATCAGAGTAAAAGTTTAATCGAGCGTTCTCACGGTTACACGTCAGCTGTTTTGAAACTCCATCCTTTTTCCACCAGGCTCCGAGATATTTACTTTTCAATTATGGCTCGAGTTGTTTATAATGTTCATTTATCATCGCTGGTGATAGGATTGTGTTCCACTTTGTTTCTAGAATGCATCTTTTGTTCTTTTTGGTAGAGGTGGACTACATAAGATTGTTGGAGGGCTATTTTACCATGATGTTGCTCGAAACTGACATTTATATGTAGGTATTTATTACGTATCTATCTACTATATAAATATCAATATTATCAATTACGGCAATCTCTTGTCTCTCGTATTTATGTACGAAATAAATTTCTGTAAGAAAATGTCAGCTGAAATAGTCGGCGTTGCTTACAAACCACCTACAGGTCATTGAACTCGCTCAGCTGACGTTTTCTTAAAGAAATTTATTTCGTACATAAATACGAGTTTTGAAAAAAAGGTACTTTATTTTTTAATTTTATCTTTACAAATCGATAGTGTTTCATGTACCGGATCGACCCTCCACGGGATTAAAACGATTAAAATTTAACGGTGTATAATCGTTTGTCTCGCTAAACCTCGAAAGCGGCATGAATAATTTAGTTTTTGTATTGCAAAAAAAAAAAATATAAAAAACCCATTAAAAAATCAGAATTGCTAATTATAAGGCGAAACCGAGGGATATAGCTAGTGTTGAACAAATGTGTATTTATTCATACTTATACGTGATATACTTTTTTATCAATTTTTTTTCTTAATAATAGTTTATTTAGCTTACGCACATTCATCCACTTGTTTGCACATGTTACAGAACCAAACCCTAGTGTGGAATCAGACCTCCGTAACAACTCCGCTCTCTCACCACCCCTGGCGGACTGGAAAAGATTGCCCAAGGCATTGAATCCGTTTTCGTTTTTTAGTAACGTGTGATGAATCAAACACTTCAGGACAAATTGTATAAATATTTTATTCACTTTGATCAACACAATTTCATACTTATTGTTCTATTAACGATCATTTACAAATACACAGATTAGTCGGACATGTTTTCTGTTCAACAACTCAAAGCAGACTGCCTCTGTCTAACATGACAGTTACAAACTCGATTTCCCTACCATAAACTTTCACAAACACTCGGTCGACTAACCGACCGATCAGAGCAAAGTAAACAGTACGTAACATCAATTGACTGACTAATATACATTAGGGTTTATCTAATAATTAACTGCAAGTAAATATTTCATTTTAACAATTATGATATATTTATATAAAACAAATGCATACTGTCTAATATTATAAATTATTACTTAATGTCTACAACGAATGCCTAAAGTTCATGTAACTACTAGCGCCATCTATCGCTTATCATTAGAAGTTGAACGATTTATGAATATTTTCTTTAAAATTCATTACAAACGCACGAAGTTTTAGTATTAATAAATAAATCTACACTAATATAATAAAGAGGTAAAGTTTTTTTTTTTTTGTTTATAGGAGGTAATCTCTAGAAAAACTGGTCCGATTACTAAATTTTTTTTACCAATAGAAAGCTGCTTAATTCTTGAGTGACAAAGGCTATATTTTATGTACGCGGGTGAAGCCACTGGCAGAAGCTAGTTAATGATAATTTTATTTCTGTAAGTTTTATTAGTTCTGTGTCTGGGTGTAATTTATCTATAATATGTATGTATTTAGAAATATATAAGTATGTTTATCAGTTGTCTAGTACCCATAACACAAGCCCTGCTTAGCTTGGGACTAGATGGTGTTGTGTGATAGTTGTGGATTATTATTATTACTTATATGCAGTTTAGCATTACCTTGTTTAGGGAGCCCTATTTTGTAAGAGATCAAAATGGTCCTTGATGTTAAAGAACCATGTTCATCAGTCACGTCATCGTCATTATTTCAGCCGATATACGTCCACTGTTGGACAAAGGCCTCCCCCAAGCGTCGCCACAACGAACGTTCCTGTGTGTCTCGCACCTTGTAGGAGGCCTTCCAACGCTGCGTCTTCCGGTACAAATTTGCCACACCAGAACATTTCGGCCCCAACGGCCATCTGTTCTGCGAGCAATGTGCCCTGCCTATTGCCACTTAAGCTCAGCAATTCTTCGTGCTATGTCGGCAACTTTAGTTCTCCTGCCCAACAGTTAAGTATCTGCAAATATATAAAAAACTTAAATAAATATCGGACACGATTGCAACATTGATACATTTTGTCATACATTTTAAAACCACCTATTAAAAAGTAAATTGCACTAAATCCGGGCTTTAATATTTCCCAACACGGATCATCGATTAAGCAGCAAATCCTATTTAGCTTCACATGACATCGATGAAACGACTGAATTTTTACTATGAGCAAAAAAATTTTTTTATCGCAGTGCAGAGTTTAATAGTACAAGAATATAATATCATAGATTAAAAACTCAAAACGACAGAATCACCACCATTCACCACCATTCACCACCACCACCACCACCACAACACATCACCATCACCACCACCACCATTCACCACTGTTCATCACCATTTCAGCTGAAAGACGTATACTCCACCAAGGGTTTTTTTTATGGTGAGAAAATCATCTAATGATAACCCACGTTCTTGGGCGGAGCAGGAGATAGTGTCAGACTCTTACTGACTAAAAATCCACCCCGTTCCTTCATGCCTTCATACCGGGACTGAACTACTCTTTCAAAACTAACCCTGGCCCTAGTAGGCTTCGACCCAGCTGGGTCTGCTAGCTCCTTGAGGCGCGCGGGGACAGTGCGCGCCTTCGACGACTTGGGCTCGGTCCAGACAGTTACCGGACGGTCGGATAGCGAGCTACCCATTGCTCGCCGTCCGTAAGCCCGCACTCCTCCAAGGGTCACTACAGCGACCGGACCTGTACATATCACATTCATCGAATTTCACCAAGTCCCATGGACCATTTGTGCTTCGAGCAATGAGTGTAACAGTATCATCATCATCATCATTTCAGCCGAGAGACGTCCACTGATGGACTTAGGTCTCCCCAAAGTAAGTTAGTAGCTCAGCACAATTGTTAAGCTCCTCTATAGTTTCAGTCATGACTACTATGACGTTGGCAAATCGAAGGTGAAGGTGTAACTCTATCCATGCACTTCTTTTTCTTCTTCCTGCCTTTGCCCCATCTTATTTGGGGTCGGCGCAATACGTTTTTTTCTTCCATTCTACCCTGTCACTCGTCATGCTATCACTAACTTCCTTTTCTTTCATATCGCTCTTCACGCAATCCATCCATCTTTTCTTTGGCCTCCCTCTCCCTCTACCATGCACTTAATATTATTATTTGACTAATTTTTGCTGCGACATATTCTATAAGAATTTAACATTATATTTTCTCTAACCACAAAGTTGTTAAGAACATCATCATCATCATCATCAGCCTTTTTAAAGTTCCCACTGCTGGGACTCAGGCCTCCTCTCTAGGAAAAGGAATGGGACGTAATCCACAACGCTGGCCTAGTGCGGGTTGGTGAATGTCACATGTTTTCGAATTTTTAGTTCTAGGGCATGCAGGTTTTCTCACGTTGTTTTCCTACACCGTTTTGTGAGCAGTGGTAATGAAATAAATAACACAAAGAAATGCACCTAGCAAGGTTTGAACCCGCAACCTACAACTCGTAAATAGGAGCCATTACCATTGGGTCACCACTGCTCTCAACATCCAAATTTTTATTGCGACAAAATCATCACTAAAAATATGCCCCAATCAATTAATTTTATCGATTTATTTATTGGGCATCTGCATTGGCCAAACTGAGTCTAAATGCCCCAAATGCCTTGTCCAAAGCAAATTACAGGCACGCGAATGCCCATTCACGTTAATTTGCGTGCTTAACCTTTTTGCCAAAGGCTAATGGCGAATTTTTTTTCGACCTCTGTCAGTCTAAATTCCCGTAACGTTATTGGTATTTTTTTATAATTTTTGTTACATTTTCCGACGCTTGTTGCTTTTTAATTGCCGACGTGTTTAATTTGATGGTTGATTTTTTCCGTAATGTGGTCTAATTTGTCAGTTTTGTGTTGTGATGTTTGGGTGTGACCGGCGTTTGTCTGACAAAGGGTTGATGGGTTATTCCATTAACCCATCAAGCCTTTAATACATTTGAAAAGTCTTTATTAATTATAACAACATCAGATAGGTAACTTTTAGACAAGTTAAGGAGTGGGATTTTCTGCCAGCGTCTGTTTTTCCTGGTCCATTATCGATTACAACATCGCTTACCATCAGGTGAGAGAGATTGTAATCAAACTCGAGCTATACCGTAAATAAGCATGATGTTTAATATATGCGTTGTTTTAGGATTTGGATTGTGGATTGTGGATTTCGTCTTACATAAGTGATCGAAAACAATACGTTGTTATAGACAATGTAAATGAAGACTTACTAACTTCCCATTGCTCTGACTCTAGGATAAATAAATGTGGCGTCCCTCAAGGAAGTGTACTAGGTCCCATATTGTTTTTATTATATGTAAATGACATACCTCTGGTGTCCAATCATAAAATTATATTATTTGCAGATGACATTTCAATTATTGTGACATCTGATAAAAAATCGATTTCTGACCATGAATTAGATATTAATAATACTATTGACAAAATTTTACAATGGCTACAGAATAATAAATTAAAAATCAATTTAGATAAATCAAATTATATTCAATTTAATAAATCAAAGCATGCCAAATACAATTTTAAACTTAATGTTGACAGACTCAAACAAGTAGCACAAACCAAATTCTTGGGTGTGCTCATAGATCAAGATTTGAACTGGAAAGGACATTTAGATGATTTATGCAATAGGATTAATAAATTTACTTACGCCCTCAGACAAGTAAAGAACGTAACAAACGTAAAAACGGCAATTACTACATACCATGCATATGTCGAATCGATCTTAAGTTACGGCCTTGTTATTTGGGGGAACAGTACGGATAAAGACAGAGCATTCATTGCACAAAAGAAGTGCATCAGGGCCATATGCGGTCTTCGTCCTGACGAATCCTGTCGGTCATTTTTTAAAAAACTAGGTTTATTACCACTTCCTGCACTTTACATATACGCAACCTGTAACTTTGTCTACAGTAATAAGGGATTGTTCAAGAAAGCTTATGAAGTAATCTCTCGTCCAAGGGATCCACACAGACTTGTAAGAGATGATATTCCTAAATCAGCCAAGTATGCTAAAAGCTGCCTTGTGATGTGTGTACGGATTTACAACAAAATCCCTAAAGAATTAAAATGTATAAATAATGCAAATTCATTTAAAAACAAATTGTATAAATGGCTGAATGGACATAATTTCTATGACATTAATGATTTCTTTGACATAAAATTATAATATTGTATCCATCTATTTAACTGAATTAACTGTACCTATATTTACTGTTGTTTTGACCAAAAAATTTTTGCATGCAATTGACACTTATTCTGTGTAGCTAAACATGTGGACATTGCATTTAAATAAGACTAACACCATTATACCATGTTTAAGGCAAATAAAGACTTATCTTATCTTATCTTATCTAGGTGATTACAGCAGGGTTACGAGCTACGCCGTAGCGGTCGTGTGCTACGCCGGTGTGCTACGATCTCGTAGCAAAAGCAAAAGATTTTTTATGCTTTTAAATTACCAAACGCTTATTCGACTATAATTTAATGGTGATAAAAGATAGAGTACTTTTTTGAAGTGGAAAATTATTGTACCGACTTTTTCTGCTATAGAGTGGAGCGTGAGGGCGTGTCAGACTTTTACTGTCTAAAACCTGACCCTTGTTACTTCAGTTGGTTTTTGCGTTACAAGTCCACGACTTTACCTTTCTGGGCCCCTACAACAGATAGAGCTATTGATATTGGCACTATATTGTCAACAGTGATTGTCTTAGTGCAAAAATGGTTGCAAAAACCAAATTCAAAATATTTTTATTTTACATAGGCTTACATGGGCACTTATAAAACGTTAGAAGCTAGTGTACAGTTCCGATTGGTCGTTTCCTTTGGATAAAAGCCGGCAAAAAACTTCATGGTTATTAGTAATATCGGTGGCACATGTCAATTTTATACATTTTTAAAATTGTGACAATCATAACATGTTAAAAGTAACGTTGGTCCTATAAGGTCTCGAGCCCTCGAACTTACAAAATTTTGCAATTGTGTCGTTTCAGAGTTAACCTTACAAAAATGTTGTTACAGACATATGCTATTATGCTGTATGTTATTATGATAATAACTTTGTATGATTTATTATGGAAGATAATTCTGAAATAAAAAGATTATTATTGTTATATGCTGCAAAAGGTGCCTTGTATGACACACCATACCTTCCACAGAATTTGGATCAATTGCTATTTTATTCCACTTTCATTTTTGTTTTTAGTTATTGTTCTTATTATTTTTTATTTGATTTTAGTATGTTTTGTGTGTGAGGTAAAATTTTTGGTTTTCTTTTCTTTTTTTCCATTTCATTTTTTTTCTTTTTTTTCCATTGATCTTCTTACTTTCTTTTTCTTTAAACATTCACAGAAAAAAAGCGTATTTAAAGATGATGTACATATTACAATCATTTTTACTAAGTTTATTCACGTAACCCGCAATATCTTTCAAGCAGCATACATAAAGTATACACCTCAGCAATACACTTTTAATCCTTTCGGAGAGCGAGCACAAACAAGTGCTGTAGTAAAATATATACTTTAGAAGTTGCAACGTTCGGCGGTGTACTTTATCAAAGGATTGTCGTGTTTCCTAAGAGATTTCAAGTAAATATTTTTCTTCGAGTTATTTTTAGTAATAGAGCTTTTAATATTGATGAAATTGTGATGTGCAAATTCTGGGACAGAGTCTGAAGCAGTAGAATTTAGAATTTTAATGTGGAAATTCAAAAACGAAGTTTTGTGTATGTATAGGTTGACTATAAAATATGTTCTTTAGAGGAAATATGTGACCTTACTTCACGCCAAATTTCAGGATTTTAGATAAAAACCCTATGAATTTGATTCCCTTGAAAGTGTCGAAACATACGTTTTTTTTTCGTTAACACGGAAGTTTAATTTTTTTTACAGGTTCAAAGGACTGTAGATCTAAGTATATGGTTTTAATTTCAACTCTATACTTCCAAGCGTTCCTGATATAAAAGTCTTGAGAGACAGACATACAGGCATAGACAGGAAGACGGACGGACAACAGAGTTATTCTTTATGGGTTCCATTTTTCCTTTTGAGGTCCGGAATCCTAAAAACACTAGTCAGACTTATACTTCAGGCACAATACACGTAAACTCAGTTTTATAAAATGTTACAAAACTATTAGTGCCAATTGATTCTGGGTGAGCGAGTTTACTGGGCATAGTTCCAATTTCAAATTGTTACTGAGAATTTCACAACTCGTATTACACTTTTCACAACCTGCTTCTACCTGATTTTTCGGTGAAATCGATTTTACTGAAAACCGCTTTAAAATTTATTAATACTTTAAGCTACACGATATAATTATAATAAATGCTGGTGGTACTGTCTGGGCATTTGATCAGTCTGAGCAGATCCACTGAAATCTGTGGTCCTTACCTGAAAATGCTACTTCAGACATTAAGCTATACAGGGTATAAGGCACGGCCTCCACAAACTTTAAGGGCTTGCTCCGTAGAAGAAACTATACAACCTTCAACAACACTTTTTTTCAGGAAACAAAAAAAAAACTGGTCAAGTGCGAGTCGGACTCGCGCACTGAGGGTTCCATGCAAACTACAATTCCCGAATGGAGTCTCGAAGATTTTTCCGAATTGCAATTTTTTTTTGTGACGTTGGTAACAACAAATTTACTGTTTTCAGATTTTTTCCTATATTTATACTATAAGACTTTGCTTTTTGCCAAATTTCAAGATTCTGGGTCAACGGGAAATACCTTGAAGAATTTCGATCTTTGAGAGTATCAAAATATACGTTTTTTTGCGACATCAACGGCCGTATCTTTTTTATTCGTCAACTTAGAAGTTTGATTTTTTCACAGCTTGAAGGGACCGTAGATCTGAGTATTTGATTTTAATGTCAACTCGAAACCTCCACGCGTTCTCGATATAAAGGGTCTTGACAGAGTGACAGACAGATAGCCAGACAGACAGACAGACAGAGGGACGGACAACAAAATGATCCTATAAGGGTTCCATTTTTTCCTTTTGAGGTACGGAACGCTAAAAACAGGCTCACGATACAAAATTAAAAACTTGGTTGGACAGTTTGTATGGAGAGGCCGATTTTTTTTTTTCGTTTCCTGGAAAAATATATTGTGACTAAATTCCACCTGCACTCTTCAATTTGCTCTTTGTTTTTTAGGGCCACGGTATGACATCTCTTTGGCGTACGCGTGAAATACATGAAGTTAAGATTTGTAATTTGAAAATTCAAAAGAAAAAATCTGCTATTCTAATAGTTGGCAGTTAGAAACTGAAAGATCGTTTTAGCGATAAAAGCTCCCATTGTTACGTGAGCCTCTTGTATATTTTTTCTATTATATAAAGAGTATTGTCTGTCTTTACCACAAAGCTATACAATAGCCCAGCAATTGGTGAAGCAAACGGGCGAACTATGTTCGCCCGTTTGCTTCACCTATACAACATTGGATTTAGATGCAAAAGCTTTGTTTTATATACCTATACAACATTGGATTTAGATGCAAAAGCCGAAACACGTGTCCAGTATTTTTTGAAAATAATGTTGTATTTATGTTCGATTTTCACCTTGATGTACCTATTTTTTTGGAGTGGGAGATATTATAGCGAAAGGCGAGAGCGCGAAAAGCGTGAGGGAGTGGCAGACTTTTATGCCTTGATCACACGTACTGAGTAAACGGGCAGAACAGTACTCTCGGCCGAGTACTCGGTACGTATAAACACAGCGCCGAGTGATCGGCCTACCATCTCTACAACTCGCTTACATCACTGTCTCGGCCGTGCAACATTTTACTGTCTCGCCCTTTTACTCGGTACGTGTGATCGAGACATTACTGATCAAAACTCACCCGTGTTTCTTCAGTTACCTTTTGCGTTCTAGTGCCGCGCCATTATGGGGTGAACAATAAAGTATAGACAACGTTATTTTTACTATATGCGAAACCTGAATATGGTTTGTCCAGAATTAATAACTAAATGGATTCTAATGGTTTTTACACCATGTACCATGTTACATTTTTTCCCAAAAATATTTAAAAAGGTTACTAGTTGGACACCACCAACACTAAGCACAACACAGGTCACGACAGGTCATAGCGGGTATTAGGCGCGATCAAACTGGGTGCATGTGCAAAACAAACCCTCAGTCGTCTAGATGGCCCGGTGACCATGAATTTTTGCTGATACAACAAGCTTGTAACTTTGTGATTTTTCATAATACAGTTTTGTTTGTACATAATTTTTTTACATAAAAATACTAGACGGGTATTTAAGATTTCGCATTTACTAAAAAAGGTTGCCTAATAAATAAATAAATAAATAATAACTCTGTCAAAATTAAAAAACAATATTAGTAGATAAAGATATTAGATTAGAATGTGCCTTAACAGAAGGACGGCTTACTCTAGATTTACAGGTTAAGGCCTGAAAATCAATTTTCATCAAATATATCATGATTGTGTAAATTACTCTGGCCAACCGATCACGAAGACAAACATGCAATTTAAACAGAATAATTACAAAAGGTTACAAAAACAAACAATAAATATTTAAACTTCCTAAAACAACAATTATAAAACATAGCAGTGAAAAATGACCCTTATTTGTTGTGTTGCAACAAAACGCTGAACAAACAATTATTTCGCAAAGAGAATTATTTGCCCTGTAATTAAATGAGACCCTAATGAAATAGTGTCATTAATTAGTTGTTTTTTTTTTTCGCAACAAAACAAGGCATTTTTTCTTTCTGCCAGGGTCTTTCTGGTGTTAAATTAACGAGATTATTTTCTTTGTTTATTTTAAAAATAGGCTTTCTAATTGATCTTGTCGTTTCGTTTCGTATAATTACGATAAAAGAGTCCCTTTTTGTTTTTTTGGAAGTCAAGAGGGTTTTCTTAATTCTTAATATTACATTTATGGCACCAAAATCGTATCAGCAAATGGCTTAATAGCTATGAGCCTCGATCAACATCTTAGAAGACTCTCAGGTTTTTTTTTTCCGTTGTGTATAAATAATCCAAATGACATTCCCCTCCCTTGGGTGGAGTGGGAGTTATTGTCTGACTCTTACGGACTAAAAAACCCACCCTGTTCCTTTTTGCCTTTTATACCGGGGCTGAGCTACCTTTCAGAGCTAACCCTGGCCCCAGTAAAAAGAGTTTCAAGTGGCTGGATCAAGGGCTGGATTCAGAAAGCGGTATTTTGGACACACTTTGTATTATTAGGTTAGTTTAAAAGAGAAAGGAACCTTCCCTGGAGTTCTGAGCGCCAGCCACTCCGGTAGCTTGGATTCTGTTACCGATAGCTACAGTTCTTGTGATCAATTTTTAGATTTTTCTTTTTTTTGTATTAAAATATTTTTAGTAGTGTAATGTAATTTAGATGAATAAACGAAATATTATATATAGTCTATCCATTAATGACTTTCTTATTAATTCGTTCGAGCAGTGTTAATTTGAACCAAATTGATGGTATTCTTTCACGACGCGTTCCGACTTGGTCAGGGTTCGATGCAGTGCATAATTTGAACCACTTTAATGGTATTGTTCAGCTTGTTTTCTGTACCTTTCACAATGCGTTTGCGGGTTAGAGGTGAAAATGCATTATTTTGACCATTTTCGTGGTGTGATTTAGCTCTTTTTCTAGGAACGTTTGAAAGAGTGGTCGTGGCCCTGAAACGCAAAAGGTAAATGAAGGAACTTAGGTGGGTTTTAGTCAGTAAAAGTATGACACGCCCTTTTGCACCACCTAAGAGTAGGAAATGTCATTTGACGATTTCCCAAACAAAAATAGCCTTACGACGCGTTTTGACTGCGTCAGAACTCGACGGTTTAGTGCATAATTTATTTAGGTTTTGTTTTAGCAGTAATGGAATGATATCTGGGGATCTTTAAGTCAATAGGTTACTTTTAAGCAAGCATGCTCCATCGTTGACTACACCGTCGCTTTCTGTCAGGTGATGTAGTGGTCAAGCGCACGCCTATCAAAAATAAAAAAAAACGTACATCTGGGCTTAGTTAAAAAAATCGCCATCTTCAATGAATCAATACAAACCCGTGTCTCACATTGATGTCATTGGTCTTTTATTACTGTAATAAATATCAATATCCTTCGTTTCTATGTTTGAAAGAGCACGTTCCGTTAGAATGTCATAAGTTATTCCCGTTATTCCACGTTTTGCTGTTACATTTTAATGAGATGACGTCATCATATATGACGTTTGAATATGTCACGTTACAGGCATAGTATTGGGTGCTCTGTACATGTATGTAAAACGTGTATTTTGTACACGATAGAACTATATTTTGTCGAAAAGAGTTTGTGAATTAAAAGAAATATGTGAAAGAAAACATCGTATGACTATACATATTAACATACAGACCTAATATTTAATTTACTTATATCTTTTGGATATTATCTAAGCTTCAAAGGAAATCAAAACATAAAGTGTAAAACTAATCCAGTAAAAACCTCTGAAAAGCTGTTATTTTACGTGAACTTTGGCTCTCTATAACCGTACCGTAACCGTATATTAAAAATATAAAAGTACATAAGACACAAGTATAAGAGCCTTGCATAGTTAAATCGAAATTCTAAATGACGACAATTTTCCAGAAAAAAATTTAAGGGTTTTCGGCGTCGGCGTGATTTCCATATCCTATCACTATCCTGCATAATCCTAATTCTCCTCAATACCTCCGTGAACGCTTTGAATACGTCGTCCGGAGGGGTAAACCCTGTCGCACTGCCAATTCTCTTCTTCTTCGTACTCCATTTCACACTTCCAGCCGTTATGATGGCTCTTTCTCTGTCACTGCAGAGCGTCTATGGAACTCTCTTCCGCACTTCTTACGTGACAGCCCTTCTCTGGATATCTTCAAGAGGAAACTTAAAGAGCATCTCCTTTCACAATGACATAGTAGGTATATATATGTATTTGTGTATATATTGTATAAGAATGTATTCATATATGTATTTATGTATATATTATGTGAGTATGTATTTATATATGTAGGAATGTTTATGTATTATTTTATTCATATTAATTGTAATTTTAAAATTGTGCACTGGATCTTACCCTCTACTGTGATCTCTCTCTATCACTCAATGGTTTGCTGGAAGAAAACTCAACTTTGAGTTAAGCTCGCCTTTGTACATGAACTCTGATATCCACTTATTTGTTATTTATCATGGTGTACAATCAAGAATTAAAGAAAGGGTTTACAAACACATATTTCCTGGAACAAATTTTGTGAAATATTTGAATAAATCGCGGAATTACCGAATGCCGATAGAGTTTTCAGGCTCATCTCTATTTCGTATTACCTCTTTATCAAACATCGTGTTGGATTGCGTTAGATGAAGCAACTAGCTTTTAAACCATGCTCGACGTTGACGGTAGGCGAGTGGAGAAGGACCCTCTTAAGAGCTCATGGTAGGACCTCTAGACCCAGTTAATAGACGTCATCAAACAAATGACGCATAACATTAACGTTCTACGCATCAGCTCGCTCATTCCCTTGAGAGAAGACCCTAAATTAGGATCTATCTCCTAACCTTGCCCAAACGGCGTATTTCACCAAGTTTCCTGTGTTCCTACCAAGGTTAATCAAGTATATCTCGACTGTATAAATTATATTGTCAGTACCCAGCCGTGCTTACGTGAAATCGTTAGTAAACATCCTGATTTCGAAACAAAACCTACCTTGATACGGATCGTAACCGAGCGGAAATCTTCCAGAACGAGTATCAAACTTAACACATAAAAGATAGAGTTCAGAATCGTTTGCTAATTCATTAATAAGATTGTTAACCTCACGCAAGTGCTTTCCGGGGCGTGATTTGTTGCGTCAAGCGATTCTGGTTGAATAATAAATTTGTCGGTTCGCGAAAGTACTGGCACGGCGGAGTTACCCAAAACACTGAATAATTGGCGGATAAACTTGGTTTTGTTTCGGTTTTTGATAAGACTGCAGTGTTATACTAGTGTATTTGTGGCACTTGATTTGCATTTTAAGTTTAACGCCTTTGTATTTAGAAAGTATTTCAGAATCAGGCATTTACAGGTTCACCCTAGTTCAGGCAAATAAGCAACTGCGTTCATTATAGTATTTAATCAACTTTATTGTAAGTGAGCCCTATGTTATTATTATTATTCCATTCTTTTATTATAATATACATATTTATCATATTTTTAAATATTTCTTCAAAAAATAACATTAAAAAAAAACATTAAAAAATATAAAAAATAGTAGCCCACCGGCATCGGGAACAGGATCCAAGCTGCCGGCGGTCAGGGCTCCTGAGAGAGGAACCTCCGGACAATATGCGCCGTGTTTAGAGTACTGCCTTCTGTATCAAGCCCTTGATCCAACTGCCTAACGAGAGCCTCCGCAGATGTTGGTCGAGGCTTTTGGCTATTAAGCCATTGGCCGTCATGACTATCGGCACAATGATATTATTATTATTATTTAAGTCTGTGGTTATCTTGTGCTTTGCTAGGAAGTGGTGGAATTAATTCAGTATGGTGTAATTGATTTAAGAGACCTTTCTGCATTTTAATCTTTACGTTTATTCTTAGATATTTAGTTTGATTTTATCTACACTAATATTATAAAGAGGGAAAATTTGTATTTTTTTGTGTATGTTTGTAATGAATAAACTCAAAAACTACTGTGCCGATTTCAAAAATTCTTTCACCATTGGAAAGCCACATTCACCCTGAGTAGCATAGGCTATATATATTGTTTGTGCAAAGCCGGGACGGGCCGCTAGATATTTATAAAGATATTGCATCTGCCTAGCGGTTTGACAGCCGTCCTAACTCATCTAACTTGAGCAAAACTATTCCTTTCTTTTATCTCTCAAACACACAGTACAGGTACAAGTTATTTATGAAAAAGCTAACCACTCGATTTCGGATGTTCGGTTTAAAATATATTTATTCTTCATCATCATCATCATCATTTCAGCCGATAGACGTCCACTGTTGGACATAGGCCTCCCCCGACGTCGCCGTAACGAACAATCATGTGCGTCCCGCATCCATCGGATTCCCGCTACCTTCACCAGGTCGTCAGTCTACCTTGTAGAAGGCCTTTCAACGCTGCGTCTTCCGGTACGCGGTCGCCACTCCAGAACCTTTCGGCCTCAACGGCCATCAATCGGTCATTTGTTCCTATTAAGACTCAATTGTCACTTACATTAGAACATAAAAAAATGTAAATAAAAAGTAATATTCTTGAGAGAGGCCTATGTCCAACAGTGGACTTCTTTTGGCTAAAGTGATGATGATGAAACAGTAGTAATATTGTTCCAGGTACATAAAAAATAAAAAATAAATTATTCGTTGTCAACAAGTTAGAAGAAACAAACCCAGTCATATTTTAATTTCATTTGTATGCTAAAAACGCTTTAGTACCTCCTATGGTTGAAATATGTCTGAGTGAATTCCCATCACTAAAACAATGAGTTACGTTTGTACTAACATCCTCTTGATTGCCATTTGGAGGCTTAGACCACAAAATAGATAGGTACAGAAGCCAATCTCATGTATGTAATCCACTTTTTATACCTACGCTAGGTGATCGCACTCAGGTCAGCGCATTGCGCCGAACTGTACGAGTGCAACGAGTACGAGTACGATTGAGTCGATATCGTGTCCGTGAGCGGTGTTTATGTGTGTGTTGCTCAAGTGCGCTTTGTATGTAGATTGTCTTCTGTATCTATCTATTTTGTGCTCAGACGTTGACTATTATCGGGTTGTTGTGTCTGCAAACAGATCAGATAATTACCTCGGTAGGGGATTCGGCACACTTAGGTAGAACTCAGTATACCTGTATTTACGAATAGGTATGTCACCGGCCCAACCAGTTTTCCTTCCCCTTCTTCAGTGGTTATCAAAAAAGTAACCAAGAAAGCATAGCCGCTCGGGGTGCCTTAAAATTCCGAGCTTATTAAGCTCGCTCTTGGATTATTATTGAAGGTTTGCCCTAGGCAAAACTAGTTCATCCTAAAATCTGTGTTAGCTGGTAACATATTTACGTATTTGTGCGCCCCACAGACATAACGAAGCGTGTATCTCACGCACCAAGTAGCACGGCCTGAGAGACACCACACGTATCAAGATGCGGTCACCTCGCACTCCAAGTAGCGCATGGTGTTCTATACGCGTCACGAAGTGCGTATCTCGCGTACTAACGAAATGCACACCTCGTGCTCCAAACAGCGTACTACGAGAGCGCACCACATATGTTACGAAGTGTGCACACTGCCCCCACGTACCAACACACCATGCGTGTCACGAAGCAAGCACCTCGTGCACCACGATGCCCAAACACGCATCACGTAGCGCTTCACATACATAGCTATAACTTTATATTGATTCCTAGTGAGCAGGTGTATCCGATCTGTTTCTGTTACTATCCTAGGAAGGAAAGCTAAGGTGAGCTGCCTAGGATAGTTCTCGTATTACAATGTCGTAACGTCTTCATAACTGGATATTTAACCTTTCAGATACCGTCAATTTGAGACACAATAGTAAGACAATAGATGCGCGAACGCCGGTGTTTGCTTGGGGTTTAATTAATTAAAACTCTCTGCACTTGAGTTTGATTTGGATTTTCATCGAAAAGCTAGACCAGATAATTTATTTATTTATTTACAATTTTCTTATACAACATTACAGTCTAAACTAATGCGTTGTACAGAAACAAGAAATAAAAGAAGAAAGCAAAAAAAAAAGAAGAAAACATGTACATTACCACTAATATAAAATAAAATATCCCATAAAACCAAATAAGACAACGTTTACTTATTTTTCATCTATCCTCTCATTTTGTGAGACATTCACGACACACATCTATCCATCTTCCAGCAAACAAGTCACAATCTGGTGTTAGAGTCAGAAGTGCATTAAGCACAGAAAGCGCACGAACCAGTGGCGAGTTAGTTAGTTATAATATCCTGCCCTATTATACGCAATCTTTAGGGTACAAAAGGTTCGAACCGTGATACTTCATGATTTTAAAATTTCTTGGTAAAATAAATAAAATTCATTCAAAACCCTTTCCGTACAAGTTCGACTTGCATTTCACTGGTTTTTGAGTATACAAGGTGTCGTTTTGAAGCTGCAAAATATTTCAGGAGGTAATTATGTTAGTGATTCTCGACCTGAATCAATAATAAAATAAGTAGGTAATTTTTTGTTTTTTATAACCGCGCTTTTTTTTCACACACACAAACACGGAACAATAAAGGGCGTTTTCACACACACTAACTCGCAACGATAGTTTCATAAATAATGTATCATCCAATCATCATCCCGCACGCCACACCCTAGCCACGCCCCCGCGGCCATCGATCAATCGATTTAGTTTAGTGTAATTAAAAAATTAAATAACAAGTATTACTGATTATTGACCAGGTATCGTTCTTTTACATGATTATTTATGAGTTTTATTACAACCTCCTGAAATATTGTGCAGTTTTAAAACTGCACCTTGTATTTTTAATGTCTATACTTTGAAAGAGACTTCGGTCCCTCTATTAGACAGCATTTCTTCTCAAAACAAACCAATAAGAAAATTATTGTTCAAGCTATGTAGTTTGTAAAACAAATATGAAGTTAAAATAATTCTTAGAATTAATTTCATTTCATTTTAGTAAGTCAGTAGATTTGTTACTTATTATCCTGATATCATTGGATAGGAAAAAGTGCATGGGTCCAGAACGGTGGAATTAGAGAGATTAGAGGCGCAAAAATGTTTGAAACAGTTACCGTGGACCTGAAACGTAAAAATATTTTTTTTTATGACATGAGGGATGGGGAGGGGGTCTAGATGGAGATTACGTCAGCAATATATTTTTTTTTTCAGTTTTTTAAGAGAACGATGTCAATGTTCCAAAGTCGTAAGATAGTGGGAAGACACGACACACATCACTGAACAGCAAACGTCTAATGTCATTGAAGACTTAGGGCCGGCGCTCACTGCCGGCACGGCACGGCATGCCGTGGCATCGTACTGAAAGCCCAGCCACTCTGGCATCAATCAGTTTTGCTAATCTCTTGCCGTGCTCAGTCAGTATGAGAGACAAAAAAAGGCGCTTGCAAGTGCGTCTTTTCCCTCCCTTGCCCCCGCGCATCGACCGGACCACATTAACCGAAATGACCGCTGCGCAAGTTTCAAGCATATTTCAACCAAATTAGCAATCATAATTCCTTGACACAAAGTGACACATTACGTCTCGCGAAATGTAATGGCGCGCGTATGCCGCGGCGCGTCCCATCATGCCGCGGCACCAGGGTATCGAAATAAAGTAACATGAATTCTAAACTCATTGAAATAAGATTCAAAATAACTTGATTAGTAGTAAAATCCTTTGCCGTGCCATGCCGGCAGTGGGCGTCGGCTGTTAGAGTCATGGATTCATGTATCATGGACTGAGGACTATTATAGTGCGTTTCACATAAGAAGGCGAAGGAACCGCCGTAATGTTGGTTCCCCTATCTGTCTAAAGAAAAAAGAAAAGAAAAAGAAAAGAGTTGCATAATCTAGCAAAATTGTTGCACGAAATGCGAAACGAAATCGATTTTAACGGTAGTCGCACCACTTTTTAAAGAATTATGAGAGGAATGGGATTTTATTTTTAAAAAAGCAGGTCTAAAAGGGAGGTGATAATGGAGAGGTACGATATTGTGGCGTGGCGTTTTCGGTATTTGAGAGAATTGTAGGACAATCAAAATGGAGACCAGCGTCGTATACCTTATTTAAAAATACAGTTTCGAAAAGAAAAAAAAAGAAAAATTATAAGGCAGTTGTTAAAAGTAACTAAATATCTGTTAATCTCCCTGATATTAACACCCCGACGTACGGCGAATATCCACCCTTACGTTGTTGAAACCTCTACGGTCCGGACTAAGCGTTTCGCCTCGTCATTTATACCGCGTATGTCGAAGGACTGAAACAATTTGCCTGCTGCGGTCTTCCCGTCCGATTATAATTTGGGTGTCTTCAAGGCTAGAGTGAATAGGGTCTTAATAAACTACCGGTCGTCTGTCAAACCTACTTTTAAAGACGGTTCGAAAAAAGGCTTGTCTGTCAACCTACTTCTTCAGAGATTGCATCACTGCTTACCATCAGGTGGGATCGCAGTCAAGCGCTAGTTTATATTAATAAAAAAAAAAAGACGTGTGGCACTCGGGGACTGCCGCGGTAAAGCTATTGCATAGCATTTTTATCTTATATATATATATATATATATATATATATATATATATATATATATATATATATATATATATATATAAGATATAATATATATATATATATATATATATATATTATAAAAATAAATAAATATATATATTATTATTTATTTATTTTATTTATGCAGTATTTTTTTTCTTTGATATTAATTGAAGTTACACTTTCACACATTGAATTGAATTTTGATTGATTGCTCACTCATTTGTTTTCTTATCGGTCACCACGCTCAAAAAACAAATGAGTGGGGGGTGTTAGGTTATTTTCGTTACGGAATTTCTGGATTCGGACTCCACGTTCAAGGCCCGCGATAGAAGCTATGCAATAGCTTAAAATATATTAAGTAATTTTATTCCTAAAAATATAGCAACTGTTTTTCCGTATTACTTACCAATTTTAGGGCGAAGGAACTTATGTGAAACGCACTATAGTTTCAATTAATATGTCAACATTTTAAATGAAATTAGTTTACTTTTTCCTCTATTTCAAGCCTATTCCTTATTTGTAGACTATTACTACTCGTAGTTACTAAGATCTTAGTAACAGTAACTTTTCTTCAAAAATCATAACATATTTCGAGGCTTAGACGTCGCTATTATTGGCTTACTGTGTCTGCAAAGATATCAGACAATCCCATCAACAGGATTCTAGATAGGCATACTATATATTTTGTATATACCTTTCTGTGTGAAAATAACTTTGTATTGTTAGACAATAACATTTCTTTCTCGCAGAATATCTTCGCAGCCGTTACCAGTACTTCCATAGATTACCTCCTACAAAGAAAAAAAACAAACTTTACCTCTTTATAATATTAGAGTTTTAGTTTTTAGCATTTTTTTATATAGCATCGTAATTAACGAAAAAATCTCAACCCTAAGCAGTATTTGTCTCAGTGTATCTCTCATTTATCTCAATCGCAAAAGATTCCGGATCTTGAAAAAGAATTTTGTAAGTCACAATGAATAGTCTTGTCAAGACAAGAACAATGAAAAGGAGGCTCTAGAAAATGTTACCTTCATCAGTGATAACGATCCCTCTACCTACATTTTTGGTATGTCGACAACATTCCAAAAATTTAACCCCTCCCCTCTATTAAAGGTATTCATCGATAGTCCCTGTCAATGTCATTTATTTTTGTCTTTGAAAATAATATTTTTTTAAATAGATAATAAATACCGTTATCGTTGTACAGCATAATCAAAATTAGCCTTATATTGTTCCCGTGGCTGGGACCATAGGCCTTCCCACTTTTGTTGTATGTGGGAAAATCGTCCAATGGCATTCCCGTGCCCTTGGGCGGAGCGGGAGACAGTGTCAGACTTTTAGTGACTAAAAACCCACTCCTGTACCTTCGTTGCCTTTCGTACCGAGGCCGAATTTCCTTTTAGAAGCAGACCCTTGGCCCCAGTAGGCTTCGACCCTACTGGGCTCCTACGGTTTGCCGACAACTCTTTGAGGCACGCGAGCGGATAAATACGCGCTGTAGACGTCTTGGGCTCGGTCCAGATGGTTTCTAGACGGTCGGACGGCAAACTAAGGCCTTACCTCTAGGAAAGAGAATGAGCCATAATCCATGCGGAAGTGACGCCCGGGTGTCGCCACTGTGCGGAACGCCCGGAGGACACGGTGGAGCACACAATCGGGCGGCGGAGACCTCTCGCGCCGGGCCTTGGTCGAGGCCATGGTCCGGAGCGAGGAGTGGTGGCAGGCGGTCGCCGACTTCTGCGAAGCAGTAATGCTCGCTAAGGAGGAGGCCGACCGCATCAGGCAACGGCGCTCTCGCCGCCGCCGGGATTCTGATCCCGATTTCCAGCCACCATAGGCGCGGGCTTGGGGACAGTGAGCAATGGGTAGCTCGCTGTCCGGCCGTCCGGTAACTGTCCGGACCAAGCCCAAGTCGTCGACGGCGCGCGCTGTTCCCGCGCGCCTCAAGGAGTTGTCAGCAACAGCAGGGGCCCAGCCGGGTCGAAGCCTACTGGGGCCAGGGTTATCCGAAAGGGCGCTCGAGCCCCGGTATGAAGGCTTGAAGGAACGGGATGGGTTTTTTAGTCAGTAAGAGTCTGACACTATCTCCCGCTCCGCCCAAGAGCGGGGGTTGTCATAAGATGATTTTTCCCATCGAAAAAAAAAAAAGCCATAATCCATCACGTGGGTCCAATGCGGGTTGCTGGATGTCACATGTTCTCGTATTGATTTCCTCACGATTACTCACGATGTTTTGTTTACTCAGTAGTGATGATATGAATAAAACACCTGCCTGGGTTTGAACTCACGACATTTAAGAGGAAAATCATCTAATTATGACTTCTTTTATTCTAGAGTGAGACAGAGAGAGAGCGTGTCAGACTTTTACTGACCAAAACCTACCTATATTCTTTCATTTACCCGTTGCGATCCAGGACTACAGTACCTAGGAGGAACGGCTGGCAGTCGCCTTCCTCTGCGAAGCAGTAATGCTAGCGAAGGAGGAGGCCGCACGTGTGAGGGAACGAAGGTCCTCACGCCCCAGCTGGCGAAATTCTGACCCCGACCACAAGCCATGGTAGAGGCGGGCTTGCGGACGTCGAGCAACGGGTAGCCCGACGTTCGGCTGTCGGTATTTAACCGGACCGAGCCCAGTCGTCAACAGCGCGTAGTGATCCACGCGCTCCTCAAAGAGATGTCAGCAAACCGTAGGGGTCCAGCAGGCCCGATGCCCGCTAGCTAGGACCACGGCGAATTTCTAGAAAAGAAGCGGGAGAAGTCATTGGATGATTTCCACCTTTAAAAAAAGGCACAGCAACTCTTTCAAATATTCCCGCAGCCCTAGCAGGCATCGGCCCTACTAGGCCTCTTGATTATCCTTGATTTCTCCTTGAGGCTCGCGTGGTACGCTACGCATCGTCGACTCGTGCTTGGTTCTTACCAGACAGCCGGACGGCGATCCATTGCTCGTCGTCCGCAAGCTGACCCTGGTGGCTATTTATCATCATCATCATTTCCGCCGAAAAACGTCTACTGTTGGACATGTGCCTCTCCCAAGCGACGCCACAACGATCGATCCTGTGCAGCTATTATTGTTTAAAAAACGAAATAAAATCGATCTTGAAATAAATCTTGCTTTTCCTAAAGCTCATGATAGACAGCCTTTTTTCATTGAGAAGCTAACTCCAGTAATTTTCGGTACCGTCTTTAAGTGAACCGTATTTCCGAAAAGAACATTCCCGACTCGACTGTTTCGTAACAAATCGAAATGCAATGCCGTGCTTTCGTGCAATTCCGGAACGATTCCGAAGAAAACATTCTGATAAAACACGAAAATTTTCTATAGAATGTTTTACACTAAGACCCGTTTGGTATGTGCAAGAGTGTCGGTGCAACTTAGATCGAGTGCCAAGCATTCAACGGAGTATAAATAGTGCATGCACCACTTGATTTAAGTCAAAGTTTCGCGAGAAATAACAAACACACGTATAGTTTGTTAAACTTGAGAGGGAATTGTGAAATGGAATTAAGAAATTGTTGTTGGTTGTTGATTCTAGGGAATTATTTATTTAACTATTTATGTACACACAACAATAACAGAAAAAGATAATACATAAGAAACATTAGTACAAACGTACTGTTTATTTCCAAAGAAATTTCTTCCAGCAGACCTGCGAAAGGAGAAATCAAAAAGAAATGTAGACAATATTGTGTAAGAAGCAAAAGAAGAATGTGTGAAGTCTTAATCCAAAGTATCTTAAAATTAAATATAAAAATAATATATAACTAATAATATACTAAACTAACTAACTATTACGCTAACTATTACTCTAATAACTATTATGTTTAAGTTTGTTCTTTAAAATGTTTATTCTCGGTCACCTTTATTTTAGAATGTGGGAATTCATCAAATTTTAATATTTTCTCCGTTCGTAACTGCATTTTTAGCCAAAATATTAGCTTCCTCGTTGCCTCTGATGCCAATATATAACCTTACCTCATTGCCTCTCAAAGTGTTCTCATGGATTTCGGAATGTGACCAGAGGCCTTTTTCCTTAAATAAATAGAAAAAATAGTTATTTGTTATACAAGAGTGCAAAGTTGCTTTTTAACCACGTGCTCAATTTTGATGACCGAGCAAGCGAAGGATTCTAAAATTGAATCACAAGCGCAGCGAGTGATTCAAAAATTAGATTCCTGAGCGTTAGCGAGAGAATCAAAAGAGCACGAGGTGAAAAATCTTTGCACTCGAGTGCAACACGTAACTTTTCGTCTCACCTTAGCGAAGTAATGACTAAAATAATGCAAAAGAAATACACCAAGGAGATTCTGAGTCTGAGTTTTTTACAAATTAAAAAAAATTATATGACTTATTTGGTACCATAGAGGTAGAAGTAAATAGGTTTAATGATGTTTTGAATTCAAAAACTTAGTGCACGCAATTTCTAAATTCAATTTACTTTATCTCTCTAGAGAATAAAAAAGGCTTTTTCATTACTCTTACTATGAAAGTAGGTCTGAAGTTGCCTGAGGAGCGGGCTGAAAGTGATACTTTTCATCCCTAGGGAGTTTTACTTTACACCTGACAGCTGTCAAATTATTAAAAAAAACTAGTTCTATCTTCACATTTCTATTGAACCATGTTCCAATTTCCCATACAGCCAATCAATCATAGCGCGATATAAAATTGAAATAACTTAAAGATAAGTATTAATTAAATAATATTATATTTGAAGTGATTTATTTGTTCAACTATTTCTTTAAAATACTTAATTTTTAAAAGATTACAATTAATTTCAAATTTTTCATTAATGAGGCTGAATAGCTGGCCGGCCACAGAAAAAAAAACAAAATGGCGGGAAAGTGACAATCAGTCGTTGGTTTTTTCGAATTTTATTTACATTTTCGTACAACAGGGATTTGTATTATTACGTTATGTTTATCTGATTAAAATAGTGATTTAACGCCTAATTTCATAAGAGAATAGGCTAAAACAGTAGTGGAAAACCTTTTACCGCCTAAATCAGAAGAAAAATACCTACCTAAAATCATAGGTACAATGAGTCAGGTTTTACAAACTTTTAATTTTATTTTTACTTTCCTTGTATTCGTAATGAAAAGCCCAGTGCTTACCTCGGGGTGAGAGTAACTAATTTAGTCCCTTGAATTAGCGACCTCGCTTCGCTCGGCCGCCAACTCCTTCTCAGGACGAAATGAGTTACTTTCACCCCTAGTGTAACAATGTACTATTGCTCTCAGATATCGAGGAGCAAAAATACTCTTTCCGAGATGGGGGGATGAAAAAAATCTTCTCTCACTCTGATGGAGTGTGAAAGAGTATCAAAATGTTGTGTAGGTCAGCAATCTTGTTTTTTACATCATTATTACGTAATTTCTTGCCGCTGTTATCCAGCCATCTTTTTTTGTTGCCAAAAACTCAAAATGTGACTATGTGACCACTACTACACTACAAATTATTACAGCATTGACAATTCTAGTTTTAAGTTCGATCGTTCATTGATCGACTATAAATCGACTAGTTCAGTGTTTGTTTGCCAATTTGTGTTTTGTTGTTTTTATTTTTGTACCCCTTAACGTATAATGGTTTATTGTTATATATGTTTTTATTTAGTTTATTCTGTAATAGGCTAGTTGCCGTAAAAAATGTAATTAGTCCGTCTTTTAGATTATTCAAAAATAAGGGACACGTATTTTTTTTTGTAAATTATACCAAAAATGACAAGGATATAGTCCATTAAAGTTACGTGTAACTTTAATGGGCTATATCTTTATTATTTTTTGTTTAATCGAAAAAAGAAAAAATACGTGTCCAATATTTTTTTATAATCTAAAATACGGACTAAATAAAATGTAATTATTTAGACCCTAGAAACTATTTTAAAGTTTTAAAGACGTACTATGATATAAACTGTCTTTGCAAAATTTATAAAGGATGCAAAATGTTTCAGTTCACAATATACCGTTGAAGAGTTCCAAGAATAAATGATGTTAAGTCATAAAGCTTCCGTCACTCCAGTTTGTAAGAATCGAGTCCTTCCCCAAAAATCTCATTCCCTGTTCCTAGGAAAGGAAAATTATAAGAATATGCTCGTAAATGTTTGGCGTCGTCGTAAAAGGTTTTATTTTATGACGTAGGACGTAGATGAACGAGATTGTGGAGGCTTTCTAAGTACACCTCGTGACGTCATCGAAGTAAGAACTCAAGGGTGTTAGAGATTGAATTGTGATTTTCTGGTTACGCAACATGTATACAACATTATTTTTTGTTTTTTTTTTTTTTTATCAGTTATAAACTAGTACCTACTTGAATGCGATCCCGCCTGATGGTAAGCAGTGATGCAATCGTTGATGGTGAGGCGCACTAGTTTATTAAGAGCCTATTCACTCTAGCCTTGAAGACACCTAAATTATAATCAGACGGGAAGACCGCAGTAGGCAAACTGTTCCAGTCCTTCGATGTATGCGGTATAAATGACGAGGCGAAACGCTTAGTCCGGACCGTAGAAGTTTCAACAACGTAAGGGTGCATACTCGCCGTGCGTCGGTTTGTCCGATGGTAGAAATGAGATGGCGGAATCAAGTCATGCAATTCCTGCGCACACTCTCCAAAATGCAATCTGTAAAACACCGAAAGGCTGGCTACCCTACGCCTGTGCTCAAGGCTTTGAAGATTGGACTTAACCAAATCTGGATCACCAATCAGCCTCTTCGCACGCCTTTCCACTGAGTCCAAAGCTGCCAGGTGGCACTTTGCAGCACCAGCCCATATGTGGATGCAGTACTCCACACTCGATCGGAAGCGAAACCTGAATATAGTTTGTTCAGAATTAGTCACTGAATGGATTCCAATAGTAAAGTCTCTTCAGAGATTTTCTGGATACTTGCCGAGGTGTTTAAGTGGTTATATTTTTTCCCCAAAATTATTAAAAAGATCTTAAGTTGGACACCACCGACGTTAAGTACAACACCGGTCGCGGCAGGTCATAACGGGTATTAGGCGCCAACAAACACACACAAACAAACAAACAGCTCGGTGCATATACAAATCTACCCCTCAGTCACCTGGATGACCCGGAGACAATTTTTTTTTGCTAACATAATAACTTTGTGATTTTTCATGATCCAGTTATGAAAGTACTAGACACCGTGTTTCGGGTTTTGAATATACTAAAACGAATGTTGTATATTTAACTTCTTTTTTATACATACATATATTATTTGCCTTACTTATTATACGCTAGCTACTGCCAGCGGCTTCACCCTCTTCATCATCATCATCGTCATCATTTCAGCTGAAAGACGTCCGCTATTTGTTATAAGCCTCCCCCAATCGTCGCCACATTGAACGGTCCTGTGCGTCTCACCTCCATTGGATTCCCGCAACCTTTTTCATCATTCCACCTTGTACGAGGCCTTCCAACGTTGCGTCTTCCGTAACGCGATTGCCAGTCCAAAATCTTTCGGCTCCAATGACCATCTGTTCTGCGAGCAATGCTTCACTTGAATGTAGGAAAATGTCCCGCTGGAGCCCGTGACTCTAATTTCATCTAAATTCGTTCAGCTGCTTAACCGCAAAGAAGTAATTAACTACTGAACGTGAGGTCTGCCATTGGGTTTCTCCATTATTACTCGCTACACCACTATTTAAGACATACATAATTTGATTTAAATTAAAATACGATTTAATAATAATGGCGATAAAAATAAATAAAAATTGCTGACATAATTCACCTATTCATATACACAGACATAATATTATAATAATATTTTACATACATAATAATACACCTAATTAATTGGATTTACAATTACTTTTGAATTCCGTGAATTGCTACTCCCTCTTCTTCTCTTCTAATGTGACTGTGCCCGATAGGGTCCATATTAATCTATGACAATTTGCAAGACCATCTATATATACATATGGATTGCAATAAAGTATTGAGTATCTTTTCAACCATACATTCCCCAAAAAACTACAACTCAAAAAATATCGCACACATAAATAACAAAACGCACGCTGTGTAACAAAAAAGATGTTACCATAAAGCTTCGAGATAAACTCACACTCAAACATTTAAATTCCAAGCATTTATTTCTATTAAACCATTTACAGATATTTTTGAATCATCAAGGTCAGTCAATCACAAAGAAAAAGATGAAGTAATTTGTAGGTTCAAAGTATCTGAATGTCAATGGAGAAGAACGTACTAAAATCTTCCCAGACACTCTTGAAAATCAATAAATAGTTACAAAATGTTGGTAACCTTGTTGAAGTGATAACAAAGGTTCGATATTATTTTATAAAATACAAGCTGCTCTTCGACCAAAGTTGGATATGCAAGTCACATGAGGCTCACATCAGAATCAAAACTCACAAGCACTACGAGTGCGGTGCTCCTGATCAGAGTGCCTAGCGTGAGTTTATTTTACGATTGGTCCGCTCCAAGCTCTTTACCAATCAGAGAGCCAAACGCGGCAAACGTTTCGATCACTTTAACTTAAAAATAACTCGCATTCAGCGCACAGACGATGGCCCATCTAGAAGAGTGCTCAAAGTGTCCCAACATCTGTGCTTTGGATGACCTAAAACGCCATTGACGCTGCTATACACGTGGCAACATACGGGGCCCAAAAAAATTTGAGGGAAGAGAAACCCATTGATTTGAGAAGAAGAAGACAATCACCACGAGCAGCCAAGGAATACGGTTACCATCATCATCATTTCAGTCGATAGACGTCCACTGTTGGACATATGTAGGCCTTCCTCAAGTGTCGCCACAATAAACGGTTCTGTGCGTCTCGCATCCATTGGATGATTTATTTCGTTTTAATACTACTCATCTAATACCACTGGTATTTGTTTGAGCCCGTGTTAATTGTCTATTCCGAATGGATACCATCTAATACTAAAAGAAATTCAAGGATCTAAAGTACAGTCAGTCAAAATGCTTTGTATAGGATCTTTAATTGAAATAAAATTTAGTTAAATCTAAAAAAAAAAATTTATTTAACGAATGTCTAGTTTAATAATAAATTGTGTACTGCAAACCTGCTCTAAATAACAACAAGCCACCATATTTTTTTTATGCAAGTCAAGGTTTCTGTTTTCCCCCAAGATGTTGAAGGTTGATTATAGCTTCGTCAGACATATCTAAAAAAAAGTGATTAGTTAGTGAAAGTTTTGAAAGTTTTTGTATATTACGATCGTATAAAAATATTAGGAAACCAAAATTTAGTTAGGTTTGACTTGAGCTGCCTGTACTAAATTCAAGTCACTGGTATGGGTTCGTACATTGAATTAAATTATTTAAATAGTGGTCTCCGTTCATAATAGGTAATAAAATTGCGTTCAAACAAATACCAGTGGTATTAGATGAGTGGTATTAAAATGGAATAAATCCATTGGGTTCCCACAACATTAACCAGGTCATCGGTCTACCTTGTAGGAGGCCTTCCAACGCTGCGTCTTCCGGTACACGGTCGCCAACCAAGAACTTACAATTATTTCATTCACACACATTCCACACCACAAAACTACAAGTCCAAACAATGTCATAAACATATAACAAAACGCACGCTGTATAACATACAGGGTGTTGCCACAAAGCTTCGGGATAAAGAGATTAATCATAGGCCGTGAGCGCGGTTAACCGGCGTTTGTGTGGATCGCGTGTGGCGTGGCTGTGGCCTGTGGTACGCAACACGTAGTCAATGTATGGAATTTTGAAGTTTTAGTTAAATATTTCTGTTCGAATAAAACAGTGGTTTTCATGAGTGAAGTGAAAAGTGTGATGTATGAGAATGCAAGACAAGCAGATGCAAGACGATAAATATAGTAGTGGTTAGAATCAGTTCTTTACACTGTGTTTTTAGTTTATCAAGATATTGATATGAAGGAAACGGAGCACTTCACTTTTGGCGCGCATTGTTCCTCCTCACCTGAAGGAGTTGTCAGCAACCGTAGGGTCCCAGCTGGATCGAAGCTTACTGGAGTTAGGGTTTGTTTCCGAAAGGGAGTCTCGGCCACGGTATGAAAGGCAAGAAGGAACGAAGTGAGTTTTTAGTCAGTAAGAGTCTGACACTATCTCCCGCTCCGCCTAAGGGCGGGGGATGACATTTGGATGATTTTTATCTACGGAGAAAAAAGCCGGTTTTCAGGCTAAAGTAGAGTTTGAGTAATACCCAATTTTAAATGCTTAAATCAAAAATCGAGGGTAAGTCTCTGAGCGGTGGGACCTGGCCCTGATACAGACGTTTTTAAAATATTATTTGCCATTACATGTATTATAATAACAGTTATATTATTATAATAATTACAATTATATTGTTATCGTGTACTAGCTTTTGCCCGCCAGCTTCACCAGAGAACATAAAATATAGCCTATGTAACTCAGGAATAAAGCAGCTTTCTAACGGTCAAAAACTTTTAGCAGTCGAATCAGTACACATACTTAAAGGGCTTATTAGAAAAGACCTTGTTATTTTATAAGTAAAATCTCAATAAATAATATTCATAAACAGCAAAGTTATTAGCGTTGGTTTATGTCCCAAAATGTCACTCAATTTATGGAAATATTGTGCAGACTATTGATTAATGAATGAATAAGTGAAAATTATTAAGGAAAAACACTGCCCGCAGTATTTTCTACTAGCAATTGTTATGTATGATTGATTCTGTGATGAATTTACCTTTTCGTGGTAATTTTTTTTTTTTTTTTTTTTAATTGAGATAAACTAGTGCTTGACTGCGATCCCACCTGATGCTAAGTAGCGATGCAATCTTTGATGGTGAGACGCACTAGTTTATTAAGAGCCTATTCACTCTAGCCTTGAAGACACCCAAATTATAATCGGACGGGAAGACCACAGCAGGCAGACTGTTCCAGTCCTTCGACGTACGCGGTATAAACGACGAGGCGAAACGCTTAGTCCGGACCGTAGAGGTTTCAACAACGTAAGGGTGAATATTCGCCGTACGTCGGGTTGTCCGATGGTAGAATTGCGATGGCGGAATCAAGTCATGCAATTCCTGCGCACACTCTCCAAAATGCATCCTGTAAAACATCGAAAGGCTGGCTACCCTACGCCTATGCTCAAGGCTTTGAAGGTTGGACTTAACCAAATCTGGATCACCAATTAGCCTCTTTGCACGCCTTTCCACCGAGTCCAAAGCTGCCAGGTGGCATTTAAATTTTAGGATTTCGGTTTTTTCTACTTTTGACTACAAAAATATGATCAGTGACGGGTACAGATAGAGCCCCATTTTTTTGTGTACTAATTAAAAAGTAGGGGTGTACAGAGTAGTAGATGTATGATTTTCTAGTTGTTCTGGATATTGGTAATGCCCATGTCTAATATTATTTATGGTTGACTAATTTTATTTTTGTTGTATTTGATTTTAATTCTGTTATATATGGACGATATCTAAAATAAATGAAATAACAATAATAAAAAATACAAAGACAGCTTTTCACAAAACAACATTACTTACTTCAACCTGGTATTTGGAAGACTAGCGCAATGCAGTGGTGTTAAAGAGACACACGTCCTGACAGAACAACCTAACCAGTTATCTTTAAGTGAAAAAATATGAGGTAGGCCTTTATCCAGATATTATAGGTTAGTAGATGCAACATTGTAGGCAGCTAAAAATATTTTAGGTGGCATTGCCCATTAGCTAATTTATTGACATGCTCTGCTATCGCATTTGACCATTTTTGACCATCGCTGATGACATCTACATATTAATTTTTTGTGTTTTGAGTACATTCATTATTATAGCTACATATAGAATAGGCTAGTGGCCGTAAAAAATTTAATTAGTCCGTCTTTTAGATTATTCAAAAATAAGGGACACGTATTTTTTTATTTGTAAATTCAGCCCATTAAAGTTACGTGTGACGTCACGCCGTGCTGCATTTTTCGGTGACGTCACACGTAACTTTAATGGGCTATAACTTTGTTATTTTTTGTTTAACCGAAAAAAGAAAAAATAATTATCCAATATTTTTATAATCTAAAATACGGACTACATAAAATGTAATTATTTTGACCCTGGACACTACCCTATTAGCTACGGTAGTTTAGTCGCACTATTTAAAATATGGAAGCTACAATATCGCATTGGGTCTGGCCTGTAAGGATATTGTAATTTTTTTAATAAAAAAATTAAAAAAAAATATACTGCGTGACTTGGGTTCGATTTCCTCACAAAGCCAAAATTTTGTATAGTCTACTGATAGTTGTTAAGGGTCAGAGTGACCTGTCTTGTGAATTTAGATGCTAATGCACCCATTATATAGAAGTATTAGTTGTTAGTTTTCTTAGTGTGTGTGGGCGTTTTTTTTTAAATAAACAATTGCTAAGTCACTCACCATACCCAACTGTAATCAACCAAACTGTTCCAACCAAAATGTTCCCACTGCTGTGTCTTAGGCTTCCTCTCTAGGAGAGGGAATTAATGGGCCGTAATCTACCACGCGAACACGATGCGGGTTAGTGGAAGTCCCATGTTTTTTTCGGTTTAAAGATATGCCTGGACACGAATGTTTTTTACGGTATTTTCTATCGTCGTTTCAAGAGCAGTCATGATGAAACAAATTATAGAAACTAAGGGTAAGTTGCACCATTTAACTATAACGATAACCAAACCTTAACCAGCCGTGAAACGGCCGCCTATTGGTAAATTCGACGATTTGGCAACTGTTAACGGCTTTGTCATCGTTATAGTTAAATGGTGCAACTCACCTTAAAATGCCAGCCAGGGTTTGAACCAGGAATGTACGACTTCTAAGTCGAAGCAGTTACCACTCGGTCACTACTATTGCCTACTCTAATATACGTTATCGTAACTGAAAAAGCCTTTAAGCCTAAAATTTATTTACATTCTGTTAAACAGAAAAATATTTTCTAAGAAAAACTAAACAAAAAAATAACTCACTAAACAAAAGACGCTAGTGATCAATGTCCCCCTCACCGCTTGAGAATTCCGCGGTCTATGGCAGTGGCGTGGCGCGGCGGCAAACACGCAGCCAGCCTGACTTTTATTTATCACCGAAGATTTTTCCTCAACAGCTAGCGTTTTATAGGTGTTACGAGGTATATTAGTTACGTGTCTGAGTCTGCTCTCATTGGTCGACACGTGCGGGTTTGACATGTTCTTTTTTTGAATGTGATTCTTTTTTTCTTTAAATTATAACGTCTTTTGTTTTTTTCTTTTAGTTCAAGTTTGGTTTTAGGTTGATTGAGTGCCTTCTGATGAAATAATACTGAAACTTGTCCAAAATTTATTATACATGTCTTCTGTACGTGTGTTTGTCACCTAACTCCTCCTGAACGTCTCGACAAAACAAAACTTCCACATATTGCATCTAGTTACAAATGTGTTTTTTTTTGGTGGGTAAGAATCATCCAAATGACTTCCCCCGCCCTTGGGCGGAGCGGCAGATAGTGTCAGACACGTATTGACTAAAAAACCCACCACGTTCCTTCTTGCCTTTCATAACGGGGCTGAGCCTCCCTTTCGGAACTAGACCTGGCCCCAGTAGGCTTCGACTCAGCTACCCTGCTGTTGCTGACAACTCCTTGAGGCGCGCGGAAACAGTGCGTGCCGTCGACGACTTGGACTCGGTCCTGACAGTTACCGGACGGTCGGACAGCGAGCTTCCCATTGTTCACCGTCCGCAAGCCCGCGCCTACGGTAGCCGGAAAAAGTTACAAATGTGTTGACATTTTTTAGATTCTGATTAAGATAAAAATAAATTTCGCTAGATAATTATGTATATTGCTTCTAGAACATAACTTTGTCTAAAACCACCTTGTCTTAATTTTTGTTTTTCGTACTGCAGCAAACAGAATCCGCATTAGTGCGTTCCGGTTCGTAACAACTTTACCCAGCCAGACTACAAAACCGTCACGTTACGTGTGTGCTGTGAGAGCGGTAAACCCAGCAGTTAAGTCGAATAGCAGCCAGCGAACGATGTAACTTTATTTGACTTTTACTGCAACGCTGCCATGCAGTTGTCGCTATGAAAACTATTTACTTTATGGCACGGATGACTTCAGTTGAGTTAAAGGTAATGTCATGGTGACATTTTGATGTAAGTTTCGTAAACATATCTAGGGGATTTTTTTTATGGTGGGAAAGTCATCAATGATAAGCCCCGCTCTTGGGCGGAGCGGGAGATAGTGTCAGGCTCTTACTAACTAAAAACCCACCCCGGTCCTTCAAGCCTTCATACCGTGGCTCGAGCTGTCTTTCGAAACTAATCCTGGCCCCGGTAGGCTTCGGCCCAGCTGGGCCCCTACTGTTGCTGACAACTCCTTGAGGCGCGCGGGAACAGTGCGCGCCGTCGACGACTTGGGCTCGGTCCGGATAGTTACCGAGCGGTCGGACAGCGAGCTACCCATAGCTCGCCGTCCACAAGCCCGCGCCTACGGTGGCCGGAAATCGGGATCGGAATCCCGGCGGCGGCGAGAGCGCCGTTGCCTGATGCGACCGCCTGCCACTCCTCCTCGCTCCGGACCATGGCAAACATGTAGGGGATCTCTAGTTTTGTTGTTGTACTCCTTATTTCTTGACAGAAATCAGAATTAAGGATAACTCTGTTTGTTAATGCGGTTTGGATGAAGAAACCTTAAACCACTTATTTTTCACCTGTCTCAAATTGCGCTACTCTTTTTATGAAATCTTTCCTCCTCATATCCCTCATCTAACTTCAGTCAAATATCTTTTTTTTATAATATTTTTTCATTGATATAAACTAGTGCAGAGTTTTTCACACTGTTAGAACATATACAACAGTCGATAAAACGATTATCGGCTAGTTGCCTGGACTAGACACATCCCTCTCTTTATTGGTTGCAGATGGAGGATCCTCATTTTTCAATGAAGGTTTGCGGGCCTTTAAACCCTGTTGTTCATATTGCTGCTTAGTTAAGTCTAGAGTAAACGAGGCTCGACGCAGCGGAGACCTCTCGGGGCGGCGGAGAGCTCTCGCGCCGGGCCTTGGTCGAGGCCCTGGTCCGGAGCGAGGAGGAGTGGCAGGCGGTCGCCGACTTCTGTGAAGCAGTAATGCTCGCTAAGGAGGAGGCCGACCGCATCAGGCAACGGCGCTCTCGCCGCCGCCGGGATTCCGATCCCGATTTCCAGCCACCGTAGGCGCGGGCTTGCAGACAGTGAGCAATGGGTAGCTCGCTGTCCGGCCGTCCGGTAACTGTCCGGACCAAGCCCAAGTCGTCGACGGCGCGCGCTGTTCCCGCGCGCCTCAAGGAGTTGTTAGCAACAGCAGGGGCCCAGCCGGGTCGAAGCCTACTGGGGCCAGGCTAATCCGAAAGGGTGCTCGAGCCCCGGTATGAAGGCTTGAAGGAACGGGATGGGTTTTTTAGTCAGTAAGAGTCTGACACTATGTCCCGCTCCGCCCAAGAGCGGGGGTTGTCATAAGATGATTTTTCCTATCGAAAAAAAAAAGGCTCAATGTACAATCGATGCATAAGTAAAGGTCGTGAATACTTCGACATGTTTGCGTAAAAGCTTGGTGAAGATAATGGCGTTGCGTGCGCTGACTTGTTTGAATTTACTGGAATAAAGAGTGAGCGTAAACGGTGCACGGTGGTGTTGCGTGCCGCAATATACGCGAACATTCAATCAATTTTGTGTATTTGTTATAAACGGGGCTTTTGCTGTGTCATGCTCACTTCTTCGTCAGTTTTTTTTTTAATTACAAAATCGATATGAAAATCAACATGAATGAAATAATCATCTTTTTGAAATCGGAATCATGTCGTGAAAGAGAGATCAGTGTGTTTGAGTTATCAACTCAG
Organism: Mythimna ferrago; assembly: GCA_910589285.2. Classification (NCBI taxonomy): domain Eukaryota; kingdom Metazoa; phylum Arthropoda; class Insecta; order Lepidoptera; family Noctuidae; genus Mythimna; species Mythimna ferrago. Next base: position 6,111,052 of record OU342689.1, read on the forward strand.
ACCCACTAACATCATGATCATGATTACCTATATCATGGGAAACAGTCTAGCGAAGTTTCATCTTTCAAGTGAAAAACTAAGGGTGAGTTGCACCATTTAACTATAACGATAACCAAACCATAACCAACCGTGAAACGGCCGCCCATTGGTCAATACGACGATTTGAAAACTGTTAACAGCTTTGTTATCGTTATAGTTAAATGGTGCAACTCACCCTAAGATGTTGAGGTGTTTCGACGGTATTCCTGCTAGGGTTTCAGTAGATACTATTCGAAATTATTACCGTTGTCCTGGAACTTAAAAGGCAAATGAGGTGGTTTTGAAACAGAGTGTAAAGTCCCACATACTTCCGTTAGAAATGGAGGATCCTCCAGCCAGACGGGTCTTGTGTCTGATCCGGGCAACTACCTGATAGATGACTTTGGGCTGTTGTACGAGTATGTGTTCAAATTGCGTGGTGAACTCTATATAACTCTCCCTTTAGTCCTATAAATAAATCTTCATCATCATCATTTCAGCCGAAAAATGTTCACTGTTGGACATAGGCCTCCCCCAAGTGTCGCTATAATGACCGGTCCTGTACGTCTTGCATCCATCCGATTCCTTACCCGACCCTTACCAAGTCATCGGTCCACCTTGTAAGAGGCCTAAATAAAATTAAATAAAACTTGACTAACATTAATTTTGTAATTGTTTCAGATGATAAGAAAACTAATCTGCAATAGTGAAGTGAAATCAAAACTATAGTGTCAAGTGAACCATGGGAAAAGTGTCAATGATATTACAAAAATGAAGATGTACAGGAAGTTATTCTGGACTTTAATACATGGCTTTGCTATGTTGCCTACAATAGCTATACGGGGTAAGTGTATTATTTTGTAATTAGTAAACACTGCTTGTCATAAAGGAGAAGAGCGCAATTAGCCAAACACAAATACGGAGAAAGAAAAAAATCTGAATTGTTAAATATTACGAGTGTATTCCACAAGATAATACTTTACAGACTGTTTATTTCTACCAAATGTATAAACTTAAGAGAATCGTTTGTCTTGGTATGGTCATGTGAAGAGGAGAGATGGAACGTGCCTTACCGAAAGAGTTATGTATAAAGAAGAAAGAAAGAAAGAAAGAAAGAAAACATGTTTATTTGGCACACAATGAACAAAACAAGCATTGAAACATTAATTAATAGCTTAAATATAATATAAAAAAAAAAAAAAAAAACTATTAACCTAGTTGTCTGTTAACCTAGTTGTCTGTTAAGTTTAATTGTTTAATTTTTGATTTATTTGTTATTCATGTTTTAGGTTACGATAGAATTGGCATATACTACCATGTATAAAAATTCCTTAAATAAATAGAAAAAAAAAAACAAACAGCAACAATGTGTCTCACGGTAGTGCCAAATAGGTTCAGTTCAGTATACGTACATTATGTAGATATGGATAAGATGGATTGTGCGAGGAGTGATATGAAAGAAAAATGGTTTGTGCGAGGAGTGATTTGAAAGAAAAGTCTTAAATCTTTCATATCATTCCGCACAATCCATTCAGTGTTTGCGTGACGGTTGACAGGTTAGAATAGAAGAAGAAAACGTGTTGCTCCAATCCCAAATAACATGAAACAAGGACAGGAAGATGAGGGTATTAACTACTTGATGATATTTGGTGTTCTTCTTTCAATTTAGCCTAAAAGGCCAATGCATTTTTTATTAGTTGACAGAATGAATACTCGTAGCATGCAATACACATTTTTTTTTCAGGCATTATAATGAGTACATTTAGAAAAATCTTTATGACTAACGAAGCGTGGGTACGCAATTGCAGTTACCAAGCGATCTGATGCGGTTCCCACGAATTCAACGCGACGCGGCAGCTTTGTCCTACGTGCGCGTAATTTCACCGTTCTAGCTACCATTTTTATATATCTATAAGTCACCTCACAGCAAAATTCAGGTGAAAATATCAGATAGACTACAAGCGACCGTTTCGCTTCACTCATCGCCGCACCGCACCTTCGTACGATCGATCACGTAGGTCACAAAAATGTTTTTTTTTTTTTTTATATTTTCGCTCTTGACCACTATCTCACCTGATGGAAAGCGACGATGTTTGTTCTATTTGCGCCGCATCGCTTCGCGATCGAGATCTAGTTCGATGTTTACATAGTTGTTTACTTCAAATACAAACATTAAAATAAGCAATACCGTTTCCATAACAATCTGGATTCCAACTTACACTTCATTATGTTAAACTACGAGTAAGTACCTACACAACTTTAGTTGAGTTGCTACTTGATTCATAATATTATTTAAGTATCTGCAATACCTATCACAAACTTGAACAATATTTACGCGTTACTCAAAGGATCAAAATGTTTGTGTTATGTTTGAGTGCTTGATTACTTGACTACTGACGTCTAAATGATACACGGGTGTGGCTCCCATTTTGAGAACGAAATAGTATTTTTAGCTCATTAGAGCTTCATCTGGTGAGCTTGTAAGAGAGCTGGGTTGCGATCAAACGCGGCGGAATTGACGAGCGAACGGTTTCACGAACTTTTTGTGGGGCAAAACTTGTGCAGAGTGCAAAATACTACACACCTCAGTAAGAAACATTACCTTCGCTTTTTCAGATGGTCTATAACATTATTTTAGGTGATCATTATTAAAGTAAAAAGAACCCCAGCCTTGAGAACCAAGCTAGGGTCGACAGCACACAGCGTTCAACGCGTGCCTCAAAGAGATGTCGCTACCGTACACCGAAATTGTTCAGAAGAGTTACCGTGGCCCTGGAACGTAATGAGCAACTGAAGAAACATGAGTAGCTTCAGTAAAAGTCTGATACTCTTTCTCGCTCTACCTAGAGCTGGAGAAATCATTCTATGATCAATCATTTAATGATTTCTCACTAAAAAAAAGAGCATGAAAAAGTCTCTACTCGTAGCACCTTCCAGCAACATATATATTCCTCAACTATCACTTAACTTTATCTAGTCCCAAATTAACCTGACTTTGCGCTATAAATACTTGACGTCTGATAAACATACTTTTATATTTCAAAATACACACATAATATAGATAATTTACACCCAGACATAGTACAAATACATTACACATACAATTAATGATCGTGCTCATCACACAAACATTTGTCTTGGGTGGGAATCGGACCCACGACCTCCGGCATAGCAGTCAGGGCCAGTAACCACTAGATCAACAGGCCAGTCAAGCTTGCTTCGTAAAATTTAAGATCAAAGATTCTATCCTAAGGTCTATAGATTCAATCCTAGATACCCCCCACACGTAACCATTTATGGTAAATAGTTCTAGCCTAGTTTTGGCCGTTCGCCAGGGTCGTACGTCTGGCGGTGCGTTAGTGACCACTAAGTGTCAATCAGAATCACTTAGTTAAGTGCGGGCTTAGTTAATGGGATGGTGGGGAATGTGGTTTAACGTTACTGTTATGAGCATAAACGTTATCATTATTATTATTACTAGCCCGTATTGTCCCACTACTGGGAAACATATTTCCAAAAAAATTGACTTGCGATGTTGACGAATTTTTCTGGACTGGCTTTACAAAGTTTAAATGAGACTACATGGGAAAAATACTCATACAAACAAAAAAAAAACTTTTTTAAATAGTCTAATGTGTGGGCCTCCGCTAGGCAAAGGCCTCGTTTTCGGACCTCAAAGGCCAAGGTCTCAGGTCAAGTTTATCTCACGAACATCATCATCATCATCATATCAGCCAAAAGATGTCCACTGTTGGACATAGGCCTCACCCAAGCCCCCTCCTCACGAACATGATCAGATCGAATACCGCCTTCGCCGCGGTGGATCTCTACGGCATCGACCTTCCTCAGGCGTCCAGTGAGAAACAATCCTCACTCATCTATCCGGATGGCCAGCCCAATCCCATTTCAAGCTGGCTTTTTTTTTCCCTGAAATTTGCTGCTTCAGTTATGGAGTAGCTCAAGTAACTCAAAAATAAAATACAATATAAAAAAATACATTCAGTCAATTTTTTTTTATTGATGATAGGTTCGAGCTTGACCGCCATCTCACCTGATGGAAAGCGACGATGCGGTCGACGATGGAACGCGCTTACCTAGAAGAAACATATTCACTCTCGACTTAAAAAACTCAACTTCTCAAAACATCTTCTCTTATTTTAAAATCGGTTAAAAAGCAAATCGGAAAAACGCACATCGATCAAACACACAACCAAAATACAAATTACCGCCACGTCAGCCAAAAACGAGTTAATAAACCCTGCATATTACCACAGGGTAACGTAATCGAACTTTTTACCGGCTCACTAGGGGCCGATGCCAGTGTTTCTGCGTCAATCCTCCCTTTGCATTACAGCATACTGTAGGGGAAAATTGCTACTGACACTTCAGAAAATTGTACCTCGCTACCAATATATATCCGCAGTTCTTTAACTATGTTACTGAACAAAATTGAGCTTTATGTTCAAAGTATTTAGGGCGTGAAGATTATAAATAGCAGTTTTCTGACTAATTAAATACTTTGCTAGTAGTTTGTCAGGCTGAAAGTATTTCGTTAGTATAATTTGTGCGATATGAATAATGTCCAGGTATAATTAATGTATTACGTATGGCGATTAGCTGATACGTTAGGGGGATTATACGAGCGTATTTTATTGCTATCTTTGTACGTTTAATGGTTTTTGCATTGGATAGGTAGGTAGGATTGTAATATTTTGTTATTGAGAGAAAATGTAATTTATTCCCCATTTAATAGATATCTATGCTTAGAGTTTGGCCATAAATTGAAGATGAAATCGGTGGAGGATATAATTGTGAGGAAACCTGTATTATTTTATTAAACTTTGCTCAGTACTAAAAAATATTTTTATGACCTGGATGCGATATCAAACATGTAACCGCATACGCAAGACAACCAGACGTGGAATGAAGTATCTGATGGCCATACAAATATTTGTTCCATGCTAGAATCAAATCTGCAACACAGCGAAGCAGCCAATCAGTTAATTATGTACATCACCGGCCGTTGTGTCATCATTATTATCGAATTGAAGTTTATTTATTTATTTTAATAACACATATAATTGCTTTAACAGGTCTTTACCTGTTAAAGCAATTATATTGATGTCTGATGATGACTGTACTAAATTTGTTACCTTAGATCTTTATCTAAGGTAACAAATTTAGTACAGTCACAAAATAACCGCACTTAAAGACGTGACTTACAAACTGATCGCATACCTTAGTGCATACAACTGAAACAACCACGCTGCAAGCGTGATGGTTTCTCCATAAGAGAAGAAGTATTTACTATGAGGTGGAACATTTACAGTAAACCGCTATACTTATCAATGGGAGCAGTAACGACTTCGACTTATGAGTTGTACGTCATGGGTTCAAACCCAGGAAAACACTTTAGTTTGTATAATTTATTTCATCACCACTGCGCTCATAACGGAATTTGTAATAACATAAGAAAATTGTAGCAATGTGACATCCACCAATCCGCACTGGGCTCTTGTCATCACAGGCTTCCTTTCTAGGAGAGGGAAGGCCGAAATTCATCAATTTCGGCCTTCCCTCTCCTAGAAAGGAAGCCTGAATCCTAGCAGTGAGAACAACACTAAGCGCGTTGTCCCCTATGTAACCTATACGCCTATTCACTCTAGCCTTGAAAACACCCAAACTATAATCGGATGGGAAGACCGCAGCAGGCAAATTGTTCCAGTCCTTCGATGTACGCGGTATAAACGACGAGGCTATCTTATACTTATCAATCCTTCTTCTTTACACAAAACAAAAAAAAAATGTCGTCGTATTTCCAAAGAAATAGACTCATTAAAACCAAGCAACAAGAATATTACACTTAATCGGAACAGCAATCTAACTTTGACGATAACGGTAACGTTTGACGTAATTATAAAGAGGTCTTATTTCCTTCGGAATAACTAAATAAATGTTCCGTCGATTTCGCAACGGAAAAATGGCGGAAAACGGAGGAATATTGACAAGAGCCGCTTATTATTCCGCTTAAGTTAGACGAGTCAACCGGGGGGAATAAGTTATTTTGAAGGTTGTGGTCGTGAGTGTATAAGTAAACAATATCTTTCTTTTTCTGGAATAAATGTCCTGAGTTAGTAGTTTTGTTTTGCTTTTGTGGTTAAGTAGACTCTGTCTAAAAAGTCAACCAAATTAGGAATTTTAATAGTTTTTATAATTTTAGGAGAGGTACTTTATTTTTATTAACATTTCTGAGGGATAATAAATGACGTCAAATTGTCAAGCGTATTCCGTTTATGGTAAACAAATCTGATGATGCGAAAGATTTAATTACTAACTTTGTTCAAACTACCCAAGTTGTTTGACTTTTAGACAAACTTTAAGAGATACATAGTATCTGTACTTCATCATCATCTCATGATTTCAGCCGAAAGACGTCCACTCTTGGACATAGGCCTTCCCAAGTGTCGCCATAACGACCAGTCTTGTGCATCTTGCATCGATCGAATTGCCACAACTCTCACCAGTCATCAGCACATCGGTCAACTTTGTGGGAGGTCTTCCAACGCTTCGTCTTCCGGTGATCGCCACTAGAACCTTTCGTCCCCATCGACCATCTGTTCTGCGAGAAAGGTGCGCTGCCCACTGCCACCGATTTTTCGGGTTATGTCGGTAACGACATAACCCGAAAAATCATAACGTAAGATGTTACCCGAAAACCTGCTACTATAAAGTGGAATTTGGCTGGACATATCTACCGCATGTCGGATGAGCTGTGGGCTAAAAGAGTCACTTATAAGGTCCCTTTAAACGCAAGGCGACATCGCGGCAGACCTAGGTGAAGGTGGAAAGATGAACTGGACAACTATCGAAGGGACTGGTCAACAATTGCCGACGATAGACGTGTGGGGAAAGGGAGAGGGAGACCGAAAGGCCTCCCTCTCTCTTTTTCCCACTGCTGGGCAAACCCAATAGTGAAACATAAATGGGCTAACTAACTAATGAATACGCAACATTACTGTGTTTAATTGTAAATTAGTTCAATCGTTTGTATGTAAGGAATAACCACAAATAAACTGTCATTTTTATAATATTAACATAATGTTATGAGTCAGACATTTTGTAAAATAATAAATTATTCATCAAGACTCAAACGAAAAGAACATCAGCTCGTTTACTTGCTATCAGTCAATCTTGGCTTTAATCTTGTGAAAAGGGATAATTAGTTTGCTTTTTTGTATCATTCTCTAACTGAATCTTTCCTCTTAAAATTATATTTAAACAAAGTTGTTTTAACCAGTGGTTTTTAATCGGAAAATATCCATTCCTATTCCGGGAATATATTCTTCCCGGAATAGGGATGTATCTTATTCCCAATTCTAGAAGATAATAATAATCTACACTTCTTCACTAATATTATAAAGAGGTAAAGTTTGTTATTTTGTTTGTAGGAGGAAATCTCTGAAAGTACTGGTCCGATTGCTAAAATTTTTTCACCGACAGAAAGCTGCTTTATGCCTGAGTGACATAGGCTATTTTTTATATACACAAATATATTAACACTATTTGCGGATCGAAATCGCAGCAAATGTCGTTCAATACCGACATAATGCAGTATTGCTCACTCTCCTTAACAATTAGCGTAATAATGACAGGCCTGTTGGTCTAGTGGTTAGTGACCCTGATTGCTTTGCCGGAGGTCGTGGGTTGGATTGGGCACGCCACAATCTTGGCGGTAAGTCCCCTCTTTGAGGCGTGGCTGGAAAGACCTCACGGCGTCCTTACCTTCCGCATGACTCAGGTACTCACCGGACATGGTTCGTTCGGGAGTTTCCTGCACCGGATTCATGCGGAAGTGACGCCCGGGTGTCGCCACTGTGCGGAACGCCCGGAGGACACGGTGGAGCACACAGTCGAGGTGTGCCCTGCTTGGGCGGAGCATCGCCGTGCCCTCGTGGGGGCGATCGGCGGCGGAGACCTCTCGCGTCGGGCCTTGGTTGAGGCCATGATCCGGAGCGAGGAGGAGTGGCAGGCGGTCGCCGACTTCTGCGAAGCAGTAATGCTCGCAAAGGAGGAGGCGGAACGCATCAGGCAACGGCGTTATCGCCGCCGCCGCCGCCGCCGCCGCCGGGATTCTGATCCCGATTTCCGGCCACCGTAGGCACGGGCTTGCGGACAGTGAGCAATGGGTAGCTCGCTGTCCGGCCGTCCGGTAACTGTCCGGACCAAGCCCAAGTCGTCGACGGCGCGCACTGTTCCCGCGCGCCTCAAGGAGTTGTCAGCAACAGCAGGGACCCAGCCGGGTCGAAGCCTACTGGGGCCAGGGTTATCCGTAAGGGCGCTCGAGCCCCGGTATGAAGGCTAGAAGGAACGGGGTGGGTCTTTTAGTCAGTAAGAGTCTGACACTATCTCCCGCTCCGCCCAAGGGCGGGGGATGTCAATGCATGATTTTTTCCCACCATAAAAAAAAAAAAAAAAAAAAAAAAAAAGGTCGTGGGTTGGATTCCCGGCCAGGACAAATGTTATTGTGCATGATCATTTGTTCTGTGGCTGGGTGTAATTTATCTATATATGTATGTATTTAGAAATATACAAGTATGTTTATCAGTTGTCTAGTATTCATAACACAAGCTCTGCTTAGCTTGGGACTAGACGGCGTTGTGTGATAGCTGTATTGCTCACTCCCCCCAATAGCTTATAATTTATAGCCTATATTTTGACCAGACCTATAAAGATTATGTACACAAAATTTGAACAAGATTGGCTTAGCAGTTTTTGCGTCAACTAAAAACATCGCTCCAAATTTTTACAGTTTTATTATTGGCATGGATAATGATACCAATTAACTTATCTCGTTCACCATAAATCGCTTTGCTAATCGAATCGATCCGGTATTCGTGACCAAATGTTTAAAAATAGCTGAAAAACGAGGCTATCCACTGGAGTAACCTAATGACTCGATAATCGGTAGATCAAGCCTTATTTAAGCTGGCTTTTAGGCTAGATAAGTGTATTGGGTTCAGCCCAGATCCTATCTAGGAATTAGTGTGTCTTTTTTTGGGCGTTTGTATATTTAGCTGCTAAGTGGTATATCTTTTATGTTTTGTATGAAATCGAGATGGCGCGGGAGAATCCAACGCTGAGTCTTCCGTAACGCGGTCGCCACTCCAGAACCTTTCGTCTCCATCGATCTCTGCTTTATCTGTCTTATGGCCTTCCACAAGATGGACATATGACCCGGTCAAGGTCGCGGGAGTCCGATGGATGCGAGGCGCACAGGACCGGTCGTTGTGGCGACGCTTGGGGGAGACCTATGTCCAAAAGTGGACATTTTTTAACTGAAATGATAATGATTCTAGGAGAAAAATGTCTGGAAGGACTTGAGGGAGGCTTTGCCCAGCTGTGGAATAGTAATTAATTAAAGACGTAAGTCCCTCTGTGAAGAAAATTAAAATAAACGTTTTGAAGACATGCAATGCACAACTTCATTATTTTTATGTAACACTAGCTTTAGCCTGCGACTTCGTTCGCGTACATAAAATATAGCCCTTGTCACTCAGGAATGAAGCAGCTTTCTATCGGTGAAAAAATTTTAGCAATCGGACCAGTACTTCCAGCGATTACCTCCTACAAACAAAAAAAAAAACAAAAACAAAAAAAACTTTACCTTTTTATTATATTAGTCTAGAAGTGTGGATGTAAAAGAATCGAGCTTTTACTCGTACTGAGATTTGGCAATTGGATCAGGCGTACAGGATTTTAGAGACTAAGTAATCCTATTCTATTTGGAAAGCCTGTGTTCCCTGATAGCTGCAACCTAGGAATCTTTAAGTCAACAATGAATAGATTACTTCTTGAAAAGCGTATTCCATCGACTACATTCACACACATCACTCACTATCAGGTTAAATAGAGGCCAAACGCAAGCATATCAATAATAAAAAAAGATCTTTGTTATATTATTAAAATAAATACAATTACAACTCGGTGCCCCTGAGACTTAAAAGTCGTAAAAGTTTTGTTGCAAGCGTGAGCCCATCTCAAAATAATACCACCTCGGAGAGATGCGATCTCTAGCGGCAGAAGTTTAAACCTCCCGATGATTTTATCGAGCCGTCGGAGAGCCTCTCTCCTGGACACGACTTGCCATGGTCAACCTGGAAAACTCTAAACAGACTCCGCACCCAGGTTGGGCTTAGCAAAGACAATCTCCACAGGTGGGGGTTCTCGGATGGTTCCGATCTTTAGTGTTTGTGCGGCGTCTCCCTGCAGACCATGTCCCACCTTCCGTCCTGCGTCACGTGCCCTGTTGCCTGCTCACGTAGGGACCTAATGACAGCATCAGCGGACGGCATTGCCGTGGCCGAATTCTGGGCCAGGCAAGAAATTTAACTAGTTTTGCCATCGATACGAAAAGAAGAAGATAATAAATGGAGTTTTACCATATTAAAACAATTAATTACAAAAATGTATCGTCGTGAAAAGGCGCGTAATTTGCTGTCCAACTGTTAAAGATGATAGTTCTTGGGGCGATGAGACGGGGTAAAAATAGGGTTGCGCTCAACATCGACTTTTAGAGGTACACGCTAGAATATACAGGTTTGCCTGTACAATTACCGGCACGGATCTTGAGCGCTGGCTTCAAGTTGCGCAGAAGTCAAATATTCGGTTTCTTTAGCGGTGCGAAGTGAGACGCGGGGGCGGGGAGTGTCAGTGATGGGCTCGCCGGGCCATCGTGTCATAGACGTCACTCGTGATTGGTTGCCTGCGTTGCTGCATGTATCTAACAACGAAGACGATTGGCTCGCCAATGTATGGAATGCGCAAAGCGATCCCCACTCTGACGCCGAGCGTTCAAGATTCGTTTCGGTAATTGTACAGTTGAGTTTTATAGGTAAACCGGAGCGTGTATGTTGCACAACTGTGCAGGTTTCCACACAAGCTTATCTGACAGATGTGTAACTGTGCAGACAAATCTGTCAAGTACATCCTAACGTATATGGCTACCTTAAGTCTAACAACAAGCAATGCTAAATAGAATACCTTTTATGCTTTGTAAGATAAGTTTTTACAAATATGTTATTTCGTTTGGCATTTATAATGGCAAGAATTGTACGAAATCTATTATTGCAACCAATTACGTCGGCGACGTGTCGACACCCTTGCGCCATCCCATATTCTAAGTAAGGCAGGCTGTGCTGGCGCTGCCGCTGCTGCTGCTGAGACTCTTAAACGGCGCAAATACTGTAACCTTATTGGTAATTACAGTTTTGAGCCGTTTGGGGTCGAAACGCTTGGTTGCGCGTCTCCTTTTCAAGGAAATTTCAAGCCGACTGATTGACACTCTGCGTAACCAGAGGGCTGGCTCGTTCTTCGCCCAAAGAATTAGCATTGCCATTCAACGTGGCAATGCTGCCAGTCTTCTGGCCACATTTCCGGATTTCCGCATGACACAGGTCCTCACCGGAAATGGCAAGTTCGGGAGGTTCCTGTTCCGAATTAAAGCGGAAGTGACGCCCGGGTGTCGCCACTGTGCGGAACGCCCGGAGGACACGGTGGAGCACACAATCGCGGTGTGCCCTGCTTGGGCGGAGCATCGCCGTGCCCTCGTGGGGGTGATCGGCGGCGGAGACCTCTCGCGCCGGGCCTTGGTCGAGGCCATGGTCCGGAGCGAGGAGAAGTGGCAGGCGGCCGCCGACTTCTGCGAAGCAGTAATGCTTGCTAAGGAGGAGACCGACCACATCAGGCAACGGCGCTCTCGCCGCCGCCGGGCCCGATTTCTAGCCACCGTAGGCGCGGGCTTGCGGACAGTGAGCAATGGGTAGCTCGCTGTCCGGCCGTCCGGTAACTGTCCGGACCAAGCCCAAGTCGTCGACGGCGCGCGCTGTTCCCGCGCGCCTCAATGAGTTGTCAGCAACAGCAGGGGCCCAGCCGAGTCGAAGCCTACTGGGGCCAGGGTTATCCGAAAGGGCGCTCGAGCCACGGTATGAAGGCTTGAAGGAACGGGATGGGTTTTTTAGCACATTTCCGGATGACAGCTATGTGGTGTACTTTGACGCCTGAGTTTACTTTGTAATTTTGTATCATATTTATGTAGAAAGTTAGGTTTTCATATAAATAGTTTAGTTAATGTTTAAGTTTTTTTAATGTAAAACCCATATTATCCTTAAACCTAAATTTCGAAGAAACGTGACCTCCATCAACCCGCCTATATCTGCATGGTGGATTATGGCCCTCTCGTAGAAAAGAGGCCTTAGTCCTTAAGAACATTAAAAGGCTGATTACGCTCAACGTTGCTAAAAATCAGAGATCGGCCCCGGTAAGTTCTTATTAAATTCTTAGCTACAAGCTCCTCCGCAATAAACGGTCAACAACCTTCGTGTTGTAAATAATTCTTATAAGTATCTGTATAGATATATAAGATACAAGTATTCTTCGTAGTAAATAAAAGAGTACCAAATCGTCCGAGATCAAGATTTATTGTAGCTAGCTTTTAGGTTGGATTGGTCTAATGCTAACCAATTTAGGCTCGAGATATTTTTGTATTTTAGTCTTGTATCTTTGTCTCAGCACTTAAATAAATACAGAGCTAAATTCTCGTATTTTAGGACTCAATATAAATTTCGAAGTAAGGTAATAAGATTATTTTATTGTTACCTAACAGGTGCCCAACTTCGCGTGGGTGTTACAAACGTTTGAAATTCTCGATTGTTCTCTACTATTATACAAGGTGTCGTTTTGAAGCTGCAAAATATTTCAGGAGGTAATTATGTTAGTGATTCTCGACCCGAATCAATAATAAAATAAGTAGGTAATTTTTTTTTTTTTATATCCGCGCTTTTTTTCACACACACAAACACGGAACAATAAAGGGCGTTTTCACACACACTAACTCGCAACGATAGTTTCATAAATAATGTATCATCCAATCATCATCCCGCATGCCACACCCTAGCCACGCCCCCGCGGCCATCGATCAATCGATTTAGTTTAGTGTAATTAAAAAATTAAATAACAAGTATTACTGATTATTGACCAGGTATCGTTTTTTTATATGATTATTTATGAGTTTTATTACAACCTCCTGAAATATTGTGCAGTTTTAAAACTGCACCTTGTATGCTTGTATTATACACTTGAGAATCTTATCCCTGAATAAGCCATAGCCCAGAAAGATCGAAGCTTACTTGAGGCCATGGGTTCGCTTTTAAACGGAAAAACCCTGGAATAAAAAAAAGTACATAGATTTTAGTCAGTAAACAATCTGTCACGCCCGTCCGCTTTGCCCAGGAGTGAGAGAAATCATTGAATTATTTACCACCTAAAAGCATACGCAGGATAACCTTCAGAAGATTGCAAATGCTTCCCAATGCTTCTCGATGGCCTCGCTCCAGATGTGAATGGCATACGCTAGAAGATCCCCAGTTGACCGATTTCGGCGAAAGCCGTATTGACGATCACTGAGGATGTCATTCATTAGCTTCCAGGTATGCCAGGAGCTTATTATTGATCACTCGTTCCATACACTTACAGAGAATGGACGTCACCGAGATAGGTCTGTAATTAGTTGGGTCAGCCCTACTGCCCTTCTTGGGCACGGGTTGCACATTAGCTTACTTCCAAGCCATCGCCCGAAGAATCGCCAAAGGGGATTGCCCATCCTCTATGGTGTTCCAGGCCAAAGATGGACATCAAATATTACAAAAAAAATCAACTGTTCTAAAATCTTAATGATATTAGATACCTAAAAAACATATACAAATTGAAGCCATTATTATAGAAATATTTAAACATGAGTAACCTTTTGAGGTTATTTTAGTATATGATAATGCCTCTGAGTATGAGATAGCTTAAAAACTTCTCGTTTTTTAATGCCTGATACTTAGATTATTTGGAACTAAGGGTATACATATTTTTTATGCCAAAATGAATAAACAAAGTATTTTTTCTCAAGTCAATTGTCCGTTCATGGCCTCAAATGGGCAATCCCCTATAAGTGACAGTTGACAGGACACGTTGCTCGCAGAACAGCGTTGGAAGACCTCCCTCAGGGTGACAATGATCTGGTGAGGGTCGTGGGAATCCGATGGATGCGAGATGCACAGGATCGTTTGTTGGGGGACGCTTTTTTGGGAACACATTCATTATACGTACAGCTAAGGAGTGGAATTCCCTGCCGAAGTCTGTGGTTCCTGATAACTATAACCTAGGGGTCTTTAAGTCAAGAGTGAATAGGTTGCTTCTAGGCAAGCGTGTTCCATCGTCGGCCACATCATCGCTTACCATCAGGTGAGATACTGGTGAAAAGCGCCATTATAAAAAAAAAATCTCATCAAATCACTCCTCTGATTTTCTTAAAAGACAGTATTTGACATTGATTAAAATGATATTGCACTTTGAATTTGACTTAGAACTGACAATCTGAAATTATTTTAAAGAACCATAAGCAAACGCTTTAAACAACAACTTTCTAAGTCATTATTTCTAAGTCAACATACTCCAATTTCAAAGTTCCTGATTAGGTGTAATCTTGAAAAGCGTATATTTTAGTTTGCTCACCAACTTGTTTGCCACTATTTCGCAACAAGTATTGGAAGCTCATTTTCTTTGTAAACATTTTCTCTTACGGTAAACAGGATATTTCGTTATTCATAATATTTTTTATAGAAAAAGTACTGCATCGGGTAAAACTCGGAGCGGAGTGTTTTCAAACTCAGTTCATATTATATTTATATGAATTTTCCTTCTCTATATTTTATGGAACATTGAGATAGATAATCAGTATTTTCAATATTTTTTCTGGTTTTATTTGAAATTAGTTTTTGTGTGTATCATTAAAATCATTATATTTGGTCAGCTAAGAAGAACCGACAAAATTGTATTATGTTTGTCTTAAATAACTTGGTTCATCATTATCATCATTTTAGCGAAAATACGTCCACTACTGAACACAGGCCTTCCCCAAGTGTCGACTCGCATCGCATTGCGACCATCACTGGGTCATTGGTCCAACTTTCTTTTCAACGCTCCGTCCTGATCTGGTACCTTTTGTTCCCATTGACTATTTATTTTACGTGCAAGTGCCCTGGCCACTGCCACCTAAGTTTTGGCAATTCTTTAGGCAATACTGGTGACCTTGGCTCACCTATGAATATTTTCATTTTTGATTTGATCATATAAGGAAATTCCGCACATAGTTCCCTCTTCGTTGCTGTTCAGGTGAACTTAAGCAGTCTAATAAAATCTATTAGAACCTAGTTAACATTTTTTAATGATTAGTATGTTCCTCTCTTTATGTCATCATAAATATCTAATACAAGGTGTCGTTTTGAAGCTGCAAAATATTTCAGGAGGTAATTATGTTAGTGATTCTCGACCCGAATCAATAATAAAATAAGTAGGTAATTTTTTTTTTTTTATAACCGCGCTTTTTTTCACACACACAAACACGGAACAATAAAGGGCGTTTTCACACACACTAACTCGCAACGATAGTTTCATAAATAATGTATCATCCAATCATCATCCCGCACGCCACACCCTAGCCACGCCCCCGTGGCCATCGATCAATCGATTTAGTTTAGTGTAATTAAAAAATTAAATAACAAGTATTACTGATTATTGACCAGGTATCGTTTTTTTACATGATTATTTATGAGTTTTATTACAACCTCCTGAAATATTGTGCAGTTTTAAAACTGCACCTTGTATAAAGTTTGCCAACTGCACTCTAAAATACAGGTAGTTAATATGGCTCCATCTTGAGTGGTTCTAATCTAGACATTTACGCTGCGTGCCTATTGGCCGTTGGACGTGTTAAGCACAAAATTGGTGCCTTAAAAATTGGAGGTCACGGCAGACCACGAAGAAGATGACGAGATAACATAAACATTTTCCTTCTTCTTCGTCTTAATCTGTACACTCTTGCCAGAGCGGTCGTGGTCATCATTGTGAATCTTGGTAATACGGCGTTTTTTTTTTATGGTAGGAAAAATCATCCAATGACCACCCCCGCTCTTGGGCGGAGCGGGAGATAGTGTCAGACTCTTACTGACTAAAAGCCCACCCCGTTCCTTTTAGCTTTCATACCGGTGCTCGAGCTCTCTTCGGATAACCCTGGCCCCAGTAGGCTTCGACCCGGTTTTTTGTTTATATGAGGTAATCTCTGGAAATACTAAATTGCTAAAATTTTTTCACCGATAGAAAGCTGCTTTATTCCTGAGTGACATAGGCTATATTTTATGTACGCGGACGAAATCGCGGGCTAGTGCCATCATAGAGTAGTAAAAAATGTTCTTTTCCACGAAAAAGAAATTGAGAATAGAAAGGCCGTTCTCAGAACTACGAACAAAAATAAATCAACAACAAAATCTAAACATTCCTTCCAATTAGAATTCTGTCGCCTCTCAGAAGCTCTTACAGCTAAACGAAAAAAAAAAACACTCATTAGACACTTGATTGTGTTTAAAAAAACGACCCTCCTTAATTAATTAAAGACGTAAGTCGCCCTTTGAAGAAAATTGAAAACAAAGTTTTTCGAAGACAAACGGAGCCTATATTTAATTTATTTCCGTGAAAATTCTTTTTTTATCAAACATGTAAAAGAATTGCGCTGTCCGGCTGGCTGTAAGATTTCGCGATTAGATTAGATGCACAAGGTTTTTAAGACTAAGTAATCCATGCTACAAATACCGGCACGGATCTTTAGCGCTGACTTGAAATTGAAATCGCGCAGACTTGAATGAGAAGTGAAGTATTGGGTCTCTTTAGTGGTATGAAGTGAGACGCGGGAGCTGGGAGTACATCTTTGTAGTTACAGTGATTAGCTCGACGATGTGTACGATGCTCAAATTGATCCTGACTCTTTCGACGAGCGCTCAAGTTTCGTGCCAGTATTTGTATGCTCGCTTGCTTGCCTTGCTTTGCTTGCTCGCACAGGGCCGTTCATTGTGGCGACACTTGGGGGAAGCCTATGTCCAACAGAACGTCTTTCGACTGAAATAATGATGATGAATCCTTGCTATCTAGAAAGTCTGAGTTTCCTGATAGCTTCAACCTAGGGATCTTTAAGTCAAGACTGAATAAGTTGCTTCTTTGGTAAACGTGCTTCACCGTCGAACCCGTTATTTTAATTTTAGGGTTCTGTATCCAAATGGTAAAAACGGGACTCTATCACTAAAACGCCACTGTTCGTCTGTCTGTCAACAGAATGTATGTAATAGCCAGACAAATGTAATTTTCACAGGTGATGAGTAGGTACATCATCTACATGATGATGGGTACAGAAATAAGTATTTCTGTTGCCGCTATAAAAAACAACTCATCATCATCATTTCAGCCGAAAGACGTCCACTGTTAGACATAAGCCTCCCCCGAGTGTCGCCACAATGAACGGTCCTATGCGTCACGCATCCATCGGATTCCGGCAACCCTTACCAGGGCCTCAAGTCTGCTATTTTTATAAATTCGTCATTCCAACACGATCCCATTGTCATTTTGCTAAAAGTTTATAATCTGCTAATTCATAATAATCGATCATTGATCGGTCAGTGGTCTTGTAATAGAATTGTGGTAGAATGACAATATAGAGCTTATTAAAAGCACTAATATATTATAGCGTAATGACGTCGTAATGGTTGGTCACTGATTAAAGAAACTGTCAAAATTTTTGCAGATTACCGCATACGTCAGATATTCATTCGTCATTATGTACGAGATCACCATTCTATGCCATTTCTTTCAATGGAGTGTCAACGGTTGACTATCGGAAAGTCATAATGACGCCATTATATTAGTAGATTACTTTATTTTTTTATTTTTGATAGGTTCGAACTTGACCGCTATCAAAACTTGTCAAAATCAACAATTATGAAATCAATGATAGATCATTCTGACACTATTATAATAGCAGACTTGAGGCCCTGGTCATCGGTCATTCGGTCATAATAACAAATACTTACTAAAAACTAAAAAACGTAATATAGTGTCTAATATGTTGTAAAGATAATGGTACCAAACTCTTCGTTTGCGATTCCGACTCATACTTAGCCGGTTTTTTACTTATAAAAAATGTTGCTCCTTCCGCTCTAGGTAGAGCGAGAGTGAGAGTCAATTTATACTGACTAAAACCCACCTACCCGTGTTCTTACAGTTACCTTTTGTGGACTAGGACTCCGACGATTCTTAAGAATTATACTACAGCCCATAACATTTTTTCTGGTTTCAGACTTGTGCCCAAACAGTGCAAACTGATTTCTATCTGTAATTCTTCCGCTAAAATAATTATGAAAGTACTTAAACGGAAACCAAACCCTGAACGCAGAAGATAAAACCTCGCTTTTAGCTATAAAACGAGATAGTAAAACGATGAATGAATTTAATTAATTAACGTAATCAATGAAATGAAACTTTTATCGTTCAATTTATACTAATGAACGCATTGACGAGTAATGAAATAATTACTTTGGCAACATGACACGTGCGAAAAAATGGCCATTTTAAAAAAGTAATTAACACAGACTTAATTAATATACTAGTTGCGACCAGCAGATTCAGGCGTGGATGTCGAAAATCAACCTAAGGGTACATACTCATTGGTCGCCCGCAGGACACGGTGAAGTATACAGGTGTGCCCCGCTTGGGTGGAGCACCGCCGACAGCAAAACCGTAGAGGCCCAGCAGGGCTGAAACCTATTGGGGTTATGGGTTGGCTTCCAAATGGGAAACCCGGGGTCCTGGAACGGAGGCAAAGAAGGAACATAGCTGTGGTTTTAGTCAGTAAAAGTCTGATAAGCCCTCTCTCTACGTCCGCGCGGGAGAAACCATGGGATGATTTCTTACCTTAAAAAACAAAACAGATTTATTTTAATACTAGTTTCAGCAATGGCAATTAATAATATAATGAATAGTGGCAGGGCAGGGCACATTGCTCGCAGAACAAATGGCCGTTGGGGCCGAAAGGTTTTGGAGTGGCGACCACGTACCAGAAGACGTAGCGTTGGCCTCCTACAAGGTGGACCGATGGACTGGTAAGGGTTGCGGGAATCCGATGGATGTGAGACGCACACCGTTCATTGTGGCGGTGTGTGGATAAAAAGTATCCTATGTTCTCTTTCAGGGAATAATCTACACGTACAAATACTGGCACGGATCTTGAGCACTGGTTTGAACTTGAAATCGCGCAGACTTGAATGAGAAGTGAAATATTGGGTCTCTTTAGTGGTATGAAGTGAGACGCGGGAGCTGGGAGTACATCTTTGTAGTTACAGTGATTGGCTCGAACGATGCGCAAATTGATCCTGACTCTTTCGACGAGCGCTCAAGATTCGTGCCGG
Organism: Mythimna ferrago; assembly: GCA_910589285.2. Taxonomy (NCBI): domain Eukaryota; kingdom Metazoa; phylum Arthropoda; class Insecta; order Lepidoptera; family Noctuidae; genus Mythimna; species Mythimna ferrago. The sequence continues at coordinate 6,130,401 of OU342689.1, forward strand.
TATTTGTATAACCCGTGTGTCAAATTTCATCTAAATCCATTAAGGTAGAACTATACTGCACACACGTGTGCTACACACGCCGATCTGGGCGCGTCAGTCTCCATTCATTTGATACGAAAACTAAACTTGTAGAGCTACACTTCATCGCCATAAGACATCATTCTACGTACAAATTAGGCGCTTAATATAGTTCTAACTTTAAGCTGTTTGACCGTGAATGAATAATATACATAAGTACACACATATTCACATACTTATACAAGTTTTCAACTTTGTAATGTGTTAATTTTATTTTATGGAAGTATTGTTGTTTGAATTTAAAGCTGCTAAAAGCGACTCCGCCTGCGTGAAAGTAGGAAATTATTCATAAGAACGAACATACTCCCGGGATGAATGGAACAATTCCAGGACATAGCCAACCCGTGTGTCAAATTTCATCTAAATCTATTTAGTTGATCGAGTTTGACGAAGTAACAAACATTCAAACAGACTCATAAACTTTCAACTTCATAATAATAGTGAGACAAAACAAATTAATCCTCCTATCTTATGTAAAAATCCAGCAACACAAGTCAAGCGATGACACAACGGTTGAATGGATTTGGATGAAGGTAGGGAGGTAATGAAGATATGTAAGAGAACCAGGGTTACAGATATAGCCCAAAGAATAACCTAATTTAAGTGGCAGTGGACAGGGCAACTTGCTCGCAGAACAGATGGTCGATGGAGATGAAAAGTTCTGGAATGGCGACCACGTACCGGAAGATGCAGTGTTGGTAAGCCTCCCACAAGGTGGATTGATGACCTGGTGAGATCGGGAACCGATGGATGCGAGACGCACAGGTACCGGTCATTATGGCGACACTTGAGAAGGCCTATATCCAACAGGCTTTCGGCTGAAATGATGATGATGATGATGAAGGTACCCTGTGGATCTGAGTAGTATTCATCAACGCAGGATAATTTTCGATTTTCATGCGGAAAAACTGACAAGAGAATAGAATAGAATAGAATAACATTTATTCGGCGCAAGCAACACAATATACAACAACATAAAAAATAATAAAAAAAAACCGGCCAAGTGCGAGTCGGACTCGCCCATGGAGGGTTCCGTAGCAGCAAGTAGCATAATATAAAAGTTCTTGTATTTCGTTGTAACTTTGATCGATGCTTTAATAATAGTGTATTTTTTAGATTTATGACGTATTAAAAAAAAACTAATTACTAGATCTCGTTCAAACCAATTTTCGTTGGTAGTTTACATAGTAATGTACATCATATTTTTTTTTTAGTTTTATCATTCTCTTATTTTAGAAGTTAGAGGGGGGGACACACACATTTTACCACTTTGGAAGTGTCTCTCGCGTAAACTATTCAACTTAGAAAAAAATGATATTAGAAACCTCAATATCATTTTTGAAGACCTATCCAAAGATACCCCACACGTACGGGTTTGATGAAAAATTTTTTTTTGGGTTTCAGTTCTAAGTATGAGGACCCCCAAAATTTATTGCTCTTTTTTCTATTTTTGTATGAAAATCTTAATTAAAGCGGTTCACAGAATACATTTACTTACTAAGTTTCAACAGTATAGCTCTTATAGTTTCGGAAAAAAGTGGCTGTGACATACGGACGGACAGACAGACAGACAGACAGACAGACAGACAGACAGACAGACAGACAGACAGACATGACGAATCTATAAGGGTTCCGTTTTTTGCCATTTGGCTACGGAACCCTAAAAAGAGTACAGACATACAATACAGTTGCAGTGACTGTGCCTGAACCGAAAGGGTCACCAACTCAGCAAGAGCTGATCAGATATATTTTTAATACTTTTATTCGCCATTGGTTTTCTATAATTGAATCATTCGTTTCATGTATATATTCACGTACAATTTTTAAATTAATTAGTTTGCGTTTTTATTAAATTTATTTTGGTCATATGTCGTTGGCAACCGTATTTTTTTACTTCTCTTGCTGCAAAATCTGTTAAAATGTTGTACTGACTAACCATCTTGCTCTACCTGAAGCGGGAGAAGTCATTTCATGATTTCCTACCTCAATAATCCACAGATAGTAAAGAAACAAAATTTCGCAGTTTCCAATAAAGAAATCAGAATCAAAACTCCAAGAAAACTCATTTACTTTCCAACAGACGTCGAACCATCACTAAAACTGCATGTGCACATTATTTACAAGCAATACCCGTCTCAAAATATACTGTACATTATTAATAATAGATATAATAAATATAAAGTGTACTGCGAACCAGCTGTGAGGAACCTTTGGCCCATTGCCACAGGCTTGTAGCGGTGTGGGGCTCATGTTTTCGATATTATGTAGCAGCGACGCTTCTCAGAAATTGAATCGAATAAATATTGAGGAGATCTGTTATGATTCCTTTTAATATTTATCGGGTTTTTGAATTTATGTGCACTTGTTTTGGTAAGCAAGAAACCGGTAGTTTGGAGTTTTGGAACGAAAAGATGCGAATTGCTAAAAAGATTTTTCAATACAATTACTCGAAAACCCGCTCTTATTCCACAGCTTTTAGGCACCCTCTGTTTCGCGGGCTTGCGGACAGTGAGCAATGGGTAGCTCGCTGTCCGGCCGTTCGGTAACTGTCCGGACCAAGCCCAAGTCGTCGACGGCGCGCACTGTTCCCGCGCGCCTCAAGGAGTTGTCAGCAACAGCAGGGGCGCAGCCGGGTCGAAGCCTACTGGAGCCAGGGTTATCCGAAAGGGCGCTCGAGCCCCGGTATGAAGGCTTGAAGGAACGGGATGGGTTTTTTAGTCAGTAAGAGTCTGACACTATCTCCCGCTCCGCCCAAGAGCGGGGGTTGTCATAGGATGATTTTTCCCATCGGAAAAAAGGCACCAACTGTTTTCTGCACTAGTGCAGAAAAGTGCGCTTACCCCCGACATAGTTGCAATGATAAACTTTGTGCAGCAGTAGTAACAGTGCAGCCCTCGGTACCATAACATTCTCGCCTAGGGCTCGTTTGAATTCCGCCTTGGTCGCTATGACAAACTTTTTGCAAAACGTAATTATAGTCGAGTTAACCGATTAGCATTTCGGACAGGAACACCGCAACAGGCAAATTGTAAATTTAGTATCATAACATTGTAAAGTTTTATGCCTTTAAATATGAGAGCCGAGAAACGTGCAGTATAACCAGTAAAAAGGCATTATAAATTATTATAATCGTTACAGAGGTTACGTACACGGCCTTTATAAGCGAGATAAGCCACATTTAACTCAGACAAGATTATTACTTCAAGCCTTACAAATGAACTTATGTGAAGTTATGACTAGGCTTTTAAAACGTATGTGCTTGTGATTTTAATAAGGAGAACGACATTTTTTTAATTGGTTTATTTAACAGAAGACTTCTAAAGATATGCGGAATAGAGTATAAAGTCCGGCAAAGCCCTGTTGAAAAGAGAGGATCTTCCAATCAGATTGGTATTGTGTCTGGTCCGGGTAACTGCCCGATAGTTGATTTTGAATTGTTGTATTTTTTTAATTGCTTGGAGAACTCTTGTTCCACGGTGCAGAATTCTCGCTGGTTGCAGCTTGTATTTTAGAAATGCTTCTTAAGTGTTCTCTTGAAGATTTCCAGAAGGGCTGTGGCAAAGAAAGTTTAGGTGTAACGGAAAGGAACGCACTGCAGAAACGGAAAAGACGCTATCATTATCGGCTCGAACAAATAATCATATTATTTCAAACAAAGACAGGACTAATCTTATAAATAGGAAAGTTATAATTAGAGTATGTTATATGTTTACGTAAGGATAGGACAGAATGGAAGAAAAAACGTGTTGCGCTGACCCCAAATAAAACGGGACTAGGGCAGGAAGATGATGATGATGATATGTTTACGTAAGGATCTAATGTCAGCGTTAGCGGACCGCAATGCCGTGGCCAAGTATTAGTCTAGACAAGGGATTTAATCAAGAAAATTTACTATTTTAGCCTTAGACACGTTGAAAAGAAGAATGCGAAAGTAATTCTGCTTGTCCTTGATCTTTTCACGTCTTAAAGGCTGAACTGAATGGATTTGGTACTTGGCACACGCGAAAACCTATGTCCTATAGTAGAACTTAGGATAATTTTATTTGACTTTTACTGGCTAATACCACACCAAAGAAAAAATAAAGAAAGAAAAAAACAATGAATAAAATGAAATAAAAAAAAAACCAAATAACAAGAATATATCTATCTATCCATGTTCCATCAGTTGACTTTTGCTTGCCAGGACCAAGAGTATCGTAGCTCGCCGTCTGACCGGCTGGTATCTCCGTAGTGTTCCACGCTCACATCAAGGAGATGTCAATAAAACCCTAGGGATCTAGCAGGGTTGAAGCCTACTGGGGCCATGAGTTTTGCGAAAGAGAAGCCCGGGGCCCTTAAACGAAGATAAAGAAGAAACAGGAGTGCTTTTTAGTCAGTAAAAGTCTGACACACTCCACCCAAAAGCGGGAGATGTCATTAGATAATTTCCCACCTAAAAAAAGGGCCATGAGAATCAATTCTATGGCTTCAAACTTCTCTTTTTTTCTTTCTTTGAATACTATGCGCCTTTGACGATTCGGGCTTATAGGACAAGCGGACAGCAAGTTACCCATTGTTCGTCATCCGCAAGCCCTCACCTAAGGTAGCCGGAAATCGCTCCGAGATTCCCGATGCCCGAAGTGTCTTCTGTTGTGGCGGCTGGGGTGGAAGGATGTACTTTTCCTCACTCTTCAGCCACCTCCTTTGCTATGATATTCCCTTGAGATAGTTTTCGACCTTGACTCAGGCGAAGCCACAAGCAGTGACAAGTTTTATACAAAGAAAAGAAGATCATTTCACATTCGAATCAAAAGCATTTCACACACCAAACATAATTAAAACAAAAGCGCAGACAGGCGTCATGTCCGATACACAATCGGAAAAATAACAAACAAAAAAACAGGCATACAATACCAGGCATTCATGAACGAAAAGAGTTAATCGTCTGATCATTTGGGTGCATCCAACTTTGTACTGTGATAATATAAAAAATACATTATACATATAGAAAGACTCGGCACGAAATATGCCAATTAACTTAATATGTAAATGTGAGTGGATACTGTTACAGAAACAAAAAAAAAAAACTTTTAAAATGAAATGATGTGAAAACGGTGCAATGTTGTGTTTTCAGCGTTTTATGAGTACACTTTTATGTTATGAGTTGTCTGTATTTAATGATATGGAAATTGGTTTTATTAATAAACTGCACTACTGCTTACCATCACGTGGGATTGCAGTCAAGCACTAGTTTATATCAATTAACATAGTAACAAATAAATAAATTTGTTATTTTTTTTATTTTTATTATTATGGATCGCGTTTAACCTCTAACTGACCTGATGGAAAGCGATGATGTGGCCAACTATGAAGCATGCTTGCCTAGAAGCAACCTATTCAAAACACAGACTCCGGCAAGGAATTCCAATTTTGTGGTCTAACACGTTTACTTCAAAGAGTCATCATCATGACCATCATCATTTCAGCTGAATGACGTCCAGTGTTGGACAAAGGCCTACTCCAAAGTATCGGCACAACGACCGGTCTTGTGCATCACGCATCCATCGGATTCTCTCACCAGGTCTTCGGTTAGGCACGGTGCAAATATGGCGCTTTGAGATGTGGCTAGAAAGACCTCTCGGCGTCCTCACCTTACGTAAGACGCAGGTTCTCATCTGACATGGTAAGTTCAGGATCATCCAATGACATCTCCCGCTCTTGGGCGGAGCGAGAGGGTGTGTTAGACTTTTACTGACAAAAAACCCACACCTGTTCAGTCCTTCGTTGTCTTTCATACCAGGGCCGAGTTTTCCTTTCAAAAGCAAACTCTTGGCCCCAGTAGGAATATAGTGTTGTGACTTAATTTTTTGATGTGTGATAATAAAAATGTGTGTAAGTCTACATGTTTGAAAACGTTTTATTTTCTTTCAATTCAGTTTTGTGAACAGTTTTGCAATGTAATTTTAAATTATTTTAAATATACTTTATTTTCTGTTTACGTTCATTCTTGTCAAATTTGTAAAATAGTGCAAGATAGCAATATTAAGATTCGTTATTTTTGAAAATGTTTCTTGTTCTAATGTAATAAAGTAGAATTGCTGTTTGGCAGCGAACATTTTCCAACCCGTTAGGTTGACAAGAATGAACCAGCTTCGTTTCAATATCGCGAGAAAACACGGCAACGTTCTGGGTTCTTGCCAAAAAGCCTACCCTATGACCTTTTCGAAGCATAGTTAGCTTTCCTTGGGGGAACAAACTTACCTGCATGCAGACAAAAGAGGTTCTTGAGCACCTAGATAATTCGGTACAAATGCAAAAATGGGGCAGAGAAACACGAGTTTTTAATAAAACTTTTAGCATTGCCAAAAATTACTAGCATTACCCCAAACATTCACATCACACACCTCGAAAACACTCGAAATAATGACTCTTATACACATTGCTCTAAGGTTGAAATTGGTACAATTGTTTCTGTAATGTAGTAGCAGCTCATTTGGGTAAATGAACTGACATTTTGCCACCCACTTCGGAAACAATCCCGGGAACTTGGCCCGGGTACCTTTGTTAACCGATTTAATTCAAAAGTTTTTGGTCCGAGGACGTTTTTTGCGTTTTTAGGGTTACGACACTAGAGGAAATATTGCATAAAAATTCTTTATGGTAAAAGGTGTCTTTATCGACATTTTAACAAAATAAAATATTTTGTTAATATGAAGAGTTTAAGATATAATACATTAATTAATTTTATGTTCTTAAATTATCATGTCATATCATGTTCCGCTTATATGAGACAAGTGACGTTTTTTTTTCCGTGGGAAAATCATTTAATGACATCACCCGTCCTTGGGCGTTGCGGGAGATAGTGTCAGACTCTTACTGACTAAAAAACCCACCCCGTTCCTTCTTGTCTTTCATACCGGGGCTGAGCCTCCCTTTCGGAAACAGACCCCAGCCTTAGTAGACTTCGACCTAGCTGGGCCCCTACGGTTGCTGACAACTCCTTGAGGCGTGCGGGAACAGTGCGCGCCGATCATCATTATCTACTTGAATAATTTAGACAGACACTGTGTCGCAAAATTGTTTGAAAGAATTACTGAAGTCCAGGATCGTGCATTGTGGCGACGCTTGGGTGAAGCCTAGGTCCAACAGTGGACGTCTGTCGACTGAGATGATGATGATGATGATGATGATGATGATGAACGCGAAGGGTAACTGAAAGCATACAGGTTGATTTTGTCAGTAAAAGTCTGACACTACTTCTTACTCCATTTAGAGCTGAAGGAGTTATTTTTAATGAATCTACACTTAAAACAAAAAGGATACGTGACATTATGAAGTGATGATGGGCGGTCGTTTTGGGGGACTGTCTTCAAATAGAAGTAACGTAGGTAATTCCTAGAGAGGGGCAAAATTTTCATTCAAGGAAAGTGATGCCAATCTGACTTTTTATTTATAGGTAAATTTTCTGTATGGTTTTAGCCAAAAAGTAAATACGCTTAAAAACGTTATAGAGTTTGAAAACATTCAACAAATGTGCTCAGAATCGGCAAAAAGCAAAAAAAAAAAATGCCTATCTGCGAAAAAAACTAGAATTATACTATAAAAAAACTGGAATAAGTTTGCCAACTAGTCTCAATCTATACTACCACAAAAAATATAAAAACTTATTATTTTTTAATTCTTTGTATTTTTTTTTTAATAATACAATCTAGCGGATATCCTTCGTACGCTAATACAGTAAAAAAAGAATTACATTTTGTTTTTTATTTTTTTTTTAAAGCATTGCCTACTCCTATGGACAACTCGCCCCAGTCTCCCCTACATACTGCCTGTATCGTGACTCGTAGAGGCAAAAGTCACTAAGTGAAGTATTGACTGTAACGTTCTTCGCCGATGCGGCTGCAACTTTTTAATTACTCGGAAAGCAATTTGCATACTTAATTTAAATCTATAGGTATTACTGCAGTAATAAGTTTTCAGCTCATAATTTAAACACGTTGAAATATAATTACTTACATTTTACTTTTAATCAATTCTGGAAAGTTGTGTTTTACTTTGCGTAAATCTATCATTATGAATGTTTAAAAGTCAAACAGCTTTAAGTTTGCCAACTAGAATTAATATTCTGTTTAATATAGATCAACTTATAATTATTTTATACTAGCTGTGCTCGCGACTTCGTTCGCGTGGACTACAGGATTTTGAATTTATTTTTTCTAAAATAAAAGTAGCCTATGTTACTCCTTATTACATCAGCTACCTGCCCAAAAAAGGTCCCGTCAAAATCGGCCCAGCCATTTCAGAGATTAGCCCGGACAAACAGACAGACAGACAGACAAAAATTGTAAAAAATGTTATTTTGGTGTATGTACCGTATATATATTCATATGCATGTAGTAACAAACAGACAATTTTATTTATATGTATAGATTACTAGTAGATGAATGCGTGACGCACAGGACCGGTCGTTGTGGCGACGCTTGGGGGAGGCCTATGTCCAACAGTGGACGTCTTCCGGCTGATATGATGATGATGATGACTAGTTTCATTGGAAGGCCTACTACAAGGTGGACCGTTGACCTGGTGAAGGTTGCAGGATTCCGATGAATGCGGGACGCAAAGAATCATTCGTTGTGGAGACACTTGGGGAAGCCTATATCTAACAGTGGACGTATATCGGCTGAATAGATGATGATGATGACTAGTTTAGTTAATTCATTGAGGTCTGAAGATTTGAGTACTGGTCTCGTAGTCTGACGGTTAATTTTTTTATATCGGAAATCCTCCAATGATTTCTCCTGCTCTAGAGTGGAGCGGGAGGACGTATCAGAACTTTATTGACTAAAACCACACTTGTATCCTTCAGTATAGTTCCCTAAAGCCTTAGATTTCCCTTTCAGAAATTCTCGTGGCCCTAGAGGGCATTGATCTTGCTGAACTCATACGGTTCATTGACATCTCTTTGAGGCGCGTGTGGAACTCTACGCGCCCAACTCCTGAGGCATCTGCTGTCAGTTGGGCCTAGCTGGGGCATGAAGATGTCCTTTACCTCGCGGCTGCGGCCATCTCCTTCGCTAGCATTACTGCTTCGCAAAAAGAGGCGACTGCATTCCATTCCCTTTTGTTCTGGACCATAGCTTGACCCAGAGAGTAAAATCCCCCCTAGCCAAGTTTCAACCGTTTCTATTGCATCGAATGCCTCGATTTGGCCACGCCTTCGATTCTTTTGTTCTGACCACGTGACTGAGCGTTAAGGTGACGTATTCCCGTATATTTGAAGTTTTCTACTAGCGTTAACGATTGCAGATTATCAATTTGGCTAGGGGTACAGGTTGTGGATTTAACCTTTCGAATACGGTAATTAGAGACACAATAGAAAGACAATGGGTGTGCGTTCGGTTGGTGTTTAATGAATTAATTTAAATGTTGAACATATGTTTCTTTCAAAATCCTTGAAAGATATTGCAAAACCCTTGAAAAACTTGATTGCGAAAATTACGCAAAAGGCTAGTGGCCGTAAAAAATGTAATTAGTCCGTCTTTTAGATTATTCAAAAATAAGGCACACGTATTTTTTTATTTGTAAATTAAACCAAAAATGACAAAGGTATAGCCCATTAAAATTACGTGCGACGTCACGCCATGCTGCATTTTTTCGCACGGGGTGACGTCACACGTAACTTTAATGGGCCATATCTTTGTTATTTTTTGTTTAATCGAAAAAAGAAAAAATACGTGTCCAATATTTTTTTATAATCTAAAATACGGACTAAATAAAATGTTATTATTTTGACCCTGGACACTACCCTATTGGGATGCAGATCTCAATTCAAGGCATTAGCCTTGAAACACCCTACACGCACTGAGCAAGCGTGGGAATTATTACCACTTCCTTATCTGTATGCGCAAGGACTCCTATCCGTATATGGAACAGTTATGGCAGGCTGATATTATTGCCCTTCCGTGTGTATATACGGAAAATCGTAACTGGGGTGCTTCGACTTATAGTATCCGTGATCTAGCGCAAAACATTTCATAGTATTCTACTGTACACTATTTTGAGTATTTTGACAGGCAACTATTTACTATTAAAGATACTATTACTAGATGCTGGATGTTACTTTTTGGTGTACAATATAGTTTATTCTATTCTATTCTAACGCTCAATCAAAATGATCATGGAGAAATACAGACTGTGTTTCACAATGAGCGCTTTTCACACAATAGTGTTCTATTAAAATATGAAAATAATTATCACAGACATAGATAGATAGCTAGGTGACATTTATGGGGTCGTAGGATTGTTGAATTCCGCAGTATTAGTTCGAAAGAGTCACTGTGGCCTTGGAATATAAACGGCAACTGAACACGGGTGAGTTTCAGTTAGTAAGAGTTTGATACTCAAGATTATTTCCCACCTCATCTCACCCAAAACGGTGGCATTAGGTAGTTTTGTTTTTGTGATGGAAGGTGTGAGTGCGTACGTCTACGTTGAAATATCTTACTGAGTAACACAATGCAATACTTATAATGTAACTTAAATGTATTTGCGAATCTAGAACAATTCTTTTATTTTAAAGAAATCTGGTATTCGCTTTAGAGCAGTAATTTTTCAAAAAAACACCTCTGATGTTATTTTTTAACCGACTTCATTATGAAATAATTTGCAGCTGAAATGGAATTACGACTAAAAAACTTTCAAGTCGCAATTTTGCACGAAATTGGCCTTCAAATGTGTTATGTCATTCTTGTATCTCATGAAGACTACAAACCGATTTCCCATCAAAATAGGCTTCAACATAAACATGCAGTTACAAACAGACTATAATTAAATAGCGCGAAATTCGCGGAATTCGCGAATGGTAGGCATTCATCGTTCAGCTTAATAGTGTTCCAAAATTAGCATACTTGAATTTTGATTAGCAGTAAAACACAGTTCAACTTTGTAACAGTGCTCTGCCAAGCCCCCATTAACGCTGGGTTAATGGACAAAACCTCTGTCATTATGTGTGGTGTCCCCATTAATTGTGGGGTGACAGATTTTATGACCAAATTTGGTTATTGTTAAATGGGTTGGATTTTTTACTGAAGTAAACTTTGGTTATTTTTTGAAGTTTTGCTTGTGTTTTAATTATTGCAATGGAAATGTGCATTGTTGTGACACAGTTGCGTAATTATTTTGGACTGCTGAAATTCATACAAGCGAGGAGGACCGAATGACATAAATTGAATACAATATAGCACAGAGTAGTTTGATGTTGACAGGTTCCCTTTATTTCGAAATGGGAAATTATCATATTACCTACTCCATTTACTTTGAGTGGAGCGAGCGTGTGGGAATGTCGGATTTTGACTGACAAAACCTACTTTTGCTCTTTCAGTTGACCTTTGTGTTCCAAAGCAATGATATAACTTTTGAATCTCGCAGCCCTAGCAGGAATCAGCGACCTTAATGTACTTCGTCCATTTTACTGATATCTTTTTTTAGACGGGTGTGGAACACAATGCATCTTCGAATCGGGCCAGGTCCTTACTGTATGACGAGCTATTGACGAGTTATCTTTACAGAAACAGTTTTCAATTTAGCAGCCTTTCCATTACATATATAAGAATGTTTTTCAACTTTTATCATTATTTCTACACACTATTTGTTTATATTAATACCACTACAGCGACCTTTCAGAAAAGCTGAGAAAGTAGTGAATGAGGAAGAGTTGTTTAATACGAAATCAAAACCTTCCAAGGAAGTTTTTTTGTCACTTTTGATTTTTGTTAACGGCTATCATAGTCTCCCCATTCTGTCTTAAGCCACGCCAAGTTTATTGGTAAAGGAAGATCGTCAAAAAATTTACTTCAATCCAACGAGATTCGCAAGTACAATCGTTTATTACGAAACATTTATTCAAAACAGCCCATCTCCTCCTTTCATTTTTGGAGCCCCAACAAAACATTACCATAAAAAACAATTTGTGTAAAACACTCAAATAATACAATTATGACGGCGAAATAACAATAACAGCTACACAAATCCGTTCTTCTTCGGACCCTGACCAAAACACAATGTTCGAAGCAAAACGAAGGGACGGACCAAAAGGCCCTTTACAATACACGATCCCTCGGGACTCTGTCAAATTTAATAAATCTTCCCGATGCTTCCTCTAAGCATTGAATAGCTTCGGAAACCCGTAAAGTCCCGTTTTCATAAGCGGACGATGTAAAGATAAAATGCTATATGTCCGAATGTCGTTACGTTCCCGACTCGTGACTAAATGGTGTTAAATTCAACACACGACTTTTCTTCTGTTTGTTATGACGGAATTATGATGAATTTTTGATTTTTATCGCTTGTATGTGATGAGATTGTGTTTTTTTGTTTTGTTGCTTTTAGGTTACATTGTTTTTTACTTGGCTTGTTTTGGGATCAAACTGAGGAAGTCTTTGTTCTGTATCACAATGCTGGTCTAGTTCCAGGGCCTTAAAGGTCACACAGCTCATTAGAGCCACCCGGCACCCACTCCGCACCGTTTCTGCGGCTAATATTCTTTATATGGACTTGTATGGGTGTACGCTCACTATATCAACTCCGTAGCGTCACCGGATCGCCTTGGTCTTCCCGCGGACGGCTGGTGGACCACTCCGTGACAACTCGCTGCTCGCATGCTTGCCTTGCGTTGACTGCGCATTACCCACGCGCGGGTCCCAAGTGGATCGCGCGTTGCCCGCGAATGATTCACGCAAGGACGATAGTTAGCAATACGCTGTTCCCCACCCTCCCTTCATTCCCAGCCTTTCTTTCGAACGAGCCTTAGGACGTATCGTTTTTGCTTTTAAAATGAATAAAGAAAAACTACTCGAAAATTCGTGGACCAAGCGCTTGATGTGCTTGATACATGGGCACGCCACAATCATGGCGGTAAGTCACCTTTTTGCGGCGTGGCCGGAAAGACCTCATGGCGTCCTTATCTTCCGCATGACGCAGGTTCTTACCGGATATGGTTCGTTCGGGAGTTTCCTGCACCGGATTCGTGCGGAAGTGACGCCCGGGTGTCGCCACTGTGCGGAATGCCCGGAGGACACGGTGGAGCACACAGGCGGAGACCTCTCGCGCCGGGCCTTGGTTGAGGCCATGGTCCGGAGCGAGGAGGAGTGGCAGGCGGTCGCCGACTTACGAAGCAGTAATGCTTGCAAAGGAGGAGGCCGAACGCATCAGGCAACGGCGTTATCGCCGCCGCCGCCGCCGCCGCCGGGATTCTGATCCCGATTTCCGGCCACCGTAGGCGCGGGCTTGCGGACAGTGAGCAATGGGTAGCTCGCTGTCCGGCCGTCCGGTAACTGTCCGGACCAAGCCTAAGTCGTCGACGGCGCGCACTGTTCCCGCGCGCCTCAAGGAGTTGTCAGCAACAGCAGGGACCCAGCCGGGTCGAAGCCTACTGGGGCCAGGGTTATCCGAAAGGGCGCTTGAGCCCCGGTATGAAGGCTAGAAGGAACGGGGTGGGTCTTTTAGTCAGTAAGAGTCTAACACTATCTCCCGCTCCGCCCAAGAGCGGTGGATGTCATTGCATGATTTTTCTCACCATATATAAAAAAAAAATGTGCTTGATACAAACCAAGCAGTATTGAGGGAAATCTACTGAATAAAGGCAGAACAGGGACAAATGTTGAGGCAATCTCTGAAGGAGAGCCCTAATCTGAAGTGCATGTCGTAAATCGTAAAAATGAACAGACATCTTTAAGAACTAACTAAAAGTAATTTGAGTAACTAAAGTATTGCGTCGAAATACTCCTTCGCACTGCTGTCGATTAATAACGTACCAAAAGACTCACATGCTGTATGACAAAAGCTTATCCTCTGTTCAAGACAAAAGCACTTTTAGTTATTTAAGGTTTTAGATATGTAAAAACTGTAAACAGAGATCCTAAATGAGTTAATTGTAACTGTCAGCGATAGCATTTGTAAGAACCTAATGTATCTTAGAATTTATTTCACAATATTTCTAACCATCCATTTGTTTTGCCTTTTGCGTTCCAGGAACGAAGTGAGTCTTTAGAACAATCCACAGTTCTGGCCGGCGTCGGGCCTTACAGGCTCCGTCAATCATGTTGACTGACATCTGTTTGAGGTGTTCGTGGAAGAGAACGTGCTGCCAACTCAGGCCTGGTCCTAAACCAACGACTAACTAACTCCTTAAGAGCGTCCAACCTGAAATATACTTCTAAACAACCGCTTTAACGTGATTATGACGTTATTGCGCATATTTCTGTAGATATTTTGGAAACACAGGCATCTTGTGAGGTTTTGTAAAATAAAATAAACTTTATTGTACACCAAAAAGTAACAACACACACACACATTATTTAGCTTTTTATTGAAATCAAAATATGATTTTGTGTAAAACTAATTCAGTATTGTAGTATTGAAAATCTGCCATTTTGCGTATTCTTTGACCGCTCATAATGTTCGACGTATGTATGTGTCATCATCATCATCATCAGCCTTTTTTTTTAATTCCCACTGCTGGGACTAAAGGGCCGTAATCCACCACGTGGGCCCAGTGCGGGTTGGTGAATGTCACATGTCTTCGAATTTTTGGTTCTAGGACATGCCGGTTTCCTCACGATGTTTTCCTTCACCGTTTTGAGAGCAGTGGTGATGAAATAAATTTCACAAAGTAATGCGCCTGGTTGGGTTCGAACCCGCGACCTACAACTCGTAAGTCGGAGCCATTACCACTCGGCCACCACTGCTCTCAATTATGTATGTGTATGACGAAAATATTTTAGAGTTTTGAAGGTTTTTGAAAAACACGTATTTCCTCGAATAAGTTTCATTTTCGATTCGAGTAAATGTTGGAATTACTGAATGCCTTCAGAGCGTTAGCTCTTTTTTTTCACCTGGCTTGTTGATTAAACATTGCGTTGGATGAAAGTACAAGTATTTAAACTATTGTCACGTTGACGATAGTAGGTAAGGAAGGGTCCTCTTAAAACCTCGTTACATAATAACAGAATGCCCCACTAATACCGATCTAACACAAACCGGACACCATCAAAACTTCATTCCTTACAAATCCATCGACACTCTTTAAAATCCTTTAAAAGGTCACTAAATCCAAGTGAACGAGAAACTCAAAGGGAGTTTAAAGGAGAATAAATAAAATGAGTAAAAAATCACCCTTCCCGAGTCTCAACTGTGATTATCTAGAATAGGTGTAATTAATTTGACAGGCCCCGAGGCCGTCCCTTAATTACGACTCTGAATTAAGACGCTGAGGGAAATTATTTGAGACGTTCTCTGTGACAACGGAGTGTCTATGCTAATGTGAGTTTTGTAGAGGTTTGGGAATGAATTTAATTTGATTGTCTTTGGTTCGGTTGATGTGGTGATGTTTGGGGAGATAGGAAGGCTTATTGTGTAATAGGAATGAAAAAAGGTTGCTATAAAAAAAAAATATTTCAGTCACTATGCTTTTTTTTGGTTAGAAAATCATCCACTGGTTTCTCAATGGGGGGACGTGTCAGACTTATACTGACTAAAACCCACTCCTGTTCTTTCTTTACCTTCGTTTTAAGTCCCTGGATTTTTTTCGCATAACACATGGCCCCAGCAGTCAAAATATGGTATGTCAGTCCATGATATGTCAGAAGAATCAGATTATGAAAGTTGTGGAATATTTATTATTATTATGAATTAATTAATTTATTATAAACTAGCTTTTGCCCGCGGCTTCGCCTGCGTACTTAAAATATAGCCTATGTCACTCAAGAATAAAGCAGCTTTCTATCAGTGAAAGAATTTTAGCAATCGGACCAGTACTTTCAGAGATTACTTCCTACAGACAATAAAACTTATAAAAAAACTTTACCTCTTTATTACATTAGTGTAGATTGAAGCATAATATGCTTCAATATAATAATAATAATATTCCACAACTTTAGGAAAAAAATCATCCAATGACAACCCCCGCTCTTGGGCGGAGCGGGAAATAGTGTCACACTCTTACTGACTAAAAGACCCACCCCGTTCCTTCTAGCCTTCATACCGGGGCTCGAGCTCCCTTTCGGATAACCCTGGCCCCAGTAGGCTTCGACCCAACTGGTTTCCTGCTGTTGCTGACAATTCCTTGAGGCGCGCGGGAACAGTGCGAGCCGTCGACGACTGCGAGCCACAACGCCATCTAATTCCAAACTAAGCAGAGCTTGTACTATGAGTATTAGACAACTGATAAATGTACTTATATATTTCTAAATACATACATGTTATAGATATAAATATTACATCCAAAAATACAGAATAAATGATCGTGTTCATTTCACAAATGTTTGTCTTAAATGGGAATCGAACCCACGACCTCCGGCATAGCAGTCAAGGCCACTACACTTAATACTGGACTGAATGGACTAGTCAATTACGCCTTTAAAAAACGGGACCCTTATCGGGTGCGAGGAGGAGTGGCAGGCGGTCGCCGACTTCTGCGAAGCAGTAATGCTTGCTAAGGAGGAGGCCGACCGCATCAGGCAACGGCGCTCTCGCCGCCGCCGGGATTTCGATCCCGATTTCCGGCCACCGTAGGCGCGGGCTTGCGGACAGTGAGCATTGGGTAGCTCGCTGTCCGGCCGTCCGGTAACTGTCCGGACCAAGCCCAAGTCGTCGACGGCGCGCGCTGTTCCCGCGCGCCTCAAGGAGTTGTCAGCAACAGCAGGGGCCCAGCCGGGTCGAAGCCTACTGGGGCCAGGGTTATCCGAAAGGGCGCTCGAGCCCCGGTATGAAGGCTTGAAGGAACGGGATGGGTTTTTTAGTCAGTAAGAGTCTGACACTATCTCCCGCTCCGCCCAAGAGCGGGGGTTGTCATAAGATTATTTTTCCCATCGAAAAAAAAAAAGGACCCTTATCGGCTCACTCGTGTATCTTTTGTAACAGCCAATTTGTTCCGAATCTACTAATCTGATTCAACTGAAATAATGATGGCTGTTGGCTGTTTCTTATATACAAACCTAAGCTATATCACGTGTAACTTCTAGTTATACCTAAGTTTTTTTTTTTATAAGTAAGACATGAAACGGCTAGTTGTAAGTATATTTTATCTCCTTCAGATTCCAGAGACGAGAAATATGTTGATTATGTAGTTTCTTCATTGTTGTCGTGATACTCTTGTCAGAATAGTCGGGATCATCAAGTAGCGACATCTCTGGTCTTGACATAAAATCATATAACATTATTAATTTGTTCGTAAAACATGGGTTTTCACAGTGCGCTTACACCATAAACTTACAACATGTCCAATCGCAGCGTGTTTATTAACAAAAAAATAAAATAGATGACGTGGTTGATGTCAAAGATAATTACATAGTAATATAAAAAAAAAATTAAACTAGCACGTCCAAAAAAAGTGTAGATAATGTCAACAAAATTGTATTAATTGTAGGGTGATAAATTAAAAAGAAAACAATTCTCCTGAAATTCTTGTGCAAAGCATCACGTATAGCAGGCTTAACTTTCAGGGCCATCTCCAATGTGGCTTTCCTCGCTCAGTTGTACTACACTTTTCCTGTACGACAAACCGCTTGATACGGCAGTTTTAGCGTCTGGATTCGTGCCTGAAGAACTTTAATATGTGACTTTGTATTATCGACGAAAGACGGTTCTCAGTTCCTGGAGTATTCATCAACGAGACCTCCTAACAGTTTTCTCCAGCACCACATCTTCAGAGCACCAACTAAATTCGTCTGGTTTTATCGCAAAATCCACGTCTCCGAAGTTTATAGAAATATTACAACTAGGGTTTGAGGTGCTTGAGGAGTAAAGAGGTATTATACCAGCTAGCAGGACAATCTCGAAAGAACGGTCGAGATCCCTACTAGCACGTAAACACCGTTCTTCCTCAAATATTAAACATCCATCTTTCGAGCACGTTTCATCTTGTGAATCTCCACTCAAACCACCAAATAAAGGCAAGAGACAGGTGGGACCTCTGTTACTCGTCAGTGTTCAATGTAGCCGGCCAATAACGGCAAGACGGAGATGAAGAACCGGAATTCTCTGGGAATATCGGGGCCACAGAGCCGCTAATTTAAGAACAGTTCGCCACAAATCAGTCCTGCGAATTGTATCTCTCTTACTCTAGGCGTTTTATAGTAAAGCAAACACTACCTGTACAGACCTAGGGTTTATTAAAGTGCACTAGTCCCACCACGACGTCAACGTAGAGTTACGGCGATGGGGTTTATTATTGCTATTATTGTGTAGAGTCATCAGAAGGCTTAAATTCACCCAAAGGACAATGGAAAGGGCTATGCTCTTGGTTTCCTTGCGTGATCGAATCAGAATGAAGATATCCGCTGGAGAAATAAGGTTGCCGACATAGCACGAAGAATCGCCAAACTTAAGTGGCAATGGGCAGGGCACATTGCTCGCAGAACAGATGGCCTTTGGGGCCGAAAGGTTCTGGAATGGCGACCGATGTGTGAACCGATGACCTGGTGAAGGTTGCGGGAATCCGATGGATACGAGACGCACGGGATCGTTCATTGTGGCGACAGGTGAGGCCTGTGTCCAACAGTGGTCGGATATCGACTGAAATTATGATTGTATATAGTACATTTTTAACATCGTTTCTTTTTCTGTTAATCACTCACTTAGCCGTTTATTACTTTTCAGAAAAAAAAACCGCCATATTCTTTTCCCTCCCGAAAATTCCCAAAAATCTTGCCATCCATAACGTACGTAGAAGCAAAATCTTGTATTTCCACATCGCCGTCATTCATTCGTGGCATACATATGTAAAATATTTCGCGCTTGCTTTAATACAAGGCGTATGAATATGTTCAGGCGTTAAGATGAATGGGTGGTATTTTCATTGTGCATTCAGTTTTACGGGTGTTAAGTGTGCGAAGTGTATTGTTTGGGTAGGTTAAGTTTGAGATATACTTAATGTTTTTGGGAATTTTGCTGCTAGTTTTTATTTAGTGAGAAAACTGGAGAATTTTAATACAGTCAGGAACAATAAAATTATACATTATACTCGTATTACTGGCCAAACATGATTTCAGGATGAACCTGATTTTCAATCTATCTAAATTTCTGCTATTCAAGATATAAGTATAGGACAAATAGTTCCACCAAATAGGTAATTTAGAACCAATGTCAAAATCTGAATAGGAGCACCGCACTCGCACTAGCTGTTTGTGGGATCAATAATCCCCCATTTCAATAAAATATATTTGCAACGGCCTACTTAGGTACGCAACCAATTGGATCGTGGGGCTCTTTGGACCGGGATATAAATACAGTTTTTGATAACTGTAATGCTTTTTAGGGTTCCGTAGCCAAATGGCAAAAAACGGAACCCTTATAGATTCGTCATGTCTGTCTGTCTGTCTGTCTGTCTGTCTGTCTGTCTGTCTGTCCGTCTGTCCGTCCGTATGTCACAGCCACTTTTTTCCGAAACTATAAGAGCTATACTGTTGAAACTTTGTAAGTAGATGTATTCTGTGAACCGCATTAAGATTTTCACACAAAAATAGAAAAAAAACAATAAATTTTGGGGGTCCCCATACTTAGAACTGAAACTCAAAAAATTTTTTTTCATCAAACCCATACGTGTGGGGTATCTATGGATAGGTCTTCAAAAATGATACTGAGGTTTCTAATATCATTTTTTTCTAAACTGAATAGTTTGCGCGAGAGACACTTCCAAAGTAGTAAAATGTGTGTCCCCCCCCTCTAACTTCTAAAATAAGAGAATGATAAAACTAAAAAAAATATATGATGTACATTACTATAAAAACTGCCAACGAAAATTGGTTTGAACGAGAACTAGTAAGTAGTTTTTTTTAATACGTCATAAATCGAAAAAAATTCACTATTATTAAAACATCGATCAAAGTTACAACAAACTACAAAAACTTTTATATTATGTTACTTGCTGCTACGGAACCCTTCATGGGCGAGTCCGACTCGCACTTGGCCGGTTTTTTTTTCTTGTGGTCCCAAAATACTACTCTAAAAATATTATTATTTTTATTGGTTGAAGTTGGGACCCGGTTCAAATAGCCCCACGACCTAACAAATTTCGTGCTTTAAGCTTAAAACTGAAAAGTTTAGAGAATTTGCAGTAAAACTAACCCAATAAACTAATCAATATTCAATTCATTGACCTCAAATTGAAGTACATCAAACAATGCTGGTGTATGTATTCATGTCATTGCCAAGTGAAAACTAAACTAACTGCGAACAGCGGAACTAATGTATTAAGTTGTAAAGTCATGTGTAATCGATAGTGGGAGGGGGTGACCGCAATGTGTGGCAATGTGATGTAGTTCCTACACTAGTGTGGAAAGCGGAAATATAATTAACTAGCTTTTGCTCACGGCTTCGCTTGTGTACATAAAATATAGCCTATGTCACTCAAGGATAAAGCAGCTTTCTATCGGTGAATTTACGATCAGATGCCCTGCGTGTGCAATACAACAATGCTTTTAGGATAATGATGTCTTTGCCACGTTTCTGTAGCGCGTCAGGTATGTTCGCAGCAGCGCGTACAGATGGCTTCTTTGCGATCATACGAAAAAGATCCGCTTCACTACTGCGTCGGATGTGGGGCAGCGACAACATTCTTCTGAGCATTGTTGCTATTAAGACTGAATGCCATCTGATGGGGCACCTGCGTGCAGTGGATATACTGTTGCCAGGTGTACCTGGAAGGTCGCGAAATTAATAAGATTAGTTTGTTGTTGTTGTTGTCGATTATACTAACATATTGGATATCCCACCTACATGCACAAAACGTTTTGGGAACACATTCATTGTGCGTACAGCTAGGGAGTGGAATTCCTTGCTGGAGTCTGTGTTTCCTGATAGCTACAACCCCGTAATCTTAAAGTCCAGAGTGAATAGGTTTCTTCTAGGTAAGCGCGTTCCATCATCAACCGCATCGTCGCTTTCCATTAGGTGAGATAGCGGTCAAGCGCGAACCTATCAACAATAAAAAAAGACATATACTAACACAGCATAGATTATACTAACATAGGTTTAGTAATACTAACATTTTATGAGTAATTTGCCTGATTTAAAGATAAATAAATCAAAAAATTATGTTTATGAAAAGAAGAGTTATATATATACAACCATAACTAAAAAATATCGATGAGGGGGTGAAACGCATGTTGCTAAAAAAGTTATGAGTTTACATGTGGATGGATGGAGTGGAAGAGGGAGGCCAAAGAAAAGATGGATGGATTGTGTGAGAAGCGATATGAAAGAAAAGGGAGTTAGTGATAGCGTGACGAGTGACAGGACCGAATGGAAGAAAAAAAACGTGACTAGGACCAAATAAAACGGGACTAGGGCAGGAAGATGATGATGATGAACTAAAAAATATAATCGGAACATCATCAGCAGCAATCAATGCTTTTGTCGTAAAGGAATTTCTATTACCTTCAGTGATGTTTATGTAAGCCTTTACTAAACCTCTACACAATGTACACCTCAATTACTTTTCTCTCTTATGAAGTGTACTTTTTGAATTAAGTTAAACGGTAAGAGCATGCGAGACACACCTGTCGTGCCTTCGAAAGCGTGACATAAATTGCGTGTAAGTACAACATAGCCTTAGTAGGTGCGATTAGTCTTAAATATTATGTTTATCGTTATGTAGGTTTCAGTATCGTGTGTAAGGAGAAATAATTAGGCGAGGGTGTTGAGTTTAAAAGGTGTTAATTCGTGTTATATGACAATCAAATTATAAAGGTGATTTGTAAGTATATACTCTTTCAGGATCAAATGGCTGAACGAATTTAGATGAAATTTAGCATATGGGTAAATCATGTTCTGGTATATGTAGTACACAGGATCCTTTTTATCTCAGGAGTATGATCCTTTGGAGAAAAATAATTCCTTTATGTGGGCGAAGCCGCTAGCTAGCTATTAAATTATTTTTATGAATCTTGTTTCCAGCTAAAAACACAATTATGTAAAGAATTACCTCATAATCATCAGCTTTTTTACTGTTCCCACTGCTGGGACTCAGGTCTCCTCTCTAGGAGAGGGAATGGGCCCCAATCCACCACGCGGGTCCAGTGCGGGTTGGTGAATGTCACATGTCTTCGAATCACCTATACACAGGGATTTACCTGTTTTTGTGACTTTTGGTGAGAACTATGATAGTAAAGTAGCCTTTAATAGTCAGTGTTAAGTCGACAGAAAATGAAAAGAGGGGAGGCTAAGTAACATAACGTGATAAAACAGTCTAGCACGATTCGGGTTACGGCAACGTTTGCCGAGGTCAGTCTATAGCAGGGCTTGAAATACCGTTAAAAATATGGTATCGTTACCGCCTTTCGATGAAGATATCGTTATCTAATAAATAACGTTACCATATTTAACGGTAAATCTGGCACATTTTAACGTTAAACATGTGTAACGTTAAACGACTACGTTACCGTTAATTTTATCGTTATGAGTTAGTTTTGTTACCGTCGCTCTCGTCCAATCGCAACAGTTAACATTTTGTAGTCACTATCAGAAATTGTCATTCTAGTGAAATAGATTTAACAGACTGTAAGAAAAATAATTAAATTTACAATATCTACGATTACAGTGTAGCACCTGAATGGCGACACTTAGGGGATGCTTAAGTGCAACAGTGGGCATAGGTCATTATAGTGAGGGGAGGCCTATGTCCAACAGTGGGCATCAATCATTATAGCGCCTAGGTGGTGACACTTGGGGGAGCTTATGCCCAACAGTGGGCATAGATCATTATCGTGAGGGGAGGTCTGTGTCCAACAGTGGGCATAAATTATTTTAACGCTCAGGTGGTGACACTTGGGGGAGGCTTATGGCCAACAGTGGGCATAGGTCATTATAGCGAGAGGAGGCCTAAGTCCAATAGTGGGCATCAATCATTATAGCGCCTGAATGGCGACACTTGGGGTATGATTATGTCCAACAGTGGGCATAGGTTATTATAGTGCCTAAATGACGACTCTTGGGGAGGCTTATGCCCAACAGTGGGCATCAATCATTATAGCGCCTTGATGGTGACACTTGGGGAAGCTTATGCCCAACAGTGGGCATAGGTCATTATCGCGAGGGGAGGCCTATGTCCAACAGTGGGCATCAATTATTATAACGCCCAGGTGGTGACACTTGGGGGAGGCTTATGGCTAACAGTGGGTATAGGTCATTATAGCGAGAGGAGGCCTATGTCCAACAGTGGGCATCAATTATTTTAACGCTCAGGTGGTTACACTTGGGGGAGGCTAATGGCCAACAGTGGGCATAGGTCATTATAGCGAGGGGAGACTTGTGTCAAACAGTGGGCATAAATTATTTTAACGCTCAGGTGGTGACACTTGGGGGAGGCTTATGGCCAACAGTGGGCATAGGTCATTATAGCGAGGGGAGATTTATGTCCAACAGTGGGCATCAATCATTATGGCACCTGAATGGCGACACTTGGGGTATGCTTATGTCCAACAGTGGGCATAGGTTATTATAGTGCCTAAATGGCGACTCTTGGGGATGCTTATGTCCAACAGTGGGCATCAATCATTATAGCGTCTTGGTGGTGACACTTGGGGAAGCTTATGCCCAACAGTGGGCATAGGTCGTTATCGCGAGGGGAGGCCTATGTCCAACAGTGGGCATCAATCATTATGGCACCTGAATGGCGACACTTGGGGTATGCTTATGTCCAACAGTGGGCATAGGTTATTATAGTGCCTAAATGGCGACTCTTGGGGAGGCTTATGCCCAATAGTGGGCATCAATCATTATAGCGCCTTGGTGGTGACACTTGGGGAAGCTTATGCCCAACAGTGGGCATAGGTCATTATCGCGAGGGGAGGCCTATGTCCAACAGTGGGCATCAATTATTATAACGCCCAGGCGGTGACACTTGGGGGAGGCTTATGCCCAACAGT
Source organism: Mythimna ferrago (assembly GCA_910589285.2). NCBI lineage: Eukaryota > Metazoa > Arthropoda > Insecta > Lepidoptera > Noctuidae > Mythimna > Mythimna ferrago. Next base: position 6,154,379 of record OU342689.1, read on the forward strand.
GGGTATAGGTCCTTATCGCGAGGGGAGGCCTATGTCCAACAGTGGGCATCAATTATTATAACGCCCAGGTGGTGACACTTGGGGGTGGCTTATGGCCAACAGTGGGCATAGGTAATTATCGCGAGGGAAGGCCTATGTCCAACAGCGGGCATCAATTATTTTAACGCTCAGGTGGTGACACTTGGGGGAGGCTAATGGCCAACAGTGGGCATAGGTCATTATAGCGAGGGGAGACTTGTGTCAAACAGTGGGCATCGATCATTATAGCGCCTAAATGGCGACACTTGGGGTATGCTTATGTCCAACAGTGGGCATCAATCATTATAGCGCCTAGGTGGTGACACTTAGGGAGGCTTATGCCCAACAGTGGGCATAGGTCAGTATCGCGAGGGGAGGCCTATGTCCAACAGTGGGCATCGATCATTATAGCGCCTAAATGGCGACACTTGGGGAGTCTTATGCCCAATAGTGGGCATAGGTCATTATAGCGAGGGGGAGGCCTATGTCCAACAGTGGGCATCAATCACTATAGCACCTGAATGGCGACACTTGGGGTATGCTTATGTCCAACAGTGGGCATCAATCATTATAGCGCCTAGGTGGTGACACTTGGGTAGGCTTATGCCCAACAGTGGGCATAGGTCAGTATCGCGAGGGGAGGCCTATGTCCAACAGTGGGCATCAATTATTATAACGCCCAGGTAGTGACACTAAGGGGAAGCTTATGGCCAACAGTGGGCATAGGTCACTATAGCGAGGGGACACTTATGTCCAACAGTGGGCATCGATCATTATAGCGCCTAAATGGCGACACTTGGGGAGTATTATGCCCAATAGTGGGCATAGGTCATTATAGCGAGGGGGAGGCCTATGTCCAACAGTGGACGTGTATCGGCTGAAATGATGATGATGGTGATGACCCTCCCGATCTTATTATGTCCGGTGAAGACCAAACAGGTGCAGGTAACATGAGAAAGTCAAAAGTAACGTAAAATGTTTTTAAAGTAACTTGGGTACCGTGCACCATTGGCCGCATCCTACTTGCCTCATTCCTCACCTTTATCGTAATATCCTGAAATCTAAGTAGATAACCGGTATAGCCTGCGTGAACAAAGCCACGGGCAATAGCTAGTTATTTATAGTGATTGTTTTAAACCTGTTTTTATTTGACTACTTTATACGTTTGAGCGAGATGACTACAGAAAAAGTAGGTGAAATCGGAAGGGGCCAGCTCGCTCGGACTCCCGCGAATCGCTTAAGCGAGTTGACGAACAATCCTTTTTTTTTTACGGCCCATGTTGAACTTTTCGTAATCGTTACTCAAAACACAAGAAGTAATAATTCGCTAGCGGGTTCTGTAAGCGCGTCTGACTGCCATGAGAGTTGAGAAGACGACAAACGAAATGGCAACAGCGCGTCAGAGGGGCGCGCGCCGCCGCCACCACCCGCCATGCTGCGCCGGCGACCGGCCTTGGAGAAAACGGCAACGTCGCATAAAATAACCAAAATATACCGTTTACTTGTTACCACTATTTTCACAATAACATTAAAAATACCGTTAATTTTTAACGCAATTTTTAACGTTCTTATAATGTTATGCTACTAAGTAACGCTACCAAATCATACCGATATGCAAGTATCTTTATGGAAATACCGTTACTTAACGTTATTTTTAATGTGAATTGGTAACGTTTTCAAGCCCTGGTCTATAGATTGGTGACCATCTGCGACATAACGAGACAACTCTTTTTTTTGAGGTGGGAAATCATTAAATGTCTTCTCCCGCTCTGGGTGGAGCAAGAGGGAGGTCAGACTGGCACCGTGGTTATGGAGCCCTTTATGTTTCAGGGCTAAGATAAATCTTTCAAACAATCCTATCATTTGTAGATATTTGGCAGCAGATATTCGCCGGCCTTGGTTCAGGCCATGGTCCGGAGCGAGGAGGAGTAGAAGGCGGTTGCCGACTTCTGCGAAGCAGTAATGCTCGCAAAGGAGGATGCCGACCGCATCAGGCAACGGCGCTCGCGCCGCCACCGGGATTTCGACCCCGATTTCCGGCCGCCGTAGGCACGGGCTTGCGGACAGTGAGCAATGAGTAGCTCGCTGTCTGACCGTCCGGTAACTGTCCGGACCGAGCCCAAGTCAGCAACAGTAGGGGCCCAGCTGGGTCAAAGCCTACCGGGGCAAGGGTTGGTTTCGAAAGACAGCTCGAGCCCCGGTATGAAGGCTTGAAGTAACGGGGTGGGTTTTTAGTCAGTAAGAGTCTGACACTATCTCCCGCTCCGCCCAAGAGCGAGGGTTGTCTTTGATGATTTTCCCCCCATAAAAAAAAACAGCAGATATTCAAAAGCCTGGAAATCTGACAACAGTTTGCCAAGACGTAGCCTGTGCCGTACCGTGTTACCCAGTTATTGGGATGTGGAGATCAGATAGAAAATCGCTCTCTGTAAAGTATTGAAACTTACCTTAACCGTCTGCCTAAGTGAAACTGTCCAGATCGTTTTAAACGTAAAATTTTGATGATATGTCGATTCTTGTTTGGCCATACCATTGATGTAGGGTTTCTATGATAATAGAGAGGTAAATGTGCTAGACGGTACATAAAAACTAGCTAAATGGGCATGTAATACACAGTACTAGTCCCTATCCTTAGATGTTCCCAAATCGTCGACGGCACGAAGTGTTCTATGCACGCCTCAAAGAGATGTCAGCATAACAGTAGGAGCAGCATAACCTAGCAGTGTTGAAGTTTAGCTAGTCGACTTTGAATGGGTTGCCCGTGATCCTGGAATGCAATGGACACTGAAGGGACATAGATGTGAACAGTAAAAGTCTGAAAAGCGCTCTCGCTCCACCCTAGATCGAGAGAAGTTATTAAATGACTCCTCACATACACAAGATATCCAGACCCGGAAAAAGTATCTGTAAGACATCTGTGTAAACAGCGTCGTAGGCTGAAATATAATTAAGCCTAATCAATAAAAACAAAAACACAAATTGATTAGTTTTATTGAACTCACAATTTTATTCGTCATATCATTACACTATACTACAAGCGTACACACACACTAGAAGCGTTAGAGAACGTAAACTCGTGCGACCACCAGTAAAAAATTACTATGGTAAAAGAACCAACAAGTATTTGATGCCTACAATTTTCAATGAATATGACTGGTTAAGAAACTATAACAGAATGTGTAAACGAACATTGAAAAATAAATTAAAGACGGTTCTCCTTAAGACAGTAGCCGCAAGATGTGAAAATACCCACTAACTTATTTATGTATTTTTAAAATGTAGATATAATTTATTGCATTGCATTTGAACCAATTGTTACAAACAAGCGCTAATCCCGCCGACAAACTGTTACGGAGTTTGGTGGGTTTATAATATGTAAAACTTTGTTGGTCCAAATAAATGATTTATTATTATTTCATTTATTTATATTTATACATATTAATTATATTTTTAAATATTTCTTATAAAAAGGATATTAAAAAAAAAACATTTAAAAATACAAAAAATAGTAGCCTGTAATAGTCCTGTCAGTGATGATAGATCGATCCCAATACAATGTGACGCTGCCATTCTCGAGAACTGGGTCGGGCACATACCTATAGTACGGTACTTCCGATTCAACAAGATTGTATTTAAGAGCAAGTTGCTGATGGATAATCCTGGCTACAAGGTTGTGTCTGTGCAAATAGTCTCCGTTAGCTAAATGAGAACACCCAGAAATAATGTGTCGGATTGATTCTCCGGGCCAGTGGCATGCCCGACAGATGTCAACCGTGCCGTCCTTCACAATATATTTCCGGTAGTTGTTCGTCATCATAACTTCATCCATAATTGCAAAGACAAAACCTTCGGTTTCCCCAAAGAGATCACCAAAGCGCAGCCAGGATACGGACGCTAAAAGATCTACATCGGGCCCATGTAAGGCCCGGTAAAAGCGCCCGTGAAGCTCCTTGCCCTTCCATACTTCCTTGCGTTCATTGGTATCCATTACTATAGGTTTGCGCCAGTTCTCGTTGGCCAAGGAGAGCGGGGTGAGGCCTTTGTCCACCGCCACTACATCTCGGTGCATCCCCACGTCTGTTTCCAGAAAGTATTCCCTGAGACTGCATACCTCACGGTTGTGCAGGGTCTTGGCATTTAAGAAGCCACGACCCCCACACTTCCGCGGGATATACAGCCTCATCACCGATGATCGTGGGTGATGCATCCGGTTTGCGGTAAGCAGAGTGCGGACCCTCCTGTCCAGGGCGTCAAGTTCCGTCTGAGTCCATTTGAGTATGCCGAAAGAGTACATCAAAACCGGCATGACCCAACCGTTGAAGGCGCGCACCTTGTTCCCGCCTGATAAAAGACTGTTTAGTACTTTATTCAGGCGGCCAAAGAAGCGCTCCCTCAACGATTGTTTCACGTCAGCAGCATTGATGCCCAACGCTTCCGACATACCCAAATACTTGTAAGTTTCGGTTGAGCAGAGGGATCTAAGGTGTATGGAATCCGAGCGTTGGGTTCCCACGGATTCCATAATCTCCCCTCGCTTTACATGCATGACTGCACATTTGTCCAAACCAAATTCCATCCTGATGGCACTACTGAAGGTTTCAGTTACCTTCAGTAGCTCCATCAGTTGCAAGTTGTTGGAAGCAAAAAGTTTCAGATCATCCATGTAAAGAAGGTGAGATATGACCTGACCCTCTCTTCTCAACCGGTAGCCTAAACCCGAACCCTCCAGCAGTGTGCTGAGAGGGTTCAAGGCTAGGCAAAACCACAGTGGACTCAGACTGTCACCCTGGAATATGCCACGCTCGATCCTTAACGGTTCGCTGTTCTCCGAAACCCGTCGACACCCTGGATAGTGAAGGACCGTCCTCCACTGCCCCATACATGACATCAGGAAGGCGCGAAGAGTTGCATCAACTTTATACAGCTCCAGCACCCTCATGAGCCATGTATGCGGCACTGAGTCATAGGCCTTCTTATAATCTATCCAACATGTCGACAGATCTCTTCGAGAACGACGAACCTGTTGGCTAATGGCAACATCAATGAGGAGCAGCTCCTTAGTACCACGAGACCCGTTCCTACATCCATTCTGAGAAGCAGACATGATGGAATTTGTCTCAATATGATTATTAATTTTAGCTCTCAGGATGGATGTAAGAACTTTATAGACCGTCGGCAAACACGTGATCGGTCTATAATTTTTGGGTTCCGCAGTACTACCCGATTTATGGAGCAGGTGGGTTATTCCTGTCGTCAGGAACTGGGGCAGCGACCCTGACTCTAAGGCAGATTGGAATTGGAATGCCAAGCGAGCGTGCGAACTTTGAAACCATTTAAGCCAAAAGTTGTGCAGCCCGTCCGGCCCTGGAGATTTCCAGTTTGGCAACGGACGGACTACACGAGCTACATCTTGGGGGCTGATGTTAATTGCCCCCATTTCTGGTACAAGTTCGCACACTCGCTCGATCTCCCGCGTCCAATCACTCTCAGTGTGATTGACAGGCACCGACCAGATGCTGCGCCAAAATGAATACATGGCATCATCATCCGGCAGGCGCGTATCAATCACACTTTGGTCCGGTCGCTCCCAAGCCCTGTAAACCCACCTTTCTTTGCTTTGGAACGTGTGATTCTGGGTGTACCGCTCCACTCGTCGCTTGTACCGTCGAATACGGTTTGCCCATGCATAGACTTTCTGTTTCAGGAAGTCGATACGCTCTGTGATACGGGGTAGATAATCTCGAGGACTAATATCTGTCCCCGAGAACGCCCGCCTCACAAAGCGCATCACTCTAGGGCGAGTGTTGCCCTCCCTGAAACAGATAAGTTTGCCGATGAGTGCTCTAGCCTCACCGATACGTCGCTCGATCCTGCACTGCCAAGCTGGTTTAGCTGGTCGTGTAGCTCTGTCATTATTTGGAATTTTAACGTGAGCTACACGACACGCCGCTGCAGCCGCACAGTACAAGATCGAGTGAGTATCGGTAAGGTCTTCGCTGCTATCAAAACAATTTGATAGCTGCGAATCCAGAGCACACACCAACGCCCTATTTTTCCCATGCATAGGCAAACGAGGTAGACGAGGTCTAAGCTCTGGTGGTATAGAGCGGTACTCCCGGAATGCATCCTCCAAAGCGCTCCTCAAACGTGCATTGCACTGGGTACTCACGGATATAGCCCCGTCATCATCATCCTCACCAACATGGTCGGGTCGCGGTGAAACACTGGGTTGACGTTGCACCGCGTCCGGTGGTGACATAGGTGAGACACGGCCATTCCGTGATTCTAGGCGCAGTCTATCAAGTACGGCGTCATCCAACATACGGTTACGCTGGATGACCCGCACCTGATCCGATAGTCTTTGGGCCGAAACGTTGACAGCTGGCTCAAGCACCTGAAACAGAGAGAGCATCCGACCACGGTACGCAGTCAGGTTAGTTCCCTCCTCTGTAGCCCCAAAGTATGAGCGCATGACATTTTCATTAATGGATTGTGTCCATCGCATGCGCTGCACACTTCCACCGGCAGCGAGGACCCTGTCAGAGGCCGGAGTTATTATTATTATTATTATTTGAATCAGCTCACAAGATTATATCAAAGGATTTCACTGTGACACAAAAAGGAAAGATAAATAATTACAACACACTGCATAATTATGTCGACCGCGATGCCTCGTTCGGATCGCGTACTCGCTGTGCCACTAACCCGCAACACTCGCCCGCTAAGTACAATGTGTGGATTTAAAATTCCATTTCCGTGGACGTGATCGCATAAGTTCCGATCCGGATTCCGGAACGGCGCAGTGTTTGTGCAGTTCTACCGGTTTTAAGTGTTCTCCTTTTTGTTTTTCAGTTCTGCGGTTATGTTATGTTACAGTTGCGTATTGATTGTGCTTACTCTGAGCAGTGAGAGAGTTTGGTTAGTTCTTGTTTCGCTATCGGATTTTTGAGTTGATTGCCACTTTAGTTTGGCAAACTGGAGAGTAGAGTGGTGGAGTACATGTTTGATTGTGTAAATAAATAGTGAAATATGAAGTAGGCGATAGACGTAGTGGTCGTTTTTACGATGGTGGGGAAGGTTTTGGTGTTTATTCAGTTTGGCTTATGATTTACATTGTAAGTCTTATGTGGTTTACATTATATGACTGGCCTGTTGGTCTAGTGGTTAGTGGCCCTGACTGCTATGCCAGAGGTTGTGAGTTCGATTCCCACCCAGGACAAATGTTTGTGTGAGTGCACGATCATTTGTTCTGTGTCTGGGTGTAATTTATCTATAATATGTATGTATTTAGAAATATATAGTAAGTATGTTTATCAGTTGTCTAGTACTCATAACACAAGCTCTGCTTAGCTTGAGGCTAGATGGCGTTGTGTGATAGCTGTGGAATATAATTATTATTATTAAGTCATGGTATTTTTTCCCGTTACATGGACATGATTTCTCCCGCCCTAGGGCGGTGCGGGACGGCGTGACAGATTTTTACCGACTAAAACTACATCTGTTCCATTTTTGCCTTACGACCCAGGACCCTGAGTTTCCTTTCGGAAGTCTACCCATGGCCCCAGTAGGCTTCGACCCGACTGGGCCCTTACAGTAACAGTGTTGATGATGGATATTGTAACAGGAATACTGATTAAGTTTTATACTAATCAGTTGCAAAAAAATATAACAAAAACTAGTGACTCCAGAATTGAGTTTTTTTTTTGTTTTGGTGGATAAAAATCATCCATATGACATCCCCCGCCCTTGGGCGGTGGGAAATAGTGTCAGACTCTTACTGACTAAAAAACCCACCCCCTTCCTTCTTGCCTTTCTTACCGGGGCCGAGCTTCCCTTTCAGATAACCCTGGCCCTTTAGGCTTCGATCCGGCTGGGTCCCTGCTGCTGCTGATAACTCCTTGAGACGCGCAGGAACAGTGCGCGCCGTCGACGATTTACAATTAATACATAAGCTAAGCAAACCTTTCGACTCGGTTATGAATTTCAATGAAATAATGTGTACAAACTCACTTGTAATTCCACTCACACACTCAAGAAATAAAACCTCAAATATACCATTACCCGATAAAATACTTAAGGAATAACCCTAACAAAAACCTAAGTTTAATGCTGAAAAAACCTTGCCCAAAATTTAAATGCCTGCGTCTTAAGTCGCGTGACCTCCGGGCAACCCTTTCTTGACTATTTCCAAGACTATTTGTCATCCGGTATTATCCCTGCCCTAAGAAAACCGGGTAAGACCATCACTTATTTGAATTAATTGCTAGGGCCGAGATCAAAACATGGGTACACTAAGATTTAGACATTTTTGTCCGTAGTGCAATTCGTCTTAGTCAATGTAAACGCGTGTATCATAATTCGTCTAGATTAGAGATAGCGTTTTTCGTGTTCTTGGCTGTTTATTTGATGAGTTACGAAGCGTTTTGTATTTCGACGAATACAGCTACTAGCGATATATTGACAGTTAGATTAGCCTCCTGTGCTACGAGTATAAACCATAAGGCGATGCGCAAATGTAGACACTTTTAGTTTTCAGTCTGTTACCGACACTGAACACTTTTTGATCGTCATGAGTATGTGTTAATTCATTAAACTCCGAGCGAACGCAATCGCTCTCTCATTATCTTTCTATTATGTATTGTAGCCAATAAGCCGGATATAGTGGTGATAGACCGATCAGCGCGCCGTGCAATGATAGTCGATATCACCATCCCGCATGACGAGAATCTCAGGAAAGCTGAGAAAGAGAAACAAATGAAATATCTCGACTTAGCACACGAGGTTGTCGACATGTGGAGTGTGGACTCGGCTGTCATTGTGCCGATTGTCGTAACCGCCAATGGTCTTATTGCCAAAAGCTTCGACGACCATCTGTCGAAGCTGTCATTGCGCGGTTGGATCAAGGGCCTCCTCGATATGGCTCGCATTGTGAGGAAGTTCCTGTCTCTGGAGCCCTAACCACCGGTAGCTTGGACCCTGCTCCCGACATCGGTGGACTACTGTTTTTATATTTTTAAATGTTTTTTTTTATATATAGATTTGTTATGAAAAATATTTAAAAATATCAAAAATATGTACTATAAGAAAAATAAAGGAGATAATAATATTATAATAATGGGCGATTTCATACTGGTTCTATAGAAATCAAATAGGTATTCATTGGTAGCTTGTGTCTGACACAAAACACACGTTTACGCCCTGCCTTAGTTGTATCTGTAAATCCATAATTCGTCTGGATTAGAGACAGGTTTTTCGTGTTCTTGGTAGTTTACTGGATGAGTTACGAAGCGTTTTGTTTAGCTTAAGGTTTAGACAAAGAGAGCTGTTTAGAAATAATACTCTTTTTTATGGTTTCGTATCCGTATACGATGGTACTCTATTACTTACCTTCCTTGCGCTTCCATCTGTCAGCGAGGTGTATTTCACAAACCGTAAGGGTCTAAACAGATGGACCGCATTTCAACTGCAATCCAACCGCAAATTGCAGTTTAAGTGCAGTTTGAATGCAGTTGACACGACTGCAATAGAAATGCAAACACGACTGCAATAGAACTACAAACCAAACGTGCAGTCCGATTGCAGTCGTGTGAACTGCACACCGACTGCATCCGAACTGCACCATACACGGGAGGGCGGAGCGTGCGGGCGGGGGGTTTATTTTTAAGAGGGTACCCTCTTAAAAATAAAATGTTCTAAGTCTCATTCTGCCATTCCAATTCCTCGCACACTTCATAGACCAACACACTAGCAAAACCACGGCATTCAAACGACAATTACAAGCCATTTCTAATTACGGTTGAAGATCGAAGTTTACACCGTTTCGCAGTGGAGAAAATTACAAATAGCTCCTACAACCTCTAAATTAGACATTACAGTGGAATAATCACTGGATATTACCCTTTCATTGGTTTTAACTAAACACCGCTTAATCCAATTCAGGCGCAATATTCGTTGGGTTCTATTTAGTTTAGATTGTACCACAAAGGTTGTCATTATTGATGAGCGTGTGATGTGAAGAGGCGGAGACAACGTCGACTAGAAAGATTAAAATATAGAGGATAGGAAGTGAAGGTAGGAAGGCAAAATATAAAAGAATATAAAAGAGATATAAAAAAAATCTTCTTCCGAATCTCGATCGATCTTTCTTTCGAATTATTTAAAAATATTGTTGAATTTATAACAAACTAGCTGTACCCGCGCGGCTTCGCTCCCGCTCTTCACTACTTCAGCCTACTATACCCTACTCTACCCTACTCTACCCTACCCTACTCTACTCTACTCTACCCTACTCTACCCTACTCTACCCTACTCTACCCTACCCTACTCTACCCTACTCTACCCTACCCTACTCTACCCTCCTCTACCTTACTCTACCCTACTCTACCCTACTCTACCCTACTCTACCCTACTCTACCCTACTCTACCCTACTCTACCTTACTCTACCCTACACTATCCTACACTACCCTACTCTACCCTACACTACCCTAATTTTCATTTTTTTTTCCATAAGAACCTTCTCCTCATAATAACGAACACAACAAAAAAAAATTAGCGAAATCGGTCCAGGCGTTGTTGAGTTATGCGCTTACCAACACATTTTGCGATTCATTTTTATATTATAGATTAAATGACAACATCCTTTCTAGAAAATATTACAACATCCGGTCGAATTTGTGAGGATTTAACTTGACCACTTCCTTTTTATTTCTTTAAAAATATCAGAGCAACCGGTCATATTTAAAATAAGAATTTAACGTGACAATTTCCGTTCTATTAATTCATTTAAAATATATTTTTCTACCTTTATAGTGAATTTTTATGCCTGTCAATTTCTGAGTTTAAAAACCGTTGTAATGTGATTAGAAAGGCACTTTTTGACCGACCTTGGAATAAACAACTTGAACTGAAGCAATGTATTTCTTTATTATCACTCTAATACATTTCCTGATATCACTGTGACTGTGTATTTTGTGTGTCGTCGACTCCGATGGTGATCATGCGCCGACATATACTAGGTTTACATAGTAGGATAGTAAAGTAAGAGAGTAGAGTGGATAGTATTAGGGTTAGAACAATTTGCGTGTTGCGGTCCTCCCGTCCGACATAATTTAAGTGTCTTCAAGGTAGTCGATGACGATTTTCCCTCCTCAAAAAAATACACTTTAAAAGATACGCGAGATTGATTTTGCAATATTTTTCGAAATAATGGAAAAAAAAATATCCCACAGTTACATGCTAATGAGCCATTTCATAATTAACGATAGTCCACCATTTCAAAGTATCTACGCCACATAGAGTATTTGCCAGATAAAACTATAAATATTACCCAAGTTGTCGAGGGTGCGTAGTATTTCCACGCGCGCTTCGAGGAGTTGTCTAGGGGCCTAGCAGGGTCGAAGCCTACTGGGGCCATGGGTGATGCGAAAGAGTTCCCGGAGCCCTGGAACAATGGCAAAGAAAAAACAGGAGTGGGATTTGTCAGTAAAAGTTTGACACGCCCTTCCGCTCCGCCTAGGGGCGGGATATGTCATTTAGATGATTTTTCCAACCTAAAAAAAAGGTATAAATATTAAAGCAGATAGTGAAGCAACTCGATGACTGTTGATGGCCAAAATGAGTGACATAGGAAGTAATGTTTTAGGAAACTATAATCTCACTTCCCATGATTTGACACGTCACTCACGTCTGCTCCTTGCTTATCAAAAGTGAACCCTGGCTGGTCACTGGTTTGGAAAAGTAACGGCCGAATTGGACATTAAGGAAAGCGATATTGCGCATCTAAAATTTCGATGAATACTGCTACTAGCTTTATATTGACAGTTAGATTAACTTCCTTTGCTACACCTTATGTTTTAACTCTAAATCTAAATATATAAATAAAATTGAAGTGTCTGTTTGTAATATTAAAATAATATTTTTACCAACTAATTAGCACGAAGAATCGCCAAACTTAAGTGGTAATGGGCAAAGCACCTTGCTCGCAGAACATGATGGCCGTTGGGGCTGAAAGGTTCTAGAGTAGCGATTTAGTACCGGAAGACGAAGAGTTGGAAGAGCCTTCCACAAGGTAGACCGATGACCTGGTCAGGGTCGCGGGAATCCAATGGAGGCGTGACACACAGGACCGGTCGTTATGGCGACGCCTGGGGGAGGCCTATGTCCAACAGTGGACGTCTTTCGGCTGATTAGACGATGATGATGATGATGATCTTTCAAGTAGATTAGCAAAACTTTTTAGTTTAAGAGCCGGTTGAAAGAAGAAAGAAAGAAAAACAATTTATTTACGCGAAAAAGACGCAATCTTAAAACTAGATATCAAACATAACATGAAAACAATTGATAGGGAAGATATGCGTCTCCTCCGCGCAAAACGGCCGAACGCTCAGCATAAAGCTGCGGCCTCACGCATAATGCGATGAGCTCACAGCGCTGGTTTTCAGCGTGGGCTTTCGCTGTGTAGACATAAAGACGCCGGAACGGTGCAGTGAACTAAAAGATTTGGATGGAAAAAGGAGCTAAAAATACTACCAACTACAACCAGTAGTTACTGAGTGTTTTGTTTGAACTCCGCCCGGGCCAATGTCGATTTCGCGGCCCCGTAACAACTGCAACGGTTTTATTTTTATAATATAAAAAAAAAACAACTATTCAAGATTTTTGTTTTTGCGAGGTCCTTTTAAATACAAGCTTTATTATTTTAAGTAAATTTCAAAAAATTCTGTGACGTAATCTCGTGATTCTCGCGATTTTTTTTTTATCGAGTCAATTAATTTATATCATTTGTTTTGATTTTTTCTCGGCGGTTGGTCAGTATAGGTAGTCAATTTTAATGAAATATTATTTCATGGTGTATGATTTTAATTTTAAAGATGGATGGATTGTGTGAGGAGTGATATGACTGAAAAGGGAGTTAGTGATAGCGTGACGATTGACAGGACAGAATGGAAGAAGAAAACGTGTTGCGCCGACCCTAAATAAAACTGGACAAGGGCAGGAAGATGATGACGGTGTTTTCTTTTATATTTGTGAATTTGTATAGGTTTAAAATGAGCAGAACCTGGCCATAAATTACCAAAACTATAAATTTTTTTGTTACACCCTTTATAGCGGAAAGTGCCGATATAAATCAAGCTTAAGAGGACCAAAGCGCGGTCACTCTCTGACTGCATACAAAAGAAAAAAATATACAGACAATGCTTGCAAAATATGAAGCATTTAAGATTTAATAAGAATCTACTAGGTTGGATTATAAAATTAAAATACTATATCGGTAAAACGTTGCTTATAGAATAATCTGACAAACAATCAGAATGATTGCATGTATATTAGAGATAAAAATAATTTATAAAGGCATCTTCGTGATTTTTTCTATTGTACAAAACTTGTACTAATATTTTGAGCACACGATCAACTATTTATCCCGAAGAAGAACATATATTTTTCCGATTATATTTACTGTATTGGATTATAATACTTTTGCGCATTATAAAACTCGCGATTAGCTCCAACCTATAGTCCTGCCCAAGTCGTCGACGGCGTGTATTGTTCCACGGAGTTGTCAGCAAACTTTAGGGGCTCAACAGGGTCAAAGCCTACTGGGGCCAAGGGTCTGCTTCTGAAAGGAAGATACGGCCTCGGTACGAAAGGCAAACAAAGAAGGAACAGGAGTGGGTTTTTAGTGTGTAAAAGTCTGACACTATCTCTCGCTCCACTCAAGGGCGAGGTGATGTCATAAAAAAAAAAAAACTGTAGTCCACTTAACTCTTCTTCTCAATATTATTATTGTGCTTTTGGGTACAAAGTTGATCAGTCTACATTGTCTTCTCATATTTATTAATATTATAACATGGAATTATTATAGAACAATCTTTTTAAAAGAGTAACCATGGAGTTTCTTGCCGATTGATCTCTCAATAGGAAACGACCAATTGGCTTCTGACGGCCCATTTAGGCATATGAAATAAACTATTTTCAGTTTGAATTGTTGAGTTTGAATTCTCTTCTTCTCCACCCTCATAGCAAAGCATAGTCGGCCTTATAGTGTTCCCGCTGTTGGGCCCCAAGCCTCCCCTCTAGGAGAGGGAATGTGCCGTAATCCACCACGCAGGCCCAGTGTGGGTTGGTGGATCCTCCATCCTCAAACCTCGTTAATTCCCCCATTTATGATACCAAACAACTAATTATTTATATTCTCTTAATCAAGTGTTTGTTGCTACCAGTGACGGCTGCTTAATTGAGTCTCGACCCTCTGAGACTCACTATTGTGTTAGGTTACATTTTTAAATAGCTGCGGAAAACTGAACTTTGTGTGAGATTGGTTGGTCTACGAAAAGGTAACGTTATTACAATAAATTTAAAAGAAGTACATATTATCTTAATAAGCCATGATTTTTCTCTCATTCTAATCTTAAATTAATACATACAGTCTTTTGATCCTTACCATGAAATAGGAACGATAGTTTAGCATTTTTTTACAGACTTTTTTTTTTCAAAATTTAAATACAGCTCAGAATAATATTATAAACAGTTATGGATGGGCTCCTAGGAACGTTTTCATGTAACTATAACAGTTAAGATGCCTGCCAATACTGATCTGTCTCAAAAATCCGCACTACATAAAAACACAAAACACACGTGTGCATCGAAGTACTCCTTCACATTTTTTTTTCACCAGGAAATGTGTTTCTGGACACATTCCGAGTGTGAGAGTCTCTTGTATTCTTACCAGTGTATATGTGATCAAGAGATCGATACTGTGTGTTTGAGCAGCTTGGCTGACGCATATAAAAGGTGTAAGGGACAGCCCTCCACAAACTTTAAGAGCTTGCTCAGTAGACGAAACTGAATAACCTACCATAAAAAAATTTTTCAGGAAACGAAAAAAAAATTCTGCCTCTCCTTAAAAACTGTCCAATCAAGTTAATTATTTTTTTATGGTGAGGCGGATTTTTTTTCGTTTCCTGGAAAAAAAAATATGGTAGGTTGTTGAATTTCGTCTACTGAGCAAGTTCTTAAAGTTTGTGGAGGGCTGTCCCTTACACCTTATAAAACATTATTTTATTTTTTGTATACCTATGCGAAACCTGAGTATAGTATATTTAGAATCAGTAACTGAATCGATTCTAGTATTTATTTATTTAAACTTCATATACAATAGAGGTACATAGTGGTTTTAAAAATGTTTTTAAAATGTTACAAGTTGGATAACACCGATACTAAGTACAACTCAGGTCACGACAAGTCATAGCGGACATTTGGCACTAGCGCACAGCTGGCTGCGGGAGCAAAACAACCCCTCAATCGACCGGGTGGCCCGGTGGCCATGTATTTATGTCGCCAACCAGGTACCATAATTGCCTTATAACTTTGTGATTTTTCATAATACAGTTTTGAAATTTTATACATAGATTCTTTACATAAAAATACTATGTAACAGGTGTTTCAAGCTTCACACTTACTAAAAATAAAGTTGAATATATATTTATATACATATATATTGACTGGCCTGTTGGTCTAGTGGTTAGTGACCCTGACTACTATGCCGGAGGTCGTGGGTTAGATTCCCACCCAGGACAAATGTTTGTGTGATGAGCATAATCATTTGTTCTGCGTCTGGGTGTAATTTATCTATAAAATATATGTATTTAGAAATATATAAGTATGTTTATCAGTTGTCTAGTACCCATAACACAAGCTCTGCTTAGCTTGGGACTAGACAGCATTATGTGATAGTTGTGGAATATTATTATTATTATTATATACAGATGATAAGTAAAAATGGATTTTCAATCAATTTCAAATAGTCACCAAAGACTGCTTAACACTTCAGAACACGTAATTGCAACGAACTCAGTAACTTAGATTAACCAAATAACTTAGCGCAACATGTAAGATTCAATGGCGATGCAACCACATTACTAAGATTGGAACGGGCCACGCTAATAGTAGTTCGGTAAACCATGAAATTGTGAGTTCTCTTGCTGAATGAGAATTGGGTTTTTATGGAGGGATGTAGAAGCTATGTTTTATTATTCTGCGTTTTGTGATTTAAGGATCGAGTAATGAGTATTTTTGGCTGTGATTTATGTGTACCTATGATTTTTTATGGTTGGTCACAGTCATATTACAATGGCAAAAGTTTTTATACGTACCTATTTGCATGTTTGTTACTCTAAAGTCTGAAGGAATTTGACCCGGTAGTTTTTAAGTCAAGAGTGAATAGGTTACTTCTAGGTAAGCGTGGTCCATCGTCAATCACATCATCGCTTTAAATCAGGTGAGATACCGGTCAAGCGCAAATCTATCAACTGATGATATGAGATGATATTTGACATACGGATAGGTTATGGCCTAGATTAGAATATTTTTTATTCGGTAAGCGTATTCCTTTGGAATAATTTTCTAATATTGCATATATATATGTATGCGGACAAAGTCACTAGCAAAAGCCAGCTTGTTATATAAGGAAAATAAAAACTCAGAAAATTATAACTGAAGGGTAGATGCACTACTAATATGTCATTTTTTACAAAAATCTGAGTTGATAACAATTTGCTATGGGAGACGTGAAGTAAAAATATGACGTTTGAAATAAAATAAAAAATTGGGCAAGTGCAAGCCGGACTCACGCACTGAGGGTTCCGTACAAACTTACCTACGTCAATAGTTCAATTCCCGAATGGAGTTTGAGGAGTTTTCGAGAATCACAAAAAAAAAAACTTTTGTTATGACGTAACAATTTGTTTCTAGATCTATATCTATACCTGTGCTATAAGACTTTCCTTTATGCTTAGGATACTGGGTCAACGAAAAGTATCCTGTTTTTTTTTTTCGATGGGAAAAATCATCCAATGACAACCCCCGTCTTGGGCGGAGCGGGAGATAGTGTCAGACTCTTACTGACTAAACGAACCACTCTGTTCCTTCTAGCCTTCATACCGGGGCTCGAGTTCCCTTTCGGATAATCCTGGCCCCAGTAGGCTTCGACCCGGCTGGGTCCCTACTGGCCGGCTGGGTCCCTACTGGCATGCTCAGGATACTGGGTCACCGAGAAGTACCCTCTGAATTTTGATTCCCTTAAGAGATATACGTTTTTTGCCACATAAACGCAATGTTTTTTTGTCGTTAACTCAGAAGTTTGATTTTTTTACAGCTTCAAGGGACTTCAGCTTGATACCTCATTCAACTTAATACCGTATTTCTGAGATAAAGGGTTTTGACAAACAAAAAGACAGACAGACGAACAACAAAATGATCAGCTATCTTTTTCTTTTGAGGTACGGAACCCTAAAAAACGAGGTTCAGGTATCCCGAGTCCAGAAAAATGTATAAACCAATGTTTGCATGAAGCACAGACAGAGTCATGTTGGGGTCCGAGTGTTTGTGAATATTAAATTAGAGCTTGTAAACCCACGACGGGCATAAAAATAAATAAATACCTACACACTAGTGCATGGTAAAATTTTTACCGTATTTTTATTTGAAGTGGAACAAACAAGTCGGTAGAAAAGTGAAACTGACTGACTGACATATCAATGCACAACAAAACTACTGGGACTTTTTGAAAAAAAAAAATGCACATAACTTCCTTTGAGGGGTAAGCAGTATAGGCGCGAGCTTGCGGACGGCGAGCAATGGGTAACTCACCGTCCGATCATCCAATAACCGTCCGGACCGAGCCCAAGTCGTCGACGGCACGCGCGACTCTAGGATATAGATAGATAGATAAATCATTATCTATCTATCTATCCATCTATCTATATCCTAGGATATGTCAGCAAACCGTAAGGGGTCTAGCAGGGTCGAAGCCTAGTGGTGCCATGGGTTGTGCCAAAGTGTACTCTGGAGCCCTGAATCGAAGGCAAAGAAGGTACGGGAGTGGGTTTTAGACAGTAAAAGTCTGACACGCCCTCGCGCTCCGTCCAAGAGAGAGGGATGTCATCTGGATGATTTTTAAACAACGAAAAAAAAAAATTAGGACTTTTTGGGAAAATTATGCACAAAACTTCCTGGTTCTCAATTCGGTTGTATTTTTTTTTTTTATGTTTGTTACCACCTCTGAAGTCTGGTAACTCAATCTCAATCAATGATGGGTTCTAGGCGGAATCGGGGGAAGTCTTCAAATATTATCGCCAACCATTGACTTTGGTATCAATGTATTATCATTAAAAACTCAAGCTACTCAAATGCTACTTTTTGACTGTAAATAGTCAAAATAGCATTTGATAAAGTGGAAAGGAACTTCACACTCACATAGATAATTATCAGAATTAAGATAGTTAAGCAATTATGACAATACAAATAAATAAATAGTTATGAATAGGTATGTTGAAAATGATACGAGTATCATCAAAATGATCTGATGTTTTGACAGGCCTGTTGGTCTAGTGGTTAGTGACGCTGACTGCTATGCCGGAGGTCGTGGGTTTGATTCCCACCCAGGACAAATGTTTGTGTGATGAGCACGATCATTTGTTCTGTGTCTGGGTGTAATTTATCTATAAATATGTATGTATTTAGAAATATATAAGTATGTTTATCAGTTGTCTAGTACCCATAACACAAGCTCTGCTTAGCTTGGGACTAAACGGCGCTGTGTGATAGTTGTGGAATATTATTATTTCCTTTATTATACATTTTAACATATTTATTAAATTTTTAAATATTCCTTAAAAAATATATTTAAAAAAAACATTTAAAAATATAAAAAATAGTGTCCCACCGGTATCGGGAACAGGGTCCAAGCTACCGGCGGTCAGGGCTCCAGAGAAAGGAACCTCCTAACTATACGAGCCGTGTCCAGGAGTACCGCTTTCTGAATCAAGCCCTTGATCCAGCCACTTAACGAGAGCCTCCTAAGGTGTTGGTCGAGGCTCTTGGCAATTAAGCCATTGGCTGACACGATTATCGGTACAATGATCGCTGAGTCCACATTCCACATGTCGACAACCTCGCGAGCCAAGTCGATATACTTAATTTGTTTATCTTTCTCGGCTTTCACGAGGTTCTCGTCATGCGGGACGGATATGTCAACAATCATTGCACGCCTCTCCCTTCGGTCCACCACCACTATATCAGGCTTATTGGCTACAATAGTCCTGTCAGTGATGATGGACCGATCCCAGTACAACGTGATATCGCCACTATCGAGAACTGGGTCGGGCACATACCTGTAGTATGGCACCTCCGATTCCACAAGAGAGTACTTCAGAGCAAGTTGCTGATGGATTATCCTGGCTACAAGATTGTGTCTATGCAAGTATTCCCCGTTAGCTAGACGAGAACAACCAGAGATAATGTGGCGGATTGATTCACCCGGTCGGTGACATGCCCGACAGATGTCAACCGTGCCGTCCTTCACAATAAATCTCCGGTAGTTATTCGTCATGATAACTTCGTCCATAATTGCACAGACAAAACCTTCGGTTTCCCCAAAGAGGTCACCGACGCGTAGCCAGGCTACGGACGCTAGTTGGTCTACATCGGGCCCATGAAGGGCCCGGAAAAAGCGTCCGTGAAGTTCCTTACTCTGCCATACTTCCTTGCGTACGTTAGTGTCAAGCACTACAGGTTTGCGCCAGTTCTCGTTAGCCAAGGAGAGCGGGGTGAGTCCCGTGTCCACTGCTACTACAGCACGATGCATACCCCCGTCGGCGGCTAGGAAGTATTCCCTGAGACTGCATACCTCGCGATTGTGCAGGGTCTTAGCATTTAAAAAGCCTCGACCCCCGCACTTCCGCGGGATATACAGTCTCATTACCGATGACCGAGGGTGATGCATTCGATATGCAGTCAGCAGTGTACGAACCCTTCTATCCAGGGCGTCAAGTTTCGTTTGAGTCCATTTGAGTACACCGAAAGCGCACATCAATACCGGCATGACCCAACCGTTGAAGGCACGCACCTTGTTTCCACCTGACAGAAGGCTGTTAAGTACCTTCTTCAGGCGGCCAAAGAAGCGCTCCTTCAACGATTGCTTCATGTCAGTGGCATTGATGCCTAACGCTTCCGACATACCCAAATACTTGTAGGTTTCGGTTGGAGAGAGGGATCTCAGGTGTATGGAATCCGAGAGTTGGATACCCACGGATTCCACAATCTCCCCTCGTTTTATATGCATGACCGCACATTTGTCCACACCAAACTCCATCCTGATGGCACTACTGAAGGTTTCCGTTACCTTCAGTAGCTCCATCAGTTGCAGATTGTTGGGGGCAAAGAGCTTCAAGTCATCCATATAAAGGAGGTGAGATATAGCCTGACCACCTCTCTTCAACCGATAGCCTAGGCCTGAATTCTCCAGCAATGTGCTCAGAGGATTCAAGGCTAGGCAGAACCAAAGCGGACTCAAACTGTCACCCTGGAATATACCTCGCTCGATCCTTACCGGTTCGCTGTTCCTCTGGATATTTCGACATCCTGGATAGCGAAGGACTGTCCTCCATTGCCTCATACATGACATCAGGAAGGTGCGAAGAGTTGCATCAACTTTATACAACTCCAGCACCCTCATGAGCCATGTATGAGGAACTGAGTCATAGGCCTTCTTATAGTCTATCCAACATGTCGACAGATCCTTTCGGGAACGCCGAACCTGTTGGCTAATGGCCATATCGATGAGGAGTAGCTCCTTCGTACCGCGGGACCCATTCCTACATCCATTTTGAGAGGCAGACATGATAGCGTTATTATCAACATGGTGGTTAATCTTTGCTCTCAAAATGGATGTAAGAACCTTATAAACCGTCGGCAGACACGTAATCGGCCGATAGTTTTTGGGTTCCGCGGTGCTACCAGATTTGTGGAGCAGGTGGGTAACTCCTGTTGTAAGAAACTCGGGTAGCGAGTCAGACTCTAAGGCGGCCTGATACTGAGATGCCAAACGAGCGTGCGATCTTTGTAACCACTTTATCCAAAAGTTTTGCAGTCCGTCCGGCCCTGGAGATTTCCAATTAGGCAACGGACGGACTGCACGGGCCACATCTTGGGGGCTGATTGTGATTGCCCCCATTTCTGTTATCGATTCGCACGCTCGTTCGACCTCTCGAGTCCAACCACCTTCAGTATGACTGACAGGCACCGACCAGATGTTGCGCCAGAACAAACACATGGCGTCATCATCCGGAAGGCGCGTGTCAGTCACACCTTGGTCCGGTCGCTCCCGAGCCCTATATACCCACCTTTCATTACTCCGGAATGTGCTATTCTGAGTGTATCTTTCAACCCGCCGCTTATACCTTCGTATACGGTTTGCCCATGCATACACCTTCTGCTTCAGGAAGTCGATGCGCTCTGTGACTCGGGACATATAGTCTCGGGGGTTGATGTCAGTCCCCGAAAACGCCCGCCTCACAAAGCGCATCACTCGTGGGCGAGTGTTGCCCTCCCTGAAGCAGATTAGTTTGCCGATGAGTGCTCTGGCCCCACCAATACGACGCTCGATCCTACACTGCCAGGCCGGCACAGCTAGTTTTGGTCGTGTAGCTACGTCACTGTTTGGAAATTTTACGTGAGCTACACGACATGCCGCTACGGCCGCGCAGTACATGATCGAGTGTGTATCGGTGAGATCTTCGCAGTCATCAAAATAGTTTGACAACTGCGAATCCAGAGCAGCCACCAGCGCCTTATTCTTATTACGCATGGGCAAACGAGGTAAACGCGGCCTAAACTCAAGCGGCATGTTGCGATACTCCCGAATAGCACACTCCAAAGCACTCCTCAGTTCATTATTGCACTGGGTACTTACGTTAGTGACCGTGTCAGTACTCACCTCGTCAGTATGAAAGGATATGTGGCTGGGCGGTGGTGCCACAACTGGCACCACAGGTTGCGACGGGGCGATAATGACACGGTCACTCATTTCCGTTCGGAGGCGATCAAGTACAGTATCGTCCAACATATGATTACGCTGGATGACCCGCACCTGATCCGATAGTCGTTGTGCCGAAACGTTGACGGCTGGCTCAAGCACCTGAAACAAAGAGAGCATCCGAACACGGTACGCGGTCAGGTTGTTTCCTCCCTCTGTAGCCCCATAGTATGCGCGCATGACGTTTTCATTGGTCGATTGCGTCCATCGCATGCGCGGCACACTTCCGCCGGCAGCTGGGACCCTATCAGAGGCCGGTGGGCCTCGAGGTCCTAAGCACGCCGGCGGCCGGCGTCCTCCCCGACGACGCGTAGGTGGTGGTGTCGTCGGCGGCGAGTAGTACTCGTCGCTCGAGCTCGACGCAGCTGCCACGGCCGGTGTCACAGCACTCTCAGTGAGGCTGGGTTCCGACGGCGGCGAGGCGGAGCTGAGCGACGAGGCCGGAGGTGGTGGGCGTGCACGTCGTGCAGCAGCTCTTGTCAACATTCTAGCATTGTTGTCGTTTTATTTCATCATCATTCCAGTACAAAATATTATTGTATGACATAAAATGTCATCTGTCTTTAGTCAATTTTATATTTTCTTTTCCTTTCATTTTTCGGCCTTTACTTGTTGAAGAGAAGTTTAGATTTGGTTTATTGCTTACTGTAGGGATATTGGAATAAAAAATTGTGGGTTTGCGGTACCGAAAATTATTAATTTATAATAAAATTTGCTTGAACGACACACAACACTTTTGACATCTCATATATTATTATTATTATAGAGCCGGAAATAGGCTTCGGATTTCCTCCTTCATAGGCAAGTTAAACGAGTATATAGGGTCATACGGAACCCTCAATACGCGAATTTGAAGACATGTGGCATTCACCAACCCGGACAGTACCCGCGTGGTGGATTACGGCCCATTCTTGCTACTAGACAGGAGGCCTGAGTTCCAGTAATAGGAACATTTAAAGACTGATTTATGCTATGTCATGCTACTCGAATTGTGACAGCTAATAAAACCGACTAGAGTCGTCACAATTTTAATTGTCGTCTAACAAACCAACACTACAACATTAATAGTTTAATATCATAATGTCGTTCGTTTCCGGGTTAATGTTTTGTTACTATTTCATTAAAACATACATACCTACTCCTAATTTTCATAATTATCTGGATCATACAGGATTAATGTACCCTTTTGACATGTTTTCGGGTTGTGAGTGAATATGTACGGTTAAATGATAGAAGGATAATTTATTCTGTTTGGTCCCCGATTATAAATAATTCAGTTACTTTTTTTTGCTCTTTGTGATTTTTTAAAATTATAGTCCAGACGGTCATCACATACTCATTGTACGTACAGCTTTTTTTTTTCCTAGCCATTACTGTCCCACGGCTGGGCACAGGGCTTTCCCAAGTCCTGAAAACATTCTTCTCCCGCGTCGTCTCGAACCAGTCCCCGTGATACGCGTCCAGATCGTCTCGCCACTTCTTTCTAAAGCGGCCTCGACGGCGCTTTCCTTCTGTACGTACAGTTAAGGAATGACATTTTTGAGCTATGCGGGACGGAGTGTAAAGTCCCGCAAACCTCCGTTGAAAAGCCGCAACCGTAAGCGTGGCTTGCGGACGACGAGCAATAGGTAACTCGCCGTCCGGTAACGGTCCGGATCAAGTTCGAGTCGTTGACAGCGCGTAGTGTTTCACGCGCGTCTCAAGGAGATTTCAGCAAAACCGGATGGGCATATCAGGGTTGAAGCCTATAGTGGCCATGGGTTTTGTGAATGAGAACCCCGGGGTACTAGAACGAAAGCAAAGAAATAGGAGTGGTTTTTAACCGACTTCGAAAAGAAGGAGGTTCTATGTTCGGCTAAATGTATTTTTTTTTATGTAGGTTCACTGATATCTCAATCAATTGTGGACCGATTTTGAAAATTATTTTTTTTGATTGAAAGGTTATGCTTTCAAGTTGGTCCCATAGAAATATTGTTATGACTGATCATGAACTTCGAAGATATGGAACAGAACTCCTCATAGGATCACAGCAGAACTGTCGTAACAAGAAATATTGCTTTGTTTATAAGTGTAGTCGATGACTGACTGAAAGAAAAAGGGGAAGGGATGTATCGAACTGTTCTGATGATGAAGCCAGAAGGTAAATTAATGTAATCTAACCGTGTTTGGGATTATTAGAATCGTTATGAGATGAATGAGAGAAGTTTGTCTGAGGGGTACTTTTTAGTGGTAGTACCATAAACTAAAAAATGGAAAATAAAAAACGTTTTCAAAAAAAAAAATAACCGACTTCAATGTTTACTAAAAAGTACAAAATAACTTTAATTTCGGAAGTCGGTGTTAAATAAACAAGGGACAAAACTATTATAGGAACACCGTCTTCCAAAATTAAAGTTATTTTGTACCTACTTTTCAGTGAACATTGAAGTCGGTTATATTTTTAACCAAAAAATTCGCTGCTCCGAAAAGCGAAAATTGAATGATTTCCTACCTAAAAAAAAAGACCAAAATGTAAATTTAATACAAGCGTACCTATACTATCTCAGATTTAATCCTGACACTAAAATTGCCATTAGGAACAACAAACCGTCACATGGCCCCGGTAATTCATTAAACTGATGTCGCTGTGGTTTGCAATGAATTGTGGACCAAATTAATTGTAATGCGTTTGTTTGAATTGTGTAACTTGTTTACAAGTCGTCTTGTTTTATTTGGAAAGTCGAATGGAGATTTGCTCATGAGTTAAATTGGCAAAGTTAGACATAAAGAGATTTTTTTTTAAATCGTTACGCTCTGGTTTTACCTTTCAATCTCAATGGATGGTAAGTGACGATGTGGCCGACAACAGAACAGATGAAAGAAGTTAGAAAGGAAATACTTTCCGATTTGTACTACAACGAATGTCGGCGCTTGTCCCACACCCTTTAACTCCAGGCAATAAACCAATACAAACGCGCATTACGCAACTAACATACCACGCACACTTAGATTGCAAGTTTGCTATTGGTAGTGAAACTATGAGCATGGCCCTACTTTGTGGCACGACAGCCCCGTTCACAAGGTCATTTTAACCTCTTTCATCTGTTCTGGGTGACTTACGATGAAGTACGCTTACCTAGGAGTTAATCTTGTAACTCTTGACTTAAAATCCCTAGGTTGTAGCTATCAGGATATCGAGCTCTACGGCCGTGCGTCACTTTGCCATGGCAGCGTAACCAGGTAAAGACGCCAAATAAATGTATGGTTGACTACGTGACCAAGAATGGCCAGGTGATACACACTGGCAGGCTACGAACTGGCAGCACTGCCATGCCGTCCCAGTGAAGAAGGAAGCCTTAGAAAGAAATTTTGACACAAATATTGGTGACAGTGACGGCTTACGCTAACATGCTTTTTTGTTTCACGGTGGCCAGTCATCGTATAACCACAGTATTACAATCCTGTAATACTGTGGTATAACTTCAAAAAAACGCCGCCACAAAAAAAAAAGCTAGAAGCGGCCACAAAAAAAAAGCTAGAAGCGGCCGCAAAAAACAGCTGAAACGTGCGACGACACCTTGTGTCCGGAAAAGCTTGAAGCCGCTCCAAGCGTTTTTTTGTGGCGACACCGCCGCACACGAGCCACAAAAAAAGGCCGCCTCAAAAAGAAGCTTGAAGAGGCGTTTTTTTGTGGCCCGTGTGCGGGGACAATAAATGCAGTGAAAAGGAGTGTCAGACGTTTTCTAACTAAAATGCATTCGTGTTCCTTCTGTTGCCTATTGCATTTTAAGGCTGTGGTGACTCTTTCTAAAATCCCTTTGCTCAGGTGGATTTAGTCCTACAACAACACAGGCAGGTTGAAATGGACTGAAGCTAGTAAGTCCATTTCAAGCTGCCTCCGCTTCACTTGACTCAGTCGCTATTAAAGTGGAAAACTGTCAAGTCGAAGATGTTAATGTCAACAGATAACATGTTCTAACGAATAATTTGTTTGAAGGAGTCACTGTGAAGAAATGAAGAAGCTAAGCTAAAACATACGCACTCATATACTTACACCTTTATAATAATATTAGTGTGATAACTAGTGTCGTGACATAGTGTCTCGCCAGACAGAGATGGTCGTTGGGGCCGAAAGGTTCTGAAATGTCGATCGCGTACCGGAAGATGCAGCATTGGAAGAGAACCCACAAGGTGGACCGATGACTAGTGACGGTCACAGGAAACCGATGGATGCGAGATGCACAAGATCATTAGTTGTGCCGGCACTTTGGGGTGGCCTATGTCCAACAGAGGACCTCTTCCAGCTGCAATGATGATGATGATGATGATGAACTAGTATTAGACATTCTTTAACTGAAACTTGTTCATATTTTTTCAGTTGCTATTTAGTTTCTAGGGCAGTGACTATTATGAACACAAGACGTACGGCATTACGCCACCGGTACATGGTAGACATCTCACCCATACGTACAAAGCGTTTTGGGAACACATTCATTATGCGTACAGCTAAAGAGGTGAAGGCTGCTAGAGTCTGCTTTTCCTGATAGCTGTAACCTAGGATTATTTAAGTCTAGAGTGAATAGATTGCTTCTAGGCAGCATGTTCCATCGTCAGCCACATCATCGCTTACCATCAGGTGAGATAGTGGTCAAACGTGAGCCTATCCATAACAAAAAAAAAAGCAATCCCGCTGTCGTGGTTCTTATTTGACATCACAATTATTATTATAAAGTTAATATTTGTATTTTCTATGGACCAATGTCGTTATATCATTTTCCATTATGGTTTTTATTCGTCATGCAAACGGGGATTATGACGACATTGCTTTAAGCCTTTAAATGCGTGTCATACTACATTCGAAAATAAATCCAATGTGCATCACTTCATAGTAAAGTTTTAATTGATTTGTAAATTATTTACTAGCTTCAACCTGGCAGCTACCCTCTGCATCTGCTTTTAATAAGAAAGGAATACTTTTTTATTATGGAAACTCAGCTGTTATTATATGGCTTCTCCAGCTTTTTTACTAATTAAAACACAGTGTTGCTTCAGTTGCCTTTTGCAAGAGCTACGATAATTCCTTCGAACAATCCGCAGCCCTGACATAGGCATCGGCTCTGGTCCCGTCAATCTTGCAGATTTCAGACTGCCGGACGGCGTGCTCCTCACTGCTTACCGTCCGTAATCGCGCGCCTATAGTGCTCGGAAATCGTTCTGCGATTTCCAACGCCCTGGGCGTCCTACCTTCGCTAAATAATTACCAGAGATCGATTTAAATTTGATTATTTCATCGTCCTTCAATCTTCTTAACAAAAAAAAAAAAATATTCATAAAACACCTACAAAGAAACCTTTCATATGCCTCATTAATGCAAATCAAAGAGAAAAAAAAAATACGCATTAAACGTTCATCGAGTACGTTTGAACACGGCGACTGAATTCATATCGTTTAAGAATCGCATGTTTGTTCGACGATATCGCTCGGTAAATGGATATCCTGACGACATCTGCGGGCGACAAATTACCTTTTGTATCTGTCATCTCGCTTCGGAACGCGTAGTACTCGTGGATTTGTTGGGGTTCCGTGGGAGATTTTTATTGTATTTTTTTTATTGGTCTTAAGATTCATTCAGAGTATTGAGTGGCAATGACTTTATATTTCTCTTGCATATATACAGTGCAATATTAAGAAAAAATATATTATATTTGGCACACCTAATTCACACGTGGTGCAGTGTAGAAACAACATGTAGAAAAAAAATGAATACTAACATTGTATGTCTTTTTTTTTTTTAACATTGTATGTCTCACGGCTGCGACAAATAGGACCAGTTCAGCAAAAATCCCGAATAACTGCATGATACGTATTTTTGATTGAAAATGAAAACAGTTGAAAGTAGAAGATATTAATTTATTGGTCACTTGGGACCGTTCCAATGTCACACGAATAATAATGATGAAACTGTCAAATTATATCACTCACAATCACACAGGTGACAGTTTGTACGTAAGTATGTGTTTGTGTGTATATATTTGTTACTTTTTCATGCTCAAACGACTGAACGAGTTTGGCTAAAATTTTGGTATACGGATAGACTATATGCTGAAATAGCACACTTGATTAGGGCGATTTTTATCCTGGTAGCTCCCTTGGGGGACAATTTTATAGTATCACGCAGCCACATTTTTTTTATTAGCCTATACTTTCCCACAGCTGGGAATGGCCTCCCCCAACTCCTTCCATATATTCTTCTATTGAGCCACCTCGAACTAACTCTTGCGATAGGTGTCTAGGTCACGCAGGCAAATATAATAATATTCAGTCAGATAACAGTGATCCATAATTGTTAGGTTAGTTGAATCAAACAATTAGAACTATTAGAACTTATAAACTATGTTAGTAGGTACAAAAACATACATATTTAATTCTACTTCAAATTTACTTTCTGCAAAGCAACTGGTAGCAACTAATTTACAATAATTCACAGTGTACGGAACCCATCCCCAAAATCCTACTACCAGTCTTCTTTTCTCACCTTATGTTTTCGCGAAATATTTTCGAGATTCAGTGATGGATGTTCGGTTGACACGTCGTCCGCTAATGCCTGCTAGAAGATTGATATGTCCCGACGGTATTACTGCGTGTTTCATTCCTCTATATTATTTAAATCAAATGGTAGGGGGTGTTCGGTGATGAATAGGTATTTGATTGCTTTTAAATATATTTCTTTCTTGCTTTGAATGTGGATGTCTTGTCTGGATAAGTGTTACGTTAAAAGTATTCGTTTCTTCTTTGAGTTGATATTTATTTTAATGTTTCTGGGAAAAGAGCAGTGGTGTTCGAGTGGTAAAGGCCCTGACTTATAAGATATAGGTTGCAGGTACGAACCCTGTTAAAAAAAGCGCCAGATAACCGTGGAATAAAACACATTGACCTTTCCCTAATTATATCTCTGCGTAGATACCCGAAAAACCAACAATGAATTGCTTTTCATTACTTAACTAGATCATGTAAAGGATCACAATACATGTCAAATCAAGACAGTTTTATAAATGTCTTTGTTTCCGTTTTTAAAATTAAGAATGTCAACAAATGTAGGAGGGTCAATGAACTTTATTTCACGTTTATCTGGCGTCTACCCTAGGTACATAGTGTAATTCATTTCATCTCCACTACTTTTCAAACGGAGAAGAAAAATATCGTGAGGAAATCGCCATGTCCTAGAACAAAAATTTTGAAGACATGTGACATCCACTTACCCGTACTGGGTCCGCGTGGTGGATTACAGCCCATTTCCTCTCCTAGAGAGGGGACCTGAGTTCCAGTAGTTCCCACTGCTGGATTTACATTGTAAGGCTGATTATATTTTTTAGGAATGTGTTTTTCAGACTATAAATAGGGACGTACGCTGACAGCATGAATAGTGCAGAGTCTGAACGATTGGTTGCGCTGTGAGCTACCTGTTACTCGCCGTCCGCTACCTAATTATACTAAAAGTTAACAGAATAAGAGACCAATTTTGCTTGGGCTATTGACTGACTCACTTAACTAACTGGCAAACTGATCTCTTCTTCAAAGTCCATAAACTCATCCTTACATTTTATTCACACGGCGACGAGGCTGTCGTCTCGTTATGTTTCCTCAGTAAACAGGCTCCGACATTAAATTGCTAACAAGCTGGTTGAGCGATTAAAGAACTTGTTGACATTAAAATATAAATATCGTTTGAAAATGTCGCTTGTAGCCAAGTGACTAAATGTGCGCTAACTTTGAGGAATGGAAAAAGTGGTATTTTATTTTTAAAATCCCTCTGTTTTATTTTCTTTTCACTATTCGAGTTTTTAATGAGGCACAAACATTACAGTATTAAGATATATATTCTATAAATATTTACCTATTTCATAATTTTCGTAATTATAGAGTCCTCTTTTTTAAGCTATTGCATAGCTTCTATCGCGGGCCTTGAGCGTGGAGACCGAATCCAGAAATTCCGTAACGAAAATAACCTAACAGCCCCCACTCATTTGTTTTTTGAGCGTGGTGACCGATAAGAAAACAAATGAGTGAACAATCAATCAAAATTCAATTCAATGTGTGAAAGTGTAACTTCAATTAATATCAAAGAAAAAAAAAAACAAAGGAAAAAAAAATACTGCATAAATAAAATAAATAAATAATTATAATTGCATAAGTTGATAAAAATGCTATGCAATAGCTTTACCGCGGCAGTCCCCGAGTGCCACACGTCTTTTTTTATATTGTCTGAACTAATTGAATGATAAAAAGCTAGTCAAAGAACACTACATCTCTACCATCTCGTAAAGATATTGGATAAAGATAAAGATATATTTATTGCGTAACTGTGAGTGTGAGTAGTAAAGATATATGTATTTTTATAATTTATGTATTTTATCTATTTATGTGTACATTTATTTACTGTTATAATTGAAATAAGCAGGTCCTTTGTACTCTTTTATCCTTATTTGTTCTTTTCGATTTTAAGTGTTTGTGTGTATATAAATAAATAAATGAAAGTTGGTTTTTAACTCCGTGCTCAATTTTGATAACCGAGCAAAGGATTCTAAAATAGATTATAAGAGAAAATTAGAATCCTGAGCCTTAGCGAGAAAATCAAAAGAGCACGCAGCAGAGCATTTAAAACACCTATTTAAACACACATTCATCCACATATCTCGTGCGACACAAGAGCGAACGAACTCCGCACAACTCTTCAATTATTCACGATAAAATTAGAAGTAATTGGAGTCCGGCAAGCAATCTAGATAAAAGCCTGGATGAATACAGCCCATGAACACTTTAAGACGGCTCCTACTGCGTTTACTGCCTACCTTGAAATATGATAGGTGCCGAGATGGCGAGGTGTAATCTCTTTGAGTATGTCCAAGATTTACTTTACGACGATATCTCCCGTTTATGTTGGGCTTATCTTAGTGTATCTGTTTTTAAATGGTTTATCTTTTTATTTCTTTTTTGGTGGGGTATATTGGTGGGGAAGCTTTTTAAGGGTGTGTAGTAAAAGGTAGGAGTGACTCGGATGGTTCTTTTATGAATCGACTTGAGTAAACAGTAAACGCTTTTGCAGTAGTTACCTACAAACTATGTTTGTTGGAGATGTTACTTTTATAAGTGTCTCCACACACTGGTCACAAAAAAGCCGCTTCAAGCTTCTTTTTGAGGCGGTCTTTTTTGTCGCGCGCTTCAGCTTTTTTTTTGTGGCCGCTTCTAGCTTTTTTTTTGGCGGCGTTTTTTGTGGCGTCGTTTTTTTGTGACGGCGTTTGCGAGGACACTAAGGCATAGACAAAATGGCGCTTATAGGCAGACGATTATAATATTGGAAGCTAGAAATTTCAGCTAATAGGAGGACATCGTAACACAAAATTGATGCCTTAAGATAGGGAGATAGATAGGAGGTGCCAAGACGAACATAACCTATTTCGCCAGAACTTTCAATTTTTTATCAAAATCGGTGCAGTAGTTTGACTGTGAAAGCGTAATAGACAGACAAAATTACTTTCATATTTTCAATATTAAAGTAATTATACAGTATGAACTCTGTTCAAAATTACATTAGAAAATGAAAACCTTTTATTACTGTCTGTTCAACCGATTTTGACTTTTATTACGTTGTTAGCATAGCAAATGGCGGTTGCAGTAAATAGTTGGTATTGTAACCACTTTTTTGCTCTTATTGCCATCCTTATGCCTACAAAATAGAAGTTAAAATCGTTTGAACGGACAGTAAAACAGGTTTCTTTAAACTGCTAATCTTAACGCGAATAGAGTATACATGGATATTAAGTTTTTTTTTTTTCATTTTTCATTCAGTGGAATGCGCTTCCTCTTGACATCAGGACGGCCACCAGTCGGTATGCATTTAAGCGGAAGTTGCGGCTTCTTTTTCAACACAAATAGCGGAGTAGTCTCAAAAATCCTTTCATTTACATTATATCAATTATATATATTTGTATATATGTAGGTTTATATTATATTGAATATTTAAATATGTTTATTATATATTTTTGTACACTTGTTTTCTTATTAACCTTTTCTTTTTTTTATGCACCTGCAATGTTTTCTCTTCAACACCCTAGGTTGACTGGTAGAGAATGCCTAAGGCATTAAGTCCGCCTTTGTACCTTTGTGTTGCATGAAGTTTTAATAAATAAATAAATAAATGGATAGGTTATTGTAGAATAAAATAAAGGGCGCTGGTATATACTACTACACACAGAAATAATTTAACTGCATTGCGATGATGAGCTCCAAATTCTTTGACGAGGACTGGAGTTTAATATACATTGAAACATAATTTAAATTTAACTTTAAAAACCCATTTATTGGTGTAATCTCACGTCAGAATAATTATTTAATTAATTTCGATACACGAAAGGTATGGGCGAATGCTTTTGGACTCGTTATGTAGATGACATTCGCTTTAATTTATTATTTTCAAACTTAAATTGGAGTTTATTTTTACAGTCGGATAAATTTGGCTATCGTAGTTAATTTCACGTGTTCTGCAAAGCGCAAAGTTGCATCATCTGTAAATAATGGTCACTATTTTTAAATGACCGCGAGACTGGAATTGAAAAGTTAAATTCACAGGTCATTATGGCTGGTAGGTTTACGTAACATCACGCCTGTATAAAATGATTTTTTTCTTGGCAAGGTGGGAAATCATCTAATGACTTCTCCCGCTCAAGGGAGCGTGCGAGAGCGTGTCAGACTTTTACTGACTGAAAACCAGCTACGAGTATAATAAATGTTTTTTTAAGCTATTGCATAGCTTCTATCGCGGGCCTTGAGCGTGGAGACCGAATCCAGAAATTCCGTAACGAAAATAACCTAACACCCCCCACTCATTTGTTTTTTGAGCGTGGTGATCGATAAGAAAACAAATGAGTGAAAGCAGCTGTCGTCGTTTTGGATGGGTGGGGTTAAGCAGCTGTTAGCGAGGTCTGGTTTTTGATGGAAGAGGTTAATGGCGAGGTCTGATTTTGGATGGAAGAGGTTAAGCAGCTGTTGGCGAGGTCTGGTATTGGATGGGTGGGGATAAGCAGCTGTTGGCAAGGTCTCATTTTGGATGGGTGGGGTTAAGCAGCTGTTAGCGAGGTCTGGTTTTGGATGGGTGGGGTTAAGCAGCTGTTGGCGAGGTCTGGTTTTAGATGGATGGGGTTAAGCAGCTGTTGGTGAGGTCTGGTTTTGGATGGGTGGGGTTAAGCAGCTGTTGGCGAGGTCTGGTTTTAGATGAGTGGGGTTAAGCAGCTGTTGGTGAGGTCTATGTTTGGATGGGTGGGGTTAAGCAGCTGTCGGCGTTTTGGATGGGTGGGGTTAAGCAGCTGTTAGCGAGGTCTGGTTTTAGATGGATGGGGTTAAGCAGCTGTTGGTGAGGTCTGGTTTTGGATGGGTGGGGTTAAGCAGCTGTTGGCGAGGTCTGGTTTTAGATGGGTGGGGTTAAGCAGCTGTTGGTGAGGTCTGTGTTTGGATGGGTGGGGTTAAGCAGCTGTCGGCGTTTTGGATGGGTGGGGTTAAGCAGCTGTTAGCGAGGTCTGGTTTTTGATGGAAGAGGTTAAGCAGCTGTTGGCGAGGTCTGGTTTTGGATGGAAGAGGTTAAGTAGCTGTTGAGGAGGTCTGGTATTGGATGGGTGGGGATAAGCAGCTGTTGGCAAGGTCTCATTTTAAATGGGTGGGGTTAAGCAGCTGTTAGCGAGGTCTAGTTTTGGACGGGTGGGGTTAAGCAGCTGTTGGCGAGGTCTGGTTTTGGATGGGTGGGGTTAAGCAGCTGTTGGCGAGGTCTGGTTTTGGATGGGTGGGGTTAAGCAGCTGTTGACGAGGTCTATTGCATAAGTTGATAAAAAATGCTATGCAATAGCTTTACCGCGGCAGTCCCCGAGTGCCACACGTCTTTTTTTTTTTTTTTTTATTTTGGGTTCCGTATCTCAAAAGGGAAAAACGGAAACCTTATAAGATCACTTTGTGGTCCGTCCGTCCGTCTGTCTGTCTGTCTGTCTGTCTGTCAAAACCTTTTATCTCGAGAACGCGTGGAGGTATCGAGTTGAAAACATATATACTCAGGTCTGCGGTCCCTTCAAGCTGTGAAAAAATCAAACATCTAAGTTAACGAATAAAAAAGATACGGCCGTATATAGAAAGAAAGAAAGAAGAAAGAAAAGAAAGAAAAAGTATTTATTTTGGCGTAAAACAAACATTGTAGACAACAAAAATTTAGACAAACACCAAACAAAAAATAAATAAATAAAAAGTAACATTGTGTGTCATACGTTTGCGCCAAAAAAGGTCCAGTTCAGCGAAATGCCAGACTACTACGGGTAGTTGTCTGACGCTGGTTTTCAACTGAACCTTATTATATGTCGCAAGAAAACGTATATTTTGATACTTTCAAAGATAGAAATTCATAGGGTACTTCCCGTTGACCCAGAATCCTGAAATTTGGCACAAAGCAAGGTCTTATAGCACAGGTAATGGAATCAATCTGAAAACAGTTTTGTTGTTACCTACGTCACAAAAAAATCAAAAAATTGCGATTCGGAAAAATCTTCAAGATGCCATTCAGGAATTGTAGTTTGCACGGAACTCATCAGTCTCCTCAGTCCGACTCGCACTTGCCCAGTTTTTTAATTATATATGTGTGTCTCTTCGGGCAGAATAAACATGTTTTCTTTTCTTCCTACGTTCCTTCAGTTGCACTTTACGTTCTAGGACCACAGGTTTCCTTTTCAGAAATTCCCAATAGCCCTAGTGGGCATCGGCCTTGCTGTACCTCTACCATGAGTTTAAAGCAATAGTTTTTATTTTACAGCGCCTCTAGCAGTCATTAACGGAACCAAAATTTGCCATACAAAATATTTACGTAGTCGGTATCGAGTATCGACAAATACTGTCGCTTTAAACTCATGGTAGAGGTACTGGGCCTCTGCAGTTTTGCTGACATCACTTTGAGGCGCGCATGGAACTGATTTAGGAACATGAAAAAGGAGACGAGTTTGGCAACTCTTCATCAACATGCTCAGTATGAGTTCACAACTATTTACTTGTGAACTAAGCATGTTTTTTTTTTCTCTCTTTATTTTTTAGGAACTTTAATCTCAAAGAGCATGTCAGCCAGCATGTTGATCGCAGAACAGATGGCCGATGGGAAATAAAAAAAAATGTTCTGGAGAATCTCGTATAACCAAAACGTGCGGAGGCCTTCGACTGCTGACTGACATGATGAGAGCTGTAGGAAGCCGCTTAATGCGAGTCGTACAGGAGCGATTGCTGTGTCGACTCTTGGGGAAAGTTTTAATTCATCAAAGGGCGTATTTTGGCTGAAATAATGATAATGATCTGTATAGGTTAATTTTCGAAAGTGTTATCGCAATCCTGGAACGCAAAGGGTAACTAAAAACCACAGGTGGGTTTTAGTAAAGTCTGAAGTCTGACAGAAGCAGTTATTATATGATATCCAATGAAAAAATATGTATGCACTACTACTAAAAAGCACCCCAAAAGGATTGTAATAAAGGATTGTAATAAAAAGTAGATCCAGTAGTCTAACTGGCTCACACTGTTATACTAGACTAACAGAACAGTGACTTAAACACATAATTACCTGCTTTTTCTACCAGTACATGGCTTCTACACAATAGTAGGTATGCAGTAGCATACGCCGTTGTACAAGCCTGCAACATGAGTCTCTCCGGGGACTAGATGACACTTAAGCTAATGGTACACCATTCACGGCGTATTGTGCCCGGAGGTGGTAAATTAACTACGATTGCCTGATCCTTTATGGCTTTTTACTTAATAAAGCGTTTTCTGTTAATAAGTGGTAGTATTATGTTACAGAATAATGCTTTCATTTGGTTGAGAAATATTATGCGACTTTTTAGCGGATAAGTTTCCAGTTTCTTCTGATCTGACATATTTATGAAGCATTGGTGGCCGTGGCATGTTCAAACCCAGCCAAGTGCGTTATTTTGTTTAATTTATTTTTATCAGCACTGCTCTCAAAACGGTGAAGGAAAACATCGTGAGAAAACCGTCCTAGAACCAAACATTCGAAGACATGTGAAACCCGCACAGGGAAAGGGCCGTAATCCACAATGCGGGCCCACGCATTGTGGATTACGGCCCTTTCCCAGAGAGGAAGTCTGAGTCCCAACAGTGGGAAAATTATAAGGCCGACTATGCTATGTTAACATTTATGGATTCATGACCAGCTAATTTGTTAGATTAAACTAACTTGCTGATGATATGGATTTGGAGATATGCGGAACAGAGAGTAACGTCCCACATATTCCGCTGGAAAGGGAGGTATGTGGGATTTCAGTCTCTGTTTTGCGTATCTCCAAATTGGTGATCTCGACGTGATACCACAGTGTGACCCTCAACAAAGAACATCACATCATATTCACCGTCAAACGTGAGCATGAACAATGAAAAGAAGTGAATAAAAACAATCATAAAAACAAAGCTTTGATTACGACTTTCACTAATTTTTGCAAACCATTTCTTAAGAACCTGAAAAAACCCCTTTAAGATTTAGTTCCCTTTGACCCCTGCGTTTTTTTTCACCCTATTTGACTGTCCAGGAAAATAATCAAGTCGTATAAGCAGCACCAAAATACAATATTATAATTGAAAGGTCTATTGATCTATTTAAATTAATAAAGCAAAATTAGTCCCGCACAAAACATTTTGCCAATCCAACATTTAATCGTAACCCGCGAAAATCTCTTTGTTTTTAAAATGCACCGTCACTTTTTTATCCGCCATTTAATTTGTTAAATCCATCGACAATTTTCGCGTGTTGCATCAATTGTTGCCAAATGTTTTGCTTCCGATTTTTAAAACGTATAAATTTTGCTTTTTTGTGTACAACAAAATACCAAATCGACTGAAGTATGGCCATTGATGTGTATTGTGTTAGATTTTTTTATGAAATTTTTTTGCCGCACAATAGATTTAGATTGGGTCGATTATGTTTTTCAACTGGCTGTGAAAGGGTTGTTCAATTTAAATAAAAATAAAGATCTTTTTCATTTTTTGGTTAACATCACTTGACATGAGGATAAATTTTATTAATCCATTTTGCAAACTGGACATAAATAACTTTTTAACGTGTCAGTTTAAACTAGATAAAACCGGTGTTTTCTGGCTACCTTGAGAATAAACACAGAAACAAACTCAGAAGTCAAAGTCTCTTAAAAAGTTTAAATAGCGAACGTACAATAGTCAAATTGTATTAGAATAGAACCGTGTAGTTTAATGTCTGAGATGGTCTTATGAGAAAAGATCACATAAATATAAGTGATCCTGTCCAGAGAGTGCAAGCGTTTGTCAGATATCATGTAACATAATTTGACCTACCGTGAGCTGAGCGACGCTACAGTAGGTACCTATAGTGTTAATCAGGCAAGTTTGAAGATGTACTGTAAAAGACACGGGAATTGATATAGAAAGATTCAAAGCTGTTATTTATTTAAGAAAGATACAAATAGTTATATAATGATAATGATTTGTTTGAGGTGGTAAATTATTCAATGATTTCTTGCGTTTGAGGGTAGAGTGGGAAGTCAATTCAGACTTTTACTGGCTAAACCTTATATGTGTCCTTCAGTTACCTTTTGCATTCTAGGATTCTAGGTTTTCCTTTCAGAAGTTTCTATCTACCTACGGTTATTCGCCTTCAACGATGACCGTCACTTAAATTGACTCTGGGTTTATTTAGTCCTTCTTTGTCTAGGTGATATCTCTTTAAAATGTGCTCCCCCTGAATATTATAGTGGCGTCCAGTTCTCTTTTAAGGTGTGGCCCGTAGGTGTGCACATTCTCAGGAAGTTTGTAGAATTGTCACAGCATTGATCTCTTGGATTCGTTTTTCGTAATAATATTATTAATTTGTATGTATTTATTATTGAATTTTTTATTTATTATTTGTTCACCGCCATTATCCTACCATGTTCTATTTTTGCACCATGATAAGATCGACTGGTAGAAAATGCCTGATAAATCCGTCTTTGTATTGTGTTTCTTAGCAGTGCATAAAGTTTTAAACAGAGATTTATTTTTTAAATTTCACATATCATGAAAAAAGGTATTCATGTTTGGCTGTGTTTTTAAAATACTTTATTCCTTATGTACAACATCCATGAAATAAGATTATACAAACGTGACAATCCACTTTCTTTATTCCCGTCTGACCTCCTTAGTTCCGTGATTTAGACCAGCTTTAAGGAAACACGCTTTAAATTTTAATTTAATTACTTTGTTTGGACTCAGCACACGATTTCTTGTTTCCTTTACAGTTTAAATTAACAGCGCTAATTGGTTGATGGGCCAGCATTTTTTATACGTTGTTGAAAATGAATATTACATTATATATCATCAAATATTTTCTCTCATTCTGGATGGTGACAGTTAACTGATTAATAATACGCAGCCGAGATCGTTCAGTTGCCATTTACATTTTAAAGTTGTGTGACTACAATTTGTATTGTATATTTGAGCACCTAGTTATTCTGTACTATTACCACTTGAAATGACGACGCAAAGCTATCGCATACTTTAGAAATTTTGACAAAAATAATGATTTGAAGTTGATCATCAAGAGCTGATATGTTTGAAACATCATATCAGGATTATACGTACCTACATATATACGGTATATGACTCCTCACACTTTCCACTCATTACCATGGTCTCATTTGTTAACTCATCGAATGCCGTAATTAGAGACACAATAAAAAGACTATTGCTTATGTCGAACTGTGTAACTTAAGACATTCAAAAGGTTAAGTGAAAAAAAAACGTATTTCGCACTTCGCAAGAGAATCGAGCATCGCAGACAGAAACATACGTGCGTCGTTTTATCAAAAAACCAGCCTGATTTAGTCACAAAAGATTGGCAACAGACCCAATTCCCCCTTTTCCGACTCACTTAGCACCGTTACATGCTTATACCGAAACCAGCCGCAATTTTATTCGAGTTCACAACTTCGATTTCTCATTTTTTAAACATATTCACTTAGTGATTGGCCGCCTCAACTCGACATCGGCTTGGCTCCGACTCAAATCGCTATCAGACCCCTGAGACGTGATATTGAATTGTTGGTTATAAGCGGTAATAACTGGATTTTGGCGGTTTATTATGCATAATTTTTAGGTTATGTTATTTGAATGGAAGTTGTTTTGAAAGGGCATGTTTTGATTGTCTTGTCTTCGAATTGTAAACGAGTATGTAAAGCGGTCTGTTCAGAAGAGTTACCGTAGCAAAGGATAACTGAAAGAACACGGGTGAGTTTTAGTTAGTAAAAATCTGACACTACCTTTTGCCCCAACCAAAACTTATTAAGTTAAGTTAACCCTACTTATTTCTTAATTTTACATCCTTTTTTTTTTTTTTTTTTTTTTTTTTTTTTTTTTTTTTTTTTTTTTTTTTATGGTGGGAAAAAATCATGCATTGACATCCCCCGCCCTTGGGCGGAGCGGGAGATAGTGTCAGACTCTTACTGACTAAAACACCCACCCTGTTCCTTCTAGCCTTCATACCGGGGCTCGAGCGCCCTTTCGGATAACCCTGGCCCCAGTAGGCTTCGATCCGGCTGGGTCCCTGCTGTTGCTGACAACTCCTTGAGGCGCGCGGGAACAGTGCGCGCCGTCGGCGACTTGGGCTTGGTCCGGACAGTTACCGGACGGCCGGACAGTGAGCTACCCATCGCTCACCGTCCGCAAGCCCGCGTCTACGTTGGCCGGAAATCGGGATCAGAATCCCGGCGACGGCGGCGGCGATAACGCCGTTGCCTGATGCGTTCGGCCTCCTCCTTGGCGAGCATTACTGCTTCGCAGAAGTCGGCGACCGCCTGCCACTCCTCCTCGCTCCGGACCATGGCCTCAACCAAGGCCCGGCGCGAGAGGTCTCCGCCGCCGATCGCCCCCACGAGGGCACGGCGATGCTCCGCCCAAGCAGGGCACACCTCGACTGTGTGCTCCACCGTGTCCTCCGGGCGTTCCGCACAGTGGCGACACCCGGGCGTCACTTCCGCATGAATCGAGTGCAGGAAACTCCCGAACGAACCATGTCCGGTGAGTACCTGCGTCATGCGGAAGGTAAGGACGCCGTGAGGTCTTTCCAGCCACGCCTCAAAGAGGGGACTTACCGCCATGATTGTGGCGTGCCCAGCACTGGGTTGCGATAGTCGCTGACGCCATTTCACCATGAGATCCCGCCGGAGCTCTGTCCGCCATGCCGTGACCTGTCGCGGCAGCGGACTTTCACCCCGGCGTTGCATCTCCACGCGCATATCGTGCATGTGTGCAAGGACTGTTGCCTCCAGATCCCACGGTGGTAGGCCAGCCAGAAGGCTCGCCGCTTCGCGGGAGACCGTGCAGTATCCCCGCACCATCCTTATCGCCATGACCCTCTGACAGGCGTTCAGTATGGCCGCCGGTTGCT
Source organism: Mythimna ferrago (assembly GCA_910589285.2). Classification (NCBI taxonomy): domain Eukaryota; kingdom Metazoa; phylum Arthropoda; class Insecta; order Lepidoptera; family Noctuidae; genus Mythimna; species Mythimna ferrago. Next base: position 6,194,726 of record OU342689.1, read on the forward strand.
TTTTCAGCGATGGCGCCCAAACCGGCGCCCCGTAGAGGGCCATGGACCGAACGATCCCCGCGTAGAGCCTTCGGCAGGAGGCATCCGGACCCCCAAGGTTGGGCAGGAGCCGCTTGAGCGCAGCCCCAGCCCGGTTGAGTTTGGGAGCCAGACGTCGGAAATGCTCCACGAAATTCCACCGGCTGTCGAGGACGAGTCCCAGGTACTTCATCGTCGACCCGACACCGATGTCAACTCCTCCTACCGTAAGTTGGGAACTCAATGGCGGCGCGTTCCGAGACCGGCGACCGTGGAAACACATCGCCTCGGATTTGTGAAGCGCCACCTCGAGTCCCAACTCCTGGATCCTGTCAACGACCATCGCAACCCCGCGTGTCGCTAGAGCGACCGCCGCCTGGTACGACTCTCCCTGCGTAATTTTACATCCTCAAAAAATGGGTAGTTAGTCTGAATGTGGCACCGGTGATCAAAAAGTTGTGTGACAATTTATTTTCTTTATTATTGAAGGGCTTTTGATACATCAGAATGTAGAATATTTCATGAAGACAGTTTTTAAATAAAAGCTATTGGCATAGGAATAACAAAAGATTGTAAAAGACTATTTGAACAAAAATGAACTAAGACAGGACGAATAAATAAAGATGTTTGTTAGAACATTCTAGATATTATTTTATGAAAATGGGTGGTTTGGTGGAAAACCATCAAAGTCACCTTCCACTTTGGGTCCTAGAGAGGGAGTATCAAACTTTTACTGGCTAAATCCCCCCTGTTTTTCGACACTTACCTTCTAAGCCCACAGTATCTCTTTAAAAAAATCCCATAATCGAAATAAGTCATATCATCGTACGTATCTAGAAATTCGAGTTTCGAATCGAAATCAATACTTGCGAATCGTCCAATTAATTGGAGCTGTAAGTGTCGAATGAAAGCGTTTTTTTTTTTAACAAAAACGCTGGAAAAGTAGAAACATTGAAAACAAAAACAATTTAATTTACATTTTGACTGTATTATGGAAAATCTAATGAGGGAAATTCAATTGTTTCTGTGGCCTGTTTGTATCCTTCGAAACATTCAGCAGATAATGAAACAAAGCTGTATTGAAATTACGGAATAATGAATACTGACAGAAAATTGTATTTCAGTGGCCGAATTGATATGATTGGTAAATTGTAATAACTGGACATAATATATTTGAAGAGAAATATGTTAACTGGTTGCAATACATAAAAAAAAAACAAACTGGGCAAATGTGAGTCAGACTCGTGCGCTGAGGGTTCTGTACAAAATCCTTACCTATGTAAATAGTTCTATTCCCGAAATGGAGTGTCGAAGATTTTTCCGAAAAGGCTTTTTGTTTTGTGACGTAACAACAAATTTACTATTGACAGATCTATTCCTATACCCGTGCTGTAAGACCTTGCTTCATGCCACATTTCAGAATCCTGGATCAACAGGAAGTCCCTTATGAATTTTGATTAGGCATCTTGAGAGTGTCGAAATATACGTTTTTTGCGACATAAACGGTCGTAACTTCAAGGGACCGCAAATCTGAGTATAGGTTTTAAGGGGCCGGCGATGGATGAATTTCCATACAAACGTAATACCACGCTCATTTGCAGTTGGAGCATATTTCCAACATATTATGATGATATTCGGTTATAGACAATATTTATCTAGGTTCCTACGTCTTTCTTTTTTAAAAAAACCAAAAGAAATTTAAGCGAATTGTATTTCGCACTTTTTCAAAGCGTAAATGGCAAAACATGCCATTTGGCTTTTCCTGTATTAAAAATAACAATATTTCTAATATTCTCGACGTAGGAACCTAGATAAATATTATCTATAACCGAATATCATCATAATATGTTGGAAATATGCTCCAACTGCAAATGAGCGTGGTATTACGTTTGTATGGAAATTCATCCGTCGCCGGCCCCTTAATTTCAACTCGATACCTCCACGCGCTCCCAAGATAAAGGGTCTTGATAGACAGACAGACGGACAACGAAGTGATTCTATAAGGATCCCATTTTACCTTTTAGATACGGAACCCTACGTCCGGTAACTGTCCGGACCAAGCCCAAGGTGTCGACGGCGCGCACTGTTCCCGCGCGCCTCAAGGAATTGTCAGCAACAGCAGGGACCCAGCCTGGTCGAAGCCTACTGGGGCTAGGGTTATCCGAAAGGGCGCTCGAGCCCCGGTATGAAGGCTAAAAGGAACGGGGTGGGTCTTTTAGTCAGTAAGAGTCTGACACTATCTCCCGCTCCGCCCAAGGGCGGGTGATGTCAACGCATGATTTTTTCCCACCATAAAAAAAAAAAAAAAAAAAAAAATACGGAACCCTAAAAACGAGCAGATTCAAAACGATACTTGGGGAAACAAACTTTCGCCTTTGTAATTTAGTGTGATGAGTGTGATTTTCTAATTTCACACTCGTGTACAAGGGTGTGTATTATTCCAGTTACGTCTTAAATTTAAGTACTTGCACAAGTAGAAGGTAATTATTTCAAAATCCAAAATTATTCCAGTTACAATTTTTAAAATTACCTACGCAAGTACAGCGCAATACTTTCAAAATCCCACAATTTCTTATCTAGTATTCAAGGTGTAAATCCTTGTCGTTCGGCGACCGGTCAACTGTCCCCCCTAGAGAATTTAACGTTGAGTAATGATCCCGCTATTATAGTGCGCACTTAACTTAATAGTGTCTGAGATGCTAAACCACTTTCGTATCTGGTTTTGACTTATGATGAAGGATTTTGATGGGACTTAGAAGTGTCAAAGCTGAATTTGCCTTGACAGGTTATCTAGGATAGAAAGTATTAATAAATATATTTTCAGCTCTGACATAGGTAGGAAGCAATAATAAATATGTAGCCGAGGTATTTGTAATAGTTATCAAGAATTAAAAGAATGCCTTTGGAGTTTCTTGGACATTCTTCTTCATAGAGATCTTCAACTTGCAACTAGCATCATTAACACTTTCGTATTTGCTTTTGATTTATGATGAGGGATTTTGATGAGATTTAGAAGTGTCAAGGCCGAATTTGACTTGACAGGTTATCTAAAATAGAAAGTGGTATTAAATATATTTTCAGCTCTGACTTAGGTAGGAACCAATGAGAAATATGTAACCGAAATATAATTTGTGGTAGAGTCTGTCTAAAAAGTCAACTGACTTGGGTACTTATTGGAGTAAAATGAAATCTGATGTAGTCAACATTAGTTCAATTATCAAGGTTGATTAAGAGATGTTGATCATTGTTTACTAATAGAAGAACCCTATAAAAACATTTAGTATAAATATTTTTTAAATGATTAAATATAATACAAAATTCCCTAGTCGTTTGATTTTTTAGATAGACTATACATAACATGATTTATGAGAGAATTAGATTTCACACGAAAATGGTTAGTAAGTACAGTACAATTCACGAATGATGGCGGCCGTGAAGTTTGCGCAGAAGGCTGCGCAGTAACGTGTTTTAGGAACCAAGTGGCGATGTGCGTGTGCGAGAAGAGTGTAGTATGCGCGAACGTTCGCAAAGGCTAACTTCACGGCCGCCATCATTCGTGAATCGTACTGTACCGCGATATTACAAAAAACACAAAGGAAACAATAATATACCTAATTTAGAAAAAAGAATTACATACCTTTATAAAGTTTATTTGAACTTATAATTCCAAGCCAATCCAAAGATATAACACTTCAAAGCAAACCGTTTTATAAAACGGCAATCTCGTAGGTAAATATTATACGTGATTTTTTTATGCATGAAGTTAAATAGAATAAACTTATTTCTTTTATACATCTACAAAAGTGAGTTTTTTTTTTCTGAGACACCTAGTGTAATACTGGGTGTCTCAGAAAAATCTATATATTAACATGAAAATAGTAAACAGATATCTAGGTACATATTTATTGAAACTATAGGCCCCTATCCAATCATCTACGCCCAATCAATTTCCAATTCCGTTTGTCACTCATTTTACCTACACTACACTAATACCCTACAAATTTCATGTAGCCAGTATTAGGAGCGACTGATTCTCTCTAGAGGACGCGCCTTCTTGTGGTTTGGCGAGCGGTCAACTCGTTATCGGGCCCCCGGGACTGGAATGTTAAGATGGCTTCCTAAACATAGTGTGCGCTCACCTTAAAGGGACTACAGAAGTTAATCGCGATTTCATAATGTGCAAAAATATATGAACCACAGCAGCAAACAGAATCAGAAAAATATAGGTATGTTATTCTTTTGAATAAATGCCTGATGTTTGATATATTATCATATTTTGAACACACTCTGTTCAAAATATGATAATATCAAACATTTTTACAATAAAAATAAAATAAAAAGGGCTAAAAAATCGTTTAAAACTTTTACTATATTTTAATTTGATTGCGCTATCTTTATGACATAAATGCATAATTGCTCTATTTGATACCTATATTGTAGGCATCGATATACAAGTACTACGCAAATTGTAGGAGTGAACTAAAAATAACTGTGTGCCATCTTGGCACTTCTGCCATGTTGGATTTAAAATACCGTCACATAGCTAACCAATACCATGCATTGTCATCAAAACTAAACGTGTATACAAAATTTCTGCTGAATCGGTTGAAGATATCTGCATCAAAATAAGGTTGCAATATTCCACCCGAACAAACGTACATGCATATGTATATACATTACAAGTTAAAAATAAAAGCTTGTAAAAAAACACGAAGATTCAGATTAATCATTCTGATTTTTACAAGTAACGTTTTACCGTTAAACTGTTATAATTTTGTAATCAAATCTGTTGTTTTTTTTTTTGTAAATTGCTAAAATGCTTCATTTGTAATGCAAGAATTGCGTCTTTGTGCATCTCTTTCTTTTTTACGCAGTTCGAAAGTAACCGCGTTTTGGAAGGTATAGTCCTCTTAATACCTTATCTGGTACACTAGGGTTGCTAACCAATGACCGCGGGAAAGATTGATTAGATTGTAAGTTAGGTTGCCAGTTTTTGCTAGATTGAAACGTCTAGAAGATTACACAGACTAATTTCGCTAAATCACGTAGACTAATTTGAAATGGTAACTAAGCTATCTAGCAATCTAGGTAAGTAAACCTCGATGACCCTATTTATTAATAATAAATAGGGGGTAATAGGGTAATAGGGTAAACCAATCACACGGATACCATAAAGGCAAATTTTTGCCTTGCGTTTTAGGACCCTGGGCTTTCCTTTTGGAAGCGGACCTTTGGCCCCAGTTTTGCCGATATCTCTTTAAGTCGCTTGGAAACACTACCGTCTACGATTCAGGCTCGGTCTGGATGGTTATCAGACGGCCAGAGGAAAAGCTACGTATTGCTCGTCATCCACAAGTCCAACGGTCACTGGAAATCGGGGTCAGGATTCCAGCGGCTGGGGCGAGAGGAAGTGCGTACCCTCACGCATGCAGTCGCCTCCTTCGCTAGTAATACTGCTTTGAAAAATGAAGCGACCGCCTGCCATTCCTTCTCACTCCGGACCATGGCCTGTACCAGGGCTCTGTACGAGAAGTCGTTGCCATCGATCGTCTTCATGAAGACATGACTGTGCTCTGCTCAAAGGTAGACCATAATTAGACAATTTGATGCTACTCAAAACTTCTTGAAGTTCTCTTTATCTTTTTGGGTTGATCTTAAACGCACTATCACCGTTCAACTGCAAGGAGGCTCACTTTATAGCCGGGTCAGTCCACTGCGCTACTGAAGGTAATTTAATTAAAACGTGCAACAATTTATACTGTTTCGAGGATTAAAGTATTGTAGTCGGGTCAGAATAATTACCCCAGAAAGATAGTTGTGAACTTTTCGGGTCCAAGCCAATTGCTTTAGTCGTGAAATATTGGAATACTAGCTTCTGCAGTTGTTTCACTTACGTGAAAGAAGAAAATAATAATCGGACTAAGCGTTTCGCCTTTACTAACGAGGGACTTGGAACATTTGCCTGCTGCGGTCTTGCCGTCCGATTATCCACCGCAGTTATCCATCGTTCCCCCATCTTTTTTTTTACCACAGACTCAAAATGCGACTATGTGACTGCGCATTGACAAATCTAGTTTTAAGTTCGATCGTTCATTGATCGATTAATAATAATCGACTAGTTCAATGTTTGTTAGCCAATTTGTGTTTTGTTGTTTTTATTCATCTTTATTTTTGTATACACCTCAACGTATAATGGTTTATTGATATTTATGTTTTATTTTGTTTATTGTAAGATTATTACTGTTATAATATATAATCCTTGCTGGCCGATCACCGTCTCACCGTCGACGACGGCTGGTGCTGAAAATCAGCGCTGTGGCTCTGTCTTACACGAGCCCCTGCATTTTGCTGAGCACCAGACGTTTTGCGCGGATGTGACGCATATCCTACTTACGTGCTACTTTTAGTCGAATTTGTTATTTGTTTTATTTTAAGATATGCGCCATGTTTGCCGCAAATAAACCCTTTTCTTTCTTTTTTCATTTTTTTTCTCAACTATCACACAACGTCGTCTTGTCCCAAGCTAAGCAGAGCTTGTGTTATGAGTACTAGACAACTGATAAATATAATTATATATTTCTAAATACATACATATTATAGATAAATTACACCCAGACACAGAACAAATGATCATGCTCATCACATAAACATTTGTCCTGGGTGGGGATCGAACCCACGACCTCTGGCATAGCAGTCAGGGCCACTAACCACTAGACCAACAGGCCTGTCTTTTATAATATAATTATAATTTAGATGTCTTTAAGGCTAGAGTGAATAGGCTCTTAATAAACTAGTGCGCCTCACCGTCAAAAATTGCACCACTGTTTATCCGTGATGATAAGCAGTGATGCAGACGGTCAAGGGGGGTCACAGTCAAGCACTAGTTTATGTTATTAAAATAAAAATCTTATTGTTCTTCAAATCACTGCGTCATTGTTTTATCGTTAGAAAGCTTAAATGTAGAATAGTATTAGTTCGAAGTTTAAGATCCAACTTGTAACAATATACCTTAACTTAAATTTGTTATTTTGGAGGAATCAGTGTCTGCATGTCTTGTCGAGTTTAGGGTTTTAATGGTCTCAAATAAATATATTGTTTTAAACACACGGATGTTGTAAACGTCTTCAGTTTTCAATGTAACTATGAATGCTTTTCTACCTTTCGAATACTTAGTACTTAGGGGCACAATAGAAAGACCACGAGACGAGACGCTTGGAGTTAAATGAATTAATTGGCTCTGAGATGAATGATTCTATTCTTAATTCTAAACTGGAAATCTTTGTGTTCTTAGGTAGTCAAAAAAGAACTGAAAACTCACTTTCCTACCTTAAAAGTCTGCCCTTCATAAGGTTAAAAGTCAGACAGAGCCAAAAGTTCATTTTCTCACAATTTTCTGCAAAGACTTTGTTAATTTTATCTTCTAACAATGCAAATCAGTTTATAAAACTTCCAAAACACGTTTTGACACGTAATTTCTTTTGTGGTTCCAAGAAATCGTTCAAGCATCTAGAGGGGTCCGAGCTTTCGGAGAGATTTAAGAAAAAAAAAACAAAAATTAGGTGAAAATATTTAGAGGTCCCTTGTGGGGGGATTTTAGCGAAACAATCCGAGGACAAAATTAGTCCCCGAGCTAGTTGGGTCATTTCATTGTTTAACTTGGATAATTATTTTCCAGGGACATTTATATGTCGGCTTTAAGGGACCGGCTTTTATTAAACTTATTTTGGGTATTGCTTGATAAACACACGTGGAATTTAATGAGTTTAAGTGGTGTGCGCCTTAAATTTACAGCAGGGTTGTGTACATAAAATGTGATTTCAACCCCAGCTTCACAATTTATCTATGAAAATATTTAAATTAATGAGCGGCCGTACGTTATTTATCTAGCTGTCGCAGTGAAGTCTAAATAATGTTAGTGCTTACAAAATAAAATACTTTGTAAAGTCTCATGAGACCTAATATTTTTGAAGAAAATATTTAAAATGGTTTTAATTCATTACGCCTTTTGTAGCATATTATTTTTGTAGCTTTTTATCACAATACTAGCTGATAAGCTGAGTCGACGGACGTCATTCTCTTATAAATATTTTATCATTAAAAAAACCGTTGAAGTAGGTACGAGTCCTACTCTCGCACTGAGGTGTCCATATTAACTTACATGTATCAGTTTTATTTCCAAATAAAGTTTCGACAATTTTTTGAATCGCAAAAAGTAAAACCCGTGTCCTTCAGCTGCTCTTTGCATTCCAGGACCAGGGTTTTTTTCCAGATAATTCTCCGCGGCCTTAGTAAGTATCAACCCTGCTGGGCTCCTACGGTTTAAACATGTGGGTTAAAATGGTGGGCTTTAGTCATGAACTCCTCCGCCTCCTTCTTTTAGATTGCGAGCAGATATTTGACGATAACCCATTGAAAAAAAACAGCATATTCTATAATTAGCAAACATTTTATCATTTTTCGAATGGCTATGGCTATGAATCCTTGAAGAAAGTTTTTTAGTTCGATGGGTAAGAGCAATTTTTATTAAACGGTTTTATTAAACGGTTTTATTTAGCTCACCCCGTTTGTTTTATTTATTCTTGGATCAAATTTAGTAATTCAAATTTCACCCTCTTCCTGTCAACCGATTAATCTGAAATTTTGTATACACTTTGGATTTTGGTGACAATACAATTATGTTTATTCATTATCATTATAAATTCAAGATGGCCGCCGCTACAAAATGGCGGATAATTTATGTTTTATTAATCCCATCAATATGGGTATCAAATGAAAGGGATCAATAAGCAGAATACAATATACTATAAAAAATTGAAATCCAAGATGGCGGCCGCTACAAAATGGCGGATAACGTAGGTTTTATCAATCCCATCAATATGGGTATCAAATGAAAGGGCTCAACAAGCAGAATACAATATACTATAAAAAATGAAATACAAGATGGCGGCCGCTACAAAATGGCGGATAACGTAGGTTTTATCGATCCCATCAATATGGGTATCAAATGAAAGTGCTCAACCAGTATAATACAATGTACTATATAAAATTAAAATCCAAGATGGTGGCCTCTACAAAATGGCGGATAACTTAGGTTTTATCAATCCCATCAACATGGGTATCAAATGAAAGGTCTCAACAAGTAGAATACAATTTACTATGCAAAATTGAAATCTAAGATAATTAATTAATAATCTACAATACATAAAATGCAGGGCAGCACTGTGGATCACGCAGTCGTATACTTAGGTGCGAAACTGTTTGAAGAAGGTCAAGCCTACGTGGCTCTTAGTAGAGTAAGATCTTAGCAGGGACTACGTATAGAGGAGTTGGACTGCAATAAACTAACGGGCAAGAAACCTTGCAATAATGAAGCACTAAATGAATTAAACAGAATGCGAAATAAAAACTAAAAACTAGAAAATAAAAATAGGTAAAAAAAATTTTTAAGTTAAACGGTTTTATGTTAAACATACATTGCAATGTTTAAGATAAATGTACTAAAAACCAAAAAATAATAAAATAGATACAGTCGTGGGAATTATAAACATATGCATAGACTAGACTAAAATAAAACCGTGGGGCACGTCAATTGTAATTATAGTGTAACATTACAAAACAAACATTTTAATCAACGATTGTAGACAATTGACGTGCCCCACGGTTTTATTTTAGTCTAGTCTATGCATATGTTTATAATTCCCACGACTGTATCTATTTTATTATTTTTTGGTTTTTAGTACATTTATCTTAAACATTGCAATGTATGTTTAACATAAAACCGTTTAACTTAAAAAGTTTTTTTTTAAATATGACTGTACCTTGCCTTTAGGTTATATTAATTATTTTAATGGCTTCCAAAGCGTTTCTTAAGTTTCTTCTGGCAAAAACTACCAAGTAGAATTCTAAATCACTCTTATATTACAAAGGCAAAATGTATAATGTAGGTTTGTGTGTTTATGCACGCTGAAATATCTGAACAGGTTTGGGTTTCGGATAGACTATGTCTTACAATAGAACATAGGATACTTATATCCCGGAAGTATATAAGTATGTACTCCCTTGGAGTAATTTTCTACTTTCTCGCGAGCAAATCCGCTAACAGAAGCTAGTACCTACACCATAAACATCCCGCAGTGGCCAGCCAAAGGGGTAATTGCCAAAGTTAAAACAAGTAACCCTCAGTAATTCGCTGTGACCGGTAATTACTTACGAGTCCGTAAGAGTACGGACCACGGAAGGGGACTCAACTTGTAAATCGAAACTTTAAACGCAGGGTCCCGGTCAGGGTGAGGAGCGTAAGCGGGAGCTGAGACGGGAAGTAAACATCACACTTCACTCTGAGGGTGTTTTTAATATCGTGCGCAAATGTCCATTTCATAGTATTTATTGTAATATGTGGCATTGTGTATGCCGCGGGACGCTTTTTTTGTATTTTGCAATTTTCTGCATGCGGAGCAAATCCGCATGCCTAAAGAACACTGCACGATATTAAAAACACCCTTATATAATTAACTATAAAGGCGAAAATTTGCATACGTGTGCGATGTTTGTTATTTCTTGTTCGTTGCCATGTCCTGAAATAGCTTTAAAGTTGTATTGTATTTGTGACGTTAAAGGTGAATTAAAAAAAAAAACTACCAACGAACCAAAAACAGGAAATAGAAGCACATAAAATAGCACAGCGCAAAAAACTCACGAGTGACTTAGGAACTTTTGTGCATTTTAATGATTTGTGGTGCGACGACCTCATTTCTTTAGATGAAAAAAATGACGTCACTTTTATGAGAAACTGCAATCGTCATGCGTTAAATTATTAAAATCTCAAACATTAATTGATAGATGAAAAACGTTTCCAGTACCAACACCGCTAAATTTTAATCGTTTTAATCCCGTGGAGGGTCGATCCGGAATATATAAGAATACGAAATTAATTTCTTTAAGAAAAGTCAGCTGAGCGAGTTCAATGACCTGTAGGTACTTTGTACGCAACACCGACTATTAACTACTCATTGAACTCGCTCAGCTGACGTTTTCTTAAAGATACTATTTTCGTACATGCGTAAAATTAATACGAGTTTTGATAAAGAGGAACTTTATTTTTTAAATTTATCTTTACAAATCGATAGTGTTTCATGTACCGGATCCGTACCGTATGAATTTAAGTGTAGCCAGTTCTGACGGAGCTATCGAAATATATTGTTCTGCCATCAGCAAACACGTTTAGGCGCTGAGCAAACGGAGACACTTTTTGTTCCAGTTACCGACACCGAACACTTTTTTAATGTCATGAGTATGGGTCTGTAGTCGTTTGGGCCCGCTCGATGTTGGTCCCGCGGGCCCAAACGACTACACAATTTATTTTATGTATTTTTGGTGGTCGATTGGGCCCATATACAAATTAAAAAAAAAAACATTGTTTAAAGCTACTGGTGGATACAGTCAAGTGCAAAAGTGGTAAGTCAAAATATAATAAAACGCAATTCAGTTAGATGTAAAAGTTTATTATAGATATTAAAAAAGCAGGCCTATGATTGGATGACCCGGGCAGGTAATCCGTAAAAGGCCCAAATGCTTGACCTTGAAATTAGTAGTGCTCGTACACTTAATTTAGGTATTATTACAGGAAAAAAATATGTAGTTTTAATGTTTGTAGACAAATGTGGCACGTAAGTGTAAGTACGTAATTGAATAAATCAAAAATATTTATTCTCAGTGATATAAATAATATTAGGTATATACGTTTTTTAAGTCATAAAAATAAAACTAAAAGATTTGACTTTCTTTCATGACTGTACTTATATTAAAATTGGCCGGTTGGTCCAATCGACACCTTCAAAATGGGACTGTGTCGATTGATCCCGCGGACCCAAACCGAGTGGGCCCAAACGACTACAGACCCGTATGTGCTAAGTGGAAATAACAGGACACAAAAAATGTTTACGTATGCGCAGGCAGTGGATGATTTCATACCTGTTCTACAGAAATCAAATAATATTCATCGTTAGTTTGTATCTGATACAAGACACACGTTTGCGCCCTGCCTTAGTCGCTTCTGCCCCCCTAGCCAAGTTACAACCAGTTTGTGTCGAATTCCGATCTCTAATCGGTAACGCCTCGGTGACAGCAATTGTAGAAAACGATAAGTTGGCAGCCATGTTGACGCGCCTGAGTCGGCCGCTCGTTCTACAATGTAGCGTTTGTATAACAAAGGATGTAGCGTTAAACATTGTAGAAACGATTTTGAACAATGTTAACTTGGCTACGAATTGTCTATTTGTTTATTCTGACCACACGAGTTTACGTTGAGATGACGTCATTCCCATACGTTTCATCACTTTTCGACAGCGTTAACGATTGCAGAATAACAACTTGGCTAAGCGTGCTGTTCACTACAACGTCATCGCGCATGCTCCCGCCCTCGTACTCGCGTATCCACTCTGGACTCAGCCTGAGAAGTAACAGACTGGCCGGGAATCTTATGGTAATTAGATATTGTGGGATGTGTTAGTGTTAGGGGGAAAATGGCTTAAGCAACGTAACTTTATTTACTGTTAAAAAATATAGCTACAGTGCGATGAGAAAATCCGAGATGTAAACTTTATAATGTAGCTTCGATTTACTCTTTTGTGATCATCAGAGTTTTACCTACATTTTTCAATTCAATTAGCGATATGAAATGTCAAAGAAAGTAAAATGTATGTGACTAACAATAGCGTTATTGATCAAATTTTATTCTTCTTCTTGACATAGGTCGCCTCTAACTTCTTCCAATGTGTTCTATATCTAGCGTGTTACTAGAGATAAAATAGATTCTTCAGTTATTAATTTTATTTCATCCATCCATCTCTTTTCTTACCTTCTTCTATTTTCTTCTATCATGTCTATGGTAAGTACTATTTCACAGAATACTAACCTACTAATATTTCTTGAGTACTTCGTAGTATGTGTCCTGTTCATCTTCACTTTAATTGGTCTATTTTTACAAGCACTTCTTTCTGTTACTTTAGTTCTTCTTCTTCTTCCTGCCCTAGTCCCATCTTATTTGGGGTTGGCGCAACACGTTTTTTTCTTCTATTCTACACTACACTCTTCTATAGTATATGCCATTTTATTTTAGGAGGAGGACGCTCTTTGGTTTTTTTGTTCTGAGTCTTGACTGCTAACACCATTACCAGGGGTCTGTGCTGTGCGACTAGGTCTTCTCCTGGTAGCACTTTGCAGTCTTTGACGTGCTTTAGCTGATTGCGCCTAACCAGGAAGTAATCGATTTGCGTCTTGTGGTTACCGCTTTTGTATGTGACCTTCTGTTACTGTAGTTGTCAACATCCATTTAGTCATTCAAATAACACACATAACATTATTGAGACTAAAAAGCTCAAAAGCTGACCAATCTTGAAACACGTTTAATTTACCTACCTTAATCTCTCAAGAAAAATCAGCGCCCACTCACCAAGTTCCCCACAAAATGATCTCTGAAATATTTATACGAATTTTATTCATGATGGTTCACTATAAATAATTCACGGACTGTAAAAATGTTATTTAAATTCGGTTTTAAAACGTACAGTGTCCATTAATCAGTTGGCATCGCACTGAATTCTGATGTCCGGAGTTCGGGGAACGGTGCTTTCCAATTTTTGGACGGGACGAAGGGTTTATCAGGCGGGATAAGGGTTCAGGAGTATGTATGATGTAAATTAAACGAATATTGAGTGGGTCTGTTAATAGTTTTGTAGTTAGGTATGTGATTTGTTCGGAGTTTTTTCGATGAAATCTAAGTCAGTTCTTCCATTTAATTGAACTTTAACTCAGCCTCCTTCAATCAAGTAAACAGCTATAGCTTTTTATTTTATTTCCATTAATTGAATATTTTTTTCGTTTTCATGGCAATTAGTTTCGATTGAAGTGTTGGAAAGTTACTTCCAAAAGACTAACCAGGACTTTAATTTTTATTATAATTTTCTTTTTTTTTTTAAATGGAGTTTAAGGATCAAGTTCGAACCTATATCACATAGCTACGAGACGGAGAGAAATCCTGTTTTCTAGCAGTGGAAACATTATAGGTAGGGTTGCTGGAACAAGCTAGTGTTTGCATAAAACTATAATTTGTTCCACAAGGGTGTATTTAAGTGCTTCAGGCTTTGGCAAGACCGAACCCTCCTTTCCCAGTTTCCGCAAATGATTTTTGTTAACAAATTAGTCCACCCAATCCAAAATTACGTGACATTACATGCTACAGTGCACCCAGTAATCTAGTTAGGCAGCTAGATAACTTAAATGGACCAAGGCTTAAGACCAAAAACCAAATGGACCAATCTTAGGACCGTAGTGTACATTACCTTTTGAAAGTGGTGAGTTGACGTCCAAACTCACCCTTTTGCCTTCGTTATCTTAAAACCCAATTTCAGAGTAGACATTGCGCCTTAACTTTGTGTTACCTGGGCTTAAAGTTTTAAAAGTTAGAAGGCTGTACTCTTGTTAAGGAAGGAGTAATGTTCTTGTGAACTAGAATTGGTCAAAAGCAAAGTTTGTATAAACTTGTTTTAATACCTATAATAATCTGTTAGGTAGCGGGGAGAATGTTTAAATTAGTCACCATGGTCCCATAAAGCAAATGCTAACTGTAGAAAAACGGGTGGGTATTAGTCAGTAAAAGTGTGAATTTCTCTCTGGCTTCACCCAGAGCGGGAATCATTTCATGCGCCTGTAAAAAAACCGTAAAAATGGGTGTTTTGGGAGGTTCATGTTTCCGATTTGTCGGAAAGAAAACCCTGTGTGTTACTATTGTGTGGTGTGTGGGTCGCCGGGAGGACGCACTGGAGCATACAGTGGGCAGGAAGTCTGACACACACAGTGATTTGATAATGTCCTGTTAGAAAAAGAGGATTTGCATGACACAACGTCATCGTTTTTAATAAAGCTTCATTTTCTTAACAAATATACATAACAGTAGCTTTTGCCCGCGACTTCGTTCGCGTAATAATAAAATATAGCCTATGTCACTCAGGAATGAAGCAGCTTTCTATCAGTGGAAAAAAATTAGCAATCGGACCAGTACTTCCAGAGATTACCTCCTACAAACAAAAAAACAAAAAAACAAACTTTGCCTCTTTATTATATTAGTGTAGAAGATTAAAAAGATGTACAGTTGTTTTATTACACCTTAATTTTTTGTTTTTGGTAGGGAAACCTTCAAAAGGCGTCTGGACTTTTAGGGGAAAGATCAGTCCCCTAGCCAAGTTACGACCGTTTCGTTTCGACTCTCTTGCCTCGAGCGCTTCGAGTTGGCCATGCCTCCGATTTCTTTGTTCTGACCACGTGACTGAGCGTTGAGATGACGTCAGAAAAAAGGAATCGGAGGCATGGCCAACTCGAGGCGTTCGACATTTTTTTTTTTTGGGTGGAATATAATCAATGACGGTTGTCACTATCTCCCGCTCTTGAGTGGAGCGGGAGATAGTTTCAGACTCTTACTGACTAAAAACCCACCACGTTCCTTCAAGCCTTCATACCGGGGCTCGAGCTGTGTTTCGAAACTAACTTCGACCCTATTGTTGCTGACAACTCCTTGAGTCGCGCGGGAACAGTGCGCGCCGTCGACGACTTGGGCTCGGTCCGGACAGTTAATGGACGATCGGACAGCGAGCTACCCACAGCTCGCCGTCAGCAAGCCCGCGCCTACGGTGGCCGGAAATCGGGATCGGAATCCCGGCGGCGGCGGCGAGAGCGCCGTTGCCTGATGCGGTCGGCCTCCTCCTTTGTGAGCATTACTGCTTCGCAGAAGTCGGCGACCGCCTGCCACTCCTCCTCGCTCCGGACCAGCGCCTGAACCAAGGCCCGGCGCGAGAGATTTCCGCCGCCGATCGCCCCACGAGGGCACGGCGATGCTCCGCCCAAGCAGGGCACTCCTCGACTGTGTGTTTCATCGTGTCCTCCGGGCGTTCCGCACAGTAACGACACCCGGGCGTCACTTCCGCATGAATCAGGCACAGGAAACTGCCGAACTTGCCATGTCCGGTGAAGACCTGCGTCATGCGGAAGGTAAGGACGCCGTGAGGTCTTTCCAGCCACGCCTCAAAGAGGGGACTTACCGCCATAATTGTGGCGCGCCCAGCACTGGGTCGCGATAGTCGCGTTCGACATGAGAATCGAAACGAAACGATCATAACTCGTTAAATTCGTGACCTCTTAAAAAATCACTTCGGAACCCTCACATCCCTGAGGAGATGTTTTGTAACACCTGGAAATGTTTAGTAGCATTTCCAGATGTTCCAATCACCTAAAATCTGTCAGTAAGTCACACTTTTGTTTGTAGGTTACCATAGACTTTTGTTATGCCAATAAATACATGTTTCCATGCAAACAGAGTAACGTGAAAAAACATTTTCACTCTTGAAAGATATTTGTAACAATATGTTTCTGTCGCAATATCTTCTAAGGGTCACAAACAAAACAATCATAGCATTTGATCTGAAAATCAGTCATCGAAGTAACCGTTTGATTATTCTGATCACGTGTAGACAATAGTTCAGGAGCAGTCGAGTGAGGCTACTTATCACCGGTCTTACGGCTTTACACACGGTCGGAATTTATCACTGAACTGTAGGTTTTTTGGGAGGAGGAAAAACAATGCGAGATATTGGGAGGGTACAAACAAAATATAGGTTTTAGTGTTAGTTAAAGGTTGTGAAAGTTATTGCTGTTATCAAGTCGATGATTAACTTCTTTGATAATGGAGAAGTTTCATGATGCTCTTAATATAATAAGTTAACGGAATTAAAATGTAATATATGTCAGTGAAGGTAGCGGGAATCCGATGGATGCGGGACGCACATGATCGTTCGTTGTGGCGACGCTTGGGGGAGGCCTATGTCCAGCAGTGGACGTCTGTCGGCTGAAATGATGATGATGATATGTCAGTGAAGTCAATAGTACAGAAGCTAACTTGGCAATGATACGAAGCGCTGATGATGTCACACCACTTTGACAGAGTCTAGCAGAGGAGAAGAAGTCATCACTTATTAAGCTATTGCATAGCTTCTATCGCGGGCCTTGAGCGTGAATACCGAATCCAGAAATTCCGTAACGAAAATAACCTAACACCCCCCACTCATTTGTTTTTTGAGCGTGGTGACCGATAAGAAAACAAATGAGTGAACAATCAATCAAAATTAAATTCAATGTGTGAAAGTGTAACTTCAATTAATATCAAAGAAAAAAAAAAACAAAGGAAAAAAATACTGCATAAATAAAATAAATAAATAATTATAATTGCATAAGTTGATAAAAATGCTATGCAATAGCTTTACCGCGGCAGTCCCCGAGTGTCACACGTCTTTTTTAAGCTATTGCATAGCTTCTATCGCGGGCCTTGAGCGTGGAGACCGAATCCAGAAATTCCGTAACGAAAATAACCTAACACCCCCACTCATTTGTTTTTTGAGCGTGGTGACCGATAAGAAAACAAATGAGTGAACAATCAATCAAAATTAAATTCAATGTATGAAAGTGTAACTTCAATTAATATCAAAGAAAAAAAAACAAAGGAAAAAAAATACTGCATAAATAAAATAAATAAATAATTATAATTGCATAAGTTGATAAAAATGCTATGCAATAGCTTTACCGCGGCAGTCCCCGAGTGCCACACGTCTTTTTTAAGCTATTGCATAGCTTCTATCGCGGGCCTTGAGCGTGGAGACCGAATCCAGAAATTCCGTAACGAAAATAACCTAACACCCCCACTCATTTGTTTTTTGATCGTGGTGACCGATAAGAAAACAAATGAGTGAACAATCAATCAAAATTCAATTCAATGTGTGAAATTGTAACTTCAATTAATATCAAAGAAAAAAAACAAAGGAAAAAAAATACTGCATACCTAAATAAAATAAATAAATAATTATAATTGCATAAGTTAATAAAAGTGCTATGCAATAGCTTTACCGCGGCAGTCCCCGAGTGCCACAGGTCTTTTTTTTTTTTTTTATTGAGATAAACTAGTGCTTGACTGCGATCCCACCTGATGGTAAGTAGCGATGCAATCTTTGATGGTGAGGCGCACTAGTTTACAAATACCATAAAACCTTCCTACTCCTACTCCTATTACCTATAAATATTGTAAAAAATCAATCTATAATATTATTATGTAACTATAAATTTGATGGTTCTATGTACATGAACTTATAGGTTTAAGTTGAAGCTTTCTTTTATGCAGGTAATGCGTCTAAAGAGACCTTCTTCTTTTGTAACAACTTTTGTTCTAAATATAGATAAAGTAAATCAAGTGTCTGTGGGTGACTGTATGAGTGAGAGAGTAGTGTGAAGATGTGAGTAAAATTTCATGAGTGTCAGTAAATGAGTGAATTCTTCATTGTTCTTCAGTTATTTTGGTCAGAGCTTTTAATTTAAAAGATTAGTTAGTAAAACAATCCTTCAAGCTTCCTCGACAAACTTTCTCAACCTCAAACCAGGTCGAGTCATCAAGAGCAGTAGAGCGTAATCAAACGCGAAGTGAGCATGAAGACAAAGCTAACAAAGCGTGCCAAACACGCCACATAAATTGTACACAGAGACAGGAGACAATAATATATATTGAATGAACTGAATACAGAGGTGGTTAAGAGCCTGCGCATACTTGTGACAAGACTATCTTAGACTGACTTGTCTGCGACAAGACTGATTTGTCTACGTCACGGCAATACAATATTACATACTGGCCTGTTGGTCTAGTGATTAGTGACCCTGACTGCTATGCCGGAGGTCGTGGGTTCGATTCCCACCCAGGACAAATGTTTGTGTGATGAGCATTATCATTTGTTCTGTGTCTGGGTGTAATTTATCTATAATATGTATGTATTTAGAAATACATAAGTATGTTTATCAGTTGTCTAGTACCCATAACACAAGCTCTGCTTAGCTTGGGACTAGACGGCGTTGTGTGATAGTTGTGGAATATTATTATTATTATTTCGTTATGTCATTATTATTATATTATAACATATAAATTATATTTTTAAATATTTAAATAAAAAATATTTAAAAATAATAATATTTTATTATATTATTATTATATTAAAAACCATTTTCTGTTATCGTAGACAAAACAGTCTTGTCGCAGAGAAGCCTGCAGTTTCGTAGACCAGTCTGTCTAAGCCAGTCATGTCTCAAGTGTGCGCAGGCCCTAATTCATTGAACAGTTGTTTTAATGTGTACACCGATTCTATAATGTATATCTTTGCTTGCTTGCAAAATTATATTTAAATACTACCTTCCAACGCACAATAATAATATTAGCTGCTTATGTTTTAAGTTAATTTTGTATCCATTGAGTTTGAAACTTGTTTATCTACTTATTAGAGGTCCCGACAGACATTGTCCTGCCTGCTGGCCGGCTTTTCATCAGATGAATTTGAGAACTCGATTGCAGCGCTTCCTGCCGGGTTCAATAGTATTTTCGAATCATCCACCACTTTTTTTTTCGCTAGGTAATAATCATCCAAATGATATCCCCAACCCTTGGGCGGAGCGGAAGATAGTATCAGACTCTTACTGACTAATAAACTCACCCCGTTCCTTCTTGCCTTTCATACCGGGGCTGAGCCTCCCTTTAGGAACTAGACCCTGGCCCCAGTAAGCTTCGACCCAGCTGGGCCCTTGCTGTTGCTGACAACTCCTTGAGGCGCGTGGGAACAGTGCACGCCGTCAACGACTTGTTCCGGACAGTTACCAGACAGTCGGACAGCGAGCTACCCAATGCTCACTGTCCGCAAGCCCGCGCCTACGGCGGCCGGAAATCGGGGTCGAATCCCAGCGGGAACCATCTACCACTCAAGTATACACTTAAAATTTAATCCAAATTGTTCGAATCGTGTTGAAGAAGTTAGGTGACAAACACGCGTACCTACAGAACAATTATTTAAATAAAGATGTCAATGATAGTTTTACCAGAACTATAAAAATAAAACATACATATACTGGTACTGACATTTAGAAGAAGTTAGGTGACAAACACACATACAGAACCATTATATACACATACATAGAGATATCAATGTTAATTTTACCAGAACAATAAAAATAAAACATACATGTACTGGTACTGTTAAAAATAAGTGCAGCTGGTCGGGTGAACAATTAAACGTGGTAGACACGACACATAAATTGTATAGCGAGGCGGGAGACAATAATATATTATTGAATGGACGGCAACGATACATGGACGTAGGAAAAGTAGAACATACTATACTATATGTTTTAATGGCTTTTGTCTTCTCTGATATCTTCTTTTTTTAATATAAAGAATTAGGTTTGTGTACATATGAAATTTGGTAAGTTCAGGTTACAAGCTATTATAGATTCCATAATATTCGAATCCATGAGCCAGTTAAGCGTGAATGAGTAACAAAAGTACATATACACTTCCAAATTATGGCCTTTAAAATTAATTTAAGTGTGATTATTTAACAGACAGTCAGATTCAACTGTCTTTAAACTTCAGCTGTAAAAGTATTCGTGGGTTC
This sequence comes from Mythimna ferrago, assembly GCA_910589285.2. Taxonomy (NCBI): domain Eukaryota; kingdom Metazoa; phylum Arthropoda; class Insecta; order Lepidoptera; family Noctuidae; genus Mythimna; species Mythimna ferrago. The sequence goes on from OU342689.1 coordinate 6,215,266, forward strand.
GATTCCTACCCAGGACAAATGTTTATGTGATGAGCATGATCATTTGTTCTGTGTCTGTGTGTAATTTATCTATAATATGTATGTATGTATTTAGAAATATATTAGTATGTTTATCAGTTGTCTAGTACCCATAACACAAGCTCTGCTTAGCGTTGCGTTGAGTGGTAGTTGTGGAATACTATATTATATTGAAAGAATTACTGAAAAATAATTTTTAAGCTGATTATTCCAGTAACTTCAATTTAAAAAAAGCATTGAAGTGCCAACGTCATCGTTAATACTCTTCAAAGCAACCCTCTATTTGTCGACAGAGGAAATGAAACACTAGAGGGGGGAAACAAATGGCCAATTATGCGGAAATCGACGCATCAAACAATTTTCTGCTGTAACAGATTTCAAAATAAATTGTTGTTGTTCAGAAATGTAATGATTGAGAACAGAATAAACTTAATTGTACACCAAAAGTAAAATAACAACATAAACTCAAATTTATGGGTACAATCAGGCGGTCTTATCGCTTAAAGCGATTCCTACCAGACACATGACACTGGCAGAATAGTCGACACCGGCTCAGTTGCCAAAGAAGAAAAAAAAAACCTTATGATGGATTGAAAAGAATAAAACAATATAGGGGTGGTCTGCTGTGTACTGCTAATAGATAACTTTGAAATTATATATATTATCATCATCATCATTTCAGCTGATAGACGTCCACTGTTGCACATATGCCTCCCCTAAGTGTCGCCACAATGATCGATATATACACCGTTAAATTTTAATCGTTTTAATCCCGTGGAGGGTCGGTGCGGTACATGAAACACTATCGATTTGTAAAGATAAAATTAAAAAATAAAGTACCTCTTTTTCAAAACTCGTATTAATTTACGCATGTACGAAATTAATTTCTTTAAGAAAAAGTCAGCTGAGCGAGTTCAATGACCTGTAGGTACTTTGTACGCAACGCCGACTATTAACTACAGCTCATCGAACTCGCTCAGCTGACGTTTTCTTAAAGATACTAATTTCGTACATGCGTGAATTAATACGAGTTTTGAAAAAGAGGTACTTTATTTTTTAATTTTATCTTTTAAAATCGATATGGTTCATGTACCGGATCGACCCTCCACTGGATTAAAACGATTAAAATTTAGCGGTGTATATAGGTACATATATATTTCTATGTATAAATATTATAATATCTTACACAATTTCATTGAGATTCTTAATAAACAGTTTTTATTATTTATTATTTCAAATTCCCTGTCAGTAGCTGTTTTCCCCGACAGAGTATTAACTAGAGTGTCTTTAAGGCAATAGTGACTAGTTTACTTCAAGGCAAGCGTAAATACACCTACGCAGCCTATTTTTAACTCAGATTGACGAGTTAAAAATAGGCTGCGTCCTTATGAACTTATTTTCGATATTATAAACTACTTTATGAAGAACTTATTATTTATGTTCTTGGTAAAATACCCTATAAAAAACGCTCAATATTTTATAACTATGCGGGCGTTCGCTTGTTGTTTAACCGAAATGTCGCGAAATTACGCGCGAACTGGCACGTTCGCTTGGGGTTTGGAAAGTATACTGTATAAGGATGCAAATACTGAAATGTGACGTCATCGCAATTAGGTTTGCTCAAATGAGAGCGAGATATTTCCACTACGCCCCCACTCTTCCTCAAACCAATATTTGGAATGCTAATTGCTGGCTTGTATTGATGCTGTTTTCAGAAAAATATTACTTTTGAATGTTATTTGTTGTTCAGTATAAAATATTTAAAATAATATTAATTCAAATAATGATGAATAAATGTAATAATAATAATAAAATATATGAGCCGTTTGGCGTTGAGACTCTTGGACAGTGGCGTTCGAGTGCTCATGCGCTTTTTAAAGAATTATGTAAACGGCTAGTTGACACTTCGCGTGACCCAAAAGCTGGCTTTTACCTCCGTCAGGGATTAAGCATTTCCACACAACGTGGCAATACCGCCAGTGTTTTGGGCACACTTCCAGTCGATAGCGATGCGGAGGAATTTTTGACGCCACATTTTAGGTAGGGCTTATTGTTTTTATTGTAATTTTAATTAGTTAAGTGTTTTTATTTTATACATATTTAAATAAAAAGTTTAAAATATTGTGCAAATATAAGCACAGTCAGGCAAATACCTAATTCCATAGCCTGAATGGCTTATGTATACTCGTAATTAATACAATTTCACTCAATTACACATTCCTGTGTTTATTGATTCATAGTTTAACTGTTGATAGAGCATTTAAGCAAATAATAATTATCATAAGTTACGGTACACACGTTACTCTAATTACTGCCTCATCGTCATTGATTGACAATCCTCTAAGTTTGCATATTATATTATGTTAATCTCTTTGATCCTTAATTAAAGTTGCTTTTTTGGAAGACTCTTTTCTTATTATTGTAATAAACTTTGCTTTAATCAATTCTATTTCTTTCTATTTAATTCAATTATTACTTTGCTTCTACGATCATTAAACTAGCCTAAAAGCCCAAGCTGCCAGAATTTAATAAAAGTTGATAGTTTGTCAGTGCTTGTCCTCAATTGCAAGCAATGGGTAGCTCGCCGTCCACCCGTCCTGTTAGTACTAAACCTGGGATAACGGCACGTTGTGTTCTGTATGCGACTTAAAAAGATCTCAGCAAGACTAACAGGACCAGTTAGGCTCGTCGTCGTGCCTGCCAGGGTTGCGGATTGTTCGAAGGAGTTATAGAGACTCTCGAAAAAAGGCAACTGAAGGAGTACTGTGAGTTTTAGACAGTAAAAGTCTGACACCTCCTTCCGCGATTGATAGTTACGATATAGATAATGCATTGGAGTAAGGCCGCTGGTAATTAAAATGGTTTTCAAAATTTATTTTTTCACATTTTAGTAAAACCAAACCAAACCTCGCTAGCTAACAAAAAAGTAATCAAGTACCTATTCAAAATAACATTATCATATTCAACCCAACACAACATAACATACCTATTTTTTTTTACTTGAAAATACATTTACCTCGATGCTGCCGAAACTCCCTAATACCATCCGTACCTAAGTAAGAATCGAACGATTTTTTCTCGAACATCGAAAACGATTTTTCAATTACGAACCCGTTCGATTTTCTGAGTGGATACTTTTGCTTGCGGAGCACGTAACCTGAAGAGTTCTATGGCAGTCATTTCCTGCTCTCATGCCGAATGAAAGGGTGGCACGTTAAACAATTAGGGGTAGTTCTTTAGGTAATTTGTGTGTATCTACTTTTTGTTAGTGGTAGCTTGTTGAATGTTTTGTTGGTCATTCATGATAATTAAGATTTATTTTAAATTTTCATTAAAGATGTGGCGACATTTATAACGCTATGTCGGAACTAAAATTCAAAATCCTGCATCGTGTTATTTGAGTTAACCGTTATAGAATTTACAACTTTCGGGCCGTTGCGCAGACCAGATATAACATCCATCTGGACGGAGGATCTTCCCTATTCAATGGAGGTTTGTGGAAGTTTACACCTTGTACTGTATATAGGGTGACTGGCAATTAGTGTACGATACTTAAACACGTGATTCTGCTCATGATAACAAACAATTTTTATTAAGCATGGGAGCAAAGCCGAAATCGCGAAAAAAATATCAGCTGTCCACTACATTAGGCAAACATAAATGTACTGATCAGCCGATTTTTTTTCGCGATTTCAGGTTTGTTCCCATAATAAAAGTTGTTAGTTATCATGAGCACAATCACATGTTTAAGTATCGTACACTAATTACCAGTCACCGCATATATCTAAAAAATCATAAAACATCGTTCATTGATAAAACATGTGCAGCATAAACTAAAATAACATAATTATTCGTCTAGATCTCAACACAGTGACACAAGTGAGTATGAGGGAAAGATTATTTAGAGATAAAATCCAACAGCCAAGAAATGGTTGTTTTTGAATTCGGAATAGAAATTTTTGGGAAGGTTTAATATTTTTATCGATAGGAAATCCATCAGGTACACTGCTTACCTAATAATTTGACTTTAAATATTTAGTATTTTCATAAAATATAGGTGGACTAGAATCGCCAAATTTCAGTGATCATTGCTTGCACTACAGATGGTCGATGGGGCCGAAAGGTTTGGAAGGCTTCCCACAAGTTAGACCGATGACCTGGAGAGAGTCACAATAATTCCATGGATATGAAATGCACACGACGGGTCGTTGTGGCGATACTTGAGGGAGGCCTGTGTCCAAAGTTGACACTTTTAGGCTGAAATGAAGATGATGATGAGGTGGGTTATAAAATAGTGTAAAACTTTAATCATGAAGATAAAAGTGAGCTCCAACAAAGCATATGGAATCGCCGTGTCCCACAATGTATGAACAACTTTCCACGAAATCTATTGGCATATGATTTGCAAGATTATACAAAAGAGTTACCACAGCCCTGAAACGCAATGGGCAACTGAAAGAACAGGTAGGTTTTTTCAGTTTTTAGTATCTCGATCTACACAGAGCGGGTTATTTAAGTACTAATAAAATTAGGCAAAACGTAGCAATCTTTTTTTATTATTGATAGGCTCGCGTTTGACCACTATCTCACCGGATGATAAGTGATGATGTGGCCGACGATGGAGCACGCTTGCCTAGAAGTAACCTATTCACTTATTCACAAATAAAATATTTCTGATATCTGATTTCACTCTTGACTTAAATACCCCTAGGTTGTAGCTATCAGGAAACACAGACTCTGGCAGGGAATTCCACTCCTTAGCTGTACGCAAAATGAATGTGTTTCCAAAACGCTTTGTGCGAATGGGTGGGATATTTACCATGTACCGATGGCGCAACGCCGTACGTCTAGTGGTCCGATGATGGAACGCATCGCATGAATCGCATGTATATCACAAGTAGGTAATACGTATTATATTAAATTAGATTGCTTAGTCCAATTGCCAAGTCAATCTCCTTCATCAAGGTCTCTTATATATGGACTGAATAAATTAACCGACTTGGTATTACATTGATCTCACAACTTTTTCGATAGAAGAACTGAGTTGAGTTCCTTTTCCTACAAGTTACGTTTTTGATGGCATAATGTTTTATTGACCTTGAAGCCCTGACTCCTGAGCCAGGTAACCTGTGTTACAGGAGTCAGTGTCTTCACTCGTTTGTGGAACATTAACAATTTATGCAGCTGTTTGATGATTTTCTAACCCAAAACAAAGGTACGAGTAGTATGTCACCCGGCAAAATATAAACATCACGACAAAGGCAGGTACCGCATTTAAAATGCGCAGCCATAGAGTGAATAACGTCAAAATCCTTTTTTATTCGTGTCATATTTTTGGAACGTCCTATTTCGCCTACATTTTTCCACACGGACAGTTTTTATACGTCCGTGAAATATTTTAACTAGCGAAAAGTTTGCCGTGATATTTTATAAATGAAAATATTATTTGGTTTCACTACACCATAGGCATTTTTGGGAACATTGGTTTGTATTCAGTGTTGCGTAATACAGTTTTATAAAGTTATTTGCTTGGTTATAAAAATGTCTTTTTATTATTGATAGGCGCGCGTTTTTATTAATGTTTATAGGTTCGCGCTTGACCGCTACTTCATCTAACTAGAAGAAACCTATTCACTATTGATTTAAAGATTCCCGGGTTGTAAGCCATCAGGAAACACAGACTCTGGCAAGGAATTCCACTCCCTAGCACAATTAATGTATTCCCAAAACGTATTGTGCGTGTAGGTGGGATGTCCACCGTGTACCAGTTTACTATAATTATACAGGTATGTGCGTCAGGTGAGATAGTGCTGACCTGATGGTTAGCGATGATGTGGTCGACAATGGAGCACGTTTACCTAGAATTACCTAACCTAACCTTATCACTCTTGATTTATAGGTTTGATTAATTAAAGACTACTAATGGTAGCTATCAGGAAACACTGGCTCCGACATGGAAATCCAGTTTACTGGATAAAAGCGTACCTTGTTCCCTCAGTTGCATTTTGAGTTCCAGGACCATGGGTATCCTTCTTTCAGAACCGTTCCTATGGCTCTAGCAGGCATCCAAACTGCTGGGCCTCTACGATTTGCGAACATCTATTTGGGGCACGCCCTCAATGTCAGAAAATCGTAGCCGTAATAAGCAGCATAGTACCATGGACTAGTAACGTATCATCCTACGTATTGTGGTTAAAGAGTTGAGAATCTGGAGTAGTTATGGATAAGGAGACGCCAAGTGCAGACGCCGTCCTGGGCGTATATATTATATACGCCACGAAAAATGTGCAAATGTACTCCTTGAAAACCTGCCTAGATTTTCCTACGTGTATGTTGGGTTTGACTTCCAGCCATTTTCTCCTCCTGCTTGCGTCGTTTATCCTGAATGCTGAGGGTCGTGACCTCGACGAATATGTATATAATTTGACCATTACATATTTACTGTATGGACTTTAAAAGAGACCTTGACCCCTGAGTTTGTTTCGGTGTTTCTTCTCAGGGTAGTCAGATAGGAAACACCGGCCTCATCTAGCACAAAATGACGAAAAAAAAAAATTGACGTGTAAAAGTGTTTTTTAAACCTATTTACAAAATAAATATCATTTATCATTTATCATTTATCAATAACTTTCTTGTGGACTAAATTTCGCCAAGTTGTCCTATCTTCGGCGATGTGGATGGCGTCGCAGACTGTGGTCTCTAGTGTAACACGGATTTGATCTTTGGGCTCCTGCCCCTGGATCTTTTTCCATCTACTTTTCCTGTTAGAAGCAGTTTTTCCAGGTTATCTCACCTCTCTTTTTGGCAATGTGGCCAAAGTAATCAAAGATTCTTCTTTGGCATATGGTGGTGAGTCTCATGGGTGACCTGAGTTCGGCTATTATGGAGACGTTGATCCAATGCTCTGTCCAGTGGATTCGAAGCATTTTCCTCCAACACTACATCTCAAAAGCGTCAATCCGGCAAACGGTCAGCTTTTTTAAGGGTCCAGGTCTCCGCACCATACAGGAAGGTGGTGAAAATGAGGGTGGTGACGAGCTTTCCAGCCATTTCACATGCCGCTAAAAACCAGTTTTTTACAAGGAGTGACGGCCTTAAATTACCTCCACAACCTAGTTAGTGGTTAACACGATACACCTTCCTAAGTCTACAGGTAACGTACAGCAAGATGTTTTATCTTTTTTTTATTTTAATTCCATGTATCTTTTACGTAATAAACTTTATTGTCTGATGTATCTGTCTGGCAGACAGGTAATGTTTGCTAAAAGGTTACATTCATATTTAGGTCTTTAAATTAAATTATTATTCTCAACGCGTACATTATGGTGGTGCTCAGAAAGGTTTTTGAACTTTTCGGCTAAGGCTTTCTAAATAAAACATACCTGTTTAGATAATGTATTATAATAATCTGCTGGGTGCAAAAAATGTAGAAATAAATAAATATTTATATGTAATGCTTTATTAGGTCACAGTAAAAACCAGAAAATGAATCCTAAGGCGTACTTTCTATATAAAAAGTATATCATACGTAAGGTTTCCGAAAAATCTCTTAACCGTGACATAATTCTTAAAGCGTATAGTGCCTTGAATATCTGGCCAGCGTTAAATGCACATATACTCGTACTGCCGCCTATGCTCGAATAGGGCCTCAATAACCTTTAAAACCATTTTCTTTGCGAAATATTGTTTGATTTACATATGTTATGTATCTACATTTTGAATAAAACTTAACCAGCATTTTTTTTTGTAAACATAATTATTTTGTGCATACGAAAAAAATCATATGTTGATAATGCTGTACATGAATTTATAATCTACACTAATATAATAAAGAGGTATAGTTTGTTTTTTTTGTTTGTAGGAGGTAATCTCTGGAAGTACTGATCGGATTGCTAAATTTTTTTCACCCATAGAAAGCTGCTTGATTCCTGAATGACATAGGCTATATTTTATGAACGCGGGCGAAGCTGCGGTCAAAAGCTAGTTAACATATATTTTTATCAAATCTATTGTCCAAGCCGTTACCGAGGAGTAGACTTCAGTTCTGTTCAATGTGTTAAGGCACTGCTCGGGAGTTAGGGCCTTAAACAAAAATTATATCTACTACAATTCTACACACCAGCAACACCCAAGGGTCGACTTACGAAAGGCAGGAACATTATGTTCCTGCCATATGTACCTACATATGGCTTTAGTTAGTAAAAGTCTGACACGCCTCCCTAGAGGGAGAAATCAGAGAATGATTGGATCAAATGTGGAGTTAGGGATTGGGAATAAAACAGAGGCTTTTTATCGACGTCTTATAATCTGTTTTTTTAATCTAAATACACTGTAAACTTTGGCATCTTTTAATTTATCTATCAAATTCTCTATGACTGGCAGAGGAAATTTATCCTTTATCATCTTTCTACTTAACTTTCTGTAGTCAATACATACACGGGTAGAGCCATCTTTTTTAGGGTTCCGTAGCCAAATGGCAAAAAACGGAACCCTTATAGATTCGTCATGTCTGTTTGTCTGTCTGTCTGTCCGTCTGCCTGTCTGTCTGTCTGTCTGTCCGTCCGTATGTCACAGCCACTTTTTTCCGAAACTATAAGAGCTATACTATTGAAACTTAGTAAGTAGATGTATTCTGTGAACCGCATTAACATTTTCACACAAAAATAGAAAAAAAGCAATAAATTTTGGGGTCCCCATACTTAGAACTGAAACCCAAAATTTTTTTTTTCGTCATACCCATACGTGTGTGATATCTATGGATAGGTCTTCAAAAATGATATTGAGGTTTCTAAAATCATTTTTTTCTAAATTGAACAGTTTGCGCGAGAGACACTTCCAAAGTGGTAAAATGTGTCCCCCCCCCCTCTAACTTCTAAAATAAGAGAATGATAAAACTAAAAAAAATATATGATGTACATTACCATGCAAACTACCAACGAAAATTGGTTTGAACGAGATTTAGTAAGTAGTTTTTTTTTTAATACGTCATAAATCTAAAAAAATACACTATTATTAAAACATCGATCAAAGTTACAACGAACTACAAGAACTTTTATATTATGTTACTTGCTGCTACGGAACCCTTCATGGGCGAGTCCGACTCGCACTTGGCCAGTTTTTTTCTTTACTAGTACCAGCGGACTACTATAATCTGAATAACTTACTGAACTTGAATTATGCCCTTTTCCAACCACTCAGATACTTGATGTTCAACTATCTCCTGCTCCTTAATTGATAGAACTTAAAAAAAAAATTCGGAACACAAAGTTTTGAACAGCCTTTTAAGTTGGTTACTATAGATACTAAATTTAAATTTCATAAGCGATGTCTTAAAATGAACAAAGTAATTTCAAGTCCCTAAAGTGGGCTCAATACTTATTTATTTCTACGTAAATAGGAATTACGGAAGGTGAAAGCTTTGGCATAAATATGTAGATTTATATGTTGGTATCAATTTTCTTTCCATCTGCAATCTGGACGTTTTATATATACCAATTTTATTTGAATCAACCTGCTGATGTGGCTTTTATAAGGAAGGTAGACTTTTCCATATAATTCTGGTACTGATTATTGAGTATCATTGTGTTTACGGTTATTATTTTTTAAGTTTGGAATTGTCAAAACGAGTATCCACCTTTACGTTGTTGAAACCTCTACTGTACGGACCAAGCGTTTTGCCTCATCGTTTATACCACGTACATCGAGAGACTGGAACCATTTGCCTACTGCGGTCTTCCCGTCCGATTATAATTTTGTGGATAGGCTTAATAACCTAGTTCTAAATGACTTACCATCGGTCGGATTGCAGTCCAGCACTAGTTTATATTAAATTAAAAAAAAATCTCTTCCAGCTTTGGGTGGAGAGAAAGGAAGTGTCTAACTTTAACTTGTTCTCTTCGTTACTGGCTAAGACAACTCTTTTTTTTTTTTTTTTGTTATTAATGATAGGCTTGCGTTTGACCACTATCTCACCTGATGGTAAGCGATGATGTGGTCGACGATGAAGCACGCTTGCCTAGAAGAAACCTATTCACTCTCGACTTAAAGACTCCTAAGTTGTAGCTATCAGGAAACACAGATTCCGGCAGGGAATTCCACTCCTTGGCTGTACGCACAATAAATGTGTTCGCAAAACGTTTTGTGCGTATAGGTGGGATGTCTACCATGTACCGGTGGCGCAACGCTGTACGTCGTGTGGTCCGATGATGGAACGGACTTGGCGGAATTAGATTGTGCAATTCCAGTGCACACTCCCCGAAATGTAAACGATAGAAAACCGACAGACTAGCAACTCGGCGGCGATGCTCAAGGCTTTGGAGCTTCGACTCTATAAGTGCATCATTGCCGATGATTCTCTTGGCTCGCCTCTCAATCGACTCCAGCGCATCAAGCTGGTATTTGGCAGATCCATCCCAAAGATGAGAACAGTACTCCATACACGATCGAACTTGGGCTTGATAAAGATTGAGCAGCTGTTCCGGCGTGAAGTACCGTCTCACCTTTGCTAAGATCCCCAATTTTTTGGCAGCCAGTTGAGCCTTTGCATCGATGTATGAGCCGAAATTGAGAGTAGATGATAACGTAACTCCAAGAAGCTCAAGGTGGTCGGTCATCGGCACGGTCACACCCCGGAAAGATGGAGCCGGGTGGAATTGGCTCCGTTTGGCGGAAAAAAGACATGCCTGGGTTTTAGATGCATTGAACTTGACCAGATTGGCGTCGCCCCAATCGGAGACCGCTATCTTTGGAAAAATCCCGCAGTCATGGCCCATAAACTTTAACAATCAGAAATCTTACATTTCTGAGTGTATGTGTAAGTGTATTTTAACTGTAAAAAGAAAGCATTTAAATATCTACATAACATACCTAACATAAATCTCCTTTCTACGAGAAGGAATCAGTCGTAATCCTCTACCAAATGAGGTCACTGACATGTCTTCGACAACGTTCAACGTAACACATGTCTTCGAACTTCTTTGTTTTTGGACATATCGGTTTTCTAACGATGTTTCTTTTACCGTTTAAACAATGCGAATATGAATATTAAATTACACCTGAGTGCAGAGTTAATTCATTATCAGCATTTCAGCTGAAAGGCATTCACTGCTGGACATAAACCTCCTTCAAGTGTCACCACAATGCGGTCATTGCTCGCGACAGCTCGGACTTGCGGACAGTGAACAATGGGTAGCTCGCTGTCCGGCCGTCCGGTAACTGTCCGGACCAAACCCAAGTCGTCGACGGCGCGCACTGTTCCCGCGTGCCTCAAGGAGTTGTCAGCAACAGCAGGGACCCAGCCGGGTCGAAGCCTACTTGGGCCAGGGTTATCCGAAAGGGCGCTCGAGCCCCGGTGTGAAAGCTAGAAGGAACGGGGTGGGTCTTTTAGTCAGTAAGAGTCTGACACTATCTCCCGCTCCGCCCAAGAGCGGGGGATGTCATTGGATGATTTTTTCCCACCATAAAAAAAAAATGCGGTCATAGCTCAAAGACCAGTGCCATAAGTGTCTCACATCCATCGGATTTCTGCAAACCTCACCAGGTCATCGGTTCGTCTTGTGGGAGGCTTTCCAACGACACGTCTACCCGTTCGTGGTCTCCACTCTACCTAGAACCTTTCAGTTCCATGGTCCAAATCGAGTGCAGAGCTATGTCGTTTTAACTAAGCCTATGGGTCTAAACAGACGGACTGCATTTCAACTGCAAATTGCAGATTAAATGCAGTTGACACGACTGCAATAGTACTGCAAACACGACTACAATAGAACTGCAAACCAAACGTGTAGTCCGATTGCAGTCGTGTGAACTGCACACCGACTGCATCCGAACTGCACCATGCGCGGGAGTGCGGAGCGTGCGGTTGGGTGGGTATGATGCAGTTCGGATGCAGTCGGTGTGCAGTTCACACGACTGCAATCGCACCGCACGTTTGGTTTGCAATTCTATTGCAGTCGTGTCAACTGCATTCAAACTGCACTTAAACTGCAATTTGCAGTTGGATTGCAGTTGAAATGCAGTCCGCCTGTTTAGACCCTATAACAACGTCAGTGCCTCACTGAAGGCATAGACTTCCTAGAACACAAAGAGTGTTCGGTTACGTACAATTTAGTTTTCTGTCAGTCCTTTCTATAGCAGTTAAGATCGTCTTATCACAACTACTTATTTCATTGATACAAAATATTTTCATTTTATTTATTTATTTATTATATTCTATACTGTATTGTACACCACAGAAACAAAATACAAAAACATTATTAAAAATAAGTGTACAATGGGCGATCTAATAAGGTTCAGTTGAAAACCAGCGTCAGACAACTACCCGTAGTAGTCTGGCATTTCGCTGAACTGGACCTTTTTTGGCGCAAACGTGTGACAGACAATGTTACTTTTTATTTATTTATTTTTTGTTTTGCGCTTGTCTTAAGTTTTTGGTGTCTACAATGTTTTTTGCGCCAAAATAAATACTTTTCTTTCTTTTTCTTTCTTTTCTTTCTTTCTTTCTTTATCGCACAGGGCAATTTCTTACAGACAACTTTTTTAAAAACTTTCTCTTCTTTTTTTAAAAAAAAAAAACTTTGTCCCTCTTTAGGAATTATCTCCAGTAAGTGGATGCATTCACAACTATTTAAATTCACATACACTAAACATTCAGACCCTAAATATCTATAGCCCATATAAATATTTATTCCAAGGGGGAATAGGACCCGCGAAACGTAACGCAGCTGCCTAATGCTTCGACAACCAACCGTGCCGTAATTGGTTATCAAACCTTTTTTTTTTAATGAATGAGATAAATTAGTCGATCGAGATAATTCTACATTAATATTATAAAAAGGTAAAGTTTGTTTTTGTTTTTAATTTTTTTGTTTGTAGGAGGTAATCTCTGAAAGCCGATTACAAAAATATTTGCACCGATAAAAAGCTGCCTTATTCCTGAGTGACATAGGGTATATTTTACGGATGCGGGCGAAGCCACGGGTAAAGGCTACTTAGACATAAATTAGTCGATCTAGTCGATCCCGCCTGATCGTAAGCAGTAATGCAATCGTTGATGGTGAAGCGAACTAGTTTAATAAAAGCCTATTTTCTTTAGCCTTGAAGATACCAAATTATAATGGGACAGGAAGCTGTCAATTTTTTCCAGTCCAGTCCATGTACGCGGTGTTCATGACGACGCAAAACGTTTAGTCCGAACCGAAGAGGTGCGAATAATGTAAGGGTCACACTCACTATAAGTCGGGTTGTCGGATTATAGAAAGGTGATGGCGGAATCAAGTTATATATTGTCATCTCAAAATCTATATAAAGTTTATCTACATGCAATTATGTCTAAAGCATTAGGACTTAAAACACACAGAGGCAGAATCGATGCGTTGCGATGCGTCATATTTTTCGCACAACGCATATTCACGCGCGTCATCACGCTTTGTAATTGAAAAACAGAGGCTACTACGAGTTCTTAATGCGATCCATTTTACGACCTAAACTGAACTGTGACGGGATAGAGCTATGATATAGTAGTATATAACTCCATCTCTCTTTCTGGCTTGCATGACTGACATTCTAAAACGTCATTATAAGGACGCGACAGTGTGAGTTGAACCAAAGCCCACCTTTGTAGAGTGTTTTACTCGTACCTACCTAAAGTTTTAATAAATAAAAAAAAATATTTCAAATATAATATCATTTACTTATAGGTTTGTAGGTTAACAAAAGTACCTACTTTGATCCGAACTCACAATAACCCAATACATACTCCATCCTCACCTGGGGGCTATACGCGACAGTCCCTAATTGATGTAAATTTTAAACAAAAACACTTTGCGCATTAAAAATACAAGATCCTTCGTTGCTCGGGGAGTGGAGGTGGGACAGAAGGGATGGGGCTAAAGGGGGGTAGTCTTCATAAGAGGATTAAACACGGTAATAAGGTTTGCATCCTACACACTTGGCCGGGTCAAGTAGGGTTTACCGTCGTTCTTATGTTATGTTTTTGAAAGGGAGCTCTTTCGTATTATTAGATAGGTATAATTTTTCTGTCAAGTATGTATTTTGTGTGACGAGGAGTTATTGACAAATGAATGATGAATGCTTATGAGGGTTTCATGATTTATAGGAAATTAATTTAAATGGTTGTTCTTTTTCAGAGAAATCTTTTCCTATTTATAAAATGGATGCTCAGATACCGTCAAAATTTTCTTGCAAGCTTTATTTTTTGTAAGTAGGCGTAGGAAGTGTCCTATGACACAAAATATATAGGTACAGAAGTCAATCTACATACAAAGCGCGCTCGAGCAACGCACACAAAGACACCGCTCACAGACACGATGTCTCGGTCGCGTCTCGGATCACTCGTCGAACAGTTCCGGCTCAAACGCTCATTAGTGTGCGTCCACCGAGCGTAGGTATAAAAAGTGAAGTACATAGATGAGATTGTCTTCTGTACTTATCTATTTTGTGCCTATGATTTTAGTCCACGATATTTTAAAGGTCACTGATCAGGTATTCATTGTAACTAAGTAGGTATTTTCTTCCTCATCATGATTAATTTTATAAAGACCCAAATTCCTCGTTCATCTTTTGATCGCAGGGATTTATAGATTACTGAGTTTCGGGTTCTACGGGTTCATTGCCCGATTTGGCTGTTTTATTTAACTTTTAATAGGATGTTCTTAGTAATATCAGCTTTTTCTTTGAGATGGGGAAATATGTGTTCCTTCAGTTGCCTTTTACGCTCCAGGGCCAGAGTGTGACTCTTTCTAACCGTTTCACATCTCTTCGTAGCAGCCTTTTTTGTTTGAGGGGTTATGTCATTCAATAACTCCTCTCATTCTGGGTGAAGCGGGACGGAATGTCAGATTTGTATTGACTAAAACCCATCTTCCAGTTTCCAGTTTTCCATACCTTCAGTTGCTCTTTATGTTGTAAAGTCACGGTAAATCTGTAGCGACATCTATGACGCCATCTAAGAACTAAAATTCAAAATCTTGCATCGTTTAGATTACTCCGCGCGAATAAGACATATACAACAGCCCGAAATCAACTACGGGCAGTTACCTGGGCCAGACACAAGTTCCTTCATTTGCTAATTGCGTCTTAAAGCCACGGTGACTCTGTAGCGATATCTATGACGCCAACTAAAATTCAAAATCTTACATCGCGGTATTAGAGTTCTTTGCGTGAATACCACATATACAACACCCCAAAATCAACTACGGGCAGTTACCCGAGCCAGAGACCACACACGTCTGTTTGTCACATCGCTAAAACTCTTTCGAAGAATTTCGCAACCCTTAGTAGCAGCCCTGAGTCTTAACTCATGCTCGGATAATAGTAATAGGCTTACCCTCTATTATATGGGAGTTACATTATGATTGCTGAAATGTGTTTGTACCTGCCTACCCTCATGGGTATATACGTGACTAGCTTCTGCCATTGGCATCGCTTGTGTGAAAGTAGGCTTCTCTAAGCAAAATTTGGACCCTCTTTTATCCCTTTACGGCCAGTGAGGGGTAGCTAAGTGCGGGGCGGTGAGCGGTAAGATGAAATGTATGAAAATGTTTGAAGCCGCGCGCACGCTTACCTATGCCGCCCTGCTCACGGCGCCGCTCACCGCTAAGACCGAAGTCACGAACAGACCGCAGGTGTGAATTTAAAAAAAAAAATCTCTCTTAATGCTCCCTTACGTCATAAAATGAATTCCTCAGCCCTATAGTTTCAGCTGTGTGTTGATATGTCAGTCAGTCAGTCAGTTTCTCCTTTAATATTAGACTAGCTGCGCCCGCGACTTTGTTCGCGTGGACTACAGGATTTTGAATTTATTTCTTCTAAAATAAAAGTAGCCTATGTTACTCCTTATTACATCAGCTACCTGTCGATAAAAGTCCCGTCAAAATCAGTCCAGCCATTTCAGATATTAGCCCGGACAAACAGATAGACAAACAAAAATTGTAAAAAATGTTATTTTGGTGTATGTACCGTATATATATTCATAGGCATGTAGTTAAATCGCGATTATTTCAATATTACAAACAGACACTCCAATTTTATTTATATAAATAGAAGTATAGATTAGGTATGCTATTTTAAATTACAAAACTGGCCATCAAGGAAATGATTATTATTATTATTTTATTATAGCTGGCCTATATTGTCCCTCAGCTAGGCAAAGGCCTCCATCCATTCTTTCCAATGATCACGGATCCTTGCTTTCTCATTCCAATTCTTTAGGAAGCCATCTAGGTCGTCCCGGAATCTCTTTCATGGTCTGGCGCGGTCCTGTGTCGCTGTCTGGGCACCAATCCTGTGGTTTATGGGCCCACAGATCGTTAGACATGCGGCAGACATGTCCTGGCCGGTCCCAAATAAGTTGGGCAGCCTTTAGAGCCACATCAATGATTTGCTTTTTGGAGCACATGATCTGTTAATTTAACACCTAGTATGCTGCGCTCCTTAGTACGCTGGTAAACCTTGAGGGGTATAGAGAGAAAAAATGCTGAAAAGGTTAACATTACCTACATTAAAATATGGCTTATATGGCTTACGAAGTAACACCCCACCATTATTTCTTTAGCGAAATATGTTCCCTTTATTGGATTAGTAGGTGATTATTTTGGTGTTAATCCTTATAAAGATTAGGCTATCCCTTTCATACACATGGAGGTAAATGTGAGCCAAAAAAACCTGACAAGTGCAAATTGGACTCGCGCACCAAGGGTTCCGTACTAATCTTTTTAAGTAATTCGAACTCCGAATAGTCTCGAAGATTTTTTAAAATTGCAAAGTAGTAATAATTTTGAACGGTACTGTTTTTAGGCTTCTTTCTTTACATGTGCTATGAAATCTCGTTTACCGGAACGTAAACTGCTTTATGTTTAGATGGCGTTGAATTAGAAATTTTGGATTTGGAAGAGGTTGCAGATGTCCTCCATGCGTTCCTAAGAAAAATGGTTTTGATGACAGGTAAAAAAGTGATCTGGGTTCCATTATTGCCAACTGAGAAACAGAACTCAGAAAACAATGATCTGTATTCAAAAGATCTCTAACCATCGTGATGATTCTTTATTTAAATCACAGAGCACAGGCGTAGGGTAACCAGCCATTCGGTATTTTACGGGCTAAAGTGAAAGTGTGCGCGGGAATTGTATGAATTGATTTCACCATCGCCTTTCTTTTTTTGGACAACCCGAGGCACGGCGAGTGTGCACACTTACATTGTTAACGTCTCTACGGTTCAGACTAAGCGTTTTGCCTCGCTCAATTTGTTGTTGTCTTCTCATCCGTTTATAATTTAAGAAAGAAAGAAAAACATTTAGGAGTTTTCAAGGTTACCAAATTAGCGCGCTTACCATCAACAATTGCATCACTGCCTACCATCAGGTGGGATCGCAGTCAAGTCATAGTTTATATCATTAAACAAAAAAAACTTAAACTATTTATACTAAAACCTAAATAAATACCTAACGTATATAAATAAAATACAAAAACACAAAGTGCACTCAGGCGTCGAAGTACTCCTCCACATCGCTGTCATCCGGGAATGTGCCCAGAAGACTGGCAGCATTACCACGTTGAACGGCAATGCTAATTCTTTGAGCGAAGAACGAGCCAGCCCTCTGGTCACGCAAGGTGTCGATCAGTCGGCGAGAAATTTCCTTAAAAAGGAGACGCGCATTCGGACCCCATGACCCAAGCGTTTCGACCCCAAACGGCTCAAAACTGTAATTACCAATTATTAATAATTAATTATTAATAATTTGTTTGTTTATGTAGATTAAGTAATAAAATAATAAATTACATTTTGATAGAATCCTATATTAAAAAAAAAAATAAATAAATAAACAAAAAACCAATGGTGAAAGTCAAATGTGCGTTTGGTGTATCCTTGACAGCTTTACTACCAGGGTTAAAATTATCCACATAATTATCAGGGACTATTATTAACAACCGTAATGTTTGTGTGCGACCAGACAGGAACAACTATTTGTAATAGTATTTCATTACCAAGTAAATTATGTAGAAAAGTGAATATTTCCGGATTGGTATAAATAGTTAACGGACAGTCTAAAAATAGCAGTTTTCATAGTTCGTTGCGTGACCAACCTTATTAAGGAAGACGAGTTAATGAGGGACGTAGCTCATTTACTTGGATTTAAATGTCTAACGTTTTTTTTTTTTAAAGTACTGGAACTATGGAGCAAGATTATGGCTATTATCAGAGCGTATAATTATAAAGCGGTTACTAAGAAATTCCTGACAAAAAAAAAAATTTGCTGAACTTGCGAATAAGACCAAGGTATAAACACCCTCTTAATGTTCCCACTGCTGGGACTCAGGCCTCTTCTCTAGAAGATAGAATGGACCTTAATCCACCACGCGGGCCCGATGCGGGTCGGTGAATGTTATATGTCTTCAAATTTTTGGTTTTAGGACATGCCGGTTTCCTCACGATGTTTTCCATTATCGGTTTTTGAGAACAAAATAACGCGGCTGGCTGGGTTTAGACCCACGACCTACAAATTGTGAGGCGGGGCCATTACCACCCAGCTACCACTGTTCTCCTAGACAAGACCCAGGTCTAGGATAAAAACCATCAGACCAACAAGATGCTAAGTTTGTAGGATTACTTAAAGGAGTTACTGTGACCTTGTAACGCAAAAAGGCCCTAAGGCCTGCTGGGGGGTTGACTTCTAAAAAGGAAAGCCGTCGAAGAAACAAAGCAAAGGGCAACTAAAGGAACTCAGACAAGTTTTAGTCGGTAAGAATCTCGGCGCGTAGTATTCCACGTGGCCTTAAGGAGATGTCAGAAAAAGCGTAAGGGCTCCGCAGTGTCAAAGCCTATTAGGGCCATAGTTTGTGCGAAAGAGAACCTCATAGTCCTAGAATGAAGGCAAAGAAGGAAAATAGGAGCGGGTTCAAGTCAGTAAGAGTCTAACACGCCCTCTCGCTCCGCCTTAGAGTGGGAAAAGTCATTGAATGATTTCCTACCGAAAAAAGTCAGTAAAAATCTGATTCTCTAACTTTACTCAGAGCGGGAGAAGTTATTAGATGATTTCAAACCTCAAAAAAAGGTAAACAAGCTAGTCCCAATGTCCCATTAATCAAGGCATACAAAAGTGATCATAAATTACTGCAGAAGAACGCAGGCCGTAGGCAATCGTACTAAATTTTAATTTACAAAATAACGTAAAAGTTGAACATTTATGCCGTTTACAGCAATTATTTCTGCGGAGGTTAAAACCTTCGTATACAGGTTTCGGTGACAGGCGGTGGCAGTCACGGGTACGTCGTGTTTGTTTCCGTTTCCTTATTAAAATGGCGTTTTCGGAGGGTGTTGGAAAACGTGATTATAAGTAATCTTGTCAGCGTAATGTTTAACTAGAGAGAAGAGAGAGACGCTTCGGCGACTTTGAACACCTACCGTGTAGATCTTAGAATTGGAATAATGTGCCTGCAGCGGTTTTCCCGTTTGTTTATAATGGTACAAGGCTGGAGTGAATAAGCTCTTAACCTTTCAGATACCGTCAATTTAAGACACAAAGCCCGGCGTTAGCTTGGAGTTTAATGAATTAATAAACTAGTGCAATTTACCATCTACAATTGCATCACTGCTTCTTCAAAGCAAGCGTGCTCTATCGTCGGCCACATCATCGCTTACCATCAGATGAAATGGTGGTCAAACGCAGGCTAAGCAAATCAATAATAATGAAAAAAAATAATTTACCTTTAGGTGGGATTGCAGTCAAGTACTAATTTATAAATTACTGAAATGGGGATGTCGTATCGTTGTCGTATTAGCATGTCTTAGTGGAAGGCTATTAAGGCTTTGCCTTATACGGCCAGTTTCCGACCTGACTATTTTAAATTAAGAACGTATCAAATCTTACGTAAAAACTAAATTTAGACAAATTTTCAGGTTAATGTTGACATTAAGAAATACTCAACTTCAAATGCTTGAATAAGAAATAGATCTTTTAGTGGCTTTAGTGATTAACACATTAAGTATCCTGCCAGGACTGAGGGATTGTTTAAAAGAGTTATTGTTACCTTGGAACACCAAAGGCAACTGAAGAAACATAGGAGAGTTTTAGTCAGTAGAAGTCTGACAGTCCTTCTCGCTTTACTAACGCTGAAGGAGTTAAATGATAAATGATCTTTATTTTGCAAGTATGTTTTATAAAAAGACTTTTACACGTCAATTTTTTTTTTTCGTCAATTAATGCTAGATGAGGCCGGTGTTTCCTAGCTGACTACCCTGAGAAGAAACACCGAAACAAACTCAGGGGTCAAAGTCTCTTTTAAAGTCCATACAGCAAAACATGTAATGGTCAAATCATATGAGAACCATGCAGATTGAGCCTGAGATGGTCTTTTGAAGAAAGAACCACACAGTTCTAAGTGGACCTGTCCAGTCAGTGCAAGCATTTGTCAATATGCGTTCAGCTCAACTCAGGACTACTAAGGAGCTCAACGACAGTTATTCGATGACATCACAAATAAAAAAAAAAGTGCATGGCTATTAATTTGTTGTTTTACCCATAATACACACCATGTAAGCCTTACAATGGAAACGCACCAGATCTACTCATGGCGTGACTGTGCGAAGAGCGATACAAAGCGAAGGCAGCTAGGACTTAATTATGTTCACTTTTAATTTTTGTGGTGTTTTGGAACGTTCCTTTATATTTAACATAATTAACTTGCGGGTTTTCGACTTGCGGATTTAAAACCAAAAAAATTTAAAATTAATTGGGATACTGGGAGTCAGTCAACTGATGTTTGAATTTAAGAAAAGTTTTGGGTTGTTTGAAATCGAGAATTATTATTTAACAGCCTATACCCTGTTGAACTTTTCAGAAATGTAATTACTTGTAAAATTTTAGGTATATGTTTCTGCCTGTTATTGTAGTCCCGGTTGGACGCAATGTTCACTGTTGGCGCCCAAGCTTGGGACCATGAATTGTACTTAATCAGTTTGTAAAATTTTTGGGTTATTTTAAATCAGGAAATATATTTATCAGGGTATACCCTGTTGATTTTTGCAGAAATGTAATCGCTTGTATAATTTTAAATATATTGTTCTGCCTATTATTGTAGTCCCTGTTGGGCGCCATTTCACTGTTGGCGCCCAAAGATGGGACCATAAATTCTAATCGGTATGTACAGTAGGTATACTTAGTTTGAATAATTTTGGGTTATTTTTATGCTATTTCAAATCAGAAATTATTACTTATACCCTGTTGAACTTTTCAGAAATGTAAATGCTTGTAAAGTTTCGATCAAAATACCCAGCACACGTATGGTTATGAAAATATGTAAAAGATGAAAGACAAGAACTTTGCTACTTGCGTTATATTTTAAACTCTCACTTTTGAAGGATAACTTTCAGGACACATTAAAATAAATACAATATCAATACTTGTAAAATGCCTTAATGCTCGGGCTTCAAATGTAGACTCACTCAACTAAACTAAACGGATAGATCATAATCTAAAATAACACTTAGGATACATTTTTATCCCAGAAGTGTGTTCTTGGTTATCTTGGTATAATTTACCTAATAATTTTACGCCGGTAAAGCTGATGATAGAAGAAATACCTACAGACCGGTGTTTTGGATCTGGGAGTCTTGTGTAAGTAAATTTACATGTTTTTAAGTGCACCTACAACAGAGGAGTAATTCGTAGTATCGTTTAATTAAAAAATAAAAGAAATTGTCAATAGCAACTGCAAATGCTGTAATATCCAAGTAAACGCGAACACCACAGTAATTTAGAAATCCTGAACATCCAATATCCAATAGCAATGAATCAGACTAAACCGTTAATAACTGAACGATACTTTTGCACGCTCATGCAGTTTCATAATTATTGATGTCGCATTCCGATTGCATAAATTGAATACTTGATAAGTTACGTAATGGGTCCGTAAATTTTGGAATTTATTGAGTTGCCTGCATCATTGTGTTTACGAGCTCAGCATTGCTGTAAATGTTTTATGTGACGCTTATCAGTTTGTTCCTGTATTATGGGGCTTTATTTTTAAGTGTTAAAGTGTAATTTTAAAATGAACTCGCCTTGAGATATACTCTGTTCAAAATAACATTAGACATGTATGAAAATCTTTTATTACAGTCTGTTCAAGCGATTTTGACTTTTATTACGTTGGTGGCTTAACAAATGGCGGCTGCAGTTAATAGTTGGTATTGTAACCACTTTTTTGCTTTTAATGCACTCCTTATGCTTACGAAATAGAAGTTAAAATCGGTTGAACGGACAGTAAAAAAGGTTTCTTTGAATGTCTAATCTTAACGCGAATAGGGTATAGCTGTGTGATTAATTCTCGTATATTCCTCATGCAAAAGTTTGACACACTATCTCACTCCACACTAGAGTGGAGCATCCAGCATTCATTTCGTAGTCATTTGATAATTTCCCACTTCAAATAAAAATCTGTGCCCAATCCATTCAACCTTGTATGAGTCTTTGGGTATTGGAAATTGTATCTCCCCAATGTTACTGATATTACGATTATGCTGTTGCTGTTTATATAAAAAAAAATTATTTGCATCTCACAGTCACAAACTCTCAAAAACGGCTTCTTCCTTTCTTTTTAAATATTGATTATAGCTGAGATTATACTGTGATTTATTTGTAAAAGGTTTTTAAATAAGAAAATTAAATTGACCTTCAAACGCTCATCGTAATAAGTCTGTTATTTTCCTTTTGTTATTCTTCTGCCATTCTACGTTGTAAGTGACGCAATTGAATAATTTTTTTGATAATCACACTAATATCATAAAGCCAAAAGTTTTATGTGTGCATGTTTGTCACCCTTTCAAGTTTTTCGGCGGGATCTCATGGTGGAATAGTGACAGTGGGTGTCGCAACCCAGTGCTGAGCACGCCACAATTAGGCCGGGACTCCACCAAAACAGAGATGTGTGCGGTTTGCTGTGCGAGAAAAGATGTTTTATTGGTAGACATTTCAATTTAAAGAGATGATGTTTAAAAACCATCTCCTCTCCGCTCGTCTCGTCTCCGCTTTGGTGGAGTCCCGGCCTTATGGCGGTAAGTCCCCTCTTTGAGGAGTGTCTGGAAAAATAATACGACGTCCTTACCTTTCGCATGATGATGATGACCTGGTGAGGGTCACTGGAATCCGATGGATGCGAAATGCATAGGACCGATAATTATGGGACATACGGCATAGGCCTATGTTCAACAGTGGACGTCTTTCAGCTGAAATAATGAACCCCTGGGGCCCTAGAACGTAGGCAAAGAAGGAACAGGGAGTGGGTTTTAGTCAGTAAAAGTCTGAAACGCCATCCCGCCCCGCCCAAGGGCAGGAGATGTCATTAGATGATTTATTTATTTATTTCATACTTCATGCACAAAAGAGTACAAAGGCGAACTTAATGCCATAAGGCATTCTCTATCAGTCAACTCTTGGGTGATGCAGAGACAAATTGTGGTAGGTGCAATATTATCAATTACTTATATATAATGAAAAAAAATTCGGAACTACTACTTGAAGTCCTCTCAACCTTAGTTTGTTCTTCGTCAGAATTGTTAGTTTATTATTTTAGCATATATATATCGATGCTTCCGGCAACAAATGTCGTAAACGCCATTTTGGCGAAAATGAGTTAAGAATGCAGCCCTACTTAATTTTTGGCGCTGCGTCGATCTAAAAATGTGAAAAAAATATTCGCCTAAAAAAAATACTTTTACACCCAAAATTTTTACTAGTATAATCAAGATTTTTTAGAAAAGAGGGTATGTATAACTCATATTGCTTAGAACCGAATAACCGTGCAGGTCGTATAATACAACGTACAAACAGCTGTCGGTCGTAAAAACATGAATACATAATTAATTGTAATTACACCCCACAATCATTTTTAAAACGTAAGCTCTGCTGAAAAACAATTGTCGTAATGTCACTTGGTCTTGGAGAATTGGTTTTAATGATTGTGAAATTATTATTTAAGAAAGAAATTATTATTTAATGTTTTCTAAAAACTTACAAGTTATCCAAATAAACTTTTTACTGCCGGGACATACTTATATGCCAGTAGATTCAATGCACGCTACAATAGAGAGGGAAGTTAAAAGAATCATAGTTTGGAGTCCATCTCAGTGACCTTCATTTTTTCAATCAGCTAGAAAGCGGCCAAGGCCTTATATAGTCAATGTGATGGACTACTCAGATTTTTTGAACTGGAGTGAAATAGCATCAAACACTTTTACAAAAGAAACCTTAAAGAATATTAATTGGAGAAACATTAGAGTAGCAACTTTCAGAAAGACCAATTTAAACCAAATAGAACTCAAGTATTCAATGAAAGAAGATGCAATTACACATCGAAGCAAGTTGTTCGAAGATGTCAAGCGTAAAAGAAAGGGAAAAGGGAAGAATAAAGAAAATACAGAAGAAATGTTAGAATTACAATATAATCGAGTAAAGCAGTTGACTCCAAAACAGCTATATACGGATAAACTACCAATTACCGCAGCTAAATACAAAGATCTGCAACGATTGTGTGATCAGGGGACAATACACAAATGGTTTCATGCCGAATACAAACAGCTTCCTTGTCAGTCTCATAATGTCATTGATACTCTTCCTGAGACTGACGAGGAAGATGAAATTTCTGATTAATTATCTTCTATCAGAAAATCAGGTCTTCAAATTTCTGGTTAATAATCTTCTATCCAATGACAGAAGATTATTAATCAGAAATTTGAAGACCTGATTTTCTATAACTCGTCGTCGTATTATGTTTTGCATCTACTTTTTTATTATCTTGTCGATAACACTTTCCCATTTTCACCAACGACACTAAAAGTTAAGTAGACCATAGTACAGAAGCTTTCCGAACAAACAAGATCTAGAAAGATGAACTACCTAAATTTTTAAGGGCGTTGGTGAAAATGGGCATTGTTTATTAAAATTATTAGAGCAGTAAGCTTGGTAGAATGTTTACTCATATTTTTTTGTAATTCATTATCAATACGTTTTAAAAAAATGTCGTGATTATAAAATCTTCTTGAAATCAATGAAACAAAATGATTACTTAACATTTTGAATTATGTCTGGCTGGTTAGGTACGCCGTTGGAGGTAGAACACTATAGGCATCTTGTAACAAACGCTTGATTAAATTATACGGGACGATGCCTATAATATACTTACTTAAGTGTATTTTTATACCTTTAGGACCTGCCGGGTCCTAAAGGTATAAAAATTTCGAGCCGCGACACAAACAATGATGATGAATGATGATTGATGTACAAGATCCTCTAATGGAAATTTAAGTGATTGGTTTAGACATTTTTTTACTTTGAATTTGTATTAGTGCCTTGCTTAACCATTATTTTGATTAAACGATGACGGTCAATGAATAAAAAACCTTTTTTAATTATGTCAATTTGTGTTTTATTTTATTGTTTTTATTACAAGTAATGAAAACTCAACTTACAATCTTAAATTCATTGATTTGCTTCAGATATTTCCATGTTTGTTACATACCATCGCATCAGATCGTGGTGTTTACACTCATTTTTATTTCAGTATATGGTTTTTAAAACCAAACCCAGAACTATTGTATTTAAAAACTGGTGCATACTTCTAACTTCCGTTAGACAAATCGTTCTCTATTGATTTGTTAGTGGTCGTAAATACCAACTTCTTGAATTTTCTGGGGTGTATGTCCAAGCTAACTTTTAAAATAAGGCTTTGACATAAATAGCAATAATATATTATGAAACACCATCGTATTTTACGTATTTCTTGTATAGAACACAATTTTACAACTTTTAAAGTTAAAAAGATATAAGCCAAAAACGAAATTATTTTTTGTTTTTCGTTGATTACCAAAAGTGCTATTTTGGTGTTTACGACCTTTGTTGTCGGAAGCATCGATATGTATTTTATTATATATAAATGGCTTATTTTATTTATTTTTTTCCGTTTCAAGTATTTGTTATTTGTTTATTGTGCAAACTTACCACAGTGATGCCTTTTTTAACCCAACGGTTGACTGGAAGTGAATGCCTTGTTGCATTAAGTCCGCCTATGTACCACTACTGTACATGAAGTTTAAAATAAATAAATAATTTTTTTCATACAAATACATACGATACTAATACACCATGATATAGATTATATATAAGATTTCCCACCTTAAATTAAAAAAAAACCTTTTCAAATTCAAATAAACGAATGGATTAGTATGAGCCTTTGGGTATCCATAGACCATGTTATAAAATACCATTGAGGACAATTATTACATATTTTATGTTTATTTTTAATCCAAGATTATGTTGTCTATATTTCTGCCGAAACACGGGTGAAGCCGCTAGCAGAAGCTAGTATTAATAATAGGTATATCTGATTCGTGGAACTGGCCTTTGAAGTTGGAGTTTTCGTTTATTTGGCATTTTCCTCGAAATTTCCGGTTACCGATATTTACGGTTTTTAAATTTTGAATGAAATATTGTTTATTGATGAAATTAATGTAATTTTATAACAGAAATCTAAATTAACAACGAGTTTAAAAACGAATTATGTGTTATTTCCGTAAATACAATGTCATAAAGTTGAAAATAGAGCATTGTCTCATATACTTCATTTCTGAACGTACTAGGATAACTCCTAACCCGGCAAAAACAAAATTAACCCCGTGTTCCGAATTGCGTCAAAAGCGATTATATTGCGAATCCGACCAACGCGCAAAGTCACAAATAGTACTTGATAGTCCTTATATTTTGTGACTATTACATTTGGTCGGATTTGCGATATTATCGCTTTAGACGTAATTCGGAACTAAGGGTAAGCGTGTGTACGTACTTGAACAAAACTTTTTAACAAAAATATGTTAGCTTGGCGATCGCTGTGCTGTGTAAGGGTGATATCATCGGATTGGCATGCCGGTTAGCGATGGCGTTGGAGTGCTGGGTGACGTCACGGGATCGGCATGGTGGTCGCCGCGGTGACGGTGTTGAAGTGCTGCGCCACCCTGAGCCCAGACGTAAACATCCGATAACCTACGGTGTGGTGGACTGGCCCCTGTTAGGAGGCGGTGACGGTAGCAGGCAGTACCCTTCGGCTACCGAGCCCTCGGGACAGTTCAACCCGATTTTTGGCGTACGTTGCTTGTTGCGCTGGTCTCGTACGCCACCACGCACCCCTGAATGCGTACGTTTTCGACTAAGGGGGAACGTAGCAGCACCTCACAGCGGGTATCGAAGAGGATCAATAAAACACGTTTTCGACGAAAAGGTTCCTAGGGATTCGGCTATATACCCCGAAACTTTACGTCCGCGGGAACCATGATTTTTAGACTTATTTTACTTTTAGTTTCGCTTCAGCCGAGCCCTTTCGGATGCCATATTTATTTATTCTTTCACATAATATATACAATATGCACATCAAAATACTCGTTATGATGTCTACTTTCATATAAAACAATAATCTTTTGCATAACTTAACACATAAAAAAGTTTCTAGAACAAAAACTGCAAAAGATACAATGTCGGTCATATTCTGAAACACAAATCTTTCAATTTCTCACCCAATATTATACCAATTGTCAATCTAACTGCTATATTATCATTTTTTAGGTAAGTTTTAACTAAAAATACAGTAATGGTGAGAATTGAACACAAAACAAAAAAGATAAACATCAGTTTACAATTACGTAATCGGGATCGCGAACATTACAAACTTCGATCATTTCTAAAACTATAAACGCACTTTCGAGAAATTCGAAGATTATCAACTCATCACACATATTTAATGTTTTATTTAACTATCAAATAGATTCAAAATATAATAAAAAGTCAAAACAATTCACTTTAAGTTACTAGAAACTGGCTTAAACTGACTGGCTTGTTTGACACAATATTTGACACTTTAGCAAGCTACAAAATGTCAGATTGACGCTCATAATACGGAATTCCCAACCAATATCCATGCAGAAGACGGTCAAGTGTCACGTGACTACTGACTGGCTGGCAATAAGATGTCATAATACGGATAAGTAAGTCAGTTCATTTTAAGGCGTAAATTGACTGGAATTAAGAGGTCGTAATAGGCCCGCAGGAAGATGATAATGTTGGGATCGACTCTTAATAAAACCAGATCCAGCCAAATCTCCAACAACCAATCCTCACTAATATTATAGAGAGGTAAAGATTGTTTTCATCGTTAGTTTCAGATTTCCTGGCATTAGTAACGACTGTTAAAGATCAACAAATGGTAGTCAGAACCCACTGGTTGAACCTTGGGAAAAAGTAGCTTAAGCCACTGCTTAAGCTACTTTTTCCCAAGGTGCACAGTAATCTTCTATATAATATACAAAAGAACAAACTGACTGACATATCAACTCACAGTTACAATTACTGGAATTAGGAGCGTGCAGTTTATCACAAGGCTTCTTTTTATGACGTAGGCGAGCGCTAAGAAAGGATTTTCCAAAATTCAGCCCTTAACTGGATGGGTCTAAAAGTATGGAGAAACTTATATTCACGTGGGTGAAGCCACTGGAAGAAGCTAGTATCTGGCAAAGTTCGGGTTTCCTTACTGACCGCACATCATCACACGTGATCTTTTAGCTAGTATCTATAGTCTATAGTATCTTATAGCTTTTGGCCACAAATTATACTGCGTACTTAAATTATACCCTATGTCACTCAGAAGTAACGCATCTTTCTATCGGTGAAAAAAAAATCAGCAATTGGACAAGTACTTTCAGAGATTACCTCCTACAAACAAAAAACAAACTTTACCTCTTTATTATATTAAGTGTAGATCAGTAAGGTAACCCAAACTTTGAAGATATTTATGAACAGGGAACACCGGCAGTTATCATCAACATATCCCATACCTATTAAAGTTAACCCTCCAACTTTCAATCCTCAATTCAATCATTTAGGGAGTAAATTATATTTACTCAACCAAAGGGTTAAAACGCGACCCAAATATAATCAGATCAATACAAGTTAACAGAGGTTACTATTGCATTCTTGATTTCTTCAATTATTCATGTATGGACACAGCTGGTGAAACCTCTGCCATTAGCGTCGTTTCAAATATTTATAGAGAAATGTGAATTATTGGGAATAGAAAGGGTTCCTATGATGGAGTTTTGAATTGTTTAATATTTGATTGTATTGGTGGGTTGGTGAGGGCAGATATCTTGAGCAATAGATTGTGTTTGTCGAGTCGTCGGTGTTGACACTTCCAAAGAAACGGTGGTTGAATGAAAATGAAATTATTATTCTGTAAGTTTGCTGAAAAAGTATTCTTAATTTCATATTTAGATAGGGTGACTGGTAATTAGTGGCCGATATTTATACACTTGATTGTACTCATGATTACAAACAAGTTAACCAAAGAAACTTTTTTTTTAATACTCATCAGTTTTATCACAATAACTAAACAGCTGTTCGCGCATTCGGGAGCACGCGCCTACGACCATGCACCTTACTTACAATAGTGATAGTGTACCCGCGCCGCTTGCAAACCTATCGGTGTATGTAATCCGTGTAGGTACCTACATGTTCCGGTTAAATAATATAAATTAAATAATGAGTATAAAAAAAAGTTTCTTAGTGAAAGTTGTCTGTAATAATGAGTACTATCACGTGTATAATTATCGGTCACTAATTACCAATCACCCTATATATCTGATGCCAAAGTAAGGCAAGACAGCAAGAAAAGAACCACACCTATGTTCCGTCAGTTACCCTTTGAGTCCCAGGACCACGAGTTCACCTTTTCGAAGCCTCTATGGTTTTACTGACATCTCTTTGAGGTACGCATGGAACTTGGGTAACACACCACAGGCTCCTAAACTCCAGACTGCTACAGAGTAATTCGTAATTGAATATCTCACTCTTTTTGCCCGAACTGGGAATCGAACCCAAGACTCCACGCTTAGCAGTCGCGCTTCCGACCATGATACAAAAGAGGCAGTTATCATCATCATTTTAGCAGATAAACGTCCACTCTTAGGCCTATCCCAAGTCTTACCACAATGAACGGTCCTGTGCGTCTCACATCCATTTTATTTTTGTGGTGGGAAAAACCATCTAATGACAACCCCCGCTCTTGGATGGAGTGGGAGATAGTGTGAGACAGACTCTTACTGACTAAAAGCCCACCCCGTTCCTTCTAGCCTTCATACCGGGGCTCAAGTTCCCTTTCGGATAACCCTGGCCCCAGTAGGCTTCGACCCGGCTTGGCCCCTGCTGTTGCTGACAACTCCTTGAGGCGCTCGGGAACAGTGCGCGCCGTCGACGACTTGGGCTTGGTCCGGACAGTTACCGGACGGCCGGACAGCAAGCTACCCATTGCTCACTGTCCGCAAGCCCGCGCCTACGGTGGCCGGAAATCGGGATCGGAATCCCGGCGGCGGCGGCGAGAGCGCCTTTACCTGATGCGGTCGGCCTCCTCTTTTGCGAGCATTACTGCTTAACAGAAGTCGGCGACCGCCTGCCACTCCTCCTCGCTCCAGAACATGGCCTCAATCAAGGCCCGGCGCGAGAGGTCTCCGCCGCCGATCGCCCCCACGAGGGCACACCTCGACTGTGTGCTCCACCGTGTCCTCCGGGCATTCCGCACAATGGCGACACCCGGGCGTCACTTGTCTCACATCCATTGGATTCCCACAACCCTCTCCATGTCATTGGTCCACCTTGTAGGAGGCAGTTATAGTAGTGTGATAATCAGTTCGCCTTTCAAACAAAAATTGCCACAGAACAATGACTGAGAAGAAAATCAACTTTAAATTAAAACCCATCTAAGATAAGTCAGGCTATTACCACAATTTTATTAAAACCCCATTAGGAACTAATGTAAGTGCTGAAGAAAATTACAGAAATGTAGCGAATGTAGCCCATTCCTTTAATTGCGGGGTAGTATTGATCTCGGACTTACGGTTGAATGTTATCCAAGCAGACGTTGGCTTTATTTGCTAATAATTACGATAATTCATTTGGTTTTAGCGCGTTAGTTTCCCGTTTTCGTTTTGTGTTTTCTTTACTGTGCAGTGGCGATGTTTTGCGAGTAATGGCGAAAGGGTTTTTGGTTTTATTATTTTGAATTAAGAACGTATCAAACTCTATTATCATCAAGATCATCATTTCGGCCGAAAGACGTCCATGCTGGACAAAGACTTACCCTTAGTGTCGCCATTACAAACGATCCTGTGGGTCTCGCAGCCATCAGGTTCTAGCGACCCTCACCTCGGTCTACCTTGAAGGCCTTTCATACTTTTTTGTATTGCATTTTCTTTTTTTTTTATGTTTTCCAGTAAAAGTAGAATTTGAGAAACTTCAAATGCGCGAATAGCTAAAGCTTTAAAATGTTAGGAATTGTCATTGAAAATGTCTCGAAATGCTTACAGACTAATAATAATATTTATTACGAATGTATAATGTACGAAAAATCTATAAAACAATAGATTAGCATAATCAGCCGGTGAAAAATATATAACCAAAAAGGGAATCCCGTGGTCCTAGAACGCACAGGGCAACTGAAAGAACATGTGGGTCAGTGGGTCGTCTTAGGGGCGGATTTTTAGGAGTTGGAGTATACGCTAAGGGGCACTTTCGGAAATCTGTTTTTTTTTGCTGTTTTGTAAAAAAATATATTTTTGGTTAAAAAATTTTTGGGATTTGGAAAATTTTTCGCCATAGCGCCCCTAAGGCTACACTCTAACCAACATGTGTGTGGTTTAAGTCTGTAAAAGCCTGACACCCCCTCCCGCCCCACCCTAGAACGGGTAAACTCATTGAATGACTTCCTACCTTCTAAGCTATTTTATAAAATAAATCAAACGTTCCTTACTTCTTATTATTTTACATGCCAAGTTGAGCAAGGAAATCTTTTTATAAGAAATTTTCCAAAACGCAATTTTGCCACAAAACTCATAAAAAAAACGACCATGATTTACGGTTGAACAGCCAATAAGCAAATTAAATATTAATCATATTAAAAGTTTCCCATGTTACATCGGTTTTCACGAGATTGCATTGTGGGATTGTCCAGTTCACGCTGGCCTGCCGCTCCTGTCCCATCTTTACAAATCCTGAACTTGGTGTGGGAAATGTATTTAGACGCAGAGGTCGAGGTAGTCTGGTGATTGAAGTCGACCCGAGGGTAAACAATTAGTAAAAGTTAAACATAGATTGGGCCCAAACTCGATGTATGGGGCAGTTCCTCATTTGCACTACGGGGGACCGTAGATTATTAATAGCCAACTAGTTCAGGAGTTCGTGACAAATGTTGTTTAGGATAATAAAGCGTCAGTAGGATAATCCGCCTTATGAAGTGCCCACTGTTGGGACTTTTATTTTTGTACGTGGGAAAATCATTCAATTACATATCCACGCCCTTGGGCGCAGCGGGAGATAGTGTCAGACTTTTACTGACTAAAAACCCACTACTGTTGGGACTTAGGCCTTTTCTCTAGGGGAGAGAATAGGGTGGACAAGGAACGGGTCGTAACTCACCATGCGGGCCCAATGCGTATTGGTGGATGTCACAATGACATGTTTCTAGGATATGTTAGCTTCTTTACAATGTTTACCTTTCCAGTTTTGAGAGCAGTGGTGATGAATAGCTGGCTTTATTTTGTGTGATTTATTTACACAAAGTAAAGAGCCTGGCTGAGTTTGAGATACATATTGTTTTTAGCGTTTTTTTTAGTTAGGAAATACACATATTCTCTTGCTCTGGGTGGAACGAGAGGAAGTGTCAGACTTTTACAGTCCAAAACCCACCTGTGTTTCTTTACTTACTCTTTGCATTTCAAGGCCACGAAGACAGGGGCTTGGCGGGGCTAAAACATACTGGGACTATGGGTTGGCTTCCAAAAGCGAAAACCCGTTCCTGGAGCGCAAGGCAAAGAAGGAACATGGGGGTTGGTTTTAGTCAGTAAAAGTCTGACACATCCTCTTACTCTGCCCTAGAGCGGAAGAAGTCATTAGATGATTTTCTACCAAAAAAAAAGTAATTCTAAAAACTGCATTAAAATCCTTTATGTAAGTGAAGTGACGACTAGTAGATATAATCTGTTCAGACGGCTTCTAAGTTAATGATATTTAAAATTGTTAATGCTAGTAGAAAACTTAAAATGTATGGGAATGATATCATCTTAATATAAAGTCACGTGGTCAGAACAAAGAAATTGGAGAAAAAGCGTTACAGACCGTAGAAAGAAATTTGAAGCGAAACGATCGTAACTTGGCTAGGCCTACCAGCGAAATTGTGAAAGTGTGTTCGTCTACACATGAAGGTAAAAATATGACTTTCGAAACACAACACAGCCGCTTCAATCAAAATAGCGCAGCGCAATACCGTCAATAAACCTATTAACATTCAACTGCAAAGACTCAACATAACACCGAAATAGTTGGCATATTTGGTACCGAAATGACACATTGCGGGGCCAAAGCGCCGAAGTTCGTCGGTGATTCGGCCATGTGATTGTTAAAACTTTCGTCGAATGTGGCCGGGTTAGAATGTGAGGGTTTGCTGCGGCCTGAGTTTACTGAGGGGTACGTACGGAGCTTGCATTTCGTTGAAGTATTTTGTAGATTTTTTTTTATTGTGTTCTTGGAAAAAATGTGTAACTATTCGCGGATATTTTTTACTCTTTAGTTCTGTTTGTACATCTGTATGTACAAACAGCAATAATAATTTTTGAATCTGTATTTAAAAATTATTATTTTATACGTATAAAATAGTTGTTTTTTTATCTGTCAATTAGTTGTAAAACAGTTCAGAGATTTCATAAATACAGCCATTAGTATCTAAACTTCCGGATTGTATTAGGAAGGTATTTTATTTACTGATTTTGTCTGCTAATTTGGCAATTGTTATATTTTATTTCATCAATTATTGCCTGACTCAAAAAAATTCTATAGATTTTTTTTCATTTAATTTGAATTTTTGTTGATCAGGCTCCCAGATAAGTCAGTTATACACATTAAAAAAGTCAAGATAAATAGGTCTACATGTCACATAATTCTTTATACTAATTTACTATCACTTTTGGGATAAAAAAAACATAACAAAAACAAATTAATCAAATAGGATGAGTACCTACCAGGAACTCGTAACGCGAAACTTGTTTAATCAAGACAAACCAAGGATGGACCATGACAAATGGTGTGCATTAGTGATCGTATTCAAGGGCTGAAAAGGAACAAGGAAGCCGATATTTTATTACTGCTAAATTCATCCTGCAGATTAGTCAGTGAGAAAGTCAATTAAACCATAAAACATGACGGGCATTATTTATAAAAAGAAAAAAAAAACTATGATGTTAATTTAAACAATGAGCAGGTTCTTGATTCAAAATTTTCTATGGATTTGAATGTAGAACCCGTTTCTTCTACTTTAGTGCATGCGCCAAAAAAAGTTGAGTATGGGGGAGGGGACTACATTCTGAGGTTAGTTTTGAACTCAAAAAACTATGGAGGTTATGATTCAGGATTTTGGCAAAAGGTTTATTGGTCGATTATTTTTTACATCCCACTTCCCTTAGATTCTAAGTAGTTAGATTCTTAGACTAACATCTTATCGTATCGTCTTATACTAACATTCGATAAATCACCTACTACTACGGGCAACATTTGACCAATCAAATGTTGCCCGTAGTAGTATAATCTCGAATGATGACGATAAAAATGAAAATATTTCGCTTAGTGAATCACCGATCAGAATTATGCTCACAGAACATACTGATAGTCGATGGAGACGAGTGGCAACTACGTACCAAAAAACGCAGCGTTGAAAGGTCTTTCACATGGTGGACCGATTATCTAGTGAGGGTCGCGGGAATCCGATGGATGCGAGACGCACAGTACCGGTCATTATGGCGACACTTAGGGGAGAGGCCTATGCCCAACACTGGACATCTTTTGGCTGAAACGATGATGATGATGATAATGAAATTCGCTTAGTAACCAAGACCAATTCATCATCATCATCATCATTTCAGCCGATACACGTCCACTGTTGGATATAGGCTTCCCCCAATCGTCGCCACATCGAACGTTCCTGTGCGTCCCGCATCCATCGGTTTCCCGCTACCTTCACCAGGTCATCGGTCCACCTTGTAGGAGGCCTTCTAACGCTGCGTCTTCCGGTACGCGGTCGCCACTCCAGAACCTTTCAGCCCCAACGGCCATCTGTTCTGCGAGCAATATGCCCTGCCCATTGCCACTTAAATTTGACAATTCTTCAAGACCAATTACATACTATAAATTGATACCAATGTGATGCAGTTCCAATGACGTTCATCCATTTATTCACGTCATCAACTTGTATTATTAATACTACTACTAAAAATAACTACTAGGAACATACAGTTCTATAAGTGTGGAAGAACTATTATCGAAGTCAGTTTGCTCGAGTTCACACAAGTTTAGATAACTTAGTTAACAATAAGACGGTATAGTTCTTGTAAGCTTATTCGTTTTACTTCATAATAGTTCTGTGTTCTCGAAAATGGTTTTCTGATAGTCGTGAATCTGGACTTTATATCGGGGATCTGTTTTGTAAGTAACTTTATTTCTTAAGTTATATATTGTAGTTTATGTCACACTAATAGTCCAAGATCCCAGGGCCGCCAGATGTCACGTATTTTCTGACGAAGGAAATATAGACGATTGAGTACTGTTAGTATGTACTAAGAACGCTTGCCTATCTGCTAGCTTGCTTAGACGGCCAATTTTCAGGTATCAGGTAATCAAGGTACATAAAAACATTACTTACTTCACGTGAATTCTCCAAGCTGATTTTTACGTATATTTAAGGCAATATCTTTAAAATCATGTCGCCAATATTCCCAGGCACATTCCGTCGGCCGTATTGCTTAACAAACGCTTTAAAGCTCCCAAAATAATGACACAACTTCACGTAAATTCTCATGCTATGTGTATGCGTATGTCTAGCCACTACTACACCAGACCCCTAATTATACTGGGGCCAGGGTTAATTCGAAGCGGCGGCGGAGACCTCTCGCGCCGGGCCTTGGTCGAGGCCATGGTCCGGAGCGAGGAGGAGTGGCAGGCGGTCGCCGACTTCTGCGAAGCAGTAATGCTCGCAAAGGAGGAGGCCGAACGCATCAGGCAACGGCGTTATCGCCGCCGCCGTCGCCGGGATTCTGATCCCGATTTCCGGCCAACGTAGACGCGGGCTTGCGGACAGTGAGCAATGGGTAGCTCACTGTCCGGCCGTCCGGTAACTTTCCGGACCAAGCCCAAGTCGTCGACGGTGCGCACTGTTCCCGCGCGCCTCAAGGAGTTGTCAGCAACAGCAGGGACCCAGCCGGGTCGAAGCCTACTGGGGCCAGGGTTATCCGAAAGGGCGCTCGAGCCCCGGTATGAAGGCTAGAAGGAACGGGGTGGGTCTTTTAGTCAGTAAGAGTCTGACACTATCTCCCGCTCCGCCCAAGGGCGGGGGATGTCAATGCATGATTTTTTCCCACCATAAAAAAAAAAAAAAAAAAAAGGGTTAATTCGAAGGAGGACACGGTGGAGCACATAGTCGAAGTGTGCCCTGCTTGGGCGAAGCATCGCCGTGCCCTCGTGGGAGCGATCGGTGCCGGAGACCTCTCGCGCCGGGCCTTGGTTGAGGCCATGGTCCGGAGCGAGGAGGAGTGGCAGGCGGTCGCCGACTTTTGTAAAGCAGTAATGCTCGCAAAGGAGGAGGCCGACCACATCAGGCAACGGCGCTCTCGCCGCCGCTGCCAGAATTCCGATTCCGATTTCCGGCCACCGTAGGCGCGGGTTTGCGGACAGGGAGCAATGGGTAGCTCGCTGTCCGGCCGTCCGGTAACTGTCCAGACCCAGCCCAAGTCTTCGACGGCGCGCACTGTACCCGCGCGCCTCAAGGCAGCAGCAGCAGGGGCCCAGCCGGGTCGAAGCCTACTGGGGCCAGGGTTATCCGAAAGGGAACTCAAGCCCCGGTATGAAGGCTAGAAGGAACGGGGTGGGCTTTTAGTCAGTAAGAGACACTATCTCCCGCTCCGCGCAAGAGCGGGGGTTGTCATTGGATGATTTTTACCCCCAATATAAAAAAAGGGTTAATTCGAAAGATAGCCCAAGCCCCGGTACAAAGGCAACGAATGTATGGGGTGAGCTTTTAGTCAGTAGGAGTCTGACACTATCTCCCGCTCCGCCCAAGAATGGGGGTGGTCATTGGATGATTTTTCCCACAATAAATAAATAAAAAAAAAAAATATATTATTCTTATTTTATTATTTCTTTCAGTTTCGTTCCAAGTTTCATTTAAGGGTCTTTCTCTAATGTCAAAACGGGCTTTTTATTTTTTTAACGAGTCTAGTAGTTACAAAACGAATATAAGTTGTCGAAACCTAATTAGAAATGCTAAAACAACCTACCTTGTCTTCTATATCCTATACTAGGTCCCGATCCTCAAAGTTTTCGTTATTTTTGGTTGTTAATCCTTGAATGAGACAGCTCGCCATAGAATCATAATTATTATTATAACACTTGTGACAGTGAACGTCTTTCTGCTGATATCATGATGATGAATTACATTCATAGTTAATAATAATAATAATAATAATAATTTATTAGTCTCGTGTTACAGAGTAAGTCTTAAATACTAAACTTATGATAATTAAGGGTGTTCACAGTAACTGGTAAAATTTAACATTAAGTTGAGCTGTGGTCCCCAAACTAGGCAGCGCCTGTATCTTGGGGGCCGGAGTTGCGTTAACTTATATTTATTTAGTCCAAGTCCAAGTTACAAGTTACATTCTAGGATCTTTCTCAAATATCAAAATGGACCTTTAATTTTTAACGAGTTTAGGTTGCGTTT
This sequence comes from Mythimna ferrago, assembly GCA_910589285.2. Classification (NCBI taxonomy): domain Eukaryota; kingdom Metazoa; phylum Arthropoda; class Insecta; order Lepidoptera; family Noctuidae; genus Mythimna; species Mythimna ferrago. Next base: position 6,253,144 of record OU342689.1, read on the forward strand.
ATTTATTTTAGCAGACTAAATACCAAAATAAGTAATTATATTGTATTTGTAGTGAAGACAGAGCAGTGGTGGCCAAGTGGTTACGGCCCTGACTTACGAGTTGTAGGTCGCGGGTTCGAGCCCAGCCTGGCGCATTACTTTGTGTAATTTATTTCATCACCACTGCTCTCAAAACGGTGAAGGAAAACGTCCTAAGGAAAACGTGATGTCCTATAGACGCATGTCCTAGAACAAAAAATTCGAAAACATGTGACATTCACCAACACGCACTGGGCCCGCGTGGTGGATTATGGCCCATTCCCTCTCCTAGAGAGGAGGCTTGAGTCCCAACAGTGGGAACATTAAAAAGGCTGGTATGATGATGATGTAGTGAAGAACATTGAAACAGCCTTGATGTCGTGGTTTTTACAAATGGTATTTTATTGAGGCTCTCAAGTATTCTATCGAAACTAATGTTTTTACTTCTTGTTGTTTTGGTACTCATTGTTCATAGTTTATTGTTCTTTTGGTTACATACAAATACTTCTTTTGTTTTTCTAACAGATATATAGACGTTAATTTACTTGTGTATTTAGCAACTAGAGCGTTAAGCTTTTTTCCGCCTAAAATACTTTGGAAATGTTATCGTTAGGTAACTTGTATTTTCGAACATGTTGCTGAAATAATACTTACACATTATATGTGTAACAAATTCTTCCACTGTTGCGGAGTTTTTTGAGATATAGCTTTAAAAAAAAAACATTCAGTATGTACAATGAACATCATTCATAAATAAATATCTGTATCTCAGACAACAGCGCTCTTCTCTTGTAGGTTATACGTTTAATTGTAAACAAGACAGATATCTAAGTTTTTGAATAATTTGTATTTGTAAAGAGTTTTTACAAGTTGTAGGTCGCATTACTTTGTGTAATTTATTTCATCACCACTGCTGTCAAAACGGTGAAGGAAAACATCGTGAGGAAACCGGTATGTCTTAGAACCGAAAATTCGAAGACATGTGACATTCAAAAACTCGCAATGGGCCCGCGTGGTGGATTACGGCCCATTCCCTCTCCAAGAGAGAGGAAGCCTGAGTCCCAGCAGTTAAAAAGGCCGATTATGCTTTGTTATTATAGTCGTAAAATGTAGGTAAGCCTCCTTGTGTGTGATGTGGATGGGTTTGTATGTGTGTAGGAGGTTGAGTATAGGATTCAATGAGGTACAATAAGTAAGTAAGTTTGATTGGTAAGTATTGGTAAGTTTGACTGGCCTGTTGGTCTAGTGGTTAGTAGCCCTAACTGCTATGCCGGAGGTCGTGGGTTCGATTCCCACCAAGGACAAATGTTTGTGTGATGAGCATAATCATTTGTTCTGTGTCTGGGTGTAATTTCTCTATAATATGTATGTATTTAAAAATAAATAAGTATGTTTATCAGTTTTCTAGTACTAATAACACAAGCTCTGCTTAGCTTGAGACTAGAAGGCGTTGTGTGATAGTTGTGGAAAAAAAAGAAAAAGTAAATAAGGTTTGTCTGTGTATACTGAACGATTTTTTATACGGTTTTACCTATAGACAGAACGATTAATGAGATAGGTTTATTTGTATAACACATGCTAATTATAGTGAGAAAAAATAAGAATTTCGACGATTCGTAAATCCGAGCTAAGCTGGGAGGGGTTCTTACTGACTTATAAAAAATAAACTAAAATGTGGGCGTTAGACAAAATATTTCCTGATCTATGACTAAAATACTTTCGATTTTATACTTATTTGTTTATTTAATTATTATTTATTTAACAATTTATGTACACACGAATTATCGCACTATTCTTCTGTTTCCTTCTTCTGTTCTTCTATTAAAAAGAACAGAAGAAGGAAACAGAAGAATAGTACAAAGGTGATACTTATTTTTATAGAAAACTCTTATTATACCTGCGAAAGGAAAATTGGAGAAAAAAGAGAAGTAGACACTGTGTGTAAAAGTAAAAAGAAAATGAGTACACACAAAAAACATAGCTAACAACGAAACAATATAACAACATGCAAAAAAAAAGGCTAAACTAATATAATAACATACATGTACACATAGTAAAATAAATAGCACAAAAATACATACTTAATAATGTAATAAAATAATACATACTAATAAGCAACTATGACGAAATGGATAGATAGTGTTCTTTCACTCTCTTTTAAAAACTGCAAGAGTACTTAGCAGATTTTCAAGTCGGAGCGAGTTGACGACAGAAAAAGTAGGTAAAATCGGAAGGTACCAACTCGCTCGCACTCGCGCGAATCGCTTAAGCGAGTTGACGAACAAGCCAGTTACTAGCTTGATGTTTATTTTATTTTTTAATCATAAGTGTCAACATGTTGTTACGACATTCTGTGTATCTACAAATGCTAAATAATAGTAGTTTATGTGACTAGGGGATAAAGCAGTATCTTTAAGTCGCGGGCGGCATATTGAATTCCGAACGAAACGACGGTTTCTGATTAATCCCGAACGATAGTGAGGGATTCATAAAATTAACTCCCCAGCATTGCAAGGGAGTTAATAAAGATACCTGAGTGAAGTGAGGAATTCAAGCCGCCCAAGACAAAGACAGCTTTATCCCCGTGTTGCATACTCTATTTTTTACACCATCTGTGAGATAATTAAAAGACAATTTGGTTGACCAAATCATATATTAGAGAAATATAAGTAGGTATTATATTTACAAGTTCATCAAACAAACAAAATTCACTACTCCAAGATTCTATAGTTTCAATTTTCTATGACGCTCTCGTCAGTAAGCACGTTTTATTAGAATAAAACGTGCTTTTTTAACCGACTTCTAAAAAAGGAGGAGGTTCTCAATTCGGATGTTTTAATTTTTTTTTTTTTTTTTTATGTATGTTCGCGCATAACTTCGTCACTTGCCAACCGATTTGAAAAATTCTTTTTTTGTTAGAAAGGGTATGCTTCCCAAATGGTCCCATAGTCACCAAGTCGGGATCTGATGATGGAATCTTGGCGAAATCGAGGGAACTCCTCAAATATTATAGGCAACCATATAGTTCTTTTGGTATTTTTATCAAAGACTTAAGCATTTATAGTCAAAACATGACGTTTGATGAAGTGGAACTGGTGAAGACGACCAGAAATGGCCAACGGAAGTTCATAGTCACACCAATCTCTCAATGAACATAGTTACAAATAAATGAATAGTTCTGAATAGGTATGTTGAAAATGGTATCATCGATGTGACCTGATGATGATGATGGAGCTGGAAGATAGGTACCGGAACTCCGAAATTAATCAATGTATCCGAGCCGTGTTTGGGCTTATTACAATTGTCATGAGATGCACTTTGGCTATAAGGTACTATCGAACTGATCTGATGATGATGATGGAGCCGGAAGATAGGCACCGGAACCCCGTAATTAATCAATGTATCCTAGCCGTGTTTGGGCTTATTAGAATTGTCATGAGATGCATTTTGGCCATAAGGTACTATCGAATTGATCTGATGATGATGATGGAGCCAGAAGGTAGACACGGGAACTTCATAATAAAACAATGTATCCTAGCAGGGTTTGAGGTAATTGGAATTGTCATGAGAAAAAGGTACTCTGGCTGCAACTAAAAAGTGTGAAATAAAAAACTTTTTACAAAAAAAATAAAACCGACTTACTAAAAAAAACACTAAAACTATCAAAATAACTTTAATTTCGGAAGTCGGTGTTAAATAACGAAGAGGCAAAACTATTACAGAAACACCGACTTCCGAAATTAAAGTTATTTTGATAGTTTTAGTGTTTTTTTTAGTAAGTCGGTTTTATTTTTTTTGTAACAAGTTTTTTATCTTTATTATGTTAGCGGCCAGTTTGAATTTCGAGTCAACTTGTTCTATGCACGTACATTTTAATTCACAATGTTGACGATTTTGGATGTTCCAGGTTCAAATCTCATTATTCCCTAGGGATCGGCCATACTGCATTATCTCCCTAGGGATGACTTGCTTTAAGTGTGGTTTGTATGATGTATAAAGCGACATTATCGAGCAGGTGTTGTAAAAAATAGTTTTCTTTCCTGTTTTTTTCTTTCTTGTTTTAATTTCTTATATTTGTGGTCTCCTAGGTAGACCATTTTATGTGGGATAAGCCTACATCATGTCCCAAAGCAGATGAGTCCTTTCAGTTTACTGGGGACGTCTATAAGTGAATTCGGTTCTCCTAAGGTTCGTGTTTCTTATTTTACTGACGGATGTGCACTCGAGGAATTGGTGCGCGATTGTTTCCTTCGACTCCATGCATGCCCTGCGCAGAGGACCATCCGTGATACTCATTGTGAAGAAGTGTTTATTTAGTGAGCAGTGTCCAGTGATGGCA